>JAVANC010000013.1:31083209-33483209 GCA_033319125.1 Parnassius glacialis | reverse complement strand
AAGCATAAAAGCAAGTTGAATGCAGTGGATATGCGATCTCTTCGTAAAATGTGCGGCGTTACCATGGCCGACCGAAAGCGAAACGAAGAGATTCGCAATATGGCAAGTTTGAAAGATGACCTTATCACAAAAATTGATAAGGGCGTGCTTCGATGGTTTGGGCACGTTGAGAGAAATTTCTGCAGCTTATATCTTTCTTTCATCTTCTCTCTCATATCCTTATCATTACTAGAGGCCAAGTAGTCTAACCATGCTTTCTTCTTCTTCTTTACAGCTTCTTTCACTTCATCATTCCACCATGCATCTCTTCTTTTACTACTGCCTCTTTTAATCGTTCCACACACTTCTTCCGCTGCACTTACCATTCCATCCCTAAGGTTCCGCCATGTTCTTTCAACACATTCTTTTCTGCCATCGATGTTGTCAAGGTTTTCGGCTACCCTCGCATAATATTTGTCCCTAGTATCCGCTTCCTGAAGCTTCCAGCTTCGGATGCGACAGACCGACTGTGGTTCTGTTACCGCCGTCCGGTAGCGCCAACCCGCGAACAGACCCCTAAATCTAGTAATCACTTGATAGTGATCCGTTCCCAGGTCAGCACCCCTGAACACTCGCGTATCCATCACCTGTTTTCGCAGTCGGTCATCCACCAGGAACAAATCGATCATACTTCTCTCATTCTTTCTTTCTCTAGTATACATATGGATTTTCTTGTGATTAAACATAGTGTTTGTCACAAGAAGACCCTTTTCCTTGCATACCGCCAGTATAAGTTTGCTAGCATTATTAACCCTTTTATCGCCAAACTTTCCAAGCACCGACTCGTACCCTGGTCGAGCGGTACCAACCCATCCATTCAAATCACCACATACAACAATTCTTTCGTTTCCCCTAGCCAAATCTAGAACTTCTCTTACATTCTCCCAAAACTCCTCCAGTTCAGCCCTGGACGACTAAGCTACCGGCTCATAAACAGCCAAAAGGAATAACTTCGTCAGTCCCAATTTAAAGCGAACCCAGAGAAGTCTTGATTTCACAACCTTATATTCAGTCATAACATCGACCAACCGAGACGACAGCAGCACCCCCACTCCCTGGCGGGCGCTCTCGCTCTCCGGGACTCCGGACCATAGAGCTAACGCCCCGCCAGGGAGCTCTTCAGTACCACTGCCCTTCCGTTTGGTCTCCGACATACACACGACATCTAATTCTCTTTCTTTCATTATTTCGATCAACTCATTCGTCTTATCTCTCATGCCTCCTCTAACATTCCACGTGCCAACTCTGCACTCTGTCCTCCACCTTCCGCCGTGTCGGGCTGTGCGTGACGATTGGCGGTCCCCATCGCCGCTTTGCGCGCTGCATTCCACACCAACGGGGACAAGCTGGTGTGCGTCGCCTTGGGAGGACGCCCTAACCCTCGTTGGCATGGGTGCGCAGCTAAGTAGAATTGCAGCCCTGAAAAGGACTGGCAGGGGTCGCGACGAGCAAGCTTCTACAGTGACCCCCAAAATATATAAAGAAAATAGAATATATATAAAAAAATAGAATTGCAGTAATTGCTTTCAAATACCAGAAAAATCTTATCTCCCTATAACAGGAGAGTTCAACATCTTTTAACGGTTGATGACGATGAAGAAGCTTTGCAGATAGTATAAAACCGGCAGTCATTATCAAGACGCTTCAACAGCAAGGCATCACCCAATGTTTGTGTATCCCACTATCGACAGTCACAAAAACAAGTCTTTTGTCAAAGATCATCCATAAAAGTTAGGACTCAACTTGTGCTGTTAGTACCGGGTAGTATGAATAGTGTGAATGCCAGAATTCGACAAACTCTGAAAGTAGACGCTTATCGTGTACCCTAAATCAGCTTAAGAGATTGGACCAATCAAAATGCTTACTGTTCCAATACTCTGGTGGAAGGCACCGAAATGTGCTCTTTAACAATTTTTTATTTTTTTATTTACGAACAGGACTATAATAAGCAAAATGACAAATTGTATGCTCACAGCTCTAAAAAAACCTCGCAATTTGTTAAAAAAAAGTTTAACTTGTTCATCCTGCATCACTCGTTGTTGGGTGGGCTGTCCTACAAATATACTCACGTAAAGCTTATTCTAGTGAAAAAAGATAAAATAATTCAGCCAAAGTTTATCAAGGGATTACCTTGGATAACATTTTTCAAAAATGCACTAGTCTTAACCCACTAATCACTCAAATCTGTCTAAAACTATGTTACGGTCTTTATAACTGATGAAGACTGGCCGTCGTTCAGTTTAGATCTGAACCCATACTAGAGGACATGGTTTGTCCAAAACGTTATTCCAACATTGCTTCTCTCAAGAAGTATTGAGAGCTAGTAGTAACCACATTCCCAATAGAGATAGAAACTCACAATCTCTATCAAAGTCAAAGGCAGCTACTTTTAATGAAATTTTTTTCAACTAATCACTTAGTCTTTAATAAATATTATGTGCATGCAAGTTTTATTATTATTACACTATTTCTTAAAAAAGTATAAACATCGTTACGTGTAACGATCTTATTGAAATATTAAGTATAATGCTCATAAATGTTGATTTGCTAAATCGCGCAACTCCATATAATTAGGCCACGCCAGGGTGACTACATTAACAGATAGCTACATGTGTTTCGTCGTCAACAATTAATCTTCATTAATGGTAGCGCTATATGCGACTCACCGCAAAGTCATGAGATAAGGTTGATCCATGTCCTACTGTTCTAGCTTATCACTACTTTAGTGCTTTCAACGTTCTTTTCTTATTAAATACAATAATAATATTTTGTGTCTTAAATAGGTACGTTGATTTTAAAAATACTTCATTGTATAACATTATTGACATATTTACCTATTATAATTTACTTGTTCACGTCATCTGTATTAATTTACGGATGTTTTATTACTTGTTATGTACATATACATTGTTATGAAATTGGTATATAATTTCCATTTTAAATCACACCTTATTTGTTAAAATTTAATAATCAATCACAGTAAAGTGTGTTTCAGTGTAAAAGGTTTTTATAGACATAAACCAAAAACTTATCATAACGTGAATATTATGTAAAACCAAGATAATAATTAAAAATTTAAAATTTTGTACAACTGACTTCAATATAAATTATTAAGGATAACTCAAAAACTACTTGTGAGACCTCGATCCAATTTATATTAGACCACTTGAGAAGCACCAGCTAACAAATCAAAAAATAATAATTTAAATCGTTTCACCCAGAAAAAAATTATACATAAATAATTTAAAATTAAAAATTTTGTACAGCCGACTTTAATATAAGCGACTTCAATATAAGTTATTTAAGAATAACTCAATAACCATTGGTCTGACCTTGATCAAATTCATATGGGACCACACGAGAACTATCAGCTTTCATATAAAAGAAGAACCATCGAAATCGGTTTGCCCAGTACAAAGTTATGAGGTAACACACATAAAAAAAACATACACTCGAATTGAGTACCGTCTCCTTTTTGAAAGTCGGCAGAAAAGAACATACAGTCGAATTGAGTTCCACCTCCTTTTTGAAGTCGGTAGAAAAGGTACATTTTAAAGTGACACAAAACATTTATTTTTGTATAAAATAACCAACATTTAGACAAACAGCCCACATTGAATTGTTCTAGGTTCAAAAGTACCGTTTAAACTGACTGCATTGCCACGTTGTGTGGCCATTGAAATACGTTTACCTAAAAACGATTCAGAGCGGACATCGTAGACTTTTTCTCTCATGTATTCCAAGCTACCTAGTAAAATTTAAAGAATCTGCTTCCTAAGAGCTTACCGTATCAACTTGAAAAGGTTAAAAGTGATATTCTTGCGATAAATTAACAGATTTTGAGTGCTTGTCCAGAAAATACAATAATAGTAAAGTTAATCATTTGACTGTCACGTGAGTCATATATTATAAACATTTCGATTGTTTAACTATTTTCGCGAACACGACAATTGTTAAAATATTTAAGAATTTTTATATTATGTGGATTTGAAAAATACCATTTAACTATATTAAATATATTTATAAGTCGTGTAGTGGCGTAGTGGCAGTGTAAGAATATTCACTACACCATATAGCCCCGTGGGTGTCATAAGAGACGACAAAGGGGAAACTAAAACAAGAGGTTGAGCATCAGCATCTTTGTGATAACAATTTACTGTTACCTTAACAGCCTATTAAAATCCATTGCTGAAATAGGCCTACCCATTGATTGCCTCATATTAGGAATGTTTGTCCTAGTTGCTACGCTTGGCAAGAGAGTTGGCAATCGCAATTTTTGGAACGAAGTTCCTTATCGGTCGGTACGAATTTGGGGCTAGGCGAGAAAAAGTGTTTCCGTCACGACCCCTTCCAAGGAAGTGAGATGGAATAATATCCATCTCCCTCGCACTTTGTCTTATCTTGCCATGAAAGAAATATCATTTTATTTTAAACGACGCTTCATTTAAAAGGCGCTAGTAATTCATTTATTTATGTTTGTTAATTAATAATATAAAACGTTTATTAATAATAATATACTATGAAAGGAACTTCGTTCTAATCGAGTGTTCCAAGACACTCACGCATGTTTTCTACCGACTTCAAAAAGGAGACGGTACTCAATTCGACTGTATGTTTTTTTATGTGTGTTACCTCATAACTTTTTACTGGGTGAACCGATTTCGATGATTCTTTTTTCATTTGAAAGCTGGTGCTTCACATGTAGTTCCATATAAATTTGATGATCAAGGTCTGACTAATAGTTTTTGAGTTATTATTAATCATTTATATCTACTGATGCCGGTTGTACAAATTTTTAAATTTTTTATTATTTTTAATTTTTACTAATTGTTACAAAGACGCTGCTCCTCATCTCCTAATTTTCTTCGCTCTGTCGCCTCTTACGACTTTCGCGGGATGATATGGGGTATTGACTATTCTTACATCGCCAATACAGGGTAACGACTTAATTAAAAAAAAACTGCCTGACTGAACAAACCCCTGCAACTATGCCAAAAATCCTACATATATCTATATGTAGAGAACCGGAGACCCTTTTTACTGGAAACGAGGCATTCCATCTTAGTCCTCACGGGTGACAACGCATCTGCATTTTGATTCTTAATCGAAGATAGATGTAGATGTCTATGGGCCACAGCAACCACTTACCATCAGGTGGACTGTGTGCTCGTTGATGAAAGAAGGTCTTTACCCAGAGGCGGAACGTATATTACAGGTTGTTAGTTTAACTTTTTAACTTTCCGCCTACCACCTGTTAAGCGTAGCAATAATGACGAATATTCCCTGTATGAAGCAATCTATCGGGAGGCCTATATTTAGCAGTGATCTTTGGCAGGCTGTAATGTATGAATAAAAATATATTGCTAATAAATTTAATTAGATGTTACGTGTTCCTTTACGAAAGTTTCACATGTTATGTTGTGAGAAACATGGCAATTTATTTCAAAAATGTCAGTTATCGTATTGCAAACTGAATAAACATCCCATATCGTTTATTATTCTTGTCATCTTAGATAATATTAATGTTACGACATGAATCTATTGTGTAAGTAAGTGCGAACGCTCAAGTGGCAATATTCTGCACGCAGCCCTTGAATATACATAACACACAAAACACACCAAAACAAAAAATCGTCTAAATTTCCAAGAGATCTATAATGAATGCGAAATTAATGCAAAGTGGCCTAATAAATCCTCTGAGCTTTTGAGCAATAAAACAAAAAATGGGTATTAGCAGTTTGATAAAACAAAAACTTTGTTCGACAAGCGTCCCAGAGGACATCCGCTCAAGCCGAGTTTATACAAAACATTTCTACTAGCTTTTTATTTGAATTTACAAACAGTTTACAAATATTTAATATTACATTCGAAATTTTTGTATATTATTTTTTTCAACCCCCTGGCGAAGCCAAAAGAAGGGTTATGAATTTAGCAAGCTATGCATGTTGTATGTTGGTATGAATTTGCGCCTGTTCCGTCAGATCTCCTAAACCACATCATCGCCAAATCACGTAATGTAGTATGACTACGGCTATAGAAAACTGATACTTATTTTTTAACATACTTATAGATAAATTATACCTTGTCAAAGCTATACATACATATACATAAAATTTTTAGTTAATAGTAATAATAATTGTAATGTTTAACAAAAAGTAAAAACGGACTTCAAATTACTAAAAAAGAAGTTATTTATTTGCTACCATTAGAGGTGGAATATCTTCTCTAAATTTATATGTAACCACCCTTGAAGTATAAACCATTTAATAAACAAAAGAATCATAAAATTTATTCACATTCTGCGAAAATATTGCGTAACTTATACAAAAAAATACACTCGAATTGAGAACCTTCTCCTTTTTGAAGTCGATTCAAAATAAAGGCTTCTATTAAGCTCAGGGGGTTATTTTCATGCTATTTAGACATAAATAACTATTTCTTCTGTCTCTCTGGGCTAATCTTCGAAACGGTTGACCCGAATGTGATGACACTTTACGAACAGATAGAGAGCAATGTACAAGTAAGGATCTAGGCTATATTTTCTACGAAAAACTTGAAAACTTTTTGAAGAAAAGAAAAATTGATAAAATGAATGTTGTTTGGTTATCTTAATCTAATCTTTTAATTATCTTAAGTCTCAATATCGTTACATTATTACTTTGCGTATAACTTGGAGCATTTTTTTGTGAAATCGAAAACCTGATAAAATTATAATGATTTTAAAAGCTTTTATTTAACTTGCAATGTTTATACGTTGTAAGGGTCAAATCTTACAACTGCATGATTAAATTAATGAACTCATTCTAAATCCAATATGGCGGACCGCCCAAGATGGCGGACTAGTTGTTCTGTATGCACTTCCATGATATTGGTATCAAAATGAAGAGTTTGCTAAGAAAAATACGAAAAATAAAATAACATCACCCTTAATCCAATATAGCGGACCGCCCAAGATGGCAAACTACTTACATATTTTATGCACTATCATGACATTCATCATCATTCATGGGTATCAAATTAAATAGTTTGATGAAAAAAAATACATAAATAAAATGACGTTACTCTAAACCCAATATGGTGGACTCCCAAAGATGGCGCAAATATGTTTTTATTCACCCCCATGATATGGATATAAAATGAAGGGGTTCGCAGAGAAGAATATGAATAAAATATCTATTCGAGGAGATGGTGTACTACTGCCTGACTAAACGGTAATAAAACTTAGAGGGGTCGTGTCTTAACTAATATCTACCTACACATTGGGAAAATTCTAGCGGTGATGAGGAAAATTCTAAATAGCTTTTTTCCTGATGGTAAGTGGTTGCTGCGGCCCATAGACATCTACATCTATCCTCTATTGCCAATCAAAGTGTAGATGCGTTGTCACCCGTGAGGACTAAGATGGAATGCCTCATTTCCAGTAAAAAAGGCCTCCGGCCACCTGCACTCACCAAGAGGACGCAGAGGTAAACCTCTACTTCACGCTGGTTTTCTGTGAGGTCGTGGTACCACCCCGGTTCGAGCCGGCCCATCCGTGCGACAGTAAAAGCTGCCGCGTGGCTCTACCACTGAAACTGCAGCTGAAAACAAGATGGCATTTCAAAGAGTTATAACTCGGAAGAGGTGTGGGATGATTTGGTGGTGCGCGAACAAATGTTGTAGGGACCGATAAGGATCTGGCTATAAAAAAATATTCAAGATTGCGGATCTAAGATGGCGATCAAAAACCGACAATGACGCATTAAATGAAATAATCATAATTTTATTTCAGACCTTGATCCATAAGGTGGTAGTAATACATTGCGCGCCTTAAATATTAATGTTAGTTTCTTAAATATGTATTATTACTTTTTATACACTTTTCCAGTTACTCAGCATATGCTCGTCACATCGTTCGGCGAACATGTTTAGAATACTGTTGCGGCCGCCACGCATTCTGCTCAAAAGGGATTTTTTTGGAACTTTTACGCATTATTGCAAAGTAGTGCAAGAATTGAACAGAGACACAATCTGTTCAACAAGAAATGAACAGACTTAGAAACACGTCCAGCGATAACAAAAAATTAAAAAATAAATTAATAGTCAAAAAGCATCATATTTAGTAATAAAATTAATAAAAAGAAGGTTCATGCATACCGAGAGTTAAATAAAAGCATCGCTACAAATGTTCTATCCAAAATAACGTTTTCTTTCCAAGCTTTTTAATCTCACCGAAAGGTCCTTCAAATATTATGTGTGTGGGTACTTGTTTATAATAAGCGCCGCAGTATTCTAGGGCCATTTGCCCAGCCATAAACATGAATGGCGCCAAAACGTCTCTCTTATCTCGGGCATTTCTCAGAGGGACGGAAGCAAGGCCCCAAAGGCACTACGCCGTTCTTCAAGTATGATCCTAAAGGTTCTCTAAATAAGAGCTTCAGGGGTCTTCTTGCGAAAGTACTTTCTTAGAGTAAATGGATTGTGAAGAAGAAACTCACAACCGATTCAGATATTGATTTTTACTCAGCCGTCAATACACGCCTTCGCCGGAAAAACGTTAATTGTTCAGTTAACAATAGGTATGAGTAATTATGACAAACATATTTTATAAAAACAAACTTTGATAAAAAAATGTCTTGAATTTGCAAATTCAAGACAATTTTTTTTCAAACTTTAATAACATTTAATTATAATATATATGTGCAATTTTGTTCGATAATTTGTGGCCTTCTTGCCTATCTTGCAAGTAGTGACATTTCAAAAATTTTTTGATGGAAAAAATGCGAGAAGTAGTTTTGGCAGTCCTCTATTGATATGATGACACTGCCCAAAGAATTCTGAAGAGAACGAAACAAGTGAAAATCTGAGGGTGTATGATCAGGACTATATGGTGAATGCATTAACACTTCCCAACCAAGCTCTCTCAATTTTCGCTGAGTGGCCAAAGATATGTGTGGCCTGGCGTTATCGTGATGAAAGACCACTCCTTTTCTGTTGATCAATTCCAGCCGTATTTTTTCAATTTATTGCTTGAGTCTCATTAGTATCGAATTTCTTCATTAGATTCACTCATTTTGACGGACAGAAAATCTATTGAAAAATGGCGGAAAAGTGTTTTTTTACTTTTTATTTTTCTATATGTCCTATTTATATTAATATTAAAACCAGTCAAAGACAAACAGCACAACCGAAGAGATTTTTATATAATTTTATACAAACATAATACGAATATACTTTTTCCTATTACCTATTACATAAGTTTAATATAAAATTAGGCCTTAGTAACATTGTATAATTTATACAACAAACATAAATTCTATGATACATTTTCATAAACAGGCATCGTCAGTAAGAAAGCTTATCTGAGGCAGCTTGCTCTCAAGTGGCTATATATTCATGGGACAAATTTGATGCTACGGATAATTCTCAGGATTCTTCACCAGTTTCACTTAGGGAGAAGTTAAACACACATGAAAATTAAGCGGATAATGCATTTATACGCTGAACTTTATGTTCATGTCATGTTTGATTAAATACTCTCATGATGTCTTTAATAGGGTAACAAATTCTAGCAAGGCTTATAAAAGAACATTAAAAATCTTAAATCTTGGGTCAAATAAAGTTGCTGTGTAGCAATATTTCATAAGATTTTTGAACAGTTACCATAAAGTTGAAAGCTAAAAATTCCCACTGGTCTACACTAGTCACTAGGCACAGGTCTCTTCTTATTGCTGAGAAGGTTTTAAAGTTAGTGGTTGCAGTTTTTGGGACAAGAAAAGGTCGCGTGTTGGTGAACTTCACATATCTTCGAAATACTTTTTTAATTCCCACACATACAGATTTAATTTAAAAAAAAATTCATTGGTGCCGCTGGGGTTCGAACCCGGGTAGGGTAGATATTACCACGTATCCAATAAATTAATAAGAAATAAACCTATGAATAAAACAATAAGTATTTATTATCACGTTAATGGAAAAATTCCCGGTACGACTTTCCATTGACATCCGTCGAGTTGGAGATTGATATTTTTTTCACAGAAATGTTACATTATTATAAGCACACACGCAAAGTTTCAACATTCGGAGACACGTACTTCTTGAGAAAAAAAATATTGAAAATCAACTATTTTTGCAATATTTATGTCAATTGCTACCGTAAAACTGACGCTACTTTGTATTGTCGTTGTCAGTAGGGATGTCGATTATTTCCGAAAAAGTTCGATTTTTTGAATCGATTCGAATCGTAAGCTGATGTATCGATTCACAAAAAACCGATTTCTAAATATCTATATTTTTTATGTTAGCATTTATAATGTAAATATAAATACATATTATGAGAAAAAAATCCCATTCATCATAAAAAAATAGGGGGACTGATTCAGAAGGATTTCTGTATATATTTTGAGACTGCTACGTCTCCGGTGCTACGGGAAGAGCAACCTCTACGCCTTTGCGTAACAAATCGCAGGCATCGGACGAGCCGTAGCGGCTGAGGCGGAGGCTACTCCCCCTACGTGCCTCCGGCTCTATAAAACCACTCTAGGGGTAGGACAGACTCGTACCAGGTGGAGTCGGGGTCAATAAATTCGGTTCTTTGACATAAGTTGAACCTAACCTATTTTATTCTTCTGGTCCGCTGTTCGATCAAATGAAAAGAACGCGAACTATTTTTAAAAGTAGGTTAAGATTTTGCCACAATTCCGCTGATCAAATAATCTTAGATAAGATTTCGGCATCTTGTTTAAGTAGAAACTTTAGTCAATTTTGGAAATATACGGGAAATTTACTTAAGAGCGGGTCTAAGATTACGGAGTGTGTGGATGGCCTGACGGACACACTGGCGATTGCAAATTTGTTTAGGGACAAATTTCTTGCGTTAAGTGCAGGACACTGTACTTCTCGTAATCAATATCTTGTAGCAGATGGCAAGGACATTCATGTATCTGAAGAGATGATCTTTAATGCTCTGCGCCAGATGAAACTAGGAAAGGCGATAGGATATGACAATATAAGCGTGGAACATCTTCGATTTGGAGGACCATGGGTAATTGCGTTCCTATCTGTATTTTTCAATGCTTGTATAAAGCATGCTTATTTACCGGTAGAAATGCTAAAAACGGTAATAAGTCCTGTTTTTAAATGTAAATCGAGTAGTTTGACCGACAGTGGTAATTATAGACCGATATCCGTAGCTACAACTTGTGCTAAACTGTTTGACACCATATTATTAGGCGTTATTTCCAAATATATACAAATTAGCGATGCTCAATTTGGATTTAAAAAAGATAGTTCTACGGATGCGGCGATTTTTACTTTAAAGCAAACCGTTAGTTATTATAATAAGCGGAAAACAAATATTTATGCATGTTTCTTGGACTTAAGTAGGGCTTTTGACAGAGTCAGTTATGATATACTTTGGAGGAAGTTACGTGATATGGGAGTGCCGTCATTATGTATTAACATATTGATCGCATGGTATAGTAGGCAAATTAATGTAGTAAAGTGGCGTGATACATACTCTGAGGAATTTCTCCTACAATGCGGCGTGAGGCAGGGAGGGCTAACATCGCCTATGCTTTTTAATCTGTATGTTAATCAGCTGATTGAGGAGCTTAGAAGCACCAGACTGGGTTGCCACATTGGTTCTGAATGCTTTAATAACTTGAGTTATGCTGATGATATGGTGCTGCTGAGTCCCTCGATAGGTGCGCTGCGTGCACTACTCCAGATATGTGAGAAATATGCGATGGATCATAACCTATTGTACAACACCAACAAGTCTGTTTGTTTGCTTTTTAAGAGTGGTAGGGTTCAACCTCATATCCCCCCATTGTATTTGTGTAATTCACAATTAGAGTGGGTAACGACGTTTAAATACCTGGGTCATATTGTTACTCAGGATCTGTGTGATGGTTCCGATATGGACCGCGAGCGACGTTCCTTGTCAGTGCGTGCCAACATGATAGCTAGACGCTTTCAAAAGTGTTCTTATACCTCAAAGCTGGCGTTGTTTTCAGCTTACTGTCAGCCACTTTACACTCCTCAGCTGTGGACGAATTACACTAAAGAGGAATATCGCAGACTGAAGGTGCAGTATAATGATTCGTTCCGCGTGTTGTTCCGTCAGCCACGATACTGTAGCGCGTCCCAGATGTTCGCAGAGGCCCGTGTCGTTGGTTTGGATGCGTTGATCCGTCACCGTATCGCGCGATTTAGAAGTTTTGTTTTTGGGTCGCAGAATAATCTCATCAAAATTATTTGTAATATTTATGCATGTAGTGAAATTTTTAGTAGGTGGTCAAATTTATTAAAATCTTAATAATAAAATGTAATAATTCATTGATTAACCAATAATTCTAATTAAAATTTAAGGTATAGTGTAATAAAAAAAAATTAGTTTTATAATGGATCTGTGTTGTCTGTATCAAATAAATTATTATTATTATTATTATTATTATTATTTATTTGTTATCTGCCCTAATAGGTACTGTTAAAATAAAACAAATTTCAATAATAGATAATTTATTATGGTATTTATATGGTTTCTTGTTTTTCATAAAATTGATTTATATTTACATTATAAATGCAAACAGGAAAATATATCTTTATTTTAGAAATCGATTTTTTATGAATCGATACAGCTTACGATTCGGATCGATTTATAAACCTATCTTTTTCGGAAAGAATCGACATCCCTACTGACGACGACAATGACATTACAAAATGGCGCCAGTTTTACGGTAGGATTTAACATAAACATTGCAAGAATAATTGTACAAACGTATCAACAGACAATTTCACGGACGTCAATGGAAAGCTAAGCCAAATGCCCCACTTCCTCTTCAGCCTGCAAAGAGCGTTCAAAGAGAAAGTATGAATGCGGTACAAACCCTATGAAAATTAAGAAAAACAATAAACAGGTTATCTTTACTTTTTATGTGTATGTCGGAAATACCGCAATTACGCGAGGAAAGGTTAGTTGTTAAAATAGTAAAAGTGTGAAAGCGGATGTATAACTTGCTCTCTTCCTTACACAATTGATCATTAGTGGCAATAAAACAGCATAGCTACACTATAAGTTCAGTATAGGCAATTACATTTTGACCATACCGTAATGCTTCCCCGCTACAATCACACACCAGTGTAACTTGAGGTACGTAATTACATGATAACACCAAAGTATGCAAACCAACAGCAACACTACTTATGTCAGTGTAACCCAGGACAGCCTCTCAGCAACACCATCCTCCTTGCCTGCACTAGAAGAATGCGCTCTGCACCTACATCCTACACTGAACATTATACTGCACAAACGAGTGGAAGGGGGTTCTCGAAATACCCTCAATTCAAACTTGCCACCATCGATATGACGCTCCACTAAAGTGACGCAACCTCTCGCTCACTCTCGATCCAATCGGTATTTTACAGACGCGCCTACATATACTTTTTGTTTACTACTTTACTTTCTGTAAAAAAAATAATTACGTGCTGTTCAGAAGTATCTGAGCTTTAAAATTTTCACTACGAAACAATTCAATCAATACTTGCGGGTATGCATTAGAGATAAATTCCAACCGTATTCTACAATTGCACGTTATAGCGCCGAATACAAATTATGTAAAAGAATATTCACTAAAGACAAACCTTGCTTGGGATTCCACACGACCGTTGAAGTATATACGTTGTTCATAATATCTCTCTAATACGCCTACGACAGCAATTACCGAATAGATGGATAAGGCTCGAAAAATCAGGAGGTTATATCGATATATATCGGTGGCCACGATATCTTATGGTACTATTTGTTAAATACTGTCCTCATGATATGACGGGATATATTTTATACTTTACACTCCATATATATTGCCACTATTTCTTTCACGTAATCAAATTCCATCCATTCTTTTGAATTGTTTATGTGACTAGGGTTGGGAGTGGCATGTAACTCCTACACGTTGCAGGAAAATATACTCGTTATTACATTCCGATTGACTGGCCACAATGACGAGTTTTTAGGATTCCGTAGTTACATAACTAGGAACCCTTATAGTTTCTCCATGTCCGTCCGTACGTCCGTCTGTCCGTCCGGGGTATTGCTCAGAGACCCTAGGTGCTACAAATCTGTAATTTGCATAGTTATAGATATTAACCACGCCTAGAAAACTGTGAAATATAATCTTAAAAACATTTTTATTTTAGGTAATTCCCATGCAAGTAAATGGAGGATGATTTTTTTTAACCAGTCTATTCCATCATGTGGGGTATCGTTGGATAGGTCTCATAAAAACGCTGGGAGTGTGGAACAACATCTTTTCGATTAAGGGGTCAATTTGCAAAGTATTGAGCTTTAAAGTGGTATTTTTCATTAGAATCCTGTGTTTCCCCTCTACCAACTAAACCGCTGTTTTTGGAAATGTGAATAGAATACAGGATAGTAGTATAGTCCATCTATTTGAAGTTAAAAGGAAAACTATCACAGCTAAATAGAATTAAGAAATTAACGAGTCATAGTCGACCAACTTATAAAATGCACTTGGATTAGTAAAAACTTCCTTACAACTCCATAGAAAATGATCTAAAACTAACAGCATTACAACTGTGTAATTTTATTGTAAACTTAAAAATAAACATTTTAAATGAAGAAAAGGACTTATATGCATTACTACTATAGCTTTACTTTGTCGTTTGCGGGATAGACGGGGAGGATCTTTCTTACTTACATACCAATTTCACTTATTTTTTAGTTCCTAGTTATTGTAGGCCTCATTCAAAGTATTCATATAAGCATATAGCAACATACAGTTTTATTCGTCACACTCTTGGTTTACGCGAACGACGTCAGGATAACTTAAGGCAGTGGCAGTAGCAGGGACGTGAAGATTCGTTACGATCATGTATGCATATCTTAGGGTTGATCTGCCTGGATTATATAGATAGCTCGTCAACTTTGATAATCTTTGTACCTTGGCATGTAAATGATTTGATATAAATTGTATTCTGATTTGAAAACAAGTCCTTCAGTTACGATGTTCCTATTTGGGCCAATTTTTAGTTGTTATAGCGGTCAAACCGCGAACTCACTTATTATGCTCATTATCAAGAAAGCCCGGGCAACTACGGAACCCTACCTCTACATTGTGCGTTCCTCTACACGCACTTGGCCAGTGTATTTTAAATTTTTCTGACAGGCCAGAGCTGGACTGTGGCATATTAAAGTACTTTGCGAAGTATAATTTAAGAATAAGCAATTTAATTTTTGTGCGTTTGAATGACGATGAGTAATACAACCATACGACCTTGGAGTCAACAAAAAACTATACTGTGCAATGTAATTTTTTTTAAAGGATGAGGGTGAAAAACGAGCACACAGTCCACCTGATGGTAAGTGGTTGCTGCGGCCCATAGACATCTACATCTATCCTCTGATACAGATCATAATGCAGATGCGTTTTCAACCGTGAGGACTAGGATGGAATGCCTCATTTCCAGTAAAAAATGCCTCCGGCCACCTGCACTCACCAAACGAAACGCAGAGGTAAACCTCTACTTCACGCTGGTATTCTGTGAGGTCGTGGTACCACCCCGGTTCGAGCCGGCCCATCCATGCGACAGCAAAAGCTGCCGCCTGGCTCTACCACTGCTATAAATTTTAATTAAAATTAAACTACGAAATTTAAAAAAAGAAATAATATACTCCCATATATATTATATTTTGTATTTTTAATTACTGTCAAAACATTTTCGACGTTACAAAATGGCTTAGACAGTAAAATGCGTGTTCAAAGAAAATCTTGTTAAGTTAATAAGTTGTATTTGATCCGTGTAATTTTGTTGCGTTAGCTAGCAGATAGGTGTAAAATTACGAAATGGGATGAGATTGTTTGTGAACAAACAGCGAGTGTCCGCTTATTAGATGGGCCTACTGTAATAAAAACATCTTATTACAGTCCGGGCGCTCCGACTCTAGGTGGGAATTCAAATTCAAGCATAAAACGATTTGTTTTTGTTGATGCAATAAAAATAAAATGTGATTTAACAATGTGAGACTTTATGCATAATGCGACCGTTAAGTTTCATAATATCCATCTATATAAAGTGTAATAAAACACCCTTCACAAGCCGTAACTCCCGTACTCAATGCGCATTCTCAATACGAATATGCTAATTTTAAAACATTTTATGAATTGTGAAACATTCGGGAAATATAAAGCTCTATATAAAAAAGTTGAATCAATATTATTGTGTAGAAGTTACTTAGAAAATATCATATATAAAAAAAATTGTAATTTATTTCTGAAAATAAATAAACATTATAAATTACACAATATTTTTTTATATACGATATCAAAACTATAACAAAAAAAAACTAAAATTAGTAACTTATTTATCAATACAGTCCTACTCCCCGCGGTATCGTGCCAAGAACGCTGGCTACGTTTCTCCGGTGAATGACCATACCTAGCCTTTGAGCGAGAAAATAACCAGTCCTATTATCACCAACAACAATGACCAGTGGCGGATAAAGTTCTTTTAGGAACTTCACCGCATGCCACAAATATGTATTCATCCCTCAGAGACTCATATTTGCACCACTTACTCAGTTCAGCTACCTCTGATGCCGCCCTGGCTCTAAACGAGATACCCCTGATATGAGAGGCCGCCACAGTATCTACGCAAGTTTTTTCCTTATTTACTAAATTACAGACTTGCGCGTAACCATAGTTGTTAATGACTAAAGTAGGTACTAAGTAAATAATACAATAAATAGTAAAAGTAGATAATACAATGATTCCCATACCCACATACATGTAGTTCTAACTGGAAGTAACGTAACCGACGACAGTTCTAAGGTTCTGCTGCTATACAAGGAATACTTATATATAACACCCTGCCTTTATATAAACATAATAGTTTTTTTATACTTTTAAATCGCATGTTTATTTGATGGGCTTTCTTCAGTTACTATGTAGGAGAATTCATACAAACATTGTAGCGATTGAGCCTATTGCTCGAAATTTTAAACTATATCTGTATACCTTCGTGTATAGTCTGTTTTATTTGGTAAGTAAAAAAAAAAATCATTTGGGATAATATTGAAAAAAGTAGTTCTTTTTCTTTTTTTGGGATAACAAACAGCAGCACAATAAAAGGAGTATAATGAGGCGGGGTAAAACTAACATAATTTCTTACTAGACAGAAAAAAACGGTTTTTATGAAGAAGTTTTTTGCTCTTCAGGTATAAATTATATTAATATGACAATTAAATAAACTTAAACATGATTATAAAGATTTTTGGCGTGTGTTTTCGAAACGGTAATTCCCTGGCTATCTAGGACAGAGTAATGTTTTTAGTTTAACGTACGTAGGTACTTATTGCAGTTTTTAAAGAAAAATCGGAAAAATCGGAAAATTGTATGCTAATCATGGTTACTTTCAAATTTAATCTTATGAATAAGGATTTTGTTCATATTCTCTGGGCATTATGAATAATGCCCTATTTAATCACTTGGCCCATAACATATATGTTATACTATAAGTTTAGGCGGTGTGATGAAATATTAAAAGAGTAAATATAATTAATATAAAAAAGCAGGTAAAATATTTAAACCGTCAATTAGAGATTTCCTAAATATAGGTACAGACGATAAAGAAAAGTCAAGATGATGAAAATTTTTATTATGGTCAACCGCGTGACAGGGGAGGTGGAGGAGGTATGCAGCCCAACTGCATTGAAATGACAGGAGTCTTACAGCGAATACAAAACTTGCGCTTTTACCTGATAATTTCTAAAAAAAATTAAAGTGACATTCTTTACATATTTTAGTATTAATGTTATAACTACTCATAAAATTATACAAATAAAATTTTTTATTTAAAATGGAAAGTAAAATTCAAATTAAATAATAAGTAATAAATTATATGTGTTTCATTCATAGCGCTCCACCGTTCTTGTTAAAACGTATAACGAAAATTTGCTCTCGACCCCAAGGCTTATAAATATTAATATTTCCTATCTCAGCTGTTAATTACCCAGACAACTACGGATGAACCCCGCCCTGTATTCATTAGGGCAAACCTAATTAGTATAGACAAACCCGGCAAGTTGCGAGAGGGCACATTCTTTGTCAAGTATTGAATTTTCTTATATGGTTTCTTTCGTAAAAGAGAAAATTTTAAGTAATTAAACCATTTTGAACCGCAAATTAATTTTAAAATTTTATTAATTATTAAGAAAAAACTCGTATTTAATACATAATATTATATAATATGTACGTATGTAAGGCAAGGTTCAAATCAAAAATGGTTCGACATGATATATTTAAATGTTCATGTAAATGCACATATATACAACTTTAAATAAAATAAAGTAATTATTACAATTATCTTAAATCAAGATTCTTGTAATTAACGGAAATGCGCTACTTAGAAAGAGATGTTCCATTTAGATGTGCTAGCCACAGTAGTTCTTATCAGCTAGAACTAATGATGTACGTGTAGAAGTAGAAATGGTTCCGATAGTATGTAAATAATGAATTTAATCTGTTTAGAATAAATGTATTATTTATTATGATTTGGAACTTACAGAATGAAAATTCTATCTGATCGTAAGTGACAAAAATAATCTGGATGGCTAAAGACGTTAGGCTAGTTACTACGATTAATCCTTTATATTCTCATGCTTTCTTAAAACTTTCGAGTAATTTCTAAATTATATTTATTTGAGTAAATTTCACCACGTCGATTATAATATAAAAGCTAATAATCTTTTGACAGCTTGTATTTTACGTACATACTTTTTTACAGTTGACCAAAGGCATGCCTGAATAAAGTTATTTGACATTAAGGCTAAAAGCTCTTCCATCTAATCTGTAACATCTGGACGATGTTTATAATTTAAGGGTTCACGAGAGCCTCCATAATGGCTCAGCTCTTATCGTCGTCTGCGTATTTAGATAATTTCACGCGCATGGTTTCTTCAAAGTAAAATGCACCCTACTACATTAAAATACATATCGACTGTAATTTTATGAACGGTCTCATTTTGCACTTGTACTTGAATCGTTGAAAACTAATATAAAACGATTCTAAATCATAATCTAAAGGAGCAAAGTTCATATTTAATAAAATAAGAAAATATTACCAACATCATAAAAACATACATAATTCAATTGACATAAAACTCATTTCCCTACGTCTCATGAATTCTTTATACAAAAATTTAAACATTTCAAACATGTTTCTTTTTAATGTGAGACCTGTTGGTAGAATTTGAAATAGCAACCCTTACCTAGCACATCAGCGAGTCTCCACGGTGCATTATGTTGTTATAAAATGTGGTCCCGTTTAAGTGATAGGCGCGTTAGAGCATTGTGCTTCTTAATAAGTAACGCATAGATAAGTTGTTTAATATCGCAGTTTAATTTTATTTCTTACTTAAACCAAAATATAAAATTATGACAATTTGTTATTTGAATTCAACCTTTTGATTTAATGTTTGGAAACATTTTTGACATATTATATACATGAATACTTAATATTTTTCCACAAAGCATATTTTTAAAAGTTAATTATATAAACGAAATGTTTAATTTACTAACTTAAATTGTCTTTTCATGCATAATTAGAACACAGAGGGCAGCGTATCTAATTTACGGTAGAAGAGTCAAGGATTCAAATTCCCTAGCCATGGCAACATATTATTTTGGAAAGTAATTATTAGTTGGGTCTGTTTTCATTTATTATTTTTCTATATTTACGACTCTGATTAGGAGTTCTTGTTTAGATTTATTTAAGAACATCAAACTGTATACAAAAATAGTGCTTATATGACTATACAATACAGTATTTATAATTTAATGACTGTAGCATAACATACGAAAATCTTAACTTTTATATATCATTAATATGTACACAAATACACAAAATACAAATTGGAATTTCAAAAAAAAATTGATCATAATTAACTAGAGGTGATAAATTATTATAATATTATAGCTCATTCACAAAAGGTTCAATAACTTTTTTCTTATAATTTATTCCTATAATGAAACGTAAATTTATAATAATGATTGTAAACAAAATTACTTCCCCATCAACAAAGTTAATAAAAACAATGAACAGTTTATGGTGTGTGTCGGAGACAAATTAACGAGTGCACGTGCTATGAAGTGGCGCCGCAAGCAAAATGAGTTAGGGTTGCACGTCACGTGAACTTTTGGTGGATTTATTTATTCCCGGGGAAGACCCCGGCAAGCTTAATGGTGCCTTAAGCGGTAATGTGTGGTCATAAATTAAACGATAATAAGTTCAGACAACAACGACGCCGTTAATGACTGCATGCTCTCAGATAGCGCGCGGCGAAGACTAGGTCCGAGAGCGCAGGATGCTTTAATATCGTTCGCGAAAATAACTGTATTTTTTCGAACAGTTTCTATATTATTATAAAATGATTTTCGATTAAGGTTTTTCCAAACAAATATTTTTTCAGGTACTATTATTCGATTGTCATTTTTTAATACATTTTTGGCGCAATTTATTTTAAAAGAACAATGATTTTCTTATTAATTAATGGGGCATATATTGATAATAATAATATATTAATCAATACATGAAATTATTATTGTACTAACTCTAAGGCTAACCAAAATTTTTCATGGCATTTCCCATTGTAGAAACTTACGATATGAACAGGACGAAATGGGGAGACGGATTCGCTTACGTCACCACCACATTTCACAAATACATAAAAATAAATAAATGTTATAATATTATTTATAGATGTAGCAGGTGACAAATGAACATCCAATTAGTTCTCAGTTCAGTCATCTTAGGATAGAAATGTCTATTGCTGTCACCAGTAAAGAAGTGTTTCAGGTTCTCTGCACTCACCAAACGAAGCACGTCTACAATACGCTACTATGCTAAGCGGGTATTCTATGAGAACGTGGTCCTGCGTCAAACCGACCCAATCCCGCTGTAGCTACAAATTGCAAATGTACGTACTAACACAGAGGCACTTTATTATTTAAAAAAAAATATTACACAAACATATACAAAAATATCAGCAAATCTTTGGAAAACTTCCACTTTTCTCTTATTATTAAATAAAAAGGTAGATACCTTAATTTTTACCTTTACAGCCAATCAAAAGTCCTTTGATTACGAAGGTTTTCCCTATTGGTGGCCTCATAGGAGGATATTTTCCATAGTTATCACGCTTGGCAGGCTGGTTGACCTCGACCTAATAACTTTATTTCTCTGTAGCTACTAGGACGAAATTGCTGCCCACCTCTTAGTTTGTTTCCCTCTATTGCCAGTAACGATACCCACAGGTTAATATGGGATAGTGAATATTTATACAACGTCACTACACGGCATAAATGTAGAAAGATAAGGTTAAATGACTATAACATTAACTTTTAGTTTTAGCTATTGGTTGTTTAGTAGTAGTATGAACTTTATTAGTAATATGTATTTTAATTTGTCTCACTGGCAGCATAGTCACTCAGGAAATGAAATTGTTCGTTATTTTTTTATTGTATACAATTTATAAGCAACGGAATTCAACACCCGCCGGCATCACTGAAATTGTAATTGTATTTTAAGTATCCAACTACCGCGAGGTAGCCGGCATGTCTGAGAAATTAAAATTATTATGAAGATATACAAATTCTACGCATACGCATTGGGCAGTGAGGCAAGTACCTTTCTGCATCCTAAAACCGTTCAGAAATAAGAGGAAAACTGTGGCCAGAAGTGGTAGGTATAAATATTTGCAAATTTTTCATTCAGTACAGCCTATCAAAAGTCTCCTGCTGAACACTGAACGGGCCTCTCCCTATAGCATACTTCTCCGGGAAGATATATGCCATAATTACCATGCTTAGCAAAAACTTCAATCAAATTTCAAGTTGTTTTAGGAACATGCTGCTGCCCATTCCTGTTTCAGTTTCCCTCTGTTATCTCTTACGACACCCACTAAACGATACGGGGTAGTGAGTTCTTTTTTGCTGTTACTATGCGGCAAGAAATGTTATATTAGTTTGTTTTTTCAACTGAAGCTATACAATTCAATGAAGCGAAATCGATTCATATTTGCTGTATTTTGACTTAATAATGGGATCCAAAGGTCCCACATCACACCCTAAATAAAAAAGGAGTACAACAATTTTAATCGATAACATACGAATGGGTATGCATTCTCATATCGGTCATGTGTTTATGTGGAAATTATAACAAAAAATAATACGTGAGTATGATTAGTACAAACGTGATTCTCTTTACAAGAATGTTTAATTGTTTAATTTTTTTTATAGGATAGGGTGACAAACGAGCACACAGTCCACCTGATGGTAAGTGGTTGCTGTGACACATCTACATCTACTGTGAGACATCTACATTTATCCTCAATAAAGAATCAAAATGCAGATGCGTTTCCACCCGTGAGGACTAAGATAGAATGCCTCTTTTCCAGTAAAAAGGGTCTCCGCTTCTCTAGACTCACCATACAAAACACAGCAGTGTTAAGCTGCTATTTTACGCTGGTATTCTGTGAGAGCGTGGTCCTTCCCCGGTCGAGCCAACGCATTCGTGCTACAACTATACTACTAATATAGCTACAGCATGGCTCTACCACGTACAATAACTTACTTAATGATTTAAATAACTTATATTAATTAACTCATGATTAAAAGGTAGCCGAGGTTCTCTTTTAAATGGCTTGTTTGATTGTTCTGTTGCACATGTAGCAAGGCATTTGATGAGAATCTTTGTTTTATCACAATGATATCTATAGAATATCGTGAATATAAATATACTATAAATGGATATTCTTTACTAGGTTATTGTTAAAAACATTAATAGTGTGAGTGTAAATTTGATTCTCTTGCTTACACAAATTATCATTGTCTGTAATAAAACAGCGTACCGCATTACACAACATTCAATATTACGCATTTACAACCCTGTTAAACAGTATAACGTTCTAGTCATAATCACTCATTAGTGTAACATGATGTGCATAATTACATGATAGTATCAAAATAGATTAGGTATGCTAACCAGTAAAAACACTGCTTATCTCGACATGGGGCAGCCCCTGTGCAACACTGCCTTTTTTGCTAGTACTAGAATAAATAAATACGATAAAAAATGGACAGAATTAAAACTCGAAGAATGATTGAAATGGAATCACAAGCACACTGCCTGCAACGAACTTTATACTGATAAAACGAGCGATAGTTTCGATTTCTACTCTTACTTAATTTATATATTTTCGTCTCATCTTCTCATTGTATCCTTCTTACCATCATCTACTTTCTGTCTCGGACTTATTATGCCTTTAAAAACTTGCCGAATCGTAAACAAAAATTAAAAAAAAAAATTAAAATAAACCTTAACTAGGCATTTTATGGAGAGTTTGTTGGTGGCCTTGCTATAGATATGTATTGCATGTAAATCAATGAACTGTTTAAAGGCTTTCTTTATTACTTTTGCTAATTTTGCTAACGTCTGTTGTGCAATATGTGGCCGGCGTTGTCACGAATATCCAAAGTCGAAGAGCAGGTAACATAATGTTTTACTTAGATGAAACGTGCGACGAGGCAACTACAACTTCCCTTTTACTTTAGAACTTTTACTATACTCGTAGATCTATCTTCGAAACCGCAAGACAAATCAGATCTTCCATACATTTTGAACAAGTTTGTACGAAATTCTGTATGGAATAACTGATTTTGAGATTTTATTACAGGATCAGGGTGACAAACGAGCACACAGTTCATCTGATGGTAAGTGGATGCTGTGGCTCATAGACATCTACATCTATCTTCGGTTAAGAATCAAATTGCAGATGCGTTGCAACCCCTGAGGACTAAGATGCAATGCCTCGTTTCCAGTAACAAACAAACAATAAATTCACATATAAAAATCTTAGCCACGGGGAACTTTATTTTTGTATACGCGGCAACACTGAATGGCGTCATTCATATTTTGTAACTTATTTCTGGTTCGTGTTATTTTATGTTGAAATTTTGAAATTGTATGATACTTACTGATAGTATGTGATCCCAGTATCTTTGTTGTTTCTTGTAGTATTATTTTTACACAGTTTTACTACGCAAGCTGGTATTTTACTTCGGATTATGATCAAAATTTATTAAAACATTCGGTACGTCCACATCACATGTCGCCTGCAATGCGACTGGCTTGGGTACGCCGATTTCGGCGTAGTATTTGTTGCCGCATTTTAC
Source organism: Parnassius glacialis (assembly GCA_033319125.1). Taxonomy (NCBI): domain Eukaryota; kingdom Metazoa; phylum Arthropoda; class Insecta; order Lepidoptera; family Papilionidae; genus Parnassius; species Parnassius glacialis. The sequence continues at coordinate 33,458,940 of JAVANC010000013.1, read as the reverse complement.
AAGAACACCGGCAGTATCTAGTCTGAGCGCGCGAAGACATATCAATTATCTAAGCCTGAGTTGTAATTTAGTGAGACATGCTGAAAGTCTATAAATACAAGCTGTTCAGGACCGTGTTTTGTGAAATCCTTTGGAGTTTGATTTCCTTGGATTATAATTTTTATTTCAAGCGTTGCTAAGAATTTGCACCTAATGTAATTTTTATTTTATTAACAAAAATATACAGTTTATATATATAAGAGTAATATAAAATATATAAACTATAAGAGTAACCATTCAAAGTCACTAAAACAATTTTAATTTGTAGATATTTTTAAATCACTTTTGAAGCAAATACTAATTTACCAATCCAAGGCTCTAGGGGAATCGTTTAATTTGGAGTACATTTCAAACTATTTGCTATAATATAACATTGAACATTGATTACTACAAATGTCTCTATGAATAAATATTTGTATTTGATTGGTAAGTAATTACTTAACAAGGACCGGGTCGGGGCAAAGTTTCGGGACACCCGTGAATACCGACAGAACCTCAATAATAGCAACTAATCCCGACAGAAAGAAAATGAACGGATTAAGGTTTTAACGTAAATTAATTACCTTCAGCTTGAAATTAATATATCATTTACAAATGTACCTACATATATTTTTGATAAAATAATTAGGTACTCGTTTGTATTAAAATGATGTGTGAGTGAGGCGTTTAAGATACATAAATTGCCCACGTACAATCACCCTGACCTCGAAAAATTATTTGTAGACCATTCCAACTTTCCAATTTATTTCGCGGTAGAGCCGTACTGCTTCTATATTATGGTTGTAGCACGAATGCGTCGGCTCGAACGGGGAAGGAGAACACTCTTACAGACTACCAGCGTTAAATAGCAGCTTAATGCTGCTGTGTTTTATATGGTAAGTATTACTGGAAACGAGGCATTCCATATTAGTCATCAGCGGTGACAACTCATCTGCATTTGGATTCTTAATCGATGATAAATGTAGATGTCTATATGCTACATCATCCACTTACCATCAGGTGTAAATAAAATAAAATAATAAATACGCCGTGCAGGAGTCGATCCTGCGATTCGTAGTGCTACAACCAAAGTTTAGAGCTGTCACAGATATAGATCTGTGTATGTCTGTGTCGGTGCGCATCAGTAAGCAGCCTTTAAAACTTCACTGCTGGACATGGACCTCTTCCATTTTAGGGGGAAGATTTGTCGTAATTGTCACGTTTGGCAGGCAGATTAACGCTAGCGGCACCAGTCGTATCGCGCTTTATACATTGTTTCCTTTGCTGTTCTGTGCATTTTATGTCCGGCATAAACGAGATGGTTCTACTGCAATCGAAGCCATAAGATTTTTTTAAATAGATTCAGAGTAACATACGAGTAAGTACTACTAGCTAGCCTACTTCATTAAAGTGGATAGTCTAAACCTCTACATTTACCCTAAATTAAGAATCAAAAAGCAAACGCGTTGTCGTCCCTGAGGACTAAGGTGGAATTCCTCGCTTCCAGTAAAAAGGGTCTCCGTTTATATACACTCTGTCCTACGCTAGACTTACGCTGGTACTCTGTAAGAGCGTGGTCCTACCCCGGTCGCGCCTTCATTCATGCTGCAACTATGTATAGTTGGCATCGCTCTACTACTTAATTAATTAAGATACTAAAATTAAGCTAGAACTTATTATATAGAATTAGATATTATAAGGAACTAGAAGAAATAGAAATGCCATCAAAAACATAACTTGTAAACAGTTTATATATAAACAGTTAGTGTATCTCGACAACTGGACCGAAATTGCAAAATATTTAAATTTTTCCTTGATTTATATACTAAAAAATAATTGTAGTCCAAATTTGAAGCTTCTATGTCTGCTAGAAGTGCCTTAGAGTTTTGATGATCGGTCAGTCAATGAGTGACAAAATTAAGAAACTTTCACTAGTTATAATTCTTAAACTACTGGTTCAAATTTCATGAAATTTGTAACATATCGAGTTTATACAATGCTTACTTAATTACTGAAATTCAGAAAATTCAGGCTTCTAGTTTTATCCACAACGAAGTTATAGGGTTTCAAAAATGGACTGTACTTTTTTAGAAAAGGATGGTACGGCCGTGCCGCTTTTATGCTCGACTTGGCGGGGGCACTGCTGTGCCCCCAGATGGGGTAAATAATATATTATTAGTGCTACCATAAGGCTAAAAATGTATTAAATAGCTATTAAAAATCGTTAATCTTACATAAATAATTTCTATTTATAGGTTTTTTACAAATAACTTTTTTGTTGGGAATACAAATTTTTGTTTGTATCGAGTATTGAAAAAAAGCCTCGCAGTCAAACACTTATTCCTTGCATTACCAAGCTGTCATATCGTCTAGACTATATACCATATCATTATCTTGTTCATGTGCATATATATGATGTCCATTTGGTCGATTTCGATCACTACGACATCTTATAAATACTGTCGAAAGCTATCTATACCTACCACATGTGTTTCCCATTAAAAGTTACTGATGTCCAATGTGATGCGAATTTGAAACTATCAACGGGCAGCAGGCAGTTTCAGAGACATAAGCACAATTACAGCACATCACTTAGCTAGAGAAATCGGCCTAGTGTCAAGTCAATTGACAATAGGCTGATTGATTTTAAAATTTGCACTCGTATCAAGAACCGATAACAATATATTAATATAAAAATGTTATCCTAGTATCAGGATCAGGATCACCGGGATAAAATAAAATAATTATCCGGATCATTACAGCTCATATTCGTGTTGTTTAAGTTTTATGTAGCTTAAATTATATAAGAGTCAATGTATGTAGATATGACAGGTATCACACTACACGGCAATACAATGTGTTGCTTGCATTTTTAGACATTGTTGTTGTTAAATTTAAATAGGTGTGGAATAATGGATTTATGGGTAATAAACGTAGATGAATGATAGAATTTCGATTTATTTTGACGTAAGAAATAAAAATTTCATTTGTCAAAGTTCAACATGTTTTTATCTACTATCGTCTCAAATTTCGGAGAAAAAATGGCGAAAGAAATTCCGTACCATTTTTCTTTTAGTTTTTTTTTACATATATCTTTTTTGCCTATTCTTAAACTTCCCTCCACACTGAAATATGATGTCAGACGTGAGCCATATTATAAAAAAAAATTATATATATATATATATATATATAATCTACTAACCACACCTAATTATAGCTTGATAAGCTGTTTGCAGATCTTAAAAGGGAAAAATTAATTTAAATATCGTGTTTTATTTAAAACAAAAGGGGCTGCGTTGGGAAACTTTTTGCGCGATGATTTTTTACGATTTCAAATGTCACCAAAGATCGGAAAAATCTTTTGATAGGCTTGAAATGGCATTTATAGCTTTCTAAAGAAACCGTAAACCGCTGTTAGAACAAATTTCAGCATGAGCGACAACCTTTGAGCGAAGGATAAGGAAGTGGTTACCCTTTGACGGCTGTTACGGATACTCTTTAAGATAACCCTTCTTACAGACCTGATTTGGTACCATGTACCTGTTTATGTTCCCTTAAACAAAAAGTTAGCTGAAAGGGATATAGTTTTATATAGCTCGTAGGTATATTACCTCCGGTCGTGATGCGGATGAAAGGAGATTTTTATTCCACAAACGGTATATTTAATCCCCATAATTTGTCATTTACATTTAACCAAATATAGGCGTTGTTTTTTTTATATATAGAATAAGGGTCACACAAGAGCATATAGTCCACCTGATGGTGAGTGGATGGCTTATAGAAATCTAATCTATTCTCGATTAAGAATTAAAATGCAGATGCGTTGCCACCCCTAAGTACTAAGATGGATTGCCTCATTGCCAGTAAAAAGGGTCTCCGGTTCTCTACACACACACAATACGAAACACAACAGTGTTAAGCTGCTATTTTACGCTGGTATTCTGTGAGAGCGTGGTTCTTCCCCGGTCGAGCCGACCCATTCGTGCTACAACTTACTACTAATATAGCTGCGGCATGGCTCTACCACGTTTAAAGTTTACATTACTTATTCTTTGTAAACGAATTTAATATTTTTATTGTAACTAATTATGGGCATTATTTAAAAGAGCTTAATTGTAATTATTAAATCATTAAATACCTTATTTTCTAATGAACGAACCCGAAAATAACAAAACATTAATTGTTCTCTCCTTAGCTTTGTAGTGTGCAATTAAAATGACTTGAAACAATTCAAAGACATAGAAGTTTTACGAACATTTTAATAAATTATAGTAATTTTTAACCCTTTTCTTACTTCTTCCTTTGTATTTTCTTAAATCATATTTACTATTCAAAGATTTTTGGATTATATTGCACAGAACCCTCAATCTAATCCACACTCGCTTGGCCGTTTTTATGATGAAATTTTCCCCCGTAATTGGGGCCAAAAGTACCTTAATCTTTAATCCAAGTAAATTACCAATTTATTCTGGATGAAAACAATAGGAGAAAAGAAATTTATGTGAACAAAGTCGCATACAAAGTTATATATAACGAAAATAAGAAATAACTTAGTTTTCATAATAACTAAAATAATAACTACTATATTTTTACAAAATACATTTCAGGAAACTGAAATATATTTGAAATATAACAGAAATGAAAAAGATTTAATAAATTATTTTTTTATTATTTAAAGTTTGATTTTCCTACAAATGTATCAATTTCAAATTGCATTATATGTTTTCTAACATACCACTTAGAGGTAGCAAGTAAATTCCAATACTGGTATAACAATTCTTTGAACATCTCTCAAGATACTCTACACAATCAGAACTAATTATTTTCCTTTCATCTTCGACAAGCTAGTAAAATAAAGCAATTTCGACAAAAGCCGAAAATATAAGGAGAAAACAAAGCAGCCTAAAAGAAAATTCGGAGGGTCCAAAGAAGACATTGGCGTGATTTTCTTTGTTGCTATAAGTAAGACATTAAATCCGAATTTATCATTGAAATATTTGATATTACTTCTAAGTATAGAAAATATCTCGGGTGTTTTATAATAATTTAAACTAATTAAATATAATTCAGTCTGCTCAAATTTATATGATTTATATTAACCATTGACTTCTTGCATCTCTTACCAGGTCGTCACTCCATCTAGTTAGGGGCTACCTACACTTGGCTTACCGGTACGAGACTGCCACTCGAGAACCTTTCTTTCCTATATAGAGGACTCAATATCATTTCAGCTTACTAATCCATTGCGTTATGTCGGTTATTCAAATATCCCCATTTCTATATCTATGGATGCAGGTAGCTTAGGACCACGCCTTGTGGTATTTGTTCAGCAGTGGACTTGTGATGAGCTGTAATATGATGGTGTTATTTTTGAATAGAAAAAATTCGAAGAACCGACAACCGATGGGGAAGAAAGGTTCTCGAGTGGCAGCCTCGTACCGGTAGGCGAAGTGTAGGGCGTCCCCCCACGAGATGGAGTGACGACCTGGTAAGACATGTAAGAAGTCGATGGATGCAGGTGGCTCAGGACCGTGCTTTGTGGCATTCTTTGGGGGAGTCCTATGTTCAGCAGTGGACTTGTGAAGGGCTGTAATGATGATGATGATGATGATTTTTGAATAGAATGGGGTGACCAACGAGCACACAGTCCACCTGATGGAAAGTGGTTATTGTGTTCCAAAGACATCTACATCTATTCTCGATTAAGAATACAAATGCAGATGCGTTGTTATTTATGAGGACTAAGATGGAATGCCTCGTTTCCAGTAACAAGGGTATCCGGTTCACTACACTCACCATATGAAACACAGCAGCATTGAGCTGCTATTTTACGCTGTCATTGGTAATGATGATTTTAATCAGCGCTCTTACCTACCAAGCATGGTGAGTGTGTTTAACAATTTCAAAAAATGTATTCCTTTTGGTGTATTCTTAAATAGTCTCTCTGAAGGCTATATTACAATATACTAAATTTTATTTAACTTTAGAAATTTAAATAAATAGCATGTTAACATTCCAATGCTGGCCACAAACTTTCTTTTATTTTTGTGATGGTTTTGTGGCAGATCGTTCTTAAAATATATTTTATTTATTAAAAAACAGAAACAGAACAATATTAATGAAACCCGTTCATTAATATAATTTATGTGTATAAGTTTACACTCGATAAATTTATGATTTACGTGATATTTAAATAATTATACATATATATATATATATATATATATATATATATATTTAATTTCAGTGATTCTTTTTAACAATATATTTACTTACTAACCCGTATCTAAAAGTTTCAAACTGACGTCAAATGTTCCTTTGTTGCATATCACAAGGCGAAATTTTGAAAATACATACGAAATTAATGTAAGCTATTTCATATTTGTAACTGAACCAATTATTATTTATTTTGTCTAGTGAAATTAAAGTTTACGAAATGAGACGATTTCGCGTGCTACGAGACCACGTGATGTCTACGTCGTAGAGCGTCCGCTCGGAACCGCGGGGCGAGTTGCACTGAGCTCGGAGGCTCTTGACAAGACAATCTTTGCCTGTACACAGTGACCCTCAGTAGATAACAGCAACTTGTGAGAATTCACGCGGATAACGACCGCGTTACTGAAGCTTTGCCTTTCTTTTTTTATTTATCTCAAAAGTAAAACTGTAATTGATGTGTTTATCAACATACGTCTCATATTGTTCTACATTGAAGAATGTGTCTACTTATGGGATTTTTTTGTTGAATTATGATTTAGTAGTTACGACTAAGATTAAATATATTAATTATTTTTAAATTTTCAACAGTTCATAAAAATCTACTGCTGAACATGGGCCTCACCCGTTGCAAGAAGGATTTGTCTCTATCTTTACACTTGTCAGGGGACGCTGTTGCTGAGCAGATAGTTTTACGCTTGACGTAAAGTGACGATTATTTAAACCTATCAGCAATCATAATATTTTTCTGGCATATCTCACAGTGTTCTTTTACGACACGCACAGGGCGAAATGGGCTGATGAGTTTTATTACATTGACACAATACGGTCAGGTTTTATAAATTATGCTGAAGATAACAAAAAAAATCATAAAGACAAGTAAAAAATTAAGGATTTTGCGAATACTTAAACAATTTTTTTTTCGGTACACAATTATTACAATAACAAATAGACAAAGTCTAGTTAAAGTGCATTGCGATTACACAACACTGATGTTATCTTCAGTCGTCGCCTTAGAAGGCCATCCGTCACGCAGATCATCAATGAGATTAGTGCAACCACATTTAAACTCATTAAACCAGTCGTAAGCAGTACACGAGATGGGGCTTCATCGTGAAAGGCCAATCGAAGTCTATCATAACGTTCTTGTTGACTTAAATGACATCGAATTTCATAAAAAATCACTGTACGAAAATTTTCTCGCGTAAAATTCATGCTGACGTGACACAGACAATTTTCAATTTGCCGCCTAATCGTAAACAAATAACAAATTAATAATATACATACACAATAATATTAAAGTTGGTAAAAAATTACTTCGCATACATCCGCTCGATAAAATAAAATGATGTGTCTTACCTAGTTTGAAGAGCACCTCCCGCCCTCCCTCAATTGCTTGCACTATCACCGTCACCACTAATCCCAGCACCACTACTCCCAACACCACTACACTGGAAAAGACACACTACTGACAACAATACGACACGTATTTCGACTCTATACGAGGTATATTCAGGTAATCTAGACTCTGCGGTGGCTGCGGTCAGCCACCGTGGTGTTGGGAGTACTGGTGCTGGGATAAGTGGTGACGGTGATAGTGCACGCAATTGAGGGAGCGCGGAAGGTACTATTCAAACTAGGTAAGATATATCATTTTATTTTATCTAGCAGATGTACGCGATGTAATTTTTTACCAACTTTAATATAATGGACTCGCGGAAAGTAACGCCTGATTCTGTTAATTACGAGTATCACATTAGCAAAGAGTTCCATTTTCAAATTTTTAACTTATTTTTTTATTATATCGTTTACAAGTGGCCAGTTCTATAAACTTTCAGTGTCGCCCTCGTACGAAGCCGGGGCGGATCGCTAGTCTATAATATTTTTTAAGGGCGGCGGCAAATTGACCCATATTTTCGCACCTGAAACATCCCTTATAGTTTATTGTCATATGAAATAATAAGCATGTTTAAGGCATATTTAATTCATGTGGACTCCTACTCCGAGCTAATTTATGATAAAATGGATTTTTATTTGTGATTATTTCATTTTAAAAACGATAGTCAGTTTCTTTTTAAAAAACTCTTAGGACATAAATAAACAAAAACCAAAACATTAAAAGAAGAACATTAAAAACGTTTACTAAAACACGTTATTTTCCCTCGAGTATGCAAAAAGTAGGCAAATCACAAAACAAGATAACATTCGCCAAGTATTCCACTGCGGGAATCTCATTTTCAATATGTTTTTATAACTTTCAGTGAGGAAATGAGGTGGTGCTCCCGGCGCTCGGCGTCGACATTGTCATCATAAACCAACCGAGGCCTCTTCATAAATCCGCTCCAAATGTACCTTTATACGCATTATGCCATAACACCGAGGATTCTTTTTCGCTAAATAATACCTTTATATCCTACAAACAGCACATATTGCTGTATTAGTCTTACATTAAAGAGTGAGGTTGTATTATTTTTTACGATACTACAAGTGACATGTTAACATTTTAATTGAAAGCAAAATGTCATTACGGCATTTGTAACTTCAATATGTACCTTGTTGAATTATTTATCACGTTTTAAATATAAACTGATTTCTTTCAAATGTCCCACTGTTGGGCACATGCTATTTCTTAGTTTCGATTTCATTGAAGTCTTCGAAATATTTTTATTGCCATTTATCAGTAATCAGGTAGGCGTTAAGGTATCATTAATGTATGATTAATGTGCGTCAACGTATTCGGAAATCGAACCTAATACAAACAAGTGAAGAATGGGGTAGCGTGGAATGATGGTGTAGTTAAGACACATCATTTATATACTTGAATCAATTTCACAATATCTTCACGCTATCTCTTTCTTCGCATGCTTATATCGGGTTCGATTCCCGTAAACGTCGGCGTACAGTGAACATACTTTCACAAGATCTTTAACTTCGGTTATTCCTGTTCCTTTAACGCGGTTAATTCATGCTGCTGCTATATTATGGCTGTAGCATAAATGAATTGGCTTGACGGAGGTAGGAATTCCTACCTCCGTCAGATTCTTAATCAAGGATAGATGTAGATGTCTATGGGCCGCAGCATCCACTTTACGTTAGGTAGACTGCGCACTATTAGGTGAGCTGTGTGATCGCTTATCACTCTTATTCTAAAAAAAGCTACTGTAGAAGTCGACTAAGAAATTAGGTTAAAGACTAATGCCTAAGAAATCGATTGGGCGTCTAACGTCTATCGAAACGAAACGTTGGCTTACTGCCACTCTTTAAACAATATCGTTTTCTCACGAACTTCAATCAGTCTGATTTGTAAACTATTCTCTATCAGTACTCTTTGACCAAGTTCAGTGAATTCTAAATTAGTCTATTGTTTATTCGAAAAATCGTCAAAAGAAACTAAATTAAGGCATTTGCTAAATTCAGCATCTTTTGATCCCTTTCCCCACTTCACGGTTCTAGATGTATTTATTTCCGCCACTTTCGGCTTAGGTCTTCTTTTAGTGCGTCTTTCACCTGAAAACACTTTACAGTTAGTTAGTCACTGTGTACGTCTATAAGACACCTCCTTCATGAGCATATAGTACATTTTATGCGATGTGCGCGTGGTTATCATGTTTCCTCAAGATTGTTCAATAATAACATTTTAACAATAACTAGGTCAGAATAAAGGCAGGTGCTGAGTACTTAATCCTCTCTCGCTCAATCGAAATATTGCTGAAAACATTTACACTCTGAACGCAGAATGATGTGATTGAAAAGGATTGATATTTGACTAAATTATGATCTCAGAGATAGATGAAAAACCCAAACCATTTCACCAAGGTCACTTCTAACCTATAAAAAAGGCACTAAGAGCAGGTGAGGTTAAATTGGGTCCTGAATATGTTAATTAGACCTTAAATATGCTAGATCCTTACATCTCAAATATTATTTTGGGTATAATATATTTTACATTAGATGTAATATTTTTCGTTTCTAATTACATAATTAAAAACTTTTTGCAAAAAGATATACATTTTTATTATAATATAATAGAATTCTCTTCAAACGCGAAATAAGCATTTACTTATCTCATCCTTCAACGAGTAAGAATTATAATTTATGATTTCATTTCAAACCCAAACGCAAATATTTTTTCAAGCGTTCGTTGGCAGTGCGCGAAATCTTTCTTGTTCAATTTTCGCCAGTCTCAACATAATAATCTCTTGTTGACAGTGCTGCCCCCGCACGGCCCCAAGCACTCCACAAGCAATAAGGCAGTAATAAATGTTCAGATCTAAAGACAAGAATAAAAAGGAATATAATAAGTAGATATTGTGAATCGGTACTCGGGGACTTCAATATTGCTTCTCTTGATGGATAGTACGCGATGGATTCTTTCTAGCTAGCTTTGAGACTTATAATTGAGAAATATGTATCAATAATTTCCTTGTCGATTAGAGTTTAAATTATATGAAAATTTACTTCGCATGAAGTACGAAAACTTTTTGTTTAAAAAAAAGGAGAGCCCGTACAGTGAAATATTTACAAGTGAAATATTAAAATATATTTTTTTATATTCGACTATTTTTTGATAAGATACCTAATTAAAATCATAAACAGTTTGTGAATAATTAATTTTAAATAAGGTAGAGGCAAAGATTTTCTTCGAAGCTTCATTTCGCGCGACGTGGATTATCCATATTATCCTAAAATCTCTGAACGGCAGCCGCCTGCACAGTACACTGATCGCGGCTCATATAAAATGACTTCATTTTTAGATGGTTACTTTTTAATCCTAGCTTTAATTTCGAATAATTACTTCATAAGGTTTTATTTTCAGGCCAGTTTTTATTCCAGCGCTTTATTAAAATTTCCTTTAGGAGAAAGAAAAGTTTTTTGTAATTCCAACCGGCTGTTTTACTAAATGACTTTTGGCCTATTCGGGTTTATGTAGAATATTCAGATATTGAATTTAAATAATACAATTATTAAAGACTTGAACGGAATGTACAATTGGTTGTTTAAAAAAAATACAATAATAACTATATTTATGATAAAATCACATTTAGTTGGGTTATTTTCAGCGCTTAGGTTTATTAATGCAGTTTAAGACGTAAAAGTACATATTAAATGCATTTGAAACGAAAGGCGTTAAGGTAAAATGTTTCAAGGGCTTTTTTGTCAGTTAATGGAAGTTCTTTGTACGGATATTCCAACTGGACGAGCGAGTACGACTTGAAATCGGATTAGCGATATCGAGCATAGACCGTGATAGAATCGGTCGAGCATTATCTTTTGCACTACAAAAATTTGAACTACTACTGTAACATTAAATAAAATCTCTTTAAAAACAAGCTTTTAAAAGCGTTGCTATCGTCGGTATCCGGGTGCAACGTTAGATCAGATACATGGTACCATATTATTGCGTTATGATTGAAGTTATATAAGTATATTAAATTTCTGCTCAATTTTCGGTTTAAAATTTTTTCGAAAATCAGGCTCAAAATTTACTTGTTGATATTTACTTGTATCAGCAAGTTAATTTTGAACCGGAAAGATACGAAGAAAGCAAGTTAAATAAAATGTTTTAAAATTATCACTAGCTAAATTTTATCATTCGAGGGTATCAAGAAAAACTAACTTCTTCTGTTAAAACCAATTACATCTGCACGCTGCTAATGACGGACGATGTTCTGGTACTAAATGGCGGATCATTCACCCAAAATCCTCCAAACCCTTTTTATTATGTTCATGGACTTCATAAATTCATAATTTCATATACCAATGACGGGCAGTAGCATAGTCAATGTGGGCATCGCTGCTGTCACTGACTTAGCTAATGACGGACGAGGTTCTGGTAACAGATGGCGGATTATTCACACAAAATCCTTGCAACCTTTTTATTATGTTCATTTATTCATAACTTAAAAAACTAGCATAATCAATGTGGGCATCAGTCTGTGTATTTGTATATTGTATGCTCTTAGTGACTTAGCTTGCACAGTGTGTTAAATACGAGTATGAGAAAATTTTCCTAGTAATGCATGCCCGCTAGTAAATTTTTGAAACCGCAGTGGATAAAAAGTTTGTTATGATTTAATGCCATTGCAATTCTGAAAATGTCATTTCCTATTTAGTTTACGTAATTAACTTTTAATTATTCGGCTTTAATAAAACTCATAAGTAATAGTTTTGCATAAGTTACAAACTTGTTATAGTAGTAATACTTATACTAACGATAGTTTATTTATTAAAAAAAACATACTTAAAAATTGCATTTAAAGGTTACATGAGGACATCATAATAAAACAAAGGTTGTGCAAAAAAATACAATATAGTTTATATACCTAAAATAAATAAAATTTGGGAATAACAAGAAATTGGCATTTGGACCAACAATTCATTGTAACTTAAATTAACAATTCCAAAGGCATAGCTGTGTAAGGTTAAGATTATCTGAACAACATGATAATGGCGAGGTAAACGCTGGAGAGTGCCCGGGGTTTATCCCGACATTGAAATGCTTAGAAGCTATGCTATTGACGTTAGTCTCAGGGCTGTACTCCTTAGATACGGTTGAATAAAAATCTGTCTTTAATTTAGGGTATTATTATAAAATATACTATGAGTGCATTGTGAAATAAATACATAAATTTAATGCACACATCATGAAAATTGTCCTAAATGACTAAAACTAAACTAAAGCTCTGCGATGTTTAAGCTATATATTTCCTTTCCCTAATGTCGTTAAATACTTGTAATTTATTGTAAATAGAACTAGACTATACTTAATCTTAATTAAATAATATAAGATTTATCTGGTGATTTACCATAAAATCTATATACGATGAAAATTTTCAACAAAATCTCGCACGGTATTACATTTTGCCTCCATTAAACTCGCAACTTAATAAAGCTTCTGTGTAGCATTCACAGACGTGCGGTGCGAATAAATTAGCGAGATATTTTTTTTCATTCAAATCTTAAGCAAATTTCAACTTCGTTCTCTTGAGGAAGAGTTATAAATATTTTTATTTCGTACTATGTTGAACGTGCTGAGGTGGCTTAGAAGCTGAACGCTCGCCGTAAACTTCACAATACGAAAGCAACCCGGGTTTGATCCCCACTGGCACCATAGTGTAGATAATAGCAGTTGTATACGCTCATTTACCACGTATTCTGAAAACATCGTGATGAAATCTGCATGTAGGGAAAATTAAAAAGAAATATTTCAAAAACATGAGAAGTCCGCCAACACGCATTAAGGCAGCGCAGCGGACATTTGCTTACCCTAAAACCCTCTCAAAGATGAGTGGAGATGTAGGCTGTAACATTACTATGTATATCAGGTATTTTAAAATAAAGTTATGAACATTAATTCACTCTGTTAAAACCTTTGTCAGTGTTTGTAAACATTATTGTAAAAAAAACTATGCAAAACATAGAAGAAATGTAGTGAAGAACTAATATTTTGATTTCATTTCCATTATTTCTTTGTCTCTATATGGACCTATCCCATAAAAAAGGGAATATTTGCTGTAATCGCCAAGCTTTGTCTATTAATCTGGGTAATCGCAGCACTAAATGTTTTGCAACTTTGATGCTTCTGCTCGTTGCAGGTCTGTGTATTTTGAGATAAAGATTGACACCAAATTCGATCACAGTAAATCAGATAAAAAATAAAAATGTTGAATAACGTTATAGTAAGGATTTTTTTAATAATGGCATTTCGAAAAGATGGAATTTTATAATTTAGAGGTAGGGTCTGTCAGCTTGATTAAAATATAAGTAAATTCATTCATTAGTCTTGTGACTTTATTATAACTTTAATGTTCGGGTTACAATAAGGATTGAGCTTATTTTAAATTATAATATTCTATTAGAAATTAAATTTTGCCTTAAAATCATTTCTGTAATTTCGTAAGGTTTACATTAATAAATCACTTTTACAGGCCATCTTGTTTTTATGTAAGAAGCGGGGGAAAAGAACAATAATGGAGTGAATTAAGCCCGCCAAGGCATTGCACACGAATGCTAAGAGGAATCCAACTAAGATGGAGGATGTCATTTGCCTCTTCATTAACCCATTTACTTCCAACGCGAATGCCTAAATAGTTCTTTTGAAGTCAGCATTTTTTCTATATGTTGAACTATTTATTTATATAACGCTTTCTTATTTCCATTATTCATTGTTACATCCTGCCAAAAGTCCACTGCAGAAGGCCTCCCGTATAGAGAGCCTCATATGGGGATATTTTCTATATTTGCCACGATTGACAGGCGTGTTAGCAACTGTAGTTTTTGTGAAATGCTGCCATGATATGGGGCAACAATATGGGATAGGGATATTATTTAAGAAAAGTAATTTACATTTTTTGAACATATTTAATACTGAATTCTTTTTTTTAAGATCCATTAAAACACGCGTGAAAAAACATATTGCTGACGTGAAGCACCGACGCTCTGGTAAGTCTGCAGTCTGTGAACATGTTCCAGATTGTCCCCTATCCTATAATTAACAAAATTAAATCCGAACCCAAGCACACCACTGCTAGACTTCAAGATATAGTAGTTCGTTCTGCGTAAATCGAACCAAAAATTAATATTAAAAACTGAAGGTAGCCGGGCTAACTGAACATCGGGACGTCAAACATCTCAGTCCCCCCTGTGACCATGGTTTGCTGTAAAGCACTAGAAACGTCGGGAATTAAAATAGTAAATTAAACGCGATAAAATACGTAAAAAACAGTTTTATTCAATGTGTAGTGTTCGCGTAAATATAAGAAATCATAATATTTAATTCTGCTCTGCAAAAATACGCTTTCATACAAAAGATGATTAGCGAGACAACTAAAATAAAAACATTGTATTTTGATTAATGAAGACTGTATTCCGCGATCTACTAGGCAACCTGCCATTAATAAAGTAAACCTGAGCTCAACCATACTAATGCAGGTCCGAATTAACTATGAGATCAGCAGGAAGACGGCATGCTTACGATATACAGGCTCTGACAGTAACATTGATTTTCAAATGTTTATTATGATTATTGAACAAATTTTGGTATATTTTTAATGTGATTTACTATTGTGTTTTTAAAAGAATCAAAATATTTGAATAATGATTGAGAGTCTGCCGTCACCAATTTTCTAATTATAACAAACAATACTTTTTCTCTTTCACTGGAAGCTTCCCTTAAACGGCAAAGGAGTGTTGTAATATAAACTAATATGTGGGTATCGCATTTTCAAGAGGCGGTGTAGCTGAGTGCGCAACCGAGATGTGTCTTGTAGTCACTGAACGTTTGAAGAGCACTCAAAGGGGAGAGCTGACCGATTTAGGAAATCACGTTAGTAATCGTGGCGGTTGGCATCGGCCCGCTCTAGTATATCTTCGTACTTCACATAGTCTAAGTTTCGAAAGGAAATTGCAAGAAATCGCATTCAACTTTAATGAATGTACTCGTATTATCATCTCTCTTACAAAGCAATAAGGACCGTGGCCGAGCTCACTTGACTACTCTAGCGCCATCTATTATCTATCTACGGAAGCGGTTGCGATGTATATCGATATGAAAATTTGACGCGCTAAATACATCGTTCTTTATTTAATACATTTCCATAGATGTCGCTACATGGTACCGCTAAGTAAGATTGACGAAGTCATTGGGCTCTAGTTCCTTACAAAACAATGTAACTCTTTTAAATATAAAACGATATTTTCACAATTATTTTTGCGGCAGCAACGCGATTGGTAGCAGCTAGTGTTTTATACTTTATGCTAATATGAACCATATAGTAGTTCCTAGCTTTGCCGCTGCTCGCCGTTTCGTTCAGGGTATATAAAATAATATGGCGTGGCATATAAGAGACATTATACCGCTAACATTTTCTGAACACAACGTCAAGTGTAAGACTTTTGATCTACCCGAAATATGTATATGTATATACTCCTATGTAATATAAATCTAAAAGTAGATATTTATGGTATGAATAAAAAATTGATAATCAGACAACAAAAATGTTATCATAACAAAAAGTCCTGTCTGTATTTCAAGTTCCAAAGTAATTTTTCCTTCTTCTTTTTTATATACGACTGTATTTTAAAACTGTAACAGAGAGAACAATGAATGACAAAAACAGTTCAAAACAATTAACAGGGTCGCAAAACATTTTTGAGTGGTAAACTTTTCTCCTTATTACAATAATTAGAAAAAACTTGTGAGTAATTAAAACATTTAAATGAGTACAATGCATAAATTTATACCTTTATGTAGAATTACATCTCTTATAAGTAAAAATTGTCTATTGATACTGCTGTACATAAAATAATAAATAATTATTTCGTTTGTCACTAGTAGTCCTTTTTTTTACTGGTCACGAGGCATTTCTTTCTTATTTTTCTTCTTATTCCTCAGTCCTTTCTTTTTCTAAGTACTCAGATGTGGCAACGTATCTACGTTTTGATTCTTAATCTAGAAAATGTTTGGGTGTTTACGTAGAATAAAATCAACATACCCTCAGATGAACATTCGTCATCGCTTAATTACTATATTATCAAATATTCTTTGCCTGTTCGTGGTAGCATAGAAGCTATTTGGTTTGTAATATGATAAATCAGTAAGAGTGTCAACGTCAGTTTCAAGACATCTTGAACTACGATCACTAATCTGTTAGCCAAACCCGACGATTATGTCCAAATGCTTTAAAATATTTATTAAAATTTAAAGTCTGAAAAAAATACTTTAGCTTAAAACAACATAACGGTTGAATTTTCAAAACCTTGAAATGTTGCGATTCATTGAACACGGGTATTGTAAAGCTCTCAAAACGTCAGGAGTATAAATCACGTCAATAAAATCGTAAAAATAAAAGTTACATTTAAAGCAATAAAACAGACAATGATAGTCAAAAATACTATATAGTTAGGTAATTACAATATATACTTAATAAAATAAAACTTCAAACATCTAATAATTCCGGGAAGCAGACATTAAACATATAAGATTGTCTTTACATTGTATTCATCGCCTCAATGGATTCGAAATAATATATATATATATATATATATATATATATATATATATATATATATATATATATATATATATAACTATACGCCCGATTGACTTGAAATTTGGCATACTCGTAGATACTCCTTTCTTGACGTAGACACCCAATAAGAAGGATTTTGAAATATTTAACACCAGTGGGGTTGAAATAAAGTGTTCCGACTTGTGTAACATATTTTGATACTCCCAAACTCACTTATCAAAATCTATAGGGTACTTCTCGTTGATCTAGAATCATAATAAATAGCAAGCACTCATGAAGGAAAATATACAGAAATCATAAATTTGTATATATTACAAACATTTTTTTGTGATTACAAACTAACATTTGCTGTTGTAGCATCGACCGTGTTGAAGGATATCTTATTCTACTGCATAGTTAAGTTTATCCTACAATCCGACTTATATTTTCGTTCGAGAAATGTTCGGTTCTTATCTTACATTTAATTTCAGAGAGTATTAATCTAGTACGCATTACGCATCTAGCTTTGCAGCTATTATAATATTCATGTATTTAGTATTGACATTCAGAAGTCTTAGTAACTAGTTTATGGCGGCTGGTCTTTTGTGGTGCACTTAAACAAGCAATGTACGTGAAATATTTTTTACGTGGTAGAACCATGCTGCAACTATATTAGTAGTATAGTTGTAGCACGAATGGGTCGGCTCGACCGGGGAAGGACCACGCTCTCACAGAGCGTAAAATGGCAGCTTAACACTGTTGTGTTTCGTATGGTAAGTATAGAGAACCGGAGACCATTTTTACTGGAAAAGAGGCATTCCATCTTAGGCCTCACAGGTGACAACGCATCTGATTTTGATTCGCAAACGGGGATAAATGTAGATGTCTATGGGCCACAGCGTCCACTTACCATCAGGTAGACTGTGTGCTCGTTTGTCACCCTATCCTATAAAAAAATATACCATAGATTTTAAGAACAAACCGTAAATTATTCTCTTCATATAACTATAATAGTTGTAAGTAAGTTGTAGTTATAAATATAATAGTGATACTATTTATTTTAATATTATTAAATATATCTTTGCTTACCAACAGCAAAAAGCACTTAGGCTTAATGTAAATATATTCGTACTTATGTTAACAATAATAATATTTTTTATATGTAAAATTTAGTGGCGCTTTGTTACTTTAATGGTTAAGTTATATATTATTAAAGCAGTTTTCAAAAGGTTTCCATAAGATCAACCACATCGACAAATTACCGTACCTCATGTAAATTCAAATTCACCACACATCGTCTATATAATGTACGTGACGCCTAAAGGTCGAGTTTCGAAAAATTTTTTGGTACTGCAGCTATTGTGTGACATTTAGCTAAATAAAAATATAAATAAAAATACAAAAAAATTGATACTAGCCAATATTGATGGTCCAATGTCTTGTATCTGTGTAAATTATTATGAAAAATTGTTTTAGGTAAGCCTGAATGGGTCTTGTCAGGTTTTGTTAACAGGGTTGCAAGTGGGTTGGCATTTGGTGAATAAGAAGTTGTTCAATGCCCCTTGTCACGTTGTTTATAATTGTAAACACGTCAAATAAATCGTAATTGAAGAATCCAGCTCTGTGATGCATCATCAGAACCGAGACGTCAACTTTAATACCCAGCTCGCCCGTTAACTACTAGGAGTTGAGAAACTTCACTAGGTAGGCGAGGAGGGTTCTTAGTAGCCTTTGCTTGTGAACTTTGCTTGTAACAGTGAACTTAGACGAACCGAGGTGGCCACTTCAATTGGGCATTGCGAGTCCACTTCGGATGTGTGTTTCGAGAGGGCATTCTCTCCTCCTATCGCTGCAGCTGAGGTGGAGTCACGGGAGAAGAGAAATGTTGGTATGGCGATTCGTCACACGCAAAAACTCGACGTGACACCGGCGGGGCGGCACCTAAACCGCAGTTTTTATTAATTTTGAATTGTTAGATGCTGCTAACAATCACCTGCTTCAATGAGGGCTAATAATCTTCCACTCACCATATGTCGCTATTTGTGACTGAGGTAAAGTTTTTTGTTACACAGTGTCACTTAATTGAGAAATTATTTTTAAATAATAGTTTATAATTATTTATAGTATTATATTAATACACAACACAATGTGTCTGGTTTGATTTTACATTTTTTCACTTTATAACTCGTTTTTTAAATTTTTCTACTTTTAGTTATATTTATAGTTTGGATTATTCATTTCTAATCTAATTAATATAAAATATAACTAATGATACGGAAAGAAACCTTAAAGTTTACATTTTCCTAACAAATTATTATCCCCGCTATGAAATCTGTCAAATATTTTACCTCACTGTAAAGTGGCTCCGCCCTGGTGACAGAAAAATTCGTGGATGCCCTCATTTCCCTCTATCGCCTCTTACGATACCCAAGAGAAGATATGGGGTAGTGGATATTCGTACACCGCTACTACACGGTAAAAACGGTACAAAGTAAAAACGGTAGCGTAAAATTATCTACCGTGCTTATTATTCCAAGACCTCAACCACCTTCAAACTTAAGAATAACGCTTCAGATCTATCTCACAGAAACCGTTCAATTTGGCAAGATAAGAAACAGTATAAATCACTCTTTGGCCTATACACTATTTCTATGCAAAATATATATTCTTATAGCTATCGTCATTAGTAAACCTGAAAACAATAGTGAAATCCAGTAGTTAAGCTTAAGGATATTTTTTTAGATATATTAATGCAAAATATAAAATATTACTAATATGAAATAATCTCTACAGAATAATAATATATAATTATTAATTTCTTTCTTGTTCTCTTTTTTGATTGCCTAAAATTATTGTTTTGTAAGTTACTACCGATTTGTCGTGACACTACGAATACATTTTTACAAGAAATTGGGAATCTTCAATAAATCATGGTGTTGACATAGACGATCCATGATTTAAGATTTTAGAATAAATGACTTTGTTCAAAGGTAAGTGTAGGAAGATTAATTATCCTGGTGGTAAAAGCTTCTCTGAGTCTTTCTTCTGGTAGCTTCCACTAAATTGCTTTAAAAACTTTTTCCACTTCAACTAGTATTTTAAATTGATCTTGTTACGAGGGTGGATTGAAAAGTACTCGGCCTAACACAGATCCATTCAATTCTAAAAATCAAATCTACCCACATTATTTAGTTCAGTTCAGACTAGTTCATTGTGTGAAGTTCGAAACGTGTGCGATAATTAGTTGTGATTTTATAAATTTATTAACAAAGTAATCGGACATAATTTCCGCGAATGGAGCAAATCGAGCAGCGTGCCGTCATTAAGTACCTCCATAAGAAGGGGCTATCATCAAAAGCCATCCATGATGACATGATCAGTACATTAGGCGATTGTGCTCTGTCATATTCATCCGTCAAAAAATGGATAGCAGAATTTAAGCGTGGTAGAGAGAATGTGAAAGATGAACCCCGCTCTGGAAGGCCTTCGACGTCAACTACTGACGAAAATATTAAAAAAGTACTTGATTTAATAATGGGAGACCGCAGATTAAAAATCAGAGAGATAGCCGAGATTATAGGCATCTCTTATGAACGAACTCAAAACATCATTGTCAACGAGTTGGGTTTCCACAAGGTGTCTGCGAGGTGGGTTCCGCGACTGCTTTCAGTTGAACAAAAAAGGACGCGATTGACTATTTCACGCGACTGTTTGGAGTTATTTGAAGCCGATGCAGATGATTTTTTGAATCGTTTTGTTACTATAGACGAAACATGGGTTCATTACTGTACACCGGAAACAAAACAACAATCAAAACAGTGGAGAAGACCTGGTTCACCACCCCCTAAAAAGGCTAAGTCGATTTTGTCGGCAAATAAGTTGATGGCTTCAGTATTCTGGGACTCGAAAGGTGTGATTATGATTGATAATCTTGAAAGGGGTCAGACTATAAACTCTGATTACTACTGCACCTTACTACGTCGTTTACGAGAGGAAATAAAAGAAAAACGTCGAGGAATGCTCAGAAGAATAGTCCTGTTTCATCAAGATAACGCCCGTGTTCACACGTCAGTACAGTCAATGGCTGAAATTCACAATTGTGGCTTTGAACTGTTACCACATCCGCCGTATTCACCTGATCTGGCACCATCAGACTTCTTTCTGTTCCCTAACCTAAAAAAACACTTGGGAGGTCAAAGATTTTCGACAAACAACGAGGTCAAAGCAGCTGTAGACGCATATTTTGACTCTAAGGAAGAATCATATTTTTTCAACGGTCGAAATGCTTGGAAGGGGAGGTGGCAAAAGTGTATTGAACTTGATGGTGATTATGTAGAAAAATAAAAATATAACTGATTTAGTATGTGTTTATTTTCTTGGTTAGGCCGAGTACTTTTCAATCCACCCTCGTATATTATTTCAATATAGATGCCGCAAGGCAACTGTCTTAAATGACACATCAAGACATATGCTGAGTCCGACATTCACGTTTACCGCAGAAAACTGCGGTGAAAGCATTATGCCTTACCTTGTTTAAAAAAATATCTAAAAACATATAATAAATACAAAATTCTACAATAAAATATAAATCTGCGTATGTGGACCGCAAGAACAACCTCGAAGAAGTAAGAAATGTGCAAATAAGTGTTTGAAAAATTAGGGGAACGCTTTTTGTTGTCAATATACGCAGCTACCTTCCAGCCCACAGCCCCAAATTACTACATGAGCACCGAGTTTCCAAGCTTAGCTTTGCTCGAAATTCTATGCCATGGACCCAAGAAGACAAAGATAGGGTATTGTTTTTCGATAATACGTGTACAAGGATATCGTTGTACGGGGAAGACCAATGTTGACAAGTGCTACGAAGACTAGGAAAACTCTTTGCAGAGGCATGTTTTGAAGAAATCACACCTCTGGAGTGGAGGGGCTCTGTTATGCTTTGGGCAGCAATAAATTTTTTGGATCATACGGAATTAGTCTTCATCGCGGACGGTACACTGACTGGACACCGATATACATCGGAAGTTGTAATTCGTCATGCAGAGCCCCCATTGGCCGCTCTTGGCGAAAACTCAATTTTTAGGGTTCCGTAACCAGCGGGACCCTATTACTAAGACTGTTGTCCGTCCGACCGTCCGTTCGTCTGTCTGTCAGCAGGCTGTATCTCATGATCCGTAATAGGTAGTCTGTAGAAAGGAGATGTATGAAATTGGGAACTTGACATCGTTTGTAACAGTTATACAAAAATATGTAAGTAAAAAAACAATAAATTATAAGCATAAGTAAATGGTTTTTATTTATGTAATACTTTTTGCACGTGGTAGAGCCATGCTGCAACTACATTAGTAGTATAGTTGTAGCACGAATGGGTCGGCTCGACTGGGGAAGGATCATGCTGTCAGAGAATACCAGCGTAAAATAGCAGTTTAAAACTGCTGTGTTTCGTATGGTGAGTGTAGAGAGGCATAAAAGAGCCATTATATCTTAATCCTCACGGGTGACAACGCATCTGTCGCAATCTGCATTTTTATTCTTTATTGAGGATAGATGTAGATGTCTATAGGTCGCAGCCGCCACTTACTCTCAGGTGGACTGTGTCCTCGTTTGTCACTCTATCCTATAAAAATATTTGGGACAATCATAAAAACATTTTTGTGTGCAATGCTTTTTCTGTAACGAATACGAAACTTTTTTCTATATTTTTTTCTATGGTAATAGATAATGAAGGCTATTTTTATAACAAAATAGCCTTTTTTTATCAAAAAAATCATAATATTGAAACATTGAGGCGAAACCGTAGTGATTTATATTGAATAAACGAATATATTTATAACGCGATTGAATAGGCTATGTTACTAAACTAAAAAAAATTGAATATTATCCTACACGGCTGAATAGTTTGTATTTTAGTGACCATGCAGACTATTCAATTATGTCAGATCAATGGATCATTGCCTATTCCGAAGGAGTTGAAAGAGTCCTTGGTAACTTTGAGTTTCAACTTGTCATACGACATGCGCATTTGGCATTTTGGCTGCTTTTTTGGATAGCTTTCGTGTTTTTACTTTCGGGAATTTATTTGACTTAACCTTTGGCTTTTCTCTTGGATCACAGGAGAGTAGGTTGTTGCTCCCACATAATGACAATAATCTGTTACTTAAGTTATGAGAGGAATATAATAGTCAATGTACAGCCTAACAGTTAAACAATTATAAAATGGTTGAGTTTTATTTTACTTTATTTAATTATAACTGCATACAATGCAAGTTTTGTAGTTATTATTAAATTTTAATTGAATTAAACTTTTTTGTGTACTTTTCAATTTATTCAAACAACTTATCATAAGAACGAGTGATTTTACTACATAACCTACAAATCATAAAACATTACATAACACAATACCTAAAACAAAACTCCAGGTCCTGCAAAAACATGATTTTTTGAAATAAGTAAAAAATGTTTAAATCTTAAACTAAGACAATATTTTAAGTCTGTTCACGCCGGCCCCGAGCTTGTATGGAATCAAGTTCATCTCGTTTTCACAGAATGTGTATTTCTGTTGGCGTAATAACAACAAATACTAAAATTTAAAATAAATTAAAAATTAAAAGGGGCTCCCCTACCAGAACGTGTATAACCATAGTACAGAACCTTTCATGCGCGAGTCCGACTCGCACTTGGCCGGTTATTATGGACGATAACGCTCGCGCCCACCGGTTGAGTAGCTACCTAAAACGATCAAACCATCTAATCTAATACTAACAATAAAATTGGCTCTTGGCTTAGGTGCTACTTTTTGCAAGTTTATTTTTATACTAATTGAGTTTTATTGTGTACAAAAGTACTATAATAGGTCAGATGCGAACGTGCTTCTTATTTTTATATTAAAATAGACTGCTTCGTTGCTTTGATGATCGTAAATGCGGCTCCTGATCGTGAGGTCCTTGGTTCGGATTCCAAGTCACGTCAAAAAAACGTGTTTAATTTTTACATTTTTATTATTAACGTGGTAGAGCCTTGCAGCAGCTGTATTATCTAACAAGCTATCTCTATAACTGTTTAAATTAATTTTTGATTTTAATTCGTATCATAATTATCATAATCGTTACATCCAATAACAAGTTCACTGCTGAACATGGGCCTTATCTAAAGAATGCCACAAGTTACGGTTCTGAGTCACCTACATCGACTTCTTGCATCTATTTCCAGGTGGTCACGCCAATAAGTGGGATGTTGCTCTACACATCGCTTAACAAAATAACTCGAAAAACCTTTCTTCCATCAGTTGTAAATATTGACAACTTAATTAAACTTTACCTTACCAAATCTTTTATGTGAATAATATCTAAACCATCTTTTTTTTTAAACTAAGAGCATGGAGTAGGACGGAGACGGACGGACGGACGGAGACTATGACTTGTGGCCTGACTGTAAATTATGTATGTTTAAATGACTTTAATTCTGGAAAAGAGTTTTCCCGCTTTTGATACCAATACACAAATGCCGTACACTATCAAAGATATTAACTTTTATACAATAATATCAAACCATATCGTTCCGTAGGTATCGTAAGAGCCTACATAGGAAAATGAAACAGGATACAGGCAGCGGCATCTTTTATATAAGAACTCAAATTAATAAAAAACTTAAATGTTTATCTTCTTCTTTATATATAAAAAGTACGTGTCACGTTGTTTGTCCGCGATGGACTCCTAATCTACTGAACTGATTTCAATGAAATTTTTGGTCAACGTGCAGTTTGGTCCAACTTAAAAGATAGGGTAGCTTACATCTCAATTTATAGTCGCAATACAATATTATTTTATTGAAGATTATTTGTCTATTATTGGACAGTCACAATTATCTGTCAACTCCAAACGATTCTGTCAGATGACGATATCTGTTGACTAGATTGAGTAAATACATATTTAATAGATGGCGTTATGTTATGCAGACTGTGTGCAGTTTGGTCCAACTTGAGAGATAGGATAGTTTTTATCCCGATAAGTGACCCTCAATTTTTTTATTGCTAATTTCAGGAGCTTTTTTGGGAAAGCAAATGGTCGTTCGGAAACGGGAGAACAACGTCTGCCTGGTCAGCTAGTATGTATATAAAAATTACGTGTCACGTTGTTTGTCCGCGATGGGCTCCTAAACTACTGAACTGATTCCAATGAAATTTTGCACACTGTGTGCATTTTGGTCCAACTTGAGAGATAGGATAGTTTTTATCCCGCTAAGTGACTCTCAAAATTTTTACTGCTAATTTAAGTATTTTTATAGGAAGGGTCGTTGGAAAGGGCAGAACAACGTCTGCCTGCCGAGCTAGACTTTATATATAAAAATTACGTGTCACGTAGTTTGTCCGCGATGAACTCCTAAACTACTGAACTGATTTCAATGAAATTTTGCATATTATGTGCAGTTTGGTCCAACTTGAGAAATAGGATAGTTTTTATCGGGATAAATACTAGATAAGTGACCCTCAATTTTTTTTATATTGTTAATCTAAGGAGTTTTTTTTAGGAAAGCAAATGGTCGTCGGAAAGGGCAGAACAACGTCTGCTTGGTCAGCTAGTAAGTATATAAAATAAATATATGAGGTAGGCATATATTCAGCTGTAAGCTTTTTATAGTATGTAATGATAATAATAATATACGTATCTTACAACAAGCAGTAAGTAACTATTTTCACCAAAATAATTAACTCTCTGAAATTAAATGTAAGATAAGAACCGAACATTGCTCGAACGAAAATATAAGTCGGATTGTAGGATAAACTTAACTATGCAGTAGAATAAGATATGCCATTAAAAACATAACTTGTAAAAAAAAGCCAAGTCTCGCAACACAGTCCTTCTACCGTAAAAAGTTGTGAGATCCATGTAATACCAAGTCGGTTAATTTATTCAGTCCATAGATTGATACATAGATTGACTTGGCAATCGCATGAAAACACAATATATCTCACAAGTAATACATATTATATTAAATTAGATTGTTTAGTGCGATTGCCAAGTCTATGTATCAATCTATGAACTGAATAAATTAACCGACTTGGTATTACATGGATCTCACAACTTTTTACGGTAGAAGAACTGTGTTGCGAGACTTGGCTTTTTTTACAAGTTATGTTTTTAATGGCATCTCATTTCTTTTTGTAGATAGTTATATCTACTATTTACACCTATTATTCCATTATTCATATAAAGTACACTGATTCATTCACTGCAAATGTAACTTTGTATTACTATATGTTTATATGGGATTACAAAGTTATTTATGCAGTTGATATATCTCGAAAAGTGGACCGAAATTGTAAAATATTTTAATTTTTCCTTGATTTATATATTAAACAATAATTTTATTCCAAATTTGAAGTTTCTATGTCTGCTAGAAGTGCCTCAGAGTTTTGATGATCGGTCAGTCAGTGAGTGACAAAATTAAGAAACTTTGACTAGTTATAATTCTTAAACTACTGGTTCAAATTTAATAAAATTTGGAATATGCCGAGTTTATAAAATGCCTACTTGTTTAGTAACAAGGCTCAGGCTTCTAGTTTTATCCATAACGAAGTTATAGGGTTTCAGAAATGGCCTGAACTGATTCGAGAAAAGGATGGTACGGCCGTCCCGTTTTTTTGCTCGACTTGGCGGGGGCACTACCGAGCCCCCAGATCCTTCAACACGGTCGATGCTACAACAGCAAATTTTAGTTTGTAATCACAAAAAAAATGTTTGTAATATATACAAATTTATGATTTCTGTATATTTTCCTTCATGAGTGCTGTGAGACCTTCCTTGTTGCTATTTATTATGATTCTAGATCAACGAGAAGTACCCTATAGATTTTGATAAGTGAGTTTGGGAGTATCAAAATATGTTACACAAGTCGGAACACTTTATTTCAACCCCACTGGTGTTGAATATTTCAAAATCCTTCTTATTGTGTGTCTACGTCAAGAAAGGAGTATCTACGAGTATGCCAAATTTCAAGTCAATCGGGCGTATAGTTTTGATATAGATGAGTGACATATATATATATATATATATATATATTCTACTATTCAGCCGTGTAGGATAATATTCAATTTTTTTTTAGTTTAGTAACATAGCCTATTCAATCGTGTTATAAATATATTCGTTTATTCAATATAAATCACTACAGTTTCGCCTCAATGTATCAATATTTATTATATTATTGATAATAAAGGCTATTTTGTTATAAAAATAGCCTTTATTATCTACTACCATAGAAAAAAATATAGAAAAAAGATTCGTATTCGCTACAGAAAAAGCATTGCACACAAAAATGTTTTTATGATTGTCCCAAATATTTTTATAGGATAGAGTGACAAACGAGCACACAGTCCACCTGAGAGTAAGTGACAGCTGCGACCCATAGACATCTACATCTATCCTCAATAAAGAATAAAAATGCAGATGCGTTGTCACCCGTGAGGATTAAGATATAATGCCTCTTTTATGCCTCTCTACACTCACCATACGAAACACAGCAGTTTTAAGCTGCTATTTTACGCTGGTATTCTGTGAGAGCGTGATCCTTCCCCGGTCGAGCCGACCCATTCGTACTACAACTATACTACTAATGTAGCTGCAGCATGGCTCTACCACGTGCAAAAGGTATAACATAAATAAAAACCATTTACTTATGCTTATAATTTATTGTTTTTTTACTTACATATTTTTGTATAACTGTTACAAACGATGTCAAGTTCCCAATTTCATACATCTCCTTTCTACAGACTACCTATTACGGATCATGAGATACAGCCCGCTGACAGACAGACGAACGGACGGTCGGACGGACAACAGAGTCTTAGTAATAGGGTCCCGTTGGTTACGGAACCCTAAAAATTGAGTTTTCGCCAAGAGCGGCCAATGGGGGCTGTGCATGAGGAATTACAACTTCCGATGTATATCGGTGTCCAGTCAGTGTATCGTCCGCGATGAAGACTAATTCCGTACGATCCAAAAAATTTATTGCTGCCCAAAACATACAGAGCCCCTCCATTCCAGAGGTGTGATTTCTTCAAAACATGCCTCTGCAAAGAGTTTTCTTAGTCTTCGTAGCACTTGTCAACGTTGGTCTTCACCGTACAACGATATCCTTGTACTCGTATAATCGAAGGACAATACCCTATCCTTGTCTTCTTGAGTCCATGGCATAGAATTTCGAGCAAAGCTAAGCTTGGAAACTCGGTGCTCATGTAGTAATATGGGGCCGTGGGCTGGAAGGTAACTGCATATAATGACAACGAAAAGCGTTCCCCTGATTATTCAAAGACTTTTTTGCATATTTCTTACTTCTTCGAGGTTGTTTTTGCGGTCCACATACGCAGATTTATATTTTATTGTAGAATTTTATACCTATTATATGTTTTTAGATATTTTTTTAAACAAGTTAAGGCATAATATATAGCATAACATAGCTTTCACACGCAGTTGTCGGCGGTAAACGTGAATGTCGTACTCAGCATATGTCTTGTTGTGTCATATAAGACAGTTGCTGTTTTTTCCTTAATAAAAATTTTGCGGCATCTATATTGAAAGAATATAACAAGATCAATTTAAAATACTAGTTGAACTGGAAAAAGTTTTTAAAGCAGTTTAGTGGAAGCTACCAGAGGAAATACTCAGAGAAGCTTTTACCACCAGGATAATTAATCTTCTTACACTTACCTTTGAACAAAGTCATTTATTCTAAAATTTTAAATCATGGATCGTCTATGTCAACACCATGATTTATTGAAGATTCCTAATTTCTTGTAAAAATGTATTCGTAGTGTCACGACAAATCGGTAGTAACTTACAAAACAATGATTTTAGGCAATCAAAAAAAGAACAAGAAAGAAATTACTAATTATATATTATTATTCTGCAGAGATTATTTCATATTAGTAATTAGTTTTATATTTTGCATTAATATATCTAAAAAAAATATCCTTAAGCTGAACTACTGGATTTCACTATTGTTTGCAGGTTTAATACTGACGATAGCTATAAGAATAAATATTTTGCATAGAAATAGTGTATAGGCCAAAGAGTGATTTATACTGTTTTTTATCTTGCCAAATTGAACGGTTTCTGTGAGGTAGATCTGAAGCGTAATTCTTAAGTTTGAAGGTGGTTGAGGTCTTGGAATAATAAACACGGTAGATAATTTTACGCTACCGTTTTTACATTGTACCTTTTTTACCGTGTACGAACACCGCTACGGTGTACGAATATCCACTACCCCATATCTTCTCTTGGGTATCGTAAGAGGCGATAGAGGGAAATGAGGGCATCCACGACTTTTTCTGTCACCAGGGCGGAGCCACTTTACAGTGAGGTAAAATATTTGACAGATTTCATGGCGGGGATGATAATTTGTTAGGAAAATGTAAACTTTAAGGTTTCTTTCTGTATCATTAGTTATATTTTATATTAATTAGATTAGAAATGAATAATACAAACTATAAATATAACTAAAAGTAGAAAAATTTAAAAAAACGAGTTATAAAGTGAAAAAATGTAAAATCAAACCAGACACATTGTGTTGTGTATTAATATAATACTATAAATAATAATAAACTATTATTTAAAAATAATTTCTCAATTAAGTGACACTGTGTAACAAAAAACTTTACCTCAGTCACAACTAGCGACATATGGTGAGTGGAAGATTATTAGCCCTCATTGAAACAGGTGATTGGTAGCAGCATCTAACAATTCAAAACTAATTAAAACTGCGGTTTGGGTGCCGCCCCGCCGGTGTCACCTCGAGTTTTTGCGTGTAACGAATCGCCATACCAACATTTCTCTTCTCCCGTGACTCCACCTCAGCTGCGGCGATAGGAGGAGAGAATGCCCCTTTCGAAACACTCATCCGAAGTGGACTCGCCATGCCCAATTGAAGTGGCCACCTCGGTTCGTCTAAGTTCACCGTTACAAGCAAAGTTCACAAGCAAAGGCTACTAAGAACCCTCCTCGCCTACCTAGTGAAGTTTCTCAACTCCTAGTAGTTGACGGGCGAGCTGGGTATAAAAGTTGACGTATAAAGGTTCTGATGATGCATCACAGAGCTGGATTCTTCAATTACGATTTATTTGACGTGTTTACAATTATAAACAACGTGACAAGGGGCATTGAACAACTTCTTATTCACCAAATGCCAACCCACTTGCAACCCTGTTAACAAAACCTGACAAGACCCATTCAGGCTTACCTAAAACAATTTTTCATAATAATTTACACAGATACAAGACATTGGACCATCAATATTGGCTAGTATCAATTATTTTGTATTTTTATTTATATTTTTATTTAGCTAAATGTCACACAATAGCTGCAGTACCAAAAAAATTTTACAAAACTCGACCTTTAGGCGTCACGTACATTATATAGACGATGTGTGGTGAATTTGAATTTACATGAGGTACGGTAATTTGTCGATGTGGTTGATCTTATGGAAACCTTTTGAAAACTGCTTTAATAATATATAACTTAACCATTAAAGTAACAAAGCGCCACTAAATTTTACATATAAAAAATATTATTATTGTTAACATAAGTACGAATATATTTACATTAAGCCTAAGTGCTTTTTACTGTTGATAAGCAAAGGTATATTTAATAATATTAAAAGAAATAGTGATATATAGTTATATGAAGAGAATAATTTACGGTTTGTTCTTAAAATGTATGGTATATTTTTTTTATAGGATAGGGTGACAAACGACCACACAGTCCACCTGATGGTAAGTGGACGCTGTGGCCCATAGACATTTACATTTATCCTCGTTTGCGAATCAAAATGCAGATGCGTTGTCACCTGTGAGGCCTAAGATGGAATGCCTCTTTTCCAGTAAAAATGGTCTGCGGTTCTCTACACTTACCATACCAAACACAGCAGTGTTAAGCTGCCATTCTACGCTGGTATTCTGTGAGAGCGTGGTCCTTCCCCAGTCGAGCCGACCCATTCGTGCTACAACTGTACTACTATTACTTTAAGAATTCCGTCTTTGTGTTATAAGGTACGGAAACCTTAAAAACTTCAATACACATTTTTATTACTTGAACATCGAATCAAACTATCCAATCGTTTCGTACAGCAAAATAAGTCATCCATGCAGCTACAGAAAGTATTGTATTATCTATTTATAGTAGGGTTAACATACGTACACGTGGAATGCACTTAATAATTCTACATAAAGTTACTTACACTTTCGGTGTTACGCACAAGTATGTGGCAGTCGGGTTAACACGTAGCACTCCAAAGGGTTGATTAAATTTCGAGTAATTTTAAAACGAATGTAGCTCGCATTTATTTTCCGTGAACAGGAGAATTAAAACGTGGCACCCTTACATACTTTCTTAATTTATATTAGAATTAACTATGAATAGTAGAACATGTATTAATTAAGATTAGAATTCTTAGTACGCAAAATAAATTTACGAAACAAATATACCAACTTTTTAATACAAGTAAGTATGCTAAAGGAGCACACAGATCACCTGGCACATACATCTGCTTTTATTCTCGATAAAAATGAAAATATAGAAGCGTTGTTCATACATATGTGTTACAAGTAAAAAGGGTTTCCAAGTTCTCGCCACTCGCTATACAAAACAAAGCAGCAATATGTTGCTATTTCTACTGTTTTTCTGTGGGTTATTTATAACTTTTAATAATATTGGTTATTTCACGACTTATCACAAATTAGAAGATATTATGCTTTGACTAAATTATTTAACTTAAAAGAGTTTAAAACATTACAAGGTGTATCGACCCGTAACTCTTAACTCCTGAAGACATCTTATAAAAACGAAGATACGGTCCGGAACAAATAAACGTATTGCAACGTCTTTACAAGAAAATACGGCTTATGTACATTGGACGTTGATACATTGCGGATATGCCCGGATAATAAACGATTGAATGCGTCGTTACTTTTTATAGTCTACATTTTTCAAAAACTACTTTCCTCAATCTTGACTTATTGATAGTTTAAGTGATAAAGTACATACCAAGTAAAAAATCTAGGATATTTTCATATAGTATTTATTTTATTTATTTATTTAAACATTTTATACGGTTTGTCCGGATTTAATCAATTCAAATAGTATTCTCTACCAATTAATCCATAATGTAATGAAAATAAAGTGGCAGTACCGTAAATTACAAATAAAATAAATATATTGGTACATATATTTTTATGAAGGCATACATAAACGCACACATACATATATATCATATACATCTATACATGCATACGTACGTCCATACATAAATACCTAAATTAAATCTTGTTTGTTATAATTTTTTTATAGGATAAGGGTGACAAACGAGCACACAATCCACCTGATGGTAAGTGGTTGCTGTGGCCCATAGACCTCTGCATCTATCCTCGATTACGGATCAAAATGCAGATGCGTTGTTACCCTTGAGGACTAAGATGGAATGCCTCTTTTTCAGTAAAAAGGATCTCCGGTTCTCTACACTCACCATACGAAACACAGCAGCATAAAGCTGCTATTTTACGCTGGTATTCTGTGAGAGCGTGGTCCTTTCCCGGTCGAGCCGACCCATTCGTGCTACAACTATACCAGATATATATCTGCAGCATGGCTCTATCACGTTAAAAAATGTATAATGTTTAATTATTGTTTTAATTAAGTCGGTGTTGATATTGAGACATTTGAAAACGTTATTATTAGGTTTTTAATATTTTTTTACTAATTATACAGTATAAAATGCATAAATGTAGTTTAGTAGAGTTTATAATTTATCGTAGAAGTAGCAGTACAATATGGAAGGAGTACAATTATAGTTTGGATTGGAGAACATGCTGCAGTTCGTAGATGTCAGCTAAAGAAAACAAAAATTCATCAACATGTTTCGTTCCATGAAATCCTAAAGATTGTGTAAATGTAATAATGAAATGTTTTGAAGTTTTCTAAAAATAGCAAACTATTCAGTTAAAATACATTAGAATAGAAAACTTGAGATTGTTAAAGGAAAGTGTCGTCAAAGTTGGAAAATATTAAGATCTGTCTGTCCAGCTAGCTGAATGCGAAAAATTGATGATGGTTATAACTGTTTTTAATTAAAATAATACCTTAATGGTAAAATATTTTATGGCAAATATTTGGTGTTTGAAAACTTTTAAGTATTACTTTTACTAAATAGAAGAAAATATCGCACAATAAATAATTTCTAAGCAACAAATTGCACTTTAAAATATCTACTAACCCATGTTGGGTTTTGCGATGTTTAATAGTAGCCTCCCGTTTACTTTAGTGTTCAAACAGAGCAGTCGTGGCGTGTGGCCGCCTGCTGCTATCTACGAATATCGCTCACCGTTATATCGAGTATCCGAGAGTTTTTTTTTTATGTTCGTAAATAAATGCAGTTGTTCTACTTTATTACTTTCTCTAGACTTCTTATATATAACAAAAGCTAATAGATGTGAAACCGTTTTATAAACCAAGCGGAAATAAAATACTTCATTAGAATTATTTCAGACATATATTAAATTTCCACAACCCGAAACATAATATATTACAAAATGAGACAACGCTGAAAACGATTCACTGACCGTGACGGTAAATACATTTTTGCTACAATCGGAGCAATAAAAATTGTATAAGTTATACGATTTTGTTTGTGGCGAAGCCTAAAATAAATAGCTTATTTTTTACGTTTTAATATTATTTTGTACCCGAAACAGAATATCATACCATATTATAATTCTGATCTCTTCTTATTCTTGTTAGTGAGAATAATGATCTATGTCAGTAATTTTTAAGTAATAAGAGGGAAGCAAAATGTAAAAATATAGCATGAATGCATTTTCCAATGTTATCTATACGAATATATAATAATAATACTATGCAGACCCATTTGCATAGTATTTATAGGAATCTCTTTACGTGGTAGAACCATGCTGCAGTTATATTACGGTTGTAGCATGAATGCGTCGGCTCTACCGGGGAAAAACCACGCTCTCACGCTCTATGCTTCTGTGTTTCGTATGGTAAGTGTAGAGAACCGGACACCCTTTTTACTGGAAACGAGGCATTCTATCTTAATCCTCAGGGATGACAACGCCTTTACATTTTGACCTAAGATCGTGGATAGATGTAGATGTCTATGGGCAATAGCATGCACTTGCCATCAGATGGACTGTGTGCTCATTTGTCACTCTATTCCATAAAAAGTGCATGCCAGGGCTAATGCCTTTAACGGGCACAGTTTTAAAGGCATTGGCTCTTAAAATACATCTGTTACAATGGATACTGAACATGAGTCGCTCTCATTAAGACATGCTTTTCTATCATCGCTATCGACGTCCTATGACACCCACTGCATGAATTGTGGTAACGAATTCTCTTATCAGCCACCACATGGTATTGTTTCACTCATATACATCCATCATAATATTATGAAAACAAACACTAATAATGTAAATAAAGGTTTAAATTAGTTTACAATACTAGTGTACTGTAATATATTTTTTAAATAAGTAATTTATACGTCTTCTCTCGCTTATTAATGAACAGAAAGAGAGGCTATAAGAATAAAAAATGCCATTTATTGTGGCAATATCCTGTATGCAGCGTCGATTGTTATTCGCTACTAAGTGCTAACTCGGCACGTAGTCGCCCAGCTGGAAGGTATTAAAACGATAAATAATCATTATGAACTTGCGTTAATTTCGTATAGTACTATATTACTTTTTCACTATTTTAAGTTAAAGTTGACCAAATTATGCAACTGGATACATATATTACAACTGTGGCCAAAACGGTGTAGGTATTTTAGTCATTAAAATCGTCTTCAATGAAAGACAAATTATAGTATGCAAAGGTAAATTGAAACTTTTTAAGAAAATGAAATCTTTTAGTTATCTGTATCACATTTGGAAAAATATACTAAACAAATCTCATTTATAATTTCGCTAAGGAATTTCAATGACAAATTTATTTAAAGTGCAACAGGAATAAACCCAAAAGATTTTCTAGGTCTTCACTGTGTACAGAGTCATGTTGCAAATTATCTTTTAAAATTCAGTTATAGCTACACAAATAAAATGATTCAAACTTCCAGACATGACAAATTATTTTATTTTATTTTTATTTATACTTTATTGTACAGCACAAAATCGATAAAAATATAACAACTGGTGGTCTTAGGCAGTACTCTATAGTCCGACAAATTTGATAGTCCGACACTGCCCTGCAAAATGTTTGTCGGATTACCGGGAATCCACTGTACATTCCAAATATGATAGATATAAAAAAAATTATAGGAGAAGGGGCAAACGAGCTTGCGGCTCACCTGATGGTATGTGACTACCGGCACCCATGAACAACTGCAACACCAATCATCCAGATGGTGTGGATGGTATCGGGAGTTCAGACGCGATGTGCTCTATGAGTCGGGTAGACCGGAAGATCACCAGCTGATTGACCCCGACGAAAACCGTATTGGCGGTCACTAATCAGCTGGTGATCCTGGCCTGTATTTGGACGGGTCTGAGCGGTCGCCTTTTTAGGGATCGGGTGGACAAAAGCTGTCTTTCATGATTTTGGTACTATACCTAGGAAGTAGGAGTACCGGAAAAGACGCGTTAGGACCGGTGCCACATCCGGAACACACGTCCTGAGCACAAGCGGGGGGATTTCGTCAAGCCCACTCGAATTGGCGCAGGAAGATCATTCAGACGTCCTTGATTGTGGAGGAATTCTTAAAGTATTTATTTCAATAAGAATGTAGCCCAAGTATAAGTTCTCCAGCTGACCATAGCACACTATCCGGTCTGTCATGGCCACGAAACTTAAAGTTTTCATTCAGATAGCTAGGAGTCATTGAATTTAATAATATACGTAAACAATTTGTAGATTCCGGCGAAGGCGAAAGGGTAACCACTTGAGCTTCAAACGAAACTTGGAGACATGGTAATATTTGCGCAAGCCAAATATGAACCTAATAGCCAGATTTTGAATACGCCAAAATTTGTTAAGTTGATCTTCAGTTAAATCAAGATAGCTTGCACCCGCATAATCGAGAAAAGAAAGGGGTAAAGATTGTGCTAACATAATCTTAGTAAGAATGGAAAGGAAAGAACGTAAACGCCCCAACAAACCCATAGCAGCGCAAGTCTTTCTGCTAACTTCTTTCAATTGATGAAACCACGAGAAAGTAGTATCGAAATGGATACCAAGATTTTTAAATGTGCTACTGTAAGGTATTATAACACAATTCAATACCACCGAGAGAAAGTTATTCCAGGCAACTCTTGAAATCATGCCAGCACTACCAACAATAACGGCCTAAGACTTAAAAGGATTAACCTTAAGCCCATAGCACTTACTCCATTCGCTAATAACCGCCAGGTCACCATTGATGGCAGAAACAGCGGTCGGTAGGTTCTCAACAGTTGACTGCGTATACACTTGAAGATCGTCTGCATACATGTGATAGAGAGATGAAAATTTGAGACAGATCGAATCAATGAAGATAGCAAAGGAGACAACACACCACCTTGGGACACTCCAGCTCGCAGTTCACACCAAGATGAAAATTTATCTTCAATGCGCATACGCTGCCGTCGGTCCATAAGATAACTTTGAAACCATCCAACCACTGATGGAGATATTATATTAATGGAACGTAACAGACTCAACAAGATATCAAAATGAACGGTATTGAAGGCACTGCTAAAATATAATAATACCAACACAGTAAGCTGTTTATTATCCATACCTCGTCGAATATCGTCAGTAAAGGGGAATGCCCAATTCTGGCCATGAAACGCCCAACAATTTGCATTTGTTAAAAAATACATCTTTTTTTATGGTAATTAATCGCGGTATTTATGTATTCAAAAAAGATTGCAATATTTTTATTCACAAAAAAAAGTACCGAAAAGATAAAAATGAAATTAGGTAAATCCGGAAGTCAATAGTTTGGGGATAAAATAAAGTGTTGCCAAACAGAAATCTCGTTAAAAATGTCGATTCTGTTTTTTCAAACGATTTTTATGGTGTCATTATTATAATGGTAATATTATATTTCGATAATTATTATGATGTTATGATAATTAAACAAGCGAATTGCTAGTTGATTTACCATGAACTCTTTAGACCATAACAAAAACACTACTGCACAATTTAACTGTTATTCTTATCTGTTCTTAAAAATATATTTAAATAAATAAAACAAAACATATTTTAAAAAGCGTGCAGAATTTAAAGCGGATCAAAGATTATTCTTTTTTATGAAATTATAAATCGAATAAAAAAAATCGCTATCTATTTATCGATTTTATGTCTGTTAATTGGCAACATCGAATCTGACAGCTAGGCCCAGGCTGGTGCAACTTCCATAGTAAAAATTATATGTACTACAGGGGTCAAATTTTAATGACGGTTAACTCTTCTTTCTGCTTTTCGTAATATGTCTATTAACGACATTGTCAAATGAAATAGGTTCAAATGTCAAATCAAACAATTATATTAGTATATATTTTATTAATTAAGATTGCTTTTAATTTTGCTATAGGAGCCGTTGTTCATTTACAGAATTGTTAAGAAATTAAATATGCATTATAAAACTTTCCAATTAAATGGTGCAAGAAGCAGAAAAAATGATAACAAGAAAAGGCAATATTTCCCTTAGATGATGAAAGGTATGTGGTGATTTCAACTTTAATAGTAATATGATATTTAACGCGAGTAAATTTTTGGACAAGCCATCTATGTAGGACAGGTTTTTATAGTGTACGGTTGTGTGCACAAATACAAACACACTATTTCCTAAATCTGATAGTTCCATGGTATGGCAATCCGAAACGAACTATACTTAGAAACTACACAGTCAATTCTGACTGCTAACATTCTATTTGTTCAATAAAAATATGATTTTATTTATATTATTTTTTCAGATGCAAGCAATGGGTGAAATAGCTGGCACATGCACCAATTGGAAAATTTCACATTTTAAGACATATTTGTGACAAACATTGCATTTGAACCCAACTAAAACGAACTGTTATTTCTTCAGTGGACTTAATTTAAACTTCCACAATTATGTGTATGTTAATTAGGTTTTATTTACATGTAGCAAAAGATAATATATAAATAAGCTCAAAGTTATTTCTTAATTACCTGGTTATAAATATTTTTTTTACAGATTCATCTACAAACATTAGCTATAATGAAAATTCATTTTGACAGCGATAATTAGTAAACGATCTCTGCGAATAGTATGTACATATGTACCTCTGTGAAAAAGCCTAGCGATTTGTTCATAGTATTTGTTACACATAAAAGCAATTAATCGAATCAGTATTAAAAACCCAATATATTTACCCTTAAAAAAAACTAACGTTGAAAATAAGCATCCAGACGCAGACTATTTATTTTACAGCATAGCAACAATTTTTCAGTGCGGGAAGGAAGCCTCTGTCCTGCAATGCCGCAGCCAAACGCTTAGCCACTGCGCTACGGAGTCGTCATTTATTTTTTACTTAATTAATTACTAATATAAAAGTGCGCTTTTTATTTTATATTTTCTTTATACATATTTTTGTGCCTAATTGTAGAAATATAATTACAAATTGCTGTGTGTAAAATACATTGATTTCTTATTCTCATCGGCATTTTTACTCAATCCCGACGTTAAAAAATTTATTTCACATAAATAATTCAGTGTAGAGATCTAACTTTTCATATGTAAAAATATCGATAAACAATATATCGATAAATGTTATATCGATAAAATTATTCGAGGATACACATTTACAGTACTATTGTAATTCGTCAATGTTGTCAGCACTGCTTCTCAAAACTAAATGTCATATCTTGATGTTGGTAAAGTAGCTTGGCGTAATATCATGCATTTATTTTTACTATGGAAGTCCCGCCTCTTAAACGTAGTGATTATATTCTCTTTGGCTAGGCCCATGTCTATAATAATCTCTTGGTAGAGAGTAATTGTGTTCTGTGGTCATAATATTCAAAACTAAATAGTCACAAATCGAATTCCTTGTATTTGTGTTATTCTGTTAGTTTTCTCGCGGATTTGTTAT
Source organism: Parnassius glacialis (assembly GCA_033319125.1). Classification (NCBI taxonomy): domain Eukaryota; kingdom Metazoa; phylum Arthropoda; class Insecta; order Lepidoptera; family Papilionidae; genus Parnassius; species Parnassius glacialis. The sequence goes on along the minus strand of JAVANC010000013.1, from coordinate 33,419,601 downwards.
CTAAGCAACCGAAAAGCTTTCTAAATGGACTCCGATAATTCTTCTCACCCTATTGACCACGGTCTGAAAATGGATCCCGCTCCTACTCCTTACGATAACTTCTGCACGAACTTGGACTCGATATCTACTGTTAACGATGACCCCAGTTTAACCAGCTCTCAGTAACTCATTCAAGAGGACATTTACGGTGTGTCAATTTTGGTTTAAATGTCACAAAAATACGAAGTCATTTGTTGTTAAAAAACTGTTCTTGTGAAAATAAAAAAACCTTTATATCTTAAAAATCCGGACTTTTTTAAACCAATTCCTTAACCATTTCATTCTTTTAATCGCATATTATCATTTCCAAATGCTTTTATATGTGGGCACCCATGGCCGAAGTGTCTATGAACGGTGAGTGTAGTCGTACTATAACCTGACTGGAAACCGGATTGAACAGGATTCAAAAGGCAATTTCTATCTAGATATAGACTTAACCCGAGAGGTCAATCGACGGATTCAACTCGGCTGGGCAGCGTTCAGGAAACTACGACACATCTTCTCGTTAGACATACCTCAAAACCTGAAAACGAAATTGTACAACCAGTGCATGTTGCCAGTGATGACTTACGGATCTGAGACGTGGTCCTTCACTGCTGGCTGTATGAGGAAGCTCAAGGTCGCTCAGCGAGCTATGGAAAGGGCTATGCTGGGGGTGTCTCTGCGTAATAAACTTATAAATGAGGATATCCGCAGTAGAACCAGAGTAACCGACATAGCCCAACAGATTATTAAGCTGAAGTGGCAGTGGGCCGGCCATATAGCTCGAAGAACCGACAACCGATGGGGAAGAAAGGTTCTTGAGTGGCAGCCTCGTACCGGTAGGCGAACTATAGGGTGACCCCCACTAGATGGAGTGACGATCTGGTGAGACATGCAGGAAGTCGATGGATGCAGGTGGCTCAGGACCGTGCTTTGTGGCATTCCTAGGGGGAGGTCTATGTTCAGCAGTGGACTTGTGAAGGGCTGTAATGATGAATGATGATGATGATAGACTTAATTGTTGAAAAACTAGTTTCTCTTGGACTTTAGATAGAAACGGAAGAATGGAAATGGGGCGAAAGTTGGTAAAATGTGAGGCTTGGGCCTTCTTAGGGAGAAAAATTACGTGTGCGCTTTTCCAAGCGTCAGGGAATTTAGACGTGGAGATAGATTTATTCAGAATATGGGAGTAACAAATTCAAGGTAAGATCATGTTACGACTAACACTGTCATCATCCACCTTTTTCGCCAAGATGGACAATATGTTCTTCTTAACATTACAGTCAGTGAAAGGAGTAAACTTAAACGGTGGGAAGTTAGGAGTTGGCATTGAATAAAGAGTACTCAGAGTGCGTTTTTTGTCTGAGCTGTCGATGGTACTAGAAGTAAAATGTTGGATAAGGAGTTCAATATCAAAATTATGCTGAAATGAGCTAGAAGATGCTTTAGCAACTCCAAGTGATTGAATAAATATCCAAACCTTGGCAGTGTCGCCGTTTTCGACTGATTTATGAATGTGGCGTCGTTGTAATATTACTATAATAATTGGAAAGATTTTGAAGCGTTGACGAGCTTACAAAGATGAGTAGAAATATAAATACGAGAGAAATATAAATATAAGTACACGTCACAATGAACATAATAAAATCAACCGGTTGCGAATCGGGCCTCGCTCTTTTAGGGCTCCGTACATATTATAAGCAATTCAATTTCAAATAATCTTTATTTCTGATAATATAATACATTTTGAGAATTATTATAATTGCAAAATTTTATAAATTACTTTACATACTAAATTATATTTTATAATAACATCTTTGAGGGACCAGAAACTTTTCCAAGCTTTACTTATCCTAACATTTATTTCCTTCTGCATCTGAATCTTTGATGCAATAATTTGTTGTAAATATGTATATTCGTCGACATACTCTATTTGATTAGAATTTAGAATGACAGGTGTTTTTATATGATTTGTCATTACTTTTGTTTTATCTAGATTCACAGTCAACCCTACAATTTTACTTTCTCTTTCTAATTGGGTTAAGATTATTCCTAAGCCTTCTTGATTTTCATTGAACAGAATGAGGTCGTCTGCAAATCTTAGGTGGTTAAGCTTTTCGCCATTTATATTTATTCCAATTTTGTCCCAATTAATTCTTCTAAATTAGTGCTCCAGTACCGCCGAAAATAATTTTGGTGAAATGGGGTCTTCTTGTCGTACTCCATTTTTTATTTTAAATGCTGGACCTTTCATTTCTGTATAAGCAATTAACTTTTCTTAAAACTAGATATTTCATAAGGTACAGGTGGTAAAATAACAAATTTTTATACAACCGACTTCAATATAAATAAAATGAGAACGTCATCAATGTAATTGAAATATAATAAATATATATAGGATAAGGGTGACAAACGAGCGCACAGTCCACCTGATGGTAAGTGGTTACTGCGGCCCATAGACATCTACATCTATCCTCTATTACAAATCAAAATGCAGATGCGTTGTCACCCGTGAGGACTTAGATGGAATGCCTCGTTTCCAGTAAAAAGGGCCTCCGGCCACCTGCGCTCACCAAGCGAAACGCAGAGGTAAACCTCTACTTTACGCTGGTATTTTGTGAGGTCGTGGTACCACCCCGGTTCGAGCCGGCCCATCCGTGCAACAGCAAAAAAAAGCTGCCGCGTGGCTCTACCACTGTGAAATCAATTAAATACGCATGATTAAGGATAACTCAAAAACTATTAGTTAGATATTAATCAAATTTACACGGGACCATATGACAAGCACCAGTTTTCAAATGAATTATCACAATCGGTTCACCTAAAAAAAAATCTGAAATAACACACATAAAAAAATACAGTTGAGTTCAGAACCTCCTCCTTTTTTTTTAAATCGGTTAATACGTTCAATTGTTTTCGTTACAGCTTACCTTATAAATAGACATTTAAAATTCCTAACAAGTTCATTTTTTAAGATAGATCCCGAAAGAAAACGTTCCAAAACTGGCAAATTTGATGGGCCCCCTATTTCTCAGATTTTAAAGACAGATAGAATAAAAAATATATTTGTACACTACTCCATGAGTACTTTAAAGAGCTAGTTAAAAAAATGGCTGCTCGGTTTTTGGGTCAAAATTCTACACCAAATATTTAAATTTCAAGTTTGTTACTCCATATCCAAGTCCAAGAGATCCGTATCTTACGTATAGACAGAGATACAGACAGACTTGTGTCAAATTAATAATAACACGAAGCTTACCTTTTGGGTTAAGGCTTAAATTTTCACGCCATTTCATATTATGTAATGATTTTTAATAGACTAGTAAGGAATAGTATATTCGGCAATACGCCGAATATTCTGCGGGCTTCTGGCAGAAGAGCCGAATATAATTAGGCAAAAGTATTCTGCCGAAAAGCAGGTAGTGTTTATTCAGAGCATCTTTTCTCTGAAGCCAGGGTTGTCTATAAGAAGCAAAATGAGTAAATTACAAAACTAAAATTATACCTTTTGCACCATAGTCCTCCACTTCAAAATTTTAATTACGATAATTTAAGTAAATTTTTATAATACTGAAGTTAATTATGTACCTTTCACTGCTTTAATTATAACAAGAGAAATAGATTATTATAAAACAGATCAATATTTTAATTTTACAAAGAGCTCATTGCGAAACCACATTATAAAGCAACATCAAGTGATGCGATCAATGCTAGTCTCATGGTTGCCGTCTGCATGAGTGACTCAAGTTTAATTTCCGTATTCAGCCACAATCGAGTGAACAGAGGAAGGTTGAAAGTTACACGGCGTAATTTTCTTTCAATGGGATCCAAATATTTTGCTTTTCAATTAAAAATACCTACTGAATTACAAAAATGCGAGCTTGCATAAACTCGAAACGTGTCAGAAACATAATTGCTGTGAAAAATACGATGCATTGGATGAAATTGCAAATTTACATTCGAAGTGTGTCAAAAAAATTGATGAAACTTGTTTCGAAAGCGTTATTGGGTAACGTATTCCACTTAGTTTCGCAGATATATTTACCCGTTATATCAGCTGAATGCTGGATTTAAATGCTAAACTTTGGACAACATCTTTTAGCTTACGGATAAATAAATAGCAACTAAAATCATTCGGCCATAACGAGTTATGAAGTATGAAAACTGTATTAATTTAATTTTCTTTAAAGAACTTTTCATTTTACAAAACTTGTGTGTCGAACTGTAAAATTACTATCACTAGATATAAAATATATACAAGAAGCATTCAGTTGCGCCTAATTATAATCCTCCTCATAATTCATTAATAAACCAAATGTCTCTATATTGTTAAGAAGCGTACCTAGTTGCAAAATTTATCTTTTTATGATGTCAATATGTATATAATTTTATAATAGTTTGTGCTTATTGAAATATCATCATTGAAAGTTATCAGTCAATAATTTTTTCATCAATTTCCACCGACGTTAAAAAAGAGACGGTACTCAATTCGACTGTATTTTTAGGGTTCCGTACCTCAAAAGGAAAAAAACGGAACCCTTCTAGTATCACTTTGTTGTCCGTCTGTCTGTATGTCAAGACCCTTTTTCTCAGGAACGCGTGGAGGTATCAAGCTGAAATTTATATGAAATACTCAAGTCTACTGTCCCTTGAACCTGCTAAAAAATCAAACTTCTAAGCCAACGAAATCAAAAGATACAGCCGTTTATGCCGCATATTTATTTATACGCATTGTACGTGGTAGAGCCATGTTGCAGCTATATTAGTAGTATAGTTGTAGCACGAATGGGTCGGCTCGACCGGGGAAGGACCACGCTCTCACAGAATACCAGCGTAAAATAGCAGCTTAACACTGCTGTGTTTCGTATGGTGAGTGTAGAGAACCGGAGACCCTTTTTACTGGAAACGAGGCATTCCATCTCAGTCCTCACGGGTGGCAACGCATCTGCATTTTGATTCGCAAACGAGGATAAATGTAGATGTCTATGGGCCACAGCAGCCTCTTACCATCAGGTGGACTGTGTGCTCGTTTGTCACCCTATACTATAAAAAAATATTTTCGACATTCGCAAGGGATTCAAAACCTACAGGGTACTTCCCGTGAACTCAAAATCTTGAAATTTGGTACGAAACAACGTATTATAGCACAGATAAAGGAAAAATTGCGAAAAGCATAAATTTTTAGTTCATCATATAATAAAAATATTTTAATAATTTTAAACTTATATACCTACGGATTTGTTCGGAACCCTCGGTGCGCGAGTCCAACTCGCTTATCATAACTTTTTTCTGTGTGAACCCATTTCGATGATTCTTATTTATTTGAAAGCGGGTGCTTCTCATGTGGTCCCATATAAATTTGATCAAGGTCTGACTAATACTTTTTGAGTTATTCTTAATAATTTATATTAAAGTCGGTTGTACAAATTTTTTAATTTTAAATTATTTATGTACATACCATAATTGCATTATTCAATGAGGGCATCCACGACTTTATCAGCCACCAGGGCGGCGCCACTTCACAGTGAGGTAAAAAAATTGACAGATTCCATAGCGGGGACGATAATTTCTTACAAAAATGTAATCTTTAAGGTTTCTTTCTCTATTATTAATTATATTTTATATTAATTACATTAGAAAGGAATAAACCAAACTATAAATATAACTAAAAGCCGATTTTTTTTAAAAAAGGAGTTATAAAGTGCAAAAAATTCAAAATCAAACCACATAAGCATTCTGTTGTGTATTAATATAATACTCTAGATAAGGATAAACTATTATTTAAAACTAATGTCTCAATTAACTGACACTGTGTAACAAAAAACTTTACCTCAGTCGCTACTAGCGACATCTGGTGAGTGGAAGATTATTAGCCCTCATTAAAAATAGGAAGTACTTTAACGGTTTTGTGGCGCAGTGGTTTAGCAATGAGTTGCAGCATATAGGGCCGCGGGTTTGAGTTCGACATATTTGTATGATCTACAAATAATTGTTCCGGGTCTGGGTATATATTTTATCCTTGAGATATTTATGGATATATAATATTACGTAGTTGGCCTTATCGTATAGATCTATTCTGGGACCCTCTCTGTCACTAGAGGTAGTAGGTACTGTAAAACGAATATCAAAACAACACCGGAGTGCGTATTCAACTAAACTAAACATATTGCTCACATGATAAAAAAGAAAACTGGTGGTCTTATCACTCTGAACGTGAATTCTTCCGGATAACCTTTGCTTAGAGATCTGATGTAATCAAAGATATTTTGTTTGTCGCCTTATTTAAAAAGAACCCGCCAGACGATTAAATAACTTACCTATGAAATTATTATGTAGACTAGTTATTCCCAGCGACTTCGTCCGCGTGGAATTTATTACGTGGTTAGATTTCATGTTTTTTTTATTTACACGGAACCCTAATTGTTTTTCTAAAACAAAGTAGCCTAAGTTACTTTTTACAACATCAGCTATCGTCCAGTGAACGCGCCGTCAAAATTGGTGCAGACATTTTAACGGACACTTATTAGGACTATGGATTAGTAAATTTCTACGTAACACGGTGCAGGGCTGTCTCAGAACTTTTCAGTTTTTGAGGACAGCTTGGCCTATACAAACATTCGTCAAAATCCAAAGGCACCGTGATGAACAAAATATTTTAGAGTCTATCACTTTATGAGCACTTACGTTATTATTTACAAATATCCAATATACGAAATCGCATTACTATTAATTATCAAAATCTACTCTTAAACCAATATTTCAATTTAAATATTATAAACAACATTATTTTACAAGCAATTCAATTGTTTGTCAATTAATGGTTTTAACAAATGGGATGCGGGAAGTAAAGCCTGTGTAAGAACTTCCGAAGGAGGTGGAGTTATAGCCGACATAATAATTTTAATTTTTTTGGTTTTTGACCATTTTGACCCCCTAGGAGTGTAATGAGAACTTTTTGCCTCTATTCAAACATGACCTCCATGAAATTCTCTTTATGATAGGCTATTCGAACTGACTATACCTAAAGTTCGAACCACCCCCCAATTTTTTGGTTATTGGCCATTGTAACCCCCTAGGAGTGTAATGAGAACTTTTTGCCCCTATTCAACCATAACCTTCATGACATCCTCTACATGATAGGCTATTCAAACTGACTGAGCCTTAAGTTCGAATCACTCCCCAACTCATTTCTAGTTTTTACTTCCAATTACTTCCAATAATAAAATATAAATGAATAACAAACTAAAATATAATAAACTAATATGTATTTAGAATCATAAATATTCACTTAGTAATGAGTGTTTTCATAGTTACATAATTTAATGGAATTAATGCGAACAAATTGAATATTAGTAATGAGTGTTTTCATAGTTACATAATTTAATAGAATTATGTCATGACTAATCCTTAAAACAAGTGTTATGATCTTTCATATTAATTTTGTATTTAGTTATTTTTTTAATTTTTTTTTTATTAACATGCTACAAATCATGAGCAACACATTCAATGAAAACATTATCATCATAACCTCAAAATTTGGTTTAGTACAGGCGTTTTAGCAAACGAATTTATTTTTATTTTGAGTTCTTTTTAAAAAGGTGTTGCTGCGAATTTTCTGTTTCAATTATTAAGATATTAAAAAAAAATCTTTCTCATTTAACATGGTAGCTTTTTTACTCAATAAAAAGTTAACTTTCGAAGCAACGTACGATAAAATGAACTTAACGAGATTATTGAAAGTTCTCGATAGTTGGTGAATCTTATCCTTGTTTAATACGTGGCTTTCGAGAAAGTTTTCTGCTTGTATGGTAAACTTCTTTATGAAGCCTATTATCGAAATGATTATTTGTTCTGTGTTTCAGAAACGCCAAAGCTTAACTTTGAATTGCCTTACAACTTTATGTGACTGCGAACAAAATAAAATCTAATTTATTTAACAAAGCTTTCCTTTGTTGTGAATAAAGACAGTGCAGTACATTATACTCTCATTAGTTTAATGAAAAGGATGAAAATATCTTTCTGGATTCGGTTTTAACAAATGTTTTTATAAAGGTTTATTTGACTATATTGTGGCGGTGTAAGATAATCCACACCCCATTTCGTTCGGTAGGTTTCTTGTGATGCGACTGTGGCAAATACCAGAAGGGTCTCGCATAAATGGTGGTGTTAACCATCTCTTAACCATCAGTAAATGCTACCAATACCGTTACTGTTAATGTTACCGTCCGTGCCCATTACATGTATAGCCTATCAGAATTTCACAGCTGAACATAGGCCTCCCCAAGTATTGCTTCATTGGGGGATATCTGTCATGCTTGTAATAGTGATACGCAGGTAGACAAACGCAGTTTTTTATTTATTTGTTATAAGAAAGACGCTGTTGTCCTTCTACTGGTTTGTTTCTCTCTGTCGCCTCTTACGGCACCTAACGTATCAAGTATAATAATAATGTCCTACAGACCGAATTTCGATCACAGTGGCCAGTCGCAACAGAAACTTGCCATCTACACAGAGCAGGATTTAAGCACCCGAGTGTAATTACAAAGTGCGCAAGAACAATTGCACTGTCTGTTACCTCACTCTCATATTCCGATGGTACGGTAATCCGAAAACTGATTTTGAACCCACCCAGAATTTGAACCCAGCACCTCAAGATCATTAGTCACGTTGCCGGCCGCTAGATTGAATAGGCAGTAACGTATCACACAGTGGAGGTTTAAGAATAAGGTGATTGGTGTCGTTAGGAGTGACAGAGGGAAACAATAAAATACCATAAACTGAAATTAACTGCGATTTATTAAAAAGCCTATAAAGCCATATAGGTATGTATTAATTAATACATATAATGTTTTAAAATAAAGCCTCTTTTCCGAAAATTTTTATCATTAAACAAAATATTTTCGGACTGGTACATTTAAAGAGTTCTTATCAGTAGTTTTATTGGTACAAGCAACGGGTAGGGTGTTCCATTATACTCCATATATGTAAGTTAAAATATGAAAAGATATTATTCTTTTTCTTGTCTTGTGTTGTTTTGTTTTTATTGAGAGGTTTTATCAAGCATCGATGTAATACTTAATATTCATGAATATTATAGTTTAATACTAAAATGGATCATCAGATAACTGAATAGCCTCTGGCACACGTCAATTAAGTGCCATCAGCAAGGCCTGAATGCCCGAAGCAAACTTCGACATATAGTAATGATCGTGATATTCTTCGTAGACAGCAAGTCCGAAAAGTTTCGATTTAATTGAAACATGTCAACAGAATTGTTGTTACAGACACGAGATAGTTCTTTGTGTTCGAGACTGATGGACAGATAGTACATCAGTCGCTGTATGTACGTGTCCATCCCTGTCAGTAACCGTCCGTAGTGGATAGTAGTTCGCATTCAATTTCCGTTGGCTTATGAACGCGTACCGCACGCGAAATGTGTTATTGACGAAAATGAAAACGGGAGAGCACGATAAATGCGCTCGCGTGTAATTCCAACGAGGTTACTTTTGTCGTTAAAAAAAGTATTTGTAGAATAATTTTGTATAATATAATTCTTATAATATTTATTAACATTTTTTGCAGTCGTTTTGTATTTATGTTTTAATAAATAATATCAAAAATTTATTTTTGTAAAATATAAAAAAGAACATGAAACTATTAGGAGAATTTTATCTTAGCTAATCAGCAATTGTATTCGTTATAGTTTATTTTAACACGATAATATAGTTTATATCTAAACTATGTTATATGGTAGGCGGTAACTGCAGTCCATGGCCATCTGCAACCAACTTCAAAGAAGGATAAAGATGCGTTGTCACTTCTTGAGGCTGAGATGGAATGCTTCACAACCTGATATTGTACCGGCTCTCTATACCCTTAAAGCCAGGTGAGGCTGTGGCAACAAGTTGGCCGAGCGAAGACGACCACCAACGTATAGACAAAACATTTGTCTAGCCTCGTCATTGCTCGTCATCGCTCACCTATCTGGCCGAGTGTGGGCGAGCGCCAAAGTGTATATTGTTCGTTTAGCGTGCCTTACCACCACTGGGGATCGCTCGCTACGACTTGTCTTAATTGACAGTGTTGAAGAGTAAGTTTTTCTGTTCAAATTAAAGGCGCTCGCCTGCACTCGGCAATTCCTGTCCACATGTTAGTTGGCCAAGTCAGTATGTTCACTCATTCAAACTTAGCAAACATGTAGACTTAGCACTCGCCTTGTATCAATTTGCCTACGCTCGCGTTGGCTGAGGCTATGCCAACATGTATTGCAGGACTTAGACCAAAACACAGCAGTATACGAACTGTTGTCTGGTGACAAAATACGTAGGAGTATCTACCCAGACAGATTGTTAAGCAGAAATGGAGCCTGTCACCTAGTAATTCTACAAATAATTTATTAAATTAATAATATTTATTTATATGATAAAACTAATTATTGTAGAGTTATAAAATAATTATGATACGATGAATTATTCGAAATTCAAACAAAATATCAGATGTACGTTTTACTTTAAGAATATTTAGGCAATTCTAGTCATAGCACTAAGACATTTATATTCAGGATGCGACTCGGTTAGGAACAAATTTTTAAAATTGAATCTAAGAAAACGAGCCGGCTTGCAATACAAACACTACATCCACAATTCTTTCGTGTTATAAAACAAATGATTGCGTTCATACTTAAATATATTTAGGTATGAAAAAAAATATTTACATATAAATCAATCGATATTTGCTAAAAATTACGTCTAGCTAATTAAACTTTGCATATTGAATATATTTAAAATTAAAAAGCATTCCTGATTTCATGACAAAATCTTTATTGCTTCTCGAAATTCGCTACAGCTTTTGAAATTTCATCTAACCATATTAAACCTGTATTAAGTGTACGTCTGCTTAAACGATTCAATGTCTTAATTTACTTTACAAAGAGAAATTAAAGAGGCTGTTAAACGCTTGACATGACAAAGTGCTCATTCTGTTATAACTTTTAAGTTCATAAGCCTTATATATAGTAATTTTGTTAATTAACAACGTCGCTGTATGTTAAAGTAATTAAGATCGAGCATAGTGTGAACAGTCTGTCTTGTTGCTTAATGATTTCATAACATAAATATTGAAAACATAAATAACAGCGTAATTAGACTAGCTTAGGGAGGAATTAATTTTCTGTTCATAACTTTTTTTTAGACGACTTTTTTCACGGGAAGGGAAATGAGAAAGTAAGCAATACGGAATGTATATTTTGAAACGGGAAACTTTTAATTGTTTTTGCTATGTACTTTATACAGTATTATAAAAAAACATGTTATGTGTATGAAAAACAGTATATTCTAACAATAATTTATAACATGTTTAAAAGTATTGTTCCGATTACAGCAGCAAAGTTATAATTCGTAACTGAAAACGTTTCGTGATTTAAATTTAAGAGAAGTTTAAAACAAATACAGCTAAAACTAAACAGACGCGTTCGTAAACTAAAACGTAGCTCCATGGTGCACTGCAGGCTGAATATCAATTTGTGTACGTGAACAAACACTAAGCCAATGGCACTTGCGTCCACATGCTAATTACATGACTGTCCTATAACTGGGTGGGCTTACGTGTTTACCTAGATATATGAATCTACCAGCACTCAAATAGATTATTAGCATATTGTAAAGCATTTAAAAATTATAAATATTTATTTTTCAATTTTAAAACCCACTATTTATTTAATAGATATATTTAAATAACTTTTATGAAATTATTTATTCGTCTGCCAAGTAAAGTGAAAATACTACTCAAATATGACTGAAAGTAGTCCTATATCTAGTGTAATAATATGTATGTAGCACCAGTAAACATTATACCCTCTTTATTTTGTGCTTATATCGTTCAATTATGGTATTTATTGACTGACAGGACTTTGACGCCTTATATAATTAAAATAAATGGAATATACAAATAAAATACCACCACCTCACAGTACCACGACCTCACAGAATACCAGCGTGAAGTAGAGGTTTACCTCTGCGTTTCGCTTGGTAAGTGCAGGTGACCGGAGGCCCCTTTTACTGGAAATGAGGCATTCCATCTTAGTCCTCACGGGTGACAACACATTAGCATTTTGATTCGCAATCGAGGATAGATGTAGATGTCTATGGGCCGCAGCAAACACTTACCATCAGGTGGACTGTGTGCTCGTTCGTTACCCTTATCCTATAAAAAAAATTACAAATTATAAAACTGTTTTACAATAATTATCTAAAATTGTTTTTTTATAGGACTAGAGTGACAAGCGAGCACACAGTCCACCTGACGGTAAGTGGTCGCTGTGATCCATAGACATTTACATCAATCCTCGTTTGCGAATCTAAATGCAGATGCGTCGTCAGCCACGAGGACTATGATTGAATGCCTCTTTTCCAGTAAAATGGGTTTTCAATTCTCTACAATCACCATACGAATCAGAGCAGCATTAAACTTCTATTTTATGCTAGTATTCTGTTAGTGCGTGTTTCTTCCTCGGTCGAGCCAACCCATTCGTGCTACAACTATACAATAAATATAGCTCTACCACGAATAATAATATATCCCATACGGATAGCAACGCAAAGATTTGTCGTCTTCGTGTGGATAAATTAAAACTGGGATAGTAGTTTAATTGTTGTCGTTTTCGTTTTTAAGCTTCTTATAACTAATTCCGTATGGATGTTATAAGAGTACATTTTATGATTTTTTTATATTTACGTGAAGACTATCCATCTAATGAAACCAATTTTTGCGGATTTTATCGCGTTTAATTTAACTTGTTAATTCCCGACGTTTCGGGAGTTATACAGCACCCATGGTCACGGGGGGACTGAGGTGTTTGACGTCCCGATGTCATAGTTAGCTCAGCTACCTTCAGTTTTTGAAAGCTTGTTTGTTGCCCGAAGCTTGTTATCTTGCAATACTTGTTCGACGTACTGAAGCTTGACGGCCAAATGTTTTCTGCCACAGATATGTCGCTCGTGCTCGTTGAAACAAATATTTTCCCACGGTGGCTAACTGTGATGGATGATGGTGCGATTCACCATTTAAATATCGGTTGGTATGGGTCTTTTTCCTATACACAGTGTGACCAATAGTGTTATCAGGATTTCGGATGACTAAAACATCTAGGAAAGCTAAAGAATTGTATGCATGCAACTTCATTGTGAATTGTATTTCAGAGTTAATGGAATAAGGTGGTTTAAAATGCGTCCTGTAAAGCGCGCATCTTTAGACCACCACGCAGCATAGGTGCTGTAAAGCACCCGAAACGTCGAGAATTAAAAAGTTAAATTATACGCGATAAAATCCGTAAAAACAAGTTTCTTTTAAGAGTGAATTTTAGTTACGAACTTACGAATATTTTTTATTTCTTTTAGTACGAAGATAAACAGTTTTGTGTATGGTGGAACTACCATTACATATACTTAATTAGTTCCAAATCAATATCTGTATCTGTTAGTGCATGTGGCTTATAAACATGAATTCATAGCCTGAATTATAAAAACTTCCTGGATACTTTAACACGGTTTAACACGGTTGCTATTTTGAAAACTCTTATTTCTGGATCTATTGCTTTTAGAATTAATATTTGAGAGTCAGCCTGGTGTAAAACTATGAATTATTTCTGGGACGATAATTTTTAAATTCAATGTCCATGGCCAAATTGTAATGTCAAATGTCCGTCAGTATACAGTTATCTGTAATATCCGGTTGAATTTGTTGTCGGAATCAAATAAAATGGCTTCCATCTTAGAATTTATAATTTATGAGCAGTTTACTTTTTACACGAAGACGTATTCACTTTGAGAGCAAATATTAGCAAATAATTTTAAAAGCGCACGAACTTACAAAATCCTTACGTTGTCACACAAAATGTGTATCTTGACTATAGTGTCGCTAGATGCCTTAAAATTTTATTCGCTAATATATATATTCTTCTTATTATATAAAAATTACGTGTCACGTTGTTTGTCCGCGATGGACTCCTAAACTACTGAACTGATTTCAATGAAATTTTGCACACTGTGTGCATTTTGGTCCAACTTGAGAGATAGGATAGTTTTCATCCCGCTAAATGACCCTCAAAATTTTTTATTGCGATTTTAAGGATTTTTTATAGGAAGGGTCGTTGTAAAGGGAAGAACAACGTCTGCCTGGTGAGCTAGTTATATATAAAAAGTACGTGTCACGTTGTTTGTCCGCGATGGACTCCTAAACTACTGAACTGATTTCAATGAAATTTTTGGTCAATGTGGAGTTTGGTCCAACTTAAAAGATAGGATAGCTTACATCTCAATTTATAGTCGCAATACAATATTATTTTATTGAAAATTACTTCTCTATTATTTGACAATCACAATTATCTGTTAGCTTCAAACGATTCTGTCAGATGACGATATCTGTTGACTGGATTGAGTAAATATTTAATAGATGGCGTTATGTTAAAAATACAAACGTTTAATATTAGCTACAATTTAGTAGTATAACCACCACGTGTTGCTGTAAGTATTCAATACCGATTTCAAAAAAAAATTTGCAGACTTTGTGCAGTTTGGTCCAACTTGAGAGATAGGATAGTTTTTATCCCGATAAGTGACCCTCAATTTTTTTATTGCTAATTTCAGGAGTTTTTTTGGGAAAACAAATGGTCGTTCGAAAAGAGCAGAACAACGTCTGCCTGGTCAGCTAGTATATAATATAATACTAATATACATCTGGAAATCTCATATTATATAAACAAAACTGTCTAGCTCAAATATAATTAATATTTTGGTCGCTGAAATTTTTACGTTTTGATGTATTTGACATTAAAAATAAAAATTTCATTAACTTGGTCGGTTCAAGATATTGATTAACTTGGACGCTTACATGAATCCGACGTTGACGGTGCCATTAATAATACTTTTAAATTATCTTCGTGTAATCATGATGTTGTCTTATATTACTTAGTCAATAAATTGGATCGACTTCTCAACAATTGTATCCGTTTGTTTTGGTCTTCGAAAGTATAACCAAGTCTCTTTCTATCGACCTCTAAACTAAAATGGTTGAATATCTCACAACGCAGGGCTTAGAATTCTTAGCACTCTTTTCACTATCCTTAGTGCGTGCGTGCGAATGTGCGTGTTTGCGTGTGTGCGTGCGTGGGTACGTGTGTGTGTGTGCGTGTGTGCGTGGGTGCGTATGTGCGTGCGCGCTTGCGCATGTGTGCACGTGTGTGTTTGGTACAAAAAGATCATATAAATATTTAATTTATATTTAACGTTACAAAGTTAAGTTAGAAGTATCTGTTAAATTTGTTGGTAAAGATTGTAATCAACCGTCCAATTGTATTTTGTGAAATTACAGACGTATGCAATAGACGTGAATTTAATGTTTTTTAAACTGAACTAAAGACAGGGCGAGCGGTCGGGTAAAGATGCAGACAATAGCAGCAAACCGAACTTCACTACGCAAGCAAATTTTATATTCAGCGAAAGATATGAAATGTCTTATGAAGCTTTATTGATCTTAGTATATCCTAATGTAATTCTATGGAGTGTTTACAGTTATGTGTTATTTATTTTTAAATAAATAATTAACAATAATCAAACTGCACACTATATTATGTATTGAATTTTATTCATCATAAGTAGCCTAAATATTAAGGACACAAAATATAATAAAAATTTTACCCGTTACCGTTTTGGAACCAATTTGTTTTTTCGTGATAGCACTGATTGCGACACGCATAGTATATATAAAAAATATTTCTCAGTTATACAGGGTATTTTTGGAACGCTCCCGAAAACTAAAACAGGCGACAGCACCAAGTATACCTTTGATCATGGGTCACAAATAAATTCGATCCTGATGAAAAAAAATCATCTTTTTACAACGTTTTATTAGCTTTATTCACGCGCCATCATGTTAGTACAGCTAAATGAAACGATAATTTCATAAAAAATATCATGAAAATACTGAAACATAAAACCAGCAGTGGAAACTGAATGGATATCATCTGACTAATGGAGGTTAATGTACGCGCGAATGGTGAAAAAAGAACGCTGGCCTTGAACTTGGGCACTGAGCGATTTATCACATATTGGTACGAAGGGTGTGCGACAGGGGAACAATCCGCCAGTATTACTGTGCCTGCATGCTATTGGTTCCCGCGCTTTGTTCGCTCCAAAAATACAGTCGCATACACAGCTTACTTTGCGACTCGCGACGATGTTTTAAAAAGGAAGGAAAGAAAAATTATTTATATCTATTGTTTTATGACTGAACTAGTGAACGAAAAGGTAAATATGATAGGGGAAGGTGAATGGGGAAAATTGTGCAGTAAAGTTAAAAGTGTTGAGGAAAAATACCGAAAAACTTACCATGTGATCGACCTGATGACGGAAGCTCAAGCGAAGATGAAAGTGATGATGAAGTAGCATCCAGTAACACCAACACACCATCAACATCTGACTTCCATGTGACCCAAGACGACATAATGGACGGCGTGCCACCCTTAGCTTAAGTTTTCTTGTTACAAACTACTTTATATTTTACGATAGAAATAACAAATAATGCTCAAGTAAACATTATCCATTTTTAATTCCAACCTTTTCCAAAGTTCTAAGTAGCTAGTAAAGCACCTATTATGATTCTACAATAAAACAATTAATTACTTACTATAATATTGTAAAACAATATCCCAATACCATGTAGTACTTTAGAACGCGACTGTAACCATACTCCCTTCACTCGACCTGTATCTAGCTCGGTGCGAAACAATTATGTAACCCGGCCGGCTCGAGTCGCCTCACGCTGTGACGCAGTAGGTTTTAATTTTGTCGAGTTTTGTTATTAATTGTAGTTTTTGAAACAGTTCCGTGTTGATTTTGTACACGCGTGCGCGAGCGACAGCTCAATCGTTTTATTTATTAAATTGTTATTACTTGTGATTACGTGTTGGTATTATTCTTGTTGTTACGTTTTTTGTTTCAATAATGCTTAACGCGTACGTTTATAGTGATTGTAAATACGGCAACATGTTATGTATCTGAACCTAGGTACACGAAGTATCGCTAAATAAATTGTTAAGACGTCGGGATGGAACAAGTGTGTCATACTGTGTAGTGCACAAAGTGTTGAAGCGTAATCGAATGCGCCCATACAAATTGCACAAAGTGCAAGCTTTAGTTCTGGCAATCACGACCACCGACGAGTTTTCTGCCGTTGGTTATTATACCAGCAACAACGTGTGACTGGTTCCATTGAGCACATTATCTGGACGGATGAGTCGACATTTACCAGAAACGGCCTGTGGAACCGAAGAAATACACACGTGTATTCAGAGGCTAACCCGCACGTTGTTCGACAAACCGGGCACCAAACCCGATGGTCGGATAACGTAGAGCAAGTTTATTTAAGGATCGCATACTGGGACCAGTGTTTCTGCCACAGCGACTGAACGGACAGCGATACCTAAACTTTATAATTGAACAGTTGGTTGACATTTTAGACGACCTATCGTTGGCTGAATATCGCCGCACATGGTTCCAGCATGATGGTGCCCCTCCACATGTCGTGAGGTTAGGAAATAGTTAGGAATAAAAACGCATGACTCCAACCTTGGTTTCATTTCATTTAAGTATTTTTTCATTAGCGGGGAATCGAACCAGTTATTTGGGTTTATTTAACCTGTAAATTCGGGTTAAAGTAGCTACGTGGAGACACCCCCCGAACGGGTTCCCGCCTTGTCGTGGCGGGGGGGCTTAGTAGCCGTGGCTTGGTCAACCATGGTGAACAAAGAGGAACCCATTGGCTGGCCCGTGGTGTAGGGCCGGCCCGAGGTGGCCACTCCGAGTGGGCTTCACGAGCCCGCTTCGGATGTGTGTCGGTGGGCTGCGGTGAGAGGGATGTCCGCTCCCTCTGCCGCTGCAGCTGAGGTGGAGTCGCGGATAAAGAGGAGTGTTGGTATGGCGATGTCCACTCGCCCTATCCTCCGCGACTCAGACGGGGCCGCACCGTCAATTGATGCGGTGGTGGTGGGGCTACGGGGGGAGAGGAGTGTCGGTATTGCGAGGCACCGCTTTCCCTACCCTCCGCAGCCGAATCTTGGTTGGCGGCGGAGCCATAGACCAGATCCGCCGCTGGGGTCAGGAAGGCTGGTGCTTCTGAGTGCTAGTTTTTCCTAGCCCCATGGCCTTCGCGCATCGGACACGGGGGCGTCCGTTGCGCATGTGAAATTGGAGGCCGAGGAGGAGGGCGCGCCATGTGTTCTGGTGAGCCTTACCTAAAAGGGAGATGGGGGAGGAGTGGTCCTCTCCCGAGGAGGAGCGTTCCCGTGGCCCTGCCAATGTGCGACGAGGGTGGAACACCATGGGGTTTTAGTCGGTGCGAGTCCGACATAATCCGTCCTTGCCCCCGCGAAGCGGGTATGCGTAGGCATTTCCACAAGTAAAAAAAAAGCTACGTGGAGACAAGCACAGTGGCAAAATCATTGAGTTATATGTACTACGTACTAGAGAAGCCATTCCAAACAAAAATTGTGTCCTACTCTATGTCTTCGCGCATGCGCGGTAGTAGTAGTCGCGCATGAGCGAAGACTTTAATTTGATATAAAATAAGATATTGATATAAAATAAATATAAGAATTTATTATAAAATATCTTCATTTAATCTAAACAAACATATTTCTAAATAAAATGTAATAATAATTATTTTATGGAATAAACAAATCTTCAATTTACACAATATTTAGTTTGTATGGACTGTAGGGACTGCACTACAGTTCAGTTGAACATAGTCAATGTTCGGAATGGCTTCTCTAGTACGTAGTACATATAACTCAATGGGCAAAATAGTAGGTTAAGTAGATAAGTTAGGTATTTAGACAAGTGTTGTAAATTATTAGGTATTGTGGTATGGGTAGCGGGCCGCGCGAATATGCGTTCGCGCGTACATTGACCTTTAATCAGCTGATATAAATTCAGTCATTCCACTGCTGGTTTTATGTTTCAGTATTTTCATGATATTTTTTATGAAATTATAGTTTCATTTAACTGTACTAATATGATGGCGCGTGAATAAAGCTAATAAAACGTTGTAAAAAGATGATTTTTTTTTCATCAGGATCGAATTTATTTGTGACCCATGATCAAAGGTATACTTGGTGCTGTCGCCTGTTTTAGGTTTCGGGAGCGTTCTAAAAATACCCTGTATATATAACTTTTCGGGGCGTTAACTTCTTAGATGTGACCTCTCCAACCTGACATTAGGGTTCAATATGCCTCTTACCATTCGCTGATCGCTACCGGTTTTCGCTCTTACAACCATTGCCGTCTGGTCATTATCATGAAATCAATCTCATTTTTATCTACTTTCCGTGGGGTCGCTTTTGGAAGAAAGAGTTCATCATAAAGAGTCGCTCTTTCTCCGTGAAGTCGGCCAGCTTCTGGTCTCTTGAGTTCCGGTGTCTAATCCCGAATTTCCCTACCTGCAGCTCACCGTTCCCTCTTGTGCCTAGATTTGCATTGAGGTCTCCCACTAACACTGCATAGTGGATTTAGGAGAAATTCATGGCCCTAGAGATATCTTCAAACATTTCCTCCGCCTGCTCATTGGGATGTACCGAGCAGTTTTTTATTGTAGTTTTTGTTGTTATTAGAGACATGTTGCTGTACATCTCCTGTTTCAGTTTCCCTCGGTCGCCTCATACGACGCCACCGTTAGATTTGAGGTTGTAGATATTCTTACACCGAAGTAAAGGGTAGCCTCCAACTAGATGGAGTGACGGTCTGGTAAGACATGCAAGATGTAGGTTGCTCGGCAGTGCTTCGTGGCATTCTGTGATAGGTTATAATGATGATGATGAAGGTATACGGTCCACTGTTGGGCACGGTTTTCTTCTCATTTTTGGAAAACTTTTGGAGTAGGGAATCTGCCAATGCGTGACTTGAAATTTGGCATTAAGGAAGATAATTATTATAAAATAGATTATTAGAAACAAATCTGAAAACTACAATATACGGTATCGAAAGGCGTTAGTAAAGTTTTCGGTGAAGTTATTTTTATTTTCCGTACTTGAAACTAACTGCACCGATAAATTTATCGTCAAATAATTCTTATAATTTAAATAAAAAACGGAAATTAGTAAAGCGTAAATCTATAAAAAGGTATAAAGTTCATGAATTTATTTACATTAATAAAAGGACAAAACCTTTTCGTAAATGAATGATATGCAGTTACAACTGCTATAGAGCTCGGCTTCTGTTCAGATCTCAATACTTTTAATGGTGAAGCCGTCAACACCATCATTTGTATTAAACTAGGCCCCCGTTTACAATAGTGTTTTTGTTAGGATCTACTAGAGGAGGGTTCCAAGTCCAGTAGACGACTCCTAAATGCTAACAAAGTAAAGTGGAAATAATCTTTAACTTTCTGCAATATTGCGGTTTAAAGAGAATTAATGGATTATTTCTTGGAATTTTACAATAAAGTAACTCACCATACTGAGACCAGACAGACATACGTAGGTTGTTGCCAAAGGATTTTTAAATACTAAAGAGTATTTTTGTAAAAGCAATATAACAAGGTTAAATACTCCACTATCAGTTCAGCATGCTATGCCTTAAGAAGTTTACGAGAAGAAGTTAAGTTAGAATAGCTAAAAATGGTTTATTTTGCTCTAGTAGCATCTAAACTACGTTATAGCATAATATTCTGGGGCAATAGTTATAAGTATAATGTTAGTGCAGCGTTTGTACAACAAAAAAAGGCGATCCGTACCATGTTACGTATTCCACAAATTGAGTCGTGTAAGGAACATTTCCGAAATCTTGGCATATTAACGGTCCCCTCTCTGTATATCTTAGTTTCACTTACTCATTTAGTAAAGAACTTTCACAAATATGAAACATACGAAGAAAGGAAAAAGAGAGAAATGACTCGCCGAAAAGATTTAAAAATTTCTATCACACCAACATTTAATGTTTTGGACTATTTAATTATTTGCCTACCTCATTTAAAACTATTTATTGCCACCACAAATTTCAAAATAAATTAAAATCTTTATTAATTAAAAAAAAGCTACTACTCAGTTGACGATTACCTAAATGACAAAAATAAACTTAATGAATGTTAATTTTTATTGTTTATGTATTGTATAATTTGTAATATATTATGACATGAAAAGTATTTAATTAATGAGGGCTAATAATCTTCCACACATCAGATGTCGCTAGTAGCGACTGAGGTAAAGTTTTTTGTTACACAGTGTCAGTTTATTGAAAAATTAATTTTGAATTATAGTTTATCATTATCTAGAGTATTATATTAATACAAAACACAATGCGTCAGTGGCTTGATTTTTAATTTTATGCACTTTATAATTCTTTTTTTTAAAAACCGGCTTTTAGTTATATTTATAGTTTGGTTTATTCATTTGTAATGTAATTAATATAAAATATAACTAATAATACAGAAAGAATCGTTAAAAATTACATTTTCCTAAGAAATTATCGTCCCCGCTATGAAATCTGTCAAATATTTTACCTCACTGTAAAGTGGCGCCGCCCTGGTGGCAGAAAAAGTCGTGGATGCCCTCATTTGTTAAATGATGTTTAAATTTTATCTATTCAAATTTTAATTAAAATAATTACATGTAAATGTCTTTATCCATGTAATAAATTTCCAATACAATGTAATATTGTTCTATGGAATAAATTACTATGACTATGACTATGACTATGACTTGTGCCAGGTAAAGCCAAAGATGGTAGTTAAACGGAGGATTAAAATCCACAAATAGTATCGTAGTCCATATCTATTAAATTGTTATTAAAATTTTTGATGGTGTGGCCATGTTTTATGAAATTTTAAGTTAAGCGTGTTTGTTTACAGAACTGCTATTGCTGTGATATTCTAAAGATATTTTATTATTAAATAAAACTATATTTACGGATTTTATTGCGTTAAATTTACTTATTTTAATTACCGACGTTTCGGGTGCTTTACAGCACCCATGGTCACAGCGGGAACTGAGATGTTTGACGTCGCGATATGATTGTTAGCCCGGCTACCTTCAGTTTTTGAATATTAATTTTTAGTTTGATCTACGCAGAATGAGATAACAGTATCTTGAAGTTTACAGTGGTATGCTTGGGTTTGGATTTAACTTTGTTATTTATAGGATCCCAAGCATATGGCACCACTCATCCATCTTGTCTATTGAAATTAGGATGTTTTTTTTAATTTCAATAGCCTCGCGTATCATCCTTGGTAGGAATTGGTGTTCTTATGCGAGGATTTGTGGATCTTAAATACATCTCAATACTGTACACAAGGCACGTCATTACCTTTAGTATTTTGTGGGCAGAAAATTAGAGTATGCTGCAATGCTTCAATGCATTTTAACGGGTTTCACATCTCCTCGACTACTCAGATATCTATATTTCTTCACGAAGTATTCTTCACCACTTTAAAGGTGTTAAGTCAGCACCTAAAATTTTCTATAACAGATTCCTCCTCGAGGAAATCGTACACGTTTTGTCCCGTGCCATATTGAAATCTCACGGCGAAATACACGGCCCTCGTATTTATTTAAATACAATTAATTTAAACTGAAACTAACCTTTTGCGTGATTGTTCGCCACATCCACCTAGTTATAACACATCCAACAATGCCACGAACGAATTTTCAATTATTAACATGGTATATTCAGTAGCATTGCAATATATAATTTTATTAATGACTTACCATTTTAGTTTATTTAGTAGTACGTAGATGGCACTATTATTATATGAAAGAATGGAAGCCAAACTATACTATCTAGTTATATCTGCAATAGAAGCGAACATTTATTTATTTTATAAATGAGGCACAAAGTGATGTCAATTCTGTTAAAAGTTCTGTTTCTGTTAAAAAATACTCCATTAGCGGCGTTAGCTACGAAAAACTATATGATGATATCGTGATATGACCATATCATGAAATAGTAACGTTGTGTTTAGTTATAAAATATCACACAAAATCTTCAAACGAATACATTTATTAAAATATACAATACTAAAAACTATAATAATAATAAAAAAAAAAACTAAAACTAGAAACTTAAATATCATATAGTCCTACTCCCCGCGCTATCGTGCCAAGAACGCTGGCTGCGTTTCCCCGCTGAATGGCTATACTTAGCCTTTGAGCAAGGAAAGAACCAGCCCTCTTATCACCAGCAGCAACGACCAGCCGCGGATGGAGTTCCTTTAGGAACTTCACCGCACGTGGACCCCACGGACCGATAGTCTCTACAGCAAATGGCACAAATATGTAGTCATCTCTCAGAGACTCATATTTGCGCCACTTACTCAGTTCAGCTGCCTCTGATGCCGCCCCGGCTCTAAACGAGGTACCCCTGAGATGAGAGACCGCCAGAGTGTCTACGCAAGTAGCATCCCACACTAGGGCTTTACCTCTCTCCCAAGGGACCAATGTCATACCGTCGGGTCTCCTGCCATCGTCTCTAAATATTCCACAAGGCTCTAAAACCGAGGGAACATTTATAGAGACAAGAGCCCTGCGGATGACATCGTTCAAAGAACTGTGTCGTGAAAATCTACCAGCGCTTTTCTTACATGAAAGTCCGTGGAGCCCAAACTTGTCGACGCTGCTACCACAGGGACACTGATGGGGTTGACAAATCGCCGCTCCTAGTCGGATTCCTACGGCAATGCGTAAGCTTTCCGCATCAAGTAATGTGCCGAGATTACTTGATGGTAAAGCGTGTAACCAGTGACTAGATTCCTTAGTCGAAACAGCTAGAAGGCGTGCCTTATCTAGGTCACTCTGGAGATTATGAAACAAATCCTTTTGCACGCCCTGTACCAATGAAATATCCCACTGTTTTTGTTGGTTAACTTCCAGTGGAACATTTTCACCAGGACAGAGCGTTTGCCATGTCTGCCCTGCCTCCGTAGCGAATAGAAGCGAACATTTATTTATTTTATAAATAAGGCATAAAGTGATGTCAATTCTGTTAAAAGTTCTGTTTCTGTTAAAAAATACTCTATCAGCGGAGCTAGCTATGAAAAACTATATGATGATATCGTGATATGAACATATCATGAAATAGTAACGTTGTGTTTAGTTATACCATTTCACACAAAATCTTCAAATTATTTCTATTCATTGATTTGATCAAGCTATATCATGACATGGTCAACAAACAGAACTATATATCATGAAATGATCAAACCATTTCACGAAGTTATAGGTTACTTTATGATAAATGATCAATTCTACGATCTGGCCACGACATATATAAAAATCTCTTTAATAAAACTATTATTATAATGAAAATTTTTCAATAGTTGCAGACAGTCTAGTTTTAATTACTTTATATATGCATTAGTAATTTAAATTAAACCTTATCTATTTCCATATTTTTGATAGATGTTAATATTATCTATTGAAATTATTAGACTCTAAAATTAAAATAACTAATATACTAAAAAAACTAAACATTATAATTTTAAATAATTTTAAAAATCTAATTGTTTAAATGTATAAATGTAAGTTATTTATATTATTTAATTTATTAATAACTGAAGACAAAATATAATACTTTTACATTTGATGATAGATGGCGCTGTTTTGATAAACTAAGTTGGTGTAGTTTCAAGTCATTTTACCGAGGTTATAACTATATTTTAAACTTTATTTATAAATATGGTATTTATTTGCAAAACACCCGCCATCCCGCCTATAACTAAGATATAATAGAAAATTAATATCTAAAGGAAGGAAAATACTTAGCCTTCTTTTTTTTTTTTTGAAGTTCTATAATCTGATAAAAAGTAGCCTATAAGTTGCTCCGTGTTACTAATTATCTACTTACAAAATTTCATGTAAATCAGTTGAATAGTTTTTGCGTGAATTAGGAAAACACAGACAGACAGATAGACAATTAAACTTGAAACCACTGATTTGAACTTGTTTTTTCAAGAATATATTAGAATTACCGAGACGACTTTTCTACAGATTTATTATATGTATAGATATAACAAAAAATGAGATTGACTTCATTATGACGACCAGACGACAATTGTTCAGTGATGTCTCCGTGATCGCAAGGGTGAAAACTGGTAGCGATCACCGAATGGTTAGAGGCACACTAAACCTAAACGTTAAGTTGGAGAGGGCTCGTCTAATGAAGTCAACGCTCCGTCCCCCTTGTGCTCTGTTCCAAAGTCCCAAAACCTTTTAGCTCAAGTTACAAAACCGTTTTCAGTGCCTAGAAAACTGCAATGAAGTAGACGATATCAATGACAAGCTCGTGGAAACTGTCCATGCGGTCGGAGCTAAGTTCTGCAAGACCCGCCGCAGACGAACACAAAAACTCTCCGATCACACTCTCAATCTCATGGCTAATAGACATGAGATGAAGCTACATTCTTCAACAGATTTGACAGCATACAGGCAACTGAACAGACAGATCTCCAAATGCATGCGGCGGTACTTACGCAACTTCAATACAACTTGTATTGAAGGAGCAATCGAGTGGAACCAAGGCTCCAAAGTCTTTGCCAGAGATCTGTCTGCCAGAAAGAGCCAACTGTCAAAGCTGAAGACCGAATGTGGCAGCACGTTTCCGGGGAACCTGAGATTTTGAGTAAGATTGAGAGGTTCTATGGGCAGCTGTACACATCATCGTTTGAACCACACGTAAGTGTGAGTAACGATCCAAGAGCGAGTCTTATCCGACACTATTCCGATGATATCCCGGACGTCAGTCTAAGCGAGATTAGAATGGCTCTCCAGCACCTTAAAAACGGCAAGGTCCCAGGCGACGATGGAATTAGAGTGGAGCTTCTGAAAGCGGGTGGAAGACCGGTACTTGAAGTCCTTCAGAAGCTCTTTAATTCCGTCCTCCATGGTGGCGTTACACCGGAGGCGTGGAGCAGAAGTATGGTGGTCTTGTTCTTTAAGAAAGGTGACAACGCTTTCTTGAAGATTTACAGACCGATTTCCCTTCTGAGCCGCGTCTACGTGCTGTTTTCGAGAGTCATTACGAATCATCTCGCACGCAGACTTGACGACTTTCAGCCTCCCGAACAAGCTGGTTTCCGAAAGGGCTTTAACACCACAGATCACATACATACCCTTCGGCAAATTGTACAGAAGTCCGAGGAGTATAATTTGCCACGATGTCTGGCGTATGTGGACTATAAGAAAGCCTTTGATTCCGTCGAAATTTGGGCGGACTTGCAGTCCCTTCAGCGGTACTAAGTTGACTGTCGGTATATCGAAGTTCTGAAGTGTTTGTACAGTAGGGCTGCGATGGCTATCCGAGTACAGAACCAGAGTTCTAAACCTATCCAATTGCAGAGAGGTGTAAGACAGGGTGATGTTATATCCCCGAAACTATTCACCGCTGAATTGGAAGACGTTTTCAAGCTTCTGGACTGGAAAGGATACGGTATTAACATCAATGGCGAGTACATCACTCACCTTCGATTTGCCGACGATATAGTCCTTATGGCAGAATCGCTGGAGGACCTAAGCACCATGTTCAGTGACCTAAATAGTGCCTCCCAACGAATAGGCCTTAGGATGAACATGGACAAAACAAAGATCAAGTTTAATGTCCATGTCATACCTATGTCGGTAGTTGTTGGGAGCACTAAGCGCAAAGTTGTTGACGAGTATGTTTACCTGGGACAAATAGTTCGACTCGGTCTAATTTCGACCGAGAGGTCAATCGACGGATTCAACTCATCTGGGCAGCGTTCGGGAAACTACGACACATCTTCTCGTCAGACATACCTCAAAACCTTAAAACGAAATTGTACAACCAGTGCGTTTTGCCAGTGATGACTTACGGATCTGAGACGTGGTCCTTCACTGCTGGCCGTATGAGGAAGCTCAAGGTCCCTCAGCGAGCTATGGAGAGGGCTATGCTCGGGGTTTCTTTGCGTGATAAACTTAGGAATGAGGATATCCGCAGTAGAACCAGAGTAACCGACATAGCCCAACGGATTAGTAAGCTGAAGTGGCTGTGGGCCGGCCATATAGCTCGAAGAACCGACAACCGATGGGGTAGAAAGGTTTTTGAGTGGCAGCCTCGTACCAGTAGGCGAAGTGTAGGGCGACCCCCCACGAGGTTGGAGTGACGACCTGGTAAGTCATGCAGGAAGTCGATGGATGCAGGTGGCTCAGGACCGTGCTTTGTTGCATTCCTTGGGGGAGGCCTATGTTCAGCAATGGACTTATGAAAGGCTGTAATGATGATGATGATGATGATGATAGATTTATATTTACGCGAACGGATGTGTATATTTACGTAAATATTTATATTGTAATCATTATGATATTTTATTAGTTAAAAACTTCTTCATCATCATTTTCATTAAAACCTTTCACAAGTCCAGCTAATGAACATAAGCCTTCCTAAAGGCTTGCCACAAACCACAATTAAGTTAAACTAGTCTTACTATCCTTTAATAATCCTTTATAATGTTTAACAGCAAAATTTATTTCCAATTTCGTTAGTTTTAATTCAATCTTTATTAGGACAGTAAAATTATTTATTGGCATGATTCGGACGTCTCCAGAATTCAAATTCGTCAAACCAAAGCAATGAATCGCTGTTATTGCTGTTAGTATACATATTTCCTAATTTAGAACTTCCAAATTCAGACTGAGGTCCAAATCTAATAGTTATATACGTGATAAAATTACAAATGTCTGTAAACAAGGATTTTGCTCACGTTTTGTACCTTTGACACTTCTTAAATAGAATAAGTGCTTTCAGAAAGTATATCCCAGAGTAAGAAACGATTCACTATCCCCGAAGTAAAGTTAAATTAACTATACCCCAAGGAAAGTTAATGTATGCTCTCTTTATAGTTTGTCAGCGTGAGTTGCGCAGCTTGTGGAAAAAATATCTTCCCATTCAATCAAAGTTCGTGAGTTAGACTTTGAAGAGCTTAATTAAAAGCAAAAATTAAAATTATTATTAATTTTAAGATTCGAACTTATAGCGAATGTCCACGTATTTTCTGACTGAAAAAACCCCATCATTAAGGCGTGTACCTCATGAACTAGCAGATAATAATGGATTCTATTATACAAGTAGGCTAAAACGATAGGCCTGTGATTGTACGGTTTCGAGTGGCCACCTGTTTTAGGGGATCGGGTGCACTTAGTCTTTTTACCATTTATGGTTCGATTCGGTCAGTTAGATTAGGCTAGGTTAGGTGACCCGTGTGGAATTGCCAGTTCTCCCATCGGGCGGTTTCCCAGGTAGGGGATAGGGGAACGCCATACAATCGAAGTCGCTATTGTCGCCTACTCAACGGCCATCAACATTTTTGCAATTAGTGCTACCGTCGCAGTCGCAGAAGACTAAAAGTCGAAGATCGAAGAGGAAAAATAATCCTGTCTTCCCGCCACTGGTTGATCTAATCCCTATGGATGCGACGGCATCGGATAATCCGGTACCGTCTAACACCAGCTCATGGATAGAAGTGGCCAAACATCCTAAAAAACCAAGGGCTACACAAAAGTGGGTCGCCACGATGGCATCAAGTTCTGGTGCTCCGAAAGAGAGACGAGAGAAGAAAAAAATGTTGCTTGTCGCAACATCTGGGGCTGTAACAGTCACGGTATCAGAAAGCTCCTCTGTTACTTATGCCGAATTTGTGGAGTAGGCAAATGCTAAAATATACCTGGCAAAGTCCGTCAGAAGCGAGCATAAATTGGAGGAGTTCGGACATGGGTCCGGATTGCGGCGCGGAGGCTGACAAGCTGGCAGTGGCAGTTTTCTCAGATCTGAACATGCTAATTAATGGCCTAGTTAATATAAGCGATATTCCACTGCGGGACCTCAAAGCTCTGTCAGTATGCGTACCTGCTAAAATGTCGTCGTATTCTTTGTGTGTTAGATACATGAACAGTTTGTATCACGGTATCGTGTGCATGAACGTTCTATTATTATTGCACCGTTCGATGAATCTGCGCTCGGTTTGTAAGTTTTATATGAACATAATGTAGTTTTTATATGTAAAAGTTGAACGAATAATTATGCACATGTGTCTCATTTATTACTCCTGTTCCGATTTTATTCGGTCCGCTTACTAAAGGTTCTCCTCCCTCCATTGTCTTTGGTAGTTTTAATTTTCTGAAGGTTGCCTCCAATCTGAATCTAGGTTCTTTTTTATAGGATAGGGTGATAAACGAGCAAACAGTCTACCTGATGGTAAGTGGTATCTGTGGCCAATAAACATCTACATCTATCCTCGTTTGCAAATCAAAATGCAGATGCGTTGTCACCCGTGAGGACTAAGATGGAATGCCTCTTTACCAGTAAAAAGGGTCTCCGGTTCTCTAAACTCACCAAGAAACACAGCAGCATTAAGCTGCTATTTTACGCTGGTTTTCTGTGAGAGCGTGGTCCTTCCCCGGTCGAGCCGACCTATTCGTGCTACAACTATACCCGAAATATAGCTGCAGCATACACGTACACGTACAAAAAGGTTATATTGTACCTAATAGACGTTCACCCAAATACTTTGTGCCTATACCGGCCGATAATTTTGCAAAACTATCGTATTTAGTAATTGGCGTGCATCCGTAAACTTATTTAAGAAATCGTTCCTCAGCTTTTTTAATTTATTTGTTGCCTCTTGTTCGATTTTATTTTTATCTTCGTCACTTGTACTTGTTATTCGTATTCCTTTTCGATATTATTATTTTGATCCGTTTGACCCATTTATCGGTTTGCCGAAATCCAAGTCGTTTCCCAGTCCCAGATATTTGTAGCCCAGCAATATACATTGCGCAGGTTGCCGCGTGCCTTTCTCAGACATAATGGTTTTATTTCTCTTAATATTTTTATTTAATGTTAGCCTGATATATTGCACCCTTTAGTGTAAAGGTTTTTACGTCGTTCTCACGCTCATTATTGCATATAAATTATACTCGTTACGGTAATGATAACCTAGTCTTCCGTAAGCTTGAAATGACGACTAAAGAGTAAGAGTACCAAAAAAGATGCATAAAAAAAAGGTTCCAAGAAACTAAACATGTGTAACGCTGCGCTAGGCCGGCCGATTGCGCCAACTCAGTTCACTTCACTGCGCGTATGTGTAAACTCAGTCCAAAGAGAACACTACGTTTAAGAGGCGGGACTTCCTTAGTAAAAGTAAATGTATGAAAGGGCGCTAAGCTACTCTACCAACATCATGACATGACATTTAATTTTAGACAAACAATGCTGACAACATAGGCGAATTCTAATAGTGCTTTTAACGTCTGTCTTTGAACAATATTATCTATATATTGTTTATCGATATTTTTATATAATTAAAGTTAGATCTCTATATTGAATGATTTTTGAGAAATAAAAGTTTTTACGTGGGGATTGAGTAAAAATGCCAATGAATATAAAAAGTCAATGTATTTTACACACAATAATTTGTAATTATATATCTATAGGTAAAAAAATATGTATAAAAACATACAGTAAACAACGCACAATTATACTAGTAATTGATTAAGTAAAAAATAAATGACGACTCCGTAGCGCAGTGGCTAAGCGTTTGGCTGCGGCACTACAGGGGCGAAGGTTCATTCCTACAGTGATCAAGTGTTTCTATGTTTTATAATAAATAGTCTGTGTCTGCATGCTTATGTTTTTAACGTTATTTTTTTAAAGGGTAGAATTCTTCACAGAGGTACATACTACTTGCAAAGACCATTTTCTAATAGTCGCTTTCCAAATTAGTGCTCATTATAGGTAATGTTTGTAGCTGAATCTATAAAAAGCTGTAAATATTTATAATCAAGTACTTACTTATAACTTCGAGTTTAGTTATATAATCGAAATCTTACCGAAATGTGACTTTAAGTGAATGGAGTGACAGCTGTCATTGCTGTAACTAAACATTAGCTCCGTGTTTTATTCTTTTCTAAATTTGAAATCTAATTAAAAGTCGGTATTTTTGATGAAAACAAGAAAATTATATCATAATACATATGTGGAAGTGTTATTCGCGAAAATAGTAAATTTTTATATGAGAAAAAACTTAAGCATAAAACTATGTGTGCCGTCCAGTTAAAATTGCATAATGAAGTGATTAAACATTAGTGTTGTAAAATATAATAAACAGTGTAAATTAACCCAAGTGAACTAAATTCTAAATAAATATGATAATCTCGCTTATATGTATGTGATTTACGACTTACTATAAATTAATGCAATTGGATGCAGATCGTTAAGGTGTAAAAATTTAAAATTATCTACAATTACTGCTGGATGGATAGTTGATACTAGTGCCACCTATCAACTAGTAATAGAAACTGGATAAAGTCGATAAAGTAGTATTGTCAAGTTTTCAATTATAACAACAATTTCATCAACGTTTTACAAGTTTGCGTAGCCTAATGGTAAGTTCGGAGTGATAATATCGAAAGGTCGGAGGATCGGTTCTGACGCATTTAACAAATTCATTATCTTTTTTCATTTCTTATAATATAGCATCAAGGGGTAAAAAAATAATATGCAACAAATGTGATAAAGAAATATGTCATAAGGAATTTCTTAAATTTTACGATTGCAAACTTATTTATGAAAATGACTGCTTAAATATTAGATCCAAACGCTTCTGTCTAATGACCAAAGAACACAAACTTAAATGGAAGTGCCAAACATGTTTGGGACAGAATACAGATGTTACAGAAGCTAAAACCTCACAAGGACTAAGCAATGTCACAAAATCATGTTCATTAAAAAAACCTTGCGTACTGATGAAAACATAACACAGAGAAAGCCAACAAGAGTGGGAAAACATATTTCAATTGAAGATTTATAAAGTAATGAGAACATAGAAAATTCCACATTTTTAGATGATAGTTCACAAAGTTTACCTAATTTAACAACCACGGAAAGCTCACAGATTAATGATCGTAGAGATGAAATACATGCGCTTTCTATACAATTATCTAGTGCACACAATGAAATAGATTTATTAAATTTGGAAATTACAAAACATCAAAAGAAAATTACTGAACAGCAAAAGAAGCTCGATATGTACAAGAAACTTCTATCAAATGGAGAAGTATCACCACGAAGGTTAACACCGATGAAGTTAGATAAAATTATATCCATCTCGCAGGATACGAATAGTAAAATAAAAGTTGGGCAAAGTTTAAACACTCATTCGACTATAGAAAAGGACCTAAAACTGCAAGAAACTTGCATAGAAAAGAAGAAAGATGTAAACAATACACTCAGTGAAAGACGTATGTCATCCTTACCTATAACAACATATACAGAGATACCCAAAATGAAAAAAAATACAATCACAATTCTTGGGGATGAAAATACGTCGGGTTTATCTTCAGTTTTATACAAATCAAGAGAAGGAAAATGGAATAATAAGTATATGCCATTAGCTATAGAAAAACCGAACGCTTCTTCATGTGATATCTTAATGCATTGTTACCAACTTGAAGAGACAGTAACATTAAGTGATTATGTTATACTGTGCGTTGGGAGCCATGACAAAAATCCGTATAAATTGTACTCTAATCTTAGTGTTTCTTTGTATAAACTGCGCCAAACTAATGTTTATTTATTACCGGTACTAAGTAATTTGTGTTTGAATGAAAAAATGTTAAATAATATGTATAAAATATTGACTCAAAATCACAAAAATTGTAGGCTTATTGATATTGATTACAAATACTGTAATGTAAATTCAACAACCGATTACATAAATTATCTGTGTTATTCTATTAATTTGTCTATAGATAGTCATGAATATGATAAACAATTTATAGTGCAGAAAAGTAGGCATAATAACTTGATTAAAAAAAATGTGGATAGAACCTCATTTATAAACGAACCTAATAAGGGAACCATACCCTATTATTTCAAAAAACAACTTATGAAAATTCAAAAAGTTCATGAAGTTATTAATTATAAGAAGGGTACTATAGAATATTTCTTTGAAAAAATGAAAATGAAGAATTTTAAATCCACGGGAGGAGCTTTAAAAACTTGTAACGTAGATATAAATAATGCTATAGCAAACCCTTGCATAGATTCCTCGTCAAATAAAAAAAATGTTTTTTCGATAAAAAATACTCAAATAAGAAGCTACTTCTTTTACATCAAAATATTGCTGGAGTTTTGAACAAACAAGATATGATTGTAGTAAGTTTGAATGAACTAGCTAATAGTAATAAATAGATTCAAATCATTTGCTTTACTGAGACCTTTATTAAAAGTGGCGAAGAACCTAACCTGAAGCTGTCAGGTTTTAAGCTAGCATCATTCTACTCCAGATCAAGAGAAAGACGTGGCGGAGTATGTATAGTTATAAGAGAAAATATAAATTATAATGATTTAATGATTACGAAAGAATATGAAATGACAAAACATTTTGAATGTTGCGGAATTGAGATCAGTAACTTTAATCTTATAATTGTATGCATATATCGAACACCAAATTCAGACATATATATATTTTTCGAAAAATTAAATAAATTATTATTAAAATTATCAAGAGGAAATAGGAAACGAATAATCATTGCAGGAGATTTAAATATAGACACACTGAAGGTTAGTAAATAATCTAAAGACTTTAAAGACCTGTTACTAAATTTTAACTTAATACAGCACATAACTTCCCCAACCAGAATTAATTCATGTATTGATCACTTAATAAGCAATGTTACACAAGCAAAAGGTTCTATACATTATTTGGGCCTCTCTGACCACACGGGACAAATACTGGAGCTTCCTATAAAAGTAAGTAAAACAGTAAAATACTGGCTTGAAGAAAAAAGAGACTTTACGAAAGATAACATAGCAAAGTTCTTGGAATGTATAAAATCAATATCCTTTTCTGAAATCTATACTGAACAAGACACCAACAAAGCGTTTTCAAGTTTTCATAGTATTTACAAACTGTTCTTAGATCTATGTTTTCCAACCAAATTTATTAAGATTTCCTTAAGAAATAATAAAAATTATTGGCTTTCAAGAGGTATAAAAAATCTTGCGTAGTGAAAAGGAAGTTGTATTGTAAATATTTGCTATCAGCAACAAGTAAAAGTATAAATAAATCTAAATATATTAGTTACGCCAAAATCCTTAGGAAGTGTATTTTAAAGGCACAAAAGATACAAAATGAAAAATATATCTTAGGCTCAAATAATAAAGGTAAAGCTATATGGAATGTTATAAAAACAAATATAACTAACAGGAGAACTAGTAGAGAAATAGACACCATAACTCACAATGGAAGAACCCTGGTAGAAGGATTTGACATTGCAAATGAGTTTAATAATTTTTTCATAGATTTGACAAATAAAGACAAACTGAATATGTCGAATAATTGTACGTGTAAACAGTTCTGTAACTCTACTCTATTCTTACGACCTACGATTCCTGATGAAATTAATCAAATTATATTATCCCTTCGAAACACTAATTCGGTGGGGTATGATGAGTTGCCGACAAAAATATTGAAACTAAGTTCTATATATATAGCACCCATACTTAGTCATATTATAAATTTATCTTTTGCCCAAGGAATTTTTCCAGCAGATCTCAAGTATTCAATTCTGAAACCCATCTTCAAAAAGGGCGATACTAAAGATATTAATAATTACAGACCTGTTGCAATAGTACCCGTATTATCAAAAGTTTTTGAAAAAGCAATACTAAACAGACTTCATAACTTCATGGGAAAATTTAATATTATTAATAACGCACAAAATGGTTTCGTAAAAAATAAATCCACAACATTAGCCACCTTCCAACTTGTTAAGTTTGTTACAGAATGCATTAATGAGGGTGTACCGGTGACAGCTCTTTTTTTGGATTTGAGTAAAGCATTTGACTTTGTACATCACGGAATACTTCTCAATAAACTCGAAAGATACGTGGAATACGTGGGAAAGCAAATGAATGGTTTAAAAGCTACCTGGGTCAAAGAAAACAATGCACCGAAATAACAAAGCTCAAAAACCTTAAAAGAGTGCATATCCGGTCTGAATATAGTTGAAACGAATATGGTGTACCTCAAGGAAGTATTCTGGGTCCTCTACTTTTTCTAATATATATTAATGAGTTACCAACAGCAACTCCTCATAAAACGATTATTTTCGCTGATGATGCAACAATCATTCTTAAATGTACGAACAAAAGGCGTTTTGAATTTGATATCAATAGTACATTAAAAGATATAATTGATTAGTTGAATTCTCACAACATGACTGTAAATATAAATAAAACTAAAATAATGCAATTTCACACGATTAGAAGTAAGCAAACTAATTTAAATATAAATTATAATGAAAAAGTCGTACAAAAAGTTGGTTATTATAAGTTTCTTGGTATTACTATTGATAATAATTGTAATTGGAAAATGCATGTTCAATCGATATGTGACAAATTAAACAGATTTGTATTTGCACTTCGCCGACTTCGAGAGATAGCATCTGCCAAAGCAGCGTTAAACGCCTATCATGGCTATGTCTCATCGATATTGCAGTACGGACTTCTGATATGGGGCAACTGTTCTGAAATAGAACGCGTATTTAGAATCCAAAAAAAATGCATTCGAGCAATCTCCGGAGCACATTCCATGGCATCGTGCAAGCCATTATTTACAGAAATAAAAGTGTTACCACTCGCATGTATGTATATAAAACAAGCTGCGACTTTTGTCAAGCAATTCCCTGAATACTTCCCAAGTAATATTTTTTAAGAGATCGAAGTTTAAGAGTAAAATCTAATAACAGAATATACCTTCCGAAATGTAAATTGATGTTTTTTCAAAAAAATTCGTACATAATGGCGATTAAAATCTTTAATTCTTTACCCGACGAGTTTAAAAATTTCCCAATGACAAAGTTAAAAAACAAACTTCACGAATGGCTCTTACTTAATTGTTTTTATACCGTTAATGAGTATCTTGATCATAAAAATCAAAACAAATTACGTATTTAATATCCGTATCTAAATTGCTTGAATTTTTTGCTGTGAGTTAATAAAATAAGACTTCGATAGAATAATTATTGGTTGGTTGATTTTACTGTTTTTACATGTTAACATTTGTATTTTGACATTTTTGTAAATGATTGTGTGATATTGTACTTTGTAATTATTCTTTTGACATTTATTTTATTATTAATTGGACATTTTTTATTAGTACTATTAGGACATAATTATATTAGATTAAAATTCATCAATAATTATTGTAAAGAAAATGTATTGCAACTTATAAGTATTCAGTTAAAATTTGCACGCCTTGATAAGGCAGAATGTATCGGAACTTTATGCTTTAATAATACTTTTGTTACATCTACCTACATTCTAAGCAAATAAATAATTATGAATTATGAATTAAATGGATTTTTTCTTTTGATACATGTAAAGGAAATGGAATTAACATAGACATAATTATGGAAGCTTTAAGGCCACTATTGGAATAACAGTTCGAGTTTAAATACTCGGACTTGCAATGTTTGTCACTAATATGTATTAACATGAGAATCTTTTCAATAGGAATATCTGTCAGTTCTTCATTCCCAATTAATTTCTCCCATTGCGTACATCTGAAAATATAATATAAATAAAATCACATTGTTATTGAACAAATAGAAAGTAAGCAGTCACAATTGATAACATATTTTCTTTGTATTTGTAACTCGTTTCGAATTGCTATCCCATTGAACTATCAGAGTTAGGAAATAGAGTGTGTTTGTATTTGTGCACACAATCGTACACTATAATAACCTGTCCTACGTAGATGGCTAGTCTCCGGTGATACTAGCGTCCGTGATCGAAGTTTGGTTTGGAGGACATTACTACAAATAAAGGTCTAAAAATGTATTCGCGTTAAATTTCATATTACAATTAAAGTTAAAATCACGATATATCCACACATAACAAGAAATGGCTATACATAGCATGTCATCTAAGCGAAATATTGCTATGCCTTTTGTTGTTATTATTTCTTTCGCTACTTACATCGGCTAATTGGCAAGTTTTATAATGCATATTTGATTTTTTAACAATTCTGTAAGTGAACGACCGCTCCTATAGCAAAATTAAAAGCAATCTAAATAATTAAAATAAATATAAATGTAACCGTTTGATTTGACATTTGAACGTATTTGATTTGAAAATGTTATTGATAGACATATTACACGGGCAGTAATCTTCATAGAGAAATTATTGGACATAGGAAATGAAGATGATGTACGACAGCTAACACCCCCCCCCCTCGCCTCTCGACATCTCTTCTAGGCATGGAGTATAGAGTAGTCTACTCTATACTCCACGCTTCTAAGCTCAAATTCAAGCTGTCGCAGCCATATTGTTTTGTTTTGTTTGTTTTGTCATTGTCACTGATTTCATGTGTCACCAAATGATATTACTTATTTACTGTTAAATTTTCGTTTGGTTGCGTTGACTTATTTCCGCCCCATCTTTACATTTTTCTTTGCATTTACTGGTATCAACCGATTGCTTTATACTATAGTAAAGGATCAACATTGTTGCGGCTGAAACAGGACTTATCCTATCAACAGTAGTCTCAGATCAAGGGGTTACATTCAGATCTGCTCTTATACTACTGCAAGATGAAACTAGAGCAGTTTAAATACAAGAAAATAAAAACACAGGTACAATTAATCAAAATTTTACCGCTTTGTTTACTTTTAATAACCTTATTATTAATATGTTTTATATTTTTAAATAACCTGATAACATATAAGTGGTATTTATATGCTTGTCATATATGATGCACCACATTATTAAAAAGAATGCGAAACAATTTTTTAACAAAAAGTTTACAATACCACGAACAGATTTTTATATGGACAGATAAGAAAGACTATGAACGGAGCTAAGTTCTGCAAGACCCGCCGCAGAAGAACACAAAAACTCTCCGATCACACTCTTAATCTCATGGCTGTTAGACAGGAGATAAGGCTACATTCTTCAACAGATTTGACAGCATACAGGCAACTGAACAGACAGAACTCCAAATGCATGCGGCGAGACTTACGCAACTTCAATACAGCTCGTATTGAAGAAGCGATCGAGCGGAACCAAGGCTCCAAAGTCTTTGCCAGAGATCTGTCTGTCAGAAAGAGCCAACTGTCAAGGCTGAAGACCGAATATGGCAGTATCGTTTCCGGGGCACCTGAGATTTTGAGTGAGATTGAGAGGTTCTATGGGCAGCTGTACACGTCATCGTTGGAGCCACACGCAAGTGTGAGTAACGATCCAAGAGCGAGTCTTATTCGACACTATTCCGAAAATATCCCGGACGTCAGTCTGAGCGAGATTAGAATGGCTCTCCAGCACCTTAAAAACGGCAAGGCCCCAGGCGAGGATGGAATTACAGCGGAGCTTCTAAAAGCGGGTGGAAGACCGGTACTTGAAGTCCTTCAGAAGCTCTTTAATTCCGTCCTCCATGGTGGCATTACACCGGAGGCGTGGAGCAGAAGTGCGGTGGTCTTGTTCTTCAAGAAAGGTGACAACGCTCTCTTTAAGAACTACAGACCGATTTCCCTTCTGAGCCGCGTCTACGTGCTGTTTTCGAGAGTCATTACGAATCGTCTCGCACGCAAACTTGACGACTTCCAGCCTCCCGAACAAGCCGGTTTCCGAAAGGGCTTTAGCACCATAGACCACATACATACCCTTCGGCAAATTGTACAGAAGTCCGAAGAGTACAATTTGCCACTATGTCTGGCGTATGTGGACTATGAGAAAGCCTTTGATTCCGTCGAAATTTGGGCGGTGCTGCAGTCCCTTCAGCGGTGCCAAGTTGACTGTCGGTATATCGAAGTGCTGAAGTGTTTGTACAGTAGAGCTACGATGGCTATCCGAGTACAGAACCAGAGTACGAAACCTATCCAATTGCAGAGAGGTGTAAGACAGGGTGACGTTATATCCCCGAAACTCTTCACCGCTGCATTGGAAGACGTTTTCAAGCTTCTGGACTGGAAATGATACGGTATTAACATCAATGGCGAGTACATCACTCACCTTCGATTTGCCGACGATATAGTCCTCATGGCAGAATCGCTGGAGGAACTAAGCACTATGCTCAATGACCTCAATAGTGTCTCCCAACGGATAGATCTTAAGATGAACATGGACAAAACAAAGATTATGTTTAATGTCCATGTCACACCTATGCCGGTAGTTGTTGGGAGCACTAAGCTCGAAGTTGGTGACGAGTATGTTTACCTGGGACAAATAGTCCGACTAGGTAAGTCCAATTTCGACCGAGAGGTCAATCGACGGATTCAACTCGGCTGGGCAGCGTTCGGGAAGCTACGACACATCTTCTCGTCAGAAATACCTCAAAACCTTAAAACAAAATTGTACAACCAGTGCGTGTTGCCAGTGATGACTTACGGAACTGAGACGTGGTCCTTCACTGCTGGCCGTATGAGGAAGCTCAAGGTCGCTCAGCGAGCTATGGAGAGGGCTATGCTCGGAGTTTCTCTGCGTGATAAACTTAGGAATGAGGATATCCGCAGTAGAACCAGAGTAACCGACATAGCCCAACGGATTAGTAAGCTGAAGTGGCAGTGGGCCGGCCATATAGCTCGAAGAACCGACAACCGATGGGGAAGAAAGGTTCTCGAGTGGCAGCCTCGTACCGGGAGGCGAAGTGTAGGGCGTCCCCCCACAAGATGGAGTTACGACCTGGTAAGACATGCAGGAAGTCGATGGATGCAGGTGGCTCAGGACCGTGCTTTGTGGCATTCTTTGGGGGAGGCCTATGTTCAGCAGTGGACTTGTGAAGGGCTGTAATGATGATGATGATGATGATGATGAACATGCAGAAACACGGTTATTATCCAAACTTATTTTTTTTTGTATGTGTAATACACGTTTTCCTAACCAAATTCTTATGGATTATTTGCAGATTAAGAATTATATTTGTGTATTTAGTAAAACCGTGGCAGGACCCTCAAATTTTGCTCTGCATTTTGTAAGTTATCATATTAATTATTTTATTAAATAAATTTATACATCTTTATATATAAAAAGTACGTGTCACGTTGTTTGTCCGCGATGGACTCCTAAACTACTGAACTGATTTTAATGAAATTTTTGGTCAATGTGCAGTTGGATCCAACTTAAAAGATAGGATAGCTTACATCTCAATTTATAGTCGCAATACAATATTATTTGATTGAAAATTATTTGTCTATTATTTGACAGTCACAATTATCTGTTAGCTCCAAACGATTCTGTCAGATGACGATATCTGTTGTCTGGATTGAGTAAATATTCAATAGATGGTGCTATGTTAAAAATACAAACGTTTAATATAAGCTACAATTTAGTAGTATAACCACCACGTGTTGCTATAAGTATTCAACAGATGGAACCAATTTTTTTATTGCTAATTTCAGGAGTTTTTTTGGGAAAGCAAAAATGGTCGTTCGGAAAGGGCAGAACAACGTCTGCCTGGTCAGCTAGTAGAACTATAAAACTGAAGTGTTTACATGGCTAGTGGTGAGAACCAGAGATCCTTTTTACTGGTAACAAGGCATTCTTTTGACTTCAAGGGTGACAATGCATTTGCATTTTGATACTTTTACAACAGAATTAATGTGTCTGTGGGCTACAGCACAGCACAGCAGTAAATTGTAAATACTGTACAGAGTATGTAATGATATTTAATTTAATAATATTTTAAATATTTATTACAGCTCATTATTCGGATCGGAAAAATACTTCTGAAATAGTATCTTTTATAGAGTACCTATTTAACAGCTTGAATGGAAGTGCGGTGATAAAAAAAGAAGAGGGAAAGATTTAAGAATTTTGGCATTCTGGTAGCAAGCTTTGTTGAAAAAAAATATATAAAATTTATTAATGAAAACTGTTAAAATATAAGAAAATTCTGCAAAATAAAGGGACTAAATAAATTTTAACATTGTTTTATTTGCATTTACCTTGTTTTATTTTCAATATTTTAAAATAAATCAACTACTGTAGAAATTAGGAACGTACCATCTTCTACTAAAAGTGATAACAAGTTGGAACTTACTAATATAATACAAAATACCTGCAAGGTCCTAGCTGTTGATTTCCAACCGAGTGATGTTAAGGACGTTTTGCGCATTAAGGGAAAATCGGGAACATCTACCCTTGTAGTGGATTTCTTGCGAACAAAAACCAAACAGGAAGTAATTAAAAATGCTAAGCTGTATAACAAAACACACCCAAACGAAAGCCTTAATTCAACTCTTATAGGTCTAAGTGGACCATCTGTACCTTTATATTTATCCGAAGGTCTTACACATAAAGGTCGCAAACTGCTGTACCTGGCGCGGGATTTTGCTTCAACTGCCAAATTTAAATATTGTTGGACCAGCAACGGGAAAGTTTTTCTCCGCAAAACCGACGAATCGTCGCACATTGAAATAAAGTGTGAAGCTGATCTGGTAAAACTTAAAAACACGGAATGACAATTATTAATATTATTCTGCTACACATACTTTAAATTTTGTTATGTTTTATCTTTACTTATATTTGTTTTACATACTTGCATGCTCCTTAGTTTAAGTTTTGGTTCATACTTAATCAGAAAATATTATAATATCATATTTATAGTAATGTTTGTAAACTCAGCTAATTTATCGTCTAAAACTAACTTAAATACTAGAAAGTCTAATAAAGTTAACTCACTGATTTCCACCAAACTGCCGATATTTGTGTCATTGCAAATAAATAATAAAATTTGAAGGGTTAATAATTTGTACATAACAAACGACATGGATAATATTATAGCCGGAAAATCTTATTTATGTGACCCAGAGTCTTGCAAACCAATATTAACTTCTACCTCTAGTAACCAAACCTTTAAAGTATTGACCCAAAATATTAGAAGTATAAATCGCAACTTTAATGAATTTAAAGTTTTACTTGCCAGGATTAATTTAAATTGTGAAATATATATATTAACTGAATCTTGGAATACAATTACTTCCTATTTTCCAACGATCCCAAACTACGACTCGTTTTATACTAAAAATAATATGAACCAAAATGATGGATTAGTTGTATATACTAAAGACGGACTTACTTGTACTGTTGAAGAACCATGCTTCGATGGTGCTAGTTGTCTAATAATAAAAATAAATGTTGATACACTCATAATTGCCCTATATAGATCTCCATCTTATAGAAATATTGCTCCATTTATCGAATCATTGGATAAGCTCTTGTCCTTACACAAGTCTTATAAAAATATAATTATAACGGGGGATATAAATATAGATATAAAGCCAAACAATGAGGATCAAAATTCTCATGATTATTTAAACTTACTTGCTAGCCATGGATTTCTCATTGGTTATACTTACCCAACTAGAGGAGCAAACTGCCTGGACCATTCTATGACCAGTACTAAAAGATCAGTAACTATTTTGGTTTTAAATACACCGCTCACAGATTATACAGCAGTCATCTCATGTTTGGATTTAACATCTAAAAACTACCAAAAAAGGGACTTTGTAATGAATAAAGTCAATTACGAAGGGATTCTCAAAGATTTGGATGCAACCAGTTTTGAAGAAATTTTTATGTCCATGGATGCAAATTGGGCTGCTGAGAGACTCGTAAATATTCTTTCAAATTACCTAGCTAGCCATTCAACTAGAATCTTAGTACGCCGTAGATTTCGTTGTCTTAAGCCCTGGATCACACCAGGGCTGCTACGTTGCATCAGAAACCGAGACAGGATGCACTCTAAATGTAAAGCAAAGCCCAAAAATGAGATGATGCAAACGATATATAAAAGGTACAAAAATTTTTGCAACGATCTCCTTAAGAGATTAAAAAGAACATATGAACAAAATGAGCTGAAAAAGT
Source organism: Parnassius glacialis (assembly GCA_033319125.1). Lineage (NCBI taxonomy): Eukaryota > Metazoa > Arthropoda > Insecta > Lepidoptera > Papilionidae > Parnassius > Parnassius glacialis. The sequence continues at coordinate 33,376,663 of JAVANC010000013.1, read as the reverse complement.
ATTCTTATGATCCTAAAAAGACCTGGGATACCATTAAAAGTATTATTCATATAAATAAACAAAAAAACTATACCCAAAGACCTACTGCGTATTTGTGACACCCCTCAAAGTTCTGTTGAGCATATTAACAACTTTTTCGCTAATATTGGGAAAAACCAAGCAAATAAATTAGTTAATGATCGTACAGATGACCAAAGAACCACATCTAACTTGAATGTACCCTCTCCTCTAAATTCCATGACCATGCTTGAAGCTACTAGTGAAGAAATTAAAGCCATTATTATAGGGCTTAAAAATGACAGCGCCACTGGTTGGGATGGAATACCCAATAAACTTTTAAAAATTTGTAACAATCATATAGTACCCGTCTTGACACATATTGTTAACCTATGTATAACCTCAGGTGTATTTCCACAAATATTTAAAATATCTATTATCTATCCTATTCATAAATCTGGACCAAGAAACTGCATCAACAATTATCGCCCAATCTCAGTATTACCAGCCCTATCAAAAGTTATAGAAAAGGTAATAAATAAAAGATTGATATGTTTTTTGGAAAAGAATGCTCTTCTATCAAGAAATCAATATGGTTTTAGAGCTGGCAAGTGTACTTCTGATGCAGTTACTGGGTTAACAGATTATATTGCTCAGCAAATTGATAAGAAAAACAAATGTATAGGTGTATTCTTAGATATTGCGAAAGCATTTGATACGGTCTCTACTCCTATACTTCTAGACAAAATGCATAAAGTTGGTATACGCGGGAAACCATTAAGCCTGTTTGAAAGTTATATTTCTCGCAGAAGGCAAAGGGTAAAGGTTGGAGACCTGACTAGTCTAGATTCTTCCATCACTTATGGCGTGCCACAAGGCAGCGTACTCGGCCCTAGTCTCTTCTTAATATATATAAATGAATTATGTAATCTTAATTTGAATAATTGTAAGATCTTTACATTTGCCGATGATACAGTGCTAGTTTTTCATGGTAAAACTTGGGAGGAAACTAGAATCAAGGCAGAAATAGGATTGCAACAGGCAACACAATGGCTTCAGAAAAACATACTGACACTAAACGCGTCAAAAACTAAGTTCATTACTTTTGGTATAGCACAAAATAACATTCCTAGTAAAATACACATTCAAGCCCATACTTGCAATAAACTTCATCCACATATGACACCATGTCAGTGTACATTATTAGAACGTACAACCACAATAAAGTACCTTGGTGTAATTTTGGATCAAACCTTAACGTGGATACCACAAATGAAAATGATATCAGAAATAATTCGTAAACTGATTTATATTTTCAAAACGTTGCGGCATGTTGCTGATATTGAACTTCTAAAATCAGTCTACCATGCCATGGCCCAATCCGTAATAGCATATTGCATAAGAGCGTGGTGAGGTGCTAAAAATCTCATATAATAAGAGTTGAAAGGGCCCAATGCGCGTTACTTAAGGTTATCACTTTTAAACCCTACCGATTTCCTACTGTTGAATTGTATGCTATGTGTGATGTGCTGACGGTAAGACAACTGTACGTAGTTGATACGATCTTATCCCAACATAAGAAAGTCTCTTATGACCCAAAGCAACCCGAAACTCGAAGAAAGGACAGAGTGTGCCATAATATTCCCTTTAGGACTTACTTTATTAAAAAGTTTCAATGTTTTATTGGTCCTTTTCTATATAATAAAATTAACCGAATGATTAATATACATCCCCTTAATAACTACAATTGCAAAAAAAAAAATTGACAGTTTGGCTTAAATCACAAACCTATGATGACATTGAAGATCTATTTACAATAATAAAATGAGCTGAGTTCTAAAATTAAAACTTTAATTAAAATAAAACACTTTTAAATAATTATAAGCACCATATTAGCACGATATCAAAGAGTGGTAATTTGTAAAGCATTTAAGTGTATATCCTATGTTAATTTACTTTAAGGAAGAAACTAGCATTTAAGACACAGGCTTGGCCTAGTTTAAATGCTAGCAATGCTTATCTTTTAGTGTACACTTTTCGTTCCAATTTACCAAATATTTAAATTTTATTAAATAAAATTTCAATTACCTGTATAATTAAATACACAACATAAATTACATTCAAATGAATGTTCACAGTCTTAGTAGTGAATAAAATTGCAAGTAATTAATAAATGAACTTATTTGGGACGTCCTTTGCCTGGTATAGGTGCTTCAAATAAAAAAAATGTCATATATCATTTTGCTACAACCAATCACGATGCAGAAGCTAAGTCGAGTAAGTTTAGTTCGTAAGATGTCCGTCTGACTCGGTTACAATCTACTAGTTAATCTGTGACATATTACGAAAAGTAAAAAGGAGTGTTAACCGCCAATAAATTTTACTCCCGTTTCGTACATATAATTTTAACTATGGAAGTTGGACCAGCCTGCACCTGCCTGCCTGCCTGTTGCACCACTCACTCCTTCAAAATGTGTTGGCATACAGTGCAGGACCGGGAAATTCGAAATTGTTAAGGTGTTGAATTGCCCGCAGAATACAGAGTAGCATTATTGAACACTTGTGAACTACACGAATCTTATTACATATTATTTTTGTAAACTGCAACTCTGTGAAATGTAAAAGGGGTGATTGTGATAGTTAATTTTCTTTAGCACATTTATTTTACTTACTGGCCATAAGGTTTATTTTAACAGATGACTATGAATTTACAGCTGTGTGCATAGATTCAGTATATAAACACAATGTGTGTAAAATATGTTACATCATAGCGCAATTTTGACTTAAAACAATGAGCCAGCGCAGTAAATCACATCTGAGATTCTGAGTAAACGCACGGAATTTGTTACTAATGTCTAAAAGAAACCGAACGTTTTGCATGTAGCATTGATTTTCTTGCTGGTTCTTTCCAGGACAGAGCTTTTTTTTCGAACTAGTGGAATATTCAGCAAAAGAATAACTTTCAAAAAGTATTTTTATCACCTATTTTGATTAAAAAATTTCTGTTTCTAGCATTTACTCTTCGGTATGGTCGTCGGTTTATTGCCGATGTTTTCGAGAGTTGAATTAGATGCAATAAAGACATTAAATATTGGTTTTCTCCTTTGAAGCACAGGCGAGCGAATAACGCTCCATGTTTCAGAGATGGTAATGATAGCTCACGGAAATTCCCCTCAGCAGCTTTGGCGATAGACAAGAATGCACGAGTTCTCGAAAGAAAACGAATGAGTTTCTCGCCATTTTTCCAAATGTGCTCTGACTTTGCCTTAGTGATAAACCTGTTTTGAAGGAATTCCGCACCAGGAGCTCACTCTGAAATACGATCTCGTGGATCGGAAACTGCCTTGTTATAAGAACTTGCCGGAAGCCGTGCTTGAAAATAGCCGCGCCAGGCTCTACTGGGACCGGGTCATATCACAGATAGGACTATTCTTGTAAATAAGCCTGATATTTTGCTGATGGACCGGACACAGACAAGAATATTTTTGGTCAACATTACCATTCCGTATGACGAGAACCTCGTGAAAGCCAAAGCAGTTAAAAAAACAAAAAATCTGGACCTGGCTCATGAGGTGACCGACTTGTGGGGTGGTTTGCCGACCTTAATTATGCCTGTAGTCATTTCTGCAAACGGGTTAATCCCGGCCAGCCTTTCGGGTCATCTGAGGTGACTGGGTTCCGTGACGGACCACTCCGGGATCAAATGCAGAAAGCGGTGCTCCTTGATACCGCCCACATCGACCGCCGGTTTCTTTTCCTTTCCCCATAACCCTCGGCCGTTTCGTCTCCCCTGCCGAGTGCTTCCATCTGGTTGGGACTTTATTTATTTATGTATTATTTATTTATTTATGTTAGTATGTTAAATATAAATATTTGTTTGTTATTATTTCCTTTAATATATTTATTCAGCCCAACCAAATGAGAACACTCTATAAATACCCCCAAAATAATAATAATAATAATTTATTTGCCAGAGATATGGTGGTTACAGACAATTAAAGATTACATGCCATATTTCGCCAGTGGCATGCAAATACATAATTTCATAAAATATACATGATTCTATTAAAAATAAATATGTTTAGTTATAATTTTATGATAACTTCAAGATTAAAAATTCATAAGATTCATAAGATGAATGTCACTAATTAATTTAAAAAAAAAACAGTACAAAGTTGTATCCAGTCCTAAATTAAAAATATACATTTATATAATATCTAATCATATGCAAATGTCATTACAGCCTTGTTGGACTAGTGATTGTACTAGTGGGACTGCTGATCATGAGGTCTCGAAGGTTCGAATTCTTCGAGGGTTCGAATCCCGAGTCGGGCCAAAAAAATCAGTTATTGAGTTTTTCCATCAAGAAATTCTCAGTAGCTGCCCGGAGTCAGGAAGTTGGCGGTGTCTCATCCCCGTGCCACGGAAAGCAAGTAAAGCAGTGGGTGCTGCGCTTGATCTCTCTCCGGTCGTGTCGGTTTACCGTCCCATCGGACTATGAGAGTGAGGGAACAGAGAGTGCACCTGTGCTTGCGCATACACATGTGCACTATAATCCTGTCCTGCGCAGTTGGCTAGTCTCCGTTGTGACTGGCCGCCGTGACCGAAATTCGGTCTGGAGGACATTATTATTAAATGTCAATAGTTATGATAATTTTATATAAATATATTTAGTAAATTTTACACGAAATGTGTTATAAAATACTTATCTATCTAAATATTATACGTTTAAATTAATAAAAATAATCTAGAGTATAAAAACAATTTTGGATGAGCCACTGTTTTAGTAGACCCAGCATCGAAAAATTTGAGTATGTTATTAAACATCTTGATGTTTTTTTTATAGAATTAGGGTGACAAACGACCACACAGTCCACCTGATGGTAAGTGGTAGCTGTGGCCCATAGACATCTGCATTATCTTCGTTCGCGAATTAAAATGCAGATGCGTTGTCAGCCGTGAGGACTAAGATAGAATGCCTCTTTTCCAGTAAAAAGGATATCCGGTTCTCTACACTCACCATACGAAACACAGCAGAATTAAGCTGCTATTTTACGCTGGTATTCTGTGAGAGCGTGGTCCTTCTCTGGTCGAGCGGATCCATTCGTGCTACAATTATACTATTAATATAGCTGCAGCATGGCTCTACTACATATAATAGATTACCAATTAAAATTTAAAAAAGCATAATATAGCAACTTTAACAACCAGACTAAGAATTTAATAAGAAGAAGAAATTGATTTATGTGTTTGAAAATCATAGAAACGTTTCAGATCGAAATTGATTAAAACTACTTATTTTACCGTGGTTCAACCTCCTTTGCTTTAAAGGTATAACTTGCTTGGGCTATGCTGAAAAACCCGCCTTATAGGATTAGAACGTACGCAAAGAGCTATATTTAAAGTTGGATTTTTATTTCCATTCCTATTTTGAACTGCAGAATTATACAAACGTTGTTTACTTAGCAAACTAATTTAAAAAAAAAACATTCTTCACAACCAAACAAGAACAGAAGAATACATGCTATCTCAAATATCTGAGTGTTGTAGGATAATTTGTGAAAACAAAAACTATGACTCAATTTTTTCTCATGGATTCTTTTGTAATTTTTTTTATAGGATAAGGGTGACAAACGAGCACACAGTCCACCTGATGGTAAGTGGTTGCTGCGGCCCATAGACATCTACATCTATCCTCGTTTGCGAATCAAAATGCAGATGCGTTGTCACCCGTGAGGTCTAAGATGGAATGCCTCATTCCCAGTAAAAAGGGCCTTCGGCCACCTGCACTCACCAAGCGAAACGCAGAAGTAAACCTCTACTTCACGCTGGTTTTCTGTGTGGTCATGGTACCACCCCGGTTTGAGCCGGCCCATCCGTGCGACAGCAAAAGCCGCGTGGCTCTATCACTGTTAATTTTGATACTCTTCCTCACAAAAGGATACGTAAGGCTGTTATATATTCAATGAATTAATATTTAAAAAATTAGTAACGTAATGACATTTGGGTTTTAACTATGTAGAAATAAAATCCTTGGTAACATCCGCCAGAAAAATCTCATGTATTCTTTTTTTTTATAGGATAAGGGTGACAAACGAGCACACAGTTCACCTGATAGTAAGTGATTGCTGTTGCCCATATACATCTTTTTTCGATTACGAATCAAAATGCAGATGTGTTGTTCCCATGAGGACTAAGATGGAATGCCTCTTTTCCAGTAAAAAGGGTCTCCGGTTCTCTACACTCACCATACCAAACACAGCAGCGTAAAGCTGCTATTTTACGCTGGTATCCTGTGAGAGCGTGGTCCTTCCCCAATCAAGCCGACCCAATCGTGCTGCAATTATTGCTTTCGCGTCAGTGTCAGTCTGTCCGTCCGTCGAAATTTCATCGTGAACATGATTATAACTTTTATGTAGAAGTCTACTTAATGTACCAGTTTTAAATTAAGGATAAATTATATAGAACAATATGATTATAATTTATTTTGTTAAATAACACTTTTGACTTGATAATTAATAGAATTATATAAAAAGGCAAACTGCGACCGCGAATTCACACGCACAAAAATGATAATTTACGCATTCAATCAATATATAATATTGCATTCCAGCTATTTGGCTTTTAAAATCTATATCTACCCCTCCTATCATCACCCTTACAGGTCTTAATTAAAGTAATATGGCCGCCATTTCAAACTAGTTTATTTATGGACTGATTGCTTCTAAAATCTACATACGAAAGTCCTTGTTATCATAAAAACAAGACTGTTGTCAAAATTTGGCAAATGTGGCCATCCTTTCCTCGGTGGCTTTTCCCGATTTTTCTTAAAATCACTAAACGAATGAAAATGAAAATGTTATCTAATATTTTCATTTTTTTTTTCAGTTTTGACGAGGATATTCATATTCATAAACCATATGAACTCCCTTATATTGATTTACAAACCCCTTGGGCTATAACAGACTGTTCAAAATAGTAGTAACTTTTTCAGTTTTGACGACGAATTTCAATTTATTGAGCACATGGGGTCCATGATCAGATATTGAGTTTAAAAGCAATCAGATCCGAAATAATAATTTTGAAGAATGACGACAACTTATTGCAATTATAAGAACGTAATTGGTATTCGTAGATCACACGAATTCGCCGCCTTTACACATACATAAGATTGAAATGGAGATCGAGAATGCTCGCGCGTGCCGCCCGCTCGCGCATCATCTCATAACCTCAGTCATGCGTTCAAGTCTGTGCACTCAAACATAATTTACACGCACGGTTTTGTGAAAACGATTGTCGCCGTAAATAACGGACATTCGATTATAGAGCATGGATTTTGTTACAGAATTCTTGGCAACATACAAGTCTCATGCATGCCATGTTATGTTTAATTTTATTTAAAGTTAAAGTTACAACCTATATACGTCGCACTGCTGGGTACAGGCCTCCTCTCATTTCTGAGAGGGATGTTAGGGCATGAAAATGTCCGCCGCGCTACCCCAATGCGTGTTGGTGAACTTCACATGTCCTCGCAATATTTTTTTTCTTATTTCTTAGACATGCTGTTTTTCTCACGATGTTTTCCTTCACCGCCAAGTACGTGGTAAATCTGCAATTAAAATTGCAATTAACAGTTTCATTGGTGCCGGCGGGGATCGAACTCGGGTAACTCAGGTGGTTAGCGCTCGTTGTACATTTTATTTTATAATAAATTAAAAATATATATAAAATTTAAATAATAAATAATTATATAATCTCTTAAACGCTTAGACCAGCAAACGCAACTGCTGTTATAATATCCCTTCTAACCTTTTCTCCATTTCTTTAGAACACTAGTGTTCAGAACGCCCTATTAAAAAAACTGCGTGATTTTCATACACTCCAGGTCGCGAAAGCTACCCGTAATGAATCACACGCGATTCGCCTTTACAAGACTCTCTTTCCTCTCTGAATAAAAATAGAGAAGTAATAACGCGTGATAGAGTCAACACATATAAAAATGGATGAAAAAAATCACACATGATTGCGCGTGCAAGCTTTCCCGCGTACGTCTCACTTACTCGCGATTAGAGTGCACGCGTTTCGCGCACACCCGACTGCTACTGCTGTTACATATGGACTGGTGCTGCAAAATGTCACCTGGCAGCATTGAACTCAGTGGAGAGACGTGCTAAGAAGCTCATTGGTGACCTTGATTTAAAACCAATCTTGTCAGCCTCAAGCACAGTAGCCAGTTTCCCGGTACTCTATAGGATGCATTTCGATGAGTGTGCACAGGAATTACATGCTTTGATTCCTCCCTCTCCTTTCCACCATCGGACAACAAGGCGGTCAGTGGGTCTTCACCCCTTTGTTGTTAATAATTCACACATTAGAACCAAACGATCTAATATGTGAAATATCGACATTGTCTTTTGTAATTCGTACAGCAAAAGAATGGAATAATTTGCCGGCGTCTATCTTTCCGTCCGAATACAATCTGGGCATCTTCAAGGCAAGAGTGAATAGGTTTTTGTTACGCTAAGACAGTGCGATTTACCATCTAAGGCTGCATCACCACTTACCACCAGGTGGGATTGTGGTCAAGCACTGGCTTATAACAAGTAAAAAAAATTATAATATGAATATATTATAATTTTTTTTCATGATGTCATCACGCACTAAGATCGGTAAGTTCTGGCCTACATTTTATAGACCTAATAACAGATATCTATCTATCAGTATATTGTCTAGATTCTGCGAAGTGTTGATATTTTGTTTTTATTTAGATTGTCATGTGTTGACGATGTAAATGTATCTTTCAAACCATTTCGTTCCATCCAATATAACAAAGTCAGATCTCAATACCTCCGGTAGATGGCGGGATAATCTTCTCGTATATTACTAGATATAAACTACTAAGTTATTGCGATTGTCAATTCCTCTAATTGTGACGTTTGGGGAAAATCCTCTTTACAAAGGGAAGGAGTATGGCCACCGGTCAATTGTTATTAGCTGATAAAGAAGAGAAGAAGATATCATCTCCAATATACCTATGTATAAATATGATGCTAATAAAAATCATTGCAAAATTTCGAATCAACCGCATTTCTTATTTATGTACGAACTCGCATATGTATGCAAATGAATAACAGAATAAGTTATTTGAGCGACTGGCGCGAGGTGAGAACAAAGTCATACCTATTGTTAAAATGATAAAAATCTCGTATCTTTTTCGAGTTTGTCTACTCCGTGTCGTATTCAACTCGTTTCCTAAAATTCAATTTTGGGAATTTGTTTCCTCCCGTCGAATGCTGTACGGAATACTGATGTGGGTCGGAAGACTTTCTGTGAAAGGAGTTCTTTTATAGGTACTTTTTATCAACAATATAAAATTAGTGCTTTGAGTGCTTAACTTTGTTTTACGTCGCTAATACTTATTTGAAAGAAAATGGAATTATTGGTTTCATTAACCGATATCAACTAGGCTGTTTATTTGTTGCTATTATTCATATTTCTCAGAATGTTTCTACTGATTAGGTTTCAGAAAATGGAAATGTGAAAAGTTTATGTTCATTTCTTACTACTAACGTAAATATTAAGCTGTTTGCTTTCCAAATTTAGAAAAATAAAGCTGTTATTTATTATTTAGCAAGCCCGGTACGTCGGCGGCCCGTATTGCATTATGTTTAGTAAAAACAATATTACAGCGGTGACAAAAGAAAATTGCATGAAGTCCACCTTTTTTTGTGATTTTGTACAAATAATGCTTATAGTGAATGATACATAAATAAAAACAAAAATATCTTTACATCTCAATAATTATTATTTTGGTTGAAAAATGCTGTTCGCTACTTATTACTGCAGATATTGCTCTATATTGTTTTTTGTAGGTGGACTTAGTTGTACTCGTATATTCTATAAGTTCTACCGTACATAAAATTTTCGCTATGAGGATTTTGGTAAAGATGGCAAGTCTTTAATTCCTAAGTTAAGTTATATAGCCCTAATGAAAAATTTAGTTACTGAACTGTCACCTTGTAGGTGCCATTTGGTGGCGTCCATCCATCCATCACCCCATTTTGTCCCGTGCTTATCGCCAGAGCCTGACAGGAGAGCTCCTAGCCTAGCTCCTATGTGATGTATTTTTGCTGCACATACATGAATTTGCCGCTTAGTAAGCTAGTTTGGAAACGCAGCTATTTAGTTCGAATTCTGGGAGATTTTTACAATGCCGCAGATAAGTCAATGAACCTAATGTTTGCTTTATAATACAGGTGTATTCTATTGATTTATTTTTTAAATAGTTCTTCTTGTGTCTTTCTTCCAGAGTGGAGTATTTTTTAATTTCGTGTGATTAGGTTTTTCTATGCAGCATCCTAAATTGTATTACCACTGACCATAATAATTAATAAACAAGTGAAATTTTTAAAAATTATGTAGGCATATTTTTTTAATATAATATGTTTTTTATAGTGTATTTACATTTTTTTATTTTGTTCTTACATTGTCATCCGATATTGAGCTGTGTTCAAAATTCAGTTTAAAATCAATTATTAAATTCACCCCGAACAGACATACACGAAAGCGCGTTGTAAAAAGGATAATACCATGCTTTTATTTAGAAAAGAACCTTGTGGCCGTTTCACGAAATAATCTACATATTATACGAATTCAATGACACCCGGTCGAAGCGACTTAGGGAAATGACTGTAAAATCTTTTGGCTGACCATAAATCACGGTATAACTATCTCATATCTACCACCATCAGATGTGAAGTACGCACATCGTTAAAAAGAAGCATAGAATTTTCTTTAAATACATTTTTATTCATATCGAGAAGGTGGACTATAGAATGATTTACTGAAACGAATGCAATGACAAGTAATTAGCAGTATATTACACTACAATGCGTAGGGAGGTTACAGAGTTATCCTCAGCTTTAGCCGCATAATGAATGGTCACTACAGGCCATCTGAGACCACTATATTATCCACCTAAATTAATACCCGCTCATTAACAGACTGCGCCGCAGGAACGGATCGTTAACGCTTGAGCAACTCTTTTTAATACGGAAAAATTTATCCTACTGCTTAAGTAACATCCTGCTTAAGAATGACTTTTTTATCTAGCCATCTTCATTTTCGTTTGTCATCAGCCCGCAAAATTCTACCGTTGGACGAAAGAACTCCTATTTTAAGGAGGATTTGTTATAATTGCCACGCTTTGTCATCAGATGTCTCGCAGCTTTGAGCAAGCCGCTCACCATCGTTTACAACTTGCGTAACAACGCCTGTAATCGAAAACCATCTTTGTGGCATTTTATATAGTCGCCACTAACGGCACCTACAACGGGTTGACCGATTTTATTACGCTGTAAGCACGTGGCAATTTATATTCTTGCAATTTGCCATTGTAATTTGTTGGGTTCCGTAGTTACACAACAAGGAATTCTTATAGTTTCGCCATTTGCATCCGTCCGTCCATCCGTCCGCGGTTGGTTTTGTTCAGAGACTCTAGGTGCATAGTAATAGATATTAATCACGCTTAGAAATCTGTGAAAGAAAAATGTTAAAAAACATTTTTATTTTGGGTATTTCCCATACAAGTAAATGGATGATGATTTTTTTACCCGTCTATTTCATCATGTGAGGTATTGTTGGTAATAGGTCTTTCAAAAACACTGGGGGTGTGGGACAACATCTTTTCGATTCAGGGGTCCGTTTGCGAAATATTTAGCTTTAAAGTGGTATTTTTCATTAGAGTCATGAGTTTCTCCCCTCTACAGACTAAACCGCTGATTTTAGAAATCTGAAATGTATGCATAATATACAATGAAGTTTTTTTTTATAGGATGAGGGTGACAAACGAGCACATAGTCCACCTGATGGTAAGTGGTTGCTGCGGCCCATAGACATCTACATCTATCCTCGTTTGCGAATCAAATGCAGATGCGTTGTCATCCGTGAGGACTAAGATGGAATGCCTCATTTCCAATAAAATGGGCCTCCGGCCATCTGCACTCACCAAGCGAAACGCAGAGGTAAACCTCTACTTCACGCTGGTATTCTGTGAGGTCGTGGTACCACCCCGGTTCGAGCCGACCCATCCGTGCGACAGCAAAAGCTGCCGCGTGGCCTTAGTATAAAGACCCTGTCTTTATACTATGGCGTGGCTCTACCACTGTTAGAAAAAAAAGTTAAAAGTAAAATTATCACAGCTAAGAAGAATTAAGAAGTTAACTAGTAATAGTCGACCAACTTATAATATGCTCTTTGATCAGTAAAAATTTCGTTACAACAAAACAAGCTGCATCATATCTTTGTAAGGTTATTGTAAACTGTTAAAAATAAACATTTTACGAAGAAAACGACTTATATGCATTATTAATATAGCTTTACTTTTTCATTTGCATAATAGTCAGGAAGGATCTTTGTAACCTACTTACTACTTTCATTTATTTTTTAGTTAGTAGTTATTGTAGGCCTTATTCAAAGTATTCATACAATCATATAGCCTCATACAGTTTTATCCGGCGACCTCAGGATATAAGGTAGTAGTGGCTTACGTGAAGGTTCGTTATGGTCATATTATGTATACATGTTAGGGTTGCACTACCTCCAATATAATATAGATATGTTTTTTATAGGATAGGATGACAAACGAGCACACAGTCCACCTGATGGTAAATGGTCGCTGCGGCCCATATACATCTACATTTATCCTCAATAAAGAATCAAAATGCAGATGTGTCGTCACCCGTGAGCAGGGATTGAAAACGGTTCCAAAATACCGGTATAGAACCGGTATTTAGGGGTTTCGGTACCTATACCGGAACAGAAACCAGAACCTTTAAGAACTTTTATTTTACCGGTTCCTAAGCAAAGCAAAAGCGAGTCCAAACTTGTTTGAGGTGCGGTCGGGTGGACAGCGCGATGCGGCGCGCGGCGTAGTGCGAGGAGAGGGCAGTTTGTAAAATATCACATTTGTATTGATGGATCTTCTGTTGCATATCAACGCAGTGTTGCCAACTCTACGGATTTTTCTATAGATATACGGAAATTTGTCATCATTTACGGAGCTACGGAATTTGACGTTGCAATCGACGGAATTTTTATAAACTTAACAAGATTTTTTTATCATGAGTGTGAACTTGCCGGCAATGTCATTCTCTCTCTCTTCTTCTAATGTTGTCTGTATTAAATTATATGTAATAATTAATTCTATGCTATCTGTATTAAAACAAAACCATTTTTACTCATAAATATCAAATTTTTGTGAGGTTAATTGATTTCAAATGTTAATAGCTTAGATATTTAGAATTAAATCACGTTTGTTTCGAATTTAGAACACTTCTTGGAAAAGAGGTAGTTAGTAAGCACTTTTTTTATAGATAATTGAATTGTCACTTATGTCTCAAATTTTTCTAATCCATGCTATCCTTTTTGTCTTTACAATTATTAAAAAATTCTGCCGAATTATTCTTTGCTTTTCCTCGATCTTTTTTTTCGAATTTCTCAAAGTTCTTAGTTGTATAGTTTTTCATTGTTACATAAACCACCCGGGTCTGAAACGCCGTAATATATCAAATAAACTAACAAAAACCAGAAAATAAAATCCATATTAATAAGTCGTTAAAATCAAGTTTGTAACGAATTTTTTTTAGTATAACTATCCACAAATATTAAAGTGTGTATAGTTATTTTATTTGCTTTTTACTAAAAATTATTTAATTAAAAGAAAACAATTAATTTTAATCATTTTTCATGGTACTTTTTTCTTACATGTGCAGCTTGATTCGATGTTATACTACAATTAAACTTACAACAAGAATTTTCCATGACAGAATGAATTTATCAACTGAAAGTTCAAAAACAAATATTATCGATCCTCAACGGAATTGTACGGAATTTTTTATACCAATCTACGGATTTGGAGAAATTTGATTATAGGTTCTCGGAACCGGTATTTAGAACCGGTACATCGGAACCCAAACCGGAACCGATACCGGAACTGGAACCGTACCGATAAGAGGAACCTTTATAAGAGCCTAAATGAAGAACCAAAACCGAAATTTGTACCGGTATTCAATCCCTGCCCGTGAGGACTAAGATGAAATGCCTCTCTGCCAGTAAAATGGATTTCCCGGTCTCTAAACTCACCATACGAAACACAGCAGTGCCAAGCTGCTATTTTACGATGGTATTCTGTGAGAGCGCGGACCTTCTTCAATCAGTATTAAATTTTGCTCTTTGTTCAAATCCTATAATCTTAATAATTTATTCTTCGAAGCTACACGTATTGCAGAGTGTAGTGCAACTAGTATTGATAATATTTTTACAGGTGTTGTACCAATCAACAAATCAATAATTCAAAAACTTAGTTCATATCACTGTGAACAACTGGTTTCGTTACCTTATATGCACAAAAAACAGGTAATTGAGAAAATTGTGTTTGGTCCTATTAATGCAAAACGCCTGGAGAGATTTAGAAGTAATATGGTAAAAAACCTTCCATAGCTTTCTTATAAGAGCAATGTAGCCTATTTATATGGAGAATTATTTACCCTTATAAACAATGAATTTAATAAAACATTTACTTCTAAAACATTCGCCAAAAACAGTCGCAAGGCATTTAATGAGTGGGCGACAGTAGGATTTCATAAAAGCAGACGAAGGTTATATGACCTTTACAATGAAAGATCATATAATCTTGTCGATGCTTTTAAAGAATATGTAAAAAAATATTCTAAAATGTTTAAAAGAGTTTGCTCCACAGCCAAATCATTACATATTATTAACAAAATTAAGACGGCTAAGAATAATATTAAAATGACGTGGAGTATAATTAACAGCAAAACCGGTAAGGAGAAACCTCGTAACTCAAACTATCAATTAAAAATTAGTAATGTATGGACTAAATAAAATCAGGAAGTTGCAGCGGTGTTTGAGAAATATTTTACTGATTTTCCTATCTTGACAACAGAGTCATTGAATACTTCTCCAACTGTCGCCGAGTCATAATATCTGTTTAAAAGAATTTAGATTTGAAAAAGTATTACCGCATACTTTTTTTTTTATAGGATAAGGGTGACAAACGAGCACACAGTCCACCTGATGTTTAGTGGTTGCTGCGGCCCATAGATATCTACATCTATCCTTTATTATAAATCAAAATGTAGATGCGTTGTCACCCGTTAGGACTAAGATGGAATGCCTCATTTCCAGTAAAAAGGGCCTCCGGCCACCTGCACTCACCAAGCGAAACGCAGAGGTAAACCTCTACTTCACGCTAGTTTTCTGTGAGGTCGTGGTATCACCTCGGTTCGAGCCGGCCCATCCGTGCGACAGCAAAAGCTGCCGCGTGGCTCTACCACTGTTGGAATATACTATTGAATAATAATATTGAGAATAATACTATTGTAAAATACTTCAAAACCATTAATGTAAAGAAAACCGCAGATTTGTTTTTTGTCCGTTACATATGGGAATTAGTGGTCGTATGCATGACTGCTGATCATGGGTTCCCGGGTTCGTAGCCCGGGTCGGGCTATAATCAAGAAAAATCTCAGTAGCAGCCCGGGGTCAGTACGTTGGCGGTATTCCTGCCCCTTGTCTTGGAAAGCACGTAAAGCCGTTGGTCTTGCGTCTGATTTTCGTCCAGTCGTGCCGGATTGTCGTCCCAGTGGGCTATGAGGGTGAGGGAATAGATAGTGCACCTGTGCTTGCGCATACACTTGGATTTTATAAATCGGTCCTGCCCAGATGACTAGTCTCCGTTTAGAATGGCTGCCGTGACCGAAATTAGCTTTAAATTACATTAAATGCAAAAGTTGAGATAATATGATCTAATATTAAAGTCGAAGTTGGAACGGTTATGAACTAAAGTAATATCTTCTCTAGAAGCAAAATGCATGTAAACTACAAAACTAAGACTACATGACCATAATGTAGGTGTAAATCACACTTCTACCCAGCTCTAGAGAATCCTGTGTTACACATACTTGTAACTTAGAGGGAGGAGCGAGGTTTCGGAGGGTAGATAAGACTTTACGATGCATAAACAGTTCGCACATGCACACAACACGAAATTGTTCACGTAAAATTTATCAGGGGTAATATTCCCTTGAACATTTTCAATAATATAAGACGTGTATGTTGTTTTTATATTGAACAAATCTTGTCATTTATATTGTATAATGTACGTTCTTACAATATCATTAGTTTTTTTATTAATTATTATGAAAGCATATTATAGAACTTGTGACGATATATACACGTAAAAAAAACATTTCTCTAAAGAATGAAAAAAAAAAAAACAAAAGATACAACATGGCTTTTAAAAGTCAGCAGTGAACACATCTTGCGGCTTTCATACGTACATACATAAATAAAAGTATACATACTTAGAGATATTTAAAAAAATACTTAGAAGTATACCAACAAACAGTTAGGTATCTCAGTGATCAATTAGTTTTTATTTTTTAATGAATAAGTGTGACAAACGAGCACACAGTCCACCTGATAGTTTGTGGATGCTATGGCGTATAGATATCTACCTCGATTAAGAATCAAAATGTAGATGCGTTTTCAACCCTAAGGACTAAGACGGAATGCCTCGTTTCCAGTAAAAAGTGTCTTCGGTCCTCTACAATCACCATGCGAAACTCCATGCATTGAGCTGCTATTTTACGCTGATATTCTGTGAGAGCGTGGTCCTTCTTCGGTCGAGTCGACCCAGTCGTGCTACAACCATAATATAGCTGCAGCATGGCTCTCTTGAAAGTTGGCAGTTATTTCGATATTACAGACAGACATTTAATTTTTTTATATGTATGTAAATTATGTGTCTATTTATGATGATATCTGCCTGACCGTTCACAGTCCCGACGACAATCAAAAAAATAAACAATGTTTTAAGTAAAATCAAATTACGTAGCGCGAATGATGGCATACCAAAATCTTATTCTGTTCGTGTGGTAATAGCAAACTTATTACTGGAAGATCTTGTGGTCTTCGATAAATGATAATACTTATATAATCATGTCATACTCATAATATATATAAAATATCTAAACCGATGAGGAGGAGCAGATAAACATACTGCAATCATCATATCCGTACAAAGCTTGGTGATTACGGCAAATAAGCTCTACTACAGAAGTGTGCTAAAATATCTGGTGAGAATAAGGACAAAGAAGCTAACATAAACGTTTTTGTCGTATATATTTTTCTATTATTTTATTTCTTATCGCGCTCCTATATGCTTATTGTATTATTGAGATACAAGTATAACTTGAGAATAGGTTTAAAACGCCTTATAGATTTCAAGTATTACTACACACTAAGTTTCAACAATAGGCGATAGTGGTCCCGATTCATATTTGTAGATCGTTCCCAAGTTAAACTGAACTATTCCAAGTGCACTCCACTACGGAAATTCTTATACTTTTATATAACGCAATAACGTCACATCTCTCAACACACTACTACGATATTACTGCTGCTTCTGAAACTTTTACAATTTTCAACACTTAAGCAATAGATAAAAAGTGAATGTATTCTAGTTTCTACAAATATCTACAAATGTAGAAGGAGAAAAAAAATCGGTGATAACCAGTGAATATTATATAAAAAATCAAGTCGCTCCTCCCAGTCCGTTTGTGTATTTGCATAAAACTTTTAGGCAACTATTTTTATGATTAGAGCATACAAAATTCCACTGCTTAATATATATTTATGCCTCTCCCATAGATTGCCTCATAGGCAGGATATTTTTACAGTAACTTGACAGGAGGGTTGCAAACCGTAGTTCTTTTACTATTTTGAGTTCGTATCAATATTATTACTATTGTTATTGTTGTTCTATACCTGGTAGAGCCATTATGCAGCTATATTAGTAGTATAGTTGCAGCACGAATGGGTTGGCTCGACCGGGGAAGGACCACGCTCTCACAGAATACCAGCGTAAAATGGCAGCTTGTCACTGCTGGGTTTCGTATGGTGAGTGTAGATAACCGGAGACCCATTTTACTGGAAAGACCATCCTAGCCCTCACCGGTAACGACGCATCTGAATTTTGGTACTGTATTGAAGATAAATTTAGATGTATAGGGGTCACAGCAACCACTTACCATCAGGTGCACTGTGTTCTCGTTTGTCACCCAATCCTTTAAAAAAAAGAAGATGCTGCTTCCTACGTCCTGTTTCAGTTTTCCTCTGTCGCTTCTTACGGCACCCACGGCACGATATAGGTTAGTAAATATCCTAATATCGCTACTACAAGGAACAAATCTTGAGTTACACGATTATCACCATAATTTAAATAATTTCTTAAGGAAGATACTTTTTTTTAGACTAAAGGTGACAAACGAACACACAGTTCATTTGATATTAAGTGGTTTCTGTGGCCCATAGCCATCCAAATCTATCATTAGTTAAGAATTTAAATGCATATGCGTTTCCATCCCTGAGGACTAAGATGGAATGACTTATTTCTAGTAAAAAGTGTCTCTGATTCAGAGTACCGAATTCGCGGGAATGCTTGAGCATTAGTTTAGCTTGTAAGTTATACAAACAATCATATTTTTGCACGAAAAAGATCAACTTTTCGTCTAAATCCATGTTTTAGTCACACATTACGTACACAACCTTTTCGCAGACGCTTCACGCTGCACTGCTGCGAATGCCACTTCCCGGCTTCTAGCGGATTCCACAACTTTCGCGCCGCTTCCCGCAGATTCCACAGACTGCTCCAACAGTAGCTAGGGATTCTCGAGGATTCGAAAATGCCACGGAAGACGTGCGACTTTTTTTTTTACTCATATCTAGTTTGAACTTTATTCAATTAACATAAAACTCATTTTACTATGTACAATTTCGTTACAAAAATTCGCTTCCGTTCCGTTCCGCGGCAGTGTAAATTGGGCATTACGCTGGTATTCTGTGAGAGTAGTCTATCCTCGATCGAGCCGACCCATTCGTGCTACAACTATAATATAATATATAGGTGATTTTTCCGCTACCACGTGGAAAAGATTTTGGTGTATAGTCAGGAAATATTGATAATTTTGTGATCAAGTCATAAAACAATAACACCACAGTGGTTAATTACACAAGCACTGTGATTATATTATGCATTATCAAGAAAAAATAGTGCAATGTATAAGTAATTAAGTAAATAAAAATTGTTTGAACATTTTTTTTATTAATTGCAAGTTTTCTTGTTTCAAAACTGTTTTGATAACAAACTTTTGGACGTCAGCGAACTTTTCCATTCCTAGAAAGGTAGTACATGTAGTTTTTCAGCCGTCCGTCTCGCTAAGAGTTCCGGGAGGAACGTCGTTGGTACGGAGTTATTACCGCCTCTTTTGTTCATCGCGCCATAAAAGCGTAAGTTTTACTTTTAGTGTAGGTATCCACAACAGCGGCCACAACAGACAGGCGCTGTAAAAATAAAATAAAAATTGGCATTTATGTTGTCTTTTGCCTCCATTTTGCTTAAAGAGAGCAAATGAAACGATCGTTCTTGAACAGCTGTCGTTTCTTTAAATATTTATCTATTTGAAGATACATGCTGCAACATAGCAATAACGTTTTATATTTTAAATTATGAATATGTATATGTTATATACATTTACGTGGTAGAATCATGCTGCAGATGTATTATGGTTGTAGAACGAACGAGCCGGCTCGAACGGAGAAGGACCACACTCCCACACTATACTATCGTAAAATAGTAGCTCAATGCTGCTGTGTTTCGCATGCTTAGTGTAGTGAACCAAATAACCTGTTTACTATAAAACAAGAAATTCCATCTTAGGCATCCCCTGATGCTATCTGGAATCCCTGTTGTTTTGATTGGTACTCGATGATAGGTATAGATGTCTATGGGTCACAGCATCCACTAATCATAATGTGGCTCGTTTGTCACAGTTGTTCTATAAAAAAAATGTAAAGGTGGTCCAATGAGATTCAAATTCAAAACTTAGAATTTTGTTATGTCTTGATCTCAAAGTTGTACTTAAAGATTTGTATGTATAAGGACAGAGTAATTTTCTACACTTAAAACGAGAAAAACATAAACATTTTTTAACAAAATCGACCACTTGTCGAAGATAATTTTACAAAATTATCTTCGGACATATATACATACATATATAAAGAGCTACATATAATCATATTGGAATTTATCTAAAACTGGAATTTTTTTTACAAAATTAATCTAGAAGAGAATATATATAATTTCTTCAGTACTTGAGTATTATTTATACTTATACCAAACTTAAATCAAATTAAAATTATTAATTACCTACTTTTAATAACAACTACGCAAGATTTAATAATTTAAACTGATTTATGAAATGAAAATGAAGTATATTCAGCAAATTAACATTATTGTTCTAATAAATATACTGCAATTATTGTAAACTATAATATATGAATTTTTTTAATATATTTTAATAAAAGAGCTGTACAATAATATCCTCATAGATATTACGTCATCATTTTGTTACTTGTAAGAGAAAGGAAATAAATGAGAGTGCTTAATGCATTTTTAATGTTGGTTCGAAGAGACTTTCCAACTTGCTGATACGTTTTAAACTTAACCCTAGCAATTAAGTACGGAATAAAATGGCATCACAAAAAGCATATACTAAATCAAACAATAATTTTAAATAATATTGACGAATTAACGATAATTTCCTATTAATTTACACTGGCAATTTTTTTTATAAGATAGGGTGACAAACGAGCACACAGTCCACCTGATGCCAAGTGGTTGCTGTGGCTCATAGACATCTACATCTATCCTCGTTTGTGAAAAAATGCAGATGCATTGTCACCCGTGAGGACTAAGATGGAACGCGTCTTTTCCAGTAAAAAATGTCTCCGGTTCTCTACACTCACCATACAAAACACAGCAGTGTTAAGCTGCTATTTGACGCTGGTATTCTGTGAGAGCGTGGTCCTTCCCCGGTCAAGCCGACCCATTCGTGCTACAACTATATTACTAATATAGCTGTAAAATGGCTCTACCACGTAAAATGTGGTAGAGCCATGCGGCAATGGCACAAATATT
This sequence comes from Parnassius glacialis, assembly GCA_033319125.1. NCBI lineage: Eukaryota > Metazoa > Arthropoda > Insecta > Lepidoptera > Papilionidae > Parnassius > Parnassius glacialis. The sequence goes on along the minus strand of JAVANC010000013.1, from coordinate 33,355,605 downwards.
GTGTTAGAATAAGAAAAAATATAAGGAATATTATGTATTTAAAAAGTGATACGCATAAAACTGCACACTTAGTCGTCTGCAAAGTTTGCCTTTGAAGAAGTTTTCAACCAACGTACCTGTCTGTACGTCTATGGATGCCGTCTCTCAAAAGAGCCACGAATCTCTCAGCTTGACGCTTCCAAAAGAAAAGCGAAACAATTTAAATGTTGAATTTTATTGTTCTGGGAATGAATAAAGACAGACTTATTGATTATAGTTTTGTTGAGCCCTCGAATTTGAAGCTTGCTTTATTAAATACAATTTGACATAATTAACTAGAGCTGAAGATTTTGTCCCCTTTACTGGGCTTAGCTCTAAATTTAGTTAAATAGTAAAAAGGACACCTTTGAATAAAAAGTTAAAGTTACAGAATATACATATATATATATATTTATATATATATATATATATATATATATATATATATATATATATAACCTACTCCTGGGCACAGGACTCCTCTCATTTCTGAGAGGGTTTTAGGGCGCGGAAATGTCCGCCGCGCTATACGCGCAAATACTTATTGGCGACCTTCACATGTTTTAAAAAAAATCTTGTTTCTAAGACATGCAGTTTCGTGATCTCTCCTCATGATGTTTTCTTTTGAATACGGAGTAGGTAAATTTTAAAGTGCGCGAGAAACCCGTCTTTGCTCCCCACCGGCTACAATAATTGTTAAGTGCAATTTCATGTAATTTTATCACGTGCTTGGTAGTGAAGGAAAATATTGTGAATAACCCTGCATGTCAAACAAATAGAAAATTTCGAGTACACATGAAGTTCACCAATACTATAGCAGCGCGGCTGCTTTACTCTTCCCTAATTTAATAAATATGTGGCGGGTGGAAGGAAAAGGGGAGATCCCCCGCCGGGCAAGGTGTTTTGCCCGGGGAGCGGCCAACGCTCCAATTGGTAGTTTGGAGCTATTCTATATATGCTGCTTTAACTTCGGAACTTTGTAAGCGCGATTTAGGCTTCGATGTGTTTTGCTTGTGGCGCGACGACAGCGCCACCACATCACCCCCCTGCTCAGACCGGAGATCGATAGTGCAGTCTAGATGTCGACGAATTTGCAAGTGCCAGGGAATTGCCTTGTAGTCTGCGGTGAGTCAAGAAGAAGGCAAGTAATCTGCGAGAGTGCCGTGAAGCAGAGGCGAGCAGTAAAGCTCAAAGCCATGCCGAACACTGTTGCGCAGAGAGTAGCTTGAAGGAACAGGAAGCATTATTATTCCAGTGCTGCGATGAACCTTTGTAAAGCTAGATGGCTTGCAGAATGTGAAGACTGCAGACAATATCTGCTCTGGAGCGAATGAATGGGGTACTTGAGGATGATAAAGAATTGAAGTTGTAGTTTCCGAAGGTTGCGTGTTCATATCACGTAGAGTGGTAACCACTGTGGCGGGTGGAAGGAAAAGGGGAGATCCCCCGCCGGGCAAGGTGTTTTGCCCGGGGAGCGTCCAACGCTCCAATTGGTAGTTCGGAGCTATTCTATATATGCTGCTTTAACTTCGGAACTTTGTAAGCGCGATTTAGGCTTCGATGTGTTTCGCTTGTGGCGCGACGACAGCGCCGCCACAAATATATAGGCACGACTATAAATATACTGGCCGGATCGAGAGTGAACGGTAAAAAGGCTTTACTCTAGCGAAGCGTCGTATCGGTGGTAACGTGGCAACGGTTGTTTTTCTATAGGATTTTTGTAATTAAGATCATTGGAAAAGCGAACCATATAATATTTGCGATGAATTGCTAACGATCTTTTTATTTTATTTTCTTGTACTTTATGTTATAACGCACGCATATTTGCGCTATCCATCATGAGTACATCTGGGATGATCCTCTTTCGCCTACAAATAATTGAGAAAATAGTGGACATAGAAGTGGATATAGTCTGTTACTTTATATTTTTTTTGTTTCAGTCTCAGATGGTCAAAGACGGAGCGCTGCATACATCTTAAGGGACACCGTAACCGCGCTCATCTTCGCTTAACGTTGTTTCATAAGAAGCTACACAAAATACATAATACATCTTAGTTTAAATAATTACATATATTACAGTTTAATTCACACCATATGTAACAATGATTGTAGGGACGATTATAATTACACTAACAACTTTCGAATAAAATCGGTCGTCAAGTTGTTTAAGAATATATTTTATTATCTTAATTAAAGGAATAAATACAGCCAAAGTCACAAAATAAGACAGGCGGGTATCAAATAAAATTTATGTACTGTTGTTAAATTACTATAAGATATTTTCATAATCAAGCGTTATCCTTATTCTAATAGACTTCCCTTTATCTTTTAAAAAATATATATATCACACACAAACTACATTTGACTACATTAATATGAAACAATTATTAATTTAGCTATTTCGAATATGTTGTAGAATTTCTAAATCCTCACATCGTAGTAATCCTGGCAATTTCTCTAGATGTCTCACATATATTAATACAATAATTTAGTGGTTTAGTTAAGGTACTGGCTCAATGATATATAACCACCTCGAAAGCCAATAGAACTGTTAATAAACCTCATATGCTTTACGGTCTTAAGGGATTTCACCTAGATTTGTATCATGTAATTAGCTCCTGCGTTACCATTAACACGGATTATGTATTAAATAACCCTAAATTATTCTTACATACATGTGAGTTTTATATTTACTCAACCTTTACACACGTATGTAATTGAAATAAATAAACTGTCTAGCCTAAAGGTTTGTGCTACTGTACATCATTTAAACTGTCTTAAATACTAATTAGACAGCTCACTTTACTACTGCACTGTATGTCGTGCTCTAACTCATTCACAAGGCGTATGTCAGTTCACCGCTTTCTCGTAAACGGTTAAACCGATTTACATATTCCTTTTTTATAAAAAAGGCCATTTAAATTTGAAGAAAAATTTATACAATCATTGTTATGGTTCATTACATATATAATGTATCGAGTTAATCGAATTTAAGTTTTAATATGCAAACATTCATTCTCAAAAAATTATTCTGACATAAATGACACTATAAAATGAGTAAAAGAATGGAATATATAAGTTAATCTTACCAAAAGTCATTATATTAAAGGAGACGGTCCAAAATTGTATGAAGCGTAGGCCTAGTTTATGTACTAGTATGGAAATAAATTAAAATAAAATATTAAACCACTTTTGATCATTCAAATCCACGAATTTGCCTTAATTTCAGCGGTATTAATATTTTATTCTCACCAAAAACTGCAACACTAAGGTGGATTGAAGTCGTTTTGATTTGACGTTAGCTGTCATCTCTGATATCTCTGATATCACCTATAGCCTATCAGGTAGATTAATTATGTAAAATAGCTAAAATGTCTCGACACTAGTAGGAAAGTAAGGCAAAAAATGTATTTTTTGATCAAAACACAAATAACGTGTAATAAAGATTGTGTATGTGCTCTTTTGATCTTAAAACAACTAACGTTCTTGTTGATATTTGTAAAACAGAGTAAAAAGTACTACCTAATACCAGACAAGAAGATTGTTGAGATAAATCAACGGTGTCTACACACAAAATTATTTCATTGCATTCATTAGTGTCTACTAATGCACACTTCAATGCTAGGGGCATCCAGGACTTTTTTTGTTTTACATGGGGAAATGGAGCCTAAGTGTTTTGTTAGCTTTTACAAAAATTTTGTGCCAGATAGCTCAAAACCGAGATTATATGTGAATAGCAGGTAAACTCCGTTTCTCTACCCTAAAAATTCACCGTGAGATACTACTTTATTGCACTAATAATAAAAAATATATTTAACTTATTTTACTTTAGAGTGGCTGTTTTAAGGTGGATAAACAGAATAATCCTGAATACTAATTTCTGTTCAGGTATATGTGTCTATCTGGGCTGCTGAAGTGCTAGAGTACAATCGTAGATAATATAATTTATTTGTTATAATATGGTACATTACAGTTGTTACAAAAGAATTCGCATCCTAAATACGTTTCCGGCGTACAAATATTTTCATATAATAGGTCCTCAGCGTGTCAGAATATGCCTTGAGCCTTGACAGACATTTAAAGCCTGGATAATGTCATAACAAAGGTTAACAGTCCTATGAATTATAGAAAGTGAAAAATTAGGTCAATCATGTTTTGGATACTTAAGGTAATATAAATGAAACAGCTTAATTTTTTAAATTTTTATTTATTTATCCTACTTCAAAATCCTCTCTTACTAAAATGCCATCCAGAATTGAGGCCGGTGCGGTTATGGAATTTTGATACCGAGCCCAACACAAATACCAGACAACGGTCATTATGTGGGTACAGCAACCCACTGTCTGTTGTCCAGAAGTGCAACTGCAATAATAACCTGCAATCACCTCATCCCAACTTGTCCCTTGTTTCGCCAACAGTATATATGTATAATAAGCTCTGTCCGAATGATGGCGAGATTTTATACGGCCGCTTATTAAAACAGAGTCTTGTTGGGGTGATATTAATTGGGTCACAACTTTTCTGCTACCCAGTCTTCGTTGACACCAAACATACAATATACTGATAATATTGGCATTAGGGCGCTGGTGCTAGCTCATTTTCATGATTTGTGCCGAAAGATAATTCTTGTAATACGTTTGCAAAACATTGTGAACATATTGGTGCATTTTCATGCATCTAGAACAAAACAATATTACTTTGATAAACTATCTATATTGCAGAAGCGCATTTTAAACAGTGCAACATGATTTAACAGGTGAACTGAAAGATAATTACATCATATTAAGATTTTCCAGAGTTAAAAAGTAGTAATCCAAAGTCCAAACAAAAAACCAAATCACCAAAGAAATCCACAATTAAACACTATCACGAGTTCAGAACAAGTTCGGAATAAATAAAAATATCATTTAACAGAAATGACATTTGACAAATAACCGTGTCTTTTTTACTTTTTTATGACTGGAAGATGTGAAAGATGGTGCCCCATCTTGTAAAACCATCAAAAACTTGGGATTGCATTTTTATTTTTTGCAAGTTATTTAGTTTGATTAATTCTCTCATTTTATTTTTAACACAATCCCTGAATTTTTCTCTTTTTTACGGTATACTGTACATAGACTGGGCCAGAAATGGACCGTCTCCTTTGACAATTTGAAAACTAATAAGTTTGACATATATCACAATGTACCCAAAATCGAAGAAATTATGCAAACAAAATTTCTTGGCTTAGTAATTGATAGAAACCTTAATTGAGAGTCTAATATTAAATCAGTGTGTGATAGACGAAATAAATTTGTATATGCTTTAAGATATAATAGAAATGTTACGAACATAAATACAGCCTTGTCAGTTTATCATTATTATGTAGTTTCTATTCTGCGTCACATATTAATTATCTGGGGAAATGGTTCTCAATTTAATATAGACTTTATTACTCAAAAAAAAATGTCTACCAGCACTAACTCTCAAACCAGTTATTTCATATTGACTTTGCCCTCGCTCTACATATATTAAATATGCTTGTTCGTCTATCAATACATCCATGTGTTTACTAAAGCAAAAGATATATCTTCTTGCAGCAACAGATAAACTTGTAAACAAAAAAACTTGTAATCTACACACGTCCTAGACTATGTAAATATAATAAAAGCTGTGTACGTGTGTCAAAATATATAATAAAACTTCTCAGCATGTTACAGCACTGTCTTTCTCAAGATTTAAAAAATGCCTCTATGATTTTCTTGCAGAAAGTATTTTTTATCACGTCAATGAGTTTCTAGATTGTAAATTTAACAAATCACTATATTAATTTTTTTTTTCTCTGCGTGATAAACTTAGGAATGAGGATATCCACAGTAGAACCAGAGTAACCGACATAGCCCAACGGATTAGTAAGCTGAAGTGGCAGTGGGCCGGCCATATAGCTCGAAGAACCGACAACCGATGGGGAAGAAAGGTTCTTGAGTGGCAGCCTCGTACCGGTAGGCGAAGTGTAGGGCGACCTCCCACGAGATGGAGTGACGACCTGGTATGACATGCAGGAAGTCGATGGATGCAGGTGGCTCAGGACCGTGCTTTGTGGCATTCCTTGGGGGAGGCCTATGTTCAACAGTGGACTTATGAAAGGCTGTAATGATGATGATGACGATATTAATAATTAATTATACGTGGCAGAGCCATGCTGCAGCTATATTAGTAATATTGTTGTAGCATGAATGGTTAGGCTCGACCGAGGAAGGACCACGCTCTCACAGAATACTAACGTTAAATAGCAGCTTAACACTGCTGTGTTTCGTATGGTGAGTGTAGAGAACCGGAGACCCTTTTTACTGGAAAAGAGGCATTCCATCTTAGTCCTCACGTGTGACAACGCATCTGCATTTTGATTCGCAAACGAGGGTAGATGTAGATGTATATGGACCACCGCAACCACTTACCATCAGGTCGACTGTGTGCTCGTTTGTCACCCTATCCTATAAAAAAAAATCACTAATTATGGACATTTTTATTTTCTTTCATAATAAGTAATAATTATCTAATGATTAATTATATACAAATTTTAATTTCAATGTATCTTTCAAAATTTTGTAATTAATAATTTAATAATGAGTAACTGAATTAGCCATAGAATTAAAATTGATATGTGTATGCCTCTATATAAGCGGTGAAACATGTTTAGCCTAAAATGTCTGTAATTAAAACCAGTATTTACCATGTTTTATGCAAATAAAAGTTTTGAAACTTGAATCTTATGTTTTTATTTATTTATTTTTTAGTTGTTTCTCGTAAGGGCTTAGAGCGTTGAATACCATATAGCTTTCCCAGTATTTTTGCTTATTTTTACAAAATTTTACCAGAACATTGCAGTGGATAGATAAGAGTATGTACCTACTAGGTTGGGTTCGTACATAGAAAAGAGTTCTATAACCAAACATCTTTAACATTTGTATTTAAATTTTCGATTAATTAATTTTATAAATATGCAGTATTTTGCAGACTTTTTTTCGCAGAGATAATAATATACAAAAGCAACGATAACTTCAAAAGTTAAATAGTGATAGCTCAGATTATAGCGTCTAGACAATTTAATAATTGCGATGCAATAAAACTGGTTTATACAATAAACACAGCGCCAATTGTAAGCAATTAATTCGTAAAACGAAATAGATAATAATACAAATTTCTTTAAAAATGTACCTAACTGTTATTATGCTACATAAAGTTATGTCCGTTAGCTAAGCGCAGCCTACCTTTATTTTTTTTTTCGTGGGGAAATCCTCATGGATACCTCCGGCTGCGGGGACAACCGGTAGGTTATGCCGGACTCCTACCGGCTAAAACCCCACGGTGCCTCCTCGCACGTGCGCGCGGGGCCGCGGGAATTCAAATTCTTCCGCAGCCCCGCACTAGTGCTGGCCCGGTCTGTCCGGGCCTCGTCTCCTGCACGGGGTAGCGAGGTGGTCAGCTACCCCCCTCCACGGCCTCCAACTCCACCTGCGTATCGGACCTCCCCGAGTCCGATACGCGGAGGCCATGGGGCCAGGAAAAACTAGCACTCAGAAGCACCAGCCTTCCTGACCCCAGCGGCGGATCTGGTCTATGGCTCCGCCGCCAACCAAGATTCGGCTGCGGAGGGTAGGGAGAGCGGCGCCTCGCAATACCGGCACTCCTCTCCCCCCGCAGCCCCACCACCACCGCATCAAGGAACGGTGCGGCCCCGTCTGAGTCGCGGAGGATAGGGCGAGTGGCGCATCGCCATACCAGCACTCCTCTTCCTCCGCGACTCCACCCCGGCTGCAGCGGTAGAGGGAGCACTCATCCCTCTCACCGCAGCCCACCGACACACATCCGTAGTGGGCTCGTGAAGCCCACTCGGAGTGGCCACCTCGGGCCGGCCCTACACCTCGGGCCGGCCCTACACCTCGGGCCAGCCAAGGGATTCCTCTTTGTTCACCGCGGTTGACCAAGCCACGGCTACTAAGCCCCCCCGCCACGACAAGGCGGGAACCCGTTCGGGGGGGAAGCGCAGCCTACCTAGCCTATCTAGGACCAGCCGTAGTCCCGTATTTATTCAAAAACAGAAATTGTTAGCCTCAACGAAAAGCGGCCGAGATCTTTCTAATCTACTTGATCCACTTGCCTTTAAAAGACGGTGCAGTTTCAATGGAATCTACAGGGAATTGTTCGGATAATTTCCAACTGCCAATTTTCACCAATTCACGTCGCGACAAAATTCATAACTCCATTTACAACATCTGAATGAATAGTTGTTCACAACCGTGCGATTTTCCAGAAGCTTTCTGCCTTGAACTGTTTTTTGTGGAATCAGGTGAGCTGCATGATTATAATATGTCTTAACTTCTATAAAAAAAGTGAGAGACGAAGTCAAGCGTATTGTTTTAGTGATTAAATCAGAGGTCACATCTGATTTTATCACTAAATCATTACACTGGTCTGGCTACTGAAAAGAACCTCTGAACCTGAAAGAAGACCCTCGGTGCGGCAGACATATCTACATTATTTGAAGATACATTTTATTATCAGTGGGACTATGTGCTCGTTCGTTGTCCTAACTAATATTTAAAAAAAAGTTAATAGTACACACCATAGTCGAATCGAATATAAGATATTATTATACTGAGAAAGTAAGTTAATAATAACTAATTACTAATTCCTTCGAACAAAATATTCAGATACTCATTTTTGGAATAAAGGAAACATAAAATAAGCAAGAAAAAGGTTGTGAATAACACTTAGCCGGTGGCGCATTAAAAGAACGAGGCCGTCTCGGAATGTTGCTAAATCTCCCAAGACGTGCTATAGGAAATGTTCTCTTTATCTTACACCATCCTGTTTCCGAAGGCGTACCTTCCGTTCCCCTTTCCGCCTCGCCGCACTACACACCGGAACGGACGGGGAATTTGTTAAGAAAGAACATTAATACCTTATTACTCATTATGCGATAACATTTATACCGGTTTAAAAATTTACAAATTTTATCATTTAAAAGAATTAACGTTTGTTAAAAAATGTAAAGATAACTTAAAAAATATTTAAACATTTACTAAATTTTATCAAAATACTTTATTTAAATTATTATACAACTAATAATCACGGCCAGATAGCATGATTTACTTTGACAAAGCGGCGACGGTTAGATAACTCATCCGTACATTGACAATTGAACACGTATTGCTCATCATCTGTCGCCCTTAATTAAATGGCTCATGGCTGCGATGTTGAAAAAGTCTCCTGCCTTACAGCAAAAGCATCATCAAAAAACGCCAGCCTCCATTCGAACTGTTATTCAATAACATAAATGTTTGCTTTTATGGGCTGATGTATAATCGGGTAAGTAATGGCAAATGAATAAAAATTCATTTAATACGGAATTTATACATTATTATCACATGAATTTCAATTCAAAAGGAATGATAGCAAAAACTGACAATAAATCCCAAATTAATATAAAAGCGGTCACAGAGCTGTAAGGGTCTGGATCGACTATTACTACACAAGTATTTGTTTAATTATCTATGTACAAAATATCTATGTTAAATGCCTCAACTATATAGTGCAAAACTTTAGTATGAGGGTATTTTTTTAAGAAAGAAAACATAAAGTGCGAATGGTATAGGACTCTTTTTCAGATAATTTTAATTTTGTAATATAATTAGTATATACCACCCTTTTACCTATTTGCACCACCAAATAGCAGTTTCACTGCTGTATTCCAGCCTAAAAGGTATTGAGCTCCGGTATAAATACTACCAGTGAGGCATTTCATCTTAGTCCTCAGTGGTGACAATGCGTCTGAAACCTTCATTGTTTGAAGTTAGTTGCAGGTATCCATGGACTGCAGGACCAACTTATCAGGTGACTTGTAAGTTTGTTCGTCACTTCAGTTTAAGAGAACTTAAAAATGAGTTTGAAAAACATGTTGTGGAACAAGATAGTACACCAGTTAAAGAAATATGATACCAATAAAAATTCTTACATTATGAAACTAGTGTAAAGTGATGTCATTGATAATTGTAAAGATTTTCTTTTTTATCGTATAGCGCGGTATTTGAGTATATTGTTTGGCTCCAGTGCAAATGTGTTGGGGATTACCATCAATCACCAACTGCAAATTGCACATGGCCTTTTGGAATGCGCACCCTGCCATTTGTGCACTGCCGGTCAGGATTAGACAGCATTAGTTAAATCGAATTCCGTGCTAAGCGCTCTGCGGTGCTATACGTTACTGCAACACGCGCTTTCTCCCGTAACTATACCCAAAATTCCCGCATGCACAGCTGAAGTCGAAAATTTATCGTAAGCTAACGAATTCATAATTGTATCGATTTTAATTTAAGTTCGACAATTTGCGCTTCCACACCGGATCTGGCAAAGTAATATTTCCAAAATTTCGAAGTGGACTAAGTTGGAAATAAATTCAACTGATTTTTATCATTAGCTTCCGCACTCAGACGTTATTGAGTTTTAAAAGCAATATAGATATTATAACTCTATTTATATATGTTATCTTAATCTTTTCGCAAAAATATATATTTCTGGTTTTGCATGCATGGCTTGAATTAATTTTTTTTGGGATTTTTAAATTATCAAAATCTATGGTTAAAATAAATGTTATCGTTTTTAGGTATTTAAGGCCTCCGTAGAACACAATCTTTATAGAAAATTCTAGATGACATTTTTTGAAAAAAGACCATTCTCATCCCTACCAGTGTAGTATACCAGTGTAGTACCATATCATGGGTTCCGTAAGAGACGACAGATGGAAATTAAACCGAAGATAGGCAGCAATATATTCTTGATAATAGCTCAAAATAATAAAAAAAAGCTGTTAGCAACCAGTCTGCCAAAGGTTGGCAGCTGTATATATCCCATAGGCTCTACTGAATTAATGAAATAAAATCACATCGTTTGAACAGATGAGTAGCGTGGTACACGTTCGCTCTGGTAATTAAATAATTTAAAATTACAAATTTTGTACAGCCGACTTCAATATAAATTATTAAGAATAACTCAAAAACAATTGGTCTGATCTTGATCAAATTCATACGTCACCACATGTGAAGTATCAGCTTTCAAATAAAAAAAAATCATTGAAATCGGTTCACCCAGTAAAAGTTATGAGGTAACACACACAAAAAACATATACAGTCGAATGGAGTACCGTCTCCTTTTTGAAGTCGGCAGAAAAGCGCAGCACTCACACTTTGGTGCGTTTAGGAGATATTAATCCGTTTAGTGGCGGTGTTAGAATAACCACTAACCTATATTATCCCGTGGATGTGGTAAAAGGCGACAGAGGGAAACAAACCAGGAGATGGACTACGACGACGACTAATAAAAAACCCCGGTTGTCAAGCCAAGCATGGTAATATATGGCAAATAGTTGTCTTGCTTCCCGCATAGTTTTCTCTATGAGGCAAACTATGGGGGAGGCCTATGTTCAGCAGTGGACTTTAATAGGCTGTAACGGTAACGGATATTAAAAGTCGGATTTTAGAATAAAAGTTTATATTCATAAAAGGGAAACCCTTACAGCCCCAACATGATTAGCAATAAATGCAAAAATTAAAACTAGTAAAATCATAATTTTCGTAAAAAAATAAGTTGCGAAAAAAATCTTTTGAATTAAGAAAAAATTACAGGACTATAAATCACTAAGCCTGATCGGAATTAATTAAATAACACAGTAATTCATTTGATCTCAAACATTAACGATTGTTTGAATGAGGAGCGCTTGTTCAAATTAACGTTAGTAGTCTTTATTAGTCACGGCAGCAGTTTGTTCGTGTCTTCTTTAATTACAGTTCCTTATGCGGAACAGAAGTGAGAGAATGCCTCAGAGCCGGTGTTCCAAAACTATTTGTGCCAGTAAATCCGGTTGCTAGCACGGTACTATCTGAGAGCGCAACATGCATACTCATGTAAATTCCGAGAAAGCCAGCCCCCTCGTTAATTTGGGTCTTGTCACGTGGCACATCCCTTTCTTAGTAACTTGGTACCCGCTGCGTCGCGACGGCATTCACGGGGTAGCGTCGTCATGGCTCCTCGAAATTGCCTCACTATATCTTCGTATTTGCTATCGATCTGCTCGCATTCCGAATAAATATTCTCAAGTTACTTCGCAACATGGCTACAAATACGTGTTTACCGTACCATTAAATAAACGCGTTTCATTACAGGGCAAGGTTTCTTTTTTATGCACAAAACTTTATTTAAATATTTGTAAATATCAGAAAAGTAATTACTAGTATTTTTTTTCGTTTCTTTAACATATATAAAGCCGTAAGCGATTCACTCGTCTTAAACTTGGTAGATTAAAGTTTATTACTTTAATCTAAACTGGTACATATCTAATCTTAAGATATAATATAAATGAAATTTTGATGAGTTTTTTACATTTAATCATTGACTAGTATAACACCAGAGAATATTAATTGCAATTTTAAGTGGTGATTTACCACAGACTCGGCGGTGAAGGATAACATCGTGAGGAAACCTGCATGTCTGAGAAATAACAAATAAATATTTCGAAGATACATGAAGTCCGCTAACACGCATTTGGGCAGCGAGGCGGACATGTCTTTGCCCTAAGAGCTCATTTCTGAGAGGCCTGTGCCCAGCAGTGGGACGTATATAGGCTGTAACTTTACTTTAGTATTATATCAAAACTCGTGCTTAATGGGTTGTTTATTTTTATTTCTATTATTTCTTTAAACTTTGTATAATCTTCATTAATGATTTCTTATATTTACGCGAACACAAATCTTAATAATATAAGTTAGTGGCAACCGCGTCCCCTAGTAGTTAGAGTATATAACTACTACATACTGGGTCCTCAGTTCGGACCTCATTTAGAGCAAACGTTACATCTTTAGCTTACCTCGGACTTATCGCATAAACATTACTTCAGGCAGGTATTGGTTAGGATGTGTGAATCTGCTTTTGTCAGACTGTATAAGTGCGAACGTTTGTGGCATTATAATATTATATCTCAAATTCAATTGGTAACTTCTGGAATAATTTTCAAGTTTCTGACGGTCTTGTAAGATATATAGTATAAATGATGGGAGAATATTATTGGTAAAAACGTTAAATTTATAAAGCATTCTTAGTCTTGAAAAATGTTAATTTGATACTAAGAACTTCTCTTATATCGTAGATACGTTGGTCAGACATGAGCACGGACAAAATTTAAGCATCTAAATAGCACAATTATTTATAGGCTACACAAATATTTGTTCCGTGCAGGTTCGAACTCACAAGCCGCAACGCCGCTCAACTTAGACACTGCACTACCGACATGTCAATTACTTTTAGTATATTGAAATTGCTTACTATATTGGTTAAATTACTTTTGTAGCAATGTTTTTTAATAAATTTTACACGAAACTACCATTGAATATAGTAAGAGACAAAGTAGTCCGTGAATTATTTACTATGATAAACTGTGAAAAGCATTATGTTTTATATCCAAAAGTTCCAGAAGCATTAGCTAGTATTTTTGAAACCTTACGAACGTGTTTAAAACATTATTATGAAACATGAAAAAATAACAATACTCACTTTACAATAAGCTTATCAAACCAACGCCTACAAAAATGTTCATTATCTTAAGGTATGAATGTATTGATACTGAACATATCTCTGATATTACCTTACGCGTCTTTCATCGTCTTATCACCAAATTGCTACGTCAGATAATGAGTGAGTACGAGTGACAAACGCCACGTAATAGGTTAAGACCTCCGTGGAGGACATTAACAACTAATTGGCTAGGATCCGATTGAAAAATATAAATTATGTACTTTACCTATTATGAGAAGCACCTGCCGCCCTCTCTCAATTGTGACCACTATCATTACCCCAACACCAGTACATAAGGAAATACTCATAATAGTCGATAATACGATACGTGTTTCGCCTATGAACGCGAGACACCTTCAAGAGAAATGAAATGACTGTGTGATGACTGACCGCTAAGTGAGCCAAGCTTGGCTTTATTTTCAAGAGTAGTGTATCTTTCCTAGTCGGTTTGTGTTAGTTGCAGGTGTTAAGTAGGCAGTAGTTGGTAGTATTATAGGGTGGCGATTGTATTTCAACCTAGATATATCACACATTTCTGTTTTCCAGGCAGGTCTTAACTAATTACCTTTAACATCCTTACTATAACGCATTTCCGCAAAGTAACTACGGATTCTATTAATGAACATGCATTTGTATTATAGTGTCCAGAATAGCGGTCGTTCGAGAGGTATTTTTTTAAAGTAGAGGGGTCAAACGAGAATACGGCTCATCTGATGGTAAGTGACTACCGCTGCCCATGAACAACTGCAACACCAGGGAAACCAGGGAAATCGCAGATGCGTTACAGGCCTTTTAAAAAGGAGTAGGCTCTTTTTTGAAGGTCCCTAAGTCGTATCAGTCCGGAAAAATCGCTGGTGGTAATCGATACCACAAGTAAGTTGTACGAGGAAGAAAACATTTTATACGTGTTAGAGCCATGCTGCAGCTATATTATAGTTTAAGCACGAATGAGTCGGCTCGACCGGGGAAGGACCACGCTCTCACAGAATACCAGCGTAAAATAGCAGCTTAACTCTGCTGTGTTTCGTATGGCGAGTGTAGAGAACCGGAGACCCTTTTTACTGGAAACGAGGCATTCTATCTTAGTCCTCTTGGGTGACAACGCATCTGCATTTTAATTCTTAATCGAAGATAGATGTAGATGTCTTTGGGCCATAGCAACCACTTACCATCAGGTGGTCTGTGTGCTCGTTTGTCACCCTTATCCTATAAAAAAAAACATCTTCTAAATCGCACAGTGATGGACCGCCAATCATCCAGATGGTGTGGATGGTATCGGGAGTTCTGCTGCGATGTGCGTTCGTGAAACTTGGCGGCTGAGATTAATCCGAACAATTCCTCAGAGCACACCCCGTGGTAAATGCGAAGGAAAATGCAAAGAGATGCAACATCTCTTCGCAGCGCCAATGGATTGAGTCAATCGGAAAGGACTCGATCGTCGACGATTTAAGCCGCTCTGCGCTGGATGCGGTCAAGTGGAAGGAGTTGACACTGGGGAGCCCCAGCTCAGAGATGGGAACAGTATTCCATGTGAGGCCGAACCTACGCCTTGTAAAGTTGCAGGTGTTGTGCCGGCATAAAATACTCTCCCGCTCTGCTGAGCACGTCAAGCTTCTTAGAAGCCAATTTGGCCTTATCTTCCAAGTGACCACGAAACTGCACGTCACTCGATATGTGGACGCCAAGGATACCAATATTGGCTCAGGCAACAAGGGAAGTGCCTTGAAACTGAGGAGATACGATAAAGGGGTTCTTTTTAGCAGTAAACACCCAAACTTGTGTCTTCTGAGGATTAAACTGGACTAGATTTCGTCGCCCCTAATCCGAGACTTTGTTCAGCAAAGACTCCACTTCAAACACAAGTTTTTTCAGGTACTGGGCAACATTTTCCCGAGAAATATTGGCACGGCTGGTGTATATAGCATCACTAGTACTGTCAGTCGCATAGCAATAAATGTTACCGGTTAGGAACATATAATTGATATGCAGAAGAAACAGCGTTGGTGATAACACGCATCAACAAAGCTGGTGTTCCACAACCAGCTTTTATAGGTTTGTTTTAGTCGGAGCATGCACCTTCTACAACGACCTTGATGCTCCGTTCTGCAAGAAAGTTGATGATCCAATTGCACAATTTCTCGGGTAGCCCATAGGAAGGGAGCTTCGAAAGAAGCGCTTTGTGCCAAACCCGATCGAAGGCCTTCGCAATGTCCAAAATAACGGGCAATGCCTCCCCCTTGGAAGCTACTGCCTCCGCCCATCTATGAGTCAGGTAGTCCAAAAGATCACCAGCTGATTGACCTTGACGAAAACCGTATTGGCGGTCACTAATCAGCTGGTGATTCTCAAGGTACCGCATGAGCTGGCAATTTAAAATGGATTTCATTATTTTGGAGAACAAGGAGTTGATGGAGATAGGCCTGTAGGTGGACGGGTCTGAGCGGTCGCCTTTTTTAGGGATCGCGTGGATAAAAGCTGTCTTCCATGAATTCGGGACTATGCCTAGGCAGCAGGACTACCGGAAAAGACGCGTTAGAACCGGTGCAAACTTCGGAGCTCACGTCCGCAGCACAATTGGGGGGATTCCGTCAGGCCCACTCGACTTGATGTCCAGGGAGATGAGTGTTTTGCGAACCGAGCGCTGTGAGAACCACACATCCGGCATGGAACACTCAGACCGCGGGATGGTCGGCGGTGTGTTCCCCCCGTCATTATGAGTCGAGGTGGATGCAAAAAGGGAGCCTAAAATGTCGGCTTTTTATTTTGCGGCGTGGGCCAGTGATTCATCCTCCCTGTGCAGAGATGGTAGTGACGGCTTACAGAATTTTCCTTGGACAGCCTTGGCGAGAGACCAGAATGGACGGGTTCCTAAAAAAAGACGATCTAGTTTCTCGCCAATTCTGCCTATGTGCTCTGACTTTACCTTGGCAAAACTCTTTTGTAGGACCTAGAGGCGAAATTATACTTCTTTTTAAGCTCGCTGGTGTTTACATACCGAGCCGCCGAAGTCCCAGTCCAGGCCTGATAAGACTCCTGCTCAATGCTAATGCAGTTTTACAGGAGTGACCAAACTAAGGCTGAGATCTGCCTCCGATGGGTACCACAAATGATGGAATAAATAGTTCCATTCCCTGTAGCACCATGTAGTAGGGTAGGAGAGATACGAAGTATCAGCCAGAGAGGACACCTGCGTCTCGGTCAGAAAGAACAAGGCCGGATTCGCCGTTTCGAAATGGTAGTGGACGGCGTATAGGTTCGAGTGCAGTCCCCTGATGTTGCAGAAATCTACGGATAGCGTGGCAGGCGTCGCCTTGGTCTTGTTGCTCAGTTTGCCCCGAGCAGTTATTGTTTTCAGTGGAATTTTGCTCCCCCTCCTCCAATACGTGGGGCATGCTGAGCACCCACGCTCAGGATTGGAGTAGCATGGTCGTGGATGCTCAGCGAGGGATTCTCCAGCGGTGATAGCACCCTCATGGGGTATTGGTATTTATTTTTTTCTCCCACATATTACAATCAGTACATCACAAAAAAAAAACTTAGTAACAATGAACAACAACTAAATAACAGCTATAAATATTAGCTAAATAAGATCTAAGTGGGAGACTGGTGCCCAAACTAGGTTGCCCTGTGCTATGGGATCACCAGGCCCCTCCCTCAACAGAAGTTATAATGCTGTAAAACATTTAATAATCAATACAGCTACGTGTAATAAAATTACATTAAAATATACTTGTTCAGTTTGGAGAAACTGTGTAAAAATTACTTGTTAGGTATATACACAAAGAAGAAAAACATGCTTTAAATACTAGTAAAGGTAAGCAGGTGTAATAAGTGTTAATAATGTGGTGTGCGTGTCTGTGTATGTGTGTGTGTGTGTATGTGCGTGCGTGCGTGCGTGCGTGTGTGTGTGTGTGTGTGTGTGTGTGTGTGTATGTGTGTGTGGGTGTGTGTGGTGTGTGTGTGTGTGTGTGTGTGTGTGTGTGTGTGTGTGCGCGTGTGTGTGTATGCATGTGGCGTGTAATATATATTTAAATAATACGTTCAAATAGTTTTCCTGTCTGTTCGTAGTCTAATGATTTAAGCCAATTGATTAAGGAAATTTTTGTCTGTCTTTTAGTTAACGGATATATATTTAATAATTTGTTAGCAAGATTATATAGGACTGGACCTCTGTAATTGAAAAATCTTCGAGCAAATAATAAATTGGTAACAGGTATTGTGCATACCATATGAGGAAGTCTTTTGTTTAATACAGGATTGGATTTATTATATTCCGTTTTTGAATGATTTAATAATATTGTCCCAAGAATATAGAGCTGACGTACCGTGAGCAATTCACAGAACTTGTAAAGTTCATTTGTTGAAAATAATCTGTGTTTTTTATAAGATATTTTAAGTATAAGTCTTTGTGCACGCTCTAACCTAATCATGTGGCTTTTTGCTGCACCACCCCAAGACGTTATGCTATAGTTAATAATAGACTGACATAAAGCAGTATAAACAAATTTTATAATACTGGTATCAGCAAGATGACGAAGTTGCTTAAAAATGTATGTAAGTTTACGAACTCTGGAAGAAATGTGGTTTATATGCTCTTCGAAAGAAAGTTTGTAGTCTATTATAACACCTAAGTATTTTGTGTTCGTGGTCTTTTCAAGAGAGCGACACAAACAGGAACAAAGCGGTGGTATGCAGCAATCATGGACGTATAAGTTTAAGTTCTCTTGGTCTTTTAGTGCTGGTGTGGTAATACAAAAAGGAATATATTTAGTTTTGGTTGCATTTAAAGATAGGTAATGTGTAGCAAGCCATTGTTGGACTGTATTGAGACCAGTTTGTGCAACAGAATAAACTTCTTCCCAAGATTGACCGTAAAAGGTAAGTGTGGTGTCATCAGCATAGCACATAACCTTACAATTAGGAATATTAATTTGACAGAGGTTATTAATATAACACAAGAAGAGGGTAGGTCCCAGAACACTGCCTTGTTGATTTAATACCTCTGATTTAATATATTTTGCTACCATGTGGATGGGGGGGTGAGGGGATTTGGCCACCAGCCACCTGCAGTCACCAGACGAAAGCAAAAGCTGAGCTTCCACTTCACGCCAGTATTCTGTGAGGTCGTGGTACCAACCCGGCTCGAGTTGGCCCATATGTGCAACAGCAAAGGCAGCCGCGTGGCTCTACCATCGTTACGTAACTATCTAATATAGGAAACATCACTTTGAACGTTCCGCCTATTTTGACATTAGTCTATTTATTTATTTATTTTAAAACAGTGTACATGTTAGCTTACAGTATGCCCAAAACGCCGGCATGCTAATTTACAAATTACACTTTTAAATAATAAGTAATTTTATAAGATACATGTCCAAATAAAATAAAAAATAAAAAAATACATGCCAAATAGATTAAAAATACATGCCAAATATATTACATGTCAAATAGAGTAAGCAACATGTCATTGTCAAATTAACTAACCTAAGATTAAATTAATATATTACCATATGTAAAATTGGATGTCAAAAATAGAAAGGCTTTATTACATAGTTGCCTAAAACTATCAGCAAATAAGTCAGTCTCATAATCATGTGCGAGCATATCTCCAATAAGCCGTATAGCGCGAGTAGTGGGCGCGTGAGCGCCGCACCTAGTGCGCGCCGGCAGCTGCCACAGCGGACGCGGCCGCCGCCGCAATTAGTCTAAGGCCTTAGTAAAATTATACTCAACCAAACCTAAGAAATACGTTTTGACAACTGTCAGACTTATTGGACTAGGCATGCCAACCAAAAAATCGGTACGTGCAATATTCAATTTATTAGAAAAACCGATATCAATTCTTTAGAGTTGGTAATCATTTACAGTTTTGTTTCAATTAATACCAGAATAAATTAGAAACGAATAATTTAAAACACAAGATTCATCAGTTTCTTCGTATTTATTATTACTGATTATATCTAGAGACAAAATTGTATAATTTTTTAATTTTAAATTAGATTAAAAATAAATATATACAATCACTTTCACTACAACTAGATGAGCTGTCGTTATCTAGATTAATTATTTTTGGATTTATACTATATTCTTATTTAGATTAATAGTGTATCAAAATATATGTTCTTTCAAAGTCATCCATAATAATTTTCTTTGTTTTCTCCACCATTTTTGCCCAATTGTTTTTTGTCACATGGGTATATCTTATATCTATTTCTTTTTTTTCTGCGGGTAGGTGTAGAAAGTCAGCATCTGTTTTAAGTGCTCCTATTTATAATTTTAAATTATATTAATTTGTAGAATTGTTAGAGATAAATTCTTCGACAAATACTTTAAGAAAAGATGTCTTTATGTATTGAAATAATAATTTATCTATGTAAACAAGCTTTTAATTACTTACTGCATCACCCATCAGTAACACTTGTATTTACCACCATTAAGCACTGTTACATTACAATTACAATATGGCAAGCATCAACAATGTAGACAAAATACAGAAAGAACTGGAAGTCAGTTGGATGTAAAAGATGGCAGAATGCGAAGATCATCTAAAAGCTGCACTGGTACCTTCCAATCCAACGTTAGTGCAGCTAAGTCAGGAATTTTATGCATTCAAGAATTTGGTCACACAAATGTTTAGTCTACTGCAACTGCAAGTTAGAAGTTGTATAAACATAATTGATGGACTTGACATGCGACAACGGCAAAACGTATTGCTGTTCAATGGCATCCCAGAGGACTCTGAAGTAAGCTTAATTGATAAGGTTCTAAGCTTTATACATAACGAGATGGGTCTTTCCGACGTAAGTAGCTCCTCGATCAAACGGTGTCACAGATTGGGATCGCAAGGTAAAGATCAAGCTAGAGCAGTCCTCGTCCAGTTTCATGATCACCACACAAAATCAGTAGTTTGGAAGTCTAAGGCCAAATTAAAAGGTACGTCTTTCACATTATTTGAGTTTCTCACAAAGATACGTCAAAATATTCACAAGCAGGCCAGGAAGCACTTTTGCATGAGGAATGTGTGGACGCTTGATGGCATAGTATACATTAAATTGCCTGATAGTAGTCGTGCAAAAGTAACTTCAGAGGAAGACTTCAATAATCTTGCCTCTAAGTACTCGCCAGGGTGTTCTCCTCTTTCTAATGCAACACCTCCCAAAAACGAAGATGGCACAGGTAATCTATCTGGTGGATCACAGCAAAGTACATCTAAATGTAATCGCCAACAAGAAGTGGTCCCACGCTGTAAACGGACACTATTAGTTTCAAGCAAAGAAGATAAAAGGGTACGTGGTGTTGTGACCAAAAAATAATGGCATTAGTGATATTTTCGAACGCTTTCTTATAATTGTAACGATTCATTCAAATAATTAAATTAAGTCTTAATTTACTTGATATTATTCAAGCTTTTTATTATTGTAGTATTAACGGTATCATTACATTATATTTGTCTTCTTTGTTTAATTAGTTTAACTAGGTAAGGATTTAATATTATGTATTATCTACTTTGTACTTTATATAATAACGCAACTACATATATTAGTAGGTAAATTAGTATTGTTACTAATAAAGTAGAAGTAGGTAGAAAAATATAAACTTTGTAAAAGATATTGTTGTTGTTACGATTCGCCAACTAAGGCAGACCTTACAGCTGGCTGTAAGGTCTTAGACCTTACAGCCTTGTGTGATTCAATATTTATAAATACTGCTGGCAAACAGATTTTATTCCATACCTTGATTAAATTTACATTGTTTACTGTATCTCTATTAACATTGATGTTGAGAAATGATTTGGTTACACAGACACAAACAAATTAAATTTTTGACTTTTGTCTTTGTTGGGAAATATTACTAAGTTGTGGACTTATTAATTTGTTGAATGTTGATGTTTTGTTATACTCTGTTTCTGGTATCTACTTTTCTAATAGTGTTTTTAATGTTTAATTAATTTTAAGGTATACTTTTAATACAATGATTGTTATCTTTATCAGTCAACTGATGGGATAGTGCAGTGATAGTAGAATAGTTGATTTACTGGTTTACGCGAATAGCGTAGTGGTTATTTTGTGCTTATATTTTGATTTATCTTTTATTATTTTTTGTTATTTTATTATTTATATATTTATCTAATATATACATTGAATATAAATATATTTATTGGTAGTTGAAAAATGTCTGATGGTGAATCTTTTTATTCCATTTATGATAATTCAGATTCCTCCTACGCCTCTGGTAATGATCTAACAGATAATTTACTTCCCTTACGCTTACGTTAAATAATATTTTTCTGCCTTATAATAAATCTTTTAACGTTTGTCATATTAATGCCCAAAGCATTCCAAGTCACTTTTCTTACTTTGAGGAAGCATTCTCACTAGACTGTGTTGATGCTATCTTAATATCTGAGAGTTGGCTAAAACCATCTATTATGTCGAGTTTATACCCATTACCCCATTTCATTCTTATACGTAATGATCAGACTGAGAAGGTGGGGTCGCTATATACCTTCGATCAAATATTCCTTATAAAGTTGTTCTATCTTCCCCATCTCCCTATTCTGCCACTGCTGAGTTTTTATTTATAGAAATAAACATTATGGGTGCTAGGGCAATTTGAGGTGGTGTACATTGTCCTCCTTCTGTGGATTACTTTACCTCACTTGAGACGGCTCTTGATATCATTGGATCTGACTACATACACTGCATGATAATGGGTGATTTCAACACTGATCTGTTAAAAATACTTCTCGTTCCCAAAAACTTCGAGCAATCATAGAATCAGTCGAATTCTGCATTCTCCCACTGGCGGCAACTCATAGAAATACTGACACTGATGATTCGCTGATTGATCTCATCATTACTTCCTCTTCTGATCATGTGATTCAGTTTGGACAGCTCTCTGCTCCTTGTTTCTCACGACATGACTTGACTTACTTTTCATATAAACTCAAACCTCCAAAACAAAAGCCTATTTTTCTGCAGTTACGCAATTTTTCTATAATAAATATTGAGAGTCTCAGGAGAGACGCATCTGCAACTGATTTTGGCCCTTTGGTGGCAGCTTCTAACATCGATGATAAATTATCCTTTCTTAATAATACCATCCTGAATTTGTATAATATTCATGCTCCAGTACATTGTGTAAATGTTAAATGTCCTCCTGCTCCCTGGATGACTAAAGGGGTCCAGGTGGCAATGGCGCGGCGAGATCGGGCTTTCCAGAAGTTTAAAAAGGATCGCTCTGAACAAAATTGGTGTAACTTTAAATTGCTAAGAAACAGATGCAATCAGGTGGTACGAAATGCTAAACGCCGCTACATTCATGACAAAATAACTAATTCTTCGCCCACTGATGTGTGGAAATTCCTTAGGCCTCTCGGAATTAATATGTGTAATTCCCCGGAATATGGCTCCTCTCTTAATTTGGATGGCATTAATCGTCATTTTGTTTCTATTACTTCTCTGGACCCTCAAGTCCGTTCTCAAACTATTGCTTCTATAGAATCAATGCAGCCTCTCCGAATCGCTGACTTTTATTTCTCCCCTGTTACTCAGGATGAAATGTGAAAAAGTTAGCCATTAAATCTAAGGCTGTGGGTTATGATGCAATTAGTAAGCAAATGATATCTATGATACTTGAGTACCTACTTCCAGCTATAACACACATTATAAATTATTCTCTGGACTCAGGTCAATACCCTTCTGCATGAAAAAGGCTTTTGTACGACCCCTTCCTAAAATACCTAATCCTGTACTCCCTAATCATTTTCGTCCTATCTCAATTCTCCCATACCTCTAAAGTTCTGGAACCCTATGTTTTTTAAGCAAATATCTGTGTTCATTGCAAAACATAACCTGCTGAATGGATTTCAATCGGGGTTACCTTCTGGTCACTGCACTAACACTTCGCTTATCAAAATCACAGACGATATAAGAAAAGGCTTGGATGAGCAGAAATTAACAGTGGTAGCGCTTATTGAATTTTCAAACGCTTTCAACACGGTAGATCATGGTATCCTCCTATCTATCCTTAAACACCTTAAATATTCATCCCCAGCCTTGGATTGGTTTTTTTCTTACATTCGCAGCCGCCAGCAATTGGTTCGTTCAGGTCAGCGTTTTTCTGCATAGGCTGAAATTGAATCTGGTGTGCCGCAAGGCGGAATACTTTCTCCTATTATGTTTTCCTTATTTATAAACTCTACCTCCTCAGTTTTAGATTGTTTGTACCATCTGTATGCGGATGATCTTCAGCTCTATGTGTAGTCAGACTTAAATAACCTCAACTATGTAGTGCATAAACTAAATAATAACCTGGAAGCCATTAGAGAATGATCGTTTAAATATGGAGTTTCAGTTAATCCAGCCAAATGCAAAGCTATAATCTTTGGAAGTTCACAATTATTGGCTAAGATTGATTATGGAAATCTCTTTCCTGTAATTTATAATGGAACTCTGATTTCATATTGTGATTCTATAAAAAATCTTGGCTTGTACATGGACAAAACTATGACCTGGAAATTGCAGATCTCTGAAGTAAGTCGTAAAGTTGTTGCCACCTTGCGTTCCCTTTATCGTCTTAAAAATTTCCTACCTTTCAAAACCAAGCTTACACTTGTTCATTCCCTCATTCTACCTATTATAGATTATGCAGATGTATATAACTCAGATTTGTCACAAAATCTTCTAATCAAGTTGGAGAGCCTTCTTAATAATTCCATAAGGTTTATTTTCCGTTTACGTAAGTATGACCACATATCTTCCTATCGTTCAAAGCTTAAATGGCTGCCTATACGTCAAAGGCGATGCTCTAGAATATTACTTGTACTTTATTCAATTTTAAACGATCCATGGTCGCCTTCCTATCTTAAGGATAACTTTCATTTTCTTCATTCGATTGACGGTCGAATACCACGACAATCAAACCGTCTTAAAATAAGGTTTCCACAGTATAGGTCTAATTTTTTCAGGTTCTCGTTTACGATGCAAGCTATACATCTTTGGAACACCCTCCCCGATGATATTAAGAATGCTACAAATAGAAATTCATTTAAATTACTTCTACGACAACATTACCTGAAGGCACTTACTAACTGACATTTTTCTTTTTTCAAATATTTATTTATTTATATATTAATACGGATAATTATGAAGTTTATAAGCATGTATACACATTACATATATGTGTTGTATATATGTATTATTGTATGTAAATATATGTTCTATATATATATATATATATATATATATATATATATATATATATATATATATATATATATATATATATAACTGACCAGGCAAACGTTGTTCTGCCCTTTCCGAACGACCATTTGCTTTTCCAAAAAAAACTCCTGAAATTAGCAATAAAAAATTGAGGGTCACTTATCGGGATAAAAACTATCCTATCTCTCAAGTTGGACCAAACTGCACACAGTCTGCAAAATTTCATTGAAATCGGTTCCATCTGTTTAATACTTACAGCAACACGTGGTGGTTATACTACTAAATTGTAGCTTATATTAAACGTTTGTATTTTTAACATAGCGCTATCTATTGAATATTTACTCAATCCAGTCAACAGATATCGTCATCTAACAGAATAGTTTGGAGCTAACAGATAATTGTGGCTGTCGAACAACAGACAAATAATTTGCAATAAAATAATATTGTATTGCGACTATAAATTGAGATGTAAGCTATCCTATCTTTTAAGTTGGACCAAATTGCACATTGACCAAAAATTTCATTGAAATCAGTTCAGTAGTTTAGGAGTCCATCGCGGACAAACAACGTGACACGTATTTTTTATATATAAAGATATATATATATATATATATATATATATATATATATATATTATATTTTAATATAAATACACTTTATTTGTGTATTATATTTCGCACCTGCCTACAATTGTCTTTGGCACCCAGGGTTGACTGGCAGAGAATGCCATATGGCATTAAGCCCGCCCTATGTACCCTTTACCTTCAGGTGTTACATTTAAGTTTTTTAAATAAAAAAAATATATGCTTCATTCAGCCAACCTTCCATTTTCTTTACAAAGCATAAGATATTTCCATCTCGTGTGTGTTTAAGTATACTTAATAAAAAAATGTTTGCATTAAGAGCATTTCATATAAAAACTAGCCTTTGATTTAGGCCAAAATCAATTCAATAGCATTATAATGGCAGTGGTATGGAGATAGTCTTGTGATATTCGCAGGAATATTTTGCAAAAGAGTTTTAAACCACTCTTTTCTACCGACTTCAAAAAAGAGATGGTACTCAATTCGACTGTATGTTCTTTTTTTCTTTTGGAACGAAGTTCCTTATCGCACGGTACGTATTTGGCAGATGGGGGCTAGGCCAGAAAAAGTGTCAGATTTTTCCGTCACAGCCCCTTCTGACGTAGTGTAGACCCTACCCGGTATTACGCTTTTTCTTATCTTGTCATGAAAGAAATATTATTTTATTATAAATGACGCTTCACTTTAATAGATGCTATTAATTCATTTATTTGTATTTGTTAATCAATAATATAATACGTTTATAAATATAAAATACTGCGAAAAGAACTTCGTTCCAACCGAGTGTTCCACGACACTCACGCATGTTTTTTATGTGTGTTACATCATAACTTTTATTCTGGGTGAACCGATTTTGATGATGCTTTTTTTATTTTAAAGCTGGTGTTTCTCATGTAGCCCCATATAAATTTGATCAAGGTCTGTTATTGTGCTGGGGGCCACGGGTTTGAATCCCGCACGAAACAAGTATTTGTATGGCCTAAAAACAATTGTTTCGGGTCTGAATGTTTATACTCGTGCAATTTTATGTTTGTAAACTGCCTCCACGCCACAGGAGAAAATCCTAGGGGGTAACGTTTTTAAGCGTACAACAGTTGTAAGCGTACTACAGTAATCGTTTTTGAGTTATTCTTAATAATTTAATAATTTGAAGTTGGTTGTACAATATTTTAAACTTTAAATTATAATTATTCTGTATCCATTTCCTCATCTTATTCTCTTGTACTCTTCGATTGGGAAGCTAATAAACAATATTATACAAATCTTCCTCCAGCGGATCCCGCATCACCTTTTCCCATTGCTACCTTCGAGCAAAATGCTGCAGTGTCATCGTTTCATCAACGAATATGACGTTGTCCCAATTGGTTATATTTAACATTTCTCTTAAAAAATGTTATATTATTAATGAGGCTTTGTCACGCCTCTCCAGAATTATTTTGCGTTTATCTTTTTTTTTTATATTGGAAGCGCATGCGTTTTAAAATGTTTCATTTTACTTTTTACTTTTTCTGAAAGATTCGAACTTGAATTAGTGATAAAGAACTATAAATATTCTAATGAAATATAAATAACTTCATAATTCTTTGGATTTACGTAAAAGGTTATTTTAAATCTTGTGAGTACGCTTGTACAAAGTTATTGCAGAATTATTAATGTGAAACGTCAAAACGTATTTCTTAGATTTGGTTAAGTATAGCAGCCGCTACTCAGGACATACAACATGGTGTCTATAGGAACCTATATAATTTCGAGACAGACTTTGGACAGAATTAAGAAAAGGTTTGAAGTAATTAAAAATTATAAATTTAATCATATTGCACAAAACATTTTACTCATTTTCTGAAATAGGTTCTAATTTGCGTACTTACTCTATAGTTGAGGGGGGGGGGGGGAGTGGGGGGAGTAGATAGAGTAAAGTGTGCACTAAGCTGTTCTTTTTCTCTACTTATTTCTGGTCCTTCCCCGGTCGAGCTGACCTATTCGTGCTACAACTATATTAGTAATATGCTGCAGCAAGGCTCAACCACGTGTTAAAACTATTATTATTTAACTTATACAGAAACAGAACCTATACCTACCTTTCATAGTATTCTTAATCGGTGTCGTTATTCTGTCCGCCGCGGTATTGCTGTTAGTGATTAGTTGCGTTAACAAGAAAGCAAGTTGAACATCAGCTCTCACGCTATTTTTATTTTTATTAATCTACATATCAATTCTAATTTTAGAAGGCGGTAAACGTGTAATAATTTAATATATGATTTGTTTTTGAAACCATTTAATATTTAATACCTGTTTCCCGTGAAATAGATATTAATAGCAAATGTGGCCAAGGGTATGTATTATTTTGTGTAATAAATATATAAATCTACAAGTAACCTCTTAGTATCCATTTGTTGTTACCAAAAAAAAGTTTTTCGTTTCGATACCATTCACTAGAGACGTGATCATTAATAAAATTCTTAAGATATCTTAGTCTTAATCAATAGTAATATTGTGGCATAAATCAAAATGATAAATACGTTGAGTTCTGTTAGATGTAATGAAAGTATAAAAACTATTATTTTTAATTTGAATTAACTAAAAAATGGTAACTCATTTAAAACATTTGTTTAACTGTTCTTATCTAATCTGTGACTTTGAAGGAGAATTAGGCAGCATAGTAACACATTTCAAACGAACTCAACTCCATCATTGATTAACAGTTTATACAGTTTTTAATTCAACTCGGGATGCACACATGCTCTAGTTTTATATTATGACGTCATTTACAACGTTTATATACTCGTAATGATGTGACTGTGGTAGTGATTTGTCGCCAAGACGGTTTTATGTAATAAGGTGGAAAGCAAATTTTAATTCATCATCAATATTATGATAGGGACGGTATTCGAACAAGACTCGTTTAAATAAAACTAGTTTTTAGGAATTTTGTCACGTATATTTACTTATTTTATATTTCTGACATTTTGAGGACTTTACAGCACCCATTACTGTGTACCTTTATATATACTGAAGGTATCAATGATCACGATGGGGGACTGAGGTGTTCGACGTCCCAATGTCATAGTTAACCACGGCTACCTCTAGATTAAAATTATTATTTTTTGTTGCGATCTACGCAGTATGAACTTATAGTATCTTGAAGTCTTGCAGCAGTATGCTTGGGTTGGGATTTAATTTTATTCATTATAGGATCCCAAGCAAATGACAGCACCCAGCCATCTTTTGAAATTAGTATGTTATATTTAATTTAAATAGCCTCGCGAATCATCTTTTGCAAGACTCGTTGGCAGCGTAATTGATAAGCCACGCCTATCGCATCTCAATTTGCGCCGGGTCATTAACATGCTTTTATTATCGTCGCGTGTATTTATCTATCATTTTCACTATAAATTTCACTATTGTGTAGACGGCCGATTGACTTCAAAATTTGAAGTCGTATAAGGACCGATCATAATACAATAATTTAGTTACTTTATCCTAGTACACTGATCAGGATCACCAGGATAAAATAAAATAGTTACCAGAATCATCAAAGCTCATGATCAATGCATGTTGTTTAACAATTTTTAAACTCTTATTAAGTGGCGAAGCTTGCGAAGTCGCTTATTGATTTCACGATGTCTGTCCGTCTGTCCGTCTGTCCGTCCGTCTGTCCGTCTGTCCCACGATTATCTCGAGAACGATTTCGAATTTTCAAATTCTATTTTCAGCAATCGATTACTGACCACCCAGGCATCTGAACCTCCTATTTTGAAACTGATTGCTCAACGGCAACCGTTAGAAACCGTTACAAAGCTGATTGCTTCGCCACTTTGCTATGCTGTTAGCTTGCTAGGTTTATTATGTATTATTTGAAGCTAGGGTTGCTGCCATGTTTTATTTGCTTTCCCTGATTTTAAGCCAGTACTTGACTACTTAAATAGCAGCAGTACTTACTATTATTAAAATAACACAGAATGTATTAGTAAAATTCACATGGTCGCTGTGTAGTGATAGCGTAAGAGACATCACTACCCCATTTCATCCCGTGGATTTCCTAAAAGGTGACAGAGAGAAACTGAAATATGATGTTAGCAGAATTTATGGCTAATATTCCACTGTGAGGCAATCTATGGGGGAAGGCCTATGTTCAGCAGTGGAGTTTGGTAGGATGACGGGAGGCAGCGCTATCAATGCGACATTATAGGTATGTCTTGCTGTTCTCAAAGCTAGTGAAAATATATAATAAGACAAACCAGCACGCTGTCCATCTTACAATGTCAATTAATCCTAAACTACCTTCTGATAGAAATAAATATCTCATATAATTATCATTCGTAAAGATTGATTTATAAGATTTTGGATTCTGATGAGATTATAATAGATGTAAATTATTCAATTTAACATTATATTGCTTATACTTAAAAGTAGAGATGTTACGGAGGTTCGATTCCGATTCCGAAAATTCGGAACTTCCGAATGATTTTGCACATTCGATTCCGATTTCGGTTCCGTTAAATTTTAATCGGAAGTTATATATCGGAGGTCGATGCACAGTGGCGGCGGCAGCCGCGATCAGCGTGTACTAACAGCGTGCCCTGGAAACCCTCCCCGATTACTCTTTAACTTGATGTTTTGTACCGTATTTGGCAATTGGCATTGTATTGTCTGCTATCTTCTCTAATCACTGTAGTGTAACACAGGCTCGGCACGCACTTAACTAAACACGTCCACTCTCGCCCGAGGCTCTCGTGTAACTGACGCGGTGCGCTCGAGACTGTGACTTATATATAAATGTATGTTTGTGTATTTGTGCAAACACTACATCTCTTTCTTATCAAGATTTTTTTTTTGTATTTTGTCTCTATCCCTGATATCTGAATCTAAATGATTGTCTGTAATTTATTTCACCTATTGATGGAATTTTATCCCTACTTTTTCGTTGAAAAAAAAACAGTTCAGACGGTAACCTCCCGGTAACTGTAAGGAGGGGTGCTGTTATACATTAGAAGATACTCCCACAAACATTCTTTTAAATCCTATTCCTCTCGATCTGGCTGATACGGAGACATTTCAAAATATCTCTGTTTTGTCTTTCAACTTCGCCGATCATTTGAGGCCAATATGGTACAATACTAAATAACTTAATGTTATATTCTTTGAAGAAAGATCAAAACTCTTCACTAACGAACTGCTTGCCATTGTCTGCGGTGATAGAAATAGGATAAACAAGTCTACTGAATATTTCTTTTACAATTTTAATAATCTGTAAGCTTGTGATGTTTTTGTAATTTTTTACTTCTTTGTATCGACTATAGTAGTCGACCACTACTAACAGATACTCATTACTTGGCAATGGTCCCATTAGATCCATTGTGACATCTATCCATGGAGCTGCAGGCAACTCTCGTCTCTTTATTGGTGCAGGTGGGTTTGGCAAACACACTAACGTACAAACTTTACAGGCCTATACTAATTGTTCTACGTCTTTATCGATACGGGGCCACCATACCTTTGATCTGAAGCTTCCCTTCATCGCTATGATACCTAGATGACCCTCCTATGCAGCATCTAATACACTCTTGAAGAGTTGCTGTGGTATTACAATTTTATTTCCACGAAGTAGAATGCTATCGTGGAAACAACTCGTTTATCGAAAAATTTGTAACTCTTAATTGAATCGTCCCAGTCGTTCTGATAGACACCTTTTTTCACTTTGTAAATCTCTTGGTCTTTTTCTGAATACGCTATAATGGTACTCATTGGTATAGCAACTGGTCTTGTTTTCCTGGCTTGTATACAACCTTGAATGAATAAGACTGTAGACTCAGTACCCATCGTTCAATCCTCGCACATGGTTTTGATTTAGACCCGAACACTATCTCTAGCGGCTTTTGGTCAGCGACTAAATCAAAAGGCTTTCCAAATAAAAAAATATTAATGTTCGACACCCCAAACTAATGCTAGTGCCTCTTTTTCCGTTGGGCTATACCTGCGCTCGCAGTCTGTCAAAGTTCGATTACCATAGGCAATAATTCTAGGGACATTTGTATCATTTTGTACCAGGACAGCACCAAGTCCGACAGGGCTAGCATCTGCTATCACCTGTCTTGCATCTCTGACGTCATAATACCCTAAAATCTGTATTTCCGTGAGCATCCGTTTGAGTTTTTTGGAATGCTTTATCTTGTTCCGCAGACCATTGTTTTTTCAAGCTCTTCCTTTTGCTCATCTTCTGTCTTAGCAGGTGCTTCAGAAGTTCTGTCATGGCAGCCAAGTTAGGTATCCATTTGTTTATGTAGTTTAAGAGTCCTAAAAAACTTTGGAGTTCTTCTATGGTCTTTGGGACCCTAAATTTCATAATCCTCTCAACGTACTTGTTGAAGGGTTTACTCCTTCATGTGTAAGCCTGTGTCCCAGAAAATTCACATCCTGCGTTTTATATATACATTTATTGCTATTCAGCACGGCGTTGTTTTTACTAAGTACCTGTAGAACTTTCTTTAGTCATGCGTCATGTTCTTCTTCACTGTTCCCGAATGCCAGGATATCATCAATAAAATTGACGACCCCTTCACAGTTTATCAGCATCCTTTCAATGATCTTCTGAAAAATCTCGGAAGCGCAGGTAATTCCAAGCATTATTCTTTTATCTCTATATAATCTTTTAGGGGTTATAAAAGTCGTTATGTGTCTGGATTCAGAGTGAATTTCCACTTGATGGAAGGCATTTTTTTATGTCTAATTTGTTAAAATATTTAGTTTTCTTAATTTTTTGCAATTATGGTCCATAGTAGGCAGGGGGTGGTTTTCTCGCAATATAGCGGCGTTAGTACATGTCATATCTACGCATAAACGTAATTCACCATTTTCTTTCATGATTGGAACATTGGTGAAACCCATTAAGACGGGCCTTGCACTTCTTCAATTATATCACTGTTTAGTGATTCCTTAATTTTGATTGCAACCTTCTCTTTAATGGGGTTCGGTACTCTTCACTTGATTTATCCCGATACCAAGTTTTAAGACACCTAGACGGACTGCTGTGTTCTTACCCAACAGGTCTCTAGTACCCCCCGAAATGACGTAAATGGTTGTATGTTCCTTTCGTCCATTGACTTCGAGTATAGTTTCAAATGAACCCTCTATTGCCAAAGGAGAGTTACTACTATATGCTAATATAGTCTTGTCTGGTCTTTATATTTGATTAAAAGCATATACTTTTTTGCTTTTTAACTCTTCCCACGTTTTGTAAGATATAAGGTTCTTGCGCAATTTCGAATTACACTTTTCCGCAATTTGATCTATGAGATGATCATCTTGCTTTTCGAATGCACACTTTTCGGCCTGTTGACGCAATCTTATCAATAACTTCTCAAGTTTTTCTCTTTTTTCTTGTTTTAGCAATCGAAAAACATAAACTTTGCTCCGTTTAGGTTGAAAATACTCATCGAGTTTTTTTATGGCTACTTTAAATACATCAACGGTTTCTGATGATTTGACATTGGCACCCGGTAAATTGTAGAATATTTTTTTGTAACCCAGAGCGACCAAAATGCAATAGCGTAGCTCGTTTATTGAGTGCTGATATAACTTCAGCTGCGTACAGATAGATTAGTAGAGACCTTTTCCATTTTTCACACCTTATAGCCATAGATGTGCTATCACATTAAAACTGATAACGGTATCATTATTATTATTATTTTAGGGGCAAACTGAAACAGTTTCTTATATTTTTATTTCCAATTTAATGCTGGTATTTTAATACCCAACGTCCAATTTAATGGTGGTAACTTAGTACCCAACGTCCAATTTAATGGTGGTAACTTAGTACCCAACGTCCAATTTAATGGTGGTAACTTAGTACCCAACGTCCAATTCAATGGTGGTAACTTAGTACCCAACGTCCAATTTAATGGTGGTAACTTAGTACCCAACGTCCAATTTAATGGTGGTGTCTTAATACCCAACTTCCAATTTAATGGTGGTATCTTAATACCCAACTTCCAATTTAATGGTGGTATCTTAATACCCAACTCAATTTAATGATGGTATCTTAGTACCCAACTCAATTTAATGATGGTATCTTAGTACACAACTCAATTTAAGGATGATATCTTAGTACCCAACTCAATTTAATGATGGTATCTTAGTACCCAACTCAATTACATGATAGTAATATGTTCCAAAACAGTCTCCCTTCTCTTTCGGTTTATTTGTTATACCGACTACTTTCATTGCTGTGCCATTTAGGCTTTGGGTGAATTCAATACCTATAATGCGCATTTACAGTATTACTAGTTACCTACTATGCAATTTACAGAAGTCGTGAAGTGTCCACGATTTTTTGTAAGACATATATGCCCTGAAAGCGGTAAAATAGTATTTTCATTAAAGGCGATAAATATCACACCTACATGTAAAATGCCACTAAAATTTAGCTAACGACATTGTATTTCGATTCGAATCGAGAGGAGTGATTAGTTACGTCTACTATTTTTCCATCAAAAATATTTTTAAATAAAAGTTGTGCTAATAGACATAATGTTAAAATAAATCATTATTTTATCATTGCTACAGAAACAGAAACTTCTTTTTATTCAATATAGATTATAAATAATACTTATTGAAAGTCACTCTTCTGTATAATTACCACTGGTTCGAAAAAAAACTCTGTCCTGGGAAGAACCAGCAAGAAACCCAGCGGGACTTCCTCTTTCAAAACAACAGCTTACAATCATGTATGTTATACAAATCAACAACACAACAAATTAGAAACAGCTTGGGAGCGACCACCCCACTTCCAGGGGCTATTATCATCCATAAATTCTTTAATATTATAATAATAAATAACTTTAATACATAAAGAAAATAAATTTTGCACACCATAAGCGTGGTCATATGCGAACATATAATTTATATAAATTATTAAAATGATCATAACAGGGTTAAAACAATAAATCATAATTAATAATCCACAGTTTTTTTTCCGCGGGTACTCTAGGAATTAATTTACAATTGCAATGCTAATAATTGCACATTGCTAACCTATGTTTGATTATATCTTTATACTAAATAGGTACTTATCTTTTTCCTCGTCGCCAATTGTATTGTCTGCTATCTTCTCTAATCACTGTAGTGTAACACAGGCTCGGCACGCACTTAACTAAACACGTCCACTCTCGCCCGAGGCTCTCGTGTAACTGACGCGGTGCGCTCGAGACTGTGACTTATATATAAATGTATGTTTGTGTATTTGTGCAAACACTACAGGCATGATGTGCGTTTGTGCTTCATTTATACTTATCCGAGTTTTTGATTAGTGGTGTTTTATTTGACGTGTAACAAATTTATTTGAATTGGACAATGAAGACAAAATCAAATGCCATTTAGAATTATTTCAATGGAGTTTCTGGGAATAGGGCAAAGTGTAAACTATGTGAAAAGATATATTCACGAAATGGAGGTACGACTACTTCCTTTAAAGTCATTTAAAATCTGTTCATGCCACTGAATTCGAAGAATTCAAAAAATTTGAAACTGAAAAGAAAAATACAGTGCAATAGACCTGTCCTTAACACATCTCTTCAGCGCCCGCCACCGATTCCGGTTCCGATTTCGGCTCCGGTTCCGACAAACAAAATTTTAAAATTCCGTTTCCGAATTCGGTTCTAATATAACCACTTCCGTAACGTCCCTACTTAAAAGTCATAGGTGAAGCAAAAACAATAGGTATGTGCTTATGACCATCGATAAAATGAAAATTTCTGATTTTCCAATTTTATTTTAATTTTAAATAAATATAAGCGTGGCTGATGTCAACTGGAGCCACATGAGTAAAGAAACCGTACCGCTGGAGCCGAGTATGCACGATTCGGTTCGTCACAAATCCGAGCGCGCTTGATGTTGAGTGGAGCCGAGTAAACCCGATTTAGCGTCACTGACCCGAATGTGACGATTCACTTTCATTGACCGTTCAAAAAGAACGCGCCTAAAGAAATTTACACTTCAAAAATCAATAACTAATGATTTTATTATAGTTGATCAAGCACTGGATTATCTTTATTTTTCGTTACAAGATTATATTCTACTGAAACAGAAACAGAGACTATTTTTTTCAATATAGACTATAAATAATACTTATAAAAGTCACTATTTTCTTTAATTTACCACTGGTTCAGAAAATAACTTCTGTCCTGAAAAGAACCAGCAAGAATCCAGCGAGACTTTCTTTTTTTTTGAAAAAATAAAATATAACGGCTTATAATCATATAAGTTACACAATTAACAACACAAAACAAATTAGAAATAGCTTGCTAGCGGCCACCTCATTCACAGGTGTTATAGTCATCCATAAATTCCTTAATATTATTATAGCGCTTTTTATACAAACT
The DNA here is from genome assembly GCA_033319125.1 of Parnassius glacialis. Lineage (NCBI taxonomy): Eukaryota > Metazoa > Arthropoda > Insecta > Lepidoptera > Papilionidae > Parnassius > Parnassius glacialis. The sequence goes on along the minus strand of JAVANC010000013.1, from coordinate 33,319,797 downwards.
TGGTTTATTTAAAGTTTTTGAACTAGGATTGGGTAAATTTTGGTATATTTTCTGGAATTTTGATGTAAAAGCGTATACTCGTACATCGCCCCCGAGAATGACTTACTGACTCGGTGGAGTCGAGTAACTGGTAATATTAGCTATTGTCTGTTCCTAGTATTTACAGAATGAATATTTTCATTATTATTCATTATTATGAATATTTATTTTTACACTCACTTATTTTTTTAAACTTTGTGTACAAAATGAAGGTAGTTTAAAAATAAGTGTTAGTTTTAGTAGCTGGATAGGCCACTTTCAAGTATTCTGCCAAATACGCATTACTTGAAATTTTTGGCCTTACCACACTGGGTAGGTGGTTCAATGAGCTTAAAGACGATACAATCGCACTAGCGTCGTCCTATCACCAGTCTGTAAGATTTGCGTTCGCCAATTATTTGGATGTCTTTTCCGGCATTAGCCGGTCCCCGAACTTACTCGTCACTCAATGGAGTGCGCTACTGGAGTTGAGGTGAGGTGTGATAAGTAAGAAGAAATCAAAAAAAAATTTTATTACATTAGAAAAATTAAAATGTCTCTATTTAAATGCTTTTCCACAAATATTATCTTTACCTAAAGTGTGATTGTAATGTTGTTTTTTTCAATAATAGGTCTAGGCTTGACTAAAATCTCCTTTGATGTATGGCGGTAAAAGCGTCCTAAATGATTGATATGGTGGCCTAAAAATGCCTATTCACTCTTGTCTTAAAAATTTCCAGATAGTAGTGTTCAGGAATTCTAAACGCTCGATGTGTGCACCAAGAACCATAAATCGAAAGTTTCTGTATGGGTCACCAACGTAAGGAAGAACGCCAACCGTACGTCGAGTAAATTGTTTGATGGAAAAACGTGAATGGAGGAGCTAATGAGTACTTTTGTTTATACTGTCTCACTCCTGCAGAATACCGCCAGACTCGTTATACTGTGCCTGTGTTTAAGACTATGCTACGCTGCTTTAAAGTGTAATAAATCACTTATAAATCTCATATTTTTATAGGATAAGGGTGATAAACGAGCACACAGTCCACTTGATGGTAAGTGGTTACTCTGACCCATAGACATCTACATCTATCCACGTTTGCGAATCAAAATGCAGATGCGTTGTCACCAGTGACGACTAAGATGGAATGCCTCGTTTTCAGTAAAAAGGTTTTCCAGTTCTCTTCATTCACCATACGAAACACAACAGCTTTAAGTTTCTATTGAGCTGGTATTCTGTACAATGGTATTTTGTGAGAGAGTGGTCCTTCCCCGGTCGAGCCGACCCATTTGTGCTACAATTATGTTATTAATATAGCTGCAACATGACTCTACCAAGTATGAGCTGCAGAATGGCTCTACCATGTATGAAAATGTCATATGTCTTTACACTGATTCCAAGGCCAGTTGATAAAACGAACATACAAAACAACATACAGATTACTAGTATCATAATATTAATAAAAATATAACCGAATGAACTCTTTATTTCTCTAAATAGTAATGTATCTTTTGCGCTAATGGTATTTATTTAGGTAGAACGATTTTCCGTCAGAGATTTCTTCATATTTTAAATATTTCCTTATATGAAAGAGCTGCAAGAGGATCAGCTCGGTTTTATTTCTCAAACGCAAACGCGGAATGATTATTTACCATGTCTTTCAGGCAATTTCAATACGAAGGTAGTAGAAGCGAAGTGAAATTTTAGAAAAATATAGTAGTTAACTTAAAGGTGCCTTTATTAAAATAGTAAATTTTAATTTAAGTTTTAAGAAAAACTAAACTAATTTATTTTAAGCAACACTTAAGTTACCTCAGAAGAGATTTCTGAGGAAGATAACATTATGTAACAATTTACACGACTAGAATGAAATATTGTTTTTCTAGTGCATATATTCTACATAACATGTCCTACTTATGTAAGTTTATAACTTCCTGTAGCCATAATGGCTTGACGAATTTTTAAGAGCGTGATGTCGTTAGATTTCATCTCCAGTAATATAAATATTTTTTTTAATATTACCAATAAAAGCAGTCATCTGCTGCTTATAAAAAAAAATATTGCGAAATAATGAAAACATCAGTGACAAATATCACAGCTATGTTATTCTCATTTAGCGGTCAGCCGACGACCTGATAAGACATGTACGAAGGCAATGGATGCAGGTGGCTCGGGACCGTGTTTTGTGGCGTTCCTTGGGGGTGGCCTATGTTCAGCAGTGGACTGGTGAATAGCTGTAATGATGATGATGATGCAATATCTATATTTTATATATTAATGTGTAGTTTAAAATAAAATACAGCTTGCTAATATACAATCCTAAAAAAATTAAGTATGATCTAATTTTGTCAACTAATCGACCATTAGTTGTAATAATACCGCATATAAATCGTATGCAAAACGTTTAAAGAAAAGGGTTTTAACGATCTATTGATATTGTGGTGGGCCCCGACCCAAAAAAAGTTTTGATCAACAACCAACTGAGAACGATAACTGCAACTCGGAATGATTATACCTAGAAAATTGACGAAATCCCGTATTTTCTCCTACATAACCTTAAAGTTTTCAATCAAGAGCGATATAGAAAGGATTGGCTACGTCGATATCTTTTATTGGTCGCGTTTAATTTTTGGTGGTGTCTAATAACAACGATATAACTGGCCAGTTTAAGTAATTTTAAAAATTCCTAGATTTCTAAATAATAAATTTAAGAAATAAAGAAAACACTAGAATATAGCAGTGGTAGTTATAGATTGCATCGTAAAAAATATTTTCCACAGAAGTAACTTTGAGAAAACTGAGGAATACGTTTATAAGCAACAAACGTCACCCCCGGATATCTTCTTAACAACAAGGTCTTACATTATATATTACGTTATCCATTTTTATCAGTTATTTGTGTGAAGTAATATTATTTCGGATCATCAGTTGTTATGTTCTTAGATAACATAGATGATAAAAATAAAAAATGTCTATTATTTAGACGTCTATGTATATGAATTTATTGAAAAGTAAAACGTTTTATCGAATTACCTACTGCAAATTATTTAAAACACCCATAATTTAATATTTTCCATTGTTATCAAATCTGATAAATTCGTTCTATTATAAGGTAATAAATTTAGAATAATCACGTTTTTGATCAAGATCGACCTAAAAAAATATTTTCATGTGAATAGACATTTCTTATGCAATATCATTCATCGGGGATCTCATTACTAAATATTTCCTACCTTTCAAATGCTGCACCCTATAAACAGTGTAAGTATTGTAATTTATAGATACAAAGAAAGATTCTCTAGAATTTACATTTTTATACAATATTTTGACTAAAAAATATAATATTAATATGACTACTACGTTATAAGAAACGTTTTATTTTAAAAACGTACTGAATGATAGAGTATGAAATAAAAATGTAACGTACTTTTTTCACTTTATTTTTCTTATCCCATATTTTTGCGTCAGTTTCTTATTCATCATCATCATAACAGTCCTTCACAAGTGCACTGCTGAACATAGGCCACCCCCAAGGAATGCCACAAAGCACGGCCCCAAGCCACCTGCATCCAATGATTTCCTGCATGTCTTACCAGGTCTTACGTTTTTAAGTATATCACGCAGAAAAACCCCGAGCATAACCCTATTATAAAGCATATTGCTTAGGTCCTCCAGCGATTCTGCCATAAGGACTATGTCGTCGGCAAATCGAAGGTGAGTCATGTGCTCGTCATTGACGTTAATACCGTATCTTTTCCAGTTAGTAGCTTGAAAACGTCTTCCAATGCAGCGGTGAAGAGTTTCGGGGATACTACGTCACCCTGTCTTATAGCAATGGGAGTTGAATGAACGAACTAGATAATACGGTTGATCAGCTAAACGGGTCTTACAGAACTTGGCAATGGAATGCGCATGTAAAATTTCCACAAGCTTGACATTAATATCGTCCACGTCATTGCAATCTTCTAGGCATTGAAAACGATTTTGTAACTCGAGATGATAGTTTTCGGGACTTTGGGTTAGAGCATGAGGGGGACGAAGCGTTGACTTCATTAAACGATACCTCTCCAACTTAATATTTAGGTTCAGTGCGCCTCTCACCATTCAGTGAAGGCTGCCAGTTTTCACCCTTGCGATCACTGAGACATCGCTGAATAGTTGTCATCTGGTCGTCATAATGAAGTCAATCATATTTTTTTCGAACCGTCGGGACTATACCAGGTTCACTTTCTGTCGGGCCGCTTTTTGAGGAAAGAGTTCATCGTAAAGAGTCCCTATTTCTCTATAAAGTCAGCCAGCTATTCCAAATTTCTCTACTTTCAGCTCACCGTTCTTTCTTATGCCTATTTTTTCGTCGAAGTCTCAAATTAACAACGTATAGTGAGTTTTGGATGTACCTAGAGAAGAGGAGCTCTAGAGATATACTAAAACATTTCCTCCACCTTCTCATCGGGATGAGCCGAGGTTGGTGCGTAAACCTGTATGACTTTCAGCGTCTGGCAGACAGAAAGAATACCGTTTGGAGTTTCTGAGTATAAGGTACACAACCCTCGTCGACACACTCCCAATTTTTACAACCTTGTTAACAAGAGACTATCCGACACCTTGGAACAGATGGTCGCCCGCTCGGTGATAGAACAAGTTGCCGGATTCAAAAAATACCGTGTCCTCCCCCTCTCTTCGGACCTCGGATAATCTTATAATATTCCAGCGCAACTTGCCTATCTTTTTCCAGCTCCAAGATCTTCTCGTCAGTCCTCAGGATGCGAGCGATATACGTTGCCAGGTCGAGTCATCTTAGGTGGCCACCAAACTTCTACCGGAGATTCTTAGCACCCCTGCCCCGCCGTTATCATGGTTGCCATCGTAGCCAGGAATATCAGGGCCGCCGGGGGCTGTGGGCCGTCTCTTTGTAACTTTATTCAATTATGACGGGTATATTGCCATAGTTGCCACGCTTGGCGAGCGGGTTGGCAATCGCAGTATTTTATTGCTTTTTGCTATTATCAGAAAGATGCTGCTGTTCATTTTCTGCCTCTGTTTCCCTCTGTCGCCTCTTACAACACCCATGGGAAGATATGGGGTAGTGGGTATTTTTACCCTCCACTACAGTTTCTTATTGATGAGAACCTATTACACTATTACGAACTTGACTGAAAGTGTCCGATGGCATCACTATGTATACGAATATTGCACAACGTAGACGAGGAAGTTACGTCAATATGTGGTCAATGCTAACAACGGTGAGAAAACAATGTGTGCCTGACAACATGAAACGTAATATTTTGTGCATCATACTAAGAAATATTAATATCTTTGTCGTACCTGAAAACTTTACTTTGTTACTCTTTTTGCTTCACTCAAAATATAAGATTGATCAATAAATTTGGTAAAACCTTAAACTTTTCTATGAAACAAAATTTCAGGGAGAAATAATTATGGAATGTTATCATTACATTAAAAAAGATATAGCATATATTCTCACTGACAAGTGTGTTGCTGTGTCGAACAGTCGTCTGCTCCACGCGAAATAGATATCGATTACATGCTCATTGCGTATTTAATTCACTAAAACAAGACAATCGCGATCGTAATACTTGGCTCTGCAATTTAGAAGAGGTCGATGTAAAATTTGCATACTTTGATTTGAGTAGGTAAGAATATATTTAATATACATTGTTATATTACGAATTATTGTTTTAAAAGGTTAATTTTTATCACGAGCTTCGGAATTTATTATTATTTTAATTTATTCATTCTTTATGTTATCTATATATTTATTTATTAATTTGCCAGGCGGCAGGCGCTTGGCAGGCGGGTTAGTAACCACTGTTTTTATTTTCATTCGTTATCACAAACGTGATACTTGCCCATCTCCTGTTTCAGTTTTTCTCTATAAATATATATAATAGCAAATCTTAAGTTACTATTCCACTTCGCTAAATGTTGGGATATAATTATACCACAAAAACTAGTACAAAAGAGTGATCTAGTGTTTTATAAACATTATTTTTACATAAAAATATAAATTTCAGTATATTTTAAAATAAACTAAACTGTGCAGATTTATAATATAATTTGAGAGAGTTAACGCTACATAAATTATAATTCATTACGCGAAACGCACAATTATCTTTTGATAAAGTAATTATTGTTATAGTGAACATTAACAATCTTTAACAATATCATGTTAAAATAATGATAAAAATAATAAGCAGCTGATGTGGTATTGATTTGTATAATTGATGATTCAAAAGACACGTGGCGTCTCCTATGTAGCAGTTTTTATATTGAGAACAATACTAAATGAGCTACAAAATAAGTTTTTTAGAAGAAAATTTTTCCTCATCAATATTCAAAATTAAAAGTATCCCACGAGATGTCCACTTCTAGGATTTATGTTACCATTTTTTTAAATTTCAGTACGATCATCAATATAAATCAATCACTCAGTGGTTTCATGATGAGGTAGTAAACAGACAGTAAAGGTTACTTCCGCATTTTAAATATTAGTGTAATATGATAAGCTGGTATCAAAATCTATAAATTTTAACGAACGTCTGTTTTTTTTTCATATTGGACAGTAAATTCGAATATAAATTTAATTTTAAACGACTTTTTGTATGAGACACTAGCTAGTTATATGTCAATAATGTTTTAATTTCAAATTTTCCTTTACAAAACCGACTTCAGTAACATTTTCCAAGATATTTTTGATTCCAAGTGACGATTCACACCGGATGAATCTTTTGATAGACTTCAAATGGCATAAGATAAAAGCCCATCTAAAGCAACCGCTGGGTATAACAAATTTCAGCACGGTCGAATAACTTCAAAACGTGAAGTAATAGAATAGAATAGAATACTGATTTATTTGAATTGAATGTAGGTATTCATAATAAGGTGTTGAGTAAGAAAAGGTAGCCCTTGGATGCCTGTTACAGAAGAAAACGTGCTAGCGGTGAATAAATTGAAAAGAGTGAACTAATTACGTATGGAGCGGTTCAGGATATATTGTACATAGGATCTGGAAGCCTGTGTGCGATATATCCTATTTTGCATGTAGAACTTCACGTGAGGATAGTTTCGCGTTGGGTGCGTTACAATCTCAGCGATGCTCAGGAGCAGGCTCGCATGAAATGGTGTCGAGACAAGATTACTAAATTTGAAGCAGACCTGTTATCATCAGTTGTTTTACGAAATTGAAGTAGCATCAATGCCAAATGTTATACTACCAAATGGTTGCCAAAAGTGTTTACTGCTGTGAGCACCAAGCGACCGATCACGGGGCTCCGCGGGCTACTGCTTCACTATGACAACGCGCCCGCGCACAGTAGCGTGCAGCCTATAAGACCACGAGCTCTGAGTCCGATGAAGATGTAAAATCCAAAAGGCTAGCTTTTTTTTTTGGGTTGTCCTCTCTGCTCGCCCTGATGTGGATTTTAAAATGAAAAAAAAAATCAGCAGAAAGGTTTACAAGTTTTATCACTGTAATATGCACTAGCTCCTTTCAAACAGGCCTTAGAAAAAAATGTGTTTTGAAAATTTGTTCAGACAAATGAAACTTTGTATAGGTGTTGGTGAATAGGTCTTTGGTTTAATAATAGTAACTTTAAAATCGAATCTTTTTTTAGTTTCACAAAATTTTCTAAGTGGACCACCCACAAAAAATATTTCAGTAGCTAAACGTTCTAACATCTTCGTTCGTGCCTGAATTCTTGTTTTTACCCAGTTGCGTAAATTGTTGTCCTGCAAGCTTATATTATAGTACGTGAGAGTAACATGGTCATCCGGTTAATATGGTCACTTTCTTCTAACTCAAAAACTACAGCATTGTTTGCATAGATGGTTTTGTGTTACGATAGCTATTCATCAGTCAATCAAGTAATGAAAGGTCAAATTGGCGCTGCTTTATCGACGCCATTTTTTTGCTGTTGACATTATAGTAAATATTTTAGTCGATTTTAGCGTTGTGTAGTGTAGTTTTTATTTTGATTTTTTGAAGTATTCCTAATTATTGCAAAAAGTTATTTGCTATATTCTTCTTAAATATATTAAGAAGAAAATAGCAAATAACTTTTTAACTTAATTATTGTAGTATACGACTTTGTGTTTTTGACTCTGTCCTCCTCCTAGTATTGGTTTTACGAGTATAGGGCGGCAAATCTTAAGGCGATATATATATATACATATGCATATTAATTACCATTACGTACCTTACATATTAATCTAATAATATAATTTTACTTTAAAAAAATAATGATGAAAACACGCTGTGTTTTTATTTCGCGGTATTGTTTATATTGTATATAAAATGGTCTTTGACCGATGGGCGATAAGAGCATCAACCTTAAAACTCGCAACGTTCAATGCAATCATAACGTAATGTCAATTATCAAACATTATTTATGAAATATAAACTGTAAAAAATTAATCAATGATATGGAATAGTCCATCTCCTGCCTGTGTCCCTTTGTCGCCTTTTACGACACCCACGGGAAGATATGGGGTAGTGGATATTCTTAACCGCCACTACACGGCTCAGATAGGAGGAGATGGGCAGCAGCATCTTCCTGGTAACGGCAAAATACAATAAAAAACTGCGGTTGCCAACCCGCTCGCCAAGCGTGGCAACTATGGCAATATACCCCCCCATAATGAAAGTTACGAAGAGACGGCCCCCAGTCCCCGGCGGCCCCGCTATTCCTGGCTACGGTGGCGACCATGGTAACGGCGGGGCAGGGGGTGCTAAGAATCTCCGGTGGAGGTTCGGTTGCCACCTACAACGACTCGACCTGGCAACATACAACGCACGCACCCTGAGGACTGACGAGAAGATTGTGGAGCTGGAAGAAGAGATAGACAAGTTACGCTGGCATATTATAGGATTATCCGAAGTCCGAAGAGAGGGGGAGGACACGGTAATCCTTGAATCCGGCAACTTGCTCTATTACCGGGAGGGCTACCATCTGTCCCAAGGAGGTGTCGGATTTATCGTCCACAAGTCTCTCGTTAACAACGTTGTAAAGATTGAGAGTGTGTCGACGAGGGTTGCGTACCTTATACTCAGAATCACCAAACGGTATTCGCTGAAGGTCATACAGGTTTACGCACCAACCTCGGCACACCCCGATGAGGAGGTGGAGGAAATGTATGAGGATATCTCTAGAGCCATGCATTCCTCCAAAACCCAATATACGGTGTTAATGGGAGACTTCAATGCAAAACTAGGCACAAGAGAGAACGGTGAGCTGAAAGTGGGGAAATTTGGAATAGGGCAACGGAACCCAAGGGGCCAGCAGCTGGCCGATTTCATGGAGAAAGAGGGACTCTTTATGATGAACTCTTTCTTCCAGAAGCGGCCCCACAGAAAGTGGACCTGGTCGAGCCCGACGGTTCGACAAAAAATGAGATTGACTTCATTATGACGACCAGACGACAACTGTTCAGTGATGTCTCAGTGATCGCGAGGGTGAAAACCGGCAGCGATCACCGAATGGTTAGAGGCACACTGAACCTAAACGTTAAGTTGGAGAGGTCTCGTCTAATGAAGTCAACGCTCCGTCCCCCTCGTGCTCTAATCCGAAGTCCCGAAACCTTTCAGCTCGAGTTACAAAACCGTTTTCAGTGCCTAGAAGACTGCAATGAAGTGGACGATTTGAATGACAAGCTCGTGGACACTGTCCATGCGGTCGGAGCTAAGTTCTGCAAGACCCGCCGCAGAAGAACACAAAAACTCTCCGATCACACTCTTAATCTCATGGCTGTTAGACGGGAGATGAAGCTACATTCTTCAACAGATTTGGCAGCATACGGGCAACTGAACAGACAGATCTCCAAATGCATGCGGCGGGACTTACGCAACTTCAATACAGCTCGTATTGAAGAAGCGATCAAGCGGAACCAAGGCTCCAAAGTCTTTGCCAGAGACCTGTCTGCCAGAAAGAGCCAACTGTCAAAGCTGAAGACCGAATGTGGCAGCATCGTTTCCGGGGCACCTGAGATTTTGAGTGAGATTGAGAGGTTCTATGGGCAGCTGTACACGTCATCGTTGGAGCCACACGCAAGTGTGAGTAACGATCCAAGAGCGAGTCTTATCCGACATTATTCCGATGATATCCCGGACGTCAGTCTGAGCGAGATTAGAATGGCTCTCCAGCACCTTAAAAACGGCAAGGCCCCAGGCGAGGATGGAATTACAGCGGAGCTTCTGAAAGCGGGTGGACAACCGGTACTTGAAGTCCTTCAGAGGCTCTTTAATTCCGTCCTCCATGGTGGCATTACACCGGAGGCGTGGAGCAGAAGTGCGGTGGTCTTGTTCTTCAAGAAAGGCGACAACTCTCTCTTGAAGAACTACAGACCGATTTCCCTTCTGAGCCGCGTCTACGTGCTGTTTTCGAGAGTCATTACGAATCGTCTCGCGCGCAGACTTGACGACTTCCAGCCTCCCGAACAAGCCGGTTTCCGAAAAGGCTTTAGCACCATAGACCACATACATACCCTACGGCAAATTGTACAGAAGTCCGAGGAGTACAATTTGGCACTATGTCTGGCGTATGTGGACTATGAGAAAGCCTTTGATTCCGTCGAAATTTGGGCGGTGCTGCAGTCCCTTCAGCGGTGCCAAGTTGACTGTCGGTATATCGAAGTGTTGAAGTGCTTGCACAGTAAGGCTACGATGGCTATCCGAGTACAGAACCAGAGTACGAAACCTATCCAATTGCAGAGAGGTGTAAGACAGGGTGACGTCATATCCCCGAAACTCTTCACCGCTGCATTGGAAGACGTTTTCAAGCTTCTGGACAGGAAAGGATACGGTATCAACATCAATGGCGAGTACATCACTCACCTTCGATTTGCCGACGATATAGTCCTTATGGCAGAATCGCTGGAGGACCTAAGCACTATGCTCAATGACCTCAATAGTGTTTCCCAACAGATAGGTCTTAAGATGAACATGGACAAAACAAAGATCATGTTTAATGTCCATGTCTCACCTATGCCGGTAGTTGTTGGGAACACTAAGCTCGAAGTTGTTGATGAGTATGTTTACCTGGGACAAATAGTCCGACTAGGTAAGTCCAACTTCGACCGAGAGGTCAATCGACGAATTCAACTCGGTTGGGCAGCGTTCGGGAAATTACGCCACATCTTCTCGTCAGGTATACCTCAAAACTTGAAAACGAGACTGTACACCCAGTTCGTGTTGCCAGTGATGACATACGGAACTGAAACGTGGTCCTTCACTGCTGGCCGGATAAGGAAGCTCAAGGTCGCTCAGCGAGCTATGGAGAGGGCTATGCTCGGAGTTTCTCTGCGTGATAAACTCAGAAATGAGGATATCCGCAGTAGAACCAGAGTGACCGACATAGCCCAACGGATTAGTAAGCTGAAGTGGCAATGGGCCGGCCATATAGCTCGAAGAACCGACAACCGATGGGGAAGAAAGGTTCTCGAGTGGCAGCCTCGTACCGGCAGGCGAAGTGTAGGGCGTCCCCCCACTAGATGGAGTGACGACCTGGTAAGATATGCAGGAGGTCGATGGATGCAGGTGGCTCAGGACCGTGCTTTGTGGCATTCTTTGGGGGAGGCCTATGTTCAGCAGTGGACTTGTGAAGGGCTGTAATGATGATAATGATGGAATAGTCACTTGTCCTTGCAACTTATTATTTATCAACCGTTAACACAACACTGATCTCACTGGTCATGAACCATGTCCTAACTATCATGTGTGTAAAGCGGATTAAGGACCAAAGTATTAGGAACCTCTTGCACTTTACCATATTTGCACAAAATTACTAGACAGACATTAGAATAATCTTCAACGATGCATTTTAAAAATTATACATTCAAATTTTATAAAGAGTTTTGTGAATAATACAATTTGCAATAAATATTTATTGTAATCTATACTGTGCCTACAAACTAAATCATATCACAGTTATGCTCTATTGACCGACCGTAATCAATAATAACAAATTTATCAGTAACACTTACTTTTGAAATTGTGTCAAGTGTAAAAATATTTTTATCGGCCATAACTGTTTACTTCATTATGTAGTAAATAAATTAGACAAAGTTAAGTCACATCCAATATACGTCCCACTACTGGGCACAGGCCTCCTCTCATTTTTGAGTGGGTTTTAGTGCAAGGAAATTGTTAACCGCGTGTTGTGCGTATTGGCAAACTTCATATTTCTTTGAAAATATTTCTTTTCTTATTTCTCAGACATGCAGGTTTTGCTCACGATATCTCCCTTCACCGCAGCGCACGTGGTAAATTGGCACTTAGAATTGAAATTAAAAATTTCTTTATTTATTTATTAGTATCGATATCCAATAGTTTTACATATTATAGGAGAACACATCATTCTAAAACAATAACAGTGTTTATGATTTGCCTATTTTAATGGTAGTTGGAAAAAAAATAGTTTAACGAACAAACGATAGATAATATTTTTTGTAACACAGTTTACTTAATTTGCATTACTGTTACAGTATTTTTTTAATTGCATCTATGTAAAACTTTTTTCCAAAAGAATACTGCTAAAATAGTGTAAAAATTAAGGCATACTAAAAGGTAATAATTTAACAACATCTCGAAGATATAAGAATCATTTTTCACAATTCAATATTATTCCTTTATTCTTACCAAAGTAAACAACTTATAAAAAGTACAAGTGGCGGGCATTTGGATCTGTTTGCATTGAAGCCTAGCCTACTTCCAAGTAGGCCTTGAATAATATCATCGATGTTTCTTAGTACAATTTAAATTGGGACCTGGCAAACTATGTCACATTATTATGATAATAAAAACTCCTACAATAATATAGAGTAGTTCATAAGGAGATTGAGAAAGTAATCGGAATTTACTCAAACTAATTAATTTTCATTGTTATTTTTTATTTCAGATTAGATTTATATAAAACTATATATTAAAAGACTTATGTCTAAAGTGTAAAATTATAATGTCGAAGAGAAATTCTGTAACGATGTCTACAAGGGTAGAGAAAAGAATAAAACTGATACCGCCTGATGGGGGATGGGGTTGGATGGTTGTAACTGGGGCTGCATTATCAAATGTAAGCATATTATAAAGATTTTTCTTATGAAATATTGATTAGCAAATTGGTAAAAATAATGTTCAATAATATTTCAGATTTTTAATCAGTCCATGCTGTCTATGTTCAGTTTATTATACGGCGATGCATTAGAAGCTATGGGCCACAATACTAAAGGCGCTGCTATAGTTTTAAGCACTATGTTGTTTGTTACAAATTTCGGTGGTCCCATTGCGGGAGTAATAGTAAAATTAACGTCGACTAGATTTGTAGCTATGCTAGGAGCATGCAGTTGCACTTTAGGTATTTTCCTAAGCGGCTTTTCAACCAATATATGGCATTTAATAATGACTTACGGTTGTTTACTAGGTAAAATTGTTAAATATAAATATCTAGTCTATCTATATAATGTGTATCTATTCTTTAACAAAGTAACATTTTTACAGGTTTGGGACTTGGTTTCATCCAAAATTCATCCTTCGTAGCGATCAACAGTTATTTTAAATTGAAGAAAAGCAGAGCAGTAGGTTTAGCTAATGTTGGAACTGGTGTAGGGCAGACACTAATGCCGCACGTAGTAAGATACCTTTTAGAAAACTATGGATTCCGAGGAGCTTGTATGCTTCTAGGTTGTTTAAGTTTACATGGGGTAATTTATTATTTTTTCTCCATTAACGTTCGTTATAAATTAAAAAAATGACGTCACAATATTTGTTTTGTAGATAGGTGGCACTTTATTAATACAACCTGTGGAAAGGCATATGAAGAAAGTAGAAGAGGATGTTATAATTGATGATAAAGTTCATCTCTTAGAAGAAAAACACAAAAACATAGTAATAGATAAAAATCTGAAGCTTAACGGGGAACCATTAACAAACAACAAACCAACTAACGCTGAGAAAAATGGCAAAAATGTTGAAAACGGTTTGAAATTAGAACATTACGTGAATGGTACGTAAACTAATAATTCAATTAGACGATTATGATTCCATGAAAATATAAAAAATTATTGCTTATTTATTTTTAGTTCGCTTATTTATTTTTACAAATAACTTTAACATAATAGTTTTACTGCACTAAATATGATTAGGAATTTAGCAAGAATTAAATTATTGGCACGATACCGCGGGGAGTAGGACTATATGATATTTAAGTTTCTAGTTTTAGTTTTTTTTTTTAATTATTATTATAGTTTTTAGTATTGTAAATAAAAATAAGTATTATGTATAATTAAATGAAATTAAACAATTTGATTTAAAAAAAAATTGTTTCAGGCAAAAGCAATTCAAATATATCTGAGCCAAAAAAGGGCATGTTAGCGAAAATATACGGTTTGTTTGACATTTCATTATTATCAAGCCCTAGGTTTTTGAATATTATAATAGGAACTGCTTTAACGGTTACATCGATTCAAAACTTCAGTTTGATATTCCCATTTTTCCTACAGGTGAATAGTATTCTACTATGTAAAAAGTATTTTATAGTATGCAATGGCTCGTTAGCAATGATATGATATTTTGTTCACAGAAAGTCGCGGCTATGGATAAACAGCAGACTGCAAATTGCATGTCAGCTGTAGCAATAGCTGACATAGCCGGTAGGTTAACGTTGCCGGTGATCCAAGATAAGTTCAAAATAAAAGCGAGAATGATGCTCATTATGACGAGCATTTGGCTTATTATTGTTAGACAAGGTAAGCGGTAATTCCACTTCTGTAAATTATTGCTAACGGACTTCAAAAAAAGAGGAGTTTCTATAACTGATGTTTTTAATGTATGTTCACTGATTTTTCGGAAACGGCTAAGGGATAAATTTTATAGTGTTACTAGCTGACCCGGCAAACGTTGTTTTGCCACATACATTAAAATCGCGATTAAAAACAGGGGTTGATCGTAATAGGATGAAAATTTTAAGTTTTATGTATTTTTCAATGCTAAATCATACTAAAATAAAAATAAAAAAAATTGTCAAAAATATAAAAAGAAATATTTAGGGGTAGGTTACCCTTATCATTGAGGGATTCGAAAAATGGATGTTGGCCGATTCTCAGACCTACTCGATACGCACACAAAATTTCATACAAATCAGTTGAGCCGTTTTGGAGGAGTTTGATAACGAACACCGCGACACGATAATATTATATATTAGACAAATTAGACAACATTTTTTTAATTGAGCTTGTGATATTGTCTATTTAAAAAGGTAAAATAAATGTTTTTTTTATAAAAAGTAAACATCGACGTGAAACACTAAAATAATAATTCCCACATAACAGCTTCTGTAGTCGGAGTTTTAATTCTTTGTTATACCATGTCTAAGACAAAAAATAGGGGACGAAGTTTTTATTGCAGCTATTTAGACTATATTCTAGTTACCTTGACTTTGTGATATTGGTAAGTTCACTTAAAAGGGTAAAAAAAAATTTCGACAAGAAATTAAGTAAGTAAGTATACAGTAAAAAAAAATCTCAAATGATTTTACGAAGCAAGACGCATGGGGAAAGCATACAAAATATCAGTACGTTAAAATTATCTTTCACGTTCACGATATTATTATAAAATAATATATTATCTTAAAGAAATATTTTATTTACAAAACTACTTTTAGGTTCCAATACTATAGTGCGTTTACTCAAAATAATCTTGTGGTCGATTTTGGGAAAATAAATATTACCTTAAAAATCTTAAAAATTTAGTCTGTAACCGAAAAAAACCTATTGCCAAAAAACGTATAAATATAACTCATATAACATTAATATTTTAAAAAAGGTATAGTTTTTTTTTTTTTTTTTTTATAGAATAGGGGGCAAACGAGCATGCGGCTCACCTGATGGTAAGTGACTACCGCCGCCCATGAACAACCGCAACACCAGGGGAATTGCAGATGCGTTGCCGACCTTTTAGAAAGGTGTAAGCTCTTTTCTTGAAGGTTCCTAAGTCGTATCGGTCCGGAAAATTCGCTGGTGGTAATTGATTCCACAAGGAAGTCGTGCGAGGGAGAAAACTTCTTCTAAATCGCACCGTGGTGGACCGCCAATCATCCAGATGGTATGGATGGTAACGCGAGTTTTGTCGCGATGTGCGATGGTGAAATTGAGCGGCTGGAATTAGTCCGAACAATTCCTCAGAGCACTCCCCGTGATAAATGCGATAAAATACGCAAAGAGATGCAACATCTCTACGCAGTGCCAGTGTATCAAGCCGATCAGAAAGAACTCGGTCGTCGACGATTCGAACCGCTCTGCGCTGGATGCGGTCAAGTGGAAGGAGCTGGCACTGGGGTGCCCCGGCCCAGAGATGAGAACAGTATTCCATGTGAGGCCGAACTTGCGCTTTGTAAAGTTGCAAGTGATGTGCCGGCATGAAATACTGTCTCGCTCTGCTGAGCACGCCAAGCTTTTTAGAGGCCAATTTGGCCTTCCCTTCTAAGTGACCACGAAACTGCACACTATTCGATATGTCGACGCCAAGGATTCCGATACTGGCTGAGGCAGTAAGGGGAGTGCCTTGAAACTGAGGAGATACGACAAAGGGGTTCTTTTTAGCGGTAAACGCGCAAACTTGTGTCTTCTGGGGATTGAACTGGACTAGATTTAGCCGGCCCCAATCCGAGACTTTGTTAAGCAAAGACTCGACTTCAGACACAAGTTTGTCCCGGTACTCGGCGACATTTTCCCGAGAAATATTGGCACGGCCGGTATATAAGGCATCACCAGTGCTGTCGTCCGCATAGCAATGAATGCTACCAGTTAGCAACATATCATTGATATGCAGGAGAAACAGCGTTGGTGATAGCACGCAGCCTTGTGGAACACCAGCGTTGATAGGCTTGAAATCAGAGCATTCACCGTCTACTACGACCTTGATGCTCCGATCAGCAAGGAAACTGGTGATCCATTTGCACAATTTCTCGGGAAGCCCATAGGAAGGAAGCTTCGAAAGAAGCGCTTTGTGCCAGACCCGATCAAAGGCCTTCGCTACGTCCAAACTAACGGCTAATGCCTCCCCCTTGGACTCTACTGCCTCCGCCCATCTATGAGTTAAGTAGACTAGAAGATCACCAGCTGATCGACCCCGACGAAAACCGTACTGGCGGTCACTAATCAGCTGGTGATCCTCAAGGTACCTCATGAGCTGGCAGTTTATAATGGCTTCCATTATTTTGGAGAACAAGGAGGTGATGGCGATAGGCCTATAGTTGGACGGGTCTGAGCGGTCGCCTTTTTTAGGGATCGGGTGCACCAAAGCTGTCTTCCATGAATTCGGGACTACGCCTTGGGAGTAGGAGTACCGGAAAAGACGCGTTAAAAGCGGTGCCAACTCCGGAGCACACGTCTTCAGCACAATGGGAGGGACTCCATCGGGCCCACTCGACTTGCTGACGTCCAGGGAGAAGAGTGCTTTGCGGACAGAGCGCTGTGTAAATCGCACATCCGGCATGGAGCACTCACATCGCGGGATGGTCGGCGGTGTGTTCCCCCCGTCATCTAGAGTCGAGTTGGACGCAAAAAGAGAGCTCAACAGATCGGCTTTCTCCTTTGCGGCATGGGCCAGTGAGTCGTCCTCTCTGTGCAGAGATGGAAAAGATGGCTGACAGAAGTTCCCTTGGACAGCCTTGGCGAGAGACCAGAATGCACGGGTTCCCGAAGGAAGGCGAACTAGCTTTTCGCCAATTCTGCCGATGTGCTCAGACCTTGCCTTGGCAATGACGCTTTTGAAGGACCTGGAGGCGGAATTATACTTCTTTTTAAGTGCGTTGGTGTTTACATCCCGAGACGTTGATGCGTCAACCCAGGCCTGGTAGCACTCCTGCTTATAGCGTGATGCTATTTTGCAGGAGCGACCAAACCATGGCTGGGATCTGCCTCCGATGGGCACCACAGAGGATGGAATAAAAAGTTCCATACCCTGAAGTACCACATCAGCAACAGAATCGGCAACAACGCTGGGATCTTCCGGCGAGAAGCAAACCCGCCCCCAAGGGTAGGATGCAAAAAAAGACCGCATCCCGTCCCAATCAGCTGACCTATAGTGCCAGACACGGCGACAAGCTGTAGATCGCAACTGCGATTGGAGCGTGAGTGGCACCGTACTCCGGATCAGACAATGGTCCGAAGAGCCCAGAGGGGCATCGACGGAGACCTGATATCCGTCCGGATGAGAGGTCAGCAGAAGGTCCAACAGGGAAGGTACATGGTCTTCCACATCTGGGATCCGCGTAGGCGAAGTAACCAATTGTGTTAGACCATATGCCAAAGCAAAGTCATAGACAGATCTACCCGCATGATCGGTTAAACGAGAACCAAGCCATTCAGCGTGGTGGGCGTTGAAATCACCAAGTATCACGATCTCTGCGGATGGGACCTGTTGTAGCACGGAGTCTGCAGCCATTTGGACGTGGTCGATGAGTCGGTCTGTGTCGGCATTACCGCTATGGGACCTATAGAGGCACCCGTAGACGCGGGGATGGTCGTCGCTGTCTACGCGCAGCCATAGGATGGACAGGTCCGTACCTTCAAGACTGCCGAGGCGTCGAAAACAGATGTCCTCTCTGACATACACGCAAACTCCAGCCCGGGGCACAAACGAGTGTTCTAATTTGTACCCCGGGTAGGAGAGATACGAAGTATCAGCCGGAGAGGACACCTGTGTCTCGGTAAGAAAGAGCAAGGCCGGCTTAGCTATCTCCAGATGGTAGTGGACGGCGTTAAGGTTTGAATGAAGTCCCCTGATATTGCAGAAATCCACGGTAAGCGTGGCAGGGGTTGCCTTTGTCTTCTTGCTCCGCTTGCCCCGAGCAGGTCTCGTCTTGAGCGGAATTTTGCCCCCCCCCCCCCAGAATACGCGGGGCAGCCTGAGCACCCACGCCCAGGAGTGGAATAGTTTGGTCGTGGATGCTCAGCGAGGGATTCTCCAAAGGTGCTGGTACTGGTTAATTTTTCTACATCCATTCAATAAACTCGCCATATTTTATATTACTAGTTATTATATTGAATTCCTCTATTATTTTTATATAATAAAATTATTAATTAAAAAGAAAGAAAAAAGCTCATAAAATACTATGAACAAAATATTAGATTTAATTATAAATAATAAATAGCTCACCAACTATTTCCGCGGCTTTTCTCACATGGATTTCACATTATCATCATCATTATTATTCCGTACCTAAACTGATTTTAATATTATGGTCGTTTTTTTCCTAAAAGTTTGATAGAGACAACGCTTCTTACATGAATCATCTATGTCATTTATATTTTTGGACGTATATATTTATAGTTATTTATATGTACTATTTGTATATGTATGTTGGTATGAATATATGTATGCTTATGTATGTACGTATATATTTGTATATATTTATAAATAGTATATTTTTAATAGTTTATTTATTGTATATATTAGTAAAATGTATATATAACGTAATTAATTATCATTTCTATTTTGTTTTTATTACAAACACACCTACTTCAAATTACCAAAAAAACAAACCTACTTCACCACTCCATGGGTTGACTGGTAAAGAATGCCACAAGGCATTAAGTCCGCCCTTTGTATTCTTTTAGATTAAGGAATCCAATAAAGAATAAATAAATAAATAGAGCATTGAAAAACAGTAAAAATGTATATGATTAACACAAATGACAATTATTTAATATAGACAATGAATAAAAAATATTACATAATTATTAACTTACAATTTTCGAAAGCTATTTTCGTAATAATATTGTTTTTTGCAGTTCTAGCGTACCAGACTGACTTGAACGTCTTACTCCTTATGTCATGCTTATACGGTTTTGGCAGAAGTATGATAATCGTGGCTCGAAATATTGCTATATCCGAAAACTGTAGAATGGATCAAGTACCTGCTGCAGTTGGACTGGGTATGTTGTTCATGGGTATAATAGTCCCACCCACTGGATATTTTCTTGGATGGATCCGAGATCACACAGGAAGTTATGTGGCATGTATTTCAGCTCAAAATGCCCTTTTGATGTTATTCTTATTTATGTGGATCCCAGATATGATACTTATGCGGTTACAAGAAAGAATAAAACAGAAGAAAAATATAGAACAAATAGAGCTCTCTTAAGAAACTTAAGATTTTCTTATCAGCTGCAAGATTTAGGCCTCTCTAAGATGCGCCACATGACGCATATCTCAAAAGATTTGACTATATACAACACTTTGGGCAGACTTCTGAGTAAGCACTGTCCTGTTAATGCTATTCCCTATTATAAATATGTATGGGATTTAGATTCAAAGAATAAAGTGTATTATATTCTTTTTTATATTCGGAATATTTGTTGTTGTTGAATATTTGTGTTATACGGCCTGTGTATGATTTGTAATTTGAAATATTTTAAATAAGTCTAAGGCTGATATTCAAAGAAACGCTCCAGTCCTCAAACTAAAGTCATATTCTTATTCATTGACGAGTTAAGGCTTGCAAAGTATGAATATATACCTACTCAGTGGAGAACGAGACGGGCGGAACGCGAAATCGGTGACTCAAGTGATGCTTAGAGGTTAAGAACTCTTTGCTTTGATGTAGACTTTATTCTCTTTATGTATTTCCTGAATCAGTAACTAAAAATTGTTTTCAACAAAAAGGTATTATTTATAACTCGTTGATTTAATGGTCGCAAACACGACTACTAACCATGTGGTCCCGGGTCCGAATCCCGGGTCGGTCCAAAGAAACAAGTAGATATTGAGTATGGTTTGTTTATTTAGGCAGTTCCTGTACCTAATCTATCCCTGTCGTGTCGGTTTACTGTCTCATCGACTATGAGAGTGAGGTTATAAAGAGTGCATCTATGCGTGCGCATACACTTCGATATTATAGTGCCCCTGGCCTGGGCAGATGGCTAGTCTCAGTTGAGGCTGGTTGGAGTTCAAAATCCAATGGCACAGATTTGAGTAAGACTCGAACCATTGTCTCTAACTAGCAGCTTTAGACATAGGTGTAAATGGAAAGCATTCTGAAGCCCGTAGCGGCGCGTTGAGCATACTTATTGAGAGGCTGCCATTCAGGACACTGTTAAACAATAGTGTCTGTATTTATCATACACGCCAAACAGAACGTCCCGTTGTAAACTCGTCTCTAATTTTCCTTCATTTATTTAATTAAGTGTTTCGGCTATTAAATTTCTATGTACTGAGTTATAATTATATACTGACTTTATTCCCAATTGCATGCATTTATTGTATTGAGACTGATCATTGTGATAGGTACATAGGTATATGTTACAACACCAAATACTCGTATTACGTAATATTAATTTAGCAAAATAGGAATGAGCAATATGTAATCACAATTCTAAATAAAGTATATTGAAGTTTAGAAGGTGTTTTACTGCCCTAGTATTTATGTAAGACTAGTGACCTGGTCCTTTATATTTGTATTTTTTTATATTATTAACTACAATCCCACCTGATGGTAAGTGGTGATGTAGCCTAAAATGGTGAAGCGCACTGATTTAACAAAAACCTATTCACTATTGCGTTGAAGACACCCACATTATACTCGGATGGAAACACAGATGCTGGCAACTTATTCCACTCCTTTGCTGTACGCGTGATGAACGATGTAGCAAACCGTTTGGTTCGAATGCGTGGTAAGTCAACAACGAAAGGGTGGAAACTGACTGAACGTCTGGTCGTTTGATGGTGGAAAGGAGAGGGAGTAATTAAATCATGCAATTTCTGCGCACACTCTCCGCAAATGCATTCTGTAGAAAACCGAAAGGCTGGCTACTTTGTGCCTGTGTTCGAGACTGGTAAGATTAGTTTTAACCAAATTCAGGTCAACAATTCGCCTTTTAGCACGTCTTTCCATTGAGTCCAATGCTGCTAGGTAGCATTTTGCAGCACCAAACCATATATGGCAGCAATACTCCATGCACGACCGGACTTGCGCTTTATATAAAGTAAGCAGCTGTCCCGGCGTGAAGTATCGCCGCACCTTTGGAAGGACTCCTAGCTTCCTTATAGCTGCTTTGGCCTTGGACTCAATGATCCGCCCGAAAATCATATTTGAGGATATCTCAACCCCCAACAACTGAAGGCGGTCGGTGTACTCCAGTGACACATTTCGGAAAGAAGGAGCCAAGTTGAGCTGGCTTCTTTTTGCAGTGAAGAGATATTATAATTAATCGGTTCAGACATACTGAAGGTTATCCCGAATAGACAGAGAAACAAAATTTAATATTATTCATGTCTGAATGGCATGCAAATAACCCCCTTAGCACAATAAGCTAGTTATTTCTATATTAGAGACAGACATAGACTTCTATTTTATTTATACATATATGTATAGATTTCATACAAGAAACCGCAAATCTGAAGAATTAAGCCCAGAAAAATACCCATTGGTACAACTAACCCGGAAGAACTCTTACAGCTGATAACAACTTTTTGTGTTTTATTATCACTATCACGTGGGTTTTATCACATAAATATGAATACTTAAGAGCAAAATTTCTCATATCATAATGTTGAAGTTTCCTGATTGATATCTCTTCATGAACGCAGTTGAAGACCTTGAAAATATCACAAAAATACTAAAAGCATCCTGTGTATTCACCCAGACATTAAAAATATACTTCACAAACATATCTCAACTCATTTTTTATGGAGTGATTTATTACTATTAAAAAACCTAAACTTAAAAAGTAAAAGTTACAGCCTATATATGTTCCACTGCTGGGCATAAGCCACCTCTCATTTCTGAGAGGGAGCCCTAAGGCTTGGAAATGTTCGCCGCGCTGCCCCAATGCGTGTTGGTGAATTTAACATGTCTTGGAAATATTTTGTTATATTATTTATTTCTCAGATATGCAGTTTTCCTTACGATGTTTTTCTTCACCGCACATAAAGTTGCAATTAACAATTTCATTAGTGCCGGCGGGGATCGAATTCCGGTTGCTTGTGTACTGTGAAATATACAGGGAGCGCTTATTTAACTAAAAAACGATTTTAAAAAAATAATAGTGTATGGTATATTATTGCGCCCATATAGGTCAAAAATGAATTATCATCATAATCATTACAGCCCTTAACAAGTCCACTGCTGAACATAGACCTCCCCCAAGGAATGCCACAAAGCACGGTCCTGAGCCACCTGCATCCATCGACTTCCTGCATATCTTACCAGGTAGTAACTCCATCTAGTGAAGGGACAACCTACACTTCGTCCGCCGGTACGGGGCTGCCACTCGAGAACCTTTTTTCCCTATCGGCTGTCGGTTCTTCGAGCTATATGGCCGGCCCATTGCCACTTCAGCTTACTAATCCGTTGGGCTATGTTAGTCACTCTGGTTCTACTGTGAATATCCTCACATCTAAGTTTATCACGCAGAGAAACTCCGAGCATAGCCCTCTCCATATCTCGCTGAGCGACCTTGAGCTACCTCATCCGACCAGCAGTGAAGGACCACGTCTCAGTACCATAGGTCATCACTGGCAACACGCACTGGTTGTACAGTCTTGTTTTCAAGTTTTGAGGTATACCTGACGAGAAGATGTGTCCTAATTTCCTGAACGCTGCCCAACCGAGTTGAATCCGTCGATTGACCTCTCGGTCGAAGTTGGACTTACCTAGTCAGACTATTTGTCCCAGGTAAACATACTCGTCAACAACTTCGAGCTTAGTGCTCCCAACTACCGGCATAGGTGTACCATGGACATTAAACATGATCTTTGTTTTGTCCATGGTCATTCTAAGACCTATCCGTTGGGAAACACTATTGAGGTCATTGAGCATAGTGCTTAGGTCCTCCAGCAATTCTGCCATAAGGACTATATAGTCGGCAAATGGAAGTATCCTTTCCAGTCCAGAAGCTTGAAAACGTCTTCCAATGCAGCGGTGCAGAGTTTCGGGGATATAACGTCACCCTGTGGTGTAAGCACCTTTCTGCAATTGGATAGGTTTCATATACTGGTTCTGTACTCGGATAGCCATCATAGCCCTACTCTACAAGCATTTCAGCACTTCGATATACCGACAGTCAACTTGGTATCGCTGAAGGGACTGCAGCACCGCCCAAATTTCGACGGAATCAAAGGCTTTCTCATAATCCATATACGTCAGACATAGTGGCAAATTGTACTCCTCGGACTTCTGTACAATTTGCCGAAGGGTATGTATATGGTCTATGGTGCTAAAGCCTTTTCGGAAACCGGCTCGGTTAAAACTTAGTGGGGGTCTAATATTACCTGAAGTAATCTGTGCGTAAAACTGACATCTGAAACTGAACTGAAAACAGCGATTCATTTGGTCGTGTCGTAGTAGTGCATCCGAGGCTATTTTGCGAGATTTTAAAAATTTGCAGAATTTTAGGAAAATTTCAGTAAAAATATAATATTTTTTATATTATTATAACATTAAATATTAACATTTTTATATTCATAAAAAATATATTTTTTTGTATCATTGCGGAAACTATGTGCGTCTTCCTTTCCGATCGGATAGGGTGTTTTTTACGAAATATTTAAACAAATTAATCATCAAAGTAAAGAAGTAGTTTCAAACTTTGAAACATAAGGCATATGATTCCAAAATCTCATGTTTAATGCATTAACCAACAGTCTGGAATTGCACGCACCAGGCGTCCCGTCTTGAGCAGACGGTCAGTGACTTGCATAAGTATGAAAATATTTCGTGAGAAAATAAAGTATCTATTCCGTATTTCTTGTTTCGTTAATAAAGTGATTTATGTATAATATATGACTTGATATACGTAAAAATGGAAAAAAAGTAATAATATTTTTTTCTTCCTTTATTAGCACAAGAATAAAAAATATTGTTTTTCCTAGATTTCCTTTTGTGCCGTGCGGTGGTGTCGTACGAGTATGAGAATCCATCACTTCATTTTCTCTCATGGATGTCGCAAAAGGCAACTATATAAATATAGAAAATAAGAAATGAAAGTATTTATTTGACAAATACATTACATTGAAAGAAGAGAAATGGTACTACTTAAATTAACATTAATCTTTGTGTGATGTCAAAAATAAACAATTAGTCAGTAATAATATGTGTCAGTTGGGACCTTAATTTACTCTACGAAAACGAAGGAAAATAATAATATAGCGCAGTCCTCCCATTGAGTCAACCTATGGAAGAGGCCTTTTTTAAGTAGTGGACTTAAATAGCCTATAATGAATGAATTAATTTAAAATAGCAGTCTTTTACTTATAATATGGAAGATGTAGTTTTAAATATAACTATACCACTAACTATTCTTGCCTTGAGAAATTAACATATGATAATTACTGTTCTAAGAAGCCTTTGTATATGAAATTGAACATGATTATAGTTAGTATTATTATTTTTATTAAGTTAATTTTTAAGGTCTTCTCAAGTTAATTTCATAAGCTTGATAAACGTTTTCATAGTTTGAAAGTTCCGTAGCTGCGGTGGCAGGTTATTTCAACATTTGGATGATGCAACTCTAAAAATACCTTGAAACGTCCAGATTTATGTTTTGGTAATAATATAATATAAGGATATACAGTAAATGGGGCATACACTCTATTTTGGAAAGTCAGAATGTGTTCAAAAAGGCACGTATTTTGGAAATTCAGGATGTGTCCAAAAAGGCAATTCATAATGCTATGTTAGTCTCCCCTTTAATCTATGGTACTGAAAGTTGGGTGTAGCAGAAGAAGCACGAGAGTAGAATAAATGCTGTAGAAATGCGATCATTAAGGAGTATGTTAGGGCTGAATCTAAATAAGAGAGTGAGAAATTGTGTGATAAGAGAAGAGTCTGGTTTGCAAGATGATGTTGGGACAAGGATTAAGAAAGGAATGCTTCTGTGGTTTGGTCATGTAGAAAGAATGAATGAGGAAAGAGTGACAAAGCAAATTTATGTTGCAGAGGTGAACGACAGAGTCGGGAAGACACGCCCTAGGCGAAAGTTTAACGAACAAATTAGCGATATATTGAAAATGGGCCAAATTAGGAGTACCCTTAACCGACCAGCGTGTACGCGTAGGTATATGGATGCTGAGGAGGCGAGAGAGGTGTGTCAGGATCGTGCCAAATGGAGGTCCATAGTCTCTGCCTACCCCTCTGGGTGACAGGCGTGAGTGTTTATGTTTTATTTATATCTATTTATAATAATATGTGATTGTGTAATAAATACAGCTTCCGATAGCCGGTATAACTGGCTCGGGAAATATTGTAAAAGGTGCAAAATTCGCCTGTCAGGCGCAACTATAAGGTTAATCGTCTCAACCACGGAAGGGGCTCATCTCCAGCAGTGGATTTTTACACCCTAATGAATACGATGACTATTCTTTATTTTAATATCAAAGCAAAACAAAGGACTTACACTGACATAAAATGTTTATTACAAAATATTCGTTACACCTACGTGTTTCAAATTCCACTTATAGATTATCTATCGGATAAAACCACATTTGTAATTATGTTATGAGCCATGTTGTTATAAACAGACAATAGTAAATAAAAATAATTGTAAACAGAATCTCAATTCCAACAGTGTAAACATAGCGAATAGTTATCTGCTACACAACAAATGTGTATCAAAGTGGAATACTATAATTCAAAGATTGATAGCATGATGTCATCTTGGTATTTACCAATAAATATATATGTGCATATCATACAAATAAGGCTCCAATCAAAAGCCTTCGCCTTTATTATATAAATTGGAGAGAAACGAAACAGTCAGTCCAGGTGTGCCAGATTCATGACTTCAGAATGCTAAAATGTCTCCTTAGAATGGTTACATTAGATTCAATGCGATTAAATATTAAACCATTGTCAAGATGAGGTGTGTTAACAACTTCGACAAGGAAGCCGATACGAGAATTCAGTTATGCTGTGCAGCATTTAAGAAGCTCCGACAGATTATATTGTCACTTCACCTTGTATTGTGTTCAAAATGGTTGTGTAGTGAAAAATGGCCCGACTAATCACAGCGCATCTAACAATTGCCTCGCTTCCTCTATTACTAGACAATAATCTAGCGATCTTCTGCAGTTGTTTTGAATGTCCCATAATATAGGTGTATGTGTCTTACATAGCTTTCAAATGGAACACGTCTACACAGATCCAGCTCCACTGCTCACTAAGAATAATTGCCGATTAAAATTCGTATATCACAATTACATAGTTCATAATACTGAACATTTCTATAAAGTCAATTAAATTATTCAGACTGTCTAATGGCATGTACACCGAAAATAATAATAATAATAATAATTTCATTTAAAATTATATATTTATACAGCCCAACCAGATGAGAAAACTATATAGATACTCCAAATAATAATAATAGTAATAGTGCTCTCTAATACAGGTGTTGTAACGAAGCGCCTTCATCAGAGCCTTAGAGTCCTAAAATTATCACCTTATACGTATATAACTATGCAAAAAGCCGTTATCCTTAATAACATCCTTATACATCCTTATTACATGCAGAATTGTTCGCAAATTTCTCTCAAATGATGCTATTCAAGATATTAAGAATATAACATAAATTTTACCCTTTCTGTTACACTTGGCCGTTGGCCATGTTACAGAAGATCTACTTACCTTATAAAAATAAGAACTAATAAATTCAGAAAATAATAATAATAAATCTTTATTTCGGATAACAAATGTCATAACAAAAGTAAGTCAGCCATACAGGGCCTTAATAATTTTCCTTATTATAGGATAGTATGTTTTTGTGCTATAACCTCCAGGATATTCTTGGCGCTGTTCCTTGTTCCACTTAGTAGCGATGCGGCTTTTTTGCGCATTATCGCCGTCAAACCCATCGGTGCGGGACTCGCAGAACATGCCTCAAGCGCTGCAGAAGCGGAGCAGCCCCAAAAGAACTCTAAACGCATTGTTATATTGCACCTTTAACGCTTTATACGCCCTTTGTGTGTAGTTGAACCAGAAAATCAAAAAAAATTGAATATTTTATAATTTAAGTAGTAACCTATTTTCATTTTAAAATACGAAATACATTTCATCACATTGGAATCCATCTAGCGATACCAACGCTAGTACTATTTAAACTGAGCAGTCAGCGCGAAACACCTCATTTTTAGAGTACACTTACGCTGTCTGTGACGTCACCGGAAATGAGTTGAGAACACAGTTTTGTGGAGTCACCGAATATATTTTTAAAATTACATAATTATTTCTGTTTTCATACTCTCTCTACTTTACTCTAAGCATACGAATTTTTTTTCTGGAATTACACCAAAACAAATGTAAGTCTATCATCGAATTCACGTCAAACGTACGAGTTTTTCGGAAAAACTTTAACAACTGTCAGCCTATCATTGTTACACGAAACATTTTTGTGGAAACACACTGTTACGGACGGCGAGGGGAGCCGCCGCCCCGTCGCCTCTTCATACCCCGTTACGCCCCGCGCACCCCACACACCGACCGAATATCACGTGATGCCATCGGCGAATCAGCGCGTGGCATTACCTCACGACACTACTCACATGCCGAGACACTCTCTTTCGAGATATAAGAAGGGCGTTTTGGTCTGTGAGCTGTTCATTTCGAAAGCGGCACTTGAAGACAACAGCAAGAGAAGAAACCTCAAGAGAAATCAAGAGAGACGAATTAATACTCCATTGAAGACTCCCCTCTGTATATATAGTTTAGTTAAAGCCGCATTGTAAATAGTTGAATACATTATCGGCCATAGTACCATCTTTTCTTTGAATAGTCCCTTGTGTAATCTACCTCAAACAACATCAGTTAGCTAATCAGTCAACAAGTTTATATATTAAAATCATACAGTCCACTTCTGTCCCTAATACAAACCTTTCCTCCACATTATCGCAGCCTCTCTATTTATTTGTCCTGTAAGTATGCTGGTTATGTGTCAGTCGCTGACCTGCTCGTGTGCTTAAAGTTTCTGTCAATATTCCACACATACGCAATGTCATGTTTGTGCAATTATGTGTGTCCTTACATAATTCATTTACCATGACAACTGATCTCTTAAACGGACTTGCAATTAATCGTCTATTATATTTTTACTATGCTATACTATACTGTACTATATTAAACTATAGTATATATTTACTGTTATCACAGTTAAGCCCTTAAAAGGAAGCCTTCTTGATCTCCTGTTAATAAAATTAGTAAACCCTACCTTCAGGCCAAAGATTCTAATTTCTCTCAATCACTTAATCAGATCTTATAACCTCTTTGAGGTTTGTTGACCTTTAATGTCCATTTAGTGCAGTGCTATTAATTTAGCATAATATACAACATGTTACAAAATTCCTGTGTATCTCTTTATCAGAATCAGTATTCAAATGTATATTATGTAGATGTATAAATTGAATTAAATGTTTATTATTATTTGCAAATTTTATGTGGTTGTATTACAACTAACTGAAACACAAAACTTAAAAGGGGTATTTGACAACACTCTTACTCCTCGCGCAACGCAGAGCTAATAAAACCACATACAGTTTGCAAATAAACAATTATTTAAATTTAAAGTATAATGATTAAAAAATTATATTGAGTCTTTTACAGCCGCAATCTATTCAATAAAAAACGCAGTTACACACACACGCGAACTATGTTTTTTGCGTCATTTATTACATTTTGAATAAATGACAGTAATGTAATGCAATCATGCAGACCAAATTTCGACCATGGTTTATAGTGCTCAAGTGCATGCGCAAAACCAGGTTTACTCTCTATTGCCCCATTCTCATAGTCTGATGGGACGTTAAACCGACACGACCGGCGAGAGATCAGGTGCAAGACCAACGCAACGCTTTCTGACTCCGGGCAGCTACAGAGAATTATTTAGCAGAAAATCTCATAAACTTTTTTTGGCCCGACCCTTATTTTGATCACGGGACCTCATGATTAACCGTCTCGTTTACGACCAGCAGAGCAAGGAGAATGTGACAGTATGCTCGCATGTACTGTCACATCAACGTTTGCGACGATACCTACTCGTATAATACGAGTACATACTGCGATAAACTACTCAGTGCCATAACGAGTTCTTTTACCACACAAGGAATAAACTTTTTACGAACATAGCTTCATTAAATAAGTTAAGTGTGAACAAATTAAGCCTTGATCTTGTTAATTTTTTTTATAGGATAGGGTGACAAACGAGCACACAGTCCACCTGATGGTAAGTGGTTGCTGTGGCCCATAGACATCTACATTTATCCTCGTATGCGAATCAAAATGCAGATGCGTTGTCACTCGTGAGGACTAAGATTGAATGCCTCTTTTCCAGTTAAAAAGGGTCTCCGATTCTCTACACTCACCATACGAAACACAGCAGTGTTAAGCTGCTATTTTACGCTGGTATTCTGTGAGAGCGTGGTTCTTCCCCGGTCGATCCGACCCATTCGTGCTACAACTATACTACTAATATAGCTGCTGCATGGCTCTACCATTTATTTTTATTTTCGTTGTTTACAAGGTATACAACTCAATAGTTATAGTGAATTAGGACTTAGTTCACTAAACTTATCACAGCTTGTATCTTACTATCTGGTTAGTCATCTGCTTGTTTACCCTCTCCCTTATAAAAAAAGAGTTCTGAGTGCTATTTAGTTATGACATGTATTTTATAAAACAAATGATCATGACCTCTAAGCAAGGTGCAATGTGTTCTTACAACAGCAGATATAAATTGGACTAGTACACAATCACACTGCGTTAGGAAAAATAAAATCAAGTCGTAATGTTAAACAACAGTTTGCAGAATACAAATATATCTGCGTTTAATTTCGTCGACGCTAAATAAATTCATTCCCGCTGTGCAGCGGGTAGCGCGTAAATCTTGAGGGTCCTTTTCGTATATTTTCCAGGGAAAACTAACGGATTATACTCCGCGCCTAGAATTTTGTATATTTTGCTCTTTGTCGTTGAGGAATATTGTACTGCGAGCTATTGTACGAAATAACAAACATTTTTTCACCAATGTTGCTTTGAGTTAGTGCGCTTCTACAAAATGGTTTCAGTAAATGTGTGTTCTTACGCTACTCGGCGGAAAAGTATGAAATTTGTTTTATTAATCTTACCAAATGAGCATTTTATTTAAGAAATTTTTAACTCCTTTAAGTAAATATTTGAAAAGTAATTTTCATTCGGATCGTAATTGTAATCTAGCCAGTTGTAATTGGCATGTTACAATATATAATATATTACGTTACAATCTTTAATATATACGTGAAGAGCAAACTTTATACCCCTTTTTAAGCGTATTGCGTGCGCGAAGGAATCAGATTTGGCATAGTTGAAGTTCATATGAAGTAAGAGAGCAGAAAGCTAAAATTTATATATAATATAACGACCGACGAATAGAACGACCGAGTCCTTTCCGATCGGCTCGACTCATTGGCGCTGCGAAGACATGTTGCATTTCTTTGCATTTTCTGCCGACTTCCAAAAAGGAGACGGTACTCAATTCGACTGTGTGTTTTTTTATGTGTGTTACCTCATAAATTTGTACTGGGTGAACCGATTTCGATGATTCTTTTTTTATATGAAAGCTGATAGTTCTCGTGTAGTCCCATATGAATTTGATCAAGGTCAGACCAATGGTTATTGAGTTATTCTTAAATAATTTATATTGAAGTCAATTATATTGAAGTCGGCTGTACAAAAATTTTAAATTTTCTTTCGCATTTACCACGGGGAGTACTCTGAGGAATTGTTTGGATTAATCCCAGCCGCCAAATTTCACGAACGCATATCGCGGCAGAACTCCAGATACCATCCACACCATCTGGATGATATTGGCGGTCCAGCAATGTGCGATTTAGAAGATGTTTTCTTCCTCGCATGACTTCCTTGTGGAATCGATTACCATCAGCGATTTTTCCGGACCGATACAATTTAGGGACCTTCAAGAAAAGAGCGTACTCTTTTTTAAAAGGCCGGCAACGCATCTGCAAATCCCTCCCTGGTGTTGCAGTTGTTCATGGGCGGCGGTAGTCACTTACCATCAGGTGAGCCGCATGCCCGTTTGCCCCCTCTCCTATAAAAAAAATATGTTAAATTTGCTTAAATAAAACGTTTATACTACATTATTTATATGTTGATTAAGATTTAACATTATGCCGGTTGGTAACGATTATACTGCCAATATACCAGAGTAAGTACTATGTGTTTGTTATTAGTATATTAACTATGTCTGTGCTCAAACAATTGTACAGAGTAAAGATTGTAGCCAAAGAACTAAAAACAAAAAGTGCAGTTGCCAATTCGCCTGCCAAACGTGGCATCTATGAAAAATAGCCTTCTATGAGGCAATCTATGGAGGAGGTCTATGTTCAGCAATGGAATTTTGATAGACCGTAATGGTAACGATTTAATGAGCTGTGAATGAATAAATGTATTTTGTGTGATTTCAAATGTTCTTTTTCATTAGTGTTTGGAGTGTATCTCAAGGCAAAAAAGCGCTTATTTTAGATTTTGTATATTAGATATCTATATATATATGTATATTATATTCAAAATATTAACGTGCAGTTGGAAGTGAAATATAGCTTGCTTAATATACAAATGTAAACATTTAATTAATTACGGTCGTAATATAGGTCCTTGCTTTTGGTGGGAGGATTTGCCGAAATGACCACGTTTGGCAATGGGATTGGCAAACTTAGAACTTAATCTGTTACGTCTTTTCATATTTTTTTAATTAAATCAATTTTAATATTTCCTAATGATAATAGAAAACTCATAAATCAGACCAAAAATTTGTTGATGACAATAAAATAAGAAAAATAAGGAAATTAATTAATGAAATTCTGATTTCTGTTGTTTAATGAGATAAAATATTTAAAATAAAATACATAAATTAAAACATGAAATAATAAACTCCCAATCACCTGCTAATAGCTTTGTTATTTGTACATAATTCACGTCTAACAAATGAACTTTAACAAAAGTTATCCATTACCAATTGTTTATGTCATATTTTATACTATATAGATTTGAGTGCATTTTTTCACATACTATTTTCTTACTGTGTAAATTAATCATACATAAATTTGTTTGTAAATGTACCAATGTCTACTGTTACAATATGGAAAGTCTGGAACCCTGTAAAACAGGTATACCTAGTACAGGGTTCACAGACCACACAGATTGTGTTATGTAAATACCTACTTCTTATAAATAATACAATAAATAAAATAAATAGAGAACTCTATTTGTTCTTAAACATTTAATTAAAAAAATTACCTAATCTAGGTATTTGAAAAAAAATTATATCATATATCGTAAACAGCTTTTGACATGCATTGCGTTTAACAAGGGTTTAGTTGCGCAGATTTTTTTATTTTGGCTTTCTTAAGATGGATAGTGACGGTTTAAACTTTATATTTAAAAATCCAGCGAAACTTCTTATATTATAAGCCATATTTTAACACATTCCATTTGGATAACTCACATTTTAAAATAAAATAAGTTGTAGCTTTTCAATGGCAAATAATAAAACAGCGCACGAGAAGTATTTGGTCTGTAAGTAAACACCAACGATATTGTTTTTTCGACTAACCACGCCACGTACGTTTACCATTTGGCGCGTAAAAACAGACAGGACATAGAATTTCACTAAACTCCTTTGCCTTTATTTATAAATTCTATGTTTTTCTTTAAAAGTTCACTGATAGACAAATATTACTTCAAAGTATATTTTATTTTCGTGATTTTATTTATAATTTAATGTCTTTCATTTGTAGTAGTAAAGGTTATTGAAATAATTAAGCAGGGAAAGTTTTTAGAAAAAGCAAAACCATCCAAATTCAAAAATGTCACTGTGGGTACTAGCACAGATTATACATACCCCATGGGCACCAGCCAGGGTGGTCGGAAGCGCTTGAACTGTTCAATTTTGTACTTTTTTTCCATAACTTAAAAATTATAACGAATTTTAAACTGTATTCCCATTAAGCCTTTTACTTAATACACATTTTATTCTGTTTCATTTTGAAATTTATAGAAGTTATACGTTTATATAGCGATGATGAGATATGATGACACTAAATCTTGAATTATTTTTTTATTGTGTCAATTATTATGGTTGTATTGAAATTATTACTGTCTTGGCCTTATGCGTGTGTTCAATTTTAATCAAATGATTATGTTATTGCGCAAACAAGTTAAAAAGAATGCAATATGATGACTAAAACTGTTTTTTACTTTTATTAAACAGGTTTATTCTTTCGGCCTGTAATAAATATTTAGTAGTCTATTTAAAAAAGAAGATATTATTTAAGTAAATGATAAGAAAAACTTGTTTTATTAGTAATTACAATCGTACTAAGTAAAGTGCCAGGTTTATTTTATATCACAGGCAGGCAAGAAAGATAATGTGAAGCGAACAAATGTAAAACAAAACTAACTCCTGTAGGACTAGAGTGCATCAGAATATAACTTGCAATATTAGATTTAACGGAATTTTGCAGGTGTGTGTATTAATTACTCATCGTGTGCTATATGAGGCCGCGAGAGCAAGAACGGCCTATATACCAATTTGTCCTATGGAGATAATCAAAGAAATAAATTTTGAAATTTTTCATTTTTATATTTTTTTTTTGCTATAAAGGCTTTCAGTTTTTAACTAACGTTTATGTAAATTGTGTTTAGGCATCTTTAGAACATGAAAATAATAATTCTAATCTAGACCTATTTTAATGGCTTTTTTGTTGGTTAGGCCACTTTTGCACTAAGCAAACAGTGGATACTCTCTATATTAGGCCTTCAACTTCAACACGAACATCACGTGTGATACTGAACAAAATCTGAAAATGATTGTTTAACAATTTAAATTAACATTAAATGAAATTTGTTAATAAAATACACGTTTTTACATTTAAAATAGCATTTATTTATCCTTAAATGACATACAAAGTAATGAATACTTTTTTCACAATTATTTTTATTCTTCAGTATTTACTTCAATTAAATCTAGATCTGCTCTGCAGCTCTCTTTTAAATCCATGTAAAAGGTATGATGTACAGGTGGAATGAAATCTAATAAAGTTCATCATCATCACCATCATTACAGACCTTCACAAGTCCACTGCTGAACATAGGTCTCCCCCAAGGAATGCCACAAAACACGGTCCTGAGCCACCTGCATCCATCGACTTCCTGCATGTCTTACCAGGTCGCCCTACACTTCATCCGCCGGTACGAGGCCACCACTCGAGAAACTTTTTTCCCCATCGGTTGTCGGTTCTTCGAGCTATATGGCCGGCCCATTGCCATTTCAGCTTACTAATCCGTTGGGCTATGTCAGTCACTCTGGTTCTACTGCGGATATCCCTATTTCTAAGTTTATCACACAGAGAAACTCCGAGCATAGTCCTCTCCATAGCTTGCTGAGCGACCTTGAGCTTCCTCATCCGGCCAGAAGTTAAGGACTACGTCTCAGTTCCATAGGTCATCACTGGCAACACGCACTGATTGCGTAGTCTCGTTTTCAAGTTTTGAGATACCTGACGAGAAGATATGAAGAATTTCCCGAACGCTGCCCAACATGTGACATGAACATTAAACATGATCTTTGTTTTGTCCATGTTCATCTTAAGACCTATCTGTTGGGAGACACTATTGAGGTCATTGAGCATAGTGCTTAGGTCCTTCAGCGATTCTGCCATAAGGACTATATCACCGGCAAATCGAAGGTGAGTGATGTACTCGCCATGGATGTTAATACCGTTTACTTTCTTAACTTGAAAACGTCTTCCAATGCAGCGGTGAAGAGTTTCGGGGATATAACGTCGCCCTATCTTACACCTCTCTGCAGTTGGATAGATTTCGTACTCTAGTTCTGTACTGTTGATAGTATTTTGTTCTAATCTTTTAGTAAAATAAAAATCTTGTGATGTCATTTCAATTACTTTGAATGGATGTCGCTTCCTTGCTGCTAAAACAACTTGTTTCCAATGTGCCGGTTCAAAAATATTTGCAAAATATTTTATGTCGTGTAATGAGTCCAAAGACTTAATCACAAGGAAGGTACGAGTGACCACTAAC
Source organism: Parnassius glacialis (assembly GCA_033319125.1). Classification (NCBI taxonomy): domain Eukaryota; kingdom Metazoa; phylum Arthropoda; class Insecta; order Lepidoptera; family Papilionidae; genus Parnassius; species Parnassius glacialis. The sequence continues at coordinate 33,283,689 of JAVANC010000013.1, read as the reverse complement.
AAAAAAACTATGGTTTATTTCTTCGACTGTAAACTGTAGGGAACTAATAATATACTGGCACAGTACAGCCATTTTTCTGTTTCAGTTCTGACCACCGCATTGGTCAGAATACATTATTAATTTCTTGTTAGACACAAATGTTTTTATAAAATGTAGCAAAAAAGACCCTTCTTCTTGAGGCCCCCTAGAAGCCACACTCTCATTCCACATATAAATGTAAACATAATTAGAAATCAAGTCATGGAGTCCAAAACAATAAGTCCATAGCTGGCGTTTATAATATGTGATTCCAGTGAATAAAACTGGAGTTGGCAATATAGACGTATAATAAGTCAAAGCATATGAGTGATTCATTTCCACTTCCTTCCTTCCTTTGCTTTTATATGTCTATTTTGAATTTGTTCAAAATATGACATAGGCCTAAGTGACAGTTCACTTAGTGTAGCCACAGTGCAAAAACGACCCAACTAACTTAGGCCGTTCATACACACAGATTTTGAATAAAGTTTTTAATGCAATAAATGTGTTACTATCGCCATCTCTTGTTGGCTCGAGAAATTAGTGTTAGGCTTTTTTGCTTCTTTAAAAAACAGATTTGTGATGACGATAGGCCCACTAACTAATTTTATTAGAAATGTTACTTAGGCCGTTTTTGCGCTCGCAGCCTCATATATATGAGAAATATTGTTTGATTTTCCTACAATTTTTAAACAGATTTACTTAGAACGCGTAATTATTCAAAGCCACTTTACTAAAAATAGTTAAATTGAAAAAATAATATAAGTTTTTATTTTATGACTTAATAAAACAATATTCTAATTACATAATATGCATATATAGGCATTCACGCCTTTCATCCAGAGGATTAGGCAGGGACAACGGACTTCCATTTGGCACGATGCTGATACACCTCTCTCGCCCCCTTTACATCCATATATACGCATACACGCTCGTCGGTTAAGAGTACTCCTAATTTGACCCATTTTCAATATATCGCCAATTTGGTTGATAAACCTTCGTCTAGGGCGTCCTTTCCCGACTCTACTGCTCACTTCTGCAACATATATTTGCTTTGTCACTCTTTCCTCGTTCATTATTTCTACACGACCAAACCACCGAAGTATTCCTTTCTTAATCCTGGTTACAACATCATCTTGCAAACAACCCCAAAATTTCTCACCCTGTCATTCAGGTTCAGCCCTAGCATACTCTTTTATAACTGCATTTCTACAGCATTTATTCTACTCTCCTGCTTCTTCTGCCAGACCCAACATTCACTATCATACATTAAAGTAGCAGTAACTAACATAGCGTGATGAATTGCCATACGTGCCTTTTTCACATTCTGACATTTTACAATAGCGTGTAGAGCCGCATTCACTCTATTTACTGCGTTCACTCGTCATTCCGTCTTTATCATATCTACCATCCCTGCTAAATATACATCCCAAATATACAAACTCATACACTTGCTCAATCTACTCCCCTTCTATTCTTATTTCACATAACGTTTTACTTTCTTTTCTTTCAAAAACCATCACTTTCGTCTTACTTGCGTTCACTTTTATACCCCTTTCTTTTAATGACCAGTTGATTAATGTAACCATATGCAAATTACGGCTGCCGCCTATGTAAAGACTTATTAATCGGCGCATAAAAGACATTTGACGGCGCATAAAGGCATTGGACTCACCGATAGAAATATTAAATAGAGGAGAAGTGGCAAGGGGGCGTGTCTGTGTCCGCACGATATGATCAAAATGCTCAGGTTCCATTCAAATGGCCGTCTTTGCGTATTAGTATACTTTCAACCGTAATCGTGAAACAATATCAGAATGCCGTGTTATTCAGTGGTTTCTTGTAAAAACCGAAGCCAAAACAAAATCTTTGTAGATCATGGAATCAGTTACCATATGTAAGAACAAGTATTTTACTATCTTTATCTTTAAAATCATGAAAAACAACAAATCGTAAAATATTTTTTGCTCTTAATGCGTTATTTTTGTTTTCAAATATCACAGCAACGGTACTATTTTGTAGTAAATACATTGCTCCTTAACCACTACTTATGTATATCGCTAAGCGACTGAACAAACAATGTAAATATGACAAAACGATACTTTATTTACGGGGATGAAACGTGTAGTACGGCCACTGTATCTTGCGATGAGTTAGTGTTGTGCTTGCGCAGATCCACTAACGTATGCTATCGACAACAATGTCGATTGGCGAATTGCTATTATAGTTTATTCTTTCAATTTGTCAACCGTTTCAGCCCGGTGGGAAGACTGATGTAACATAATGGTATTTATTTATTTTGATTATTTTCACCGTTTACTACACTGAATTCGTAACTAGCGATCATAAAGTAAGTTGCTTAAATAATTAGGTTAATCATCGGTGAAGTGTTTTGGGTTGAATTATAGTATATTATGCCTTATCTTCGTGTTAATTCCATACTTTTATGTTTTCAAAAGCTTCGAATGCGTTATTATACCTAATTGGCATGGTTCAGAATTCAGATAATATTATAATAGTGACTTTTGTTAAAAATAAGTCAACATAATTCTCCTGGCTATTTATTTGTTATACATGAGTGTTTGTTTGTTTTTATATATTTAACAATATCTTAACCAACCAGTGTTTTTTTAACAAAGGCTTGCCAGGTACATGGTGAGGTTAAGAAATTGCGTAGGATATATGTAAATGATAAATAAATTATTATCGTACATTTTCAGCCCAAAAGATGCTAATTTAAAAAAGAAATTAATTGATGCCACAGGAAGGCCACCAAACTGGTTCCCTACAAAAACTAGTACCATATGCCAAAATACCTACTTTTTCAATACGCTATGACAATCTAAACCAACATAACCGGATTTTTTTATTATATTTATTAGGTAGATTAGGTACTTAATAATTTACGTTTAGCTACATATTGTTTATTTTTATTATATAATTTCCTGTGCATATTTATTTTATTTTCAATTTTAGTACAATTTCAGTATAAATGGAAGAGAATCGATAACTTTCCAATTTAGTCAATCACTAATGTATATGTAAAATAAATGGTTTTTGTTTTTAAAATGCACAGCACAACGATAGCGACTGATATTTTTGTGTGAGTAAGAACTACAGTGCATGGTAAATGCACGCTGTTTCTGTAGGGATACGGTTTATAATTGATTGTGTAGTACGTTCTGATTTATGAAATGCGGGTGTGTGCGCGACTGTGTATCTATTGCTTTTACTGATCTGCAAGTGTAGTTGTAGGCGGATGGTAGGGGCCAACTGGAGACACCGGGATCCGATACATTTTCAACTACCGGGCATATCTCCTTCTATTATTATATCTATGGACTCACCTATTCTCAATCCACATTCTTCAACTTTCAAAGTTTCCGAACAACCGTCCATAAATAGGTTTAACAACCACGGGGAAGCTACACAGCCCTGTCTGACACCTTTTTGGAACCAGTCCGAGTAGACCCCGTTAATCCTGACACAAGCGCTAGAGTCCCTATAAAGAAACCTTAATGCATGTATCAAAGAAGCGCTCAACCCAAATGCGTTCAGTCTTTGCCATAACACATTCATGTCCACTCTGCCATAAGCCTTTTCTAAATCCATAAACGCACAAAAAGCTATCTTGTTTTTGGCCAAAAACTTCTCCGAAATCATGCGCATGAAAAAGACTTGATCCGTACACCCCATTCCTTTTCTCAATCCAGTTTGCATATCCTAAATTTTTCCATCAGTTTCTTTCGTAACGCTATCACAACACTAACACTTTAGCATACAGTTTACACACAAAGCTAAGCAAGTTGATACCACGGTAGTTTTTACAGTCCTCATGTGATCCCTTTCCCTTATATATTGGGACTATAAAGGTTTTGTACCTGTCTTCAAGTACCCGTTTCAGTTCCCAACATATTCGTAGGCATAATCATAGTCATTTATTCCATAGAACAATATTACATTTTATTGGAAATTTATTACATAGATAAAGACCAACATTTACATGAAATTATTTTAAATAAAATTTAAATCGATAAATTTGAAACATTATGTAACAAATTAATTAAATACTTTTCATGTCATAATAATATAGTACATAAAAAATCAAAATTTACATTCATTATGTTTATTTTTGTCATTTAGGTGATCGCCAACTGAGTGGTAGCTTTTTTTAATTATGGGGCAGACTGAAATGATCGCGAATAAGAAAACTTACATGCACAGTATAGCTAAATTGTATTTTATTGTTTTTCAAAATGTTCTCCTTTCAACTTAATGCACTTTTCCGTTCATGCAAACCAATCATTAAAACAGTAATTCCAGTCGGAAGTTGATTCCGACTTCCGAGCCGTATGGGAGCTCGCATTATCGTGATGCTAGATGATACGACGTTTCGGGTTATTTTTTCGGAGTTCGGCTATCATTTCTGGCAAACAAACCGTGATATACCACTCAGCGGTAACAGTTCTGCGTTCCTGTAAAGGAATTGTAGCATCATGCCCCTTTTTCGAAACAAACGTAGCGACCATTTTCTTTGACACGCTACGGGAGCAAACCACTTTCGTTGGTTTGACTTCGTCTTCGAAGATCCAAACTGCTGACTGATGTTTTCTTTCAGGGTCATATGAATAAATCCATGATTCATCAGCGGAGTATTAACGGCATTTGACTTCCCTCCGTTGAAGCCTTGTAGAGTATTCCGGCACCAATCTACACGAGCCGCATTTTGCTCTTCGGACAAATTGTGGGGAACCCAGCGGGAAGCTAGCTTTCTTACACACAACTCATTATGTAATATTGACTGAATTGCAGTCATTCCGATACTGATAACCGCCCGAATCTGCTCGTATGTCACATAAAGGTCATCTAATATAATAGTTCGCACAGCTGCGATGTTTTCAGGCGTGACCGCTGTTCTTGGTCGACCTGTAGAAGAAACAGTGCTGAGCGACACACAGCCGCGTCGAAACTCGGCATACCTGCGGTATATTGTCGTTTGACTCGGTGCTTCATAATCATAAATCGAAACAAGTTCGCTGAGACATTTATCTTGAGGTAAGCCGCGACGAAAATTGTGATAAATTATGGCACGGAAATGTTCACGAATGAGCTCCATTTCTGTTAACGACGTGTCAACTTTAAAACAACATAGTTTTTATTTTCAAACTTTTTTTAATTGTTTGAATGTCATTAAGATTATGATGTTTAAGATTGTGATGATTAAGATAAGAGGCCAGTATTCAAATTCTAAAAAAGATTTTATTGTAACTCAATCCGAAATATTCTATTCCGGATCATTTCAGTGTGCCCCTCCGTAAAAGTGATTTTAATTTATTTTGAAAATATTGGTGGCAATAAATAGTTTTAAATGAGGTATATATCTTGATATCTTAAGCTATGGCGTACAACATTCAATATTGGTGTGATAGAAATTTTTAAATCTTTTGAACGGGTCATTTCTCTCTTTTTCCTTTCTTTGTATGTTTCATATTTGTAAAAGTTCTTTACTAAATAAGTTATTGAAACTAAGATATACGATATAAGATATAAGATATACAGAGAGGGGGCCGTTAATATGCCAAGATTTCGGAAATGTTCCTTACACGACTCAATTTGTGGAATCCGTAACATAGTACGGATCGCCCTTTTTTGACTCACAAACGCTGCTTTTATATTATACTTATAACTGTTGCCCCAGAATATTATGCAATAATGTAGTTTTAATAATAGTAGAGCAAAATAAACCATTTTAAGCTATTTTAACGTAACTTCTTAAGGCATAGCATGCTTAACTGGCAGTAGATTCTTGTGCTTTAATTACCTTTTTCCTATTTCTAGAAATTTAACTGATTCAACAGAGTCAATATTTGTACCGCCAGTGTTAACGTTTATTTATTATTTTATCTTGCTGTAGATTTAAAAAGCATTACGTATGTTTTATTTGTATTTGATAAAATATCGTTTGTAGTAAACCAACTTTTAAAGTCGTACAGTATGTTTTTCATTTTAGTATTTAATTCGTCTACCGAGCTATCAGATACAATCGCGTTGGTGTCATCCGCATAAATAGTTAGTTTTATATCATGATGTTTGTTTTGTGTGTAAGCAGTTAAATCATTAATGAATATTATAAATAATATAGGTACCAAAATGGAGCCTTGTGGAACGCCCTTCTTTATGGCTGTCAATTAAGATTTGTATACCGTTTCGTCACCGTCTAGTATTGTTTTAATCTCAACAAATTGTTTCCTATTTGAGAAGTAAGATTCCAATAACTTTAAATTTGAGCCTCTAATTCCGTAATGTTCCCATTTCAGTAGCAGTATATCATGATTGATCGTGTGAAATGCAGAACTTAAGTCAAAAAATAAACCTCCTACCTTATATTTATCATTGAGTCTACATACAACATTATCGACTAGCGTATTTATAGCATCTATAGTATCCACATATGATTGATACCCAAATTGCCACACATTTAATATGGAGTTTTGTCACAAATGTGTTACTAATCTTACCTTTATCAGCTTTTCATAAAATTTTGATAATATTGGTAGCAAGGAAATCGGTCTATAATTTTTGTTTACCATTTTACTTTCCTTTTTATGTACTGGAAGTACTCGCGCAATTTAAAGCTAATCAGGAAACAAAATTTGTTCCACACGTTTATTGAAAAGGTAAGTTAAAGTTTCAGCCAATATATCAATGTTATCCTTAATAATCATGGTGGGTATTTCATCATAACCATGTGATCTTTTATTTTCCATTTGCTTAACCATATTTAAAATTTCATGACTAATAATAACGTTCCAACGCATATCTGTCACAACACTCTTCACACTTTGTTCCAGAATTAATTGTGCAGAGATTGAATCACTAGCATCGTTACTTAATGAATAAGTTTCACTAAAATGCCTCGAGAAAACATTTACTGTATTCTGTTGATGACTTATGGGGTTATTATTTACCTTTATTACTATAATATGTCTTTTTTTACTAAACATAAATTAAACAAGGTGTACAGCAGGCCTGCCACCACTCCCTATCCAGTCCTTAGCATTTCCAGTGATACTCTATCATATCTGGCTGCCTTGCCTGCTTTCATGCTTTCATTATTTCATCTACAGTTATCTCCCTACCTCTCTCCACTTCTTTACGAATTTCTATTTCACTTAATTCAGTCGACTCTTCACTCCTAAGCAAGTTTTCAAAGAATTCCTTCCATTTCTTTAAACTCTAAACTTCGTCATTCAGCATACAGCCATTCTCATCTCGTATAGCATTTATTCTAGGCTGTTTTGAATATGCAGTGTGGCAGTTCTTACGAGTTTCCAGAACATTTTAATATTTGCCTCGAAGGTATCAGATATCCTTCTATCATTTTTATCCGTTTTTTCTTGCTTTTTTCTTTCAACAACCTCTTTTACTCTCTTATTTTTACGTCTAAAATCTGCCTTTTTTTCTTTCAATCTCATCATTCCACCAGAGTTACCAAGCTTTGGTTGAAAGTAAATCTAGCCTTGCTCTCTTGTTTGCTTCAACTTTCATCCGTACATAATCATATCACCACAACGTATTATTTTTCCTTTCATTCGTTCTCTCAGTTACACCAAATACTTCGGTGGCTGCATCCGCTAAAACTTTTTTAACATTATTCCATACAGACATAAAGTCTTAATCATTCATACTCAATTCATTCAAACCACTTATATTTTCCCTCAGTCTACATTTATACTTCTCTTTCACACCTTCATCTTCTAACTTCTTTATTCTTATACGCTGTAACGCAGTGGTAGACACAGATGTTCAATGCCGCCAACGCGTGAATAGAACATTAATTCGGTATAAGACCAACTAATAATCCGTCCCTACGTTGGCCCCCGTTAAACCCCTATATCTACCAATGGAAAACAATTCTTTCTACTGCAGTTCTTTCACCCACAATTATGAAATCTATCATGCTTCTATCATCACCTCTTTCCCATATATACATGTGAATCCTCTTACGACGAAAGAAAGTGTTCGTCACAAAAATATTATTTTTCACACATACGATGAGGAGGACTTCACCATTCTCATTTAAACTTTCATCGCCAAACGTTCCCAATATCCTTTCGTAACCAGATCTTTTCACCCCAACCCTTCCATTAAAATCTCCTAACATAATAATATTTTCATTTCCCCTACATTTCATCAACATCATCCTTACCATGTCCAAAACTGCTCTCGGATATAAGTGGGCTAAGACATGTCTGGGGCGTACACCCCTAGCACAAACAACTTCTTTAAACTCACTTTTATTCGTATCCATAGCAGCCTTGGGCTTACACATTCATACTCTTTCACACATTGACCCATTCTTTGTGAAAGGATGACACCGACTCCCTGGCATGCCCGCTCGGTCTCGTCTACACCAGACCAGTAAGCGGTATATATGCCATGTGCAGTGGCATCCTTTCTCTATTGTTTCGCCTCATTTACACATAACACATCTATTCCTCTATCATTCATCATTTCGCACACAACATCCATCTTATCATTCATAGTTCCACATATATTCAGCGTAGCCAGACGTGCCTCCGCAATCCACTTTTCGCCACTCCGGAAGACACAACGTGACGGGTGGTGAATCTCGTCACCGGTTTTTCTCTCGGAGATTCTTCGCACACCTGCCCCATTAAAGAGGCGCCGGGAACTCGGGGCCATTTCTTTTATTTGTTGGCTCACGGTGCAAATTAAGTGGTGGTAGATTAGGTAAAATTAGAAAGAAAATCTCATAGACCTAACCTCAAAATGATAAGATCTATCTCTCTCCGGCAGGAGGGTAGGGGGAGGGGATAGCGGGGTTGTACCCTATCACAACTGTGTTTCTGGGTGCTTATGTATTTATGGGCAATAAAAGCAAGAATTTCCGAGTGTAAAGTATATACTAATCGTTTCTTTATTGTTTGTAAACATAATTTATTAAAAGAGTATAGGCCATAGAAGAATAAAAATACCAAGTATAATAATGTGACACTCGCCTTCGACATGGTCTTGCATCCTTTTCGCACTTACACAAATTTACGTGTTCTATCCAGTTTTCACAGTAACAGGTATTATATTAGCTTTTCCATAATTTACCAATTTATAGATTATAATAGTTTTTTTTTATTTTCTCGAAGACAGTGCATTACCATTTAATGCGAGTGGTATTGTTATAATCGGGAATCAAACCTCTACCAATTACCATACCTTACTTCCCCAAACTCCTCCCAAACTATTGCAAATCCGACCCGTTTCCATCCTTAAATTTTAATAAAAAATTAAAGTGTAAATTGGAAAAATAACACCTACACTTTACACTAGGTTCCAAGTAACGTCGTAATGTTCCTAAGAAAAATAAAAGCCCAGTCAAAAAAACATCAAAATCTCATTAGTTCCCATTTCATGCCGAAACGACACTACGGAAGCAGTATAACTAATGTACGGTAATAAACAGAGACGAGAAATGTCGTATTTCTTTTTATAACTTCAGTGTTTCATCCATTTTCTGGTTTAAAACGTATCCAGAGTGTGACGACGTGAAAATAAGAATTGAAATTACGACGTGTTATATTACTTGACCGGTCCCATAAAACAGTAAAAATAATTATGGTTTATGTAAGGTATTACGTTTATTTTACCATTATTTTACTGCTATCTTTCCATTTGCCATCTAGTGATCATAATTATCAGCATCATCATTATTACAACAGACCTAGTAGTGTTTTGGTATTATTGTCCGAACGTTGTCAACTGTTTTATCCACATTTTCTAAAATAAGGTTAATATCCACATTGTTATCCAACAGTGTTATCTCATATTGACCGCGTAAGAAGCGCCTTGCTTCAGTATTTTTGAATTTTCCATGCGTTATGCGTAATAACATGTTTTTCATTTAGTAATGGTGATCTAAATTCATTAAGTATTAAATTTTTAAAGACGTGTGTCAGGGATAAATGGAAACGGTACATTTCAGAAGAGACAGTGATGAGTTAAACCATAGTGAATAGTAGAAGCATGTTAATAATGGCGATGCTTGAGTATACTCTCAAAGTTGATTTTCAATCACGAGCACAAACATCAGTGCACAAACATCAGTCAGTCAACAAATGAGTTCGACATTTCGTTATATCATAAATACTGTATGATATTTTTTTATAGGATAAGGGTGGCAAACGAGCACACAGTCCACCTGATGGTAAGTGGTTGCTGCGGCCCATAGACATCTACATCTATCCTCTATTACAAATCAAAATGTAGATGCGTTGTTACCCGTGAGGACTAAGATGGAATGCCTCATTACCAGTAAAAAGGGCCTCCGGCCACCTGCACTCACCAAGCGAAACGCAGAGGTAAACCTCTCCTTCACGCTGGTTTTCTGTGAGGTCGTGGTACCACCCCGGTTCAAGCCGGCCCATCCGTGCGACAGCAAAAGCTGCCGCGTGGCTCTACCACTGTTATAATGAGGGCATCCACGATCTTTTTCTACCACCAGGGCGGCGCCACTTTACAGTCAGGTAAAATATTTGACAGATTTCATAGCGGGGACGATAATTTCTTAGGAAAATATAATCTTTAAGGTTTCTTTCTGTATTATTAGTTATATTTTATATTAATTACATTAGAAATGAATAAACCAAACTATAAAAATTACTAATAGACGACTTTTTAAAAAAAAAGAGTCATTATGTGCAAAAAATTAAAAATGAAACCACTGACGAATTGTGTTATATATTAATATAATACTCTAGATAATGATAAACTATTATTTAAAACTAATTTCTCAATTAACTGACACTGTGTAACAAAAAACTTTACCTTTAACAGTGGTAGAGCCACGCGGCAGCTTTTGCTGCCGCACGGATGGGCCGGCTCGAACCGGGGTGTTACCACGACCTCACAGAATACCAGCGTGAAGTAGAGGTTTACCTCTGCGTTTCGCTTGGTGAGTGTAGGTGACCGGAGGCCCTTTTTACTGGAAATGAGGCATTCCATCTAAGTCCTCACGGGTGACAACGCATCTGCATTTTGACTCGCAAACGAGGATGGATGTAGATGTCTATGGGCCGCAGCAACCACTTACCATCAGGTGGACTGTGTGCTCGTTTGCCACCCTTATCCTATAAAAAAAACCTCAGTCGCTACTAACGACATCTGGTGAGTGGAAGATTATTAGCCCTTGTTATAATACTACACTTACTACTACTGTTATAATTATAATATTCACTATATACTACATCGTTACTAATATAGCTTATCAAAAGTCCACTACTGATCTGGATTCATAGGGGGACATTTTGCCATAGTTGCTAATCTTGGCAAATGTAATGGTAACCTGAGTTTATATTAGTATTAAGTATTTATGAGAAAGACGACGTTGCCCAACTCCTATTTCAGTTTTTCTCTGTAACTTCTTACAACACCAACGGGATGACTTGGAATAGTGGCTTTTCTTACGGCGCCACTACACGGCACTATACATATTACTGTAAATTCTGAACACGATCTAAAAAAATCCAATTTGTTACTGTGGTTTATCAGGTTTCTATTAAAATATTACTATATTGATTGTAAAGTTACACCGGCTCAAATATTACTAATTTTCAATCAATAAAACCTGCCTTTGTGTCACATAAAAGAAAACAAACGGTTTGCGTCATCTTTCGTTTAGCGTACAATGAGTGGAATCATTTGCCGGCGTCTGTCTTTCTGTCCGATTACAATCTGGGTGTCTTCAAGCCAAGAGTGAACAGACTAAAGTTATACTATCTTAAGTTATACTACCTAGGGCTTCATTATCACTTTTTTTATAGTATAAGGGTGACAAACTAGCGCACAGTCCACCTGATGGTAAGTGGGTACTGTGGCCTATAGACATCTACATTTATCATCGATTAAGAATCAAAATTCAGATTCGTTGTCACCCCTGAGGACTAAGATGGAATGCATCGTTTCCAGTAAAAAGGGCCTCCGATTCTCTACACTCACCATACGAAACATAGCAGCATTAAGCTGCTATTTTACGCTGGTATTCTGTTAGAGCGTGGTACTACCCCGATGGTCGAGCCGACCCATTTGTGCTACAACCCAAATATATAGCTGCAGCGTGGTTCTACCACGTAACTTACCATCACGTGAGATTATAGTCAAGCACTGACTTATAATTAGTACAAAGCTGGCAAGTATTTTGAAAGATTTGCATATATTCATTGTGCTAGTTAGTGATCGCAGAGCCGATATCCCCGAAACAGTAGTGATGTTTTCTATCACTAGTATGTGAAAATTGGATAACGTTACCTACATCACTTGTGTATGTGCATCAATGACAAAACGAGCAGTCTGCATGTCGTCATTTTTGTATAGTAAATTAATATTCCTTTTCACGATTTTCACACCCTCTTGTGTATGAAGAATATGTTATGATAGTTTATTTATTTTAATTTACGTGGCCATAATAAAAATATACATTTGTATATTTTACCAAAATTAAAACCCAGACATTTCGTTCAGGTAAATGGAATTCTCTTGCTCGAGCAGCACACAGACGTTCCGTCTGTCTATTTAAATTTGCACATTCACTGAAAACTTTCCGCTATTGAGGCAAAAATATGTCCCTGTATTTTGTTTAATTATAAAATATTTATCGATGACATTATCTCTTGTAAAGTACATGACAAGTTGATAAGTCTATAATTAATTTCGTGAAAGCGATTTCTCCTTTTAAGTTATTAATGCATTTACAAAAATATATATGTACATAAATACATAACAACAATTCAAAATTCAAATACAAACAAATACAAAATACATACATAAAAGTAACATTATAAGTCTGTCTATTTAAATTTGCACATTCACTGAAAACTTTCCGCTATTGAGGCAAAAATATGTCCCTGTATTTTGTTTAATTATAAAATATTTATCGATGACATTATCTCTTGTAAAGTACATGACAAGTTGATAAGTTTATAATTAATTTCGTGAAAGCGATTTCTCCTTTTAAGTTATTAATGCATTTACAAAAATATATATGTACATAAATACATAACAACAATTCAAAATTCAAATACAAACAAATACAAAATACATACATAAAAGTAACATTATAAGCATCGCTGCTGAGATAAAAAATGGTTTAGCCAACTCCAAAAAGGAAGAGGTTCTCAATTTAGCGGTTCGTGAGATATGTTCGTCAATTGTTTTTTTAATGATTCTTTTTTACCAAACAGGTTATACTTCAGAGGTAATCAACGTGGTGGTTTAGGGTGGCAATATAAATAATTTAGTTTTTATTAAACTATTCAGACAACAATGATATTATGATATATCTTAGTCCACACAAATGGATAAAAGTTACTTTAATTTTAAGGTTTTATTTTTTACATTAATGGTGACGAGGGAGCACACAGAACACCTGATGGTAAATTAATGTTGTGGCCCATTTCTAGCAAAAAGGGCCTCTGGTTATTATATATATGTTATACTCACCATAAAAAACAGCAGCATTAAGCTGCTATTTCAAAGTCATATTCTGTGAGAGAGTTGTCCTTCCTTGTTCGAGCCGACCCATTTGTGCTACAATCATTATATACTCGTAGCTGCAGCGTGGCTCTACCACGTATATATAGTAAAAACCGACTTTAAAGAACTAAAACGTAGAAAATAATTTCATATTCTGGAGTCAGAGCTTTAACTCTCATAAACAATATGTCTTAGCGCCGACTTTATAATGTGAAGTTATTTATTCTTTGTATTTTTTTGAACTCGGCCTTGACTTTTTATTAAAAGTTATTTTTTTATATATTTATTTAAATTATGTAATTTAAAACTTTTCAAATTATTCATTCTCATACAATCAACATTATTCTTACAGTCATCTTTAACTTTCAGGCGGCGTGCAAACACCATGAATGCATTAGACGAGATACCTATAATGTGATCGGAAGAAAAGTAATCTCTCACTACGCTAAAGCTTTACAAAACATTTTCTGCTGACAGAAAGAAATTATATAATACCCTCTTTTATTGCTAATGAGGAATATCTCGTTGCCTGGTTGGTCTAATGGTCGCGTTCGAAAACGCGATTTCTCTTCTCGTTTTGTGATCTTGTTTAATCACTTATTAGTTTTCCTGTCAAGAAATTCCCAATTCCAAATTCTAATACTAGGCCAGAGTGAGGAAATTGACAGTGCTTCACCATCATGCCTCAAAAAGCAGATATAACCGTTGGTCTTGCGACTGATGTCTCTCCGGTCTTGTCGGATTACCGTACCATCGCACTATGAGAACACCTGTGTGCACTCTCTATTACCTCTGGCTGTGGTTGCGCATACAATTACGCACTTTAATATCTATCACCGTGAGCAAAATTAGTTTTGGAGGACGTTATTATTTTCATTAGGTGTCTATGGGCCACACGATCGATTAAAGATCCGGTGGACTATGTATTCATTTTTCACCCACTCTTTCCCTTGTGTTAAAAAGTGTTCCTATCACTTATTCTTATCGTATGTACTATATACTATATTCTATATATATAAAAATTTTAAAATTTTCTTTAATAAAATCTGGGAAGGTCTTAAAGTCAATTCGGAAAGAGTTTGATCTGGAAATGCTAGAAAATATATCCGGTGCAACTGCAAAATTCAAAGTGTCAATGAAACTGGCGTGAGAATTCCATTGTTGTGTTGAAATATAACCTTAGAAGCATTCTCTACACGAAACTTCATCGAGCAGTATTTTCTACTTCCACGTAATAAATGTATGTAATCTAATCTAATATATAAAAAATAATTTTTGTTTGTTCGTATTTTATGCGCTGCCATACCGTTCATCATGCGCTAAAATTTTATCAACTTATTGCTTGCACATGTGCGAAGGTTATAGGCATAGTTAACTTACAGTAGATGGCGCGCGTCATATCAACAAATTAATTTGAGCGTTATAATATTCCAGATAAAACAATATAGCTATAAAAAATATTATCACAATTATTTCTTCTGCGGTTCAACGCGCCGGGTAACAGTCAATAGTTAATAAAGAAGAGTTAAGAGAAGGATAAGGATAACCTCCATGTGGTATTCTAGCTTCTGACTACCCGATAAAGTCGAGTAATTCATACCCCGCATAGTTTGTACCCGGTAGAAAAGTTACGAAGTATCAGCCGCAGAAGACACCTGTGTCTCGGTGAAAAAGAGCAAGGCCGCCGGCTTAGCCGTCTCCAGATGGTAGTGGACGGTGTTGAATGTTGAACTAACTACCGAATGTTGCAGAAGTCATGCAGTATTAGTAGTGAGAGTTACCCCCCCCCCCCCGAATACGCGGGGCAGCTTGAGAACGCACACTCAGGTAGTTTAATAGCGGATGTCCGGTGAGGGATTATTCATTACCAGTGTTGCTGGTACCCTTTTTTTTTTTTTTTTTTTTTTGCGGATGGAAAATCATCAAATGACGCCTTTCGCTCTGGGTGGGGCGGAAGGGAGTGTCAGACTTTTACTGACTAAAAACCATCCGTGTTCCTTCAGTGCCCTTACGTTCCGGAGCCGCGGTATCTCTTTCAAACAGCCCGCAGCCCCGGCAGGCGTCGGCCCTTGCGGGCCCCTTCACGATGCTGACAGCTCTTTGAGGCGCGCGTGGAACAAAACGCGCCGTCGACACGGCCTGTCGTCGTTAGACGGACGGACGGCGAGCTACGTTGCTGGTACCCTCCTGTGTAAATTCCGCTGGCATCTTATGGATAGGGGAGTGGGGCTTCAGCCACGTGCACTAATCAAGTGAATCGCATAAGCAAAGCTTCTATTTCACGCTAATATTCTGTGAGGTCGTGGTACTTCCCCGGTTCGAGTCGGCCCCATCCATGCAGCAGCAGAAGCTGCCGTGTTTTTCTACCACTGTTAACTTATTAAAAAAAAAACGGGTTATATTGTTTTTATTTTTATTTATTTTTTATCGAGTTTGTCAGCGGGACATACTAGGATATTACTTGTGTACATTTCTATGAGGGTTACTGAGCGCTGCCGCCGCGCTTCTCCAGTAGTACCGGACTTCAAATTTTTCACAATTTGCACTAATTTATATTTATCTACTTTTAAACTTATATTCAATACTTGGATTTCTTGATAATTGACATAGTTTAATGCCAAAATGTCATAAGATAATGAAGGAATTGAATCATATAAATACGTGTAATTTTTATTGAAAAATTTTTGTATTGTTACAAATTATTTCTATTTCAAGTTAATTTATAAGTCAAGTATACTTATCATTTTTCTATGTCTTCGCAAATACATTTTACATAGATGAATTTAAGTACTTATTACGAAACAGGTAAGCCTGAATGGGTGCTGTAAAGAAAGCAAACGTAGGGTTTTCAAAACAAATTCAAATTAAATCCGTTTAATGAGTTTCATTCAATAATCTATCAGTCTTACTTATTTTCGTTGATTATCGCTTACTCAAATTTAATATTAATTTGCATGTGCAGTCACTGTTCACATGCTTACCGATTGAAGAATGCATCTCAATTGTAACTAGCGGGCTGGAAGAAAACAACATTCCTGTAGAATATGAGGTATTTCTCAGACACTGCCTTACATCTAGCTACCTAATATGTAAGGAATAGTTGTACAAGCAAGTAGATGGTGTGACAATGGGTTCACCTGTATCTCCCATAGTAGCCGATATATTTATGGAAGACTTTGAGGTGAAAGCCTTGCTTACTGCTCCCGTAAATCCATGATTCTACAAGCGGTACGTAAACGATACTTTCACAATTCTACTTTTAGATAAAT
Source organism: Parnassius glacialis (assembly GCA_033319125.1). Classification (NCBI taxonomy): domain Eukaryota; kingdom Metazoa; phylum Arthropoda; class Insecta; order Lepidoptera; family Papilionidae; genus Parnassius; species Parnassius glacialis. The sequence continues at coordinate 33,266,857 of JAVANC010000013.1, read as the reverse complement.
AAACTGAATTTTTAGACCATTGTAACTCCATAAATTCTAAAATTCATTTCACAATAATGTTAGAGGCAAATAATTCTTTAGCTTTCTTAGATGTATTAGTAATTCGGAATCCTGATCACAAATTGAGCCACACCGTGTATAGAAAAAAGACACATACAGATATATAATATTCAAATGGTGATTTGCACCACCATTCTTCGCAGTTAGTTACCGTGGGTAAATTTTTTTAACGAGAGATTTGTGGCAGTAAAGACCCCGATCTCCAACACGTCAAGCAAGTTTTGCATGACAATGAATGATAGAAGCCGGCCACAGTTGAGCGTGTACTTGATGTACCGCCTTATTTCAGAGATGTTACTGACAAGATTGGCTTCATTTTGGGGCGTGATTCTATTAAAACACATCAAGCCGCCGAAGAAGATTAGTCAGTTTTTACCATCAGTCAAGTTTAATATCCCTCTGCAAGGTTAAGGAGTGTACAAGCTTGATTGTAAATGTGGTCTCTCTTACATAGGACAAACCCAAATGGGAAGTCTGCAGTTTGTTAATATCTACAGGATCGCCATCACTATATCAGATAGGATAGACCATAAATGCTCGCTAAAAACAGCGGTTACTTCCAAAGATGAATCGCGAGTCTATTGAAATTAAAAAACATCCTAATTTTAATAGAGAACATGGCTGTGTGCTACCGTTTTCTTATAATAATGGAATTAATAAAATTAAATCCCAACCCAAGCATACAACTGCAAGGGTTCAAGATACTATAAGTTCATACTACGTAGATCGGACCAAAAATTGATTATTTTAATCTGGAGGTAGCCGTGGTTAACTATGACATTGGGACGTCGAACACATCAGTCCTCCCAGTGACCATGGGTACTGTAAAGTGTTTGAAACGTCGGTAATGTAAAAATAAGTTAAAATACGTGACAAAATGCATTTATGCGTTTTATAAAACAAGTTTTATTTACATTATGAATTCAATATTGCAGCTATTACCTTCAGTCATAATCTTATGAGATATGTTTAACATATTGCCGTTACTTTTACAATAACCTATCATAGAAAGGTATATAGATATTTTCGTTGATCATTATGTAACTTTAAGCTTGCAAAAGTCCAGCAACCACATCAGAACTAAGGCAAGGTGGTAAAGATTCACGTAAAATAATTGTGGAATTGGATTTGACAAGCCCTGGCAGAAATCAGATATTATTAATTAATTCTGATATATTCAGTTATTTATTTTCATAAATTCATCATCGCAGCCAGCTTCACGTTGAAATAGAATCCCTTCATTGTGAAGAGAAGACAATAAGTAATTGCTTCCAAAAAAAGTGAATGCAATTTAGCGCTGTTCTCAATAAATGAGTGCTTAAAGCGAGAAACAAATAAGAGGAAGCAACAGAACGGGCTGCGCATTGTGAAAGTATCGCAGTCAACGGTTAGCCGTAGTGTTTCACTGAAATAGTTCGATGGAACTTGGGAGCTTTCAAACGAAGGACTAAATGAATCCAATCAACTGTGAACAACAACACGATGTATAAATGTATTATAACCAACTCGCTTGCATTCTTAATTTAACTTTTTGCATATGTAAATGAATGGTAACGAATTTCATACATTTAATAATTTCATATCAACGGATTGCTGGGTAAAATGGACGTAAGAGCTGTTTTGACACCATGAAAATGCCGTCAAATACTTATCTTACTATCTTTATTAGGTATCGTATGATGGAATAACTGCCTCAAAATGCCAGACCTTAAATGTCCTGAACGGCTATAAGGAGAGTAGGAGAGCAGCAAATGAGATCATCAAATTTCTACCTACAGCGAACATTTCAAAACCTATATTGGGCTATGAACAGATATTATAAGCTATAATTAAAATCAAAAATTAAAAAAAATCAATAATAACGTCCGAATTTCGGTCACAGCGGCCAGTCTAGAATTCGCTGTGTAGAATTATTATCTTTATCGTGCTTTGTCTGTGTCTGTTTTGTATATGAAAATAAATAAATAAAAATAAAACCAATAACTGATTTTTGACTTGACCTGGGTTTCGACCCCAGGCAGTTAAATTTGAACCAAATAATGAAAATATAAAATACATATTATGTGGTTAGTACAGCAATGCATCAATGGTGATTTTCTGCCGACTTCCAAAAAGGAGACGGTACTCAATTCGACGGTATGTTTTTTTTGTGTGTTACCTCATAACTTTGTACTGGGCGAACCGATTTCGATGATTCTTTTTTTATATGAAAGCTGTTAGTTCTCGTGTAGTCCCATATGAATTTGATCAAGGTCAGACCAATGGTTATTGAGTTATTCTTAAATAACCTATATTGAAGTAGCTTATATTGAAGTCGGCTGTACAAAATTTTTAATTTTAAATTATATAACCAAGCAAATGGTTTAGTACTTAGTTATTTATTGATTTGTTCAATTTTTTTATAGAAGAGGGGGCAAACGAGCATGCGGCTGACCTGATGGTAAATGTCGACCGCCGCCCATGAACAACTGCAACACCAGGGAAATCGCAGGTGCTTTGCCGATGTTTTAAAAAAAGAGTAGGCTCGAATCTTGAAGGTACCTAAGTGTTATCGGTGCGGAAAAATCACTGGTGGTAGTTGATTCCACAAAGAAGGTATGCGAGGAAGAAAACTAAGCTTCGAAAAAAGCGATTTGTGCCAAACCCAGTCAGAGTTCTTCGCTATGTCCAAATTAACTGCCAATGCCTCCCCCTTAGACTTCACTGCCTCCGCCCATCTATGAGAGTTAGATAACCCAGAAGATCACCAGCTGAGCGATTTTCAAGTTACCTCATGTGCTGGCAGTTTATAATTGTTTACATTCTTTTAGAGAACAAGGAGGTAATAGCGATAGGCCTATTGTTGGACGGATCTGAACGGTCGCTTCTTTAGGGATCGGGTACACCAAAGCTGTCTTCCGTGAGTTTGGGACTATGCCTAGGGATTAGAAGTACCTGAAAAGATTCGTTAAAACCAGTGCCAACTACGGAGCACACGTCTTTAGCACAGTAAGTGGGACTCCATCAGGCCCACTCCACTTGTTGCCGTTCAAGGAGAGGAGTACTTAACGCACCGAGCGGTGTGTAACCAGCACATCCTCCATGAAACACTTATACAACCAGATGGGCGGCGGTATGTTTCCCCCCGTTATTTAGAGTGAAGTTGGACGCAAAGAGAGAACCTACCAGATCGGCTTTCTCCTTTGCGGCATGGGCCAGTAAATCATCCTCCCTGTGCAGATATGGCAGAGATGGCTGATAGAAATTCCCTTGGATAGCCTTGGCGAGAGACTAGAATGCATGTTCCCGAAGGAAGTTGAACTAGTTTCTCGCCAATTCTGCCGATGTTCTCTAACTTTGCCTTGGCAGTAATATTTTTGAAGGACCTGGAGGCGGAATTACACTTTATTTTAAGAGCGCTGGGGTTTGCATAACGAGAAATTGATGCGTAGGCACCACAAATGATAAAATAAAAAGTTCTATTCCTTGTAGAACCACATCAGCGATAGAATCAGCAACATCGTTGGGATCATCCGGCGATATGCAAACCCACCCCAATGGCAGGGTGCATAAAAATATTACATCCTGTTCCAACTGACCGACCTACAGTGCCCAATTCGGCGGCATACTTCAGAACGCAACCGCGATGAGAGCTTGAGTGTCACCATACTCCGGATCAGACAATGGCTCGTAAAACTAAGAAGGGCATCGACGAAGACCTGATATCCGTCCGGATGAAGGGTCAGCAGAAGGTCCTACAGGGAAGGTGCATGATCCTCCACATCTGGGATCTGCGTAGGTGAATTAAGGTAAGCTGTGTTAGGCCATACGCCAAGGCAAAGTCATAAACAGATATACCCGTATGATCGGTTAAACGGGTACCAAGCCATTTATCATAGTGGGCGTTAAAATCACCGAGGTTCACGATCTATGCGGATAGGACCTGTTGTACCGCGGAGTCTGCAGCCATTAGTTACTGTTACCGCGTAGCCATAAGATGGACAGTTCCGTACCATCAAGGCTGCCGAGGCGTTGAAAACAGATGTCCTTACTGACGTATCCGCAAACTCCAGCCCGGGGCACAAAGGAGTGTTCTAATTTATACACTGGGTAAGAGAGATAAGAAGTATCAACCGGAAAGGACAGCTGTGTCTCGGTTAGAAAAAGCAAGGCTGGCTTCGCCGTCTCCAGGTGGTAATGGACGGTTATAACATTTGAATGAAGTCCCCTCTCCGACTCGCTTTTGTTTTATTGTTCCGCCCCGAGCAGTTTTAGATTTGAGCAAAATTTCACCTCAACCCCCCACCCCGCACATATACGCAGGCTAGCCTGTGAACCCACACTCACGAAGTGTAGGGTAGCTTGGACGTGGATGCTCAGTGAGGGATTCTCCGTCACTAGGGGTGCTGATGCCCTCCTGGGGTAGTGTTTTATTTAGCTCCACTACCATGTTAAGGTGGGAGGGGGGGGGGGGGCTGAATTAGGCTTCCGGCCCCCTGTACTTACCACAATTTGCGCTGGTATTCTGTTAGGTCCACGACCTCACCACCCCGTTTCGAGACGGTCTATCCATGCAACGAGCTGCCGCGTGGTTCTACCACTGTTAATTCAACGATTAAAACATTAAATAATTTTGAAATATAATTTTATCTCCGGTTATTATTATATTATTTATTTTTGAATTTGTTTTATATTTAATTTAAAATGTACTAATGATTCTTTTTGAAAAAAAAAAGTTTACATAAGGTTCATCAGTATCTTAAAACAAAATTTCTTGAAATGTTTACATATACTGGTGAAAATTTTAAGTACTATGTATTACGCCGCAAACCGTCAGTGAGACTAGCACGAGAATTCCATTACTGTATTCAAGTTACATGTTCGCTCAGTGCTCCGCTATCGAGAGATGTTCACCTTTTAACCCACTATCGCTCACGCGGGGTATTGTTAGTTCCCCGCAGATTTTTATACGTAAATTTAAATAAGAAGTTAATTGACCTTTGACCGTGTACTAGAGTCTATTTTGAACATTGCTAAAATCAATTGCAAACTTGTACATTATTCTGATAATCTGCAATCTGTTATTCCTTTTTTCTTTTCTTTTTTAAACGTCCACTATAGGATTTTCTCCTGAATCGTGGGAGCTGTTTATATACATAAATTTCCTATAGACAAACATCCGGACCTGGAACAATAATTTATAGGCCATACAAATACTTGTTTTGTGCGGGATTGAAACCCACTGCCCTTCAGCCCTGCAACTCAATTTTAAGCCTATACGCTAAGGAGCCATCAAATGTATTATTAAAAGCATATAAATAAAAGTATTTGTTGTAACTGTGGATTGGGTTATGCTTCATATTTTTAAAAGAAATCTCTTCAATTATCCAATATATAACTACTGAAAAGTTTAATAAATATTCCTGGCCAATATCCGAAGTTATATCTCCAACAAAAAGCATCGATGCCGTGTTTGTTCTTGCTTGTAAGATATTAAAACTATATCTCTCTAGGATTCTGGAAGTGAACTATGTGCATTTCTTGCTAAAAATATGTGTTTTATATTATAGTTTCACAAAATCCTTATCATTTATATTCCTAATATGAAGTCTATCTTAGTGCTAATATTTTCTTTTTTCTATCAATTATTCTTGTATAAAAACTGATAACTATCAGTGTTTATTTTATTATATTGTAATTGTTGTGATAGTATGCCTATGAATGTTTTTTTTTATTAATTCGTTAAAATAACTCTGATTATTTAAATAACTTAACATGTTCCTTCAAAGTAATATAAGGCCAACATAATCCGTAAAATCCCAGGAAGCTAAAAAATCCCCGCGAGTGACCGAGGATTAACAAGTTTGTTTATTTAAATCGACCACAAAATCACTCAACCTTAGAATATTGTATATATATCCTTTAACCTTTTCTCCTTTTCAGCGGCTGTTGAATTATTAATGCGAAATAATAACCTTTCTTATTATTATTCAAATTAAAAAATAATAGTCTTCATGGTGGGAATAAATTAAACGGAATTTTAAAATAAAATAATTGACTGGGAAAATTAATATAACTCATACAAGATCAATATATATCTACTGTATGATTTCACGCAATATTTTTCAATCATCGGATAAAATTATCTATCAAACAAATTAAAAGCTAAAAGAATATTAAATTGAAATAATTGGACTATTTTATTCAAACGAATATAATTTTTATTTTGTTTATATTGTAATTTATCCCATGAATAAATTTCATATTAGGATTGCAACATCGGCCCCATGTCATTAATACATTCGTAAAGTAAATACCAATGTATTTTAAACACGCGTTTGGTTATATAGTAATATTATTTTCGGAAACTATTTGACATGCTTGTTTATATTATGCTACATGTAATTAAATATTTAAAACAAACAAGAAAAACCTGTCAGGGCCTTTTCTTTTATTATTTTGTATAATTTTAGAAATTTAGAACAGCGATAATTTGAAAGATACATACATATACTATTATATACTTATTTAAAGTTACTAACATCATGTTTTCTTTAGTCCTTTGCCGAATTGAATATTTGAAGCTTTGATTTGATTGATTGAGCATTTCGCAAAACATGAATTACTTACGTAAATTAGACCAACACTTATCACTGAAATAATTTGACAATTGTTCGTCTATTTTACGTAAGATTGAATGACTATTCGAAGATGATGGTTGAACTTTGGTATAGTTAGGAGATGCAATTTTTCCCAACTTTTCTTTCCTCCAAATCACGTTCATTTATGTATACACGAAATCAATAAAAATCGCGTGTCGAAAATATGACTGCAAGATAAGTGAAATGTATTAAAATTATTTAATAGCCTTATTAAAGTAAAATAAGTAAAACAACAACCAATATGCGGTTTTAGGGCAGAGTAAAATAGGATAAAATATAAAAATCAGCATATATTAGAAATGATTTCAAGGGTTCCATACTTCAAAAGGCTAAAGATGAACCATATAGGATCACTTTGTCGTCCGTCTATCAAGACCCTATTTCTCAGAAGTGGGTAGAGATATCAAATTGAAATTGATATTAAATAGTGAGGTCTACGGTCCCTTAGTGATGTGAACAAATCAAGGTTCTTAATTAACGCAAAACTAATTTAGATATAGCAGAGAACACTAGGGCACACCGCGTTTGCCGGCGAACGTAATACACGAGGTTCAATACCCGTGATATAGGGCGATTTTAGTTCACGAGCTGCTTCCCTCATTCCGATAGTGGTTTAAGCCTAGTTTTGTACCTCCTTCTGAGGACTCCATGAATGACATCGAACTCCTCCCTAGCTCGAGGAGCTTCAATTCAAGGGCAGGGGACTCTCTCACTATTTTAATAAATCTGTGAATGTCGCAGAGCCAACAACATTTTTGAAATGATCATCATTGATCATTACAGCCCCTCACAAGTACACTGCGGAACATAGGCCTCTCCCAAAAAATGCCAGAACGGACGGTCCTGAGTCACTTGCATCCATCAACTTCCTACATATCTTACCAGGTCGTCACTACATCTAGTAGGAAGACACCCTACACTTCGACTGCAAGTACGAGGCCTCCACTCGAGAACCTTTTTTCCCCATCGGTTATCGATTCTTTGAGCTATATGGCCGACCCTTTACCACTTCAGCTCACTAATTCGTTATGCTATGGTGGTCACTCTGGTTCTACTGCGGATATACGTTTCGGGGATATAACGTTACTCTGTCTTACTGCAGTTGGATAGGTTTCGTACTCTCGTTCTGTACTAGGGTAGCCATCTTAGCCCTACTGTGCAAACACTTCAGCATATCGATATACTGACAGTCAACTTGGCACCGCTAAAGAGAGGCTTTCTCATAGTCCACATACGCCAGACATAGTGGCAAATTGTAGTCCTCGGATCTCTGTACAATTTGCCGAAGGGTATGTATGTGGTCTATGGTGCTAAAGCCTTTTCGGAAACCGGCTTGTTCGGGAGGCTGAAAGTCGTCGAGTATGCATGCGAGACGATTCGTAATGACTCTCGAAAACAGCACGTAGACGTGACTTAGAAGGGAAATCGATCTGTAATTCTTCAAGAGAGCGTAAAAAATCCATCCTTGTAATCTCGCTCAGACTGACGTTCGGAATATCATCGAAATAGTTTCGGATAAGACTTACTCCTGGATCAAATGTGGCTCCAACGATAATGTGATGTAAAGCTGCCCATAAAACCTCTTAATCTCACTCCAAATCTCAATGTGTTCTGGAAATGACGCTACTACACTCGGTCTTCTTTAGCTTCGACAATTGGCTCTTTGTGGCAGACAGATCTTTAGCAAAGACTTTGGAGCCCTGGTTCCGCTCAATCGCTTCTTCAATACGAGCTGTATTGAAGTTGCGTAAGTCTCGCCACATGTATTTAGAGACCTGTTTCATCTATAAGTATCTCTTCTTCCAGCTTTAGTATTTTCCCGTCGGTCCTCAGGGTGCGTGCATTGTATGTTGCCAGGTCAATTCGTCTTAGGTGGTAACCGAACCTCCACCGGGGATTCTTAGCACCCGCTGCCCCGATGTAAACCATGGGGACTGGTGGCCGTGTCTTCTTAAATTTCGTCATGGGGGATGTTAGCCAGAGATGCCACGCTTGGCGAGTGGGTTAGCAACCGCAGTTTTTTTATTGTGGTTTTGCTGCCTATCTCCTGCCTCAGTTTCCCCCTGTCGCCTCTTAGAACACCCACGGGAAGATACATTTTAGAAAAAAAAAACGTCTTAGTGACTCTTTAGGATTTAAATCGTACAATGCTCTTATAGCCCTCTTCTACAATTCAAACATTATTTTTTAGTGTCTTTATAGTGTCATCCTTGAGAGCCTCCACAGATTCTCCATCCAGCTACCACTCGCATGAGGTCGACACATATGCTCCACCTACCAATACAATGGCAGATATAGTCAAAATGTAGTTATAAGATAATAGTAATAATTCGCCATCAGAAAGGGTTTGTATCACTGACATTGAGTATATGCATTTTTCGATCATGTTTGTCTCATCCACCAACAAGTTGCTTTCGATCATTTTAAGGTGGGAAAATTTACAGAGATATATTATTGTGTTGTTAAATAAAATACTATGGAGGTCAGACAGTCTGCATACTCGTAATGAAGGACCCGATTTCGGCAAAGCTACTTAGGTTGCGAGTCTAAGACTACTAAACTAAACTAAGACGTAGAGAGCGCCATTGAGAATAGCGTCCGGCCAAATAATCATCGCAAAGACGCAATGCTGCAGAACACAACAAGCATCAATATGACTATCGTCATCTAAACACCATCCCAAGGTCCCCCTAAATCCCAGCAGTCATCACCACCCGCACACCCGCAATACCGCAAGTACCAGTAAGCATTAATCAACTATCATACGGATGGCGTCTCCTTACAACACACTCACATGGTCCCTATCGTTTTTGGTAAAAAAATTGGTACTATTGTTAACTAAAAATACCACCAACGTATCATAGTAGCACGCTACTAAGACGTCAGTAGCCAAAACTCCACGTATCATAGCGCTATTGCACTAAGACATGGAGTCGAGTATGCTTGCTGCACTTAAAAGTACTACCAAACACACTCACCCTAATCCGAAAGATAGCCGACGTATCATAACGCTATGCGCTATAACGCCGCCCACAAACGTTAGAGGTGTGCGATGTCCATGGGCAAGTCGTATTGCTACAACAAACCAGCTTACCACCGGCACTAAGATGATATATACGCCACCATAATAATTATTTTCCAGTCACATTTCTTTCAATTTAATGCTTTTACATATTTGAGACCTTCCACATATTTGCTATATTTCATAGACCTTATTATATGTCTTTTACATATGGCACTTCAAGTCATAACTCTTGCTATCATAATGGTTAAATATATATACTAGCTGACCAGGCAGACGTTCTGCCCTTTCCGAACGACCATTTGCTTTCCCAAAAAAACTCCTGAAATAAGCAATAAAAAAATTGAGGGTCACTTATCGAGATAAAAACCATCCTATCTCTCAAGTTGGACCAAACTGCACACAGTCTGCAATTTTTTTTGAAATCGGTTCTATCTGTTGAATACTTATAGCAACACGTGGTGATTATACTACTAAATTGTAGCTTATATTAAACGTTTGTATTTTTAACATAGCGCCATCTATTAAATATTTACTCAATCCAGTCAACAGATATCGTCATCTGACAGAATCGTTTGGAGCTAACAGATAATTGTAACTGTCAAATAATAGATAAATAATTTTCAATAAAATAATATTGTATTGCGACTATAAATTGAGATGTAAGCTATCCTATCTTTTAAGTTGGACCAAACTTCACATTGACCAAAAATTTCATTGAAATCAGTTCAGTAGTTTAGGAGTCCATTGCGGACAAACAACGTGACACGTACTTTTTATATATAAAGATATCATAGAGAACTTCTATATTAATACTTTTGTATCATAGACCTTACTATCATAAGTCCCTAATATAGGACTATACAATGTGCAACAGTCATCCGACCACCTCATGAATATATATATGTACACCCATGGGTATGCGTCTCCGGCAACTCCCTCATATAAACAATAATTACATAAACACACTCAAGTAGAGAAGTACACCCTCATTAACTAAAATTTTTGACCCATTTTTCAATTATATTGCAAATGTTATTTATCTTTATTCTTGCAATTTAATCGACTTGTACTTCTATTATTTAATACATTTTGAATATTATAAGCAGAGTTTTAATAAATTTAAAGGTTTTTAAAGACAATCTTAAGCCTTTAGTCTTATACTAGAATACTTAATATTCGAAGTGCATTTTGGTCCAACTTGAGAGATAGAATAGTTTTTATCCCGATAAATGATCCTCAAAATTTTTTATTGTGAAATTAAGGATTTTCATAGGAAGGGTCTTTAGAAAGGGCAAAAAACGTCTGCCTGGCGAGCTAGTATCTATGATATATTTAAATGTGTTTATATGGAATTTAATTATTATTTAATAATAATAATAATAGTGAATCATCGCAATTGCTACTACACAGTGAGATGTAATATGTGATGAACTATTTAAATAAATAATTTCCGTCATAAAATCCCTCAGAGCTGGAGTCTATTCGTAGTACGTAGTACGTAGTACTTCTCAGACTTGATGATTTAATCACGATGTATTTCTTAACCGCCGATCACGAAATTAAACCAGTTCTTAAAAATTCAGTTGTTAATATAATTGGTGCTGGCGGAAATCAAGATGGGATAGCTCGCGTTTTATGAAAATTAAGGGCGAGATCTATCACGGCAAAAACACAGATTGTGCTAGAATAGATAGATATATTTAACAAGTATCTCTACATGACCTATTGTTACAGATATTTCATAGAGAAATAACTTATTTTAAGTCAATGATTTTTAACCTGTTTTTAATTTATTATATCTTTGTTGTAAGTACAAACAGTAATTAAGCATTGGACTATCCTACCGAATTGTTTTCATAGTGTACCTAATTTCATTACCTACAAGGAATAACTTGATAGCAAAAAAGTTCGACAACCTATTCCTATAAGGATATCTCTCCTAATAAAAACATTTTGTGTACACAGTATCAAAGGAGTTCACAACTCTGATAATTGCAAATTATTCTCTCAAGCGTGGCGATGGCAGCAAAATATCCTTATTAAAAAACTTTATTATGGTCACCAGTTTGGGTATTTTAGGTCAGACAATATATACTTAGAAATGAGAATATCCGCAGTAGAACCAGAGTAACCAAGATAGCGCAACAGATAAGTAAATTGAAGTGGCAATGGACCGGCCATATAGCTCGAAACTATGGGAAAGAAAGGTTCTCGAGTAGCAGCCTCGTACTAAATTGAGTGAGCATCTTGTATGAGATACAGGAAATCGATGGATGCAAGTGGTTCAGGATCGTGTTTCGTGACGGTCCTTGGTGGAGGCCTATGTCCAGCAGTGGACTAGTGATTATTCGTTAAAAAAAGTAACAATTCTAAATCACGCCTTCGACTTATTGTAATAAATCACAAAACCTAGAAGTCTCTCTTTTTTTTGCTTATTCTATTCTAAAATAATAATTATGTAAGTTTTGTATTATCTAGTATTAATTTTATATAAATGGAATTGTCAACTAAACAAATTTGAAGTACACTGTACCAATTTAATAAGAGCCGTGGTAGCTCAGATGATTAGTGCTCGCTGTAAATTTCACAATAAGCAAGCAACCCGGGTTCGACACCTGCCGGCACCAATGAAATTGTTATTTGCTATTTTAAGTGCTGATTTATCACGTGCTCAGCGGTGAAAGAAAATATCGTAAGAAAACCTGCATGTCTGCGAAATAATTAAAAAGAATTCTAAGACACGTGAAGTCCGCCAACACGCATTGGGGCAGCGCGGCGGACACTTCCTTGTGCCTAAAACCCTCTCAGAAGTGAGAGGAGGCCTGTGCCCAGCAGTGGCATGTATATAGGCTGTAACTTTAATTTTCTTCACTAACTTAGTAATTTGAGTAGGTTTGAGCACTTTTTGTCAAGGAGGAGGTTACCACCACAGTATAACCAATTTTTTTCTCATGGATGGAAAGTCAGTATAGTTACAGATTTAAGGAGATAAGAAATCACATTTTCGTCCTCAAGGGTCACAAAACATCTTTAGTCTCACTGTTTAAAGTCGATTACAAATGTCTATTACTATTGTATTATATTATTACTTGGGTTCTGTAGTTCTATCCAGAAGGACGGTTTGCTCGTTTGTCACTCTCAATTCTATAAATAGGTCGATAGATAAGGCAGAATTGTGCAAGACTGGGGCTACAGTGATAATGTTGACACGAATCTTATAACAATAACATTTAGATCAAATACAATATTGCAAAAAAGATCAACTTTTATAATTAAACCCAATATAAATATTTTTTCGCCATGGTACCTCAAGCGCAAAGCCTTCAACGGGAATTTCTTAAAACTTGAGGAATCCATGTTCAAACCCAGCGGGTACCAATAAAATTTGTATTTACATTGCTGATTCACTACGTGGTCGGTAGTGAAGGAAAAACTGGGAGGGACTTGCATGTCTGAGAAATTAAAAGAAACGAAGACGTAAGATGTGAAAACACTTCCTTGTCCAAAATCATCTAGAAAATGTAACTTTACTTTTTACTTTTTTATGCACATGTTGATACAAAAATATATTTTGCTAAAAACGTGGCGCGCAAATTGGCTTACTGTTTCAATTTTACTTTTTCCATATACACCTGGCTGAAGATAATAGAATTTTGCAGACACACCGCAAATCAACTTCTGTCTGCTTACGTCAATTTCATATTCTGTATTCATAAAATATATTCTTGAAATATCATTTGCTACTATTTTGTTGCTTGGATAGAAATAATACGTTTTTCAAATAAATAATAATTATAAAATCTCTTTTGGTAAATTTGTATAAAATTAATTTGGTACCATGTCATAAAATTTATTTTGACCAGCCAAGATGTAATAAAAACAAAGATCAAATATATGTAAATCTCATTTGCACGCGTTACCACCTGCTGATTACGGACAAGGCTCTGGTGACCCGTTAAGCGGTGAAAACTCATGCAAGAACTAAACACAAATATCCCTGCTGCGCTGACTGATGATGAAAAACAGCATTACTAATACTAGGGTATCGACTCTCCGCTCACGAGCCCACTTCTCCATCGTGGTTAATTTTTCATTCATTCATCATAGCCCATCAAAGGTCTACTGCGAACATAGGCTTTCCCCAAAGAGTGCTTCATAAGGCCATAATATTTGCCATAGCTGCGAAGTTTGGCAGGGGGGTTGGCAAACACAGTTTTTTTATTATTTTCATTTGTAAATCTCTTTTTTATTTCCTCCTGTCATCTCTCAAGACACCCACGGAATAACTAATGCAATGGATTGCCTAACAATGCCACTACACAGAAATAAAAACTGGCAGAAACTGAAACAGAAACTATTTTATTCAATATAGACTATAAATAATACTTACTGAAAGTCACTCTTTTGTTTAATTTACCACTGATTGGGAAAAAAACCTCTGTCCTAGGAAGAACCAACAAGAAACCTAGCGGGGCTTTTTGGCAATTCTAGGCACCTTCTAGGAGAGGTTTATTTTCAATTGTGGACTGAAAAATTTGACGACGTTAATCATTTTACCGTAATTGGAGACAGATCTGTATGTAATGCAATATAAAATATGGTGCAATTAATTAAATAAATTTTAAAAACTATTGACAAAAACAATTGCAAATTAAAGGACGAAGTTTATTATGACTTGCAAAAATAAAAATAATTAACTTTTCGTTAAGTATAAGCATAGAATAACAGAATACAATAAAACATTTATTGTGCTAATTGTAGGTTTTAGAGATTTAAGATTGTACTAGTTAATATAGAGAATACATAAAAATCGTAAAATTATAGCTAAATACTACTGGATTTGTAATTGGTTTTCTGTACAAACCAATACGATGCATATTCACTGTTCGCCGAACAGTTACGATGTGGTGAACTCATAAAACCTTATCTGTCCCCTTCATGGTGCGTTTAGTACGTTATAGTTAATGCTCAAGTGCTTGAAAGCATATATTTGAATAGGTTATTGCATATTATAGCGTATTGTATTTTGATCATATAATATATAAATATATTTTACGTATTTTAATCATGTGAAACAATGACAAAGTACGTTGTGACGGTGCAAAATATACATAAATTTTAATCGTCGATGGAACAGTAAGATCTTTAAAGAGTATGAAGAAAAACAAAAATAACTTCGCCATAAACTACGCCCAATTTTCTTTTGCAAATAAGTAAAACTCGTAAGAGTGAATTTAATAAATCCATGTATACTCATTTCTTCCATATAGTGACGACTTAAGAGAATATACTATCCCATTTTGTTCCGTGGGTGTCGGAATAACAATCTCGTTTACCCAGACCGGCGAGGCGGCAGGTAGTTGTGTCAAAGGTGTGAGACATCTGATACTGCGATTATCAACCCACTTGCCAAATGTGACATTCCATTATCATTATCATCATCTTTACAGCCCTTCACAAGTCCACAGCAAAACATAGGTCTCCACCAAGGAATGCCACAAAGCGCGGTTAAGCCACCTGCATCCATCGACTTCTTGCACGCTTTAACAGGTCATCACTATATCTACTGGGGTTTATCCACCCTACATTTCGCCTACCGGTAAGAGGCTGCCACGCGAGAACCTTTCTTCCCCATTGGTTGTCGGTTCTTCGAGCTATATTGCCATTTCAGCTTACTAATCTATTGGGCTATGTTGGTTACTCTGGTTCTACTGCAGATATGCTCATTTCTAAATTTATCAGGCAGAGAAACCCCGAGTATAGCCCTCTCCATAGCTCGCTGAATAACCATGAGCATTCTCATACACATGTACGTGACGATTGAGGCAAGTTTATTATTATTATTACTTATTCATTACATTGCCAATATAATGAAATTTCACATTTGGAGTTGAAAAAGGCAACTTATATTTCAGTATGGAGATGAGCTTATTTATTTATCTGTGTTATACCACAGAGCAATTTTTCGTAGTAATTCTAGGATCGCCCTTAAATTTCGCCCCTTTTAGTGCATACTGAAGACAAGAAAAATTTGTGAGCCTGACTGAACATTAATACAAGTATCTCTATAGTCAATTTAAATAACATGCAAATAATAACATGGCAATTGATATAAACAGTCTTTCACATGCAAAAAGGTATATATATATATATATATATATATATATATATATATATATATATATATATATATATATATATATATATATAATCCCCTTTTATTAGCACCTCTTACTGATAATGCTAGAAGTAAGAAAGGAGAAGGAGACGTCTCCATACATTCTTGGGCCCAAGTGTTAACAAGATGAAAGTAGTACCATTTAAAAGCATATATATAAACAATTCAAAGCTGAAAATCTGGCAAGATTTATCAGTCTAGGGCCTGAGTTATTGTATAATAAGTAAAAGTGAGATTATCTAACCTACCTTGTAACAGGTGATTTTTCACTGTTACTACATTGTAACAGGCTATTTTTTTATTACTTAAAAATATAAATACAGGATCAGTATAAAATCACCAAAAAAGCTCTGGTTGATAATAATGAAACGAAATGGTGAAACAATTAGCGAAACTTAAAACAACAACAACTAAGTGAAGTGAATATTATGGACACATCGATCTGAGATCGATTACTTGAATTGTTGATGTAACTGTTACTTGTTGGAATTTTGATATTTTGTATTTTTTGTTATTATTTTGTAGGTATATACGCAATTTTTTATCTATAGTTAACAAAGAAAAATAATCGAAAATGATATTGAAATGCTCAATTTAATCGAGAATCGATTATATTGCGCTCGTTTAAAATTGAATCGAAAATCTGTCTTTTTCTTTTAAGTAAATAGTTTGAAGTTTGAACTGTCAAGTCAAGTTTCAAAATGAGAAGTACCTAATCTATTGGAAGACAACAGTTCAGTAACGAGATTTATTGCCATAAATAATACACTACAATCGATTTTCTATCTTATTTCTTATTTTATTGTTTCTTCGAAATCTGGATTGTAAAAAGAGCTACTTTTTT
Organism: Parnassius glacialis; assembly: GCA_033319125.1. NCBI lineage: Eukaryota > Metazoa > Arthropoda > Insecta > Lepidoptera > Papilionidae > Parnassius > Parnassius glacialis. Next base: position 33,250,109 of record JAVANC010000013.1, on the reverse strand, counting down.
GTGTTTTACTTAAGAAAAATATTGCCAATTTTTTAAAGTATAAACCAATTAGTTAACTTCAGGCTCAAAAATCCCATTCTCCTTTGATGTAGTGTATTATGTTGTTAGTGTTCTTAATAAAAATATCCTCAAATATGAGATACTATTTTATTAGTTTTCATAGTTAGATAATTAGTTTGTGACGTAAGAGACAATTATGGGAAATTAATAGAAACAGGCGTTAGTTTGCGGAAGTCCATTATATTAAAGTTGGTTATGTACGCGAAGTAATTTTTTACCAACTTTAAGATTATGGGAAATGTCTTAAGGCTGCCGGTGAATCTTTGATTGTTTGTAATTGTCATAAGTAACCGTGTATACACCCCATATGGCGGAGAATATCCACTACCCCATATAATCCCGTGGGTGTCGTAAGAGGCGACAGAGGGAATTAAATCAGGAAATGAGCAGCAGCGTCTTCCTAATAACGGCTAAAAATAAAAACTGCGGTTGCCAACCCGCTTGCCAAGTGTGGCAACTATGGCAAACATACCCCCTATAAGGCAATCTATGGGGGAGTTCTATGTTTAGCAGTGGACTTTAATACTTATTTTTCTTTACTGGACAAGTTTCTATTGCCGAATTTTCATTATATTTTGCGTGCGCAAACTCCGTTGTATAAGTATAGCAATATTCTACGCTCAATACGTCTTCAGAATAATTGTTTTAAACCGTAAGCACTGATAGAACTATGTGATAGAGATGTAAGCTAATCCATCGTCCCATTTCGTTCCGAGAGGGCCGTAAGGTGCGACTATGATGATAAAGTCAAATAGAGTTAATCGCTTTAGATATCATACGATCCCATACATGCTTGATACAAAATATCAAGACAGATGACGGGAAGCAGCATTAAAGGTGCGAGACATCTGGTACTGCTCTCGCAAATTCACCTGCCAACAGTGGCGATTAAAGAAAATATTCCATTGCAATACTCTTTAATATATACTACATAGACGTCAAGCGGTGGATTATTCTAGATAGATAAAGAAGAACCATTAAAATTAAAAAAAATAACCAAGACCCGGGTTAGTGAGCACCTCACTTTTAGACGCTAATTAGACTATTAAAAAACTAGATGTTTATATGGGGTAGAGATATCAACGTAAACTGGTAGCAAATTAACCGTCTAGATGGTGGTATAATAAGCATATCCAATAGCACATATCGTCCAGTAGGTGTCGTAAGAGGTGACAGAGGGAAACAAACCAGGAGGTCGGTAGCAGCGACTTCTTAATAACAACAAGAAAATAAAATAATGCGGTTGTCAAAATATCTCCCTTTTGAAGAAATCTTTGGGGATATTTTCAGCACTAGACTAATTGACTGTGTGTGTGATGAATGGATATATGAAAGTATTTTTACGTATTGTTTGTCGATATATATCGAAAAAAAATATTTATTTGTTTCTTGTTTAGTTTTATTTAGATTTTATTAGGTGCGGTTCCACGAATTTCAAGTGAAATTCATTAATTGCACTTGAAAATTCGTGGAAATGCATGCTATTTACATTCAAATAATATCGAACATGTCGTGCTTAAAAAAATACTAACACACACATAATTAAGCAGCTTTTACTAAAATTGTCTAATCTTGGATCTTCATTTAATATAAAATTGCAAACTTCCTTCCAACCCGCTTTCCATTGAACTCGTCTGTTTAAACGCAGCTTCGAGAGGGACCCGGGATTGAAGTACCAGCAACAATGACGGTCTTTGGCTTTTGTAATACTTTATTATGTGCCGGCAAAGATCCCCCGACAAAACTTTATTGGAACATCGAGTATGAACACTCTAGCCGATATGAGATACTAGTTATAATGGAGAGTCATTATTCGATAGAGAAGCCTTATATAAAGCGGCGAGAATATTATCCATTCAAACCTTTATAATTTCTTTACTGTAATATTACTTGATTATTTGCTATCTTCTATTAATTATATTGTTATGAAATAAAGATTTCAACTTCGAACTAATTTCATTCGACGCGTCCTTGCCTAAAGAGGAGCTCATTATGTTTTCACAAGGTTTTTATTAAATTTCATTAAGTTAATTTTTTTAATCAAATGGGAAGTTGGTACTTTAGGTGGTTGGTTTTTTTTTATAAATATTTAAATAAAATAAGATACGCCTGTTTCTTAGGTTGTACTAAAATTGTTTTTATTACTATCACCATAATATGTTAAGCTTTACTTTACGGTTCAGTTTAAATTAACGAACCTATTAACATACCGATATGTTTAAATAAAACTAATTTTGCGGATTGTATCGCGCATTTTAACTTATTTTATATTCCCGACTTTTCGAGCACTTTACAGCACTCGTGGTCACGGCGGGGATTGAGGTGTATGACGTCCCAATGTCATAGTTAACTACGGCTACCTCCAGATTATTTTTTTATGTAGTAAATTTAAATGTGTAGTATTCGTGTAAAATATAAGAAATCATTATCCCCATATGTTTATCTTAATCACGCCAATTACACTTTTTCACACTAATATTATAAATTCGAATGTAGCCATCTGTCCGTTTGCTACCTCATTATGATTAAGCCACAGAACCGATCATAATAAAATTTGACGAAAAGGTAGCGTATAACCTGGAGAAGTATTTAAGCTACTTTTCATTATGACTATAAATTAAGGAATTGATTTAAAATTCATGTTTGCAGCATATATATACCCAACAGAAAAATTGCATTATTGCATAGATGACACACGTGTCCATTAAAAACCACATCAGCTGTTTATTTATACTATAATTTGCAATCTTGAAAACTAAAACGTTTTACCAAAACATTTACACTTGTCTTTATTTAAGTAAATTGATAAAGTCCTGGAAAGAAAAAACCGGTGAAAACGTGCGAATAGAACTTGCGCCCTGAGGATTCCGTATAAACTTACTTATATATGTAGATTTAGATAGTTCAGCCATAGTAAGATATATACACAGGCTTGCTTTAACGAAGAGGCAAGTCGGATTGAAGGCACAAACTTAACTTTGCAGTGGAAACCTACGTACTCCCATATGCATATATGTGTATGGTATATGCTCTGGTATGCATAACTTTTGTAATGATAAAGAAACTATTTTTATTTGATATAAAACCTAACTAAAAATTACCATTTTTTTTCTTTTTGTGCTGTGAGTGACCTTGCTTTTTGTATATAGAGCAAAATTTTGAATGTATATTAATAATAACTGCAAGATATAAAGTACACCAAGTTATTTTAATGGCAGATGTAAATCCATTAACCATTTAATGGCGATGTTAGAATATCCACTACCCCATATCGTCCGTGGGTGTCGTAAGAGGTGTCATAGGGAAACAAACCAGGAGATGGGAAGCAGCAACTTTTTGTTATCAGATTTAAAAATATTTTTGACTAAAATTACATTTTGAATTTTTTGTGCTTATTTTATAATGTTTAATAAATAAAATTATCCCGTCAGGGTCTAATAGAATCTCCACCTACAGTGTCTTTGTTCTGTAATGTTTCTAGATACATGTAAACCACGATGATATTTTGAATTATGCCTCAAGTAGCTTGGTCTAGTGGTCGTCAATTCGATTGGCGTTCATGTGTTCGAATCAGGACTAATTCTCGGGCACTATAACTCTGTCCTGCACAGATCAGGATTTTTTTTAATTATTATAAATAGTACATAACTATTATCTTTATTATCTTTTCAAATTATTAGTAGTTACCAAAATGTTTATATCTTAGGGTTTTTTATTTTAATTTTATATAATTTATGTTAAATATATTAATATTGGGCTACGTTGTATTATCGAACCCTATATATATATATAGATATTAAATTTTAATAGCAAAATTAGTAGGAAAGCTAGAGAACTTATTTCGCATGTCCCTGAAATATATTTCCTCGAAGCGTACTACATAAAAGTTAGGAACAGACACAAGCTACTAATACCAGACACGACTTCATAGAGTCAGTATTTAATGAAATGGTATTAAGCTTTTACAAGAAAATTCCAGAAAATATAAAAGGTCTGTTTATCATCAACTTTAAATTTTATTAAATAAAGACTCTAAATGAATGGCTGTTGTAACATTCGCTTCATGCTGTTTTTTCAAAGGTCGAAGAAGATAATTTTCTCTTCTCTTCGATTTAGAAGTTAATTTTCTATTTCTATTTTTAATGGAAGTTTCTCGCGGTGATTTCAGTTCACCATAATTTATGTGCTATCGAAAATCAGACTTGTATATATTATATATATTGCTCACTTATGATATTAACCCTTTCGCTGTCCCGTGCACCAGATATAGGTTATTGCTATTGTTTTACTATTGAATCTGAAAACCGGACAGTGAAAGTGTTGAATTTTCTAATGGTTCTCTGACTTGAGAATATGTTTTGACTACTTTTTATTCATAAATTTTATGATATTTTTTAGTTTTTTTTTTTGTAGAAGAGGGGGCCAACGAGCATGCGGCTCACCTGATGGTAAGTGACTACCGACGCCCATAAACAACTGCAACACCAGGGAAACCAGGGGAAGTACAGATGCGTTGCCGGCCTTTTAAAAAGGAGTAGGCTCTTTTCTTGAAGGTCTCTAAGTCGTATCAGTTCGGAAAAATCGATAGTTCACTCCGAGATATAGATACATGACCTAAATAGCATGCATATGGTCTTAAAAGGCCTACCACTGAACTCATTATGACCATTCCTGTTAGGAAGCCGTAATAGTTCAGAGGCTGAGCGGTCTCTGTGAATTCACGGCATGCTAGCAATCCGGGGTCAATTCACGCAGGCACTAATAAAATTGTTAATTGAAATTTAAGTGGGTGATTTACCACCAGTGGTTAAGGAAAACATAGTGAGAATACTTGCACGTCTGTGCATGCTGCAGCTATATTACTGGTATGGTTTTAGTACGAATGGGTCAGCTCGACCGGGAAAGGACCACATTCTAACAGAATAACAGCGTAAAATAGCAGCTTAACGCTGATGTGTTTCGTATAGTGAGTTTAGGGAACCAGAGATCTTTTTATTGGAAACGAGGCATTCCATCTTAGTTCTCACGGGTGACAACGCATCTGCATTTTGATTCGCAAACGAGGATAGATGTAGATGTCTATAGGCCACAGCAACCACTTACTACTCGTATCAGGTGGACTGTGTGTTCGTCACCCTTATACCTATAAAATAAAATGTCTGATGAATTCAAAATTAATTCGAAGATGCCATCACGTATTGGAGCAGTGGAGCTGATAATTCTTGTACTAAAATAATATCAGAAGCGAGGGCAAGCCTGTACACGTTTATAGGCTGTAACCTTATACTCATTACGCTGCACAAGCAGTGTTAGTAAGCACATACCTATAGAGCATCTTAATGATAATTATGCTCTCAAGCCGTACTCGGTGAGATAAAGAAAATTATTATATTAAAGTTAAAAGTTAAAGTTACAGTCTATATACGTCCCACTGCTGAGCACCGGCCTCCCCTCATTTCCGAGAGGGTTTTACGTCAAGGAAATGTCCGCCACGCTGCCCCAATGCATGTTGGCGAACTTCACATGTCATTTTTTTTATTTATTTATGTACTCGTACACACAACAAGATACAGAAACAGTCTTATAGTGAGTTTGTACATAGGTTCTACTTATTCCATAATTTGCTGAAATATCTTCCAGTAGACCCACAAAGGAAAATATATTTAAAAAGGCAAACTAAGTGCGTACAATACTAATACTACTGTAAATAATATACAAAAAAACATACGTTAATTATATGAAATGATATTATAAATAAAAATAAAAAAACACCATATATAAAAATAATACATACAATAGCTACATATAATATATATAACCTAATAATAATAAAATAATATATATATTAATTAACAGGATGCAAAGAAATTATCTCTAACACGTTTTTTAAATACCAATAATGTTTCAGAATTTCTTATATTAGGCGATAGTGAGTTCCACAACCTTACCGCGTGGACAGAAAAGGAGTAGTAGTAAAAACCGGAATTATGGGCGGGAAAGTTAAGAAGAGTTTCAACAAGCGATCGGCATGGTTTATCCGGGGAATGCGTGAAGGAAAATCGGCTTCTGAGATATGAGGGAGAAGATGGATTGTGAAGGATGTTATAGAGGAGACATAACAATCGATCTATGAAGTCGAATTGGGAGCCACTTGAGTTGCTTGCGGAACTGAGATATTCGGTCAAATTTTTAAGCCCAAATATAAAACGAATACACTGGTTTTGCAAGCGCTCCAGGTTGTTAAAGAGCTCCTCTGTAGCATCCAAATAACAAGCGTCAGCATAATCAAGCAGTGGTAGGATAAAAGTGAGAATTTTTTTTCTTATTTCTCAGACATGCAGGTTTCCTCACGATGTTTTCCTTCACCGCCGAGCACGTGGTAAATCAGCACTAAAAATTGAAATTAACAATTTCAATGGTGCCGGCGGGGATCGAACTCGGGTTGCTCTCGTCCTGTGAAATTTACAGGCTCTTATTATATTAATTTATTATTTGAACGTACACTTACGTCAGATTACTTCTATACAAAAAATAAGTCGTTAAAAAGCATGACTATAATAAATTTTGCTGATATTGATAGTAGTATACTAAGTTAACAATCTAGAGGTCGTGATTACTCGTTGAAGCCAGCGCTATTTGCGTGATAAATGGACTTTTACATCTTACTTTGAGGAAACGATTTTGGGTCAGTGGTCACCGCTCTTGTTAAATATTTCTGAGTAATTAAGCTGCATTCACATTTATTTCTAGAAGTTTATATACGTTTATATATATATATATATATATATATATATATATATATATATATATATATATATGTACATATGTATATCACACGTCTAAAATTATTACAGTGAACACATGTCAGTTTTCTGAACTATGTAAATATATTTTTTTTTAATTATTAATATATTAGGTATAAAGGGGTGAACTTTGAGAACTTTTTAATTCTCATATTTTATTTAATTAAATACACCTTATATTTATAAAACAATATTATGTGTGATACATAACATGATCGTAATTTTTATAATATAAAAATTTCGGCGGCTCCTCTTTAGTGAAGGTGACTGTCGTCGTCAATTGTTTTATCCACCCGCTTAGCGGCAGATCATTTTCTTACGATTCGGAGTCCTGTCTTGTGTCTACACCTGCAAAACCAGTAGACCAAAAAACGCAGCCAACTAGCTTAATTAACCTTTCAGTTAACAGACTAGTATTTTTACTACACGGTGCCGTTCAACTAGCAGCCTGAATACAACAGTGTACCTATCATAATATCAGTGACAGTAGGTTGAGGTGCGGCTGGGGTGGGCATTCGGCCACCCGAAAGCCGCGTACATTTATGTAATATTGCACATAGCGCATATTTAGTCACAGGCGAGCAACATTACATGGGATGGTTTGAAACAAAGACTATTATCTTAACTAAAGGTCTAATTAAGGTAGTTGGCTTCAACATAATATATATAAGCATGGCAAAAATAACGCTGTATGGTTACTGATGTCACCTCTTACCACGCTCTGCTCAGGTCGTTCACCCCGTCCAGCATATTAATGTAGAACTTACCATCAGATTCAATAATATTTATCAATATTTTTTTCTGTTGTGGCTTTTAAGGCTTTTCATTACGTTCTGATTCATGGGTTGCAGAACACTTTTGCACATATTCGCAAAATGCTAACTCTATGTTAGGATGAGCAGGACAGTTGTTCACAAGAAGTGAAAAAATCCTTCCTTTTAGATCTACATCCCACCTCCATACTTCATAATTATTTATAAAGCCCCTGATATAAATCCAAATAATTTGTCCAACGCAGTGGTAAATCTCCTTCCTTACATTTCAGGTACATTGTCATTAAAAATACTCCTGTTTACGCCACCTGCCTCTCTTTACAATCTCAATCTATTCCACAAATATCAAGCTATCAACAAACTTTATTTATGAGAATACGACCAATGTATTAAAACGAATCATCCAACTAATTTAAATACTAAATAATTTATGAAAAAAGAATTATGGAACGTAATCCGTAGCACAAACAAACACCAGCAGTGTACAACCACGTTTAGACCCAATAGTATACTAGCAACACTCACTGACTATGAACTCTTGTTTTCAAGTTATACTACACGTATTTGTGACGAAAAGATGTGTCGTAATATTCCAAAAGCTACCCAGCCGAGTTGGATTCATCACTTGACCTCTCAGTCGAAGTTGGACTTACCTAATCGGACAATTTGCCTTAAGACCCCTAGCATATACTCGTCAACATCTTCGGGCATAGTTTTCCCAACAACGGCATTAGTGAGTCAAGTACGTTATACATTACCTTTGTCTTGCCCATAGTCATCTTCTTGGGAGACACTACTGCGGTTATTATTCAAGGCGCTAAAGTTCTCCAACGATTCTTCTATGAGAGTTATAAAATATAACAACTATTGAATTATAGTATATACCTACTATGCAATTCGCCAATATAAATTAATTTATATGATAGTATAAAAATAATGGTAACCACGCGCGGTGAAGTTTAAAAGGAAATGTATCCTAGACTGACTGCTAGTGACAAGAAAGTTGATTCTTTTCTCGTTTAGAAACTTAACAGGTGAAGTTACTCAATGAAGTAAAGCAGGCAGGTATTTTTACACAACAACGCGCGCATTAGGCCTAAATTATGTTTATTTTTTTATAAATATTGAATATTTTAGTTTATGTAAATATAAATAAATATAATCTCTCTTACAAAGCAATAAGGACCGTGGCCGAGCTCACTTGACTACTCTAGCGCTATCTATTATCTACCTACGGAAGCGGTTGCGATGTATATCGATATGAAAATTTGACGCGCTAAATACATCGTTCTTTATTTAATACATTTCCATAGATGTCGCTACATGGTACCGCTAAGTAAGATTGACGAAGTCATTGGGCTCTAGTATATTAACATTACGAATGTTATAAATGCCAACATCATCGTAATACTTATTTATGAACACATAAGTAATATATCATTACGTTGCACAAATGTACAAATTCATGTTGTTGAAAATATTTATTCGCTACCTTAACGATTGCTCTATGATGTGTGATGTTAGGTGCCGCCGTAGACGAGACTATGCGGCGCCAGTACCGGAGGAATGACCAGTCAATGATGAAAGCAATACGAGCGAGACTCAATTGAGCAGTGCATGAACACACGAATGGTTTTCTCTTTTTGTTTTTGCTTTAGAACATTATTGTAGTTTTACTTTACCAAATAAATATCACTATGATAGGGCGTCGTTGTTTTGTGATTTGATATAAAAATATGTACTAATATTTACATGAATACCATTTTTACCGTGTTGAAATCGCATAAAAGACTTATGAAATTTCGACACGGTAAAATGTTGTTTGTCAACTTTTATAGTAATGGTGCCCCAAATAAATAAAGATATATCAAACAATAATAATTCCAAATTAAAGGAATTAAATCTTGTCCAAATCCACGTAGTGTAAATAATAATAGATCTCTACCTAGTGAACCTTAAATTACAAGACGGAGTTGAGGAAACAGGTACCCTTAACAAGCTAAGGATATTGACTGTTCCGATTCACAATAATAATTTATACTAACTAATTTATTTTGGACGTGCACTATAGCTTAGTTTCGTTAGCTTTCAGGTTGGATACTTTATTTTAAATTTTAAATGATATTGGATGATACAACGAACTTATCTAAAGATAGACATAAATATTTGTATGTGCTGCTATAAATACGGCTGTTTCTCTCACAACAAATTTGTAAAGATTCCTTACATCTTAAATGTTTTAGAGTTACGTACCTTAATAGGAAACAAGGGACTGTTAAAGTATAACTTTGCTGTCTGCTGTCCGCCAGTCCTTTTGTCAAGACCCGTTTTTTTTTTGAGGTATCAAGAAGAAATCAAAATCACACACTTAGGTCTACGGTCTGTTGGGGGTGTAAAATCAACCATCTTAGGCCATGCAATGAAAGGACACAGCCATATTTATGTTACATATTTTGATAGTCGCGAAACTACTTATTAAAACCAATAAGGTACTTTCTGTCAACCCAGAATAATTAAACTTAGTAAGAAGCAAGGTCACTCACAGCACATAAAGAAAAAAAATGCAAATTTGTAGTTAGGATTTTTGTAGGTATAATCTACTCGTACCACTTCGTCTTGCGTGTGTGAAGGTTTTTGTTTGTTGTTTGGGCGTACTACAGTCCTTTCAGTGTTGAAGTTTTTTTTCGGTAAGTTACTATTGCTATCCGATTACAGAACCAGAGTACAAAACCTACAACCATGGGGACAACCTATGAGGAAGAAAAGGTTCTCGAGTTGCCACCTCGTACTGTTTAGCGAATTGTATAAATTTTAATTGATGAAATTTACAATTGTATGTATTTATGATGTATTTATTATTTTTATGTATTTATTTTTTAATCATTCTATAGATTATATTAAGTATTAAGAATATTGAGGGTTCCAGATAATAGAAGTTTATTCCAAATTCGAATATATGCATTATAGAAACTGACGGTGCAATACCTCTAGCACTGCGGTCGTTCGATGAACTTCCTAACACCTCCCTACAACAAGAAGTCGGCGCAGTTGATTTTTGGAATAGTGTTAAACAAAGCAGATTTAAAGGACCTTAAGTTTAAATTCCACGATTTGCTCAAAAATAAAAGTTAACATTTTGTAAGCCATAGCTTTTATCTTTGTATATTTATAAGAAGAAAATGTTAACTGGCCGTCCAGAAGTAATCCCTGGTCCAGCCTTTCGCTTACCCTTTTCAAACTCTCATGATTAATTTCATAATCATAGATTATCGGTCGTATTTTGTTCGAGTACAATATTACTAAACATTCATTTATATTTAAATAAAATGTATTAATGAAATGAATCATTTCATCTACCAAGAACATTGTTGTACATTTTTAGTCTTGCTTAGCACTTAACATAATTTTTTAATTATTCGCATACAAACATATATAGGAATGTAAGGAACACTTTAAAACATCTAAAATATAATGATTTCTTATAATTACGCGAACACTACACATTTAAATAAAACTAATTTTACGGATTTTATCGCGTATATTAACTTATTTTATATTCCCGACGTTTCGAGCACTTTACAGCACCCATGGTTACGGGGGGACTGATGTGTATGACGTCCCAATGTTATAGTTAACCACGGCTACCCCCAGATTAAAAATTATTATTATTATTTATTTATTACTTTTTTAAAATTTCCGCGATAAAATCCGTATGTTGCGGACAGCTAGAGACCCGCCGCGTCGTCGCCCCTTCATACCCCGTTGCGCCCCGCACACCCCGCGCACCGGAACCGAGCGACGACCAATGGGCGTGCAGCATCGTCGCGCGGCACTACTCACAGACTGAGACGCTCTCTTGCGGGATACACGAAGGGCGTTTTGGTCTGTGAGCGGTTGATTTCTGAAGCGGCACTCGAGAAGACAACAAAGAAGACTCAAGACAGAAAATCAAGACTCCATAATTCAAGACCTCCCTCTGTACATATTATATAGTTTAATAGTGCCGAATTGTTGTAAATAGTTTAATACAGTATAGTCAAGAGTACCATCTTTTCTTCACGCAGTCCCCTAGCATAGTTAACCTCAGATCAGTCAGTCAATTAGTAAATACAGTCCACTAGCTACAGTAATAAATAAATACAGTCCACTTAGATCCCTTATATTCTTGGTCCATCGTCGCCGGATTCAAGCCAGAAGATTCAAGCAAGAAGTAAGAAGAAACAAGAAAGAAGGCAATTATAGAAGAAAGAACATAATTACAGAAGAGAGAAGATCATTACAGAAGATCTTCAAGGAAGAAAGAAGTTCGTCGACGAAGAAAGAAGATCGTCGGTACTAATTTCTTCCCTGTTTCTTATTAAACCTACGTCATATACGTCATATTGTCTGTTTCCAGACAATTTCTTGTTTCTTAAACCGCGTTTACGCGGCCAGGCGGTTGCTCCCTAACGGTGCCAAACTGTGACCATCTGTTAACGCCCTTGTGGCGGGAACGACGTCCAATACGTGCGTCTTTTTGAAGACGATGCGTACGTCTTTTTGAAAACGATCGGAAGTCGCAACGAGGGACGTCATGAGAAAAACACGAAGCCAGAAGACACGGAACGACGACGAAACGCCGGTAGGAATGCGGATATTCGAAGAAGCACCCGCGTCCCCGTCCGATTATCTCGCGTTGGTACAAGCGCCCTCCGCCGCGCCCCAGGCCCCGCTCGCGCCCGCATCTACGCCCGCGCCCGCGCCCCCGCCACCGCGCCCCGCTATGTCCGTGTCTACGACCGATCGTTTGGGAGAGGTTAGCACATCCGCGCCGCGCACAGAGACACTCGCCGCGATAATAGAAGATCTTCCGACTACAGAAACTAGTTCGATAGTACGTACCGTCGCGCCAGTAGCAGACGTACATAGACCCGCGCCCCGCGCCCCGTCGGTCCGATCAGTTCGTTCAGCCCGGTCGACAGTTAGCGCAATAGCAAAATTAAAGCAAATCGAATACAACGCCGCGGAGGAACTAGCTGCAATTAGAAGGAAGCAATTGCAACTCAAAGAAGATCTTATCAAGAAGAAATACGCTAGGGACGTCACTCAACTGCAAGAAGCAACAGATAGGGAAAGTATTAACGAAGACGATTTAGTTGAAAATAGGGTACGCGTTGATAGGTGGTTAGAGAACGTAGAGACTGTGCGGGGGGAGCCGCCCTACCGCCCGTCTCAGCCCGCGCCCCGCATCGAGATAGAGCAGGCCCTACCGAATAGGGAAACCGGTTACGACCACGCTGAAGATGCCCAGGGGAGGACGGTAGCGAATGATGTTCAACCACGTCGCGTAGAAACGATACAGAGGGATAGTGGAGTCGCCGTAGAAATGAACCAGGTGGATCGTCGTGTACGGGTTACATCGCCGTCGCGCGTCCAACGCCGCACTCTATCGCCTATACATAGATCGCCACATCGCCACGCGGATCGTAGATCACCGTCGCCGTGTAGGGATGTAGGTATACATAGATCGTCATCGCCACATCGCCACGCGGATCGTAGATTATCGTCGCCGTGTCATAGGGATGTAGGTGTACATAGGACGCCAGCGCCACAGCGTAGGCTAGAGGGAGATAGGAATAGAGTTAGGTCGCTTACTCCGCGAGGGAAAGAGAGGGGTATAGATCGACTAGCGGAAGCTGTAGAAAACATAATTAGAGTCAGGCGTTTATATGGATTTACAAATACGGAAAATATGGCAAGGTTAGGAAATTGTCTACGTGGTGAGCCTAGGGAAGTAGTATCGGCACTGCTGTTTACCGCAAAGGATCCGGCAGACATTATGCGAACATTGGAGCAGTATTTCGGCCGCCCGGAAGTAATTATAGATCATGCGTTAGAGGAACTGAAACGCCTTCCGCGCCCGGGTCAAACCGCTCAGGAATTAAATTCGTTCGCGATTAAGTTACAAAATATAGTGTGTATTTTGCAGAACGTCGACGGCAAAGGATATTTACAAAATCCGATGCTAACTAGGGAAGTCACTAGCAAACTTAGCTCTCACTTACGGTCACGTTGGTGCGATTATGCGGAGCACTACGGAAGTGCAGACGAACCGGACATCGTCACACTATCTCGGTTCATGATGAGAGAGGCTGACCGTGCGTTAAGTCATGCCTATACGTCCGTAGCGCCGACTAAGGAATCGCCCGTAAGACGAGAGGCGCCGCCGTCGAAAAGGATTATAGTGACACGCCGCGTAGAGGATAGGGCCCGCGATGTAAAGACGTTCACCGCCCAGGAGGACACCGGTAGTGCCTCATGTATGTGTTGCGGGGGTGAACACGTAATCGCCAAATGTAGGAAGATAGCGCAAATGGGTTTGGACGACCGGTGGAAGTGGGTTAAGGAAGATGGGGTGTGTTTTATGTGTTTAAATAGTAAACACCGACGATTTAGATGTAAAGCTAAGAAATGCGGCGTCGACGGCTGCAACGCCCCCCACCATGCCCTCCTTCACGCCCGCAAGACCCGCGCACCTGAGACATCGGCAAAACCGGATGAGACCGTGCTCGTCGCGTCTAACGTTGGTAGTAATGCGTCCGTATTGTTGAAAGTGTGTTCCATTACCTTACGCGGACCGCGTGGTAAGGAAATAGATACGTATGCGCTGCTTGACGAAGGCTCTACTATTTCGTTAATCGACGACGACTTAGCTCGCGAGGTAGGAGCGGAAGGACCGGTAAAGCCGCTGAATATTAGAGGCGTAAATAATAGTCAGCGCGAGGCCGATAGTAGGTTAGTTAACAAAGGCATACGTGGCAAGACGCGCAGTGAGGTGTATAAAATAAATGCGCGGACAGTAGCAAATTTAAAGATAGGTTCGCAATCTGTTAGTAAGGAGTGTTTACGTTTAAAACACTTACGCGACATACCGAGTTCGGTTTGTTACGACGACGCAAACCCGAGATTATTATTAGGCGCCGACAACTGGCATTTAATAATCACCCGTGATTTAAGGATAGGACGTCGAAAGCAGCCTATAGCTGCACGTACGTTGTTAGGGTGGGTAATACAGGGAACCGTGCCGCGATTCACGTGTAGGGAAGACGGTTAGACCGTATTACACGTCGTAAGCGTTAGCGGACGGTCAGATAGGGACATCCGAACGTTTGCCAGTCAGGACGAGGAGCTAACGGAACTCCTCAAACGGCAGTACGAGATAGATTCCATAGGTATCTCGCTAAAGAGTAGGCCGCGACGGGAAGAGGAGAGCGCTGTCGACATATTCCAGCGCACCGTCAAGAAGGTCGGCGAGCAATACCAAGTTGGACTATCATGGAAGGACGACAACGTGCGGATGCCACCCAGCTACGAAATGGCAGCTCGAAGACTACGGACGATTGAGAGAAAAATGGACCAGTCACCGGAGTTTCGGGACGCCTACACAGCCCAGATAGACAACCTCCTGGCAAAAGGATACGCAAGGGAAGCCGAGGGGACAGAGAGAGAGGACCCCAAGAGCTGGTACCTGCCACACTTTCGCCGTACGGAACCCAAACAAGCCGGGGAAGACAAGAGTAGTGTTCGACACGGCAGCGCGCTCATCCGGTAGATGTCTTAATGACTATCTACTCGACGGCCCTGACTTATTACGGAACTTACCGGGAATACTGTTTAGATTTAGGGAAAATGAAATAGCCGTGTCCGCGGATATTAGGGAGATGTTTTTACGTGTGAAGATCGACCGTCGCGACCAACCCGCGCAATTGTTTCTGTGGCGAGGTAACGAGCGATCCAGCCCACCGCGGCAGTACGTTATGACATCGATGATTTTCGGTGCGAGGAGCTCGCCGTTTCTCGCACATAGTGTTAGAGATCATAACGCGCGCGCACACGCAGAAACACGTCCGTTGGCGCTTAACGCTATCGTACGTAGTCATTATATGGACGACTACTTAGACAGTTATGCTACGGTAAAGGAAGCGGTAAATACGGCAAGGCAGGTTACGGAAGTGCACCAGAAGGCTGGTTTCACCATGGCAGGCTGGAATTCTAACCACGCAGCCCTATTGGAAGACAAGCCGGAGGTACTACTGGCGAGCAAGCCTAAGGAAGTAGGCTTAAGGCAAGACAGCCCAGGCAGGACCCTAGGGTTGTTATGGATTGTCCTCGTAGCGGCGATAGGCGGCGGCGACCTCTCGCGTCCAGCCCTGGTCGAAGCCATGGTCCGGAGCAAGACGCAATGGGATGCCGTCGCCACCTTCTGCGAAGCAGTGATGCTAGCGAAGGAGGTGGCGGAGCGGGAGAAGGAGAGAGCAGCAGCTTTCTTTCCCGGCCGCCGCGGGAGACGCCCCGGGCGTCGGGGCCTACGTCGTGGTCCCAGGCCACCGTAGGCGCGGGCCTGTGGACGGCGAGCAATAGGTAGCTCGCCGTCCGTCCGTCTAACGACGACAGGCCGTGTCGACAGCGCGTTTTGTTCCACGCGCGCCTCAAAGAGCTGTCAGCAGCGTGAAGGGGCCCGCAAGGGCCGACGCCTGCCGGGGCTGCGGGCTGTTCGAAAGAGATACCACGGCTCCGGAACGTAAGGGCACTGAAGGAACACGGATGGTTTTTAGTCAGTAAAAGTCTGACACTCCCTTCCGCTCCACCCAGAGCGAAAGGCGTCATTAGATGATTTTCCATCCGCAAAAAAAAAAGGATTGTTATGGATGGCCGACGAAGACGCCCTGACGTTCAACACCTCTATGAATAGGGTGCCGCAGGAAGTAAAGGCGTTACAGCGACCACCGACTAAGAGGGAAGCATTAAGCGCAGTCATGTTTGTTTGACCCACTCGGACTGCTTAGCTACCTCACCATCACCGCCAAGATCCTGCTACAAGACCTATGGTGAATGAAGAAGGTACCGGATGGGATGATGAGCTACCCGAGACGGCAGCGGCTGAATTCCAGAGGTGGCTGCGAGTCGGCGAGGAGGTGTCACGATTACGACTGCCTAGGTGCTATGCTCCTGCGGGGGGAGTGGTAGAGCGTCAACTTCACGTTTTTAACGACGCAAGCGAACGTGCGTACGCATCCGCGGCATATTGGCGTAAACGATATCGCGACGGAACTATTAGGGTACGATTAGTGGCGGCCAAGGCGAAAGTCGCCCCGATAAAGGCGCAAAGCATACCGCGTTTAGAGTTGCAGGCGAATTTGATAGGCGCGCGACTTGCGGAATTCGTGCAAGGCGAGCACAGAGTGGTAGCCGATAAGGTAGTGTATTGGACAGACTCCACTACGGCGCTCCACTGGATACAGAACGATACGGCGCGTTACACCCCATACGTGGCTCATAGGTTAGGGGAGATAGCAGAGAAGACGTCACCCGAGCAATGTAGGTGGATACCGACCGCAGACAGCATCGCGGATCAAGCGACGCGCATAAATTATATGAGCAAAGAAGAGAGCGACAGATGGTTCACGGGACCGCCATTCCTGTACGAGGATGAAGACAGATGGCCTCGCCGGCAGGAAGAGAAGGCAGGGAATGAAGATGAGGAACTGGAGGAAGTCGTGGCGCACCAAAACGACACAAAGGACGCTCCACACCTGCCGGACATAGAGAGATTCTCTTCCTACGAGAGATTAATCAGGGCCACTGCACGGATACTACAGTTCGTCGATGCCATACGAGGAAGGGCGCACGGAATGACATTGCAGCACATCCAGAGAGCAGAGCGGATATGGATAGAGCACAGCCAACATGAGAGCTTCGCTGAAGACATCAGTCGACTTCAGCGGAAGAAGAACCTGGCAACCGGCAGCGCATTAAGGAAGCTCGACCCCATACTAGAGGATGGCGTATTACGAGCCAGAAGAAGAATCGACGCAGCCGACGTGGACAGCCAGATGAAGAGGCCCATCATACTAAACGGACGCCACCATTTTGTGAAGCTGCTTGTGGAAAAGGCGCATCAGGAAGCAAGCCACGCCAACAGGGAGAGGGTGGTCAACGACCTACGCACCAGATATCATATCCTCCGATTACGACCAACAGTGCGAGAAGTGGAGCGGAGATGTCTGCGATGCAGGGTATGCAAGGCGACACCACGGCCAGCGGTTATAGGAGACCTACCACCTGAACGATTAGGGGCATTCGCGCGACCATTCACCTACACCGGAATCGATTATTTCGGGCCTATAACAGTGACTATAGGACGTCGGCATGAAAAACGCTGGGTAGCGTTATTCACCTGTTTAACGACGCGCGCGGTGCATTTAGATTTAGTGTACTCCCTTCCGACGGACTCGGCGATATCGGCATTGCGGCGCATGGCGGCTAGGCGTGGGTGGCCACGGGTCATCTACTCTGACAACGAAACGAATTTTCATGGGGCAGATACCGAACTGCGACGGGCAATGGAAGAGTGGGCACCACAGCTGAAGGAATACGCGCTGACTTGGCGGACAGATTGGAAATTCATCGCACCGGGCGCGCCGAACCAGGGAGGCGCATGGGAGCGTCTCGTGCGCTCAGTGAAGACCGCACTCGAAGCCACTCTGCACCAAAAGAGCCCACGGGAAGAGACGTTAGCGACGCTCCTCACAGAAGCTGAGAACACAGTCAACTCTTGACCGTTGACGCACGTACCGGTCGACATCAACGAGGAAAAGGCGCTGACACCCAACCACTTCCTGCTGCTGGGACCATCGAGCCTACCAGTCACCGCGCCGTGCACACCTAGTGATCGTCGGGCGTGGAGAGCGGCGCAAGGACTCGCCGACGAATATCGGAGGCGGTGGATTAAAGAGTACCTGCCGACGCTGGTTGCGCGCAGGGACTCTCGGGATGTTCAGCAGCGCCAGATCCAAGAAGAGGACCTCGTCGTAGTGGCAGATAGCAATATGCCACGGAACGTGTGGCCACGGGGAATCGTAACGAGGACCTTTCCCGGACCAGACGGCGTAGTGTGCAACGTGGAGGTGAGGACCAGGTGCGGAGTGCTGCGGCGGCCATTCAAGAAGATCGCCGTCCTCCCGAGAGAAGCTTAGGCTCGCAAGCTACGCTGGGGGAGGATGTTGCGGACAGCTAGAGACCCGCCGCGCCGTCGCCCCTTCATACCCCGTTGCGCCCCGCACACCCCGCGCACCGGAGCCGAGCGACGACCAATGGGCGTGCAGCATCGTCGCGCGGCACTACTCACAGACTGAGACCCTCTCTTGCGGGATATAAGAAGGGGGTTTTGGTCTGTGAGCGGTTTATTTCTGAAGCGGCACTCGAGAAGACAACAAAGAAGACTCAAGACAGAAAATCAAGACTCCATAGTTCAAGACCTCCCTCTGTACATATTATATAGTTTAATAGTGCCGAATTGTTGTAAATAGTTTAATACAGTATAGTTAAGATTACCATCTTTTCTTCACGCAGTCCCCTAGCATAGTTAACCTCAGATCAGTCAGTCAATTAGTAAATACAGTCCACTAGCTACAGTAATAAATAAATACAGTCCACTTAGATCCCTTATACCGTAAAATTAGTTTTATTTAAACATCTAAAATATTTCAAATATTTCTATACAATACTTGTTAATCAGCATTATCGATGATAATATAGCACATAACTAGACCTTCTATGAAGGAAGCAAACGTGTGTGCAATATCATCATTGGCGTTCACCTTTTGTAACCATGACTGTCGCAAGCGCTAAGCTCTTCATACGTTTTCCATTTTTCGCCGACATTAAAAAAAGACGGCGGTTCTAAATTTCCCTGTATATTTTTATATTTTGGTACACCATAACTTCGCCAATTGTGAACCGATTTTAATTCTTATTTTTAATTAGATAGGTTATAGATAAAGAGTGATCCCAAATAAATTTGGAGTAAAAATAGGGAATGAACTTTAACATGTATAGCTGACGTGAAATACTAACGCTCCAAGAAGTCTGCAGTTTGTGATCATATCCTTGACGGACCCCCGCCATTACATAAGATTTTGCAGGTGGCCGGAGGCCCTTTTTACTGTAAATAAGGCATTCCATCTTAGTCCTTTGTAGTATTTTGATTTGTAATAGAGGATAGATGTAGATGTCTATGGGCCGCAGCAACCACTTACCATCAGGTGGACTGTGTGCTCGTTTGTCGCCCTAATCCTAAAAAAAAAGAAAAAAAAAGACCACAAATCCTCGCGACAGGACATCGATACCAAGGATGATACTGTGAGGCTATTGAAATTAAAAAAAAACCAGCCAAGTGCGAGTCGGACTTTAATTATATGATGTAACAAAAAAAATATGCTTTTCGCAATTTTATTACGTTGCTTCGTACCAAATTTGAAGATTCTGAGTTCACGGGAAGTACCCTGTAGGTTTTGATTCCCTTGCGAATGTCGAAAATTTGCGGCATAAACGGTTGTATCTTTTGATTGCGTTGGCTTAGAAGTTTGATTTTTTCACAGCTCCAAGGGACAGTAGACTTGAGTATTTGATATGAACTTCAGCTTGATACCTCCACGCATTCCTGAGAAAAAGGGTCTTGACAGACAGACAGACAGGCAGACGGACAACAAAGTGATCCTATAAGGGTTCCGTTTTTTTTCTTTTTGAGGTACGGAACCCTAAAAACATCCTAATTTCAAAAGAGAAGGAGGCTGGGTACTACCACCTGCTTGTGACCTTGTAATTAATAAAATTAAAACTAAACCCAAGCATAAGACTGCAAGACTTCAAGATACAACAAGTTCATTCTGCGTAGATCGGACCAAAAGTGTAATAATTAAAATGCTGAAGGTACTCCGGGTTAACTTTGAAATCGGGACGTCAATCACCTTAGTCTTCGTAACTATGGGTGCTACGAAGCAACCGAAACATCGAGAATTTAAAAATGAGTAGAATTAAATGCGAGAAAATCCGTTAAAATTAGATTTATTAAATAGAAAATAAATCTGAATTTTTATGCACTACTTAATGCCGCCATCAAAATGTGAAATTATTTATTTCTTTTTGGTTCTTTGAGGTCGCCTTTTAAGTTTTATTAAAAGTTATTTTTCTATGATGTGTTTTATTTTTTTAAGATTGCAAATAAACATATGCCACTGAATGCTTTTTTGATATTAGTAATTGATAAGGGGAACACAACTTTCAATTAAAAAATGAATCAAATTCTAAAAGATTCTTCAACATTTATGATATCAGTTAGTTACCGTCATTCTGCAAAATACTTCATCTTTATATAATATACCAAAATACTGTAATTGAATTGAATGAAATTGCTAGTAGACTTAGCCGGAATTTACCAGTACGATTGTAATCGTAATAAATGTTCAAGAAAATACCGACTGGTTTTCTTTCTTCGGGTGTTTTGTGAGACTATTTTTATCGCATACGTACACGGATACATTTAATCAAATGTTATTGTTCTGCACTTATAGTCTCGTTGGATGAAACATTTAGAATACCCAAGCATATATTTATTACACCGTTTTTATTTATAAAATACCTATGAAAACGTTTAATCGAATCTCACTGGTTGCAAATTATTTTAAATACATTTATACGTGAGTGCATGTTCATACAAAAAGATAAGCACGGCTTGATTTTAACGTCACTTAAAATGCATGCAAAAATTTCTTTCTTTTTTTGTTGGTAAGAGTTTATTTCCAACATAGTTTTATTGATTATGTATTACTTTCGCATACAAAATTCTTAAAACTTTGAAACAATTAAGCGAAGTTACAAAAACATTAGCTATAATTATGGATCTTTGCAACAAAAGTGATGTGTTACAGCAGAGTTGCCAACGTCTGGGTATTCTCTAGAACAACGTCCGGGTAATATAAGCAGTAATGATAATTATCATCATTTAATCTCCCATTCTCATTTCTACTATCTGGCAATAAGATGGGTCTGAACACCAGTTCAATGCATTTTCTATTGAAATTAGGATGCTTTTTTTATCTACCGAATTCCAAAAAGGAGACGGTACTCAATTCGACTGTATGTTTTTTTTTATGTATGTTACCTCATAACTTTTTACCGGGTGGACCGATTTGGATGATTCTTTTTTTGTTTGAAAGCTGATTCTTCTCTATTTTATCAAGGTCTGACCTTGATCACAATAGTTTTTGATTTATTCTTAATAACATATATTGAAGTGGGCTGTACAAAATTATTAATTTTAAATTATTTCAACCAGCTTCGCGAATCATCCTTGGTGAGAATCGGTTGTTTATTTGTGAGGTGGTTTGTGGTCTATCAAGACCACAAATCCTGAATCTGATAGAATAATTGGGACGATCCTGAATATTTTGACGTTGGTACTGCAGACTTCTCGGAGCATCAGTGCTTAACATCAGTGATATGTTTTTCACGCAGAGTTTTATGGATATTTGTGTTTGTCCTATGTAAGATAGACCAAATTCACAATTTTAGTTTAATGCCGGTAATAATTGGCTAGCTGTCAAATTATCTTCAAGTCATGAGTTTGTGAAAAATTCATTCCTAATATTGACTACGCAGAGATTTAACTGCTCACGCATATAATATATGTAACTTGGCGGTATAAACAGGATGTCTTTGGTGTTTTTGTGACTTAACAAAGGCGTCCAAATTCATAAATATGATGCCATAAAATGAGATTATTAAACACAATGCAGTTACTTATCCTTACTTAGGTTTTATTTATTTAATCCAAGAACTAGAACGGTAAAGTGGATGATTAAAACATATACACCTAACCTCTATTAAGAATCTAAATGAGGATACTTTGTCATCCCTGAGAACTAAGATACAATGTATCGTTCTTAGTCTCAGGCATGTACACTCCCGCATCTTGTAAAGGGATATTACACTCGACCGATGGTAAGAACTACCCGATCTTCTTCGACGGCTTGTAGTATGTTCTTATGAAAGCCCGCTTCAAGATGTAATCAATGTTGTCTATGATGCCTCTGACATATGGTAGTACAGCAGACATACGCTTGACTGTGGCTGGTTTTACTCGGTCACTGTAACGGAGACCCGAAGCTTGTTGTCGTACAAAATTTGTTTGACATACTGGAGCTCGGCAGCCAGATATTTAATATCACAAATCCCTTGTGCCTAAAGAAATATTTTTTTTTTCGGCGGGTAGGTGTTAAATAAAATACAGTTACAAAAGTGCTCTCGTAATATTTTATGATCTAAATATAATTTTGAATATAATTTTTAGTATTCGTGCTAATATAATAACTTGTAATTTGTTTTTAATTCAGTGTTCAATAAGTATGACAATTTAAATCGTTAAATACTCACAATTCACCTCCCATCATAACCTCAATTCGTGACAACTTTCATTTGTTTACATAGTAAATAACTTTCGTGGTATAAGTTCTTGAATAATGGCAAATGTTATGGATGTTGAGAATATGCAGAGAGAGTTGGAAGATTGTTGGAGTCAGAAAATGGCCGAATTTGAGAAACGCTTGAAGGATGCGTCTACTCCAATAATCCCAACATTGGCACAGCTACAGGAAGAATTTTACTCGTTTAAGGAACTTGTTATCAAAATGCTAAATCTTTTACGGCAGCAGGTTCATGAGTGCATGAAGAATGTTGATACTATTAACATGTGGCATCGTCGAAAGGCTATTGTTTTTAATGGCATCCCAGAGGCATCTGTGACTAATATAACAGATGAAATACTACAATTGTTACACAATAAATTGGGTTTAACGCATATAAGTGCCATTAGTTTGGACAGCTGCTATAGACTTGGTGTGCAGCAAAGTAACCACATTAGGCCTGTTATAGTATATTTTCGTGATCACCATACAAAACGGGAAGTGTGGAAAGTTAAATCAAAATTGAAAGGCTCGTTAATCTCTGTTTCTGAGTTCCTTACGAAAACCAGGCAATCAATACACAAAAGAGCTCGAAAACATTTTGGAATAAAGAATGTGTGGACTTTGGATGGTGTTATTTATGTTAAACATCCTGATGGTTTTGATAAGATCCTTGCAATGGAGCAGTTAGATGCTTTGATGGTAAAATATCCCACAACAAGCACTCCAACCAGGTCAGATACTGCTTTTAATACCTCGGATAATACAAATAATTCGAAGTCAACAGAAGGTTCATCTAGCACTAAACGTGTGCAAGAAACAGCCCGTCGTACTACTACAGCAGTGACCAATAGTGATGATACCAAGAGATCTCGGCGGCCTGTAGTCAAAAAATAGGATTCATGCTTCTGTTCTACTATGCTAATGTGATAAGTGATGTTACCTTTACTTTGTACATTTTGAACATATTACTGCATTCAAGGTAACTTTAATATAGTCATATTTAGTCTTATAACTACTGCTTGTTGTGCTTCAACTTTTATGTATTTTTTTTTATTTCGTTGTTGAAACTCCTTTGAGTGGCACTGTAATTTTAATATTAGTTATTTTATCTGTGTTTATGATGCAATCCTGATAAGTATGAAGTGATTTGGTGATGTTCTGATTATCAGATATTTTAGTTACTTAAATTTACTTTTTATTTACTATGATGTGATACTGCTCTTAGAATTATCATTATTGTTATCTTATACTATAAATAATATTGCAGATGAGATAAGTCACTACGTTTATAGTATATATTGACTTAAACTTGTTAATGTTTAGTACTTTTGCAACTTTGCATATATGACATTCATGCTTTTGTTTTACTATGCTAATGTGATTGGTGATGTAATCTTTACTTGGCAAATTTTGAACATATAGCACGCCATGTAATTTTTAATAGTCATATTTAGTGTTATAACTCCTACTTGATGTGCTTCAATTTTTATGTAAAAATTTTTGTTTAATTGTTGACGTTCCTTTGAGTGTCACTGTAATTTTAATATTAGTTATTTTATCAGTGTGCTTATTGTGTATTCCTGATAAGTATGAAGAGATTCAGTAATGTTATGAGTATCTGGTGTCTTTCATTATTTAAATAAACTTTTTTGTGATCCTGCTCTTTGAATAATCGCTATCGTTTTTTAATACTATAAATACTATTTCAGTTAAGATAATACACAACGTTAATAGTATTCTTGCAACTATGCGTATAAGTATAATTTGTTTACTTTAGGGTAAAAAGAAGTTAACATAGATAAATAAATATGTAGTATTTTTAGATTATAATAGTCTGTCATTGTTGTCATCCGTCATTACTGTTATTATTCATAAAGATATTATATGCCATAGACATTATATCCACGTAGAGTTTATAAACTCTTTGATGGTAAGCCACAGAAGGCACAGATGTCAAATACATACGGCCTATTAATGTATAAGTTAAATATTATGAACAAATTGTATAAGCCATCATTTGCATGCAACATTTTATGTTTAACTTATTTAGTGAATAGTTATTATTTTTTCTTAGTTTTTTTTTCTTCTTTTGTTTCTCATCAAAGTATTACCAGTGTGTTGTGGCGGTTTTCAATTGTAGTATTATTAATTATATAACATATTGGTAAAGCAGTATAGCTCAAATGAGTATGTAACTACTTAATAATTTAAGCATATTCGTTATTGTATAATCCTGTGTAATCATTAAGTTATCATTAAGATGTTTAATTTTTCATGTTGTGTAAACAGTCAGCTGGTGGGATGGTATTTTGTGAGATTCCTAAATAATTTAAAAATTTTTTAGCTAATAGAATTATAGCAATCTTCTTTTAAATTTTATTTATATATAAATATATATTTATAATATAAATTATTTATTAATCTATTACATATAATAATGTCTGATACCGATTCATTTCATTCATTTAACAGTTCTGATTCATCATTCTTATCGTGTAACGATTCCATAAACATTTCTAATACCTTATATACACAGTTAAATGAAACTTTTCAATCTTACAATAAATCTTTCAATATCTGTCGTATTAACGCTCAAAGTATTCCGAGTCACTTTTCTGAGCTGGAAGCGTCTTTTAACCCGGACTTGATACAAGCTATCCTAATCTCCGAAAGTTGGCTGAAGCCAAGTCTGCACTCTGCTTTGTATCCACTTCCGGGTTTTTTACTAATTAGAAATGACCGTGTTGGTAAAAGGGGAGGCGGTGTTGCCATTTACCTACACTCGTCATTTTCGTATGAAATTATTTTAGCTTCACCTTCGCTTTATTCAGGTTCTCCGGAGTTCTTATTCTTAAAAGTCAGCGTCAGAGGCGTAAAGGTGATTCTTGGAGTAGTGTATTGTCCTCCTTCCATTGACTATTTCGCCACTTTAGAAACGGCTCTCGAAAATATTGTCTCTGAGTGTGCACACTGCATAATCATGGGTGATTTTAACACCAACCTCTTGACAAATTCTAACCGTTCCCAAAAACTTCGTACAATCATTGAGTCAATCAATCTCCACATTCTACCTTCAGGGGCAACTCATCATAATTTCGATTCCAATGACTCTTTGTTATTACAGCTTCTCCTGATCATGTGATATCACATGGTCAGTGTTCCGCTCCAGGATTCTCGCGTCACGACCTCATTTACGTTGCATACAAGCTAAAATCTCCTAAATCGTTGCCTGCTTTTATTCACTTGCGCAACTTTTCTAAAATTAATTTGGATAAACTAAAAAGTGACGCTTCTAATTTAAATTTTGATCAACTAAAATTATCAACCACTGTTGATGATATGCTATCCATCTTTAATAATAAAATAATTAGTCTATATAACATCCATGCCCCAGTTCGTAAAGTAAAACTTAAACATCAACCTTCACCTTGGATGACTGAGGGAGTTCGGATGGCGATGACAAGGCGGAATAAGGCTTTTCAGCGTTTCAAAAGAGAGCGTACGGAAGAGAATTGGACATGTTTTAAGAAAGCTAGGAACAGATGCAATCAGATGGTACGTAACGCCAAACGCCGTTATATCCATAATAATATAATTAATTCTTCGCCAGCTAATGTCTGGAAGTTTCTCAGGTCAATTGGCGTGGGTGAGATGGAGCCTACTCTGAAATGCACCTCTTCCCTGTCTTGTGATGACATTAATCTCCATTTTGCTTCTGCTCCTGTTATGGACACTACTATACGATCTCAAACGATAGCTTATTTAGCTTCTATCCAATCTCCTCAAATTCCTTCTTTTCAATTTTCTCCAGTTCACCAGGACGACATTAAAAAAATTGTTCTAGCAATTAAATCCAAGGCTGTGGGTTGTGATGAAATCAGCAGAACTATGATAGTCAATATACTGGAGTATGTACTACCTGCACTTACTCTCATTATTAACTTTTCACTGGACTCAAGTCAGTACCCAAATCTCTGGAAAAAGGCTTTCATACACCTTATTCCCAAAATATCGAATCCCACATTACCTAATCACCTTCGTCCGATATCTATTTTGCCCTTCCTATTCAAAGTTCTGGAAGGCTGCGTACATAAGCAAGTCTCCAATTTTGTACTTAAACATAATCTACTCAGCGATTATCAGTCTGGGTTTCGTCTTGGTCACAGCACCACTACAGCATTACTCAAAGTTACGGAAGACATCAGACAAGGTATGGAAAAGAAGAAAGTGACTGTAATGGTGCTTGTTGACTTTTCTAATGCTTTTAACGCAGTGGACCATGATGTCCTTTTATCTATCCTGTCCTATTTAAGATTTGCACCCTCAGTCTTGGATTGGTTCTCTTCATATCTTCGCGGGCGTCAGCAGTCTGTCCATTTTGAACAGAAGAGTTCCAAGTGGGCTAGTCTTGATGCTGGCGTTCCGCAAGGCGGTATACTTTCTCCATTAATTTTCTCAGTTTTTATAAACTTGGTCACATCTATTCTTAACTGTTCGTACCATCTGTATGCTGACGACCTCCAAATTTACTTGCACTCATCTATTGAAGAGCTCCATGACGCTATTAGAATGTTAAATCTGAACTTGGAAGCTATCAAAGAATGGTCTAGGCGTTTTGGAATATCAGTTAATCCAACGAAGTGTCAAGCTATAATCGTAGGTAGCTCGAGAATGTTGTCAAAAATTGATGTGACAAGCCTACCTGCTGTCTATTACAACGATATACTGATACCGTTCTCTTCCTCTGTAAAAAATCTTGGTCTGTATATGGATAACACAATGAACTGGAGTACGCATGTCACCGAAATTAGCCGCAAAGTCTTTGCCACCTTACGATCCCTCTATCGTCTGAAGAACTTTCTTCCAATCAAGACTAAGCTAACACTTGCGCAAACACTTATAATTCCCATTATTGATTATGCAGATGTGTGCTACCCAGATGTGAACCAAAATCTTCTTAATAAGCTAGAGCGTCTTCTCAATAGCTGTATTAGATATATATTTGGTCTTCGAAAATATGATCACATCTCTCATTATCGTGAACGCCTGAAATGGCTTACTATCCAACAAAGACGAAACTCTAGAATTTTGCTTGTTCTTTTCTCAATTTTGAATAATCCAACTTCTCCAGCATATCTGAAGGACAAATTCCAATATCTCTTTTCAACTCATGATAAGGTTCTACGCTCCTCATCTAATCATAAGATCAGTATTCCATCTCATTTCACTGGATTCACCAACAATTCCTTTACAATTCAGGCAACACTACTCTGGAACTCCTTGGCCGAAAACATAAGAAGAGCGCCAAGTAAGGATTGTTTTAAAAAGTTGGTACATGACTTTTTTTTGAAACGAAGTGATGTTGGATGTTAAGAATGATGATGATATATTTTGACACATTTAAATGTTTTATTATATGTAATTTCAATATATGTATTTTATTATTATATGTAACGTATATATTATATTTATGTATGATACATATTTTGTTCATATATTTACATATGTAAAGTTTTGTATATTATATGTATATCTTAGTATGTATGTATGTGTGTATATAGATATATATATATGTATATATATATATATATATATATATATATATATATATATATATATATATATATATATGTGTGTGTGTGTATTTGCACCTGCCACAAAATCTCATCACTCCACGGGTTGACTGGCAGAGAATGCCGCTAGGCATTAAGTCCGCCCTTTGTTACCCTTGTTATTCAGGTGTCAACAAATAAGATTAAATAAAATAAAAATAAATAAATAAATATTTTACCTTACTATGGGTCTTTTTTCACATCTAAGACCACCTTAACTCCATATAGTCTAAAATTAAATTCAATATAGAGTTAAAAGGCAAATAATTGTTTAGCTTTTCTAGACCTTTTAGTCTTTCTAAATCCTAATAACACCATCAGTCATACTGTATATTGAAAAAAGACGTAAAGACATGTATTTAAACAGTGAATCTTACCACCATCCTTCACAGTTAGCTATCGAGGGAAAATATTCATTTCAGAGACAACGAGAAAGTTGAACTGCCTTTACTTCGTGCCAATGCCAACCTATTGAAATTCATGTTTCATTCACTGCTAGATATTGGCATCTTCTATTTTAGAGAGGAATCATCATATTCGCCAGGTATGGCAGCTGGATTGGCAAATACGATAACAGACGTCTCCCATCTTTGACGCTGCTTCTCATCGCTGTACTGAGTGTTTTATGTATGGCATCAGTGAGATGACTGTACTGCCATCTTATGTAAGCTTATAAGATCTTTCTGGCATTTTTGAAAGTCGCCTCTTAGGACACCTACGGAAAAATTAATGATGAATGAATAAATGAAATATACTTTATTATACACAAACAAATTGGCCTCTAAAAAGCTTGGCGTGCTCAGCAGAACGGGACAGCATTTCATGCCACCACACTGCCTGCAACTTTACAAGGCGTAGGTTCAGCCTCACATGGAATACTGTTCCAATTTCTGGGCTGGGGCTCCCCAGTGCTAGCTCCTTCCATTTGACCGCATCCAGCGCAGAGCGGCTCGAATCGTCGACTACCGAGTCCTTTTAGATCGGCTCGTTTCACTGGCACTCCCGAGAGATGTTGCATACCTTTTCATTTTCTTTCGCATTTACCACGGAGAGTGCTCTGAGGAATTGTTCGAATTAATCCCAGCCGCCACAAATTTCACGAACGCACATCGCGGCAAAATTCCCGATACCATCCACACCATTTGGATGCGTGGCGGTCCACCACTGTACGTTTCACTAAGAGTTTTCTTCCGCGTACGACCTCTCTGTGGAATAATTTACCACCGGTAATTTTTTCGAACCGTAACAACTTAGGGACCTTCAAGAAAAGAGCTTACTCCTTTTTAAAAGGCCAGAAATGCATCTGCGATTCTCTTGGTGTTGCAGTTGTTCATGGGCGGCGGTAGTCACTTACCATCAGGCCGTATGCTTGCATGCCCCCTCTCCTATAAAAAAAACTATGTGTTCATACGCGTTAGAAGTGAAAGTTTTAGAGCCATGCTGCAGCTATATTAGTAGTATAGTTGTAGCACGAATGGGTCGGCTCGACCGGGGAAGGACCACGCTCTCTCAGAATACCAGCGTCAAATAGCAGTTTAACACTGCTGTGTTTCGTATGGTGAGTGTAGAGAACCTATTAGTAGTATAGTTGTAGCACGAATGGGTCGGCTCGACCGGGGAATGACCACGCTCTCTCAGAATACCAGCGTCAAATAGCAGTTTAACACTACTGTGTTTCGTATGGTGAGTGTAGAGAACCGGAGACCCTTTTTACTGGAAACGAGGCATTCCATCTTAGTCCTCACGGGTGGCAACGCATCTGCATTTTGATTCGCAAACGAGGATAAATGTAGATGTCTATGGACCACAGCAGCCTCTTACCAGCAGGTGGACTGTATGCTCGTTTGTCACCCTATACTATAAAAAAAAACCTAATATATTTTTTAATTATTAAACATATTATTTATTCATTTTTAATTATTAAGTAGGCTATTCGCCCGACTTCGCACCGGATCCAATTGTGAATCGAAACCATCCAGGGACCCACTCGAACACACAAGTTTCATCAAAATCTGTCGACCTATTTTCAAGTTTCAGCGAGACTAACAGTCAGCAATTGATTTTTATATAGAGATATTTATTAAGACCGAGATTATAGGAAACACTGTAAACTATATTATATCTCATTCTCTTGCAAGCTAAATCCTATAGATATATATGTTTGTATCTTTTGGTGTCGCTTTTTTGTTTCATCGAGTCTCGATCGAAATCACATCGATTCTAAAGAAATTTTTACTTCAATAAGACAAAAAAAAACAAAGAACAATAAATTATTTAAAGGTACAATTGGCGGCTTTATCGCTTAGAAGCAATATCTGTCAGGTAAAATCGGGGGATGGATTCTCATACTACTTCACTACACAGCGGTTTGTGAAGTTCAACGCCACCAAAATACAAGAATTTCTATTTACCGCTAAAAGAACCTTATCACCTCGGCTAAGACAGTTAGACAGCAAGGAAATTAAGACAGTGGTAGAGCCACGCGGCAGCTTTTGCTGTCGCACGGATGGGCCGACTCGAAGCGGGGTGGTACCACGACCTCACAGATTAACAGCGTGAAGTAAAGGTTTACCTCTGCGTTTCGCTTGGTGAGTGCAGGTGGCCGGAGGCCCTTTTTCATTCCATCTTAGTCCTCACGGGTGACAACGCATCTGCATATTGATTTGTAATAGAGGATAGATGTAGATGTCTATGGGCCGCAGCAACCACTTACCATCAGGTGGAATGTGTGCTCTTTGTCACCCTATCCTATATAAAAAAAGAATATACATGGAAAAGTTCGGTGGTACTTAACACCGAAACTAACCATAATATATATTTGACAGCTTGGTAGTGAATTAGTGTTTCACAGTGGTGCGGTAGGTAGGCTACGGGTTCGAATCCTGCACGTTATAAGTGTTATTATTCCATGGGCAATTTATTTGTTATAAGTTGTTTTTTTATCTTGTCGAGCTAGTTTTTTTTTGAACAAAAAATTCGGTATATTACTATGTGTTTTTATCCTTATTAAACCACTTAAACATGTGACTATATGTATATAGCGTGTTAAGGTAATATTATAAATAGAATATTATCCCTTATTTATCTTGGCTTTAACCATTTTTATTTGATTACTGTAATGGTGTTTGGGATGTATAATCACTAATCAATCAATACATTTATAAAATAGTCTTCACACCACGGTTGTTGGTCTGTGCACAATGTTTTGCTGGAACTACTAGGTAAAATGATTTTCCATCAATCTTAAAGTACCTATAAATGCTAAATGTACCTAGAACTTTGTTTGTACTACGCTATTCTATTCTATATACACTACATCTACACATAGCTAATAATATTGGTGAAAACTACTAGAAAACCACTTTTAGTTTGTTTTTAGGTTATTGTGATATTCATATTTTAATTTTTAATATCTGAGTATTCCCGTTAGATGCGGTAATTAGTTTTATAATATTTATTATTATTAATTTTGTAATCTATTAGATTATAAGGAATAAATCGACCTGTATCTCATTAAATTACTCTACAAAATGTTTAGAGCCCATTCTCCATACAAAAAGAAATTGTTTCCTTTTCCCCCTTTTTTAAGAAATCGTTACACACAATTTCTAGTCAGACAATTGACGTTACTACTTGGATTGCATGTGGACAAATTTCTAGACTTGAACAATTATCTGTAGACTAAACAACATTTGTACTGAATGAGATTCTAATCCACAGACGGCAGTGCCGCAGCTAAATGGTTAGCCACTGCACTACAGAACCATCATAATATAACTGTTACAAAAGTTATTCTTCATTCTCGCATTCACTTTAGTAAGCCCTGTGAATTTATTGACATTCAATAATTAAGTTTCATCCTTTATTTATTTTTCATATTAAAGAAATAAGCATTTAAATACCAGCTTTGTTTTAAATGTGAGAGAGAATTAAATTATTTTCAAACGTAGACGACTAAATTACTCAAAAAATGCGAGTAAATGGACTGATGTGTGCTGAGTTTTACAGCGGTAATAATTCATAAGTCGTGAGCGTAATGTGCGTGAAATAGATCCGGCGCGCCCAATTGTAGCTTCTAGAAGAAATGTTTAAATTCAACATGACACGACTCGCTGACTCAAAACGTTGAATTAATCTGCCGTGCTGCCAAATCGTTGTTTGAAATATTATGTAAAATTATATAAATATAAGCTACAATGCGTATTTCATCAAGTAAACACTTATAGTTTTATTATTTATTTTCACAAGTATGGTAGCACTCTACGTGACAACGTAATATATGAACTTGTTCATTTTTCTTTTATGAGAATACGCCATATTTAAATCTTTAGCCCTTTGTGAATGTTTTATCCTTTTTATATATCATAAACAATAATTATACACCATATAATAATAGATGCTGGTACATATAATATAGACACGTGAATAACGTCACATGAACATTTCCATAATACCTTCTTAAATATGAGAAAATTAAGCCTTTGCCCAATTATCGGACTAAGGTGTAATTACACTAACTACATTTAAATTTTTTGTTTTCTTTTTTAAATCATATGGTCATATATTATTGTTAATTTTTAATATGCATATTTAATATACAACACATAATGTTAATCTTCTTTTGCATATTCGGCCCGTAAAAGCTGGATTAAAGCCTCAGAGCTGGACATGAGTCTCTCCCGTTGAAGCAAGCATTTGCCTCAACCGCCACACTTAGCACATGGATTGACGTTGCTCCTTTTCATCAGTTTGGCCATTTTATGTATTTATCGAAAGTCATATTCTAAGATCTTTCAGACATTTCTAAAAACTCTTGATAAACCACCACACGCCCAAATCTATAGTCATCTCTAAGAAATTCATACCTTTTTTGTTTACCCATATAACGACCTATGCAAGAACTTATTTGAACCGCGAATCTCGAATTAGTGTGCGTATGTAAATTAGCTAGTGTGAGTATGGCATACACCATAATGATGAAATGGATCTGGCTATTTGTTCTTGTGCAATTTCTTTCCATCCATCTTTTCATTAAAGCCTATAAAAGTTCAGTGCTGACTATAAGTCGGGGAGGCCTGAACATATGCCTTCCTCACTAGTGCGTCATAGCGGGGGTTTCATCATGGTTCTCTGCTGCCCATGTTCTATTTCAGTTTACCTCTGTCGTGTCTTACGACTACCACGGGACGATATGGGGTAGTGGATATTCTTACACCGTCACTACACCGTTGTGTAATACCACCAACGTTACAATAGAAAATTATAGTTTTGGCATAACTTTTTGAGTAAAAATTATACTCGATATATTTATGCGGCATAAATATATAACTTGTATTTTTAATTTTTACTACACATTATTAAACGTAGTCGAAATGATGGACGTCAAAATGCCAACATTTTAACAAAAAATACACACGAAAATTATTTGAAGGTTTTTTATCCTATTATTATTACTTTAACCTCTCCTTAAATTTTAATATTTAATTTGAAACATTAAGAAGCATTATCAATAAATGAAACATATTTAAATGATAAATAACTTTCTCTGAGGGAAAAAAAATAAAAGCAGTACCGAAGCGACGAAGCGTTGGCTCTAAAGAAGCCATGAATAATCCTCCCGTCAGCACCACGCGAGCTCGCTGCCCAATTAAAAACGTACTCTTTCCACGATTTTTAGCTTAGAATATTGTATAATAAGCCAATAAAATACCCCACTTAACGCTGCGAGGGCCCGCCGGTTATGAAATATGCACTCCTCACCCTCGTTACAGCGAGTCGAAATTAAATGCAAAGGCTGGCCCGGTTGGAAGCTGGAATGTCACGTAAAGTTGATCAGAATATACTTACGAAAAAATATTATGGACATACCATAGCATATGAATGATATTTTCATGTTAATGACTTCTATTTCGAGTTTTCTTGAAAAAGGTATGCTTTCATGTCTAGTGATATTTATAAACAACTAACATCCGCCCGGGTTTCACTTCGCAATTTTTGGTTACTACCGGGTTCAAATGTGAATCTAAACCATTTAAGTACCCATTCAAATAAAAAAAATCATCAAAATCGGCCAAGCTGTTTTTGAGTTATAGCGAGATTAACGGACCGCAATTGATTTGTATATATAGAGATATATTGTAAGAAATATACTTTATATTCTCAAAATAAGCATACATCCACATACAGAAATCATTAGGTGTTACAGTTTTTTTTTATAGGATAGGGTGACAAACGAGCACACAGTCCACCTGATGGTAAGTGGTTACTGTGGCCCATAGACATCTACATTTATCCTCGTTTGCGAATGCAAATGCATATGCGTTGTCACCCGTAAGGACTAAGATGGAATGCCTCTTTTCCAGTAAAAAGGGTATCCGGTTCTCTACAGTCACCATACGAAACACAGCAGTGTTAAGCTGCTATTTTACACTGGTATTCTGTGAGAGCGTGGTCCTTCCCCGGTCGAGCAACCCGTTCGTGCTACAACTATACTACTAATATAGCTGCAGCATGGCTCTTCCACGTATAATTTTAACACGAAGAATAATAAAAGAAAACATTAATGAACACAATGAATATTTCCGTTGCTATGCTATATTGAAATACAAGAGTTGGGCGTGGAACTTGTTTAAGCTACAGCGGTGTTACACACAATATATTTATTGAACAATGATAAACAAAAAAATGAATTTTTGAACCTGTTAAGTTGTTATAATTTTAAATATTTAATTGACTCAGCAACCTTTTTGCGCAATGACGTAACATCTTGTCTTGACAATGTAATTACCAATATGGATACTACAAATATTGACAGTAGGGTAGAGCATAATGGTCTAGCAGATGGCCACGCTGGTTTATTTTGCACAGTAAAATTGGAAAATCAAATGAGTCGTAACATGAATGAAAGTATTAAAATTAGTCGTAGAGTTTTAAGTGATCACAACTCAGCAAAGTTTAGAAAGCAAATTTGCAGAATAAATTGGTGCAACCTAGGAATAAATTCTTTTTTAAATAAATTGAGTTATACTTTTAAAAACTGTTATAAGAAAAAAACTAGAAAAATAGGGCCTAGAAAAAACACATTACAGTGGATCACAAAAGGCATTAGGGTATCTAGTAAGATGAAGAGGTTTCTGTCATTAAATGTTAAAATATGTAATGGAGTGTTTGCAGATAAATATAAAAGGACATATATACAGATATATAGAAGAATATTGAGAAAAGCAAAACAAATAGCTATACAAAGAAAAATTGAGTTGGCGATAAATTCTAATAAAGAAATCTGGAATATTGTAAATGATAGTAGGAAGAAATCGTTTAGTAAAAAAGGACATAATATAGTACTAAAGGTAAACAATAACCTCATAAGTCATCAACAGGATGTAGTAAATGTTTTCTCGAGTCATTTTAGTGAAACTATTTCATTAAGTAAGAATGCTAGTGATTCAATCTCCGCACAATTAATTCTGGAACAAAGTGTGAAGAGAGTTGTGACAGATATGCGTTTTACCGCTGTTACTAGTCTTGAAATTTTAAATATGGTTAAGCAAATGGAAAATAAAAGATCACATGGTTATGATGAAATACCCACCAAAATTATTAAAGATAATATTGATATATTGGCTGAACCTTTAACTTATTTTTTCAATAAATGTGTGGAACAAACTTTGTTTCCTGATCAGCTTAAAATTGCGCGAGTACTTCCGGTACATAAAAAGGGAAGTAAAATGGAAACCAAAAACTATAGGCCGATTTCCTTGCTACCTATATTACCAAAAATTTTTGAAAAGCTGATCAAGGTAAGATTAGTAACCCATTTACGACAAAATTCCATATTAAATGAGAGGCAATTTGGGTATCAACCATATGTGGGTACTATAGATGCTAAAAATACACTAGTCGATGATGTAGTATGTAGACTCAATGATAAATATAAGGTAGGAGGTTTATTTTTAGACTTAAGTTCGGCATTTGACACGATCAATCATGATATGCTGCTACTGAAATTGGAAAATTACGGTATTAGAGGCTCAACTTTAAAGTTATTGGAATCCTACTTATCAAATAGGAAACAATTTGTTGAGATTAAAACAATAATAGACGGTGAAGAAACGGTATACAAATCGAAATCGACAACCATAAAGAAGGGCGTTCCACAAGGCTCCATTTTAGGACCCATACTATTTATAATATTCATTAATGACTTAACTGCTTACACCCATACCAAACAGAATGATGTAAAACTAACTATTTATGCGGATGATACCAACGCGATTGTATCTGCTAGCTCGGTAGACGAATTAAATACTAAAATGAAAAACACACTTTATGACTTTAAAAGTTGGTTTACTACAAACGATCTTTTATTAAATACAAATAAAACATACGCAATGCTTTTTAAATCTACAGCAAGACAAAAAGATTCAATAAACGTTAACATTGACGGTATAAGTATTGACTCTGTTGAATCAGTCAAATTTCTAGGAATCCACATTGATATGTATTTAAATTGGAAAAAGGAAATTAAAGCACTAGAATCCACTATCAGTTCAGCATGCTATGCCTTAAGAAGTTTACGAGAAGAAGTTACGTTAGAACAGCTAAAAATGGTTTATTTTGCTCTGGTAGAATCTAAACTACGTTATAGCATAATATTCTGGGGCAATAGTTATAAGTATAATGTTAAGGCAGCGTTTGTACTACAAAAAAGGGCGATCCGTACCATGTTACGTATTCCACAAATTGAATCCTGTAAGGAATATTTCCGAAATCTTGGCATATTA
The DNA here is from genome assembly GCA_033319125.1 of Parnassius glacialis. Taxonomy (NCBI): domain Eukaryota; kingdom Metazoa; phylum Arthropoda; class Insecta; order Lepidoptera; family Papilionidae; genus Parnassius; species Parnassius glacialis. The sequence goes on along the minus strand of JAVANC010000013.1, from coordinate 33,212,794 downwards.
ACGGTCCCCTCTCTGTATATCTTAGTTTCACTTACTCATTTAGTAAAGAACTTTCACAAATATGAAACATACGAAGAAAGGAAAAAGAGAGAAATGACCCGCCGAAAATATTTAAAAATTTCTCTCACACCAACATTGAATGTTGTACGCCACAGCACACAAGATATCAAGCCATTGGACTATTTAATTCTTTGCCTACCTCATTTAAAACTATTTATTGCCACCACAAATTTCAAAATAAATTAAAATATTTATTAATTAAAAAAAACTACTATTCAGTTGACGATTACTTAAATGACAAAAATAAACTTAAACAATGTTAATTATTACTGTTTATGTATTGTATAATTTTAAATGTAATTTGTAGTGTAATATGACATGAAAAGTATTTAATTAATTTGTTAAATGATGTTTAAATTTTATCGCTTCTAATTTTAATTAAAATAATTGCATGTAAATGTCTTTATCCATGTAATGAATTTCCAATACGATGTAATATTGTTCTATGGAATAAATGACTATGACTATGACTATGACTATCAAAAGGTTAATGCAATTGTTGATCAAGGGGTCCCGGGTTTCAAGCTTTCAAGCCCGGGTCGTGCCAAATTCAGTTAGTGGGTTTTTCTGTCAAAACATTCTCAGTAGCAGCCCGAAGGCGGGAAGTTGGTGGTGTTTCTGGTAGTCCTGCGCCTGATCTCTCCTCTCCAGATGTGTTACTTACAGTCCTATTAGACTATGACAGTAAGGGAATAGAGAGTGTTTCTGGGTTTGCGCATACATTTGGGCACTACAATTCACGCAGATGGAAGAAAGAAAGAAGATGTAAGAAACGATTATTGCAACACACCACAAACCTTTTTCTGGAAAAGAGGCATTTTATCTTTTTTTTTTTCACGACTTCATTGTGGAATCGATTACCATCAGCGATTTTTCCGGACCGATACGACTTAGGGACCTTCAAGAAAAAAGCCTACTCATTTTTAAAAGGCCGGCAACGCATCTGCAATTCCCCTGGTTCCCCTGGTGTTGCAGTTGTTCATGGGCGGCGGTAGTCACTTACCATCAGGTGAGCCGTATGCTCGTTTGCCCCCTCTCCTATATAAAAAAATAAATCTTAGTTCTCACGGGTGACAACGCATCTGCATTTTGATTCTTTATTGAGAATAGATGTAGATATCTATGGGTCACAGCAACCACTTACCATCAAGTGGACTGTGTGTTCGTTTGACACCCTATCCTATATAAAATAGACATCATTCGACACATAAATTTTAACATTTGTAAACACGTTAATTAATAAGAGTATGACTACATAATATAATAAATAGAGATGGCTAGTCTCTGTTGAAACTGGCCGCCGTGACCGAAGTTCCGTCTGGAGGACATTAACAAAAAGTTTTTCTAAAGCATTCGGTAAAATAATCTACCTTAACCACAGATCAAATAATAGTACAAGAACTTTAACTTTAAGCCGTTATCTTTTAATCATGGGTCTTTTAATCATATCTAGGGAACGGTTTACCTAGTCGTAGGGGCCAATCCAACCAAGTCATACTATTATGCTCTTATCAAAATGTCTATGTAATTTTTTCAAACCGTTTATTTAAAAAAAATACCTACATAATATTTCTTTAAATGAAATTACAAATCACTTTGGGACTCTTGTGCCACTCTGAGTTCATTGCTCATCTATGTGTATGACGACAGAGACAGAGATATAGGTACATCCCATCACATTATTTGGTATTTTACCTTGGTTTTTGGTTTGGAGAGTTTGGAGGCACATACACTTCATAAAGTACATTTTTATAGTTGGCAATAGCAAATGTTATTTTATAAAAGAAATATGAGAAATATCATTGTACTATTGATATTTTATTTTTAATTGTACAATTTATTTAACCAGTTTTAACTGTAGACCATACTTTACTATTAGGAACTTGTTAGGCCATAACATAACACATGTCTTAAAAATAACATCATGCTTCCTCTTTATACCTCATAAAAAGAATGTAAAACATATCTTAAAGGATTATTTGTTAGTAGCGATCCCCCTGGCTTCACTTGGGTAGGATATATTAATTCGGATATATTAAGATATAAGATTATCAAAGACTTTTTTTTTAAATACGTCCAATTTTATCTGATAAAATATAGACCTTTCGAAGATCACTTCTGACTTTTCTTTCTATCTACTCGTGAAGTTTTATTACAATCAGTTTATTAATTTCGAATATTAGCCCGGACAAACAGATAGACAGAAAAACATTTTAAAAATGATTAATAACGATTACGAATTTAAATTATGAAACGCACAGCAACTAATATTTAATTTTTTTTATAAATACAAATTTTATTTTGTGTCACGTTATGTCATAAATAGCGCATAGGAAAAGTATGGAATATCTTTTCTGTACAGTCTTTTTTTTCTTGCTATTATCAATTTCTTCGTAGTCTGGTGATTATCTTGGCAGTGTTTATTTGGATTCTGCAGCATGAAACAGAAAACATGTATTAAGATCAAACCATTTCCTAAGGTTTTTTTGGCTTTTGGTTTTTTTTACCAGGCTTAGTTACTCACCATTAGTTATTCTATCTGCTTTTTTTATAGGATAAGGGTGACAAACGAGCACACAGTCCACCTGATGGTAAGTGGTTGCTGTGGCCCATAGACATCTACATTTATCCTCGATTACGAATCAAAGGCAGGGTTCTCTACACTCACCATACGAAACACAGCAGCATTAAGCTGCTATTTCGAGCTGGTATTCTGTGAGAGCGTGATTCTTCCCCGGTCGAGCCGACCCATTCGTGTTACAGCTATACCAGAAATATAGCTGCAGCAAGGCTCTACCACGTATAATGGTTGCTACGCAATATTTGACGGCACACCCACATCTTTTATGCTTTAAGTTTGTTTACAAAGCGGACCTAAAAGTCCAACTATCTTCCCCCATAATACAATACTAAAGACATAGCAGTGAGCTAATCCCTTAAAAAATGTATAGGTACAACGCCGGTTTCACTCATTTACCATCATTTTAAAGACTGTTCTTGGTCGTTATAAGTAAATTAAAGAAATCTCACACTTCCATTATTAGTTACCATTAATTCTATTCCATATTGTATATAGTCATTACCATTCGATTTTTTCGCTTTTAATGATATCTCTTTAACCTCATTTCAATTGACTTTTGAGTACGGAAGGTTAACAAGGGTATTCTAAAAGGAATACTTATTTCACCCCAGCAATCGTAAAATAATCGGCGGAAGCTTTTTCTTCTATTCGTGGTGAAAAATGGCCACTTAAGTAGAATCCCACATCAGTCTAAAACTCAGTGATTATCTAAGGTAAGAAAGTTCTTTATTTCTTTCTTTGAATTTATTTTAAAAATAAATTTATATCTCTAATCCAAAAAAATATTATGTTTATTGTATAGAATTTTCAATAACACATCAACATTTTCCTCAAATACAATCATTAAGTATTTGTTGTATTTATTGTATATAAGAATACTTATAATAATATCGTTAAATGTATCAGCCGGCAAGAAAAAGTGATAAATAAGTAAGTAAAGTAAGCCTACATAATTATGTCCCACTGCTTCCGTCATTCTTAATATTTTCATTTTTAAAATATTTGTAACTTCTCTTACATGCAGGTTTTATCGGAATTTTTTTCTGAAACCGCCAAAAAAAATTGTAAATTCTATTAAGATAACAACACATACAATAAATACAATATAAACAAATACATAAACATAATTTGATTACGGTATTTGTTGGCTTATTACAGAAATAAAAAGGATGTAGGCATTCCTTGGAGAAGGCCTATGTTCAGCAGTGACTTAAATGATGATGATGATATATCATACACTATCAAGTACTATAGTATAAATTGTCGTATTTATATTATCTGATATTTTAATAACTTATTAATTTTTAAGCTATATATTAATAAGCAATATAGGTAAATAAGATTTTGTTTTATATTATTTTAAATATTTCTGTTATCTGTCTTATAATTTATTATGATACTTCAACTCAATTCTAATGTGTGAACAGGTGTAAAATTAAGATTTAGTGACATTTTAATTACATTTTAAATATTATAGTGACAAATGCGTTTTACATGATGGCTTCCGACGTCCGACGTCTTTATTATTACAGGCGATTACAGGCATAATTAAAAAAAAGCAGCCCGTCTCCATAACTCCATTATTCAAAATAAAAGAAAAAAATCTTTAATTTGATATATTTCAGCTTTATTTCTTATATACTAATTCTAGTAATTCCGTAAAGTATATTAAAAATAAATAAACGATGGTTTGATGGTGATGATGAAGTAGGACGCAGTTTCTGCCTAGAAGTCCGTCTGGGAAGGATCCACGTTTTTACTTATTTCTGCCGATATATTGCAATATCTGCACTGAAGTTTCGGTGTGAAGGGTATTGAGAACCAGGAGAGTTACAAGCTGTGAAGTATTCTATCTTAGTCCTTAGAGGTAACAACGTGTCAGTAGCCTTCTTTGTCTTCATTTGGCTGCAGGTATCTGTGGACTACTGTAGCCAAAATTATTGTGTTAGGAGTGGTTCATGATAATAGTCGAATTGTGGATTCGAACCCACGATCTTGTGAGTTCGCGGTTCGCACCCTGCCACTAAGCTACTGTCGCTTAAATCTTACTTTTAACTTAACTTAAAATCACATGGGCTGTAAGTTCCTTTACTTCAGTTTTATAAAAAATAATCAATTATTATAATTTTTTTATAGAATAGGGTGACAAACAAGTACACAGTCCACCTGATGGTAAGTGGTTGCTGTGTCCCATAGACATCCACATCTATTCTCAATAAAGAAACAAAATGCATATGCGTTGTCACCCGTGAGGACTAAGATGGAATGCCTCTTTTCCAGTAAAAAGGGTCTCCGGTTCTCTACAGTCACCATACAAAACACAATAGTATTAAACTGCTATTTTACGCTGGTATTCTATGTGAGCGTGGTCCTTGTGTGAGCCGACCCATTCGTGCCACAGCTATATTACTAATATAGCTGAAGCATGGCTCTACTACGTAAAATTAATCTATAAGAATCGATATTAAATGTCACGTCACGAAAGCGTACGAATTTTCATGACGATAGTCTTCTATCTCTAGCTCCTTTTTGATATATTATATTATAGCATCCACAATATGTACTGATATTGTACAAAACATTGCGACTAAAATAGTTTTTGCATATTTTTTTCGTATATCGTTTTTGTAATATAAATAAAACAATGGTAAAGAAAACAGTAACACAAAATACAAACTAAACCGAATAGGTATATTTATGTACCAATATGTATTATACAAAGGCATGTGAAGCCGTGTGGCGGTTACGTATGAGAATCCATCACCAGTTTTTGTCCCGTGTGTGTCATGAGAGACAAATATAGGATCCCAGAAAGACCTCATGGCATACAATAATTACATCAGACGCGATGATATCAACGTTTGTTGTTGCATTTGCCAATCCCACCAAGCGTGCCGATTCAGAGAAATCCTCGTTACAAGCCCACATCAGAACAGATTTTGTGACCTAACGAAGATGAGAAGCTCAGTCTGTCTTGTTAACCATAAAGTTTTTTAAGATTTATACAAAATATTTATTTATATTGTGATTAGTGTCATGAACTAGATTAAGATACAGTACATTTGTATGACAAGAAAAAATGTAGACTACGACTGGAATTCAAAGCGACTTTCGTGGTAACCGGTTAAACTAGCCGATGCAATAGTACAAGGCTATTATTATTATTTTTTTGAAACAATTAATTGTTATTTTTTACGCATAAATATAATATTTATCGATAAGTAATAATTATTATTGGTATTGAACTCTGTATATAAAAAAGGAAATGTGGAAATTTTAGTACAATGTATAAAACCTGAAATGTCACACATACGAAATACTAGTCTGTCGTTGTCTTAATAAATGTGGAAACTGCGTAAACGGACCATAGATTTTACTGAACATTACTTCAGTCCGAAAAAGGTCTGAGTTACCTTCAAGTCACGCCTAAAGAAGCTTTATTTCAATAAATTACACATAAATTCAGTGATTTTGCAAATGTTAGAACCTAACCGTGCCTGCCTACATTTACTACGATATACGTAAATTGAGTAAGTGATGATTTTTTTTTATAAAAATGCATCAATGAATTTAACAATTAAGAGAAGTTGTGACAATCATTGGGTTATTTAATTAGGAAAAAACGTAACGATCACTTTGGCGATTAGCCTAATTATTATTATCTAGTTGATTTTAATGACGATAACAACTTCCCAGTACCGACCATTCTTTCGAGCAAACAATAACTAAAATGTTTGGTCTCTTTTCTTATAGACATTTTTATCAGTTTTTCATAAGACAAGAGACTACTATATAAATTACGGTCGTTTTTGGTTACGATTTTAGACGAATTCAAAAAAAGAGTTACTAAATTAAAATTTTAAATTTAAAAGAATGTATATATGGCATACTTTTCACAGATCCGTGGCGTAGTGGCTTAGCAATAAGTCGCAGCATCAACGGCCGCGGGTTCGAAGCCCGCACGGAACAAGTATTTGTAAGCCATACATTACAAATAATTGTTCCGGGTCTGGATGTTTGTCCTTGTAAAATTTTATGCATGTAAACTGCCCCCACGAAAATGTCAAAATTGAGACGCACACTCTTTGGCAAACCAGGTATGAGAGCTCTGAAACAGGTAAACATACCAGAGAATTACCACCGACTCTGGATCTGGCTCATACAGCAACTTAGAGCGGCTACGAATATGAGTTTCTATTTGACTCAGGTTTTCACCGGCCACGGATACCATAAAAGTTATTTGTTCAGATTGAAAATCACTGCGGATGACAAATGCCCTTGCGATTATTCAGCAACGCAAACTATTGAACATCTACTCCAACAATGTCCCGCGTTTAGTGCCGCGAGAAATGATCATGAGTTAATCAAATATGATAAAAATTTCCGGTGTATCTCCCTTTAAAATAGCCAAGCTCATTATGAAAGAATCAACCCTGAACTCCTTTGTTAAATTCGTTAAAACAATTGTAAACAGACTTAAAAAAATTAATAATACCTAGATATAACTTATGCATAAAATAGATAAAACTTTTAATTTTATGGTACCTATTATAATTCAAGTTCGATTTTGTTAGTAATTTCATTACTTTATATTAACTAGTATCCAGACAAATGTCACTAATTGAGAGTTTTCTTTTGTTTTAATGATTTTATATTAACAACATTTTCTTTAATAATCCTAAAACTTTCAATTTTTCATAGTAGTATGTATATACTTTGTAGAATAATCCTGAACTTGTTAACAAAACTATATTTAAAAAATGTGTAACATAAGTTAATAAACGCCCACTAGGGACGGTGTAATCTCTCTTGGAAAATAAAAAAAACTGCCCCCACGATACAGAAGACAATTCTAGTAAAAGGTAAAGGTAAAAAGGTAAAAAATAATTTAAAAAATTCCGTTTAGTTTGCGTGTATGTTATGCAATAATAATAATGTATATAAGCTAAGAAAGAAGTTAACATATCGATATAATATTAAGAAGGCATCTTGGCATCACTAAATAAAATAAAATATTTAGTGATGCCAAGAAGGATAGATTTAAAATTACCCTATGCCATACGCCAAAGACCCATAAATAATTTTTTGTCTGTAAAGTCATCTAGCAATTTCAATAGAAATGATAGTATGATTTACTTTACAATGCCAAAATTCAATTACATGATTAGGAGCAGTGAAGAAAAGCTGCTGTATGGTTGCCAGCCCAATCTTAAATTTTTCGGAATTATTGACAATATTAGATGTTATGTTTATTTGTTTATCAAGTATAGCTGAGGATAAACAACAAATATTCAACTCCATACGAAAATCATCGAAATAAAATTAATGGTAACATTGAAAGAAATCGAACATATATGGATACGCTCAATTTCTTCGATTTGGAAATATTTCACGTTTTATTAATAAAACGATCAAAACAATTCGGGAAGTTACTATTATTTATTACCCAGTCGGATAAAAACTAACAATCGAAAATTTTGTTTGTTTTCATAACGTCCCGTTTCGCTGGTGAACAAGTGTTTGACTGTAAACAAAACAAGACAGTGTGGATACGTGTGTTTGTAATGGTCGCGGTTAGTCGAAGTTATAAACAAATGTAGGAGTACCGAACGCTCGCATTTTGCCCCATTGCTCGTTACGCGCATAAAGCGATGACAGGTCATGAGGACGTCTGATTATACAATCTTTAAATAGTTCGTCATTTTACATATCGGCGTAAACATTCTCACGTTTAAAATAAATTAGTTACATGTCGATAGTTGCTAGTGTTTTACTAAATAAATATTCCTATCTGAATAAGAACTTGTTACAATTGTAAATAAATATTATCACAGCAAGTAAAGTAAATAACATTAATTTTGGTCGTAATTGAAATATTATTCAATATTATGTCTATTCTCATGTTGCATAATCGTCTCTACTGTATTTTATTTTGCTTAATACTATCAAGAGAATTAGGTAATATGAGGATAGAACAGCGAAAAGTTTTATCAAATAACAAACTATGGACGCGACTCCATTTACGTGTATTTTGTGTTTATTAATTTATGTTACGTTGCTACAATAGTGAACATATATTATGATTATAAAACTAAACTTACTTATACCTTAGCTCCTATCTGTAAATTACGTTTTTGGTCGTGCCATCTTTTGCCAGGATATGGAGAGTTTGTTTGTGGGATACTGGTTAACTGCGTAAGCATTTTATACAGTTACCCGTGAGAAAAATATGTTTTTCTTTCTAATTGAATGCTAGCTATTTTAAGTGTTTGCCTGAATTGTAACCTTTTGAATTGAAACCGTATATCCGATCTTTTTATTGAAATGCGTGTTAGTAATACCATACATAATAATAGCTCATAAAAATCTAGCGATCCACCCCGGCTTCGCACGATGCATTTCTGGATCTTGGCAACAATGCCACCTACCGGGTCCAATAGGGTATTACACCCATTTTCAAAAAGTGTTTTAAATGAATCCCAGAGTGATAATGACCCAATATAATTTTTATATAAATTTTTTAAAACCGAATAGTGACATAAAAATTACTTTTAATCTATCGTTTTAAATTTTAACGTGAAAACGCTAGCCGCCATACTGTTCAAGTCGTGACGTCACTGTCCTAGAATTTTGACAATTTTGCAAAGGAATAAGATACTTTTGAATGTTTAATAATGAGTTATCATCTACATCATTGTTGTGTTGTACCTGATTGCAAAGAGACGAGCATAAGAACGCCGGGGAAGTTATGGATTAAAGTGCCAACTGATTTAAATATGAGAAATACTTGGTTAAAACTGGCAAGAAGAGACCCGAAGGCATTGTCTACAAAATCTAAACTATACTTCTGTGAAGATCACTCTGATGTAAATATGACTTATATTTAACTATCGATTAAACAAAACAAAACATCATGATATGATAGGTACCTATTGCAAGTCAAATTTTGTAATAGATTAGGTTCATCGCTCGTCTGACCCGCCCTTTGTGGGCCATTTTGATAGCCCTTGCAAGTGCAGTGCAGTGTTTTACTTAATTCCTGTTTTCTTCTATTGTATGGGAATAAAGACATGGTTTGTACTCAGACCAAATAAAAAAGTGACTTTTTATTTCGTCTGAGGGTTTGTACAAAAAAATATAACAAAAAGTTTTTCTCACCTAAGCTTATATTATAATATCTATAACATTAGTGCTAAAAGCGAAGTAATAAACTCGCTTTTACGAATCCGTCTTCCATGATGCCTTTTCAATAAAATTTGGAATGAAAGTCAACAATCGTAATGATAACTTGAAAAATTTCGAAATTAACTAGTTAGTACACAGCACATATACTATTTATTTGACCTAGTGACGTCACGACGCTCTCTAATATGGCGGACATCGTTTTGCAGATTTGAGGCACAGGTAAAAAAAAAATATTCTTTAAATTGAAATATAAAATTTATAATGCATTTTTATAAATAGAAATCAATATTTCTCGTTTGCTTTTTACAAAATCTATCATAAATATATAATCTTTGACTTATTTTTACATTATGTAAAATACCCTATTGTGAATCTAAACCATTCTCTAATCAACTTAGTCACACACACAAAATTTCATCAAAATCCGTCCAGCCATTTAGGAGAAGTTTAGTCACATATACACATCATACACATAATATATAAGAGGAAGCCTGAAAGTAGCGCCAGTGGTAGAAAAGGTGAGAGGAAGCAGATTGGCATGGTTTGGGCATGTGATGCGGAGGAATGAAAGTCATGTCACAAAACGAGTGTTGAATATGAATGTAGAGGGACACACGGGCAGAGGAAGGCCGAATAAAAGATGGATCGATTGTGTGAAGAGTGATATGAGAATGAAAGGAGTAAGTATGGAAATGACGGCTGATAGAGAGGAATGGAACAAAAAGATTCACTGCGCCGACCCCAGATAATGGGAAATGGTTTAGAGAATGATGATGACACATCATACACATATAAACTTTTTCCTTGAATCATTCTCTCTTTTAATGAAAATGATATTAAAATCGGTTACGTAGTTTAAAAGAACTAAGCGTTTAAACTAACAAAAGAACAGACGGCAAGAACCGACTTTGTTTTATACTATGTAGAGATGTCGTCCCTGATGTGTAATTTGCTAATTTGTAGCCGTGTGCCGTTGCACATTCGAGGTGTAGATTAGGTATAAGGATGACGGTAACAGTAACATTTAACCTAAGGTTATAGGAAAGCACTTATGACAAATCGGATGAGGTGGTGTACCTCATCCGATTTGTCATAACCGGGGTGGTATCCCGACCTCACAGAATACCAGCGTGAAGTAGACCTCTGCGTTCCGCTTGGTGGGTGCAGGTGGCCGGAGGCCCAATTCCCTCCCGCCCCCCATCAACATGGTAGTGGAATTGAACAGAAGACTACCTCAGGAGGGTACCAGCACCCTCGGAGAATCCCTCGCTGGACATCCACGACCAAACCACTACACTCCTGAGCGTGGGTACTCAGGCTGCCCAGCGTATTCTGGGGGGGGGGGGGGGGGGCAAAATTCCGCGCGCGACTACGGGGACTTTATTCCAACCTTAACGCTGTCTACTACCATCTAGAGTCGGCGAAGCTGGCCTTGCTCTTTTTAACCGAGACTCAGGTGACCTCTCCGGCTGATAATTCATATCTCTCTTACCCGAGGTACAAATTTGAACACTCCTTTGTGCCCCGGGCTGGAGTTTGCATATACGTCAGAGAGGACATCTGTTTTCGACGCCTCGGCAGTCTTGAAGGTCCGTACCTGTCCATCCTGTGGCTGCGCATAGACAGCGACGACCATCCCCGCGTCTACGGGTGCTTCTATAGGTCTCATAGCGGTAATGCCGACACAGACCGACTCATCGACCACGTCCAAATGACTGCAGACTCCGTGCTAGAACAGGTCCCATCCGCAGAGATCGTGATACTCAGTGATTTTAACGCCCACCACGCTGAATGGCTTGGTTCTCGTTTAACCGATCATGCGGGTAGACCTGTCTATGACTTTGCCTTGGCATATGGTCTAACACAACTGGTTACTTCGCCTACGCGGATCCCAGATGAGGAGGATTATGTACCTTCCCTGTTGGACCTTCTGCTGACCTCTCGTCCGGACGGATATCAGATCTCCGTCGACCCGGCCCCTCTGGGCTCTTCAGACCATTGTCTGATCCGGAGTACGGTGCCACTCACGCTCCCATCGCAGTTGCGATCTGCAGCTTACCACCGTGTTTGGCACTATAGGTCGGCCAATTGGGACGGGATGCGGTCTTTTTTTGCATCCTACCCTTGGGGGCGGGTTTGCTTCTCGCTGGAAGATCCCAGCGTTGTTGCCGATTCTGTTGCTGATGTGGTACTTTAGGGTACAGAACTTTTTATTCCATCCTCTGTGGTGCCCATCGGAGGCAGATCCCAGCCATAGTTTGATCGCTTCTGTAAACTAGCATCACGCTATAAGCAGGAGTGCTACCAGGCCTGGGCTGACGCATCAACGTCCTGGGATGTAAACACCAGCGCTCTTAAAAAGAAGTATAAATCCGCCTCTAGGTCCTTCAAAAGTGTCATTGCCAAGGCAAAGTCAGAGCACATCGGCAGAATTGGCGAGAAACTAGTTCGCCTTCCTTCGGAAATACGTGCATTCTGGTCTCTCGCCAAGGCTGTCCAAGGGAACTTCTGTCAGCCATCACTGCCATCTCTGCATAGGGTGGACGACTCACTGGCCCACGACGCAAAGGAGAAAGCCCATCTGCTAGGCTCTCTTTTTGCTTCCAACTCGACTCTATATGACGGGGAGAACACACCGTCGAACATACCGCGGTGTGAGTGCTCCATGCGGAAAGTGCTGTTTACACAGCGCTTGGTGCGTAAAGCACTCCTCTCCCTGGACGTCAACAAGTCGAGTGGGCCTGATGGAGTCCCACCTATTGTGTTGAAGACATGTGCTCCGGAGTTGGCACCGGTTTTTTTTAACGCATCTTTTTCGTTACTCCTGCTCCCTAGGCGTAGTCCAGGACTCATGGAAGACAGCTTTGTTGCACCCGATCCCTAAAAAAGGCGACCGCTCAGATCCGGCTACAGCCCTATCGCTATCACCTCCTTATTCTCCAAGGTAATGGAAACGATTATTAACAGCCAGCTCATGCGGTATCTTGATCACCAGCTGATTAGTAACCGCCAGTACGGTTTCCGTCGAGGTTGCTCAGCTGGTGATCTTCTGGTCTACCTGACCCATAGATGGGCGGAAGCAGTGGAGTCCAAGGGGGAGGCGTTGGCCGTTAGTTTGGACATAGCGAAGGCTTTCAATAGGGTTTGGCACAAAGCGCTTCTTTCGAAGCTGCCTTCCTATGGGCTTCCCGAGAAATTGTGCAATTAGATCACCAGTTTTCTTGCACATCGGAGCATCAAGGTCGTAGTAGATGGTGCATGCTCCGATTACAAGCCCATTAACGCTGGTGTTTCATAAGGCTGCGTGCTATCACCAACGCTGTTTCTTCTGCATATCAATGATATGTTGCAAACCAGTAACATTCATTGCTATGCAGACGACAGCACTGGTGATGCTTTATACACCGGCCGTGCCAACCTTTCTCAGGAAAATGTAGCCGAGTACCGGAACAAACTTGCGTCTGAAGTCGACACTTTGTTGAACAATGTCTCAGACTGGGGGCGACTAAATCTAGTCCAGTTCAATCCCCAGAAGACACAAGTTTGCGCGTTTACCGCTAAAAAGATTCCCTTTGTCGTATCTCCTCAGTTCCAAGGTACTCCCCTTGTTGCCTCAGTTAGGATCGGTATCCTCGGTGTCGACATATCGAGTGACGTGCAGTTTCGTGGTCACTTGGAAGAGAAGGCCAAATTGGCCTCTAAAAAGCTTGGCGTGCTCAGCAGAGTGGGACAGTATTTCATGCCGGCACACCGCCTGCGACTTTATAAGGCGCAGGTTCGGCCTCACATGGAATACTGTTCCCATCTCTGGGCAGGGGCTCCCCAGTGCCAGCTCCTTCCACTTGACCGCATCCAGCGCAGAGCGGTTCGAATCGTCGACGACCGAGTTCTTTCCGATCGGCTTGACTCACCGTAGAGAGGTTGCATCTCTTTGCATATTTTATCGCATCTACCACGGGGAGTGCTCTGAGGAATTGTTCCGTCTAATTCCAGCCGCTCAATTTCACCATCACACATTGCGACAAAACTCGCGATACCATCCATATCATCTGGATGATTGGCGGTCCACTACTGTGCGATTCAGAAAAGTTTTCTCCCTCGCACAACTTCCTTGTATATACCATCAGCGATTTTTCCGGAGCGATGCGACTTAGGGACCTCAAAGAACAGAGCCTACTCCTTTTTATAAGGCCGTGTTGCAGTTGTTCATGGGCGGTGGTAGTCACTTACCATCAGGTGAGCCGCATGCTCGTTTGCCCCCTCTCCTATAAAAAAAACACTACATTGGCTTGCTCAATATCTACCTCAGCAGATACTCTACAACGTCTCCTACTACTTACGAATATACTTTTTATTAAGTTGTCCTGTAATTTTATTAGTCGGTGCAACGGCAATCATTACAGTAAATAAGAATTTCGAAATTGACTCCACTGAACGAATACGTCTAAGGTGTACTATGTTATGCACCGACGTATGAAGACATTTCACATTCAGGAAGATACAAGCAAGTTAATAGAGCCTTTTTAAAACAACTAAACTTTACGAATAACGAACCAAAGAGGATATTTTGAGTTTATTTGAACTAGCTGATAACCGCGACTTCCTGCGCGATAAAGTTTTCGCTTATAAAAATCGTTGTTTCTTAAATATTAAATAACTCAATGTTAAATGAAGATATCGCAATTTTTTTTTGATAAGCACCAAGTGTCTAAGGAATAACACTTAGAAAACCTAATTGAAATCTATCCAGTAGTATTTCCGTGATGCGCGCACAACTGCAAACCACTATCATTTTATTTATATAGTTCGAAAAAATAAAAAAAATTAAATAAATAAATCAATCAAACCAAACAACATTAACCAGGACAAGTGATGACAGAATTGAAAGCCGTTAAGCGGGGGTCGATGTGCCGTGTAGTGGCGGTATTAGGATATCCATTAACCCATATCTTCCCGTGGGTGTGGTAAGAGGCGACAGAGGGAAACTCAGGCAGGAGATGGGCAGCAGCATCTTTTTAGTAATTCCAATATTACATTAAAAGACTGCAGGTGCCATACCCACTCGCCAAGCGTGGCAACTATGGCAAGCTTCGCCCATGAGCAACGACACAAATAAACGCCTGCCAGTCTCTGGTGGTGACCATGGTAATGGCGGGGCAGGGGGTGCTAAGAATCTCTGGTGAAAGTTTAGTTGCCACCTAAGACGACTCGACCTGGCAACATTTAACGCACGCACCCTGAGGACTGACGAGAGGATCCTGGAGATGAAAAAAGAGACAAATTTTGCTGGGATATTATAGGTTTGTCTGAGGTCTGAAGAAATGGGGCACGGTAATCCTCAAATCTAGCAACTTGTTCTATCACCGGGAGCACGATCATATATCTCAAAGAGGTGTCGGATTTATCGTCCACAAGTCTCTCGCTAACAACGTTGTAAAATTGGGAGTGTATCGACTAGGATTGCGTACCTTATACCTATTATTTATTCTGTGCTTATACTCAGAATCACCAAACAGTATTCATTGAAGGTCATACAGGCTTACGCACCAACCTCGGGACATCCCGATAAGGAGGTGGAGGAAATATATAAGGATATCTCTAGAGCAATGCATTCCTCTAAAACCCAATACGGTTTTAATAAGTGCCGTCAACGCAAAACGAGGCACAATAGAGAACGGTAAGCTGAAGGTAGAGAAATTCAGAATAGGGCAAAGGACACCGAAGCTCTAGCAAATGGCCAACTGTATGGAGAAAGGGAGACTCTTTACAATGAAATCTTTCTTCCAGAAGCGGCCCCATTGAAAGTGTAGCTGGTCGACCCCCTATGTTAAAGTTAGTTAAAATTACAGCCTATCTACCTAGTACTGCTGGGCACAGGCCTCCTCTTATTTTCTGGGAAGGTTTTCGGGCAAATAAATGACCACCGCGATGCTCCATATCGTGTTGGCGAACTTCACAGGTCTTCGAAATATTTTTTTTCTTATTTTCCAGACAATTTTCCTCACGATGTTTTTCGTCACCGCCAAGCATGTGGTAAATCAGCACTTAAAATTGCAATTTACATTTTCTTTGTTACTGTCGGGGATCGACCCACGACGGTTCAACCAAAAATGAGATTGACTTCATTATGATAACCATTATATATATTATTCAGCGATTTCTCCGTGATCACGAGGGTAAAAACTGGCAGCGATCACCGAATGATCAGAAGCACACTGAAACTAAACGTTAAACAAGAGAGGTCGCGTCTAATAAATTCAACGCTCCGTCCCCCTCGTGCTCTAATCCAAATCCCCGGAAGCTTTCAGCTCAAGTTACAAATTAATTTTTATTGTCTAGAAGACTGCGATACTTTGGGTGATATGAATGACAAGCTCGTGGAAACCGTTCAGGTGGTCGGTGCTAAGTTCTGCAAGACTCGTCACAGAAGAATCAAAAAACTCTTCGATCACACTCTTAATTTAATGGCTGTTAGACGGATTCGACGGATTCAACTCAGCTGGGCAGCATTCGGTAGATTACGACACATCTTCTCGTTAGGCATACCTCAAAACTTCAAAACTAGATTGTTCAACCAGTGCATGTTGCCAGTGATGACCTATGGAACTGAGACGTGGTCCTTCACTGCTGCCCGTATGAGGAAGCTCAAAGCCGCTCAGCGAGCTATGGAGAGGGCTATGCTCGGCGTTTCTCTGCGTGATAGACTTAAAAACGAGGATATCTGCAGTAGAACCAGAGTAACCGACATAGCCCAACGGATTAGTAAACTGAAGTGGCAGTGGGTCGGCCATATAGCTCGAAGAAACGACAACCGGTGGGGAAGAAAGGTTCTCGATTGGCAGCCTCGTACTGGCAGGTGAAGTGTAGGGCGTCTCCCCGTTAGATGGAGTGACGACATGGTAAGACATGAAAAAAGTCGATGGATGCAGGTGGCTCAGGACCGTGCTTTGTGGCATTCCTTGGGGGAGGCCTATGTTCAGCAGTGGACTTGTGAAGGGATGTAATGATGATGATGATGATGATGAGATGGCAAATGAAGCTAAAGTCATCAACTGATATGACAGCATACAGGTAAATAAACAGACATCTCCAAATTTATGCGTCGGGACTTACGCAACTTCAATAAAGCTCGTATTGAGAAAGCAATCAAGTGGAACCAAAGCTACAAAGTTTTTGCCAGAGATCTGTCTACCAGGAAGAGTCTTCTAACGAAGTTGAAGACTAGTTATTGTCTTAGATTGTTCCCGTATACACTATACTCTAACTTATTTACGCGCGTACACACGGAATGTATTTATACGGAAAACCTTTTTTTAATATATTTGATTACAGCGGAGTTTTGTATAATATTCTGCAACTGATGATAATAATAATCGCTCTTATAATGTTATGCCTTTGACAGAGTACCTAACATTGACATCTATACATATGATAAATCTATAGAAAAGTCGTGTCTGTAATTCTGATATAATCTTGAAAAAACAAGGACTAAATAAGTAATTCTGAAGCCAAATTAGTGGTTTTTAGAATTTTGCCTGTCCGTCTGTCTGTGTATTCCGGATTCACGCAAAAACTTCGGGACCGATTTACATAGAATTTTGTATATAGGTAGTAGTAACCCGGGGCAACTTATAGACAATTTTTTATTCGATTACAGAACTTAAAGAAAAGGAAGCATTTTTCTTCCTTTAGATATTAATTTTCTATTATATGTTAGTTATAGGCGGAATTACGAGTGCTTTTCGAATAAATACCAGATTTATAAATAAAGTTTAAGATATATGTAGTTATAACCTTGGTAAAATAATTTGAAACTACACCGATTTAGTTATCAAAACAGCGCCATCTATCATCAAATGGAAAAAGTAGTATATTTTGCCTTCAGTTATTAATAAATTAAATAATAGAAATAACTTACGTTTATATGTTTAAATAATAAGGTTTCTAAAATTATTAGTTTTTTAGTATTTTTATTATTTAATTTTAAAAGTGTAATAATTCCAATAGATAATAGTAATATCTATGAAAAATATGAAAATTGATAAGGTTTTTATTTCAATTACTAATCTATATGTAAACTGATTAAAAGTGGTTTGGCTGCAAATTTTCCAAAATTTTCATTATCATTATAGTTTTATTAAAGGGATTTTTGTCACGACATGTGTCCAGATCATAGAATTGATCAAAGTAGTCTATCATTTTTTGAAATGGTGTGGTCCTTGTAATCGTTTGAACATATAAATAACCAAACACAACGTTGCTATTTCGTAATATAGTCATATGACGATATCATTTAATCGCTTTTCACCGCTAACGGCGCTGATAGCGTACTTTTCAACCGAAACAGAACTTTTAACAGAATTGACATCACCTTATGCCTTATTGATAAAAGTTAAGTAAAGTAAAGTTGCAGCCTATTTACGTCCACGGCTGGGCACAGGCCTCCTCTCATTTCTGAGAGGGTTTTTAGGATAAGAAAATGTCCGCCGCGCTGCCCCAATGCGTGTTGGCGAACTTCACATGTCTTCGAAATATTTTTTTCTTATTTCTCAGGCATGCAGGTTTCCTCACGATGTTTTCCTTCACCGCCGAGCACGTGGTAAATCAGCATTTAAATTGCAATTAACAATTTCATTGTTGCCGGCGGGGATCGAACCCGGGTTGCTCGAGTACTGTGAAGTTTACAGCGAGCGCTAACCATCTGAGCTACCACGGCGCCTTATTGATATTATAAATTAATTGATTTTTGCTTCTATCGTTGATATTACTAGATAGTATAGATTGTTTCATCTGATAATAGCGCCATCTACTTACTTCTTAATGAACTAAAATGATAAGTCACTGATAAAATTAAATAATAGAATGCTACTGAATATACAATGTAAATAATTGAAAATTCGTTCGTGGCCTCGTTGGATGCGTAATTACTAGGTAGATGTTATCAACAATCGTGCAAAAGCTTAGTTTTAGTTTGAATGAATGGTATTTAAACAAACTTTCATATTTTCAGACATATTAATATTTTTGTGACAGTTCTGGTTTCATAGCTCATATGAATGTAAATGAACAGGCTCTTGCGGAAAAATACTTTAATTAAAGAAAGCAGATTTTACTTAAACAAGGGTTCATTTTATTTTACTTGTCAAAGGCGGCATCAAACTAATCAAAACTTAAATTTCATGGTACGTAAGCATATATTTTAGCATATATTTTAATTGCAATTTGAAGTGTAAATTTACCACCTTCTCGGCGGTGAAGAAAAACCTCTATATCTGAGAAGTTTCTTTTGTGAGCATACATTAAATTTTCGTAAATATACTGTGAGGCCAAAGTTAATATATTTTTTATTTTATATGTTTCTTTAAGAGACTCTCTCGGTTTAAGCTTGTAAATAGCTCTTATTGCCCTTTTCTGCAAAACAAAAATAGTTTCTAAATCGGCCGCATTTCCCCATAGAAAAATCCTATAAGACATTTTGCTATGAAAATAACTGAAATAAAGTAATCTGGCTGTATCACAATAGTGTGAGATCTCTAATCATTTTACAGCATAAGCTGCAGTGCTTAGTCTGCTTACTAGTTTGGATAAGTAGTTATATGGGATATTAGACTAGTTTATATGGGGGCCCACTGAAGCTTTGCGTTAAGAGTGTTAATTTTTTCATAGATATTTTTACGAATAATGCATGTTGCAACTGTATTTACACGTCTTTGGTTTGTATTCCAGGTGAAAATTTTGTATAATATATTAGGTATTTATATTTATGTAAAAGTGAATATAGACTGTTATGTATATTTAATGAATAATTGAATAAATAAATAAATAGGAATTTGAAAACAATTTCTAAAGTATTATGATTTTTTTAACAATTCTGTAAAAATAAAACAAAACTAAAACTAGAATCTTAATTATCATATAGTCCTATTCCCCGCGGTATCGTGCCAAGAACTCTGGCTGCGTTTCCCCGCTGAATGGCAATACTTAGCCTTTGAGCAAGAAAAGAATCAGTCCTCTTATCACCAGCAGCAACGACCAGCCACGGATGGAGTTCCTTTAGGAACTCCACCACACTTGGACCCCACGGACCGATAGTCTCTACAGCAAATGGCACAAATATGTAGTCATCTCTCAGAGACTCATATTTGCGCCACTTACTCAGTTCAGCTGCCTCTGATGCCGCCCCGGCTCTAAACGAGGTACCCCTGAGATGAGAGGCCGCCAGAGTGTCTACGCAAATAGCATCCCACACTAGGGCTTTACCTCTCTCCCAAGGGACCAATGTCATACCGTCGGGTCTCCTGCCATCGTCTCTAAATATTCCACAAGGCTCTAAAACCAAGGAAACATTTATAGAGACAAGAGCCCTTCGGATCACATCGTTCAAAGACTGTGTCGTGAAAACCTACCAGCGCTTTTCTTACATGAAATTCCGTGGAGCCCAAACTTGTCGACGCTGCTACCACAGGGGCACTGATGGGGTTGACAAATTGCCGCTCCTAGTCAGATTCTTACGGCAATGGGCAAGCTTTTCCCATCAAGTAATGTGCCGAGATTACTTGATGGTAAAGCGTGTAACCAGTGACCAGATTCCTTAGTCGAAACAGCTAGAAGGCGTGCCTTATCTTGGTCACTATGGAAATTATGAAACAAATCTTTCTGCACGGCCTGTACCAGCGGTATATCCCACTGTTTTAGTTGGTTAACTTCCAGTGGAACATTTTCACCAGGACAGAGCGTTTGCCATGTCTCCCTAGCAAAGCATAGGTCTACTTTATTATTCAAAATTATGTTACATAAGTCAGTGACACTATGCACGGAAGCAAGGAATGCAGGCAACGCAACGCTAAAAAGATTTCTCACACCAATGCCACCAAATTTTATAGCTAAAGTAGCTTGAGTCCAGGCTGTTGTATTTTAAGTTAAATTTAGAATTTTTTCTACAGCTACTTTAAGATTATTATCAATATCTTTTAAAATATCCGATCATTTCCAGACTGGACTCGCGCGGAGTATGTAAATCTAGATACAAGAAGACAATATTTTAAAATAGTAAGAGCTATGTGGGGGTTTAATTTATACAATTTATCAACGTGGTTTAAAAACTGATCAAAATTTGTTTTTAAAACAGGTTTAATACTATCGAAAAACAACGGGGCACCTAGCAGGTATAGTGATTATAAATATTATATGCATAATGAATAGTAGGTTAAGACCTTCTCCAGAACCCAAGGCAGCTCTTTTTCAAATTTCATTACGATAGTTTCAGAGGTTTAGTCATGATGAGGTAGTAAACCGGCAGTCATAGTTCCCTTTGCATTTATAATATTAGACAGGCAAAATTTGGAATCTTTATTTTCAGTATATATATTTAGTTCTTATTTTCAGTGGTAGTTTATTTTCATAGTATTAAAAATATTTTTATAATTATAACAGAGATATATTAATATCATTATACATATATCGCTAATGTAGTAAAACTAAATATACAATTTCTTTAAAAGCCTCTAATATCTTTTTAAAACTTCTTATCTTAAAAGGAGTACTAAACAAGGCTCGTCGTGAACGTTATTTAGAAAAAACTATAGACTTTACTTGTTTCGAAAAGGCGGGTCGGTGCGGCATCTGATAACATCAGATTTGCGGCTACTCCATTAACAAATTACCTCTTTAAAGATGTTGATATAGATACTTTAGGCTATTATTTACATAATGGATCTACTTTATATTTTATTACAGCTATTGAGCTTTCCCACGAAATGAAGCGCACCTATTATGATGTTTAAGTTTCATTAACTAATTTTATGACTATTACAAGAAGTCTACATGACTCTACATATAGATATATATATACATAAATAATACATAAACACTCATGCCTGTCACCCAGAGGGGTAGGCAGAGACTATAGACTTCCGTTTGGCACGATCCTGACACACCTCTCGTCTCCTTTACTTATAAATTTATTAAATATTAAACTTTTTGATACAAGTCCTGCATAATATGTATTGAGACTTTGTTGTAAAAGCGTATACATTGCACCATGAAGAATATGGAGCCGAATGACTGGTCAGGCTTGTGCTTGCTCCTAGTAATTTACGGAATGTACCTATTTTAAATAATTTTTTTTTGTTTTGTGTATATACGAGTAATAATCCAGCAGGTCATTACTACAGTGGTAGAGCCACGCGGCAGCTTTTGTTGTCGCACGGATGGGCCGGCTCGAACCGGGGTGGTACCACGACCTCACAGAATACCAGCGTGAAGTAGGGGTTTACCTCTGCGTTTCGCTTGGTGAGTGCAGGTGGCCGGAGGCCCTTTTTACTGGTAATGAGACATTCCATCTTAGTCCTCACGGGTGACAACGCATTTGCATTTTGATTCGCAAACGAGGATAAATGTAGATGTCTATGGGCCGCAGCAACCACTTACCATCAGGTGGACTGTGTGCTCGTTTGTCACCCTTATCCTATAAAAAAAAAGGTTAGCTTGTAATTTTTCAAAAACTTGTGGTACAATACTGGCAATAAAGATACCTTAATGCAAAACAAAGTACTTATGGAGTATACAGGTTTTTTATGAGCATTTCACCCAAACGCACTTTTTTTTTGAAATATTTCATGACCTTTTTATATTAGTGTGACTGAATACATTTGAATAACAAATACGTCGAAATTTCTTTGTCATTAAATACGACTATAAGCCTGCAATTGCGTAATTGCAGGCTTGTAGTCGTAAAACTTAGACTACAAAACTCTCAAATAAAAAGGTCTAGCAGCATAAAGTCATATGATCTGGTTAATCAAATCTGATCACCAAAACGGGAAATTAAACCATCTATGAATCTCAAACAAACCAATAAAATATATTATTTCTAGAGCTCTGTAGCATGCTGCACTATCTTATTGGAGCTATCTAGGTTATCATGTTTGGACACCGATCACCATTAACTATTATTTCCTAACGAGTAGCATCTTCACAGAATAATGTTCCGATAAAGTGTCTAGTTTTAAATCCGTTCTAAACAGTGACACGTTTTGTACCATCTGTTTCTCAACAATCGATCATTTAGTTAATAAGTGAAGGCATGAGATGAAAATTAGCCTCAACGCTGAAGATGAATTTGTTCATAATGTCGTCAACCACTTATTGTTGTTCCATAGTCCATATAATGGACTCTCTTTGCTGTGCGTGATCAGTAGACTACAGTTCTTGAGTGAAACTTTAAGGGAGATAAACGAGCACACAAACCACCGGATGGTAAGTGGATGCCGTGGCCCATAGGCAGCTACATCTATCCTGAATTAAGTATCAGAATCGAGATGCGTTGTTAACTCTGAGGACTAAAATGGAATACCTCGATTCCAGGACAAAGGGGCTCCGCTTCTCTTCCCTCACCACACGAAACACAGGAGCATTAAGCCACTATTTGACGCTGCTATTCTTTGAGCATGAAGATGCAAATATTTCGTGAGAAAAATCTGCGGTGAGCATCTCGAAATCACTACAGTGACTACGGTGCCCAATTTATGTTCTCGTGCTCTTCTTTCAAGAAATCACTAATTGATCCAATCTCATTGATTTTTTTTAAATCACCTCAAATTTGATGAAGTTCAATTACTTTTTCGACCACATTTTTTACAAAAAATGCGCATTGTAGCTGCCAACCTTTCATTATATTTAAAATATTGCTCAACAACAACAACAAGATTGTTGTTACGTATAATCTAAACTATCAGCTGTCACACTGTTGTTTTTTTTGCCGTTGACAGCACTTTACCTCACTAATGGCTCAAAATTCAAATCTTGCATACATTTTGGAATACACGAAATAATATGAATATCATTTCGAGTATGTATTCCAATGTAGTTTTTTTAATTTTTTTAAACTTGTCATAAGCCAGTGCTTGACAATTAAACATATTTATGTAAAGGAGACGGTCTATTTCTGGCCCAGTCTATGTACAGTATACCGTAAAAAAGAGAAAAATTCAGGGATTTTGTTAAAAATAAAATGAGAGAATAAATCAAACTAAATAAGTTGCAAAAAATAAAAATGCAATCCCAAGTTTTTGATGGTTTTACAAGAAGGTGCCCTTCCAGTCATAAAAAAGTAAAAAAGACACGTTTATTTGTCAAATGTCATTTCTGTCAAATGATATTTTTATTTATTCCGAACTTGTTCTGAACTCGTGATAGTGTTTAATTGTGGATTTCTTTGGTGATTTGGTTTTTTGTTTGGACTTTGGATTACTACTTTTTAACTCTGCAAAATCTTGATATGATGTAATTATCTTTCAGTTCACCTGTTAAATCATGTTGCACTGTTTAAAATGCGCTTCTGCAATATAGATAGTTTATCAAAGTATTATTGTTTTGTTCTAGATGGATGAAAATGCACCAATATGTTCACAATGTTTTGCAAACGTATTACAAGAATTATCTGTCGGCACAAATCATAAAAATGAGCTCCAGCGCCCTAATGCCAATATTATCAGTATATTGTACGTTTGGTGTCAACGAAGATTGGGTAGCAGATAAGTTGTGACCCAATTAATATCACCCCAACAAGACTCTGTTTTAATAAGCGGCCGTATGAAATCTCGCCATCATTCGGACAGAGCTTATTATACATATATACTGTTGGCAAAACAAGGGACAAGTTGGGATGAGGTGATTGCAGGTTATTATTGCAGTTGCACTTCTGGACAACAGTGGGTTGCTGTATCCACATAATGACCGTTGTCTGGTATTTGTGTTGGGCTCGGTATCAAAATTCCATAACCGCACCGGCCTCAATTCTGGATGGCATTTTAGTAAGAGAGGATTTTGAAGTAGGATAAATAAATAAAAATTTAAAAAATTAAGCCGTTTTATTTATATTACCTTAAGTATCCAAAACATGATTGACCTAATGTTTCACTTTCTATAATTCATAGGACTGTTAACCTTTGTTATGACATTATCCAGGCTTTAAATGTCTGTCAAGGCTCAAGGCATATTCTGAAACGCTGAGTACCTGTTATATGAAAATATTTGTACGCCGAAAACGTATTTAGGATGCGAATTCTTTATAAAAATAAAAAAATTAAGCTGTTTCATTTATATTACCTCAAGTATCCAAAACATGATTGACCTAATGTTTCACTTTATATAGTTCATAGGACTGTTAACCTTCGTAATGACATTACCCATATCTGAACAGAAATTAGTATTCAGGATTATTCTGTTTATCCACCTTAAAACAGCCACTCTAAGGTAAAATAAGTCAAATATATTATTTATTATTACTACACAATGAATTAGTGTCTCAGGCTGCATTTTTTAGGATAGAGAAACGGCGTTATCCGCTATTAACATATATTCTCGGCTTTGAGCTATCTGGCACAATTTTTTTGTAAAAACTGACAAAACACCTAGGCCTCATTTACCCATGTAAAAAAATGTCCTGGATGCCCCTGGCATTAGTACACACTAATGAATGCAATGAAATAATTTTGTGCGTAGGCAACGTTGATTTATCTCAACAGTCTTCTTGTCTGGAATTAGGTCGTACTTTTTACATTTGTTTTCTCCTGAACTGCATTTATGATATGCAAATATCAACAAGAACGTTAGTTGTTTTAAGACCAAAAAGCACATATACAATCTATAATACACTTTATTGTTGTTTTGATAAAAAAATACAACATTTTTGTCCTACTTTTCTACTAGTTTCGAGACATTTTAGCTATTTTACATATTAAGTATACCTGATAGGCTATAGGTGATATGAGTATATTTCAGAGATGACAGCTCACGTCAAATCAAAGCGACGTCAATCCGCCATTAATGTTGCATTTTTTGGTGAGAATAAAATTATAATACCACTGAAATTAAGGCAAATTCGTGGATTTGAATGATCAAAAGTGGTTTAATATTTTATTTTAATTTATTTTCATACTAGTACAAAACTAGGCCTACGTTTCATACAATTTTGGACCGTCTCCTTTACAAAATAAAGTTTTTTAAACGTTAAAAATATACTTAAGCTATTTTACTATGTTTTTAGTGCATTATTGACGTTATTTAACGTTTTAATATCTTATACATTTTTTATTACTTCATTATCATATGACATAAATCTATAACATCAATATTGTCATCTTCATTATCATTACCAATTAAAGCGTCATTCATTACCATTTGAAGCGTCAGTAGCCTAATGGCAGGGCGCGGACTGCGAACTCGAAAGTTCGTGGGTTCAGATCCGCCATTTGACTACTGTCGTGAACCACTGCTAACACAAGCATTTTAAGCTTACCAGAAGTGGTTAAAGGGAATATTAGTAACGTTTAGCATTAGTAGTTTTAAAAAAAAATTACAGCCCTCAGAACCTCCACTTAGTAATACCACAAAGCTTGTCCTGAGCCACCTGCAACTATCGACTTATATCTCTTGCCATGTCCTCCCTCCATATAGTCGAGGGGGGGGGGGGGGGGGTATTAATACCACACTCCGCTTGCCAGAACGAAGCTGCGAATCGAGAACCTTTCTTTTCCATCAGTTGTCGGTTTGTCTGAGGCGGCTCATTTCACTCTAGCTTACGGATTCATTGGGATACGTACTCGTACTTGGAGTGTTACACATAATCTTTGCCTTGTTCATATTTATTTTAAGACTTAATCGTTGGGAGCTTTCAAAGAAGTCATTTAGCATAATGCCCCTATTCATCAGCATATAAAAGTCCACTGCTGAACATAGGCTTCCATCACAGATTGCCTCATGGGAGGATTTTGTCATAGTTGCCACGCTTAGCAAGCTGGTTGGCAACCTCAGTTTTTTATTATTTTTAGTTGTTATCAGAATGATGCATATGACCGTTTAATTTTGCCTCTGTCGCCTCTTACGACACCCTCGAGGTGATATGGGGTAGTGGATATACTTACACCGCCACTACACGGTTAAGCATAATAAATATTAAATGATAATAATAATTTCTTCCATACTTATCAAGCTTGGCGGGTGGGTTACCAACTTATAGAATAAGAGTGACAAACGAGCACACAGTCCATCTGTTGGTAAGTAGTTGCTGTGGCCCATAGATATCTACATCTATCTTCTAATACGAATCAAAATGCAGATACGTTGTCACTCGTGAGGACTAAGATGGAATGCCTCGTTTCCAGTAAAAAGGGTCTCCGATTCTCTACACTCACCATATGAAACAACAGGTTTTTACTCTAGTGAGAGCGTCTTCCTTCCCGGTCGAGCCGACCCATTAGTGCTAAAACTATACCAGTACTGCAGCATGGCTCTACCACGTATAAATTAATGTCCTTAGAGCGAATTTTTGCCCAGACGAATTTCAGAGCATAGCGGTAAAACTGACAAAAAACTAATATGTCTTCATTCGGAAACTTACGCAACTTGATTCGAAATTTTGAATGTTCAAGAGATGTTCACACACCGCTGACTATACAGCAATGCGAGCACTCCATGTCGAATGCTCAGTGTGTAAAGCACTCCTATTTCTGAAAGTCAACAAGTCGAGTGGCCTAATCTACTCTTACTCTTCTCCAAAATAAAGGAGTTAATTATAAACTGCCAGCTCATGAGGTACTACTAGCACTACTAGCTGATTAGTTACCGCCAATACGGATTTCGTCCGAGCATCTCAGCTTGAGTTTACCTGATCGATATCAATATAAGAGATCGAAGGGGAGACCTTGGCAGTGCAGTTGTACATAGCGATCTTTGATATGATTCGGCATAATACGTTTATTTTGAAGTTTTCTTCATAAAAAGAAATATCCGTACTCTACGAGATGGGTAATGGTGTATTTAGCATTGCTGGTAAATGCAGCACTGGTTAACTTTCATTACAATAATATTCACGTAAATATTAAGTCATGAGGATAATATTGTCTGTTTTATCATTTTAGCAAAATATTTTTAATTCCAAATGAGCATTAAACAATAGCAAGCTCTTTTCCAAAACCGGGCCTACTTGGAATCCGTACCCAAAAATACAAAATGTATTCTCTCATACCACACGCCAGTGAAGGTAAATGTAGTGAGGTTTCGCCGAGCATTGCGGCCGGAAAGGAAGAATTATTAAAATAGAAAGATGCATAAATACGACCTGTTTTCGTTAAATTTATTTTCTTATTTTTAACATTTTTTGAAGGTTTTTCCTTGAATTTTTCTATTTTCAATGCACAGGACCATATTTAGAACAAGATTTTTTTAATTAAACTAAAATTAATGTGATACATTTCAAAATAAGTAATATAAATATATGTACATATTTATCAAATTTAATTTATCATATTATCTTTCGGTGTAAAAAAAATTGACACTTGACGCGGCACTGACAGCGATAACGGATATTCCATCCAAAATGCTGAATACCAATTTCGGGTACTGGTAATGGGGAGTAGATTTATTATTGCTCGGGTATTTAAGCTCTGTGGTCACAAACTCTGAATCACACAAGTAGTATATATCTGCTAGTGCAATTTGTAAAGGGTCTATTCCCACTTAATTACTTTAATGTCCATTGATATAATGTTAATTGCGATATCAATCAATATATGAAATATTATGCTTTGATAGCAATTTAAAATGATATTTTTAATAGTATAAAATATTTCTTAATTTTCTTATAAGCATTTATAAAGTAAACGAAATAAAAAGCACCCTATCCAAATTAACTGCTGCCAACTGGTGTACTTCATGATTCAGAGTCAGACCGCAATTTCGGTTGCGGTTTAAGTTCTTTGACGTTTTTCTTCTAACCTTTTCAATATTTATTTTTTATTTTATGCAAATCATAATCTGTACTAACTTTTGTTTCACCTACACGTTCTCATATTATATGTCATATAAAGTAATTAACCATATTTTCAATCATTCAAAACTAATCGAAACGTTAATGGCAGGAAGTTAGATGCATTAAAGGCCATAAAAGGTGCGTGACATGTACAGCAATTGCTACTCACCCTGCTAAGTATGACTATTGTCGCAAATCCTCCCTCCCAAGAGATAAAGACATATGTATGTATATATTTGTATATATTTATGTTTAGGTTATATTTATATAGTTAGTTATTAGTAAAATGTGTATATTACGTAATTAACTATAATTTTAATTTTGTTTTTATTGCTACACCTACGTCAAATTCTATCTACTCCATGTTGGTTTTGGTTGACTGGTAAAGAATGCTTCAAGGCATTAAGTTCGCCCTTTGTTTTCATTTGTTTCAACGAATGAAACAAACTAAAAATTATATATAAATAAATATGTATAAATAAATAAAATAAAAATAAATAAAGACTTACTTTATACTCACCCAAAAAGGCAAACATAAAATAGAAAGAAAAACCAAGATTCAAATGGTGTTCTAAGCAAAAGCTATATTTATGTAGGTATAAATAAAGCACTAGGATAAAAATTGTTATGATACATTTACCATTACCGCCTACAAAAGTCCACTGCTGTACCTAGCTTTCCTCATAGATTGACTCATAGGGGGGAATGTTCCATAGTTGCAACGCTTGGCAGGTGGGTTGGCAACCGCATTATTTTATAATTTTGAGTTGTTATCAGAAGGATGCTGCTGCTAATCTCCTGATTAGTTTCTCTTTGTTGCCTCTTACGACACCCACGGAAACATATGCGGACGTGAATATACTTACACCGTCAATACACGGTTCAATATTTTTTTTTAAAACGTTACCCCTACACTAGGATTTTCTTCTGTATCGCAGAGGCAGTTTACAAACACAAATTGCACAAGGACAAACATCCAGACCCGGAACAATTATTTGTAGGCCATACAAATACTTGTTCCGTGCGGGATTCGAACCCGCGGCCCCCAGCGCAGCAACTCATTGTTAAGCCAATGGGCCACGGAGCCGTGGCAAAATGATGCGTTAACTTAAAAATAATAAGGATATCGAGTAATTTTTTATCACAAATAAATTTAGTTAAACTTAGATGTCACAATGTAAAGTCACGTCCGGTCTCCACAGCGCAAGCGCAACATTACCACCGGAAGCCGGAAGTTGCGGTGTAGCGGCACAATCTGGAGTTGGTCAGCGGGAAATACTGAATCAAGTGCAGCCTGAGCTTTCTGTTTTATGTATGAGACTGTAAAAGATTAATGGCAACATTTTCACGTGATACTATTCGTTGCCAGATAATTCTTACTGCGCAGGTTAATCCTTGGTTGATATATGCAATGAACTCTACACTTAATACCTGCTTAGTAGTGTAATAAGATAAATTAAACTGACAAGTACCGAAAATCTAAATAAAATTATTTTTAAAATTAATTTTGAGTCATTTTCATTATTAAGTGGCGAAGCTTGCGAAGACACTTATTGATTTCACGATGTCTGTCCGTCTGTCTGTCCCACGATTATCTCGAGAACGGTTTCAAATTTTCAAATTCTGTTTTCAGCAATCGATTACTTATCACCCAGGCATCTGAACCTCTTATTTTGAAACTGATTGCTCAAAAAAAAGCTGATTGCTTCGCCACTTTGCTATGCTGTTAGCTTGCTAGGTTTATTAATGTTTTAGTTGAAATAAGATACTACTTTTTGCTCTTTCGTCCCGTCCGATATTGTATTGATGGTGATGCTGATTTTTTTTCCGGCTATTATTATAAACATATACTAGAAACTATAAGGATTAAGTATGATATTGCACCTCGTAACTCGTAAGCGCATGTGGTAGTGCTTTACTCCCGACACGACAAGTTCAAGCAATTTTGTAGCCTCAAAATGTCACTATCATAACCATATTGCACTTATACAATAATATGCGTAGCAGTATATCAAGAAAACACTGCAATTAATCCATCTTATATTTTCTAAAAAATCATTTTATATTGCTATGTTAAAAAAACGGTTTGAAAAAAATTTTACGTGGATGTCCGGATGTCTGTACGCTGATGTGGTCACGATAACTCCGGAATAATTGACGTATTGAGACTGAGTTATTTAATTAGCTTCTGAATTACATCAACTGGTTCCCTATTTCACATCAATAGCCTAGTAAGCGTAGTTTGTTAATAAAATTAATATCAACTATTATAAATTTTATTGCTATTAAAAATTTAAAGGCACATTCATTTTTTTAGCACTTGATAGACAAAGGACAAATGCCATACAGCCTATATCGATTTTATATTTTGTGTAATCGATTTAGTTTTATAATCAATTTTTTTTCATCAAAACTAAATGATACGCTCATGAGGCGTGCACTTTTGGATTTTCCAAATGTCTCTGACTAGTATGATCGTATATTTTATATCCTATGACATCATATTTTACATATATTAATAGACATAATTTAAGTGTCTTAGGTAGGTATTTAAGTTCAGAAACCAACAGCTTAAAATGTACAAGTGTTTTGTTTATTGCGTTGCCGGGGTGGTGCAGGAGTTAAGCACTTGCTATAAATTTCACAGAACGCTAGAAACCCAGGTTTATTCCCCGTCGGCGCTAGTGAAATTATTAATATCAATTTCAAGTGCTGATTAAGCACGTGCTCGGCGGTGAAGAAAAGCATTGTGAGGGAACTAGCATATATGAGGAATAAAATATTTCTATTAAGCATGATATATATGATATAACATGCACTGAGCAGCGTTTGAATAATTGCTCCTTGCAGAAATGATAGAACTCTTATTATTATCATTAAAAATATCAACAACAAAAACAAAACCGTGTACACTTGCATAAACCTCGCAGATTCCCAGAAACTTTCTGAGCGCGCTGACCGAAGAACAGCAACAACATGTCATCGGCGTATCTTAGGTTTTTGACATACTTTGTCATCCACATGACAACCGACCTGTGTGCTGCTGAGTCTCTCGAGCAGCTCATTTATATACAAGTAATAAATTGAGGTGAACTAATTCCACCTTATCTCACGCCACGTTTCCAAATCGTACGATTGAGAAAGCTTATTTGTCCATTTTACATGATTGTTTTGAGAGTTGTACCAATAGCGTAAGATACTCGGGAGATGAGGAAACAAATTACATTCGACAAGTTTTTTCCAGTAGTAGGACATATACAACATGTAACAAAAAACCCTGTAGTTTCCGTTAATTGCATTATAAAAAATAGTATTCAAACGTATAGAAATAACTTCTTTTCAGAAAACTCGACCGTAAAGAAATTAAATGAAATTTTAATATTGTGTTATTTGCAAAATGTATGTTTTTTTTATAGGATAAGGGTGACAAACGAGCACACAGTCCACCTGATGGTAAGTGGTTGCTGCGGCCCATAGACATCTACATCTATCCTCGTTTGCGAATCAAAATGCAGATGCGTTGTCACCCGTGCAAATACCCCCCAATGATGAAAACAACAAACAGACGGCCCCTAGTCCCCGGCGGCCCCGCTATTCCTGGCTACGGTGGCGACCATGGTAACGGCGGGGCAGGGGGTGCTAAGAATCTCCGGTGGAGGTTCGGTTGCCACCTACGACGACTCGACCTGGCAACGTACAACGCACGCACCCTGAGGACTGACGAGAAGATCGTGGAGCTGGAAGAAGAGATAGACAAGTTGCGCTGGCATATTATAGGATTATCCGAAGTCCGAAGAGAGGGGGAGGACACGATAATCCTCGAATCCGGCAACTTGCTCTATCACCGGGAGGGCGACCATCTGTCCCAAGGAGGTGTCGGATTTATCGTCCACAAGTCTCTCGTTAACAACGTTGTAAAGATCGGGAGTGTGTCGACGAGGGTTGCGTACCTTATACTCAGAATCACCAAACGGTATTCGCTGAAGGTCATACAGGTTTACGCACCAACCTCGGCACACCCCAATGAGGAGGTGGAGGAAATGTATGAGGATATCTCTAGAGCCATGCATTCCTCCAAAACCCAATATACGGTGTTAATGGGAGACTTCAATGCAAAACTAGGCACAAGAGAGAACGGTGAGCTGAAAGTAGGGAAATTTGGAATAGGGCAACGGAACCCAAGGGGCCAGCAGCTGGCCGACTTCATGGAGAAAGAGGGACTCTTTATGATGAACTCTTTCTTCAAGAAGCGGCCCCACAGGAAGTGGACCTGGTCGAGCCCCGACGGTTCGACAAAAAATGAGATTGACTTCATTATGATGACCAGACGACAACTGTTCAGTGATGTCTCAGTGATCGCGAGGGTGAAAACCGGCAGCGATCACCGAATGGTTCGAGGCACACTGAACCTAAATGTTAAGTTGGAGAGGTCTCGTCTGATGAAGTCAACGCTCCGTCCCCCTCGTGCTCTAATCCAAAGTCCCGAAACCTTTCAGCTCGAGTTACAAAACCGTTTTCAGTGCCTAGTAGACTGCAATGAAGTGGACGATATGAATGACAAGCTCGTGGAAACTGTCCATGCGGTCGGAGCTATGTTCTGCAAGACCCGCCGCAGAAGAACACAAAAACTCTCCGATCACACTCTTAATCTCATGGCTGTTAGACGGGAGATGAGGCTACATTCTTCAACAGATTTGACAGCATACAGGCAACTGAACAGACAGATCTCTAAATGCATGCGGCGAGACTTACGCAACTTCAATACAGCTCGTATTGAAGAAGCGATCGAGCGGAACCAAGGCTCCAAAGTCTTTGCCAGAGATCTGTCTGCCAGAAAGAGCCAACTGTCAAAGCTGAAGACCGAATGTGGCAGCATCGTTTCCGGGGCACCTGAGATTTTGAGTGAGATTGAGAGGTTCTATGGGCAGCTGTACACGTCATCGTTGGAGCCACACGCAAGTGTGAGTAACGATCCAAGAGCGAGTCTTATTCGACACTATTCCGAAGATATCCCGGACGTCAGTCCGAGCGAGATTAGAATGGCTCTCCAGGACCTTAAATACGGCAAGGCCCCAGGCGATGATGGAATTACAGCGGAGCTTCTGAAAGCGGGTGGAATACCGGTACTTGAAGTCATTCAGAGGCTTTTTAATTCCGTCCTCCATGGTGGCATTACACCGGAGGCGTGGAGCAGAAGTGCGGTGGTCTTGTTCTTCAAGAAAGGTGACAACGCTCTCTTGAAGAACTACAGACCGATTTCCCTTCTGAGCCGCGTCTATGTGCTGTTTTCGAGAGTCATTACGAATCGTCTCGCGCGCAGACTTGACAACTTCCAGCCTCCCGAACAAGCCGGTTTCCGAAAGGGCTTTAGCACCATAGACCACATACATACCCTACGGCAAATTGTACAGAAGTCCGAAGAGTACAATTTGCCACTATGTCTGGCGTAAGTGGACTATGAGAAAGCCTTTGATTCCGTCGAAATTTGGGCGGTGCTGCAGTCCCTTCAGCGGTGCCAAGTTGACTGTCGGTATATCGAAGTGCTGAAGTGTTTGTACAGTAGAGTACAGAACCAGAGTACGAAACCTATCCAATTGCAGAGAGGTGTAAGACAGGGTGACGTTATATCCCCGAAACTCTTCACCGCTGCATTGGAAGACGTTTTCAAGCTTCTGGACTGGAAAGGATACGGAATTAACATCAATGGCGAGTACATCACTCACCTTCGATTTGCCGACGATATAGTCCTCATGGCAGAATCGCTGGAGGAACTAAGCACTATGCTCAATGACCTCAATAGTGTCTCCCAACGGATAGGTCTTAAGATGAACATGGACAAAACAAAGATTATGTTTAATGTCCATGTCACACCTATGCCGGTAGTTGTTGGGAGCACTAAGCTCGAAGTTGTTGACGAGTATGTTTACCTGGGACAAATAGTCCGACTAGGTAAGTCCAACTTCGACCGAGAGGTCAATCGACGGATTCAACTAGGCTGGGCAGCGTTCGGGAAGCTACGACACATCTTCTCGTCAGAAATACCTCAAAACCTTAAAACAAAATTGTACAACCAGTGCGTGTTGCCAGTGATGACTTACGGAACTGAGACGTGGTCCTTCACTGCTGGCCGTATGAGGAAGCTCAAGGTCGCTCAGCGAGCTATGGAGAGGGCTATGCTCGGAGTTTCACTGC
This sequence comes from Parnassius glacialis, assembly GCA_033319125.1. NCBI lineage: Eukaryota > Metazoa > Arthropoda > Insecta > Lepidoptera > Papilionidae > Parnassius > Parnassius glacialis. The sequence goes on along the minus strand of JAVANC010000013.1, from coordinate 33,177,965 downwards.
GTGATAAACTTAGGAATGAGGATATCCGCAGTAGAACCAGAGTAACCGACATAGCCCAACGGATTAGTAAGCTGAAGTGGCAGTGGGCCGGCCATATAGCTCGAAGAACCGACAACCGATGGGGAAGAAAGGTTCTCGAGTGGCAGCCTCGTACCGGTAGGCGAAGTGTAGGGCGTCCCCCCACAAGATGGAGTGACGACCTGGTAAGACATGCAGGAAGTCGATGGATGCAGGTGGCTCAGGACCGTGCTTTGTGGCATTCTTTGGGGGAGGCCTATGTTCAGCAGTGGACTTGTGAAGGGCTGTAATGATGATGATGATGATGTCACCCGTGAGGACTAAGATGGAATGCCTCATTTCCAGTAAAAAGGGCCTCCGGCCACCTGCACTCAACAAGCGAAACGCAGAGGTAAACCTTACTTCACGCTGGTATTCTGTGAGGTCGTGGTACCCATCCGTGCGGCAGCAAAAGCTGCCGCGTGGCTCTACCACTGTCAAAAATTGGTTGAAAAAATGTGGTTTTATTACCTCTACATTGGTTGAGGAGTAAGAGTATTGTCAAAGATCTGCTGGTTTCTTGTAATAAAACCACATACAATATACAAACAAACCTTTATTTAAATTTATTTAATTTTTTATGATCGAGTTTTCTGAAGTAAATTTATTTGTGTGCGTTTGAATACTGATTCTGACACGTCACTCAACGGGAACTACAGAGTTTTGGCATGTTGTATAATATGCTGTAGCCTTTATTTCTATCAGAGTTCAAAAAAACAAGAAGGTTCTATACACGATGCGTTTGATTTTTATTTTTATATATTATGTTCACCGATTTCGCGAAAACAGCTGACCAGATTTAAATGATTCTTTTTTATTAAATAGGCTTTAGGGGTAGTTCCATATAATTTTAAATACAAAATTAAGTGCGGAAAAATAGGGAATGAAGTAATGCAAGCAATTAGATGATATTTTTTGACGTTGTGATATTCCTAGACCATCAAAAAGTGTAAAATAATTAAAATAGTAAACATGTGTACTACAAGTAGTATACTTGTAGTACACATGTGTAGGCTTGACCGGGGAAGGACCACGCTCTCACAGAATACCAGCGTAAAATACCTTAACATTGCTGTTTCGTATGGTAAGTGTAGAGAACCGGAGACCCTTTTTACTGGAAAAGAGGTATTCCATCTTAGTCCTCACGGGTGACGACGCATCATTTTGATTCTTTATTAAGGGTAGATGTAGGTGTCCATAGGTCACAGCAACCACTTACCATCAGGCGGACTCTATGCTCGTTTGTCACCCTATCTTTTAAAAAAGCATTTTTTTTATAATGTAGGGTGACAAACGAGCACACAGTCCACCTGATGGTAAGTGGCTGCTGTGGCCTATAGACATCTACATTTATCCTCGTTTGCAAATCAAAATTCAGATGCGTTGCCACCCGTAAGGACTAAGATAGAATGCCTCGTTTCCAGTAAAAAGTGTTTCCGGTTCTCTACACTCACCATACGAAACACTGCAGTATTAAGCTGCTATTTGACGCTGGTATTCTGTGAGAGCGTAGTCCCTCCCCGGTCGAGCCGACCCATTCGTGCTACAACTATACTACTAATATAGCTGCAGCATGGCTCTAAAACGTAAAAAAAAAAGTATCGACCCACTTCAAAAGTAAAAATAAACTTTCCAATTTCCACATATTATTTTCTGAAATTGGGGCTTTTATTCTTCGTACTTTGTCTTAGCACTGGCTTCAAAAATCTGTAACGTGAAAATTACTATTTCTTTAGTTTTAAAGACTTTTTTGTTAGTTTTGATTTACTTAACAATTGCACTTTTTATGAAAATTTCAGGTTATCTATTTAATATAATATAAAATAATCATAAAAATCAATTCTACCATAATAAACAAATACACAATTCATCGTTTATTATATAATTTATATGTATCTTTTTAAAACATACATCTTAACATGTTTTACATGTAATGTTTCAAACAAATTTCTAAATAAGTGTGTACATAATACGAAGCGCAAGTCTTTTGCGGGACACACGTCGAAACTTTCTCTCGAAAACTCTACATGAACAAAGAGAAAAGTCTTGTTCCTAGTGTAACCTGCTCGCTATATTTTTGCAAAGTGTATACATTTCAATAAATAATATTACATTTAAGTGTGTTTAGAAAATATTTAAAATAACGCCACAAAATATTTATAGCTAGCTTTTACCCGCGACTTCTTCCGCGTAGAATCTATAAAAGTGGTCTTTTTTAGTAGATCTATAATAATAGTGGTCTTTTGGCAAGTAGTTAATTATCAAAAACCACTTCACACTGTTTTTTGTTTTATTTCTAAAACTGCGTGCGATACATGAAAATGCTAAATATAAAATTAAATATAATAGAAATTGAATATCTATTAATTTCACGTAAAAAAAGTTGAATCACCTTATCCTTCAAAATATATGTGGTTGCAGAATGGCGTTGAAGTAAAAAATGTTGAAAATAGATTTTTCATCGCAACCTTAAGAGACAATTAGATAAAAAGTTTTGTTTGAAACTTAATATATATTCTTTTATTTTACGAGATGATCAATCATTTATTTTATTACTTTTTCGATTTCAAAACAAAATCTTGAAAATTTTCGGATAATATATAACCGTTTTTTTTATAGGATAAGGGTGACAAACGAGCACACAGTCCACCTGATGGTAAGTGGTTGCTGCAGCCTATAGACATCTACATCTATCCACGTTTGCGAATCAAAATGCAGATGCGTTGCCATCCGTGAGGACTAAAATGGAATGCCTCATTTCCAGTAAAAAGGGCCTAGCCTAGATCAATCCTGAAAATTCTTTCTACCTGCTCGTGAAGTTTCATCACAACTGATTCTACCATTCCGAAGATTAGTCAGAACGGCCAGACAAAAATTTAAAAAATGGTTATTCAAGTCTTATTGGTATTGAAATAACCCCCTGATATTAATAGTAGTCAGATATTTTGGTATTGCAAACATACACTTCAGTTCTATTTGTATATAAGTGTATAGATTGTTTTACAGATCTTCCGTTAATTATTTGTAAATTATGCAATTCAATAATAAATTACAAAACAATGACCAAAAAGTATATAATCACTACGTTTTAATTGTAATATGCACTTAATGGCTGCATACTGGCATATGCGCAATAATTTTTGGTGAAAACTTTATTTCGGACTGTCAGTTTCTGTTGTGACAATATAGTGCAATGATAGGTAAAGCTATGAATAGCTTATTATTGAAGTTCCCTAAAACTTTACTTAAGTATTATTTTAAACGCAGTTTCTCTTCAACGACTTTTAAGTTCAATAAGGACTCTGCTCTAGTTGGCAATCAATTTTGTTTAGAACCAATTGAATACGAAAGCCACACTCTTAGAAAACATGATAATTATAGACGTCAAAATCTATATGAATTTGGTATGTACGTTGCTGCATGTATGCCAAAATTCGTACAAAAAGTTCAAATGCAACACACGGACGAACTGGAAATACTCGTCGCGCCTGAAGGCATGTTCCCCGTTCTAAGTTTTATGAATCTTCACCAACATGCTTGTTTCAATCAGTGTTCTTCAGCTACTGCCATAGACGTTCCCAGTAGAGAATATAGATTTGAAGTAGTGTATAATATTCTTAGTTTGAGATTTGGAGAGCGAGCTAGAGTAAAAACTTATACTGACGAAGTTACTCCTTTACGGTCGGCTTATGAGCTTTGGAAAGTTTGTAACTGGCAAGAAAGGGAAATATATGACATGTTTGGCATAATCTTTACACATCATCCGGATCTCAGAAGAATTCTCACCGACTACGGCTTTAAAGGGCATCCTCTTAGGAAGGATTTCCCTTTAATTGGTTATACCGAAGTAAGATATGACGATGGGCTGAAGAAATTGGTGTACGAGCCGGTAGAATTTGCACAGGAAGTGCGGAGCTACCAATTAGAATCTCCGTGGAATTATTTAAGAAATTTTCATGAGGAATATAACGCTCCTCCTGCACCCAAGAAGGAAAAGGAATGATGAGGTTAGCGCTTGTAAACTAAAGACATAATTATCACATTTGTCCTGAGTTATTCTTTAAAAATTATAGCAATAAAATTTTATTTATATAATTTTTCTCTTATTTTTTTTCATTTAACGATAATACTTGATTAGGATTTACGGTGTAGGAATTGAAAAAGTCAACTACTTCTATGGCATCTGCCGCTACTCGCAGGGTGGACTGGAGTGCAAATGCCTTTCTGCAGTAATATTTCTATATATGTCCACTTATCCGTAATAATTATGGAATTTAATTAATTTACACCTTGCAATACTTAAAACACAAGTAAATATTTTTTCTAGTAATATATAGCGACGTTATTCACAGAAAAATGAAAACTAGTTATTACTTCCGCATCTAAAAGTCAAAATTTTTAATATATTTGGTTATTGAGTAACATAGTACTAAAACAGACTGCAACTTAAGTCAAATAAATGAGTGTAACATAATACCATAAGTAAAGACTGCGATATACCCCGCAGTACGCCTTCTCTATCTTTCTGGACAGCCATGTGTAATAACGTAGCTTAGAATACATTGTATTTTATTCCAAGTACGTTAAGTTTAAAATCTTTAAAACTTAAATACATTATGTTCCACTTGACTATATATTTTATACATTATATTGGTATACAAATGTTTGACTTTAGGGTATGCAAATGCTTTGGCTTCGGCTAATACGTGGTCCATAGTTCATATATTAGGTTTTTGTCCATTCTGCCGCGTTATATTTTAGTGTTTGTTTTCAAAATAATGTTGTTCACATCTTAAAAATATTTCAGTTGACAAATCCAGAAATATACAATCAAACAAGATCTTAATTAAATACTTTACAAATATTATTGAAGTAACAATTGACGCGTTACAGTAACTACAAAATGACTCTGAAATTTGCAAAGATTTATTAGAAGTATTAGAGCTACGCCGCAGCACGAGTCGGCTTGAGCTGAGAAGAACTACGCTCACTATTCCAGCAAAATAACAATATAATACTACTATGTTTCATATGGTGAGTGAAGAGAACTGGAGAACTATTTTGATGGTCATATTATATTTGATAACACATCTGCATTTTCATTCCTAAAATAAGATACATTTCTATGGACCACAATATCCATATGCCATCGGGTAGTGAGTGCTTGTTTTTCAACCTTACTCTTTAAAAAAAGAATGAGTTTAAGTTTTCCGCGCGGATATAATAATTCTTATATTAATACATATTAATAATAATTTATATAGCATTTTAATATTTATGTGTAATTTATTTATTTTAATTAATATGAATATAAAACTTGTTTTATATTAATATTAATTAGTTAGTAATAATGTTTTATATGGTGAGTGTAGAGAACCGGAGAGCTTTAGTCCTCACGGGTGACAACGCATCTGCATTTTAATTCGTAATTGAGGGTAGATGTCTATGGGCTGCAGTGCCCACTTACCATCAGGTGGACTGTGTGTTCGTTTGTCAAAAAAAGTAATGTAACATGTTTTCATGAAACTGTAATAGTTATCAATGCCTATTTAAATGAAAAAAATGAGTAAACGGGTTATAGATTTTACTGTAGGTTAATCCCGCCCCAAAAATACTTCACTGAATGGCTTCTCATTCCAAAGAAAACACAGTTTGACCAGAGGTAACTGGTTGCGTAATACATTTTAAATTCAAAAGGTAGTATAACTAATTAATATATTGCTTGATCTATCAACTGGTTATATTTTAATACTTCAATATCTCCTTCCTTGCCTTATCTTTATCCCAAGTTATTTGGGGTCAGCAGGTCAGAATATAATTTAAAATAAAAAAATTGTACAACCAACTTCAGTATAAATTATTAAGAATAACTCAAAAACTATTCGTCACACCTTGATCAAATTATAATTTGTGACTTATATGGGACTACATGTGATGCACCAGCTTCCAGATAAAAAAGAATCATCGAAATCGGTTCACCCTGTAAAAAGTTATGAGGTAATACACATAAAAAATTGTCGAATTGAGCACCGTCTCCTTTTTGAAGTCAGTAGAAAAGAGAAAGACGTATTGTGTTTCTCTTACATTCTTCTCTAATAGCCATCATCTCTTCTTTTTTACGCATGTTATCCCTGACACCGCCCATCCATCTTTTCTTAGGCCTCCCTCTACTCATTTATCTATCAATTTTCATAGCCAAAATTCTTCTCGTTATTTGATTTTCTTTCCTTCGTATAATATATCCATAGCAAGCTTACTACTTCTCAACATTTCCGTGACGCAGGCGCCACTTTCAAACTATCTGATAAATTTATAAACTGTGTTAAAATCTGAGACGAGGCCCATCATTACATCTACTGGGATTCAAACAAAGACTAAATGACGAGTTTCATCTACTAGTCTGTCCTTTGGGCAAGTTGAAATTGTGAAAAAATATAATTTCGTCAATTGGCGAATCCAGTCCCGCGAGTCTGGCTGAGCGTTTGCGGTTATTTCGTTACTGCGCAGCATTAACATTTGCAAAAAAAAAATATTCCAAAAATATTTTTTGTGGCACCTTGATTTCTTTTTTATCTTTCAATTTAGTTTTTATATAATTCCACAAAAATAATCCCAGATGTTTTTGTCGGTTATAAAGTATTACCAGACCTCTCCAAAAATATTTTTTAAAAATTCCCAAAGAATATACTTTTGGCAAACTCGAATTTTAATCACGTATTTATTGAGTAATTTTTAATAATACCTGGAAATCGCCAGACGAATTTAGCGGTTTTAAACAATTTCCAGACGTGAATAAAATTTACAAAGGAATACGACAAAAAAGTCTTATGCGTAGCCATAAATGCGAGAAAGATAGCTTATCGAAGCATGCCAACAGCGGATGGGGCCTTAAGCTCCTCGCACTGTGATTAGTTATTAAGAAATTTTTTTTTAAGATTTTAAGACTAAATTCTTGTTTTGGGATATAGCATGTATCTATGCGCATATATGACCATGTAAATATCTGTGTATATAGTTTTAATTATTTTAGATCAGTGCTGTAATATTTTCTATAATAGCTATTACTTTTAAGTTCGTGTTAATAGTAAACTTGGCAATATATGTCTTGATAATTACCACCCCATGATCTTAAAAGAGGACAATATGTGTAAAGTTTTTACCGCCCGGAGATTAAGGTGGAAAAAATAACAAGTTGCACGTTCTCTACAACCGTAACTGTTTTCACAGTTATGTGGTACAGATATAGATGACAGAGCGCGAGGAGCTTAGACCCCCATCCGATGTCAGCATGCTTCGATAAGGTATCTTTCTCGTACTTATGGCTACGCATAAGACTTTTTGTCGTATTGATTTGTAAAGTTTATTCACGTATGGGAATTGTTTAAGAAAAAAATTCGTCTGATGATTTGCAGGTATTATTAAAAATTACTCAACAAATACGTGATTAAAATTCGAGTTTGCTAAAAGTATATTCTTTTGTAATTTAAAAAAAATATTTTTGGAGGTCTGGTAATACTTTATAACCGGCAAAACATCTGGGATTATTTTTCTGGAATTATATATAAACTAAATTAAAAGCTAAAAAAGAAATCAAGTTGCCACAAAAAATTTTTTTGGAATTTCATTTTGCAAATTTTATATGCTGCGCAGTAACGAAATAACCGCAAAGGCTTTGCCAGACTCTTGGGACTGGATTAGCCAATTAACTAAATTATATTTTTTCACATTTTCAACTTGCCCAAAGGACCTTTCCAAAATACGTCGCCAGCTCTCAGACTATACTACTACGTGACGCGGTTGACACAATCTTTTGTCTTAGTATATTATTTTGTATATTAATTTAAAATAATAATATATAAAGGGCGGACGGGGGTAGGGCATATAGGCATTGTATACATATCAAACCATCATTTTGACAGTTGGGCAATCTTGGTAAGACTATTTAATTATTTTTTTTAATTACTTAGCTTTCAGCTTCATGCTGCTGTATTCTGTATGATCGGTGTAGCAAACTGGAGACCCGTTTTAACTTGACACGCAATCCATTTCATCTTATTCCTCAGGGGTAACTACGCATTGTGCATTTTTATTCTTAATTGAGGATGAATACCTTCAGGTAGTCTGTGTGCTTTTTGGCACCCGTATATTAAAAAAAATATTTATTATAGCATAACCATTCCTTGTACTGATATGAATTTAAATCTATTTTCCCATTCTTATGGGAGACCAGATGCCGTTCCTTTCAAAAGCCTGACAATTAATAACTTTGGAAATTAGCGGAAAGCGACTAATTATTCCATCTTCATTTCGAGTAAGTTCTCCTATAAGGATCTTTAGCGCGGTGGACTAGATAATTATATTCGCTTTATTGTCTGTTATTCGTTAAGCAATGATCGTTAAAATTATTAAGTCACTATAGTCTGTTCAATTAAAATACCTGGCATTATAAATGATAGAAACTATCTTTTATTGTTTGAGTTTATATTTTACATTAATATTTTTAATATTCATCTTTCAAATTAATTTTTAATTGTGAACATAGGACATCCGAACTTAAAGTCTACATAAGCTCAGCGTTTTAACGTAACTAGAACAGCGCTTACAAAGCTAGATCTGAAGTTATAATTTCTTTTGGCTTCATATCTGCCTCCATCATACGGACATCTGCGTAAGAATAACGACAGAGTGGAGGATTGAATGAACAATCGGCCGCAGTATGTGGCGCGCCCTCGGCATCGCCGTCCGTACGCCGTAGTCGCGCTCTCCTGAGGTCGAAACTTTGTACGTGCCTTCCGTCAAATATGTTGAACTTGATACCTATTTCATAAATACTTATTATTAAAACACGACACGATCGATAAAAGTCGAAAATAATTTAAACATCTGAGACATTCGAAAAACTCTACAGAGTTACTAACAACTTTATATATCAATACGCAAAGAGGGTAAGTCCGGCTCACAATATTTAATCCAGATTTTTTGTATTTAAAGATATTATATGAAACATTAAATATGCATACTATTTTAATCAATTTTATTTGTTATATCAGATTCACCTACAAAAAGTTACGTTTCTCTTTAGTAACTTTGTTTGATTGTAAGTGATGTAAAGTTGTTTGATGTTAAGCGCATACCAGTTACTTTATCATATTTTTTATAATTTAATTTATAATATTTATACAATAATATGCATTATTTTCATTACATAACGTTAAAATATTTTTATTCATTTTATATTTGTAATTAAAAAAGTTACATCAACCTGTCCAAGCTATTAATATAAATTAAGGGTGAACAAACCCCGACTGTAGTAATCCTTTAATGATGTGTATAAAACCGCACTTTTAAACCACATCATACGAACTTCTGTATAAATATTTATCATAAACGATGTATTAAACAAATTATTTTTATAATATTATAAGAATGTCAAACGACCTTAAACACGACCTGAAGTGGCTATTACAGTCCATGGACACCTGCGGGAAACTTCAAACAAAGATAGTAACAGCTATCCTATCTTATCTGAGGACTACGATAAAATGACTCACAGCATACTGACTCTTCATACCGAAGGAATAAACGTGTAGGGTATACACTGTTGTTCTACAGCATATTTAAGTGAGATGGTGATTCCATACAGACGTTTTCCGTGGCAGAAAAGCAACCCCACCAAACCAATTCTTAACATTAATTCCCGTTAACAACTACAAGTATATCTTTGCGTAACGCTTATAAATGCTTTTATCACGAGTATTTCACGACGAAGTCGACGTGGTAGAACCACGCTGTAGCTACGTTTTGATTACAGGACGTATGGGTCGGCTCGACTGGGGAAGAACCACATAGAATACCAGCGTAAAATAGCTGCTTGATGCTGTTGTTTCGTATGGTGAGTGTAGAGAACCGAAAATCCTTTTTACTGGTAATGAGACACTCGATCTTAGTCCTTAGAGGTTGACGTCACAATTTAAAAGGATAAAACGATTGTGTCTAACCATTTTATCCTTTAAAATTGTTACTCACTATTAGATGCACTGTGTGCCCATTCGTCGCTCTCATTCTTTTTAAAGTCAAATGGTAAATGCGAATTCACGGCTTTTAATTTAAGCAGTCTCTTTATTTGTTTAAAACAATAGAACTTACCATAAGAATTTTCTTCGCTTTGTAATAAATTATACGAACCCGCAAGCCTCGTACGTGTGAAACAAGACTACGTTGTAGTCTTCTTTGGAGTAATAGCTGCTCAAATATTTGTTTCCGAGAAAGTAAGCACGAGTTTAACACTTCCGCTCTTAATTATTGAACAGCGTTGAGTTGCTCACGTTCGCAACGGTTATTGCCCGGTGATAGCTATTGGACAATTACATTGTTGTTTACGTCGAGCGCTAGGGGATTGAAGTGTTCATCTGTGTAATTTTCAGTTTTGCTTTCATAATAATACATCGTGTACATTTTTAACAAGTCTAAACTTCAAAAAATAGGCCTAAATATTTCTGTATCTTAGTTCTCAGCTCAGGGGCTAAGTGCATGCTGTAAATGTCAAAGTACGCAAGCGACCCGGGTACAAAGCATGCATTTTGAAGTGCTGATTTACATACAACAATCTACATGTTTGATAAATTAAAAGATATTTCAAAGAGATGTTAAGTCTACTAATACGCTTTCCGTCAGCGGAGTTGACATTTTATTACTCTAAAACCCTCTCATAAATTACAGGGTGCCTGGCCCAGCAGCGGGACGTACTTTATAAATTACATATACAATATTATGTATAATAATTAACATAAATATTTAAAATTACACACGGCTTAACAGATTGGATAAATTAAAATATTTCGGAATAGACTGTGATAATGTTTTATATTAAACTTTAAATAGTCAATCGCAATATAAAATGGTTTGTGCCTTAGCTGATGCTCCCTTGTTCTTCTAAATATATAACATTTGGCGATAAACATTATGGTTAGACCTTTATTTACCGTAGTTCGACTTAGGAAGTTCTCATTCGCCCTAAGCTAAATAGAGAAAATTTTTTTTTTCATATACAAAAAGGGTGATAAACGACTTGATGAGAAATGGATGCTGTGGTCCATAGACACCAACATTTAGCCTCGTTTATAAGAATTACTTTGATTTCCACTTAAAAAAAAAGCCACGCAACAGTTTACGCTGTTGCACGGGCCGGCTGGAGCCGGGTTGGTACCACGACCTCACAGAAAACCGGCGTGAAGTAGAAGCTTTGCTTCTGCGTTTCGTCTGGTGAGTGCAGGTGGCCGGAGGCCCAATTCCCCCCCCCCCCCCCCATCAACATGGTAGTGGAATTCCCTGGTGTTGCAGTTATTCATGGGCGGCGGTAGTCACTTACCATCAGGTGAACCGCATGCTCGTTTGCCCCCTCTCCTATAAAAAAAAAACATGCAACATCGTAAGAGTGGCGTCCTTATTATTTTGTCGTTAAAAGTTTCAATAAAAGAGATGCTAACAGGGATAATCCATTTACAATACAAATTGTGACTGTTTTAAGAGCTTTATTCTTGTTGTCGTTTTGCCAGTGGCGATTTTTTATGAGTTTATATTATTCAATCATAAATAAGTTTGGATATAAAATGGAAATAAGAAATAAATACAAAAAACCTGTTTGGACCTAAACACACATAAAATTTTACTTATTTTAATAAGACCTTTGTCTTCTTAAATTATGACCTTATAAATTGAAAATATAACTTAATAAAACAACTTTAGTTCTCAAAGTCGTCTTACAGAAAATTAACCACAAGATTATTACAGACTTTAATATGTAGTGTGCATAAAGATAATAAAATGCAGGCGTGTTTAATTAGTCGCGACAGAAACTAAAATATAAACATGTATATACATACTACTTGAATATTTCCAACCGTAATAGTATTCCCGTACTAGTATTTAAAATAAATTCCTTGATTTTTTTTTTATAGGATAAGGGTGACAAACGAGCACACAGTCCACCTGATGGTAAGTGGTTGCTGCGACCCATAGACATCTACATCTATCCTCTATTACAAATCAAAATGCAGAAACGTTGTCACCCGTGAGGACTAAGATGGAATGCCTCATTTCCAGTAAAAAGGGCCTCCGGCCACCTGCACTCACCAAGCGAAACGCAGAGGTAAACCTATACTTCACGCTGGTATTCTGTGAAGTCGTGGTACCACCCCGGTTCGAGTCGGCCCATCCGTGCGACAGCAAAAGCTGCCGCGTGGCTCTACTACTGTTAATAAAATATTTGATGTATATTATGATATTTCATTATATACATCAAAACATGACCTTTCATTATATACATCAAAAATTTACTGCCCAGGAGTCTGACTGAGTGGCGAACACTCTCACACCTTTTTCTGTCGCCAAGTAGCCTATAACTGTGAAACATTCCATCTTAACTCTCATAGGTGACCACTCATCTGTTTCCTTCTTTGTCTGAATTTGGTTGTAGGTGTTCATTGAATACAGTAACCACTACTTGCTTACACTAACTGATAGTTTATTTGTCGTTTAGTACAAAATACGGGTATTAAAATAATGGTTCAAAGTGACACTACTTGTGCATTTGGCATAATAAGAAGTTAATTTCGGTATTTTGTATAAAAAATCTAAAAAAAAAATTGTGTAGATCAGTAATTTTTTAATAAATGAAAACGTAAGAATATTTAAGAATTTCAGTATTCTCAAGAGCATTACGATAAATAATGCTTGTGATACTTTCTGCCGACTTCCAAAATGGAGACGGTACTCAATTCGACTGTATGTTTTTTTGATGTGTTACTTCATAACTTTTTACTGTGTGAACCGTTTTCGATGATTCTTTTTTTATTTTATAGCTGATACTTTTCGTGTCGTCCCATATGAAAATAGTTTTTGAGTTATTCTTAATAACTTATATTGAAGTAGGCTGTACAAAATTTTAATTTTTAATTTTAACTGTATTTTATTTTTAGTACGCTGATGATCAAGTCATATTTGCATTTTCGGCGGCCGAGTTGCAAATGATGGTTACTTTAATGAACTGGTCATTTAATGAAAGGGGTATGAAAGTGAACGCAAGTAAGACGAAAGTGATGGTTTTTGAAAGGGAAGAAAGTAAAACGTTATGTGATATAAGAATAGAAGGGAAGTTGATTGAGCAAGTGGATGAGCTTGTATATTTGGGATGTTTATTTAGCAGGAATAGTAGATATGATAAGGATAGTAGATATGATAAGGATTTAAAGGCAACAAGGCAACAAGGTAATGCATCTGCAATTCCCCTGGTGTTGCGGTTGTTCATGGGCGGCGGTAGTCACTTACCATCAGGCGAGCCGCATGATCGTTTGCACCCTCTTCTATAAAAAAAATATAGAACGACGAGTGAACGCAGAAAATAGAGTGAATGGGGCTCTACACGCTATTATGAAGAGTCAGAATGTGTCAAATAAGACACGCAAGGCGATTCATAATTCTGTGTTAGTCCCTACTTTAATGTACGATAGTGAAAGTTGGGTCTGGCAGAAAAAGCATGAGAGTAAAATAAATGCTGTAGAAATGCGGTCATTAAGGAGTATGCTAGGGCTGAAACTGAATGACAGGGTGAGACATAGTGTGAGAAGAGAAAGGAGTGGTTTTCAAGATGACGTTGTGACCAGGATTAAGAAAGCAATGCATCGGTGGTTTGGTCATATAGATAGAATGAATGACAAAAAAAGAAAAGAAAGAGTGACAAAGCAAATTTAAGTTGCAGAAGTGAACGGACAGAGTCGGGAAGGGACGCCCTAAACGAAGGTTTATCGCCCAAATCGGTGATACATTGAAAATGGGCCAGATTAGGAGTACCCTTAACCAACTTATGCGTAGATACATGGATTTAAAGGAGGCGAGAGAGGTGTGTCAGGATCGCGACAAATGGAAGTCCGTAGTCTCTGCCTACCCCTCTGGGTGACAGGCGTGAGTTTTTGTGTTGTTGTTGTGTGCTTATTTTTAGTTCATAATCAACTCGGAATATTTAAGAATATACATTTGCCTGACATATATAAACGACATTAAATAGCTATGTTTTGAAGCTCATTTTATAAAGCTACCGGCTGCTGGGCTACACGTCTCACTACTGGGCACATGACTCCTTTAATTTTTTTATTTCTGAGAAGGTTATGGAGCGACTGGTTCACCGTGCTGTTCCAGTGCGTATACTTTACATGGACATGATTTCTCGAAATGCTTTATTCTTTAATTGTATTCTTTAGACATATAGGTTTTCTCATGATGTTTCCCTTTACTGCCGAGAACGTGGAAGCCAAACTTTATATATATATATAATTCTTGTGTCCGTGTGTATATGACTTAACACCTCCTAAACTGCTGGACTGTTTTTGATGAAATTTCGTATTTGTGATGAAGTTGATTCGAGCATGGTTTAGATTTACAATTAGACCCGGTAAGTGGCGCTAGTCAAGATCCCGAAATCGTCCGTTCGAAACCAGAGCGAATCGCTAGTATGTTATAATATTGAAACTTTGATGTAAAAATTTATATAAAATATACATAATAATGTCTAAAAGATGTGAAGCGTATGAGAGCCAGTATAATAGGCTGTGAGGCGCTCTATTTTAGTCCCTAGAGGTGACAACGCGTATATAGCCTTATTTGTATGAAGTTGGGCGCAAGTGTCCATGGACTGCAGTAGCCACTTAAAATCAGGTGAGAAAAGTAAATTCTTTTGTCACATCAGTTTTATAAAAAATATAATTAGTGGTAATAATTATTCCCATGTTGGGCTGGGACTAAACTTTAAGTTGGAAAGGTCAAGTCTAATAAAGTTAATACTCCGTCCCCTCAGAGTGTAATCCGAAGCCCCGAAAACTTTTAGTAATAATAACTAGCTCATGGAAACTATTCAATCGGTTGAAGCTAAGTCCTGCAAGACCCGTCGCAGCTAAACCCAAAAACACTCCGATGACACTCATAATATCAAGTCTGTTAGACTGGGAATAAAACTGCAGGCTTAAAGGATATTAACAGCAAACGGGAAACTTAACAGATAGTTCTGAAAATGAATGCGACGAGATACATCTGTGCAACTTTAGTACAGCTTGTATTGAAGAAGTCGTTGAGTGGAACTAAGGCTCCAAAGTCTTTGCCAGTGATCTATTTTCCGGAAAAAGTAAACTATCGACATTGAAGGTGAACTGCGACTATATAATGTCTAGCTATACTAACTATAGCAATGTCATTTTCGTTTCGGGATCTGAGATTTTGAGTGAGAATGAAAGATTCTACGAACATCAAGCATGTGTGAATCAATCCAAGAGCTTTCAATATCCAAGAGCTTCGGTTATATTCTCGATCAGCCTAAGCAAGATTAGAATAGCTGGCGATGATTGAATTACAACATAGTTTCTCAAAGCGAGTAGAAAACCAGTAATTCAAGTCATATGGCTGCCGTTTCGAAATTCCATGGAAGCAATAACCCGAGGGCGTGGAGCAAAAGTGCAGTGGTAACGTTTTTAAAAAAGTCTATAACAGCCTACTGAAGAATGATAGACAGAAGATAAAGACTGATTTCCTAAAAGGCTTAAGTACTATGTACCACTTACATACCCTTTGGGAAACTGTACAGAAAACCGATGAGTACAATTGACACTTTTATGAACTATGAAAAGCCCAAAACTCTTGAACGCTGACATTAGAAGACGTTTTCAAACTACTAGAGTAGAAAGAATACATCATCAACATTATTGGCTAGCAAATCTTTCACCTTCGATTTGTCGACAATAAAGGCATGAACTGCTGGAGCATGCCATTAATATTCTCAATGATCTCAATAGTGTCTTCCAACGAAATGATCTTAATATGTATATTGAAAGCACAAAGATAATGTGCAACGTCTATGTCACAACTATACCAGTAGTTGTTGAGAGCACTTCGCTTGAAATCGATGATGAAGTATATGAAGTTGGTGAAGAATTACCTGGGACAACCTGTCCTGCTACCGAGAACTTCGACCGAGAGATCAACCGACAAATCCAACTCGGATGGGCAGCTTTAGGAAGATTGCGGGAAATATTTTCTTCACGAACACCTCAAAATACAAAACCAATAGTGTACAACCAGTACATGTTGCTTTGCTTGGGGGAGCTCCATGTTCAGTGATGGATATGTTATCGGTTGCAATAATGATGATGATGATGATAATGACTATCCGTCACCTTCTGACATATTTATCGTAAAAATTAAAAAAAGGAAATTAAACTAAGGATACGTATAAAAAATTAAAGTCCACATGCATCTAAATGGAAAATCTGTACATATAATAAAAATTTACCCGCTTTTGGATCGTTACTCACACTTGCGTATAGCTCGATGATATGTACAGCTGCCCATAGAACCTCTCAATCTCACTCAAAATCTCAGGTGTCCCAGAAACGACGCCGCCACACTTGGTTTTCAGCTTCGACAGTTGGCTCTTTCTGACAGCCAGATCTCTAGCAAATACTTTGGAGCCCTGGTTCCACTCGATCGCTTCTTTAATACGAGCAGTATTAAATTTGCGTAAGTCTCTTCACATGCATTTGGAGATCTGTGTAGGGATGCCTGTATACTACCAAATCTACTGAATACCGCAGTTTTATTTTCCGTCTAATAGCCATGAAGTTAAGAGTGTGATCGGAGAGTTTGTGTGTTCTTCTGCGGAGGGTCTTGCAGAACTTAGCTCTGATCGCATGGTCAGTTTCCACAAGCTTGTCTTTCATATCGTCCACTGCATTGCAGTCTTCTAGGCACTAAAAACTTTTGTAGCTCAAGCAAAAGATTTTGGTACTGGATTAGAGCACGAGGGGGACGGATTGTTGACTTCATTAGACGTGACCTCTCCAACTTAACGTTTAGGTTCAGTGTGCCTCTCACCATTTGGTAATCGCTGCACCAGTTTTCACCCTCGTGAACACTGAAACATCTCTGAACAGTTGTCGTCTGGTCGTCATAATGAAGTCAATCTCATTTTTTGTCGAACCGTCGGGGATCAACCAGGCCCAGGAGGGGCCGCTTCTGGAAGATAGAGTTCATCATAAAGATTCTCTCTTTTTCCACGAAGTCGTCCAACTGCTGGCCCCTTTGGGTTCCGTTGCCCTATTCCAAATTTCCCTACCCTTAGTTCGCCGTTCTATCTTGTGCCTAGTTTTGTGATGAAGTCTCGCATTTATGGCCTATCGTAGGTTTTGGAGGAAGACATGCCTCTAGATATATCCTCATACGCGTAGCAGTGTCAACACTGCTGCTCGTAGCCGGTCTGAGTTTTAGCCTGGCTCTGATGTAACAGATATTATTAAAGGTTATAACGCCATAAAATATCAAAAGCTATTAGATTTTTCAGGAGTTTCCCATAGTCGCCTCTTAATACATTCTTGGGATATAACAAGTTTCTGGATTCACTTACGTCGCCACTACACGACAGACGAATTATCTTTTTCTCCTTATCATTAAAGTTTGCAATGCAATGTTTCCATAATCTCTTCTTAGGTTTATTTTTGTATAGCGTAACGGTACAGTCGGTGTTTAAGTCATCAATGCACTTGACCAGTTTTATTATTTCACTCTAGCTTACGGATTTCTTGAGATACGTACTTGGGGGGTTACACATTATCTTTGCCTCATATTTATTTTAAGACCTACTCGTTGGGAGCTTTTAAAGAAGTCATTAAGCATAGTACTTAAGTCCTTTAACAATTCTGTTATAAGACGATATTATCGGAAAACCTAAGGTAAGTGATGTATTCGCCATGGAAGTATAATCAATCCACCCATTCGTCAGCATATAAAAGTCCACTGCTGAACATAGGCTTCCATCAAAGATTGCCTCATGGGAGGATTTTGCCATAGTTGCCATGCTTGGCGAGCTGGTTGGCAACATCAGTTTGTTATTTTGAGTTGTTATCAGAATGATGCAACTAACCATTTAATTTTGCCTCTGTCGCCTCTTTAGACACCCTCGGGGCGATATGGGGTAGTGGATATACTTACACCGCCACTACACGGTTAAGCATAATAAATATTAAATGATAATAATCATTTCTTCCATACTTGTCAAGCTTGGCGGGTGGGTTACCAACCTACCAGGTTTGGTCTGTCGCATTATTTTTTTTATAGAATAAGATTGACAAACGAGCACACAGTCCACCTGATGGTAAGTGGTTGCTGTGGCCCATAGACATCTACATCTATCTTCAATTACGAATCAAAATGCAGATGCGTTGTCACCCGTGAGGGCGAAAATGGAATGCCTCGTTTCCAGTAAAAAGGGTCTCGGGTGCTCTACACTCACCATACGAAACACAGCAGCGTTAAGCTGCTATTTTACGCTGGTACTCTGTGAGAGCTTGGTCCTTCCCCGGTCGAGCCGACCCATTCGTGCTACAACCATAATATAGCTGCAGCATGGCTCTACGACGTATGTAACATTTAAAAATATCTATACTATTACTGTTTGAGTTGAAACTGTAGTGTAGTTTATAAAATAACCAATGTAATATTACTTCAAAACAAACAAAATTTGTATGAGAACGAAGTCGCGGGCGAAACTAGTTTATAATAAAATTGAACGGTTGTAAAAGTTTATATGTCGTAATGCTATGCAGCGCCTGAGACTGAACTGGAATGGATAAAAAACTGCACTGTCACATAATAACAGCAGCTGCTACGAGTATGACTGATTTACTGAACGATGTGAAATATGTATACAAAGAATCATGCCCACTTTCCATACATTTAAAAACCTGATAGTGAAAGTTGATGTATAATTATAAAGTATAGTAGAAAAACTACATGTAAGCTTACAAAATAATGCCATATAGTCAATTTTACGATTTAAACGCTACAAATCCCAAAAAATACTGATGTCACTTTTTAGGTTAGGATTTGCCGTAACCAAATAGGTAATAAAGAAATAAATGTGCTATAACTTATTATTAATGCTCGAAGTTAAGATAGCAATACTTATCTAGTTATGGTCTAAAATGTCTTTTTTACTTTGTGAACTAATTATGGTCTAAAACGTCTTTTTTACTTTGTGAATTTCTTGAAACCAACTGCCCCTAAGTCACTACTTACTCTCGATGATTGTCACCATAAATTGAGTGTCTAGCTCTATCTGCTATTTATTCAGCACACATAAATACTTACTAACTACATTTGGTTCATCTTGTATTGTCAAAATGATCACTTATCAACCAAACACATTTCATTGGCCTATGGTACATACTTACATACATACCTGATGAACAAAATGGTATAAACAAATAAAACACTATGTTAAAGTGGCATGGTTTATTAATTATCATCATTTTCACTTAAATCTCTCACCACTACGTCATCCAGAAATTCTGTTGGAGCAGAAATATTTTCTTGATACCATATAGGGTTGTAAAAAGAAATAACACAAACAAAATGGCATAGTACACAACGAGACGCAAACCGCAAACGCAACAACGAAGAACTGCGCCCAACTGCGCCGATGCCAATTGCAGAACTGTCAAATGTCAAAAAAATCCGTTTCATTCGTCTACACTCGATGACATACTGAATGATTAATTTATTTTATTATTTTATTATTTTATATTAATATCTACTATACAAATACAAATAAATAAATACTTACTGATTAAATGAAACATAAAATAATGTATAAAACTCAGAAACAAAGTTAAATAAAGTATAGTAGCAGTGTATAAAATGGAACGTCCTAAAAAAAAGGGTAGTTGAGATGCATTCAAATATATTATACGTTTACCCTTGACGTAGAATAAGCTTATAGAAATATGTAAAAATATTTTTTTCTGCGTTTCTTTTAACATTGTGATAAGCGTAATTAATTTACAATTCAATTAGCTGAATTTTAAGATTTATTTCATTTCTATACATTGTCAGGTGAAAAATGGGCATTGTTCTTTTCTTGAATTGAGGTTAATTTTGAACTTGAGTCATGTTCATCATTCTAATCACATCATTTTAACCGGGGCTTGTTTTGTGGCACATGTATATTGACAGTAAACAAGCCCATCCATCTGGATAGATTTCCCATCTTCTTACTAAATCTTTCCAAGCAGCAATACATTAATTGCTGTTTCAGTTTGTTTTCCAATAATATGTTTATGAAGAGCTGGTATATTTACAGTATAATCACATTATTGACCGTGTAATGGCAGTGTAAGAATATCCACTACCCCATATCATACCTTGGATGTCGTAAGAGTCGACAGAAGGAAACAAGAAGATGGGTAGCAGCGCCTTACATGGCAACTTTAGCAAATATCCTCCTATGAGGCAATCTATGGGGTGGCGTATGTTCAAAAGTGGACTTTAATAGGCTGTAATGATAACGGTGATCACAATCTTACTCCTCGGCGTTAACCTGCAACATTATTTGTTTAAAATTGGTTGCAGATGCCTGTGGGCTGATTTAGCCATTTAGCATCATATCAAATCGTTCCTTAGTTTATTGTTAATAAAAGTAAAACGCATATCTATGTTCATGATTTTTTCTCGAGTATGGATTACGTTTATATGGAATAAAGTAAGGGTGTTAGATTGGTGCATATATTTACATATTTAATATAAAAAAAAATATAACTTAATTGATCGGTGATTTCTTGATCTCAACAACAGCAAACCTATCGGGTTCTACTATAACTAAAACTGTCCAGGTGACCCTATAAGTACCTTATAAAATTCTTATCAAAATCAATCAAGCCATTTAAGAGGAGAAGTATTACGAACACACGCACTCCGGATTTTTTTATATATAAAGACCAGCTTTTCTACATGCGGTGGTACCTTTACATAATACGGAGAGTTCAAGTTATCACATGGAAACTTTCTTACATTTCCAAAAGAATGGTCACAGATTTTAAGTCATGACTTATGCTTTTCGAATAATATAAACCGCCATTACATTGTTTCTCTTCCTACATTCATCTTGCTTCTTAAATAAACAATCTTCTGTTACAGAATAATGTGGAACTCTTTACCTCTACATATTCAACGTGCTCTATCCCTTTTTTGTTTTAAAACCTTAATTAGCTTATTACTTGGGACTCTAAAATAACTACATCATACTTCCCGTTCTCTTTTGTATCTATCCCACTTTCCAACTGTTATCATTTTGTGATTTTTTTTCTTCAATTGTATAATCTATGTACACCTCCCTCATTAGTCATTCGTTATGAACAATTCTAATAAGTTTGTCTGGAAGAAGTCGCTTCCAGAGAGATAAGACCACCAATTGTACCTTCTTTATTTATTTAATTTTGTTTTTGTTTCAATTTGTATCAATAAAAATATATTGATAAAACCTTATTAAAATAGTTTACAATTTTATAAAAGCTTTCATCCCCTATTTTTGCCCTTAGAGGTAGAGTATCCAAAAATCCTTAAACACGTGTTACTTAAAGGCACTGAATTTTTCAAAATCACTTCTTAGTGGATGCCCATGTCATAAAAGGCAGCTAATGGCCAAATTTCAGATTTCTAGACCTAGTGGTTTGGGCTGTGCGTTGATAGATGAGTTAGTCACTCAGACCGTTTTCTTTTATGTATAGATAATTTTAATAAATGCGTTATTGAGTTGATGTAAAAATATTATTTTTTTATATTAAGAAGGTTACTTCAATGTTTGGTGATCAGTTGTAGCTTGTATTCATTTAAATAATAAAAAAAATTAAAGCGCCAAAACCCTTGATATTTTTTTATCTTTAACATAAAGTGCCTGGAGTGATAAAGATAACACATTCAATGAAACTTTTGTATACAAAACTACGGTATTTCAGAAAGTACCAATTTTTTGATAGTCCGCTCTATTGACAGGGTTGAATTGCGCTTCGCATTTTTCTCAAGCATTATCACGGAAAAGTAGTTACCGGTGCGAGATCGCATCCGTACTCATTTTTGAATATACTCGATCGACTTTTAGACACTCCATGTAAGGGATGCCACTCCAATATACCCCTGTAGATAGCTTTTATATATTCAGAACACTGAATCATTATTGACTGATCAAATCGGAATATGTCACATAGACCCAAATAGCTCTTTGTGTGTACGTACAGTCAATATAGAAAAGTTGTAATTATGCTAGTGGTAGCAAGTAAAACAGCTTATTGTTTTTAAAGTTTTTGCATAGAAGCTTAGCTTTTATAACTTAAATGAATGTTCAATTAATTTATTATTGTAAATAAAATTTAAATGTTAATGAATGTTGTCTAAATATTTGTTGCATACGGGTGTTTATTTTATTTAATTTAATATTTTGCGTATTTGAGGCAAATGATGATTTCGTAAGAACTCAAAAGTTTAGATATTATCCAAGAGTTAAAAAAGCTAGTTAAATATTTAGGATATAAATCGAAGAAGTAGCTGATGATTCATTATAATCCTTAGTCTGCAATAGTCATTGGTAAAATATGCCTCTTGAAGGCGCTGCATTTAGTCTGTACTTATATACTTCCAGTTTTAATCAGCTTCAGCTTTTGCTTCAAGGTTCGTGATGCATACAGAATAAGAGTAGAATAATATGCCAGTACGTATTTTCCCATACAAATACAATGTTTGTATTTTATGGCAATAGGGAATAGGTTTTTAAACGCTACCCCATCTATAATTTTCTCCTTTATCATGTAAACAGTTTACATATATAAATTGCACAGAGGCAAACATGCGGACCCGAAAGGATTATTTATAAACCATACAATTATTTCTTGTGTACTTGTGTCTACTCTAACACAGAACACTAGCGTAAAATATCAGCCTAACGTTGTTGTGTTTTATATCCTTAGTGACGTGAACCGGAAATCCTTTTTATTGATAGAAAGTTATTCCATCTTTTTTCTCTGATGTGACAACGAATGTGCATTTTCATTCTAAATCGAGAATAGCTGTTAGTGTTTGTAATCACATCAGAGATATCAAATGGAATGTACGCTTGTTATTTCACGTTATGTTTAACTAAAAATCATATTTATTATGTGTATTACAGCTAAGCTAAGCTAGTTATAGCTAAGAATTTCAATTAAAATGTGGGAAGGAAGGAATCCTTTGCAGTAAGACATTAGGAGACCTTTGTTAAGCAGTGGAATTGTGAAGGGCTGTAATGATGATGATAAGAGATTAATAACAATTTATGTGGTTAGTTTTAAATGCATTTGCAATAAATTTACAACTGTTTGTAATTCTAGTTAATGTGCCCGGAATATAGGAAAAAAGAACTGAATTTGCTTACTTTCTTCTTTTTCTTTATCAGTCCGTATAAAAAATCCTCCGATTGAGGCAAATTTTATTATTTTTTACGTTTAGTAGACGAATAAACGACTATTTGTGTATATTTTGCCATTTTGACACTGTATCCTATATGATTATAGTCTTTGTATATATTATTCAGCTTATTCCCAGTTTTCCTTTTCCGAATTCTCAGGTACGGCAAGTAATTTTTATGAAAGAATTCCTAAGTGTTGCAAAACAGGGTATGAAGATTTTAATGTAACTATGTAGGCAACATTCAAGTTGTTATCTTTTGAGGTCAGTTTGCATTATTTATAAAAAAAATATTAAATGTATGTTTAGCGATGTTATTGGTAATCTTGAACTTATATTAATGATGTTTTTACTAAATAGGTCATACTTCATGATTGGTCCCATAAAAATTATATATTATCTATTACACGTGGACAAGCTAGGCGATGAAATTTTTAATGTGATATAAAAATATGTAGTTGTTACCTTGAGCTTTAGATATACCTAAGTCAACTCAAAAGAGTCAAAAGTTAAACTTTTAATGAAAAGTAAAGGCCGACTTCAAAGAACTAATAATAATAAAGTTTTCACACCATCATCATCATCGTCATTACAGCCTTTCACAAGTCTACTGCTGAACATAGGCCTCCCCCAAGTTATGCCACAAAGCACGGTCCTGACTCCTGAGTCACCTGTATCCATCGACTACCTGCATGTCTTATGTTAAATTTTCACATAACAGCTTCCAAATTCGGGGTATTAATTTTTTTTATATGATAAGGGTGACAAACGAGCACACAGTCCACCTGATGGTAAGTGGATGCTGCATCCCATAGACACCTACATCTATCCTCTATTACAAATCAAAATGTAGATGCGTTGTCACCC
This sequence comes from Parnassius glacialis, assembly GCA_033319125.1. NCBI lineage: Eukaryota > Metazoa > Arthropoda > Insecta > Lepidoptera > Papilionidae > Parnassius > Parnassius glacialis. The sequence goes on along the minus strand of JAVANC010000013.1, from coordinate 33,153,734 downwards.
GTGAGGATTAAGATGGAATGCCTCATTTCCAGTAAAAAGGGCCTCCGGCCACCTGCACTCACCAAGCGAAACGCAGAGGTAAACCTCTACTTCACGCTGGTATTCTGTGAGGTCGGGGTACCACCCCGGTTCGAGCCGGCCCATCCGTGCGACTGCAAAAGCTGCCGCGTGGCTCTACCACTGTTAAAAATTAATTAATTCTTCTATACTTATACCCTATACTATGTATTAGCACCGACTTATGTTGAATTTGAATTTTTTGGGATCCTTCTTGGCTCATGGTACCTAATACTCAATAAACTTTTCTTTTCTCTTACCCCACCACTAAACGACTTTATACTTTGGATAGTGTAAATAAAGAAGAAGTCTGATTGTTTTTTAATTCCAGATTCACGTGAACATCCCAAGTTTTAATATTTGACGAAAACGTAGCAGGTTTTGTGTGGCCGTAATATGGAGCAGCCTTGGTGGTTATCATATTTACTTGCTATTTTCTTACTGCGTCTTGACACTAAATTAGTAGGTAAGTATTATTTTTGTGAGGTGAAATATCTATTATAAGATATTTTTCTGACTTAAATGTTTTAGGGGAAGCTTTTCAACCCGAATTTGCAGAACCGTTGTCGAATTTAACAATACCCATTGGCCGTGATGCTACTTTTAGGTGTCTTGTGCAAAACCTTGGTGGCTATCGTGTAAGTTTCCTCGTTATAATTACAAAATAGTTGTCCAATAATATACCTTTAATATATATATATATATATATATATATATATATATATATATATATATATATATATATATATATATATATATATTATACCGTTATATGTAATATGAAACAGTACTCACTTTATTCTATGATTAAACATTTTCTTTTAATAAAATGACTTTAATATTGTAAAAAAATACAAGCGAAATTCATTACTAATAAAACACCGTTACTTTTAAAAACATTTAATAGGATATTTTCTTATATCTCACAGGTAGGTTGGGTAAAAGCCGATACAAAAGCCATACAAGCAATACATGTTCATGTAATAACTAATAACCACAGGGTGGCCGTGTCGCATAACGGCCAGACTGTTTGGAACCTACACATTAGAAACGTCCAGGAGGAAGATAGGGGTCAATATATGTGTCAAATTAATACAGATCCAATGAAAAGTCAGGTAAGTTATTCAAAAGACTTGTTAAGGGATATCATTTTACCTTTCAGTTTGAAGTCAAAGCGCTCCATTCCATTTTTTCAGTAGAAATACTCCTTGATTTATCGACAAGTTCTTTCATGTTGCTTTTGCGTTTGTTTTTTAAATAACCATGAATTCTAACTTGTCTATATAGAAATTCCCGTGTCATAATTTCTGGTACAAACATTTTTCTGCTGCGAAATAATAATCTGTCATTTGGACCCCAATTTTCAACTGCATGAAAGATATTACCTAGTTTTGTATTGGAATTGTAAAAATTTCGTAATTCATATATTGTACCTACAACGAGCGTAAATCCATAAATACTAAACAAAAAATATAATAAAAGAATATTGCATGGTAATCCTAAGCTTTCTATTTTGTATAAACTGCTATATTCATTAACATCAAGCTTGGTACATCGCATATATAAAAGAATCATTAAAAAAATTGGATTTATGCACCACACAATTTTCCAGAAATAGCCCGCTTTGACACCAATCATAAAAATAATGTCTACGTTGTGAGTGTTATACCCGTAAATCCAATAAAGAGAAATCGAAAATAAAAGACTATTGATGAGTTGAACGATTTCGGTAAAATCTTTAAAAGCTCCCGTAAGATCCGAACAAAATATGGGACAGGACATCAAGCAGACAAATATAATTAATATAGCACAAGATAATTTTTTATACCTTTGGGCAAAAGAATAAGTATTAGATAATAATTCAAGTAAATAATACAACAAAATCAATACATTAATGAATAAACATAAAAATATTGTAGAAAACCAAAGAAAGCTCCAAAATGGTCTCTCGAAATAGATCATTATTTCTGAAACAGAAGCAAATATCGGAAAAAATAAATAATCTCCGACTTCCAAAACACTTTCTTCTTGGCCGTGATAATAAGACATTGTTCTTATACCACTATATATAATAAGAGAGAACATAAGTGAAAAAAATACGGCAAATAACACCACTGCCCTCGAAGTCATAGTAGCAGGGCTACGAAACGGAACATCATTTGATAAAAAACTTATCATACCATAACCAGTTCCCAGGGAAAGCACTCCTCTAGTTAAAGGTACAATACAAGAATTGAAGTCCTTTTCTTCCCATCTTATAGACATTTTAGTTGCGTACCATGCACCGCTTGCAGAAAGTGCAATACAAAATAATATAAACGATACAAGGCATACATATGCAACTAACACTTTAATTGCAATTCTGATATTTTTTTCTATTCTCATAAATAAAATAAACATTATAAAACTTATCAGACAATTATTAATAATCAACTTCCATTGAAATACACAATTAAACTGCATGGTATTATTTTCACCAATTTCTCGTTCAAAGAAGCAATTACTTGCTGTTTTCATGTCACAGTCCTTGTATAATTCTTGTGTTTCAACACAATGTTGAAAAATAGAAGTATTAATTCGTTTAACCATACATTTAGTATCATTGAATTCATCGCAACTAAACCACGGTGGTGGGTCAATAGCGGCATGAAAAGTATAATTTATATACCATGAACAAAGTACTAAAATATACGTTATTTTAATAGGGACCAGAAAAACAGTTCCATATCCAACGCTGCGAAATAGTGGAAAGTAATTCCACATAGATATCACATCGCAATTTGTATATTGTGCTATGCATATTTCGGAATAAACCAAAGGTATTCCAATAAATATAGCTGAGAGAACATAAAGAACTCCATAAAAATAAAAACCGTGGTGTGATATTTCCACAGGCAAAAATACCACAGTCACATCACCCATCATCCATGCCCAAAGTATCAGTCTGTAATTTCTATATGTATTCCACCGAAATTTTTCGTTCATATTTATAATATTTGCTGATTTTATTTAAAGAAAATCCGGTTATTATCTATTTCCAGGAAACAGATAATTTTCATAACCAACTAGAATGAAACTATAAAATTCTCGTTATAATATCTTTAAAGCTAGGTAATTTTAAAATAGGTTTAATGTAATTTTCATATATCTTAAATAAAAAAACTGCAAAGTTAAAATGTAAATAAAATAAAATAACAGTAAAGAATGAACAGGGAATTAAACTACACGTAAAAGGGAAGCAAGTGAGTAACGCAGCGGGTAATGATTCGTATACGGTCCTCCTAAATTATTGCGCCGCGTTGTAATTTATACTCGGGTCTGATAACGACATAAATCCCCAGCGGCGACAGTGCAGCTGCAGGCTTCGATGACGCCGTCGACGCGGCATGACGCCACTTGACGTACCTAATGTGTTAAAAAAATGTTTACGCCAGACTGCAAGCAGCGTATTAATGAGAAACAATGAACATAATCAATAAGTTATTAATACTCTATTACAATAGTTTTTCAGATTATATCTAACAGCTTGTGCTTTTTGTTTATATTTCAAAGGACATGATATATTATCTGTATTATTTATTAAGTAAAATAAGGATGACAAACTAGCACACAGTTCATCTGATAGTAAGTGAATGCTGTGGCTCACTAACATCTACATCTATCATCGATTAAGAATCAAAATGTAAGTGCGTTGTCACCCCTGTGGACTAAGATGGACTGCCTCGTTTCTTACTAGAAGAGAACCTTTCGACTGAAAGTGTCTCTAGAGATCTCTGCACTCACCATACGGAATACAATGACAGCGTTGTCCTTCCATGGTCGGGCCTACCCAATCCTACTACAACCATAACATAGCTACAGCGTGGCTCTACCACGTATGACACTATATCATCATCATCATTGTAGCCCCTCACAAGTCTTCACAATACAGGCCTCCCAGAAGAAGTGCCACATACCAGGGCTCTTAGCCACCTGCATTCATTAATTTCCTGCATCTTTTACTAGATGGTCACTCCATCTAGTTGGAGGCCGCCCCACACTTCGCTTACCGGTATGACACTCTACTGGAAAACCTTTTTTCCCTATTGGTTGTCAGTTCTTTGAGCTATAATTCCTCTAAGGTCAATCGCGGGATTCAACTCCTCTGGGTAGCGTTCGAGAAATTACGACAAGTCTTCTCGTCACGTACACTTCGATATTTGAAAAAATATCGAACATATGTATTTGAAACGTGGTCTTTCACTGCTAGCCGTATGAGGGATCTCAAGGTTGTTCAGCGAGCTATGAAGAGGGCTATGCTCGGAGAGTTTATGCGTAATAGACTTCAAAATAAGGACGCAGCAGAAACAAAATAACCCACATAGGCCAATGGATCTTAAGGCCGAAGTGGCAATGGACCGACCATATCTCTATACATATATAAAAATCTATTGCTGTCCGTTAGTATCGCAAAAAGTCGCAAACGGCTGGACCGATTTTGATGATATTTTTTGTATATTTGAGTGGGTCCCTAGATATTTTAAAAACATTTAAATTGGATCCTGTAGGCGGCGGTGTTGTCAAGATCAAGAAATCACCCGTACGAAGCCGGGGCGGATCACTAGTTATTTATAGATTTTACCTAAAGTTCAAAGTATGAAAATCTTATAAAAACTACAATTCAAAGATACATTTCTTACACCTTATAAAAGTTTACTGCTGAATTAAGGCCTCCCCCTATCATAAGGGGAATTTTGCCATAGTTGCCAGCTTGGCGGATGGATTAACAAGCTGTCTCTTTATTATTTTCACATGTGATTATCACACATCAGTTACCTCTTACTACATCTACTAAACTTTATAATATTATAACTTAAATCTTTATTTTAGATGGGATACCTAAATGTTGTAATTCCTCCTGATTTTATATCTGAAGAAACATCTGGCGATATAATGGTGCCCGAAGGTGGAACTGCTCGAGTATCATGTCGCGCTCATGGGCAACCAGAGCCCCGAGTTATGTGGCGAAGAGAAGATGGAGCGGATATTATAATCAGACATAACAATGGAAGTAAAACCAAAGGTAATTTATAATCCTTGATCAAACCACTGAAATCAAGTATTACGTGTCGGATAGCCCGCAGTGATCCGAGAAAATGTATTTATTAAAAAGAACGAATCCTTCGGAAATCAATTTTTAACAAATTTTTAGTACTTATATATAAATTTTATTTTTTGTTGTTTATAACAGTTTTAATGTATGAAAACGCCGTTCTGACGCTCAACAAGATTTCTCGTTCTGAGATGGGCGCATATTTGTGCATCGCAAGCAACGGCGTGCCTCCTTCTGTTAGCAAGAGGATTGTCATCAAAGTCCATTGTACGTAATAGCATTGGTTTTTAAATTATCACCGCCATCATAAAATCATAGATTTTTCTTCTACGTAAAACAGAAGAAAAAATCGCGCATACAAAATCACATGCATCATTTAAATCTCGTCATACTATTTTAATATCTTCCTTACGTATATATATTCACAATAGTATATTAAATGTTTATAACAATTCTAAAGAAGTATACTTAACAGGTATAATCTAAAGAAAACTAAAATTTTTTTTTATAGGATAAGGGTGAAAAACGAGCACACAGTCCACCTGATGGTAAGTGGTTGCTGCGGCCCATAGACATCTACATCTGTCCTCTGTTACAGATCAAAATGCAGATGCGTTTTCACCCGTGAGGACTAGGATGGAATGCCTCATTTCCAGTAAAAAGGGCCTCCAGCCACCTGCACTCGCCAAACGTAACGCAGAGGTAAACCTCTACTTCACGCTGGTTTTCTGTGCGGTCGTGGTACCACCCCGGTTCGAGCCGGCCCATCCATACGACAGCAAAAGCTGCCGCCTAGCTCTACCACTGTTAAGTAAACAGTAAATTATTACGACTTAATTTAATATTGATAGATTTTTGTTACTTTAATAATATTTTGTGATACCTAAGAGTCATTTCGAATAAAAAAAATTTCACTGCAATTTAGTAGTAATTGTTGTTTATCTCTGAAAGTTTCAGATGCTTCTTGTTATTAATGGTGTTAATTATTATCAGCTTGAAGTACCTTTTAATTATTTCCTGTCTTTATTGACTTCCATTGTCTTCGGGTTAAGAAAATAAGCTAATTAATGATGTTTAATTAAATTATAAATAACAGTCAATATTAAATAAAGTAATTTAAGAATTGAATATAAATGATACAAACTTTAGACCGTTTTAACTAAAGTACTGTTTTGTAGTCCATCCGGTAATTCAAGTTCCTAATCAACTCGTGGGAGCTCCTCTCGGCACTGATGTTACCCTAGAGTGCTATATTGAGTCATCGCCGAAATCCATCAACTATTGGGTCAGAGATTCTAGTAAGTAAATTGATTGTAAAACACATATCACTCACATACACCTACATAAATACTAACATACTCACCATGTGCATTCAAATCATAATCTGATACTCAAAGTCATTTTTTGTAATTAAAAATACTCGTAAATGGAGAGAGATTTTCATATTGGCAGTGTGATTCAATCCCAAAACTGTTGCCTATAATATCCTGTATGTGATTACTCGTCACACGCTTGAGATTGCAATTGTATCGTCACTAAAGTATAATAATTATATTATGTGAGTAAAGTAATTAATAATATAATTACTTTAATAGCTAGATTAAAATTATTTTTATGAATACTGTCGCATTTAATGACAATTTATTTTTAATTCTTGACGTTGCGGATGTAGAGTCACGGAAGATTCGTAATATTAGTTTTATTTAACATGTAGTGTTAACGAAAATTTTGGTAATTAATACACCACAATGAGCTGTTACTTTTAGGAATGAGGTTTACGTTTAGTTTAGAAAAAAAATAGACTTCGTCTTATATCCAGCGCCGTAAAGTCAATAAGTAAGTAAATAATACAGGTCACACTCTAATAGCTCTAGCAACAGAATAAAGCTTTTTTTATTTTTTATTGACATAAAAATGTAACAATATTTGTTGAAGTCCCTGACTCCCGAGTTAGGTTAAAAAACCTGTGTTACGGGATTTAATGCGATCTCCCTAATATACACAGTCAGGTCATAAGTATTGTCACACAGTAAAAACTTTTCTTTTAGAATGCTGGCCACAAAAAGTTAATTGAATTCGAATTTCGAATTGTTCATGAAAATAAAACTGTATACTTTTTAGAATTTTACTCATTTTTAAATACGGAGTGGACGATTAAAGAAGACCGTGTTGCAGTTATTGCGTTGCATCGTTGCGGTTACGCGCCAATTCAAATTTTTGACATAATGAAAAATTTGAATATAACCAAAAGATTCGTTTATCGTACCATCAAACGATACAATGAAGACTCTAGTGTAGATGACAGGTCAAGAAGTGGTCGCCCTCGGTCTGTTTGGACTCCAGCAGTGATAAAAGCTGTGAAGGCGCGAATTCAAAGATATCCCAAACGTAAGCAGAAACTGTTGGCCTTCAAGATGGGGTTAAGCAGAACCACGGTGAAAAGGGTGTTAAATGAAGACTTAGGGCTTCGGGCATATCGAAGAAAACAGGACATCGTTTGAAAGCTCGTCTAATGGACCTGAGCCTGAAGAGATGCCGCGCTTTGTTGAAGTGGTACGCCGGAAAAAAATATCGGAAAATTCTTTTTTCGGATGAAAAATTTTTTTACCGTAGAAGAGAGCTACAACAAACAAAATGATAAGGTGTACGCACACAGTAGTGAAGAAGCGAGCAACCGTATTCCGCGTGTCCAACGAGGTCATTTTTTTTCCTCGCTCATGGTATGTTTGGGAGTTTCTTATTGGGGCTTAACAGAGGTACATTTTAGTGAGAAAGGTGTAAAAACGAATGCAGTTGTGTATCAAAATACAGTCCTGACGAACCTTATGGAACCTGTTTCTCATACCATGTTCAATAACAGGCACTGGGTATTCCAACAAGATTCGGCGCCAGCTCATAGAGCGAAGAGCACACAAGATTGGCTGGCGGCGCGTGAAATCGACTTCATCCGGCACGAAGACTGGCCCTCGTCCAGTCCAGATTTGAATCCGTTAGATTACAAGATATGGCAACACTTGGAGGAAAAGGCGTGCTCAAAGCCTCATCCCAATTTGAAGTCACTCAAGACATCCTTCATTAAGGCAGCCGCCGATATTGACATGGACCTCGTTCGCGCTGCGATAGACGACTGGCCGCGCAGATTGCAGGCCTGTATTCAAAATCACGGAGGTCATTTTGAATAAACTTTAGTGTCATAAGAATCTATGTTTTGTTAAGTTCATTTTGGTATATAAATGGTTACATAATGAATAAACATGTTTCAATTATTTTATATTAAACATGTGACAGAATTTATGACCTGACTAAGTATATGATAGTTAAACTACTTTATGTAAATAAAGTAATTTAATACTATTTACGTGCATGCGAGGTGTTTGTGTATGTGTGTGTGTGTGTATTTTTGCGTAAGTGGATATGTATGTGTGTGAGTGCGCATGAGTGGTCGTGCATGTGCGTGCGTTCGTGAGTATGTGGTTGAAATTTAAGATTTGACAAATTTTTGGATGTTAATTGATGAGCTTCATACTAAGATCGGTTCAGTTTGTTTGTTTGACTTTTTACTATTAGATATGGGATATATATTTGTTAGCTTATTAGTTTTGTTATACAAATATATAGCCTTATAAGCATGTTGCCGCCTAGCAGTTCGACATGTAATAGGTAAGCATACATTTTTATAACCCTATTTTTGTTATAATCAGCGGCATTATAAACGGTAACTATATGCTGTTTAGTAATTAATTTCAAAATGTACAGTTGTCTGACAGTTAATACTCGACATTTCTCGTACAATTCTTTAGTGAGAAATCTGTATGGCCTAAAGGTTATGACTTTTAAGAGGAATCTTTGTGCCCTTTCCAGGTGGATTAAAAAGGTCTTACAGGCTCCTCCCCAGACTTTTTTACAGTATCCTATAATAGACTAAACCAAAGCATAAGATATTGAACGCAGAACAGGTAAATCAGCGGCGTATCTTAACTTTTTAAAAACCCAAAAAAGTTTTCTAGTACGTTCAGTTGTAAGATCTATATGTGAACGCCAGTTAAGTTTGTCGTCCAATATTACGCCTAGATATTTGACACTACTGGATTTAGTAATTCCAAGACATGAACATGGAGAGGTAGTATTAAAAGGTTCAGTACACGAGTGGACCTTAAGATCGAGGTTTACGGATCCAGTATTTCCCAAGGAAAACTGCATATATGTAGTTTTAGAAATATTTAAAGTCAGAAGATTTGCACCGAGCCAATGGCCAACCCTGTGAAGTCCCAGCTGAGCATTATATCAAGCCTCATCCCAAGTCTTACCGTGGAAAACCAAAGCTGTATCATCAGCATAGGTAAACATTTTACCATTTACTAGAGGTTGCTGACATAAATAATTTATATAGATAAGAAAGAGACTAGGTCCTAGAACACTACCCTGTGGAACGCCACATACAACCGGTTCCTCGGGACTGACGTATTCACCCACTTTAACCTGTTGTGTGCGGTCACACAGGAAGTCCTTAAATAACATCAGTGCATTGCCACGAATACCAACGCGTTCTAACTTGCTCACAATGATAGGTATCGAGACAGTGTCAAACGCCTTGGCTAGGTCGAGGAAAATCCCTAAACATTTTTGCTTCGCATCAATCTTTGATGTCACAAACTCTGTTAATTGAATTACTGCATCTTCAGTGGACTTCCCCGACCTAGAGTCAAATTATGAAGAAGATAAAACTTTATAATGTTCTAAAAATTTAATAAGTCTATAATGTAATGATTTTTCCAAGATTGTTTAGATAGAAGAGAGTACTGAAATATGCCTGTAATTGGAAATTTCGTCTCGAGACCCACCTTTATGAACAGAAGTGATCAGCGATTTCTTTTAAAATTTGGAAAAATTCCTTGCACAAAACACAACTCAAAAAGTTTAGTCAACGGTGGAACTACAAGATGTACATCTTATGTACATCTAATGGATAATTTGAGAAGTTGCACAGGTATGGAGTCCCATCCAGTAGCAGTGTTATTTTTTAGGTTTCTAATAATAGATTCAACCTCGCCCTCATCTGGTGGAAGTAGCACAAAAGAGTTAGGGACTGGTGGGATTGTGAAATTGTATGGAGAGCTATTTTGATTTGATATATTCGCGACATCAGCTAGTTGTTTACCAGTATTAGAAAAATATTTGTTTATGGCTTCTACATCACGAACAGCATTTTCAGCAGAACTCAAAAGATTATCGGCACTCGTCTTTTGTTTTGTATAATTTATTATAGATTTAATTGCATTCCAAGTATCTTTATTAGTTTTCGCGTTTCTTAAAAATGACTTATCATAATTTCTTTTAAGTTTTCTCAACAAAGAGTTAAAATAATTTCGGTAACGCTTATATGTAATTTCAAGAATTGTATTATCAGGATCATTTTTAAGTTTTCTATGGAGTTTGTCTCTGTGGCGAATACAACGCAAAAGACCAATAGTTAACCATGGTTTTAGCGTTCTTTTTTTATTAGAGATACGACGGGAATCAGAATGAAGTGAAATTGCACTAGCCAGTTTTTCTACCAAAGTTGATGCGGCTTCATTTGCATCAGATAAGGTATTTATAAATGAAATGTCTCTCTCACTGTCTCTAAATATTTTAAACAAGCATCATAGTTTATTCTAGTAATAAACTTTGCTTCTTTAGGCCTTTGCTGACCAAGGCAAATGCTGAGTAGGATTGAAGTATGATGTTATAGTACTATTAATCAGAAATACTGATGCCGCCGAACTAGTTTTAAGCATGACATGATCAAGACTGTTTTGTAACCTAGTAGGCTTAGTGTAACTTGGAAGCAAGCCTAGCTCCGCTGTTAAGTTTAAGTACGCTTCACTTCTTCGATCGTTGTTATTAGCTTTAATATCAATATTTATATCACCAATTAGTACCAAGTTTTCATTTGAGTCTAGGAGACGAACTATATTTTCTATAGAATTCAAAAAACTGTCAATACAGTGAGTTGATGGGGATCTGTAAGTAGCTAAAATGAAAATGTCAGGATTAATAATTTTAATAGACATAAAATTTGCACCTAATGGCTCTGGTTCTTCTATTGTACATTTAATACCTTTTTTAATATATACCACGATACCGTCGTTTTGATTGAGACATTTATGCGTAAAGTATGTATTGTAATTTTCAAACTGAGGAATATGTTTAGAGGCACTCAGTCAGCATTCATTTAAGATAATGATGTCACATTCAAAAGTGAAACGAGAGAGTTGAACGAGTAAACTGTCTGAGTTTTTGTATATGCTACGAATATTTTGACTGAATATCTTCAGGGAAGTAGACTTATTTTTAATAAGCGAATTACAGGTTTCAGTGTCGTAATCGTAAGCTAAGGCTACGTCTATATCGTCCAACTCTGTTGAGATATTTTCATTTACATCAATCAGCTCAGAAACAAGTTAATAGATTGTCGCTTTTTATTGTTACAACGTACTTGGTTTATATTATTATGGAATGCAAGTAAAGTAGCAATTGATTTTATTTTTATGAGTATAAGTGAGACTATAATTGAATTTGTGTGTTTGAATAGTTTTGGAAAATGATTTTAGTGGTGAGTAAAGTGAGGATACCCAGATGAGTGTGTGTATAGTGATGAAGTGAATCTATTATTTGTTTTAAAAATTATTATTAAAATTAACTTACAAGATTACCTAAAAATTTTTGAATTACTGCAAAAAACGAATGACAAAACATGTCTTGAATAGCATTTTCTAACTTTATACATGCCCAAATTAGTTATGTTGACTACATTTCTCAAGATCGCTGTGAAATGACATTTCTGAATTGGGTTCTGTATTCCCCATTTCAGTTGGTTTAGAGAGAAAGAATTTTTCGGAATCAATTCTAATAGACCTGTCACCAGTCAATTTTCGCAGAAAAACTTGGCCATTAGTCGTCCAGTAATACTGGTAATGGTTATCTCTAGCATACATTATAGCTTTACGGAATAGGCTTTTGGAGCGTGGAGTTAGAGTATTCTGAGACATATATTGGTATGCGCTTGCCAGATAACCCAATAGTTTCAGAGTTGAGTTTTTCTTCGGTCGGCTTCTTTTTATTGAAATTTCTAGCCGCTGACAGAATTTTGGTTTTAGCGCGCACCGTTACAAATTCGGTCACAATGGTTTTATTCGTTCCAGGTTTGCCCCGTAGGCGGTAAACATCCCGCACTTCATCAGGTTGAATGGGAATATGCAGAGCATTACCTACGCTGCTTACTAGGGAAACAGATCATCGGTCGTCTCCTTTTCTTGCATAGGGATATTTCTAAATTCTATTGATGCCGTGCGGGATTTAATTTGTAGATCTTGAATTTTTCTTTCCATGTTCATTAAACTTTCAGTGTACTCCGTACGTTCTCTTTCTATTTTCGATATCTTTTTCCTCATTTTATCATATTCTGAGGAGGAAAATGTCATAAACTTGCGTATTTCCAAGTTAGTCCATTTTGCAGTTTCAAAACGGAAATTTCGGTTATCAAATTCGAAAACTTTAGGTCTTGTTCAACTGCCCAGTTCTTAAACATCTGTTGAATATCTTTTGTCAGCCTTGAATATTCATCTAATGGGGATCCGTCAATACGCGGACGCTTCGTGCGTGTAGGAACGTTGGAGGTTTCAATTTCATCTCCGTAGCGCATGGCACTAACCATATCGGGCTCAGATTGCACTTGAAGTAATCCACTCTCGGACGTAGGCGGCGGAGTAAGTTGCACAAGTGACATTTCAATATATTTTTTTAAGATTTTATATTATATTGGTTACAAATAAATTAAAAACTTGAAAGAACTCCGAAGATAAAATTTGGTAGAATGTCACTTTTATATCATGGCAACATTAATGAATTAAGTTATCATAGATAAGTACATAAGTAGCAGGCCAAGTGACGTGTCGAGTTGACAGTGACAGCAGATGTCACGTATACAGTGACACAGATGTCAATAAGACGTAAATATAACTTTTATATTGGAGGGTAGAAAATAATTTAACTTTATGCCGGAAAAAAATTAACGTTTTAGATCACTGTTTTTACACGTTTCACAGTTGGTTTTGATTCTGGAAAACAGTAATGGAGTCTTAGACACTTTCACTGTAGTTTAAGTTTACTTTAGAGCACAGAATCACAGTGTTTGCACTTTTCACAAATAAAATTTGCAGAGCGTGTGTGCTTCAATCAACGAATTGACAGGAGATGATGATGAAAGCTGCTATATTTCGAATGATAAATGTAGAGAACCGGAGGTCTACTTCACAGGTAACCAGGCATTCCTTCTTAGTCCTCAGGGATTCTTAATCGAGGGTAGATTTAGATGTCTAAAGGTCACAGCATCAACTTGTCATCAGATTGACTGTATACTGCGTGCGTGTCGCTACGAGTATGTTCACGCGAGCGTCAGGCTTACTCCCGAAATTGATTCGAACCCACTTTGTTTTTTTTTTATAGGATAAGGGTGACAAACGAGCACACAGTCCACCTGATGGTAAGTGGTTCCTGCGGCCCATAGAAATCTACATCTATCCTCTATTACAAATCAAAATGTAGATGCGTTGTCACCCGTGAGGACTAAGATGGAATGCCTCATTTCCAGTAAAAAGGGCCTCCGGCCACCTGCACTCACCAAGCGAAACGCAGAGGTAAACCTCTACTTCACGCTGGTTTTCTGTGAGGTCGTGATACCACCCCGGTTCAAGCCGGCCCATTCGTGCGACAGCAAAAGCTGCTGCCTGGCTCTACCACTGTTAAAAATTTTGATTCTGTTTTAAAAAGCTTACTACCGAAACAATTCGAATAGAAAAATAAGATCAGAAGTTTCGCTTAATAGTTATCAGTGTCGCTAGACACACCTGGATTTTTAATTTCCCGCTATGTATATCAATGATTTTCAAACAATCGGAAAGTTTATTGGTTTCATCCAGTTTTTGAAAATCGAGTTTTCATCAGATCTCGACGTTTTGAGTTCCTAGGAACCACTTCTGACTATTCCTACGAGGATGTCACTATGGCTTTATGTGTACTTTGTGTGTGTTCGTCCTGGCGCGCGCACGTGTGTGTATGTGTGTGTGTATGGGTGCATGTGTGTTTGTGTGTGTGTGTGTGTGTGTGTGTATGCGCGTGCGCGCGCAAGCATATGTACGTGTGTGTGTGTGTGTGTGTGTGCGCGTGTGTGTGTGTGTTTGTGTGCGTGTGCATGTGCGTGTGCGTGTTCGTTTGCGTGCTTGCGTATGCGTGTGCGTGAGCGCGTGCGTGTGCGATTGCGTGTGCGTGTGCGTTTGCGTGTGCGTGGACGTGTGCGTGTGCATGTGCATGTGCATATGCGAGTACGTGTATGTATGTGTGTGTGTATGTGTGCGTGTACGTGTACATGTTTATATAAATGTATATATATATATATATATATATATATACGTATATGTGTGTGTGTGTGTATGTGTGTGTGTGGGCGCGTGCGTGTGCGTATGCGTATGCGTGTGCGAGTACATGTTTGTGTGTGTGTTTCGAAAAGCGTTCGAAAAGATTTTACTAATCTTGGACCTTTAATACTATTTCAACTGTATCAGACCAGTAGATCTTGAGAAATCACTGAAATAAAATTTTCGAAATAATGTTGAACTACTGCGAATTGTTATTTGAAGTACCATGTACCACGGACGCTAGAACGTTTCGAAAACAATCATGATCATCATCATTACACCCCTTGACAAGTCCACTGCTGAACATAGGCCTCCCCCAAGGAACGCCACAAAGCACGGTCCTGAGCCACCTGCATCCATTGACTTCTGCCTGACTTCTGACTGACTTACCAGTTTGTCAGTCTATCTAGTGGGGGGACGCCCTACACTTCACTTACCGCTACGAGGCTCACACTCAAGAACCTTTCTTCCCCATCGGTGGTTTGTTCTTCGAACTATATGGCCAGCCCTTTGCCACTTCAGCTTACTAATCTGTTGGGGTATGTCAGTCACTCTGGTTCTACTGTGCTATCCTCATTTCCCTCATTTAGAGAACCCCGAGCGTAGCCCTCTCCATAGCTCGCTGAGCAACCTTAAGTTCCTAATACGGCCAGCAGTGAAGGATCATTTCTTAGACCCTGTTAAGATAGAGAAGATAAGATAGAGATAAGTCATCACTGGAAATACAAACTGTTTGTAAAGTCTAGTTTGTAAGCTTTGAGATATATGTGACGAGAAGTTGTGTCGTAATTTCTCCAACGAAACCCAGCCTAGTGAAATCCGTCGATTGACCTATCGGTCGAAGTTGGACTTACCTAGTCGGACTATTGGTCCCAGGTAATACTCGTCAACAACTTCAAAAAGTGCTGGAAAGTCATTCTAATCTCGCTCAGACTGACGACCGGGATATCATAGGAATAGTGTCAGAAAATACTTGGTCTTGGATAGTTACTCAGATTTGTGTATAGCTCCAACGATGACGTGTACAGCTGCCCATATAATTTCTTAATCTCACTCAAAATGTCAGGTGTCCGGGAAAAAATATTGCCGTTGCCATACTCGGTCTTCCGCTTCGACAGTTGACTCTTTCTGGAAGATAGATCTCTTACAAAGACTTTGAAGCCCTGATACCACTCGATCGCTTATTCTATACGAGCTGTATTGGAGGTGCGTAAGAAAACATCATCTTCATTTTCCGGTTAAGAGCCATGGGCGTAAGAGTGTAATCGAAGAGTTGTAAGCTTCTTCTGCGAGGAGTCATGCAGAACTTACTGCGACCATATGGACAGTTCCCACAAGCTTGTCATTCATATCGTCCACTGCATTGAAATCTTCTAGGCACTGAAAACGGTTTTGTAACTGGAGCGGAAAAGTTTCGGCGCTTTGGTAATCCAAAGCGCCGAAACTTTTCCGCTCGAGAGAGAGAACAAAAGGGGAACGGAGCGTTGACTTCATTAGAGATGACCTCTCCAACTTAACGCTTAGGTTTAGAGTGCCTCTCACCAATCGATGATCGCTGCTGGCAGCGATAAAGCAAAACTGGTTTTCACCCTCGTGATCAATGAGACATCACTGAACAGTTTCCGTCTACTCATCAAAATGAAATTTGTCTCATTTTTTGTCGCACCATCGAGGTCGACCAGGTCCACTCCGTACAAAAAAGGGTTCATTATAAAGAGTTCCTCTTTCTACATAAAGTCGGCCAGCTGCTGGCCCTTTGGGTTCCGTTAACCTATTCCGAATTTCCCTACCTTCAGCTCACCGTTTTCTCTTGTGCCAAGTTATGCGTTGAAGTCTCCCATTAATACCGTATAGTGGATTTTGGGGGAACTCATTGCTCTAGAGATATCCTCACACATTTCCTCCACCTCCTCATCGGGATGTGCCGAGGTTGCTGCATAAGCATGTATGTCCTTCAACGAATACCGTTTGGTGATTCTGAGTATAAGATGCGCAACCATCGTCCACACACTCCCAATCTCTACAACGTTGTTAACGAGAGACTTGTGGACGATAAATCCTACATCTCCTTGGGACAGGTGGTCGCCTTCCCGGTGTTAGACCAAGTTCCTGGATTCGATGATTACTGTATCCTCCCCGTCTCTCGGATCTCAGATAATACTATATATCCCAGCGCAACTTGTCTATCTCTTCTTCCAGCACCATCTTCTCGTCATTAGGTGGCAACCAAACCTCCACCTTCATAGCATCCCCTGCCCGGCCGTTACCATGTTCGCCACCGTAGCCCGGAATATCGAGACCGCCGAAAACTGTGGGCCGTTTTTTGCCGTTGCTCATGGGGGCTCATGTTTTCCATAGTTGCCACACTTGGCGAGCGGTTTGGCAACCGCAGTTTAATTGTACTATTGTTGTTATCAGAAAGATGCTTCTGCCCATCTCCAGCCTCAGTTTCCCTCTGTCGCTTCTTACGACACATAAAGAATATCCACTATCCCATATATTCCCGTAAATATATGAGATAGTGGATATTCTTTACCGCCACTACACGGCACAAGAATTACCTTAATTTCAAAGAAAGTTCATTTGATCTAGAACTCGCTTCTTTCAGGAGTATGCCTACATATCATTCAGCTAGAATATCGGCTTGGTTGCTATGACTTTGTCTATTAGGTAATCGCATCTCTAAAACAAATAAAATAATAGTAGCATCTAACACATAGTTACTTCCTAAATAAATTGTACAAATGCATGATCACTAATTATACAAAATTACACTATATTGACATTTAAAATATTGTTTTTTTTCATCTCATCATACCGCGTCCATAACATAAACATTACCCAAAGTAATATTATTTTTTATTAATTTCATGAAATTGTCAAATTAAAAATCGGCAACTGCTTAACACTTTTCAAATTCCATGTGACAGATTTGAATCTTATAAAGAATTACATCAAAAATAGTTGCGACTGCAACAAAGTATTGTGATTACATATTAAAAATTATTTTACAAGCGAGAATCTAGTGAGGTCGGTAGTGTTACTGGCACGTATTATAATCTATCATCTCACCTTGTCTCATGAATACCGTAAGAGTCCCATTATCATCATACAGCAATATCAACGCAGGCCATCTCCAATGATTGCCATAAAGCACAAGAGTTCATTTGTTTATAATAATGGCATGGTATTAGAAAACTTTAATGTAGGACGAGTTTTCATTAACGAAATCCTCGTAAATATAATTCTTGGTACTTATTAGATTCAGTTCCAGTTCATGACGTAGCAATCAATAATCATCGGCTGCAAAGTTTTTAATATTAAAAATAAGTTCAGTCTTACTCTACATCTATGAAACACAAATAGATTTATTTCAAAGTATTTTATAGTTATAACTAGAAGAAAATATGAAATACAAAACGAAATACAGAATATTCTAACAGTTTTGTTTAACGTTGCCAATCGTTTATCACAAATCGTGCACTGTTTGAAATTGGTTGAGTTTTTTGGCAAGAGTCGAATCGTAGGCGTGGCGGAGCTTGCAAGTAATGAGATATTAAGTTTTAATTTATGAGTGCGTCGGGTTCAAGTCTTAAGAAAATTGACCTATTGTGGTAAAATAAGACAATGCTCGTTAGTCCCGCTTCAGTGGACATAGCGCGTTTACGACTGTTCCACGGAGACGACCGCCGACAATGCTTTTGTTATTTATGTCTTATGAATGTACTGGCTTTTACCATTTCTATTATAAAAGACAGCTGAAATGGAAAAAGTAGTTTACGAAGCATGCCTGAATTTTCTATTTTATTCTAGATTAATTTGGTCACACTATTAACAAAAACTTTTTAATAAACCATACTTTTTCCTTTAGGACATTTATATTTATACAAATAAATAAAATTGAAGTGTCTGTTTGTAATGTCAGAATAACACCTTTTTACTAAATGTATATGAAAGTATATACGGTACTTTTAACAAAAAAAAAACGATTTAAAAAAATTTTGTCCGTCTGTCTATCTGTTTGTTCCGGCTAATCTCTGAAGTGGCTGGACCGATTTTGACGGGCCTTTCACTGTCAGATAGCTGATGTTTTAGGAAGTAACTAAGGCTACTTTGATTTTAGAAAAAAAATTATGGTACCGCGCAAAAAATTAAAACCCATTAAATGCAATTGTAATAAATTCCACTCGGGTGAAGTCGCGGGGAACAGCTAGTATCTAAAATATTTTCAGAAATCTCAGGTTCGTAATTATACAAAAAGAACTTACACAAATTTATCGAAGTAGAATCAGCAGTAAGTTAACAACTCCCGGTAATGGTATTATTTTTCACGATATTTTTTATATTCGGGAATTTGAGGTTTTAATAATTTCATATTCCTTTTAAGGTCATAGTAATAATGATCAACCTGTTTTGTTACCACTTTTTACTGCGTGGTGGCTAAGCGTTGCGGCTTGATTCCAAATCTCGCACTAAAAATGTGTTAACACAAATAATTGCTTCGGGCCTTTTTTTTTTAAATACGGTCACTATGAGTATGTTAGGGCTGACTCTGAATGATAGGGTGAGAAATTGTGTGATAAGAGAAGAATGTGGTTAGGGAGAAGATGTGGTGACTAGAATTAAGAAAGAAATGCTTCGGTGGTTTGATTATGTAGAAATAATGAACGAGGAAAGAGTGACAAAGCAAATTTATATTGCAGAAGTGAGTGACAGAGTCCGCAACTGATGCCGCAGACGGAAGTTTATCGACCTAATTGGCCATATAGTCTGGCCGAATTGTCGTGTGATAAAGTTTTGCTTTAAACTAATCTTAGTTAACATTTGACCAGTGCTTCCTTTACGCCAAGTTTCGTTCGAAAATTTGTGTACAAAATAAAACATTTCTAATTAATAACTTGAAAATATGTGCTTATTTTGTAAAATTAAATTTAAGCAAATTTCATAAAATCAATAATATCAAGTTTTACTTAAGCAGGAACCTAAAGTTAAGATTGTAATAGTTAAGTTTAAGTATCTAATCTCTAAATACATCGAGCGACTCTGAATGTTAAATGATGAAGTCTGGAGGCTGCAACCAAGTTTCGCTGCCAGATCAAACATTCCAACAACTCCAGTGAAGCTTTTGATTCGCTAAGTTTCCGCTTAAACAACCGGACCAACCAAAGCGACTATCACGACTTGATCGCAACTGATTTACCTTAAAATAATTTTGATTAAATTAAGTCTATACAAGTAAATAAAATTAAAGTGTATGTTTGTAATACGTTACAAACGTACAACAGATTTTTATTTAATGCATATGAAAGTATATACGATGTTAAAGTTTTTTGGTCTGTCAGTCTGTTTCTTTGTCTCCAAAATGGTTAGACTCATTTTGACGAAACTTTCACCGGCAGATAGCTGATGTTATAAGGAGTAACTTAGGCTAATTTTATTTTAGGAATAGAATTAGGGTTCCGCGTAAAAAATTGAAACTCATGAAATCCAATCGTAATAAATTCCACGCGAATAAAGTCATGTGGACAAGCCAGTTAAAATTAAAATTCTAAATAACCCAGAATTAATCGGTAATTTTATTAATCAACATTTGTTAACGATTAAATAAGAAAGTTGCTTTTTAAAATTATTCAATTTATTTCCAATTTCCCCATACCGCCAAGTACAATGTGGGGAAGACTTCCACTAAATTAAGGTGGTATTTTAGTAAAACGTGCAGGAAGTTGATGGTCGCTGGTGGCTTAGGACTGGTACCGTTTTTTGTGTTAATCTATGGGGGGGTTTCTGTTTAGCATTGGTCTTGTGATGGGCTATAGTGATTATGATAATTGTGAAGAATTAGTCGATCATCAAATTATTTTATTAAGAATAAAATTATAGTTTAACAAAGTAAATTATGAAGATAAAAATCAAGTCATTATTACACATCTAAGAATACGAAGTCAAAGGAGCGCGAGGTGTTCGTTTATTCAACTGATGAATCCATATTTTATTCATATAGCCACATACATATAAGTCGCAGGGGCTTTTATCTTTCAATGAGGCAAGGAATTTCAGACGAAATTCTGTATTTTCAAGATACATTCTCATGGCGGCCTATATTGCACCTTAATGTAACTGAATGTTAAAGTACAATTGTGGCATACATGTGGTGTATGTTCAACAATGGAGTTGTCAAAAACTATCGTATCATATTCTATTTATTTATTTTTAAAATAACGTTACCCCCACGAGGATTTTCTGCTGTATTTGGAGGCAGTTTACAAACACAAATTGCACAAGAACAAACATCCGGAACAATTATTTGTAGGTCATACAAATACTTGTTCCGTGTGGGATTCGAACCCGCGACCCCCAGCTAAGCCACTGCGCTTAAGAATCGTCAAGCCAATATTGATAGTTAACTGATAATTGCTAATAATGTTGTGAAGATGTGCAAGCACGAACTCTATTTTCGCGATTCAATAAGTGAACGAGTCACGAAATCTTTGGTTCATAATCCCCAAGTGCATAAAAGCAAACGCGATTCAATATCTTCAAATATAGAAAATTACGCGTCCGAGGAATCATAATAAAAATTCTTGCATTAGCTACCGTGAGTTTTTGATTATAAATTATTAGTAGTAGAGATAGGTATTAGTATAGGAAAAACTTTAAAATATTTATTTGGAATTTATTTTTATATCAGTATGTTTCTCTAACAGAGAAGTATAGTGGTTCCAAGTTACACCATTACGTATTCAAGAAGGATGACAATATCTGGGATTATATTGCATTTGTTGTTGTGAGCGCACAATGATAGAATAAACAAAATATGTGGCAATGTCTGCTACGTCGTCTGATCGCAGTTTTAGCATTTATGTCAGGTAGAATATATCTAGCCAATAACAGTACAAATAGTAATTGTAAATAATGCTTATACAAGATACGTATATAATTAATTTGATTTATAATGCCATGATTGTCGTAATATGTATGTAATATATAATAATATTATATATTACTAAAAAATATTAAATATCTTTAATATTTAATACTTCGATGATTTCTGATTTCTTCAAATCCTCATTGAATTAAATCGAAAAAAAAAAGAAATTTTACTTTGGATGAAATATATAAGTCGTCATCAAAGAACTGCAAATACTGAAATAATTTCCACATAATAGCTTCTGAAGTCAGTGTCAAGACATACTGCATAGATAAAACTTGTACTTTTTATGTCCCTTTATTTTCCTTTTTGAACTGAGGAAAATCGCAACTCAAAGTAACAAACTCGAATGTTGTTTAAATTTCAGTTGCATAAAAATTTCATTATTTATATATAGCCCCTATTCTAGCATAAAGAAGAATTTGTTTATTTTTTTTTAAATAATTTGTGGAAATATCGCTAAAGTTAAACTATTCATGTATAAACGTGGTCCTTCACTGCTGGCCGGATGAGGAAGCTCAAGGTCGCTCAGCGAGTTATGGAGAGGACTGTGCTCGGAGTTTCTCTGCGTGATAAACTTAGAAATGAGGATATCCGCAGTAGAACCAGAGTGACTGATATAACCCAAAGGAGTTGTAAGCTGAAGTGGCAATGGGCCGGCCATATAACTCGAAGAACCGACAACCAATGGGGAAAAAAGGTTCTCGAGTGGCGGCCTCGTACCGGCGGACGAAGTGTAGGGCGTCCCCTACTAGATGGAGTGACGACCTGGTAAGATATGCAGGAATTCAATGGATGCAGGTGGCTCAGGACCGTGCTTTGTGGCATTCCTTGGTGAGGCCTATGTTTAGCAGTGGACTTGTGAAGGGCTGAAATGATGATGATGATGATGATGATGTATAAACTTTTTAATTATTTAAATCGGTTCACAATTAGCGAAGATTTCGAGTAACATGCACACAAAAAGAAATATGCATTCAAATCGAGTCTTCCGTTTTTTGAAGTCGGTTAAAAATATTAACACAACTGCAAAGTAGCTTAAATTGTAAAAATTACTTACAGATGGCTTGTCAGAAGTAATAAATCAGATGTTTCAGATTAAGCAACTGTTACATTCAGTGCCAGTAAGAAAACGAGCTGTAATGAGCTGGATAGAGCGATTCGAGCTTTTACTTCGTATTTCTTCCCCTCTATAGCCGTCGGCGGTTTCGCAAAGTTCTCTTCTCAGCAGTTGTCGCCTGAAATTTACGGGTTAATTTTCAATGGGAAACGGTTTTAGAGCTTCTAGTATTTTTAAGTTTCACGGAATACTTTTCAGTGTTTCAGAATACAGCAATTCAAAATATAATTATGTAGTAGATAACTACTTGTCATTTGAAGTTCAAATCGGTGTCACGCGTTGTTGGTGTTATATAGAGCGAAAATGTCTAAAAAGGTATCTTTTATCTTATAAAAAGGTGAAAAGAGCAAAGTCAGTACGCCAAGGGATTCGTTTCCAGGCAAAGCGTGACGCATTATTTTAACAGCGAACAATTTGGTACCCGTAAAGGTAAGGGGTTGATTTGATATTGTGGCGATTTTTGTCACCAAAGACTTTTTCCTTGGCATTTGTTATTTTGAACGATAAATAGAAGTGTCCCATTGATACCAAAAATAAATGTAGTATGAAGTTAGGGATAATAATTTTAAATCAATTACATTTAAATAGCTGAGCCCGCAGCTTCGTTCGCATACAATCTTTTTTTCGATCGTTTTAATGCCCAATAAATTAGTAATTTACTTGGTTTGAAGTTATACAAAAACTAAAAAATTACAATTTTATAAACTACACCATTCAGTATCATCATCATTATTACAGCATAACGAAAGCCCACTGCTGATAATAGGTCTCCCCAATAGTCGGATCGGTAACCTCAGTTGTTTTTTTTTTATTTTCTTTGCGTTGTTATCGTTTTATTTCCTTTTGTCACCTATTACGACACGCACACAATGATATGCGATAGTGGATTCTTTTACGCGCTACCCGAATACGGCTAAGTACAACACTGCTCCAACTCAAATAGAATTAATATAGTATATGTTTATACATATTACGTATAATTTTACCTTACTCCTAAATACTGACCATGTGCTTAAATGTCTATAACACCCAGTAACCAATATGCTAAAAATCATAATCGCGTCGATATTCACTAAAGTACAAGTAAGTGAGTTAATTTTGTCTTGGTAACAGTACTATCATTGGTACCGGCGGGCATCGAACCCAGGATCCTCTCGAACTGCAAAATTTACAGCGAGCGCTTAGTCCTTGAGCTACGACAGCTCTCTTGAGCTACCACAATTTTAAGTGCTGATTGACCACGTGCTCTGCGCTGAAGAAAAACATCGTGAAGAAACTGACATATCTGAAAAATAGAAAAACAAAATATTTCGAAGATATATGAACTTCGCTAACACACATTGGGGCAGCGCGGCTCACAACCCTCTCAAAATTGAGAGGAGGCCTGTGCCTGGCAGTGGGACGCATGTAGGCTGTAACTTTAACCAACAGTATTATTGTTACATAAATGATAAAACTAACTAATAATAATAACAATAATAAATATATAACATTTGCTTAAAATTAGTTTAAAAATGTATGTATGTCGCTGTAAAATATGACCACGAACTAAACACTGAATTATGATTAACTTTTTCACTGTTATATTTTTCCTAAAAATAATGGTTATTTCAGCAGAACTACGCTTACTGTTTGCTAAGGTAAAGTTCACCCGCACGCGTTGATTTTTTTTATAGAATAGGGTGACCCGTGAGAATATAGTCCATCTGGTGGTAAGTACTTGCTGTGGCTTATAGAAATCTACACCCCTGAGACTAGAGAGTCACACCTGATCACTAGGATGGAATGCCTTGTTTCTACTCGTAGTATAAATAGTGTCCGGTTTTGTATAATCACCATACGAAATACAGCAGAATTAATTAAGCTGCTATTAAAAGCCGTTTTTCTGTAAGAAAGTGGTCTTTCACCGGTTCAGTCGACCCATTCGTACTGCAATCATAATGAAACAGTTGCGAGGCTCTACCACGTATAAAATGTTGAGGTATGAAGAAATATGACATATAGCCAGCGAACGACTGACAGCAGAAACTACATTCAATACGTCACCCCCAATTTTATATTGGTGGAGGTTAACAGCTTTCCGAGTTTGAAAGTTTCGGCTCTACACACCCACTTGCCTAGCATAGTGAGTATGGATAAATTATCCAAAAATGCTTGCTAACCAGCTGTTAACGGTAGCGTTGTTATAATATAAATGATCAATATAGTATCATGCTGAACTTTATCTTGTTATTATACCTTTTTATCATAATTTGTCTAAAAAAAGGAGAAATGATTTCTCAAGTAAATAAAAATTTTCAATCATTATTCAATATTTTGAATTTTGATGCAATATCTATGCGTTATATTGTACGAAATGTAACATGTTGTACCTATAAATATCAAACACGGAGTATTGTGCACCGAGATATTCTTTGTAGCTCAGGTTGTTTCATTAGGATAGTTTGTGGCCTCATTTCAGTAAAGGAGCTTTGTTTCCTCTTATTCTATTACGTGATGCAGTTTACAGCGCTCCAGTACAAACACTTAGGGGCTTCAGAAACGGTCGTAACAACTACAGTGGAATGGCCAATACTTGTATAAGGTTGTTTCAACTAAGTAATTATACTCCAATATTGTACGTATGTTAAATTTTTTCATTGCAAATGTTTGTTAAAAAGTATTTAAAAATACAAAATTGTATTTGATATTATGTTCTGTATAACAAACATAGTTTTGTTATACTGGTCAATTAATAAAATTATTCTTTTAGCAAATTTGGAAATAATGGCCTGTAATATATTCAAATATTTTAGGAATCTCACAAAGCACTTTCGTTTCCTGATACTTTAACATAATTAAACAACCTTTGGTTATAGTAACCAAGTCATAACTAATAAAACGCATTAAAGAATCAATTTGCTTGTAACAGTAGTATGATTCATGTTACAACCGGCAGCCGTCGATCAAGCTTTTGTTTGGTTGAGAACTTGCTGGGAATGACTAGCGTTTTCCTACGATACGCAACGAAAACCAACACGAAAGGGTGTACAGCACTGGATCGTCATTTTCGTTTGTCATCAATCTATGTTAGGGCGGCTGACATGTAAGTGTTAATTAAGCAGGCCTCACTCGAGCGTTATTAAGAGTATTACAGTGTTATTTTAGACATTAATTGAGATGAAATTTCTTGCTTAATAAAACGAGTTGCGGGTAGCATCGCGTACAGTCTGTAATTTGTTTAAAGGTCATCTTGGCAGCACGTTGTAAAGTCGACGAAGTAAGCTGGAGAGAACAAACAGAAGTTCCGATCGAAATTAAGATTAGAGATTTCTGTCGTTATCTCTTCCTTTGAAGCTCCTTACAAATCGATAAAGTAACATCATTAATTAGTATTAATTTTGCCTATATTTTACACTTGCTATTAATGTATAAATATATAATTGAAATGGAAGTATCGCGAACTATATTATGTATAAACGGCTAAATATTAAAAATATGACCATCTCAAAGTCAGTATTAATACTCTAATAACATATTTAATAACATTAAAATAACAAATTTAATATATCTATGACTATTATATTAAGAACCTTTATAAAATGCTTACTTTCATACAGAAAACAATATAAAGGTTAACTGGACGTATACGTTTACTGCAAGAAAATTGTAATAAACAAAACATTTACTTTTTTCTTGTGTATTCAAATAAAAATAGGATTCATTTATAAATCTAATGCAGGTGTTTCACATTTCACGTAAAGGTGATTTTAAAGACATTTATTTATATAATCTCTTGTAAATTTTCTCTATTAAACAATTTCAAAGCGCACGTTATACAGCAAATAAAAGAGAAAATAGGAGCTCTAAAACGAGCGCGAGGTGTAGTAGAACGCAACAGTATTTTCGTAAGAAAGCTAGTCACTTTATCATTTGCGGACAACAGACGCCGGGGCTTACTAAGCTCTGCGAGGGTGAACGACATCACGGGATGGAAGGATTGTTTATATCGTCAGGGACGTACAAGGAAATGGTAGCAATTTTAAAATCTTTATAAAATAATTTTATGTTCACTGAAGTTTTCTAATTAATTAATCAGTATCATGTATGAAATTTGAATTAGATAAATCAGTTACATAGACTTATGTCAATAAAAATCATTTACCAAAAATCACCAATCATCACCATCATCATAATTATCATTACAGCCTTTCATAAGTCCACTGCTGAACATAGGCCTCCCTCAAGGAATGCCACAAAGCACGGTCCTGAGCCACCTGCATCCATCGACTTCGCCTACACTTCGTCTACCGGTACGAGGCTTCCACTCGAGAACCTTTCTTCCCCATCGGTTGTCGGTTCTTCGAGCTATATGGCCGGCCCACTGCCACTTCAGCTTACTAATCTGTTGGACTATGTCGGTTACTCTGGTTTTACTGCGGATATCCTCATTTCTAAGTTTATCACGCAGAGTGTTCCCAACAACTATCGGCATAGGTATGACATGGACGTTAAACATGATCTTTGTTTTGTCCATGTTCATCTTAAGACCTATCCGTTGGGAGACACTATTGAGGTCATTGAGCATAGTGCTTAGGTCCTTCTGAAATCACAAATAATAAAAGATATTTATGGCATAAGGGCCAGGCTTAACTACCGCAGTTGTTTTTGGTTCCACATATCATCTCGTGGGCTCTTACGACACCCACGAGATGATATGTGGTAGTGGATATTCTTACACCGCTACTCTACACAGCAATGAAAAGTGACAACCTCCCCCCCCCCCCCATAGATGAAGTGACGAACTGATAAAACACGTATATAAATATAATAGATGGATGGTAATTTACGGGTGATTATGTTCATCAGTGGACTTGTGATGAGCTGTTGTAGTAGTAAGAAATGATAAAAAAGTTCATTAAAGTTTTTGTAAAAAAATAATATCATTTTTTGTGAGGTTTTAACTATTAATGCAAAATTTAAGAAAAATCTTATAAAGTTAATTACTAATTTAGTTGTATTTATTATGGTTCATTACTTTTCAAACAGATTCAAAGCTTCGACATAATGCTAAAACTCAGGATAGAAAACTTTTTGCTCGTCAGCAATTAATACCAGGGAAAGTTTTTTTTTTATTTAATTACTGTAACCACGTTTGTATACTAAAATGGTAGTTACTAAATAAATCAAGACTAATTGAGATTTTATTTTTATTTTATCAGATGAAATGGTGATATTGTCAAGCAAGTACGAAGTGGTGAATACAATGATGAGTTCATTTGAGAGTCGTATGACACTCACAGTTCGTCGATTGGAGAAGACCGATATCGGCGGTTACAGATGCGTGGCTAAAAACTCAATTGGTGAAGTAGACAGTGTGATCAGACTTTATGGTTAGTATTATTTTTTTAATTATCGGTATGAAAATGCTACTTGTCAGCAGCTGTGTAGGAGATTTCTGTCGCCGCATTTTGTCTCGTTAGTATCCATTATGGGAAAGCTATATTAGACACTTCGAGGCCAGCGATAGATGGTGGTTTATAATCTCGCGTATTTTGTTACTATAATACCTCGACCGGTGACGAGGATCATTGTCAAATATACGAAACATTAATTTGTTATCGTGGCTCGTAATTTTCTTCCCAAAAGGAGAGATTACGACAAACATTTTTTCCATAATGGCGGTCTAGTCTAGTAAAAGGACTTTTCACTGGCTAAAAAATGTTTAAGCATGGTAGAGCCACGCTGCAGCTGTATTATGGTTGTAGCATGAATGGATCGGATCGACCGGAGTATAACCACGCTCTCGCAGAATAGCAGCGTAAAATATCAGCGTAAAACTGCTCTGTTTTTCGTTTGGTGAGTGTAGAGAACCAGAGACCCTTTTGACTGGAAACGTGGCATAGCTTTGTGCTACTACTAATTAAAAAAATGAAAAATGTAAAGGAAAATGTTAGAAAGAATGCAAATATATATCAAGTAAATTATACAAATAGCAAACAATATGGAAGCATGTTGTATTATTACTTAAGATGGACTTTTCATTTAAAAAGTACAAATGAGAAATGCTCCAATAAACTTGTGTAGGTATATACTAATTGTAATAGACGCCCAGCAAGTCTTAATTGGAACGTATCCCATATTGTTACATTAGATCTTAACAGAATATTATGGTCAAATCGGACGTAAGCTTGATTATTATTAACAGTGCAATAGATTTAGCCGGCAAAAGCGCTGCTACTAATGGAATAATACTCAATATTATGACCTAAATGAGCAGCCGTGCATTATCTATCATTGCTTGAGATGTACTAGAGCAATCATCTTATAACAATACGCGATTAACAATTATGTGGGACTCCAAAAGTATTTACTCAGTTATGTAAGCATAAACTACAATTATATTAAAATGAATAATATGCATCGTATAAAAATAACTTTGTGTTGAACAAAATATTAATTATAGTCGGCGCCACCCTTGCCACCAAACAACGGTGAAAAAAGCTCGCCAAAAGCACATACCTCACATTTGTTTCCGTCGCCGCGCCGCACATAGCTACTTATATTAGTTGAATCACTGCAATGCGAGACGTCTTTTGGTAAAGTTGTAGCGTACAGACTTACATGACATGTTAAATCCTCCTTTGTACTTCCATTATTCTTTAAACGCCGTGCAGTATTGGCTAATTATTTAAGATACAATTAATGAAAAGTCTTAACTGTTCTTTTATTTTTCATTGCTGAACAAAGTTTACACCCAAAGTGGCAGAATTTAGCATAACCGCCACTCTAAAGCAGGCGAGTTAGTGAACTTAGTACGGAAGTAACTTTGCATTTTTTTTTTATTTACCACGAGACTTATAATCAACGCTTAAATACCACTGAAATCAATGAGGAAATTGATACTTTTAATGTATCAGATGCAAGCAGACAACAGGCCATAAGTTGTATAATACTAATATTATGTGAGAGAAGACAATTAGAAACTGAATGAAGTTTCCGACAGAATTGATTCTTGGTATCGCTGTGTTTGAGAATTTGCATTTAATTGTAAATTCTAGTTGACTGCGATTAATACACAATAGATAATATTATATACATATTAATAGGTTAATATGCATTTAAATGTTATAAGCAAATCAACTTGAATAGGTATTTTAATAAGGTAAATATGTCTTACTTTCAGTGTTCAGTGTTAAGCCAATTAAAATATATAAAAGTAGGTTCTTATATATTATATAAGAATCAAAGGTCCTCACCACAATACGATATTCATTTGTTAATTGTCATTGAAAATGCTAGGTTACTAATACTTATAATGGGAATTGTTAATCGTTTATAAATAAACGGTAGATTTTTCGATGTAGTAGGAATGCGTGGTAAGAATCTAGTCTCTCCCTTAGCTTCTCTTGATACAATTGTGGTCTTTTAAGTAATATCTTCGAGCTACAGTTTAACAGTCTACAGAAATTTTATTTCGGAAGAGGAAATCCAACTAAGCTTTATAGCTCAGGCCACACACAGGTGGTGTAGCGGGAAAAGTGGTTCAGAAACAGATCTGCGGAGTGTGAATGCATTGAAGTGGCTGGTGCGAAAGCAATATTCGCCACGTTTTTTTTTTCATTTAGATCGCAAAATCTAGTATTTTTATGGTGCTTCAATCACCATTTCACCGTCGGGAAGTAATGAAGAACTTTTAATATGAACTCAGTGGAAAGACGTGCTAAGAGGTTCATTGGTAACCTTTATTAGGTTGGAATCAATCTTGTTAGCCTCGAGCACAGGCGCACAGTAGTAAGCCTCTCGGTTTTCTATAAGATGCATTTCAAAGAGTGTGCGCAGAAATTACATGCTTTAATTCCTCCCTCTCCTTTCCACCATCGAACAACCAAGCGGTGGCAGGTCTTCACTCCTTTGTTGTCGAACGCATTCGAGCCAAATAGTTTGCTTCTCTTTTTGTAATGCGTACAGCAAAGGAGTTGAATAATTTGCTGACATCTGTCTTTGGGCGTCTTCAAGGCAATAGTTATTAGGCTTTTGTTACGCTAATACAGTGCGATTTCCTATCTAGGGCTTTATCGCCACTTACCAGGAGGTGGGGTTGTGATTAAGCACTGGCTTAGTATAAGTAGGATGTGTTATTTTTGGATAATTAACAGCAAATAAAATTACAAACCAGTGGATTGTAATTTACATCACAGTTTAAAAGTCAAAAGGACCGAGGAGATATCAACTAATGTTCAGAAGCTTTAAGGCTTTTCTTAATCATTTCGCTTTGTGTTATTCTTGAGGTTTACAATCCATGTAGCTGCAAATGTTGTGACATTTCTCATATCTCATAAATGATTTGATTAATTAATGCATTATGGAAGTTATTATCCCTCAATGAGCAGTTTTGCTCTCTGAGCCTAAAACATTAAATTCAAGTTTAAAAAAATACTTTAGTAGCTTATTGTTATACAGAAGAAGATTCCATCCCTACTGTATAGATAACTACTTAAACTGTATAGATAACTACTTACTTAGAAAATACTTAAATCTTACTTAACATCAGTCAGTCAGTCAATTAGCAAAAACTAAATTCATGCATAAAAGAACAATGGCAGACTTTCATACATAAAATTAGTTAAGAAGGAATGGTAGCGTCTATATATCAAAAATATCTTAAAATGTTAAGCGTCAGTCCTTGAATACCTTTGTCAAAAATTTTGTCCTGAGAAGGCGCCAAAAAAAAAGATATTTAGATTTGAACCTTTTTTGGTTATGTCTTATGTCATTTGGAAAAAGTCATGCGTGCTGTGGTTGTTTCATGTTAGCTTAATACATTCTCAACATAATGTACCTACATAATTTAGAGTTTTTAGATTATTGTATGTCTATAATATATTTAAATACTATAAATGTATATTTCTGGCATGGCTCCAGGGCCTTTGTGTCATACAGTGACATTCTCAGAAGGGCTAGAACCCAGAGCCGTAAAGGCAGTTAAAAAAACAGTGACATTTTGTTTTAACTACTGTTGACATAACATTAAATATGATTGAGATAATGTATTATCGTAGGAAGTTCTTTGTAAGAGACTTATTTTCAATCATATCATTTTTATTTTTATTATTACTGATAGTGCAGTTATTATTAATAATAACTTAATATAAAAATATTATGTGTTTGTGTGTTGTGTTGGTAGTCTTACAAAGTGTATACGAAAATAGTATAAATATAGTAAATGGCAACACTTGAATAGATTGAAATGATTAAAGTCATTTAATACTCCCAAAAATGTTTGTTTTTTTCTGTAGCTTTTTAAAATTATAGAAAAATAATAAAACTTATTTTATGTATAAGTTATATCTAGACGTAATAATTTTTGTCGACTATTTTTCTGCCCTTGTTGTTTCTGGTTTTGTTTTGCTTTTTTTCGGTTTGCTGGTTAAGTTGAATATTATATTCGGTTTGGATTTTTAAATAAAAATTAATACTTTATTAAACAATTGAATTGCATAAAGTAAATATAAATAAAGATCGTTCTTATATAAAAAGTAACCAAAATGGCGACGATGTGGTGCGCCACCCATCACGTTTCGTTTCTCGCGGGGTTGAAAAGCGGCCCACGGATAGCCGCTTCGCTACGTTGAATGTAAGAGGAGGAATAGATGGTAAGGTAGATGAAGTATGTCAGGTGATGGATGAAAGATGCATAGATATTCTGTGCGTGAAAGAAACCAAAAGGAAAGGATGTGACACCACGGTTCATGGCCCCTACACGGCATACTGGTCGGAAGTCCCCCAAACCAGCCGAGGCTGTCAGGAAGTTGGTGTGATTCTTTCATCTCGAATAGTTGAATGTGTGATGGAGCATGAATGTGTAAGCCCAAGACTCCTTTGGATTAAGTTAAAAGTCGGACTCACTCGCTTGTTTATCCTTGGGGTCTATGCACCGACGGATCTGCACGGAGGTGGGTCATTAAAAGCCCAACAAGAGGAAAAGGATCACGGCAGGACTGCATAAATTACCACGGAATAAGCCTTCTCAGCGTCGTCGGTAAATTATATGCGAAAGTGCTGATTGAAAGGGTTGGAAATAAAACAGACTAAAAAGTATGGGATTCAAAAGCGGGATTTAGAAAGGGAATGGGATATACAGATCAGGTCTTTTCCTTGCGGTGCATAGCCGAAAAGTGTTTGGCTAAAAACAAGAAGATCTATTGTACGTTCGTGGATCTAGAAAAGGCCTATGATAGAGTGGTGAGGACTGAATTGTGGTCAGCTTTGTCCGATAACGGTGTGAGCAGTATCCTAATACGAGCACTGCAATCTCGTTATAGCGATTCTAGTGCTTGTGTAAGGATAAACGGGGCATACACTGAATGGTTTAATATCGAAAAAGGTGTTAGTCACCGTGGCTGTTTAATCTGTTCATGGACAATTGCTTGACAGATTTAAAAGATAATGAAAGTGGGTTGAGAATGAGTTATTCGTCAAATGTTTTCTCTATGCTGATGACCAAGTACTAATTGCGTCTTCGGCCGTGGAGTTGCAGGAGACGGTAACTGCTATGATTGGAGCTTTTGTTAGAGAGGAAATGAATATGAATGTAAAGGAGACGAAAGTGATGGTGTTTGAAAGAGGTGAGGCAGTGTCAGACTGCAATATCGTGATTGGAGATGAACAAATTGATCAGGTGAAGGGGTTTGTGTATCTGTATTTTAACGGTGGTAGAGCCACGCAGCAGTTTTTGGTGTTGCACGTATGGGCCGGCTCGAGCCGGGTTGGTACCACGACCTCACAGAATACCGGCGTGAAGTAGAAGCCCTGCTTCTGCGTTTCGTCTGGTGAGTGCAGGTGGCCGGAGGCCCAATCCCCCTCCCCCCCCCCCATCAACATGGTAGCGGAATTACACATTAGACTACCCCAGGAGGGTACCAGTACCCCTGGAGAATCCCTCGCTGAGCATCCACGACCATGTTATTCCAATCCTGAGCGTGGGTTTTCAGGCTGCCCCGCGTATTCTGAGGGGGGGGGGGGCAAAATTCCGCTCAAAAACATAACTGCTCGGGGCAAATTGAGCAACAATACCAAGGCGACCCTGCCACGCTATCCGTGAATTTTTGCAACATCAGGGGACTTCACTCTAACCTAAACGCCGTCCACTACCATCTCGAGACGGCGAAGCCGGCCTTGCTCTTCCTGACCGAGACGCAGGTTTCCTCTCCGGCTGATATTTCGTATCTCTCCTACCCGGGGTACAATTTGGAGCACTCCTTTGTGCCTCGGGCTGGAGTTTGCGTGTATGTCAGAGAGGACATCTGTTCTCGACGCCTCGGCAGTCTTGAAGGTTCGGACCTGTCCATCCTTTGGCTACGCGTAGACAGCGACGACCATCCGCGCGTCTATGGGTGCCTCTATAGGTCCCATAGCGGTAATGCCGAAACAGACCGACTCATCGACCACGTCCAAATGGCTACAGATTCCTTGCTACAACAGGTCCCATCCGCAGAGATCGTGATCCTTGGCGATTTTAACGCCCACCATGCCGAATGGCTCGGTTCACGTTTAACCGATCATGCGGGGAGATCGGTTTATGACTTTACCTTGGCATATGGTCTGACACAACTGGTTACTTCGCCTACGCGGATTCCAGATGTGGAGGATCATACACCTTCCCTGTTGGACCTTCTGCTGACCGCTCATCCGGACGAATATCAGGTTTCCGTCGATGCCCCTCTCGGCTCTTCGGACCACTGTCTGATCCGGAGTATGGTGCCACTCACGCTCCCTTCGCGGTTGCGTTCTGCAGGTTGCCGCCGTGTTTGGCATTACAAGTCGGCGGATTGGGACGGAATGCGGTCTTTCTTTGCATCCTACCCATGGGGGCGGGTTTGCTTCTCGCCGGATGATCCCAGCGCTGTTGCTGACTCTGTCACTGATGTGGTGCTACAGGGAATGGAACTATTTATTCCATCATCTGTGGTACCCATCGGAGGCAGATCTCAGCCTTGGTTTGGTCGCTCCTGTAAAACTGCATTACGCAGTAAGCAGGAGTGTTATCAAGCCTGGGCTGCGGCTTCGGCGACTCGGGATGTAAAGACCAGCATACTTAAAAAGAAGTATAACTTCGCCTCCAGGTCCTTCAAAAGAGTTATTGCCAAGGCAAAGTCAGAGCACATAGGCAGAATTGGCGAAAAACTAGTTCGCCTTCCTTCGGGAACCCGTGCATTCTGTTCACTCGCCAAGGCTGTCCAAGGGAATTTCTGTAAGCCATCACTACCATCTCTGCACAGGGAGGACGACTCACTGGCCCATGACGCAAAAGACAAAGCCGACCTTTTAGGCTCCCTTTTTGCGTCCAACTCGACTCTTGATGACGGGGGGAAAACACCGCCGACCATCCCACGGTGTGAGTGCTCCATGCCGGATGTGCTGTTCTCACAGAGCTCGGTTCGCAAAGCACTTCTCTCCCTGGACATCCAGAAATCGAGTGGGCCTGACGGAATCCCCCCAATTGTGCTGAGGATGTGTGCTCCGGAGTTGGCACCGGTCCTAAGGCGTCTTTTCCGGTACTCCTACTCCCAAGGCGTAGTCACGAATTCATGGAAGACAGCTTTTGTCCACCCGATCCCTAAAAAGGCGACCGCTCAGACCCGTCCAACTATAGGCCTATCGCGATCACCTGCTTGTTCTCCAAAACAATGGAATCCATTGTTAACTGCCAGCTCATCCGGTACCTTGAGGATCATCAGCTGATTAGTGACCGCCAATACGGTTTTCGTTGGGGTCGATCAGCTGGTTATCTTCTGGTCTACCTGACCCATAGATGGGCAGAGGCAGTAGAGTCCAATGGGGAGGCGTTGGCTGTTAGTCTGGACATTGCGAAGGCCTTCGTTCAGGTTTGGCACAAAGCGCTTATTTCGAAGCTCCCTTCTTATGCTTCCCGAGAAATCGTGCAATTGGATCACCAGCTTCCTTGCAGATCGGAGCATCAAGGTCGTTGTAGACGGTGCATGTATTGACTACAAGCCTATTAACGCTGGTGTTACACAAGGCTGTGTGCTATCACCAACGCTGTTTCTTCTGCATATCAATGATATGTTGCTAACTGTTAACATTAATTGCTATGCGGATGACAGCACTGGTGATGCTCTATACACCGGCCGTGCTAATATTTCTCGGGAAAACGTCTCCGAGTACGGGAACAAACTTGTGTCTGAAGTCGAGTCTTTGCTGGACAAAGTCTCGGACTGGGGGCGACTAAATCTAGTCCAGTTTAATCCTCAGAAGACACAAGTTGGCGCGTTTACCGCTAAAAAGAACCCCTTTGTCCTCCTCAGTTTCAAGGCACTCCCCTGGTTGCCTCAGCCAGTATCGGAATCCTCGGCGTCGACATATCGAGTGACGTGCAGTTTCGTGGTCACTTGGAAGAGAAGGCCAAATTGGCCTCTAAAAAGCTTGGCGTGCTCAGCAGAGCGGGACAGTATTTCATGCCGGCACACCGCCTGCAACTTTACAAGGCGCAGGTTCGGCCTCACATGGAATACTGTTCCCATCTCTGGGCAGGGGCTCCCCAGTGCCAGCTCCTTCCACTTGACCGCACCAGCGCAGAGCGGCTCGAATCGTCGACGACCGAGTCCTTTCCGATCGGCTCAACTCATTGGCGCTGCGAAGAGATGTTGCATCTCTTTGCATTTTCTTTCGCATCTACCATGGGGAGTGCTCTGAGGAATTGTTCGGATTAATCCCAGCCGCCGAATTTCACGAACGCACATCGCAGCAGAACTTCCAATACCATCCATACCATCTGGATGATTGGCGGTCCATCACTGTGCGATTTAGAAGATGTTTTCTTCCTCGCACGACTTCCTTGTGGAATCGATTACCATCAGCGATTTTTCCGAAACGATACGACTTAGGGACCTTCAAGAAAAGAGCGTACTTCTTTTTAAAAGGCTGGCAACGCATCTGCAATTCCCTCCCTGGTGTTGCAGTTGTTCATGGGCGGCGGTAGTCACTTACCATCAGATGGAAAGTGTGAGAGTGATATCGAAAGAAAAGTGAATGCAGGAAACATGGTGAATGGAGCTTTGCACTCCTTTATGAGCAGAAGGTAGACACCTTCTGCTCATAAAGGAGTGCTCACAAGGCTCGTTTGGCTGTGCATAAGGGGGTGTTGGTTCCGACACTCATGCACGGAAGTGAAAGTTGGTTATGGTAGAAGAAACATGAAAGCAGAATAAATGCAGTTGATATGAGAGCATTAAGAAGTATGATAGGAGTTAAACTGAGTGACAGGATAAGAAATAGTGGGATAAGGAAACTTTGTGGTCTGAAAGAAGATGTAGTGACAAAAATTGAGAAAGGTATGCTGAGGTGGTTTGGCCATGTCGAGAGAATGAATGAAGAACGTTTGACGAAAAAGGTGTATAAGGCGAGTGTGAATGAAAGTGTTGGAAGGGGTAGACCTAGGCGGACGTTTCTAGATCAAATCAAGGACGTCTTGAAAAAAAGCCAGGTCAAGAGTACCCTAAAGCGAAGAGCATGTATGAAGGGAATAATGAAAGGGGAAGAAGCGAAACAAGTATGTAAGGATCGTAGCAAGTGGAAAGAAGTGGTCTCTGCCTACCCCTACGGGAAAGAGGCGTGATTCTATGTATGTATGTATGTTCTTATATAAATAAAGAAGGGTAAGGGTGAACGAACAAAAATTCTTTATGATCACTTAAAAAAATTGCCAGGGTCTGGAATTTAAATGCCTATCCTTAATTAAAATCAAAATACAGATATTTTCTCACCTCTGAGGACTAACAGGCCTCGTTACCGAAAAAAAAGTTTGTCCCAAATACTCGAAGATTTTCTGAAAACTTATGAAAACAGACGTTCCGTGATATTAAGTTCCTTCACTATTGAGGAGCTTAGGTGTAACAACCAATTTATTCCGTGATAATCGATAAATAGATATCAGATGGTGATATATTAATTATATAATGATATGTCCCCGAAATAATTTATTAAAATATATCGTTACTTTCTTATTAAACAACGTAGTTTATTTTTCTATTATTTTGCTATAACTACTTTTTCACTTTTTTAACTGCTAGAGATTTCGTCGTATGTACATCGCAAAATAAATCTGAAAATATTACTGACAAACGCCAGTTTTTTTCTTGATTATATTTTATTCTTTCAGAAATACCTAGACCAGATCAAATTAAAGAACTAAGCACAGTTCACAACAAAGAAGATCATAAGTTTTCAACACCTCTAGAAGGTCCTGATAACCAATTTGGATCTGCTGATAGATCAGATGATGAAGACGAAAAGGAAATTTTCACCGATATCATCAAAGGTGTAAAAATAATTACTAATTCTGATGATTTATCAAATAGATCACTTCAATCATTGCATTCAAATACCGTTAGTAAATTAAACTTAAGCAACAAAGTTCGCAAAATTATTGACACGTTTGAAATAGAACAAAAGAATGGAGCTTGTAGAAGTAACGTCTTACATTTAATGTTCTTTTTAATCTATTTTGTATTATCTTACATTCCTTTATTAAAATGTCATTATTAAATATAAATAAAAATTATCATTTTAAAACAAAATAAAAATAATATATCAAAATTTATAGAAAAATTGGAACCTTATTAAAACTAATTAAAAAACATTTTAAAATCATATTTTTAATCAAAGTAATGCAAAAAGGGGGTCGTAAACCTAATTGACTGTGTCGAAGCGAGCGGAAAATTGGTATTGATGGTAAAGATCCGGACCTATTAAATTAATATGCAACTGATGTGTTAACATGTATATTGTGTATATTATGTTAATTTATGTAATGAAATACATTAGGTTTTAATTAACATATTTAAAACATTAAATGAAGTAATAATACGTGATGTGTATAAATGGAAAAAATGGAATTCCATTTAGAAACATTAATTGTATTATAGAATATATGTAAGTTGCTTGAAAAGTTGTTCATTAATATTTAAAAATTTAGTACTACCTATGGTAAATTAATCAATAAAACTTTTCAAGCACACGTAGAAGACATTTTATTTTCACTGTACGTTGTGTCTCTGTTTAAAACAAAATGTTTTTATGAAAACTTCCTTAAAAGATCTATCAAAATAAACCTTAATTTTTTTCGTTATAATGTTGCTCCATCTAAATTTTCAAAACTACTTTTCTGTATCCTAACACTTAGTTCAACTACCGTACACAAATATTTAATATTAGTTATCACTCACCAAAAATCATTACTATCAAATGTCCTGAAGTCAGTTAAATGTTAATTTTTAAATTTTTTTCAAAGACTTTTAGTATACATAGAAGTCTTTGTATTTTATTGTGAAATTGTGACACTAAAATGCAAATGCAAAAATGTTCAGCAAATGATGTTCTAGCTGTGTTACGTTCAGTCATTAATTTATTCAAAACTTAGTAATTATATTACATAATATAATATTTCGATCAGTATTGTTTATATGCGGAGTAGAAATGTAATATTGTCCGCCAACAAAGAGTTCATATATTTAGTGAACGCGTATAGGTGTTAATTGGAATGACGAGGCAAGGATGAAGCGTATATTTAATAGAAAATACGAGTAAATGGAGTAGTAATTTTGAACATACACTCTGAGTAATTAGTATATTATTCATTACATTTTCGAATAATGCAATATTTTAATATTATATATGAATTTATAACAATTTAATTCTTTGTTTTCTATCAGTCCGGAACAGTCCACTATTTTACACGGATCTCTCTCATAGACGGGAACAATTTTCCAAAATTACATTGCTTGATAGACGATTTTATTCAGTTATTTAAAAATGCAACGCATCTGCAATTCCCCTGGTGTTGCGGTTGTTCATGGGCGACGGTAGTCACTTACCATCAGGTGAACCGCATGCTCGTTTGCCCCCTATTCTATAAAAAAAATCCTCTTCTGATCATTTGAGCTTTGAATTCGCCTTCCTGACGCCACTCTCTGCTGTAATAAATAGTTATGAAGCATTTGCATTTACTCAAGTATCGGGTCATAAAAAATAAATTAAATGTAACGCGTTCATACATTTCATCCTTAATTTTCATAATTATCGCTAAAAATTCAATTTCATGATACAATCGAAAAAACTTTGTAACTACATTGTAGTTATTTGTAACGCATCATTATTTTTGTAATACATTATGCCATTAAAAAGCATATATTATGCTTCTTTTTCTACTGTTTATCTTATCCATATTATATCAATAAATTTATTATATAAAAAATTATATCAATCCAATACCAAACATTATAAACAATAAATTATGTACAGTACTTAACTTATAACCTTGTATCCATGTTTTGGTGGAAATAAATGATGTAAATAATAATTATTATTAATAAAATATTAAAAAAATGTTCATTTCATTTTCTGTTATAAATTGCTAATCACAAATTAATGTTGTAATAGGCCAGCTATATACTCGTACCTAGCTCAATAATCGACATTTCGATGAATAACAAACAAAATGTATGACTTAAAAAAGTGACTTTAAGGTGTCTATTGAAGCAATGGATGCAGTTCAGAACTATACTATAAAAAGTTAAAGTTACGCTAAGCCTAAATACGTCACACTGCTGGGCACAGGCCTTCTCTCATTTCTGAGAGGGTTTTAGGGCAAGTAAAGTCCGCCGCGCTGCCCCAATTCGTTTTGACGAACTTCACATGTCTTCGTAATTTTTTATGCAGGTTTACTCATGATGTTTTCTTTCGCCGCCGAGCACGTGTTAAATCAGCACTTAAAACTGCAATTAACAATTTCATTGTTGCCGGCGGGGATCTAGCCCGGGTTACTCGAGCACTGTGAAATTTATAGCGAGCGCTTTGCCCTTGAGCTATCACGGCTCTTTTATGCTATGCTTTGTAACAATATATACGGTAAAAGGCTTATGTCTCAACCAGTATTAGATACGCGCCTGATTAAATAAGTACATCATACTGGTTGGGACTCGCAAGTGGGTTGACAAGACCTAAAAAGAATTATGCTCTTAATATTGACACTAAAATAAACCATCACGCTTTTATGTCTCCTATGGTGAGTGATCGATCGATGACTCAAATACTGAAAGGTTCATAAATATTTCTTCAAACATTAATGAAAACTTTAAAGTTTAAAAAATTAATCATTAGGAGACACTTATATTACTACTAAATAAAAATTTATTGTATGTCTTCTCCTAATAATGATATTCATTCTGTTTTTTTGATAGAAGATATTAGTATTGTTTGAAAATTACCGAAGCGCCTTTAAGGGTTTTGCACGGGAAAGTTTTCGTGGTAACATTTTCAATTCTAGCAACAACACTGCCGAACAGTTAAACCGATTAAATATTAAACCCGAGTTTACTAAGCCCGTATTGGTGCGAAAATAATATTCAAAGCAAATTTATTAATACATCATGCCTTTTGGAATATTGTTCCTCCAATAAAATAATTCCTCTAATATAATTGTAACGTAATCGATAACCTTCACAGAGTATCTGGTAATTTTAGTCAGCATCTCGAAACATCCAAGTTGATCGAGAGTCGGTGACGGACTGCTCTGTAATCAAAAATGCCCATATTAGGTTAATATGTATTTGATGTTATTCAAAACTCCCTACCCTTGGCGATATGAGTTTCTCTTTGGATAAGATATATTTATTTATATATTTTACTACAATTACCAGGTAAGAATTCTGAAGTTGAGTTAGTTGTAAGTTACGATATACTATTTTATTCTCTTATTTATTTTTAAAAACGGCATCAGCAGGCATGATAAATACTTCTGTCTTTATATAGTTTTTACTATCATATTTTTGTGCTGTTTACATCGTTAAATATTCAAGGTAAAGTTAGCAGTGATTGACTATTAGTTTTTTATTATAATAGGTAGGCAGCTTATGTCAAAATTAAATGAATAGTCCAAATTCTATTCAAAATGGGTTTTAGCGATAAAATGCAACATTTTCTCTTAATGCCTCACCTGCTGGCAAAAGATTGACAGTTGAGTTCCTGGCGACTCGGAACCCTGATGCCGGAAAATCCATGTTAGAACGCTAACCCAAAATTCACGTATTAGTATTTTGTAGCATTCCTTCACCAGGCATTAGAATATAATAGAATAAAATAATTTTGCTAAATATAGGTTACAAGGATACTTATTGACAGTCATTTATGATTTACCGCTGGTTCGGAAAAAATCCTCTGTTCTGGAAAGAATCAACAAGAAACTAAAGAAAACTCTTTATGTAAACATTAATTTACTATATACTATTAGATTTTTTAATGTCTAAGCATTACTTTTTACAATTTTCATTCAAACATTCGACTATAGTCTATCAACATCCCACTGCTGGACATTTGCCTCCTCCAGCTTAGCACTCAGGGGTGACAACGCATCTGCATTTTGATCCTTAATCGAAGAGATATTTATGTGTCTATAGGTCACAGCATCCATTTGCTATCAGTTGGAGCGTGTGCTCGTTTGTCACCCTTATTTTATAAAATAAAATAAATGTTTTATCAAAAGAACCATATGAAAAAATATTAATAAAATGTAATCTTATTTTTATCTGAAACTTGACGTGAAGTACAAATAAGTTCAAGGCAACAAGTCAAGTTCGAAAACCAGCCACGGTTGCGGTTTGTTTTAAGTTTCCGTTCCAATGTGGCGGATTACCGAACATCTTCGCTCATCTTCATTATACAAAAGGAACTTTGCTCCTTCAACACCCCTGTCTACTCTCATGCCGTGTTTTGTTCGTATGTATGCAAATGTGCTACGCTCAGTTCACAAACAAATACATAACTTTTAGCTACACATAATTGCCTAATCTTTTATAATGTGCGAAGTTAAAGCGGCTTGTGGAGGGCATAATTTTGCTTTAAGATTGAAATATTCTGTAGCCTTGTAATTATTGTGAGCAGATTTTCACATATCTATTTTACAATGTTACAACATAATATGTACTTTTAGTGCTGATTTACGACATTAAAAGAAAACATTGCGAGAAAACTTACATGTCTGAAAAATATAATATTCGTTTTAAGGACAAATCGTGAAGTCCACCAAGACGAAATAATGCAGCGTGGCAGGTTAGTAGCTCCACCCACCCACTCGATGGATAATGGCTAGAAATATAACATAAACTCTCACGCCTAGCACTCAGAGGAATAGGCAGAGTATACAGACTTCCAATTGGCACACATCCCGAAACACATCTCTTGTTTCTTTCACATCCACATAATATATACATACATGTTCGTCGGTAAAGGGTACTCTTAATTTGACTCATCTTAAATATATTGTCAATATGTTCGACAAACGTCCGCGGCGTAACTTGCCGACTCTGCCACCAACTTATTTATGAGTTTGTATTTTCTCATTCATTTTTTCTGCGTGTCCAAACCACCTAGGCATTCCCAATTCTGTTCAAAACATTGCTTCTTGCAAACTACGCTTTTCTCATATCAAATAAATTTCACCCAGCATCACTCCTAGCATACTTACCGCTGCATTACTTCAGAATTAATTTTATTCTCATGCTTCTGCTGCAGCACCCAACATTCACTCCCATATATTAACGTAGGTTAACTAAGATAGCCTTGCAATTCACAACATGACAGTTTCTAGTCATCGAACCTAAGCTATCTTTTATTTACATATTTCAATGCTGATTTACCACGTGCTTGATAATGAAGAAAATCACAGTGAGGAAACGAGCATATCTGAGTAATTAAAAATTAAGGAAATTCTAAAACAGCGCCGTTGTACCGTGTGAATACAACACAGATAATATAAAAAAATAATATAAAAAATAATCCTTTTTAGTGGTAGCACCATGCTACAGCTTTATTGTAGTTGTAAGGCAAATGGGTCGGCTCGACCGGGGATTAACCACGCTCTTACGGAATAGCGCCTTAAAACAGCACCATTAAGTTGCTGTGTTACGTATGAATTAGTCTTGTCAGTATTTTTTTTATAGGAAAAGGGTGACAAACGAGCACACAGTCCACCTGATGGTAAGTGGTTAAGCACACAGTCCATCTGATGATTACTGCGGCCCATAGACATCTACATCTATCCTCTATTACAAATCAAAATGTAGATGCGTTGTCACTCGTGAGGACGAAGATGGAATGCCTCATTTCCAGTAAAAAGGGCCTCCGGTAAGTATTTTGTGATTGTAGAGAACCGAACACCCTTTTTACTGAAATGCCTCGTCATTTCATCTTAGTCTTCAGAGGTGATGTCATATATTATAACGAAGGCTACTTTTAAATTTTAATTATGTATATTTCCAGTTGCACCGACCCATTCTAAGACCAGGAATACGTGCGCAAGTGCGTTCAGAATACTAATATGAAATAAAGCATATGCTGCTATGTTTTATAATGCATGTCACGCCTAATATACGTAGCTCCACGGTAAGTATGGCCACGCTACTGACGATTCTGGATAATTAACATCATAGTGGAGCGTAGAATTTTCTCTCCAGGGCGTTAAGTTCGGTTTAAATCCAACGTTTATATGTGTATATCTTATTCACGCCTGATAAAAGGCTGTGCCAAGCGTGCATAAAACACATCGCGAACTTATTAAATACTTATTACCCGGACTGGCGACGGAAAGCAAAGTCAAGCACGGCGACTTAGTCAAATCTTCTCTACTTTGTAAAAGAACCTCTTACAGGAGTCTGTTTACGGACTGATGAAGATAAAGATACATCAAACTGTGGCAGCACAGTGAACTCTTACTCTCTTTGCAATCTAGAATATGACGGAATGCG
Source organism: Parnassius glacialis (assembly GCA_033319125.1). Lineage (NCBI taxonomy): Eukaryota > Metazoa > Arthropoda > Insecta > Lepidoptera > Papilionidae > Parnassius > Parnassius glacialis. The sequence continues at coordinate 33,109,282 of JAVANC010000013.1, read as the reverse complement.
TCATATTAAATTTTGTTCTGTAAAAATTCAGGAAATAAGAATACAAATCGCTCATCCAAGAGAACAACGATTTCGTTTGTATTTTTCAGGAGAAGGGTTTTAATGTTTGGCATTGAAAATGTGGTGAAAAGTTTTAATAATTTTGAATATATCTTTAAATATTATCGTATGTTAGTTTATTACTAACAATTATTCATAATAGCTTACTATTCAAACATAAAAAAAAATATTTGCAATACCAAATTAAAAAAATCTAACATACACTTATGCCATTTTTTAAACAATAAATAGGCGCCGAGCCGTTTTTAGAAAGAATGAAAACATAAATTTAAACAACGAAATACTCCATATAGTTTTTGTCTGCCCATATAAAAGTAGCATCAAGTAATAGAATTAAATCTTTAAAAATACTACTACCCTACGTACGAAATAACACCGGTCATGGCCTTAATTAAAACGATGCACTAAATATTTAAAGGAAACAAAACAGTTAATTACTATGATTGAAATTGAGGTAATCACTCATCTATTACCATAATAATAATTATTGTGATTTACGTATAGTCTGAGGTCAGAAGAGCAACCGCTACTTGTTCTATCACCGGGGGGGCGACCATCTGTCCCAAGGAGCTGTTGGATTTATCGTCCACAAGTCTCTCGTTAACAACGTTGTAAAGATTTGCAGTGTATCGACGAGAGTAGCGTACCTTATTATCGTAATCACTAAACGGTATTCGCTGAAGGTCATACAGATTTACGCACCACCCTCGGCACACCCCGACGTAGAGGTGGAGTAAATATATCAAGATGTCTTTAGAGCCATGCATTCCTCCAAAATCCACTATACGATGTTAATGGAAAACTTCAACGCAAACTAAGCACAAGAGAGAACGGTGAGCTGAAAGTAGGAAAATTCAGGATAGGGAAACGGAACCCAAGAGGCCAGCAGTTGGCCGAATTTATGAATAAAAAGTAAGTCTTTATAATTAACTCTTTATTCAAGAAGCGGCACCACAGAAAGTGGACCTGGTCGAGCTTTGACGGTTCGGTGACAATTTTTCGGTGGTGTCTCATGTGAAAACTGGCAGCGATCAATAAATGTTGAGAGTTACTCTGGACCTAAACGTTAAGTTTGAGAGGTGTCGTCTAATGAGGACAATGGGGAAGGACCCCCTCGTGCTCTAATCCAAAGTCCCGAAAACTTGCAGCTCGAGTTACAAAACCGGTTTCAGTGCCTAGGAAATTGCAATTCAGTGGACGATATGAAAGACAAGCTCGTGGAAACTGTCCATGCGGTCGGAGCTAAGTTCTGCAAGACCGGCCGCAGAAGAACAAAAAATCTCTCCGATCACACTCTTAATTGCGTGGCTGTACGAGAGACGAAGCTGCAGTCTTCAGCAGAATTGACAGCATACAGGCAACTGAACAGACAGATCTCTAAATGCATGCGGCGAGACTTACTTACGCAACTTCAATACTGCTCGTATTGAAATAGCAATTAGGCGAAACCAGGGCTCCAAAGTCTTTGCCAAAGATCTGCCTGCCCGTAACAAAAAACTGTCAAAGCTGAAGACCGAGTGTGGCAGCATTGTTTCCGAGACACCTGAGATTTTGAGTGAGATTGAGAGGTTCTATGGGCAGCTGTACACATCATCGTTGGAGCCACACGCAAATGTGATTAACTATCCAAGAGCAAGTCTTATCCGACACTGTTCCGATGATGACCCAGACGACAGTCCGGATCATTATCATATGATAACCAGATTAGAATGGCTCTCCAGCACCTTAAAAACGGCAAGTCCCCGGGCGAGGAAAGAATTGCAGCGGAGCTTCTGAAAGCAGGTGGAAAACCGGTACTTGAAGTCCATCAGAAGATCTTTAATGTCGTGGTCCATAGTGAGACGACTCCGGAGGCTTGGAGCAGAAGTGCGGTGGTCTTGTTCTTCAAGAAAGGCGACAATGCTTTCTTGAAGAACTACAGTCCGATTTCCCTTCTGAGCCGTGTCTACGTGCTGTTTTCGAGTGACATTATGAATCGTCTCGCACGCAGACTCGAGAACTTCTAACCTCCCACATAGGCCGGATTCTGAAAAAGCTTTAACACCATGGACTACATACATACCTGTCTTCAAATTATACAGAAAACCGAAGAGTACAATCGACCACTTCGTTTTGGGTATGTGGTCTATGAGAAAGCCTTTGAATTCGTCAAAATTTGGGCAGTGCTACAATTTCTTCAACGGTGCTAAGTTTACTGTCGGTATATCGAAGTGCTTAAGTGTTTGAACCGTAGGGCTATGATGGCTATCAAAGTATGAAACCTATCCAACTGCAGAGAGGTGTAAGACAGGATGACGTAATATCCCCGAAACTCTTCTCGCTGCATTTAAAGACGTTTTCAAGCTTCTGGACTAAAAAAGATACGGTCTTAACGTCAATGACGAGTACATCACTCAGCTTCGATTTGTCGACGATATAGTCCTTATGGTAGAATCATTGGTGGACCTAAGCACTATGCTCAATGTCCTCAAAAGCACAAAACAAGTCATATGTAACGTAATAATCTACTCGTATTAAAAGCATAATCATCTATTAAAGACAACGCTTCTTACATGAATCATCCATCTCATTTATATTATTAGATGTATATGTATATTCATAGTTATTTATATGTACTAATTTATATATATGTTGATATGTATATATAGGTATGTTGATATATGCATGCAGCGATGGAGCGAATTTTATAGAGAACTGTATGCGTGTGATGATCTTAGTGAGGGATCCGGGAATGACGCCGAGACTGGTACGCCAGACCCGGACCTCGATGACACTGAGGTCATCAGTATGAAAGAGATTGAACGTGCGATTCAAAGTTTGAAATGTGGTAAGGCTGCGGGACTAGACAGAGTTACTGCTGAAATGGTCAAGTATAGTGGGCCTCGCGTCTGGGACAGCTTTCATCTGCTGTGCAATTTGTGCTGGCGGACGGGGGATGTCCCGGATGATTGGCGATCCGCAGTCATTGTGCCTTTATATAAAGGTAAAGGTTCACATTTTGACTGCAGGTGTTATCGGGCGATCAGCTTGACCGGTTTAGCAAGTAAAGTTTACTCGAAGGTTTTGACACGTAGGATGCAAGAGAAATCGAGAGAGTAAAACAGGGTTGTGTCATGTTTTCCTGGCTGTTCATACTGTATCTCCACAGCTGTTTACAGAAGCTGAAAGATAGCTGTTTGGGTGTGAAATTGGGTGACATTAAAGTAAATTGTCTGCTGTATGCTGATGATGCAGTGCTTATTGCACCATCAGAGGCAGAACTGCAGGCATTAGTCACGTGTATGAAAGAGGAATGTGAAATTAAAGGTCTCCGCTTGAATGCTAATAAAACTAAGGTTTTGGTATTTGAAAGGGACGAAGAGAGAACGAAGTGTGAAATATGGGTAAATCAGGAATGTCTAGAACAGGTAAATGAAATTGTATACTTGGGGAGTGCTTTTAGCCGGGATGGAAGATGTGATTTAGATGTGGACAGGCGTGTTGCTGCCGGGAACAAAGTCAATGGTGCCCTGACTGCGTTAGTCAAAAGGCAAGGCGTAGTGAAGAGTGCACGCCTTGCAAGACATAACGCAGTATTGGCACCGACTTTGTTATATGGCAGCGAAACCTGGGTATGCCAGAAGAAGCATAAAAGCAATTTGAATGCAGTGGAGATGCGATCTCTTCGTAAAATCTGCGGCGTCACCATGGCTGACCGAAAGCGAAACGAAGAGATTCGCAATATGGCAGGTTTGAAAGATGACCTTATCACAAAAATTGATAAGGGCGTGCTTCGATGGTTTGGGCACGTTGAGCGAATGAGTGAAGACCGAATGGTGAAGAAAATATATAGCGCGAAAGTTAATATTAAAAGGTGCCGAGGTAGACCGAGACTAACTTTCGAAGACCATGTGAGCAAGTTGCTCGAAGAGGGGAGGGTCAAGAGTACTCGGATACCTAGACGTGCATGTATGAAGAAGATAATGAATCTGAAAGAAGCGAAAGAGGTACGTAAGGATCGTGACACTTGGCGATCTGTTCTCTCTGGCTACCCCGTCAGGGATTGTGCGTGACGATAAGTATGTAAGTAAGTATGTTTGTATATATGTATTGTAGTGTATCTACAGTTTACCAGATGAGTGCAAAAGGAGATGTAAGGGAAAGTTAATGTACAAAACAAACCCAATGAAAGTCGTTCTAACACTGACTTTTATTGTGTAGGAATATACTTTACATAGTTATATGATTATTATAAAAATGATGTATAAGCAGAATTACGGAAGTTATACATGTGTGCGTAATTAACAAATGATACTGTTTCTATGTGACCTAACTTGATGAGTAAGTAATACATATTTTATTAATTATTGTGCGGTAACCCGTACATCCTGCCGGCCCAAAAAAAGGAAACTAAGAAGGAAGTACACAAAAACAAGAATTTAACAATCTAAATAAATGAAACAAAGTAAAACATAATATAAACCCTTAAATATTTCATCACTGCACTACACTTGTGACAGAATGTCCAGTCGCACACATCGCAGTCGTGTCCTCGGGGGTGTGACAGACTCTTGGTCTCCGCTCCTTACAGCCGCCATAGGGATTTAGTTCGCAGGGGTGTTCGTCACATACAAGTTCAGGGCTTCCTGGCTTCTGCGACATCGCATGATCACACATCCCGTTATAATGATCAGTCCCAGTATTGAATACATAACTGAGTACTGGTGTACGTCATGTACGCTGAGTGGTGCGTTTTCTTGTTTGAGGTTTGTGATCTGAGTCCTCATTCGACGCCACTCATCTTCATGGTCTTCGGGAATAAACTACTCGAAGTCGAAATTACTGATAATGGAATTCAGTACTGAAGTATCTGATGGGGTCGGTATGTTCCCTTTAAATTTGACTTGGCTCAAGTAGTTGTTGTGACCAAATATAGAATAGGTGTCACTCTTTATTGTACAACCTTGACCGATATATAAGCCATTCCCGGTCAGTAACTTCATTATCATTCTAATGTCAATGCAAAATATGCACACTGTGCATTTACAACAGCAAGAGAATAGCCACTTGTTATCGCAATGCAACTTGACCCATCGCTCGCTACACGGCGCCTCCCTTGTACTGCACATTGTTTTATTATGTATGTTCAAGTTACAAATTGCTTGTTATTTGTAACTCATAAATTGGATTATCTATAGAGCATAATAATTTGTTTGTCTGTTTATGGATACAATTTTGAATGTCTGATTCTGTTAGAGTAAAAAGCAGGTCTTTTTGTAGATTGAACGCGATATAGTTCTATTTATTAGTTTATGTGAATGCTTATGCAAGTAAAAATAAAATTCAATAGTTTTTAAGGTTGAACAATTATAATTTATACACAAGTCTTTGACAACAACACAGAAGGAGAGAATAGAGTGAGAAGTATAAGCATAGAAATATCACATTGACAGCAAATATAAAGTTTGTAAAGATAGCACAAAGATAAGAAGTCTTACGCAAACTTATTAACTATACAGTAATGTCTTAATGCGAATAAATGGGCGAACAGTATGGCATACGAAAGCGTACTGATTACTGGTGGCACAGCGCAGGGCAAGCGATCGGAGCAAGGACGGCCAGCGGTGAACCGGTTTGCTGGTGACATCGCGCCATCGGACCGACCGCCGCATTAGAACAATAGCCACTGCTAATATTTATGTATATATAATAATTTTTGTAGTACTGTCTGTTTGTAATTATGACATTTATATTTATGTACAGATTATTTAAATTTAAACATGATATGTAATGAAATTACTTAAAGTTGCTTATACATTACTTAAATTATATTATATTAATATTTTGTATACCACATCACCCCCTACCAGAGACCGTGCCTACGGGCGAAAATAATCAGGATAACGTACATGTCTTCCTGATCGTGTCTTTTTTATGGTAACTTTATGTTCAATGTTTGGTGTGCTGGTTTGTGTGATGTTGGTGTTAGTGTTATTGTTGTTTGTTTTACTAGTGTGTGTTGTTTTGTCTATATCATGTAATATAAATGCAGGTTTGACACGATCTATTGATACGGTGACTGGTTTACCATTAAAAAAAATTTTAAACGTTTTATCTCCTCTGCTTATTACTTTATGGGGTCCAGAGTATGCAGGCTGTAAAGATCTACGAGCATCATCTCTTAGAAAAACATGGTCGGTTGTTGCTAGATCCTTAAAGACAAAGACTGATCGACTACTACTATGCCTTGATGCTGGAGATGGATGTAAGTTTTTTGCGAATGTACGCAATCGTGTTATATACTCGGTCACATCCGCTGTCCCATCAGCTTGCGGTACAAAGAATTCGCCTGGAAGTCTAATGGCTTCCCCATAAACCAATTCTGCTGATGAAGCTTGAAGATCCGCTTTAAAAGCGCTACGTATTCCTAACAATACTAAAGGAAGAGCTTCGACCCAGTTTTCATTTGCATGACAGGTGATGGCGGCCTTCAGTTGTCTATGAAACCGCTCAACTAATCCGTTGCAAGCTGGATGGTAGGCTGTAGTTTTTTTATGTTGAAATCCCACCATATCTGATAAGCGCTTGAATAACGCGGATTCAAACTGTCTTCCGCGATCCGATATAATGTCTGTTGGACATCCGAAACGAGCTATCCAACCGTAGACTAAAGCTTTAGCTACCGTTTCTGCCGAAATATCACCTAACGGTATTGCCTCAGGCCATCGAGTAAATCGATCGATTGCTGTGAGACAATATCGGTATCCTTGCGCCAATGGTAATGGTCCTATCAGATCTATATGAATGTGCATAAATCTAGCACGCGGTAATTTGAAAGTCCCTATGGGTGAATTCACATGCCTAGTGATTTTTGCACGTTGACATGCTAAGCATGTTCTGGTCCATTCTCGGCAGTCTCTTCTAACACCTAGCCACACAAATCTTTCAGATACTAGTTTGGCTGTGGCGTTCGCCCCAGGATGACTCAGAGAATGAAGGCTTTCAAACACTTGCCTTCGAAGTTCCTTTGTTACGTATGACCTCGGTGGATTGCTTCTCTCATCGCAGTACAGTTCAGTATGAGTACCTGGTATTTTGAGTTTTTTGAGGCATAAGGAAGTACTACTGTTCAGGAGTTGTTGTAGTTCTGTGTCGGAGACTTGAGCTTTAGCTAACACCGTCATATCAATGGGCTGAGTAATGGCTTCGATTCTTGATAAAGTATCAGCTACCACATTGTTCTTTCCTGATATGTGCCTGATATCTGTAGTAAATTGAGAAATAAAATCGAGGTGTCTGAACTGTCTTGGTGAGCAATTTTCTTTACGTGAGTGAAAGGCGTAACAAAGGGGCTTATGGTCTGAATAGATAGTAAATTCTCTAGTTTCCAGCATATGCCTAAAGTGCTTGATAGCTTGATAGACAGCGAGAAGTTCACGATCATATGGCGAATACTTTTTTTGTGTTGCACTTAGCTTTTGTGAGAAAAATGCAAGTGGCTGCCATGAACCCTCCTTACGCTGCTGCAATACAGCACCAATAGCAGTATCCGAAGCATCCGTCACCAAAGCTATTTTAGCAGAACAATCAGGATGTGCTAAAAATGTAGCTTGGCATAAGCTCTGCTTGCATGATTCAAATGCTTCTATTTGTTCCGTGGACATCTGAATCGGATGAGAACCTTTAACTGCACCTGTCAAGAGTTCGTTCAGAGGCGCTTGATACTTAGCTGCATTGGGGATGAATCTTCTGTAAAAGTTAAGCATGCCCAAAAATCTTCTTAACTCTTTGACGGTTTTTGGTCTTGGAAAGTTTTTAATCGCTTCTACTTTGGATGGTTGTGCCTTCGAACCCTCTGCTGAAATATGATAGCCTAAAAATATAACTTCGTCAGACCCAAATACGCATTTAGCTGTGTTTATTACCATCCCAAACTTCTTTAGACGAGTAAAAATCTGACGAAGGTGATCTTTATGTGTCTCATGGTCCTTTGAGTACACTAAAAAATCATCTAAATAAGCATAGCAAAAATCTAGGCCACGAGTCATTTCATCTACGAAGCGCTGAAACGTTTGCGCACTATTACGGAGCCCGAAATTCATGTACGGGAATTCGTAAAGACCAAAATATGTAAGGATGTGATGAATGTAGTTCTGCCGAGGAAGACTAATAACTTTTTCCAGCTCAAAGGTTTCCTTATTCACCAGGGGGAACTTGTGCGCGTCATCTATAGTTACTTAAAAGTTCGCAGTGCGAGATAGGGACCGCCTTCGTACCATAGGTGACTGTTGTTAGTTGGTACTCTTTCAGGGGCGCGTCTGGTGTGCTCCTCCAAATGATGCGTTGTAGGTGTTGATCAGGGTCTCGAATCATTATTTGGCGAAACATCTTCTCGATGTCTGCAGTTATGACGTATTTGTATGGACGACATCTTAAGATGATATGTTGTAAGTTCTTCTGTAGGTTAGGACCACTCTCCATTAAATCATTGAGGCTGTGTCCACTAGATGTTTTTGATGCACCATTGAATACTGTTCGATGCCTTGTCGTAGTGGAATCAGCTTTCTCAACACCGTGATGTGGGAGATAGCTCACGATTGCACCGGTGACATGTGATCGTAATCTCTCATAATTTTTTTGTAACTTTCGGCAAAGACTTCATTTTTGACATCTATCTTCCGTTAGGTAGTCGTCTTGTTGTGGACTGGTAGAATTTCTCACAATACTGTTCGTCTGGTATCAATTCAGCAGCAGAGTCACTGATCTCTTCGAGCTCCCAGTATTGAGAAATCTCTGATGAATCGGTAATTACAACGTGACATTTGAACGTTTTCACTCGTTACCCGAGAGTATCCAGCCCAGTCTCGTTTGTTGAGCTATTGCTTCCATGTTTGGGCCTTTGATCAGACCGCTCATGATGATCTCAGAGTATATGCTTGCGTCTAGTAGAAGATCAACAGGCTTGGAAACGTTGTACTCGGGATCAGCCAATTGTATATGTTGCAGGTGATGCCACGACTCGTTACTGAACGACATATTTGGCAGATTGTTGATAACGTGGTTAGTAACTAATGCTTGAGTTGTGAACTCATAGTCCTGGTAAATGGATTTACATTCAAGCGTGACGACTCCTTTGCCATTTTTCGATCTATTTCCAATTCCAGATACAGATGCGTGATATTGTTGTCGAGGCAAGCCTATCATCTGGGCGGCGTTCTCAGATATCAGAGATATTTGAGAACCTTGATCCAGAAGGCATCTCAAGATGATATACGTGCCATCAGAAGCTTTGACCATGATAGATAAGATAGTCAATAGAATCTCCTCGTCATCTGTAGCGACTTGATTAACGCTATGTTGTTTAGTATTTTGTCGTGTTGACACTTGAGGTATTTGCATTACTAGAGCGGTAGGTACGGGCAACGACCCAGCGGTCACGTCGGCCTGCCTGTTTGCTGACGACGTATTAAGGTTCATACTCGTATTCGCATATGCGTCATGTAACATCGTGTTATGACTCTTTTGACAAACTTTGCATCTTTTTGTCGACGTACATGGATTGTCACTGTATGGGTACAGGAAATTGTAGCAATTTTATAAAAAAAATAATTTCTTGACGGTCATTAACCTCTCGTCCGGTGTAAATTTGATGAATTTGCTGCATTTGTATAGGTAATGACTGTTGTTTCAAATAGGACAGTTAGACGAGTATGTCGCAACAGCTTGAAATTCTCTGCTCGGAAATTTTCCATAGCGATTACCACCGCCTACTTGAAAATGAGGATTGTATGGCTTGCTATTATCCATCTTTTTTTGATAATTTTTGTAAAATGATGTTGAGACCTCTCGTTCCTTTTTACCCATTGGCTTTAGAGCGTTGAACTTGCTCTCTAAAAAGTCCATAAGTTCAGAAAGCGATGGTGAATCTCTTGGCGACTTTCGTGCTTCTTTATAATCATGGTATGTTTCAGTATCCAGCTTCTTTGCTATGAGATGGACTATCAGTGGGTCCCAGGTACTTGTATCGATGCCTAAGTTCTTTATGGCACGGATACATTCCATAGATGTGTCATTCAGACGTCTAATCTTGTATGCCGACTGTTTGTGAGCGACCGGTTGATTTCGAAAAATCTCAATTTGCTTAGTTAACTAAGCAAATTGAGATTTTTGGGAGAGAGAGGAGAGAGTTGTGGGTTGTTATATCTATGCATTAACAGTTCCCATGCCGTGTTATAGTTTTTCTGCTGAGATGTTTAGATGCTGAATAAGTCGCTCGGCATCTCCTCGTAATTTTCTTTTCATGTGCTGCATTTTCTGGCTTTTTGTGAGCAGGTTGTTGTAATGGATACTCTCTACGTAAAGATCGTAGAATGTAGGCCACTGTATTTGCCCGCACGACTGTCAAATCCGATATTTCTCCGTAGCTTTGCCAATTCCCAAATGACATTTAAGCCCTCTAACGAAAATTACTGTTAAAACAATTGTGTCGTTTTTTCTATAAAGAGAACTTGAGCAACGGGAACTTGTGACATCAAAATGTAAATTTCATATTTTTAGTAGTTACGTCATTGTTCTAGTGGATGAACGAAATAATAAAATACAATCAACGCGACCATGATACCTCCCAGCAACAATGAATTTACTGAAGCTAATGCAGTCAGCATTAGCTGGTCGGTAAGTGAAGAAACCCTCAACACTTAAGTTAGCACGTTACTACAGTATCAAGTTGGTGAGTTAAGTAATGTTTTCAAAATCGCTTAATATTTTCGGGTTTATGTAGGGACCATGTGGCGGTGTAAGAATATCTACGACTGGAGTACCGTCTCGTGAGTGTCGTACGACAGCAATAAATCAAACCATGCGATGGGCAGCAGCACCTTCTTGATAATAACTAAAATTAAAAAAATTAAAAAAACTGCAGTGGCCAACCCGCCTGCGAATTACATGAGTGGACTTTTATAGGCTGTAATGAAAACTGAATTTAGATTTGAATATCCCCGTACAACAATATAATTGGTATATCTCATTGCTTTATTTTATAAGCTACATTTCAGATACTATACTTGTACTAGGCTTGTCATCAAAATCTTCTTTTAAAAGAAAAACTTTTAAGAATATTAATGATGTGATAAGTACACAGATATTGTACTTAGTTGGAGAGCAATTCAATAATTATATTAACCTTCGACATATTACATTGTTTCGGCGGCGCTCCACCGTTTCAGTTAATTAAAACGCGTCTGAATTCTGCAGTTGTAAATTTTACGTTTGCGAGTTTTTTATAAAACTTTTCGACAGAGCATCCAGTTTTCTGTTTATTTATGAGCTTTGGCTGGCGGCGGACGGACGGTCCGCTCAACCAACAATATTTTCACATTAATGTTTGCCGGTTTTTGCAATACTGATTTAGGCATATGGAATAATATATATTTTGCAGTCTATGTTTTAAGCTTTTATTAGGTTATATATCTTTGTTTTTCTTTTACAAAAGGACACACAAGAACTTTCTCCTGTATGGTGTAAGCACAAATATAAATTGCATGTCCATATGCACCCAGATTTAAAATTACTTGCAGGCTTTATTTACTTTGTAATATTAAGTATTCTATGGCCATACACACATGTTCTGTGCCGGATACAATGTCGCGGCCCTGGAGCTTCGCAGGAAAATGCTAAGCTACTTCCCTACTGAGCCGCAAATTTACACCATTTTTTAGTAAAATATTTCACTGTTTATATAGTTTTCGATTAAAAGTAACTTTCAACCACGTTAATAAAACTACTTTTTTTATAGGATAAGGGTGACAAACGACCACACAGTCCACCTGATGGTGAGTGGTTGCTGTGACCTATAGACATCTACATCCATCTTCGTTTACGAATTAAAATGCAGATGCGTTGTCAGCCGTGAGAACTAAGATAGAATGCCTCTTTTCTATTAAAAATTTTCTCCGGTTCTCTACAGTCACCATTCAAAACACAGCAGCGTTAAGCTGCTATTTTACGCTGATGTTCTGTGAGAGCGTGGTCCTTCCCCGGTCGAGCCGACCCATTCGTGCTACAACTATACTACTAATGTAGCTGCAGCATAGCCCTACCACGTAAATTTCTTCAATGCATGTTGATCAAGTTTTCAGAAAGAGTTAAACCGACTTAAGTAATTATTTTTATTATATATTTATTACTTCAGAGACAGTCCTATACATTTTTAAAAATATTAAACCCTTAAGGGTGGAAAGAATAGAGAACAAAGTTTTTAAGGTATTTATTGAGATGAAATTCTAGTTTTTAAACTTGAAACAGTAACATTCCTTAGTCCAGTTTTTTTTACGTGGTAGAACCACACTGCAGCACGATATTTGTGCTGAAAGGAACAATTATTGCTGTTCTGTATTTTATCAGTTACCATGTAGTGGCGGTGTTACAATATCCACTACTGCATATCATCCCGTGGGTGCCTTAATAGGCGACAAAGAGAAACAAATCAGGAGATGAGCAGAATCCAGGTCCTTCAAAAGAGTTTTTGGCAAGGCAAAGTCAGAGCACATAGGCAGAATTGTCGAGAAACTAGTTCGCCTTCCTTTGGGAACCCGTGAATTCTAGTCTCTTGCCAAGGCTGTCCAAGGGAATTTCTGTAAGCCATCATTACCATCTCTGCACAGGAAGGACGACTCACTGGCCCATGCTGCAAAAGAGAATATCGACCTTTTAGGCTCCCTTTTTGCGTCCAACTCGACTCTTGATGACGGGAGGAACACACCGCCGACCATCTCGCGGCGTAAGTGGTCCATGCCGGATGTGCGGTTCTCTCAGCGCTCGGTTCGCAAAGCACTTCTCTCCCTGGATATCGACAATTCGAGTGGGCCTGACGGAATCCCACCCAGTGTGCTGAGGACGTGTATTCCGGACTTGGCACCGGACTAACGCATGTTTTCCGGTACTCCTACTCCCTAGGAGTAGTCCCGAAATCATGGAAGACAGCTTTTGTCCACCCGAACCCTAAAAAAGGCGACTGCTCAGACCCGTCCAACTACAGGCCTATCGCCATCACCTCCTTGTTCTCCAAAATTATGGAATCCAGTATTAACTGCCAGCTCATACGGTACCTTGAGGATCACCAGCTAGTTAGTGACTGCCAATACTGTTTCCATCGGGGTCGATCAGCTGGTGATCTTTCTGTTTTAACTGACTCATATATGGGCGGAAGCAGTAGAGTCCAAGGGGCGTTGGCCGTTAGCTTGGACATTGTGAAGGCCTTCGATCGGGTTTAGCACAAAGCGCTTCTTTCGAAGCTCCTTTCCTATGGGCTTCCCGAGAAATTTCGCAAGTGGATTACCAACTTCCTTACAGATCAGAGCATCAAGGTTGTTGTAGACGGTGCATGCTCCGACTACAAGCCTATTAACGCTGGTGTTCCACAAGGCTGTATGCTATCACCAACGGTGTTTCTTCTGCATATCAATGATACTCGTATGTTGCTAACTGGTAACATTGATTGCTATGCGGTTGACAGCACTGGTGATGCTGTATACACTGGCCATGCCAATATTTCTTAGGAAATCGTCGCCGAGTGCCAGAACAAACTTGTTTCTGAAGTCGAGTCTTTGCTGAACAAAGTATCGGATTGGGGGCGACTAAATCTAGTCCAGTTTAATCCTCAGAAGACACAAGTTTGCCCGTTTACCGCTAAAAATAACCCTATCCCATTCTTGCCTCAGCCAGTATCGGAATCCTTGGAGTCGACATATCGAGTGACGTGCAGTGTCGTGGTCACTTGGAAGAGAAGGCCAAATTGGCCTCTAAAAGGCTTGGCGTGCTCAACATAGCGGGGCAGTATTTCATGCCGGCACACCGCCTGCAACTTTACAAGGCGCAGGTTCGGCCTCACATGGAATACTATTCCCATTTCTGGGCAGGGGCTCCCCAGTGCCAGCTCCTTCCACTTGACCGCATCCAACGCAGAGCAGCTCCAATCGTCGACGACCGAGTCCTTTCCGATTGGCTCGATTCATTCGCACTGCGAAGAGATGTTGCATCCCTTTGCATTTTCTTTCGCATCTACCACGGGGAGTGCTCTGAGGAATTGTTCGGATTAATCCCAACCGCTAAATTTCACGAACGCACATCGAGGCAGAACTCCCGATACCATCCACATCATCTGGATGATTGGCGGTCCACCACTGTGCGATTTAGAAGATGTTTTCTTCCTCCACGACTTCCTTGTGGAATCGATTACCATCAGCGATTTTTCCGGACCAGTACGACTTAGGGACCTTCAAGAAAACTACCTACTCCTCTTTAAAAGGCCGGCAACGCATCTGCAATTCCCCTGCTTCACCTGGTGTTGCAGTTGTTCATACGCGGCGGTAATCACTTACCATCAGGTGAGCCGCATGCTTGTTTGCCCCCTCTCCTATAAAAAATGCATATATTATGACAACCTTTAATGTGATAATGTAATTTCATGTGATAAAGGGCCTCTATCCTTAGCCAACGAGCTATGGCAAGACCGAGCAGTACAGTGCATTTCCGACCGGGAGACCATATAGAAAGACAAGGAGCTCCATGGGAGGTTCTACAAGGCTCTACATGAGCCTTTCGTAGATACAGTCGCCTCCGTCCACTGGCTACGTTTCGGGGACCTCTTAAGGGAAACAGAAACAGAAACTTTTTTATTTAATATAGATTGTAAATAATACTTATTGATAGTCACTCTTTTATTTAATTACCACTGGTTCGAAAAAAAGACCTCTGTCCTGGGAAGAACCAGCAAGAAACCCAGCGGGACTTTTTTTTAAAATAACAGCTTATGATCATGTATGTTACACAATTTATCAACACAACAAATCAGAAATAGCTTGGTAGCGATCACCTCATTTTCAGGGGTTATTACCATCTATAAATTCTTTAATATTATAATAATTCTTCATATACAAACTTAGTTTAATAAAGTTTTTGAACTTTGAGCAGGTCAAATTTTGTACGTTTTCTGGAATTTTGTTGTAAAAGCGTATACATCGCCCCAAGAATGAATTACTTACTCGATGGAGTCGAGTAACTGGTACTACTAGCTTGTGTTTGTTCCTAGTATTTACAGAATGAATATCACCTACTTTTGTTAAACTACTTTTATTTTTATGTACGTACATTACATTTTCATAAATGTATTGAGAGGCCAAGATTAATATATTAATTTCCTTAATTTTTTGTCGCAGCGACTCTTTAGGCTTTAAATCATAAATTGCAATTATGGCCCTCTTCTGTAAAACAAATATAATTTCAGTGTCAGCTGCATGTACCCATAGTAAAATACCATACATCATTATGCTATGGAAATAGCTTAAGTAAACTAGTCTAGCTGTTTCAACACTGGTAAGACTTCTAATCTTTTTTACAGCATATGCTGCAGAACTAAGATTGCTTGCTAGTTTTGATATATGGGGGCTCAATTGAAGCTTCGCGTCTAGTGTGATTCCAAGGAAAATGGTGGTATCTACATGAATCAGTTTCTCCCCATTGAAAATTACATGAGTATTTAATTGTTTGACATTTGGAGTCATGAATTTTATACATTTTGTTTTAGTGCCATTTAAATGCAAATTATTAACATTGAACCAATTTACTAATTTAGATATAGCATTATTTACTTCGTCATATTTTTGTAATTGTCGACTTAATTTGAAAATTAAAGAAGTGTCTTCTGCAAATAATACTATATCATGATTACCCCAACTATGTAAGGTAAGTCATTAATGAACACAAGAAACAGAAAGGGGCCGAGAATTGAGCTTTTAGGCACGCCCATTCGTACCATCGACCCACAAGAGCTCATACTGTTAATGACAACTTTTTGCGTTATCTTACTTAAATATGAAATAATTAATTTCAAAGCATTACTTCTTACACCGTAGTGTTGAAGTTTCCTGATTAATGTTTCATGGTGAACATAAACGAAGGCCTTGGGTAGGTCACATAATATATCCAAAGCATCCTGTGAATTCTCCCATGCATTAAAGATATATTTAATCAGCTCAACACCGTCATCAGTTGTCGAGCGACCCCTTGTGAAACCAAATTGATTTTTATGAAGTAAATTATTTATATTAAAGAAATTTAACATTTGATCAAGAATAATTTTTTCAAAATCTTAGTAAGTATTGGTAGTACAGAAAAAGGTCTAAAATTGCCGGGGTCTAATGTACTAACAGACTTAAATAAAGGTGTTACTTTACTATGCTTCATTAAATCAGGAAACACGCTAGATTCGATACTAGTATTAAAAATAATAACTAAATGAGGCGCGATTGTATCTATTATAGACGCAATAACTTTAACGGAAATCCCCCACAGATCCGCAGTTTTCTTAACATCAATAATTTTAAAATATTTTACAATATCTTTTGATGATGCTTTATGAAATGTAAAATTCTTTGTACACGCATTTACATTTTGTTTAAGTAATGATTCGGCAACGGCAGGAGAAGAATTCAGTCACTTAGTGGTTAATATCGGAATATCAAGAAATATTTCTCAAAAACCATTGCAACGTCCTGATCTGATTCAGTTAATTTGTTGTTAACACTTAACTGGTAGTTTGAATTGCGACAGATTTCCGATAGTTGATCTTAACAGTTTCGCTATTTATTATACTCCCTGTCATTTTAGTTTTATTAGAAGCCGTCTTATTTTGTTGCAAATACAAAGACTTGGCTGCACCCTTTTAAATATTTTTGAATATTTATTTACATATTCCCTAAATTCGACGCTATGATTATATGACCTTTCATGGTAAAGATCATATAACCTCTGTCTGCTCTTATGGACTCCTACCGTCGCACATTCAT
The DNA here is from genome assembly GCA_033319125.1 of Parnassius glacialis. Lineage (NCBI taxonomy): Eukaryota > Metazoa > Arthropoda > Insecta > Lepidoptera > Papilionidae > Parnassius > Parnassius glacialis. Next base: position 33,092,399 of record JAVANC010000013.1, on the reverse strand, counting down.
TCAATGACTTCCGACTGTTCAAGGAGAATATTTTAGAAGTAAAAATATTATTAAATTTATTGCAAATAGGCTTAAATAATGTTCCATACAAAAAATTTGGATCATTTTGGTATGAAAGTGATGGAAGTTTTTTCACTTTGTTACTTCTAAATGTCTCCAAGCGACGTGCATTTACTGGAACAAACACAACTTTCTCATCTACTTACTTTTTGTGAACATAAGGTAACGATACTACTTGTCCACAATGATCAGAACTTAATTTTTGAATTATACATTTATGCAACGGCTTCACATTAGTAAAATGTTGTCTATACATGTTGCACTAGATTGAGAAATATGCGTTGGCTCTAAAAATAAATTAAAAATACCATATGATTTAAGCAATGATCTAAATCTAATATTGATGGAACCGAGGGTTATATCTGTGCGATACATGAAATATATCCTAAATCCGTCAGGCCGACGACATCTGTCGAGCTTGTCGTCATCCTGTTGAGTCACTTAGGCATGTCATCTCCGGTTGTTCGGCGCTTGCTAACTCTGAGTATTTGCACAGACCAACCTAGTAGCCAAGATTCTACACCAGGAGCTCGCTCTGAAATACGGTCTCGTGGATCGGAAAATGGTATATTATAAGTACTTGCCGGAAGCCGTGCTCAAAAATTACCGTGCCAGGCTCTACTGGTACTAGGCCATCATCATAAACAGGACTATTCTCGCGAATAAGCATGATATTGTGCTGATGCACAGGGCACAATCCTCGATATTTTTGGTCGACATTATCATTCCTTGTGACGAGAACCTCGTGAAAGCCTAAACAGATAAGCGAACAAAATATCTGGACCTGGCTCATGAGGTGAGGGCTTGCATCTGGTTGGGTTTTGATTAATTCATGTATTTTTTATGTATTTATTTTATTTTATTGATACTTATGTATATTTATCATTTTCATTTACACATTATATATACAGCCCAACCAGATGAGAAAAATATATAGGAGTAGATACCCCACATTCTTTATTTCGGATGGCAAATAAGTTAAGTATGACTTAGATTAGGTTAGTAATTGAGAACATTAAATAAAATAAATTAAATTAAATTAAATTAAATTCAAACTAATATCGAATCTTTACCTAAAATGAAATCTCAATTAAATCAAAATATAAATAATAATCAAATAATAGTAATGTCAAAATAAATATAATTAAATAAAATCAAACAAAAAATTAAATAAAAATCATAGAAATCATATAATGTCTTAATTTTTAATTAGATTTAATACAATAAAAATACAATAAAATATCAAAATAAAATCTAATGAAGTCAATTTGGATGGAAACTGTCCCCCAACTAGTTTTATTTGAATCCGAAACAGATGTTTGCACCCAGCCATCTTCTCTATTGAAGTAAGGATTTTTTTTATTACAGTAGCATTGCCAATCGTCCTTGGAAGGAATCGGTGTTCTTTAGTGAAGATTTCTGGTCTATCAAATCTGAAGGGGGCGATCTCGTATATGTTCACAGTCTGCAGACATCCAACGCAAAAATCTATGCTATAAATTGCACGAAACGTCGGGAATATAAAATAAGTTAATATACGCGATAATATAAATAAAACTAGTTTACTTAAAAGTGTAGTGTTCGCGTAAACATAAGAAATCATGGTGTTAAAAATTAGTTGGCTAAAATCCACGTGATAAAATAATATATGTCTTACCTAGTTTGAAGAGCACCTCCCGCCCTTCCTTAATTGCGTGCAATTGGTGTACTTCAAATTAAGTAAGACACATCATTTTATTTTGTTATGCGGATATTAGTTAATACATTTTTAACAACTTCATTTTAATGGATTTCCGCAAAGTAACGCCTAATTCTAATATTTATCTTTTTATTTTCATATGTGCTACCATTATGGTGTTTATTTAAAGTGTATCCCACCATGTTCCTATTTCTATTCCTAATTGTTCTAATCTCTACTCGCTATATCTATCTATATATTTTTACTCTTATCTCAAGTATAATCTAATATATTTATTTATGCCCATACACAAATAAACCCTCGTATATGATTAAAAGTTCTGTGAAATATATAAACCAGATTAATTTGGTCTATTAATATGAATAGTTGACAATGTATAGAGAAAACAATGTCGTGGAACACAGGGCGAGTAACGAGAAAATAATCAATCTCCCGGGTCCACTTGGAAGCAATCAACGGTCTGTTATTGCGTCCGTCCAATCCGATAAAAGAGCCGATATATCAAAGACGTCCGCGGTTCAATTACTAGCCAATGTGCTATCTCTTAGTCGCAGTAATCGAAAATGAAAATAGTAATAGACGTTTCAGACTAAACGCTTCGAAACACAGTAGAAGGTTTTGTCAATGACAAAAAGGTTAAGTGAGTTTCTAACGTGAGACTTATAGTGCAGAGATAGCATTAGCAACAGCAAATTTTAATTTGCATTTCTGCAAACTATAAATATTTTTTTAAATTATTAATTCTATATATTATTATTCTATTCTATTTTATAGTCCCTTTGTTAGAAGTTACAAAAACCACCAAGTGTGGCAGATAAGATCCTGTATTATTTTTAAATCTGAATTTTATAAATCGCATAACTTTCAAATTGTCGAATCAGGAGGCGTATTGATAATATTTTTTTTTTATAGGATAAGGGTGACAAACGAGCACACAGTCCACCTGATGGTAAGTGGTTGCTGCGGCCCATAGACATCTACATCTATCCTCTATTACAAATCAAAATGTAGATGCGTTGTCACCCGTGAGGACTAAGATGGAATGCCTCATTTCCAGTAAAAAGGGCCTCCGGCCACCTGCACTCACCAAGCGAAACGCAGAGGTGAACCTCTACTTCACGCTGGTTTTCTGTGAGGTCGTGGTACCACCCCGGTTCGAGCCGGCCCATCCGTGCGACAGCAAAAACTGTCGCGTGGCTCTACCACTGTTTAATATGCAGTGTATCTTCAATTTTGTATAGGATCTATTCTCATGAGCTTTACATCAGATTCTGGTAGGCTATGGCTGATAAACTTCTCTGCGTTTACTCATACATTGTAGCACAATCATCTCGTAGACATTTCAAAAAATGTCTCGACCCTACATTAAGATTAAACGTTATATATACATACTGCAGCTGTAATAGGGGAAACTACCTGGGAAGTATTACTCTCTTACAGAATAGCACCATTAAACAGTAGACCAATGCTGCTGTGCTTTGCTTTGATGAGTGTTGAGAACCGGAGACCCTTTTTACTGAAATTGAGGCATTCGATCTTCGTCCTCAGGTGTGACAATGCATTTTCTTTTTCCTTCTTAATTGATAGGCAATGCATATTTTTTTGCTTCTTAGGTGATAGGTGCATCTACATCTATGGACCTCAATCCACTTCACACACTCACCCCAGTCCAATCCACTTTCCATCCGGGTGTACTATGTGCTAGTTTGACATCTTCACTTCTATATAAAAATTTGAAAGTGACTTAACCTACCAAAACCACAATCGGTAAATGCAGCTACCTACACTCTAATACCTAATAGAGTGTCTGCAGATACATACTCGTATATGTAGTAGTAAAACAAACACTGGCAGAATAACGTATGACTTGCGTTACGTTTTCAGACGGTCTCCACGCACGCTTCTCTATATTGCATAAAAATCCTTCACTAGTTTGCCTAGACCTGTTACCACCGAAGTCTTAAACTATAAGTGCAGGGGTTCACATGCCCCACTAAGACGCCCCGTTAGATAGGTTTATTTATTTTTTTATTTATTTAACTTTTTTGAACCTTATAAAAAGTACAAAAGGCGGACATAATGCTTAAAGCATTCTCTGCCTGTCAACCTTGAGGAGTGGAAAAACATCGAAGGCGGTTATTATAATACATAACAGTAAAGAATAAGAAATATAATGAATTTAGAAATTATAGCATATAAACATAAAGGTAAAAAAATACATATACCATACATACATATATACATATATATACATATATATATATATACATACCACATACACACATATATATATATATACACATATACACATATAAATACATGTATACACACAAATATACATATATACGTAAAAAACATATGATGATGAAATTAGCTACTAACACAGATTAACTAAGATGATGACGCCAACTTAGGAATTCTTTACGACTTTCAAAAAATGTTCTTTAACATACTTTTTAAATGTTACTTTGTTGGAGCGTTGTCTCAAAGTTTCAGGCAGTGCATTCCAAAGTCGCGCAGCTCGTACAGTAAACGAGGAAGAAGAGAAACCGGAACGGTGAAGTGGAATGGAGAGCGTAAGAGTCTCCGAAGAACGTAGAGGTCTTTTATGCGTATCAGATAGAAATTGAAACTTACGTTTCAAATAGTCGGGACAACGATTGTCGAATAAAATAGAAAAAAGTGTGAGAAGTGTCCTGACTTGCCTCCGTTGGCGAATGGGAAGCCAATTTAGCTGAAATCTAAAGGAGGAAACATGGTCAAACTTGCGAAGACAGAAGATGAATCGGACACAGTTATTTGCGAGACGATCCAGCTTGTCTAGATGGTTCTCATTAAGATCAGTACAACACACATCAGCATAATCAATAATCAGCATAATAATAAAGGTTATCCGTGCGCTAATAGTTGCACTCGCTCGTTTGAGCATATGCCCTCAAATTATTTATTTATGTCATCATCATCATTATTACAGCCCTTCACAAGTGCACTGCTGAACACAGGCCTCCCTCAAGTAACGCCAAAAAGCACGGTCGAGCCACCTGAATCCATTGACTACCTGCATGTCTTACCAGTTTGTCACTCCATCTATTGGGGGGACGCCCTACACTTCAAATGCTGGTACGAGGCTGCCACTTTTTAATAATAATAATAATATGTGTTTTATGCACGCTTGACCAAAGTGCTTAACAGCCTTTTGTCCGGTGTGAATAAGACGCACGCATATAACGGTTGGGTCATGCCTGTTCTCATGTATACCTTTGGCATACTCAGGTGGACTCAGACCGAACTGAACGCTCTGGACAGAAAAGTCCGCACTATAATGACGTCCCACAGGGTGCATCATCCGAGATCGTCAGTAATGAGGCTGTACTTGCCGCGGAAGCATGGTGGACGCGGCTTTTTAAGCGCGCTTACCATGCATAATCGCGAAGTGTGCAGCCTCCGTAATTACTTTCTGACGAGAGCGGATGATCCATACTATAGGGACGTTATTTGTTGTGATAAAGGACTTACCCCTCTATCCTTAGCCAACGAGCAATGGCAAAACCCGGCAGTACAGAGCATTTCCGACCGGGAGACCGTATGGAAGGAGAAAGAGCTCCACGGGAGGTTCTACAAGGCTCTACATGAGCCTTTCGTAGACACAGTCTCCTCCCTCCACTGGCTACGTTTCGGTGACCTCTTTGAGGAAACCGAGGGTTTTGTCTGTGCGATACAGGATCAGGTTATTAAGACCAACAATTATCGGAGATACATCATAAAGGATGGCACCTTTGACGTCTGTCGAGCTTGTCGCCATCCCGGTGAGTCACTTAGGCATGTCATCTCCGGTTGTTCGGCGCTTTCTAACTCTGAGTATTTGCACAGGCACAACTTAGTAGCCAGGATTCTACACCAGGAGCTCGCTCTGAAATACGGTCTCGTGGTTCGGAAACTGCCGTATTATAAGTACTTGCCGGAAGCCGTGCTCGAAAATGACCGCGCCAGGCTCTACTGGGACCGGGCCATCATCACGGATAGGACTATTCTTGCGAATAAGCCTGATATTGTGCTGATGGACCGGGCACAGTCAAGGATATTTTTGGTCGACATTACCATTCCTTATGACGAGAACCTCGTGAAAGCCGAAACAGATAAACTGACTAAATATCTGGACCTGGCTCACGAGGTGACCGACATGTGGGGTGGATTGCCGGCTGAAATTATACCTGTAGTCGTCTCTGCGAACGGGTTAATCCCAGTCAGCCTCTCGGGTCATCTGAGGCGACTGGGACTCCGTGACGGACCGCTCCAAGCTCAAATGCAGAAGGCGGTGCTCCTCGATACCGCCCGCATCGTCCGCCGGTTTCTTTCCCTTTCCCCCTAACCCTCGGCCGTTTGGTCTCCCCTGCCGAGGGCTTCCATCTGGTTGGGTTTTTATTTATTTATGTATTTTTTATGTATTTATTTTATTTTGTTGATATTAATGTATGTTTATCATTTTCATTTACAATTATATATTTATACAGCCCAACCAGATGAGAAAACTATATAGATACCCCTAAATAATAATATTTTAATTGCATTAAACATGGTATATAAAAGTATAATAAATGTTCCCCATCGGTTGTGGGTTATTCGAGCTATATGGCCGGCACATTGCCACTTCAGCATACTTATCCGTTGGGCTATGTCGATTACTCTGGTTCTAATGCGGATATCCTCGTTTTTAAGTGACGTAGATAAACTCCGAGCATAGCAATTTCCATAGCTCGCTGAGCGACCTAGAGCTTTCTCTTAGAGCCAGCAGTGAAGATCATCACTGGCAACACGCACTGGTTCTAGTTTTTGAGGTATGCCTGAGTAGTGTCGAGTTCAATCAGTCGATTAACCTCTGGGTCGAAGTTAGACTTACCTAGACGGACTATTTGTCCTAGATAAACATACCCGTCAAAAACTTCAAGCTTAGTGCTCCCAATAACTACCGGCATATGTATGACATGGACGTTACACATGACATTTGTTTTGTCCATGTTCATCTTAAGACCTATCCATTGGGAGATACTATTGAAGATAGTGCTTATATACTCCAGCAATTCTGCCATAAGTACTATATCTTCGGCAAATTTAAAGTGAGTGATGTGTTCACTATTGACGTTAATACCGTATCCTTTCCAGTCCAGTAGCTAAAAAAGTAGCAATGCAGTGGTAAAGAGTTTCGGGGGTATTACGTCACCCTATCTTACACCTATCTGCAGTTGGATAGGTTTCGTACTCTGATTTTGTACTTGGATAACCATCGTAGCCCTACTGTACAAACCTCAGAAGAGACTGCAGCACCGCCCAAATTTCGTCAAAAATCAAAGGCTTTTTCATAGTCCACACACGCCAGACAAAGTGGCAGGTTGTACTCTTCGGTATTCTGTACAATTTGCCGAAGGGTATATATTTGGTCTATGGTACGAAAGCCTTTTCAGAAATTGGCTTGTTCGAGAGGCTGAAAGTCGTCGATTCTGCGTGCGAGACTGATGATTACTCTCGAAAACAGCACGTAGACGCGGCTTAGAAGGAAAATCGGTCTGAATTTCGTCAGGAGAGTGTTGTCACCCTTCTTGAAGAACAAGACTACCGCCGGAGTAGTGCCACCATGGAGGACGGGATTAAAGAGTTTTTGAACAACTTCAGTTTTCGTTTTTCCACCCGCTTTTAGAAGCTCCTCTATTGATCCATCCTCAGTAACAAATTTTTAAGTAAAAGTTTGTTACTAATTCTAATATCGTAATTACAAACATGTTTGGCTCTATATTTCTGAGTTATGATAAACAATAAATTTCAATAGGGTTGTAAAGTTCCTTGTCTATAATACTTATCGATGATCTTTTCTACCCATATATTATGTTAATAACGAAAGTCGCCGATAACAAATAATTATCAAATGTCTATTAATTAACAGGTTTCCAACTTAACCTAGACTTAAATTATGGCTAAAAAGCGCAAAAATTGGGAATTGTCGTCTGAAACAGAATGATTATCTTAGTTCTAAACACTTAACATAAGACTGTTGAATGACTGACAAGACAAACGCAATGGTTATAACCAAGAAACTCAAATATGACACTCCACATATGCATATGGGAGGAACAGTCATAAGAATAGTGGAAGAATAGAAAATACTTGGACTTACTATCGACAGGAAGTTAACGCTCCACAAGCACGTACTCACAATATGCCGAAAAGCTGCCAATATATACAAACAACTCTCAAGAGCAGCCAAAATTGAGTGGCGGCTGAACCCGGCGATTATCAGGACAATATACATAGCTGTAATAGAACCAATACTCCTGTACGCAGCTAGTGCGTGGGCTACAGCAGCAGAAAAATCTACATCCAGAAGCAGTTAAATGTGATCCAGAGAGGATTCGCACAAAAAATGTGCAAAACCTATCGGACAGTCTCCCTAAATGCAGCATTGATCCTAGCAAGGTTGCTTCCTCTAGATCTTCGGGTTCAAGAAGCAGCCTCTCTTTATGAAGCAAAGAGAGGTAAGAGAGAGTAGAATCTCATTCCTAAAGGCAGAACATCCGGCAAGGGAAATGGAGATATCATTTGAATGCCTGGAAGATATGGAGCCCGAAACTTTAATGAATCTTAACATCAAAGGTGTGCAAATTTTTACAGACGGAAACAAAATTGACGGTAAAATCGGAGCAGCATTATCCTATTGGAATAATGACGTTGAAACTAAAACAGAAAAGTTTAAGTTGGAACCGTTTTGCACCGTTTTCAGGCTGAGCTATTTGCTATCTACCAGGCAACGAAAATTACACTGCAACAAAACACGACCACAACTAACGTATTCAGCGATTCTAGATCAGCCCTAGAAATTATTCGAAATCGTGACTCATATCACCCCTTAGTAATGGTCATAAAGGAAAATGTAATTTCCATTAAAGAAAAGAACAATACTATCCGCCTGTTCTGGATCATGGCACACCTGGGGGTGATAGGCAACGAGCGAGCCGACCAGTTAGCCAAGGAAGCTGCTTTATATAAAAAAAACTGCTTCTGACTATGACAAATATCCCATTTCATATATAAAGCGACAGATCCGGTTGGATAGCGTAGAAAAATGGAACAATCGTTATATATTAGGCAACACCGCCGCGGTAACAAAGATGTTTTTACCAGATGCAGACCGTGCGTACAGATTATTGCATAAGTTAGACCTCAGCCCTATAATAGTTCAGGTATTTACTGGTCATGGTGGGTTTTCAAGCTACCTCAACCGCTTTAAGTGTAAAGACTCTCCAGAATGTATTTGTGATTCTAAAAAGGAAGAAACTGTGAAACATTTATTATTAGAGTGCCCTAAAAACATTGAAAAAAGATTGAAATTAGAAATAATTACAAATATTAAACTCAAACTAGAAAATATATGTGTATTATTAGTATGTAAAAGGCATAGAAATAAGTTCATAGAATATTGTATAGATATAGCAAAAGAAGCAATAAATAGAAATAAGTCTAGGAATAAGTATTTCGATAATATATACTGTGTTATATATTCAGAATATACTAACAAAACAAAAATGTTAAAGTTAAAGATAAATATAGTGTGAAAGTAAACTTTATACTCTAATGAAATTTAAGTAAGCAAAATTGTAGCACATACACTCTAAAATAAAAAACAAAGCATACAAACACACCCACACAAAAAAAAACATAAACACAGGAAACTGTAAGAACACTAACGATTTCCCCCACCATCCAACAGAGCAAGGGCTGCAAAAAAAAAATCGTCGAAGCCGGTACATAGTTGAGGAAAGTCTCCGATGTGTGTTGGAGGACACCTTAGCGGTGGAACACACTATAAAAAAAACATAAGACTGTTTATTCCTGTTTTATTGCACCCCTTTGAAAAAGTGCAGTATACCCACAATATTTTCTGATACTACCAATACTATTAAGTATAAAAGTTTAGTTTATATTTTCGAATGTTTTTATTTCTTCTTCCCTTGTTTTCCCCAGACTCAAGGGCCAAATGTAGAGAGGTTGCCTCATGATGATTGTGTTTACAAGACGTAAATTTGTTAAATCTGTTTAAATGTGACCAATTTATTATATCAAGGGAATAAATTTCTTATATTCTACTGCAAAGAAATTAATGTCCTTAGTGAGTTTGCGTGAGTTTAGGGGTAGGGGGAGGGGTAGCCGCTAACCCATGACTTGCTAACCCATGGTAAATGCAGGGCGACTCACATGGCTGGCCCATGGCGGCTACTCTGAGTGGGCTTGTCGAGCCCTTGGATATGTTTTAGTGGGCTGCGGCTAGAGGAGAGTCCTCTCTCTATATCGCAAGGGAAGATTATTGTTGGTATGGCGATGTGTCACTCGACTTTCCTCCTCTACTTTGGCGAGGCTGTACCACTGGATGCTTTCGAGTACTCATTTTTTCCTGGCTTAATGACCTCTACATATTGGGCTCGGGGAGTCCATTGTGCAGGTACAGTGAGAGGCCGCGAAGGGCAGTGCAGCTTGTGTTCCTGGTGCGCCTTATGTGAGTAGGAAAAGGGGGAAGAGAAGTCCTAAACTAAGAACTGGGCCTCACTGCTGGGACCGCGGATGTGTTTGAAAGAGTTTCCGTGGCCCTGCCAATGTGTGGCGAAGGTGAAACACCATGGGGTTTTAGTAGGTCCGACATAATCCGACTTGACTTGACTTTGTTTATTATAATAAATAATAAATAAATATTTTTATTTCAGTAACTTAGTCCATTACAAATATTAGTTGTGGGAACTCCCTTTTAGGCAAAACATCGCCTGTATTAGTAAGAACCGCTCTTTTTATATATCAGTTACATAAAAAACTAAATTACAAAACAAGCAAGTTTTCAAATATTATTATTATAAGTTTACATATTATATTAGATTTATTTATTTATTTAATTTCCTTCTGCTCGTGTGTGAAAAACTAACACACACACACGCGCGTGTGTGTGTGTGTGTGTGTTAGTTTTTAAGTATCGGTTCTGTCTCAATGTAACTTTTTGATTTTAGCCAATTCAAAACCGTTTTCTTATAATCTGATTTATTAAGGGGGAATATGTTAAGGTACTTATTTATTTTATTGTAGATTGAGGCAGACTGCATATAGTACTGCCGTTTCGCAAAGTCTGATTTTACTGTGAGAACTAAGGCAACTTTATAGTTTCTTCTCCTGGTTAGCAACTTAGCATCAAAGGGAAGAGATTTGTGCATTCTAAGAACAGTGTCCAATATGTATAGTTTCCTAACTGATAGTAGATTAGCTTCCCGGTAAAGATTTTCAGTGGGGTATCTTTATGGTTTTAGAGGCATTACTTTTATCAGCAACCTTTGAGCTCGTTCCAGATATAATAGAGAAGTTTTAGCAGCCGAGCCCCACACTGATATGTAGTATACCAGTATGGATTGGGCGAGTGCAACATATGTTTGAGTAAGTAATTTTTACTCGCAATGTGACTTAAAGTTTTAAAAGTCCAGATCAGCTTTCTCACTCTTTTGAGGGTCAATTCTACATGCAGGTGCCAATAAAGACGCTGGTCGACGAGAATCCCTAAGTATTTAGCATAAGCGACCTTATCTATTCCAGTACACGAGCAGTCAGCATCAGACGGGTAACCACACTTGTGAATTTTTTAGTTATAATTTGACGGGGGTTGAGTTGAGATGTTTTTACTGTAACATATTGAGTCTTAGCTGCATTTAAGGTAAGGAGGCTTGTGTCCAACCAGGATGCTATCTTTGCCAGGGCGTTTTCTGCCGATATTTTTACTTCACACCAGGATTTGCTAGAGAACACGATAGCTGTATCATCTGCGTAAGAAAATGCAGTACCATTGGATAGCTTCAGAAGACATAAATTATTTATATACACCAGGAAAAGCGTTGGTCCCAGCACGCTGCCCTGTGGGACACCGAATGTTAAAGTGGCTTCCTGGCTAGTGCGGTTGCCTATTCGATTACGCTGCTTTCGGTTAGTAAGGTAATCTTTGAGTAATTTGAGAGGACTACCTCTCACCCCTACTTCCTGTAGTCTATTTAACAGGATGGGCACCGACACTGTGTCGAATGCCTTGTTTAGATCGAGCATTACTCCCACTGCGCGATACTTCCCAGAATCGACTTCTTTTACTAATAGAGTTGTAAGAGCCTGTACAGCATTTTCAGTCGATAAGCCTCGTTGAAAACCAAATTGTTCAAACCAAAAGTTGTCAACTTACAACTCATCCAACCGGTAATATTCATTTTGTCAAGAATTTTGTGAGTCTAATATTAATTAATTTTTCTAGAAGCTTAGATACTGATGAGAGAACAGAGATTGGTCGGTAGTTACAGGGGTCACTTTTGCTACCATCCTTATATATAGGTGTTATTAAAGCTTGCTTGAGTACAGTTGGAAAAATTCCCTGTTTGAAACACAAGTTGGCCATATGGGAAATAATTGGCGCAATTTCATTTAGAGCGAGTCTTAGAAAAGAAGTTGGGATATTATCCCATCCCGGGTAGCTACTTAGTTTCATAGACTTAACAACTTCACATATTTTAGCACAATCAGTATCATATAGAACAAATGATGAAACCTGTTTTGTGTTATGTTTCACTGTCGGAGAATTTAAGATTTAAATTTTTCCTGCTAGGTCTTTTCCAATATTTGTGAAATAGGTGTTAGTGATATCTACCGATGGGTGTGGAGACGAAGTTGCATGCAGGAGTTCAAGGTTATGAGTTTTGGGGGATTTACGTTGTGTTATTCCCATAACTTTTTAGGGGTTTTTTGAGCTTTGGTGAGCTGATCTCGATCATAGTTCTTTTTCAACCTTTTTAAAATAAAACTGCAATAGTTACGGTACCTTTTATATATTATTTTTAAAGTATCATTATATGGGTCAAGTTTTAGCCTTATTTGCATGTCATTTCTGTTTCTGATGCAGCGTAGCATACCTGGAGTAAATCAAGGTTTTAAGATCCTTTTGTTCGCTGAGATGAAAGTAATAGTCTGATATGATGATATGATTAATAGTGTGATAACACATCGAGTACAGCGATAGTGACATTTTGATGTGCGTAATCTAGTTTTAGAATAAAATGATCGAGGCAATTAAGTCCTCTCGTTGAAATGGAGTGACCTGTTAGGAAGCCCTATGAAGCTAACATTTCCAGGTAATTGTGTCTATTACTGCGTTCATAGGGTTGTTCGTCATGTCTCTAGATTAGATTTATATTAATGTCTCCGGTTACGATGACATTTTTAGTCCCTTTAATAAGTTCCAGGTGAGTAAATAATGAGATAATGAATTGCTCGGCTTTGCGATTAGAGGGTGAACGATAAATACCAAGAACTGTAAGTTGAGGTAAAAATATCTGCAGGCACGACGCATTTTTAGATAGACTTCAGATACATTAGCTTCCTGAGTGGTTTTGACATAGGCGGCTACTCCATCAGATTGATTTAGATGTTTAAATGTTTGAAAAGAATTATAACCTATTATCTGAGGGATGTGGTTATCAGGGTTCAATTTGCATTCACTAAGGATGATAAGATCAGAGTTGAGGTCAAGGGGGATACGTTTACTTGAAAGTCATCAAAATTGGCATATATACCTCTAATATTTTGGGATATTATCGTTAAGTCTGCATATTGTAACCCGCTTACCACCGGCACTAAGGTGATATGTCTAGGACACATCGGTTAGCGAGTCCAAGTTTACCTCGGTCTCGGAGGCTGCAAAGCAACCTACACGCCACTATAGTAATCCTTTTCAAGTCCCACTTCTTTCAATATAATGCTTTTACATATTTAAGAACTTCCACATATTTGCTTTATTTCATAATCATACTATTGTATGTCTTATTCATATGGGACTTCAAGTCATAACTCTGCTATCATAATGCTTATGCATCATAGAGACCTTCTATATTAATGCTTTGGTTCGTTAGACCTTATACGTATACGTATAAGTCCCTAATATAGGACTAGTCATTGTGCAACCTTAGTACTACAATCGATCAGCCGACAACCCCATATATATGTACAACCTAGGGTATGTGTCTCCGGCAACGCCCTAATATAAGGGAACATTACGAGAAGACGTTCATCAGCTTAGAAATTTTCCAATTATTACAAGAACTCTTTCATCAACTTACAAAATTTTGTCCATTTTTTCTATTATATTACAAATGTTATTTATCTTTATTATTGCAATATAATCGACTTGTATTTATATGATTTGATACATTTTAAATAATTTAAGCAGAGTTTTAATAAATTTAGAGATTTTTAGAGACAATTTATGCGTTTACTAATACTATAATATTCAATATTCCAAATGATTATATTTGAACTTTATGCTTCTTCTTTGCATTTTAATTGTTTAAAATATAATTTCTATGACATTTTTAAATGTCTTTATAATGAATTTAGTTATTATTTATTATTAATAATTATCAGGCGTCACAATATCAATGATATGTTGCAAACCGGTAACATTCATTGCTATGCGGATGACAGCACTGGTGATGCTCTATACACCGGCCGTGCCAATATTTCTCAGAAAAACGTCGCCTAGTACCGGAATGAACTTGTGTCTGAGTCGAGTCTTTACTGAACAAAGTCTCGGCTTGAGGGCGACTAAATCTAGTCCAGTTTAGTCCTCACAAGACAAAAGTTTGCGCGTTTACCGCTAAAAATAACCCATTTGTCGTATCTCCTCAATTTCAAGGCACCCCGCTTGTTGCCTCATCCAGTATCGGAATACTCGGCATCGACATATTGTGTGACGTACAGTTTCGAAGAGAAGGCCAAATAGGTCTCTAAAAGCTTGGCGTGGTCAGCAGAGCGGGACAGTATTTCATGCCGGCACAACACCTGGCAAGGCGTAGGTTCTGCCTCACATGGAATACTGTTCCCATCGCTGGACTGGGGCTACCCAATGCCAGCTCCTTCCACTTGACCGCATCCAGCGCAGAGCGGCTCGGATCGTCGAACACCGAGTCGTTTCCGATCGGCTCGATTCATTGGCACTGCGAAGATATGTTGCATCCCTTTGCAGTTTTTTTCGCATTTACCACGGGGAGTGCTCCAAGTAAATTTTCGAATTAATCCCAGCCGCCAAGTTTCACGAACGCACATCGCGGCAGAACTCCCGATACCATCCATACCATCTAGATGATTGGCGGTCCACCACTTTTAGAATATGTTTTCTTCCTTGCACATTTTCCTTGTGGAATCAATTACCACCAGCGATTTTTCCGGACCGATACGACTTAGGGACCTTCAAGAAAAGAGCCTACTCCTTTTTGAAAGGCGGGCAACCCATCTGCAATTCCCCTGGTTCCCGTGGTGTTGCAGTTGTTCATGGGCGGCGGTAGTCACTTACCATCAGGTGAGCCGCATGCTCGTTTGCACCCTCTTCTATAAAAAAAAACAATCTGGTACTGCTCATCATAATCATCAACATCATCACCGTCGTCGTTGTTGTCAATCATCCTTTTTAAATAGGTCCTATTTGCTAACTTCCGATAGTATTTAGACACTGTCACTGGTAATAATCATTTTTTTATAGGATAAGGGTGACAAACGAGCACACAGTCCACCTGATGGTAAGTGGTTGCTGCGGGCCACAGACATCTACATCTATCCTCTATTACAAATCAAGATGCAGATGCGTTGTCACCTGTGAGGACTAGGATAGAATGTCTCATTTCCAGTAAAAAGGGTTTCCGGTTCTCTATACTCACCATACAAAACACAGCAGCATTAAGCTGCTATTTTGCGTTGGTATTCTTTGAGAGCGTGGTCCTTCCCCGGTCGAGTCGACCCATTCGTGCTACAACTATACTACTAATATAGCTGCAGCATGGCTCTACCAGGTATAATTGTTTTTAGAAATAGTGAAAGACATCAAAAATACTCATAGACTAGAAGAAGTTTTTCATCAGTTTCTTTTATAATTTAAATGTTTGTTTAATATTGCATGAGATAATACGGTTCTTAAGATTTACGGTGAAAAACATGTTTTAATACGGAAAGAGGACATCGTTTTTTTGATTATAATTTTTAAGCTCGGCTAAAATATTTCATGCAAACAGAACCACCAAAATTTGGCCCCTTTGGAAGTAAATAAAACTGGATAGTTTTAAAATTTACTTTTTTTTTATAAGCTTTTTCAAATTAACAACATAAAAACATTCAAAAATCATCATCGTCATAATTTTAAGCCCGTTATAAATCAACTGTTAAACATAGACCTCCCCCAAGTAATATTATTAAGCTTAGTCCTAAACCACCAGCATCCATTGAATTTCTGCATCTCTTACCAGGTTGTCACTCCATCTACTAGAGGGAGGGGGAGGGACCCTACACTCCCTTTGCGAGTATGAAACTGCCACTCGTTGGGTACGAAGTTGTCGGTTCGTTGAGTTATACGATCACTTCAGCTACTGATCCAATGAGCTATGTCAGTTACTCCTTGATCTAGTGCGGATATCATAATATAATAGCCCGCTGGGCGACCTTGAGCTTCCTCACATGGCCTCCAGTGAATATCCGTGGTTCAGATCCAAATGTCATCACTGGCACTCTTGATTGAAGATTTTGAGGAAAATAAACTCAGCAACAACTTCAAGCGTTGTACTCTTAACATTATACTCGTACTTGATTTTTGTCTTGTCTTTTTTCATCTTAAGACATATTTGTTGACAGATACTATTAAGGTCGCTAAGCCAAGTGCTACGTTGACAAGTCAAAATTGCAACCGAACCTATGCCGGAGATTTTTGCAAACCTTTGTACCCTGATTATATGTTCTCCACCGTAGCCAGAAATAGCGTATATTATAATTACAGAAATTGTTTGGTATACTCTCCTGACCAGTGATGAGAATATCGACAAGAATTCTAAGTAATACTTGCCTGCGGTTGTTTTGAAAAGCTTTGAAAATGCTAATGATGAATTAAAGTAAAAGGTAAAAATTTGAAAAAAAAAATTCAACAGTGTTTTATTTATGTATACATACTCGTATTATATCCTTCATAAGTAATGTATTCTGTTTTCGAAAAATCACAACTGAAATTAAAATATATATAACGGTAGTAATAATTTCAATAAGTATTATGTAATAATCAATATTGAATGAAAAATTATTCTATTCTATTCTATTCTAAATGAGTGAGCAACATTTTATACAGTCGAATCTGTTATCACTGCAACCTTGTCTTCTTTTTTCGTCCTCTTTTTTTCCTAGTGTAAGGCATGATCCCTTTTCTACTTATTCTTTACCACTTCTCCTCGTTTCAATCATCCTCTTCAGAAAATATAATGATATCTTCATGAAAATAAATCATATGTAAGGATAGTCACTACAAGTTGAATGACTCAGGATTCGTAAAAAAAAATATTTCCAAAAATCGTGCCTCAATCGTGTTTTAAATAATGAATTATTACTTAAAATGTTAAAAATATAATTATTCCAAATAAATAAAGCAAAGGTCATGAATACTCATAATTTTTTTGATGATTTTAACAAATCATTTTTGGCACAATTCTAATAGAATTATTTGAATCAAATAATTTTTAGCACTTTGACAGTTCTTTGATAAATTATATAGGTAGTATACATTTGGTTAGCAGCGAACTCACGTGGGCTTGTTGTTTTGGGTAATGTATATGTAGGTAATGGTATTATTTTTATCTTATAATATATGCAAATTTTTTTTTAAGTTAATACAGTGTTTTATTTAGCATATAAATCAATATGCTAAACATTCTGATAGTATAAAATAAAAATTAATATCTAAATGTAAACTACAATAAGAACAGATTGTTCATCTCAATGAAATTTGATATCAACACGTGAAGAGGGTAGGCTCATCTAATTTCGTAGGTGTCGTACGCCGGGACATATTAACGCAATTACCTGTTAAAAGCCCCGTCTAGTGCCCCGGGCATCATTCTCAAAGCTTGAATACACATCATACGGGGTGATACTAGCATCTACTTGGGAGTTCTGAGTTACTCAAACTTTTTACTTTATAAAATGATAATATGAACATTATCCGTGAAGGTAAAAACAAATCATATGTATAAACCATAATATATTATATTGTACGGGTATATGAGTACTATGACACGAATTTATATTTGCCTAATACGATATCTTTGTAAACTTGCTGTAATAAGACGTAATAATATTGTATGTGTTACTTATACGTCCGAAGTGCTTATACACGCTTAGGAAATAATAAATATCGTGAATAAAGGCGACCAGTCTTAACTAGCCATCTGCACAGAACATAATCGTAGTGCACAACGTACAACGTAGTAGTGTAGTGTACACTCACAATTCCCGCACTCTCATAGTATAATTGAACGGCAAAGCGTTGTAATACCGTCTCTTTCAGTTTGTTACTAAGAATTTCTTAACAGATAAATTCATTGAAGGATTTTAACCAGACTCGGGATTCGAACCCGGTACGAAATGATCAATAGTATCGCTTCTAACCACTTGACCAATGAAGCTTGCAAAATAGTAAAAAAAGCATATAAAGGTGTGGTGGTGGCGTAAAAAATGTATTCACAACCCGTTTAGTCCCAAAGGCATTGTCACAAGCGACTATGACAAATGCCAGAAAGATCTCATGACCTCCGCCGATAGATGGCAAAACCATATCGATTACTTTAGTCTTAAAATACCAGTCCAGCAACAAAGAGTAGTGACAAAAGTGCAAATCCACCTGCCAAACCGATAATTAAGACAAATCCAACCTACAACAGAAAAGGTCCACGTGGCTCAGCTTGGACTTTTCATACTGATTTAAGTGAAGAAGAAGATAAAAGATGAAGTCCAAAGATAACCGTGAACTTACTACCGTGGCTAAAATATAGTAAGACTTTTTAATTTAAATTTCGCGCGGAAATCCATTCGTCGTCGTACGACTGTCAGTGACATTTGTGCCAAATATCACATCAAAGTAATCATTAGTGTTTAGTATACGCTTGTCTTTCTGAAGTACAAAAAGTGCATTCGGCGATTTTTACAATGAGTGAAATTATTCAACAAATAAG
Source organism: Parnassius glacialis (assembly GCA_033319125.1). Lineage (NCBI taxonomy): Eukaryota > Metazoa > Arthropoda > Insecta > Lepidoptera > Papilionidae > Parnassius > Parnassius glacialis. Next base: position 33,073,556 of record JAVANC010000013.1, on the reverse strand, counting down.
TTCCATTAAATTTTGTGTGCGGAGTAAAATTTCTGGTGCCAAAACATTCAGAATGTTGCAAAAGGCCTTTGGTGATAACTGTATGCCACGAGCAAGTGTTTTTGATTGGTACAAATTATTCAAAGAGGGTCGAGAACGCGTTGACGATGAACCACGTCCAAGACGGCCATCAACATCAACTGATTATCAACAAGTCAATAAAATCAAGGAATTGGTGCTCGAGAATCGATGATTAACAGTCCGAGACCTTAATGATATCGTTGGAATATCGGAAGGATCAGTGAAAATCATTTTAAAAGATCATTTGTGCCTAAGAAAAATGAATGCACGATTGGTTCCAAAATCATTCAATTTTCTTGAAAAACAGCGTCGCGTTGACGTCTGTAAAACAATGCTTTCCGACTGCCAGGATGTCATGAAACTTATTACAACTGGCGAGGAGTCTTGGATCTTTGCTTACGACCCGGAAACAGACGATCAATCGGCCGAATATCGTACCAAAGGTGAGCCGAAGCCGAAAAAACCACGTCAAAGCAACTCAAAAATCAAGGTCATGTTGAAAGTTTTCTTCGATCATCGAGGTGTAGTGTACTCCGAATTCCTTCCGACCGGCCAAACTGTCAACAAGGAATATTATTTGAGTGTTTTGCGTCGTTTGCGTGAAGCTATTCGTAAAAAAGACCGGAATTATGGGCCGACAACTCTTGGTTTTTGCACCACGATTATGCATCGTCATATAATGCATTGCTACTTCGTAAGTTTTTCGCCAAAAATTCAACCAATATCGTTCCACAACCACCGTACCGACTTCTGGCTGTTCAGCAAACTCAAGCGAACGCTCCGGGGAAACCGTTTTGATTCAATTGAAGACATTAAACGTGAATCGCTACGCGCATTGAAGGCTATTCCGGAAATTGACTTTAACAACTGTTACGAGGATTGGAAAAAACGTTGGCATAAGTGTATTGCGGCCGGGGGGAATTACTTTGAGGGAAAGAATTTTAAAATTATGAACAAAGTTTTACTATTTTTTACCCACAGTTATAGCCTAATGTGAACTTTTGCGGATTCAGCCCGAGCGCTACTGCTCCTGATATTCATGGGTGGCTGTGATAACTTACCATCAGGTGAGCCGTATGTTTGCTTTCTTTTTTATAAAAAAAACTTGCGTTCATGTTGAATGGAAATTATTTTTAAGATTAATTTGATATATTTTTAAGTGCCTGATTATTATGTACTTATAATGATCGCAATTACACTGCTGCTTTTCTTATTTGTTGTAAACGTATAAATACATACGTATAATCATAAGTATTTAGAAAGGGGCAAGAGAAGATCAAGGTGATAAAATATAGAAATTAATTATTTCACTACCACTGAGTGTAGCAAGTATGCTTAAAAGACTTACCCATGTCACCCAAATTAATATCAAATTTTTGCACCAGATTCTCCCTTTCCCTTTGATATTGGACATATTCTGCTAGCATTTGTTGGATATCTTTTATAATGTAGCAAACATCGCTATTGGGTGAGTCTGTTTTTTCCATCAAAAATGCAATTCTTTTATTGGGGTAGTGCCCAGAACGTAACCTATGAGTAGTAATTTTATAGTCTCTATTCATATCAATTTTATTAAACCACTGTATCCGAAGAGGCTGACTTTGATTTATTTTATACCATATTCATTTTTCCCTGCTTCTTTCCTCGAAATACTCTCTAAATTTATCATAACAATGGGTTTTGAATTTTGTCAAGGGTTCCTTGTACACTGGTAAAATATTTAATTCGATTCCTTGCGTCATAGCGGATTTTGCTAATAGGTCAGCCTCTTCGTTTGCCTTTAAACCTATGTGTAATGGAACCCATTGCAATTTCACATTTATATAGCGACTACTGTAATCATATAATTGGTTTAATATCTCATAAGCTATAGAGCACATCGAGCTAAGTGTTGTAAAGCGCTTTTGCTGTATAACAAAATTATAATACATAAGTTGCCAATATATTTCAAAGCTTCAGATATTACAACGAGTTCCACCGTCATTATCGAAAGTCTTAGTACTGTTCTAAACATAGCTGTAAATTTTCTTTAGGATGACAATATGCAGCTTCTAAGCGCATATGGTGTCTATGTGGATCCATCAGTGAAGATTTGGATTTTAATACATTGGTTCTAAGATACAAAACTTCATGACTGTTTTTCTTCTTTTGAACACAATCCAAATTAACTTAAATAGTGAAATCCAAATTCACTCGTTTTATTTATATCTACACAGGAAACCGAAATATTAAAATAAAACATTTGTAACGGATAAGAAATGTGAATATTACATAGTTTACAGTGGTTGTATGCAAGTAAGAGTAAAAGGTTTTACAATATTGAAAAGTAAGGGAGATAAGGCTGACATATCGTTGTAGGATAGAAACGTTTTAAAATAAAGATAGATAATAAACTACACACGTATAATTACCTACAAGGAAAGATAAATATATGTATAGTAAGATAAATAAATAACTTCAACCGAACCAGAAACGAGCCCTCGGCAGTGGATTCCAAACGGCCGAAAGTCAAGGGAAAAAGAAAAGAAACCGAGAATCATTATGTTCTGCGAAATGACTAGCCCAATAACTACTAGAGTAAAGAAATATAACATGCATGACAAGTAATATAAATATGTATATATATATATATATATATATATATATATATATATATATATTAGTGTCAAGGGTGACACCTAAATATTTGGCAGACGTATGCCAGGGGGCAGGGGTCTCTAGCATACGGATTGGTGGAGTGTTTTTGATCGAATCGAAATCGAGATCGATGTTTATAATCGAAGTGAACGGCGGAGTTCTTCTCCGGATTCACATCGATGCGCCATTTTTGGAACCAAGCTCCTAGGTCATAGACTGACTTTTGGATCTTGTTCCGTATGAAAGGTAGCGAGATACCTTTACAGTAGAGGGGAGTGTCGTCTGCAAAGAGGGAGAGCTGAACACCTTTCGACGGGATGGGAATGTCGTTGGTGAACAGGATATACAGGAGGGAAGCAAGGACTGAGCCCTGAGGGACACCAGTTTTGATGGGGAGCTGAGAGGAGAGTGTGCCTTCGTGTCTAAAACAAAAGGTACGATCCTTCAGGTAAGAGGCCACGAGACGTACAAGACGATCGGGGAGACCTATTTTATATGGTTTATAGATAAGGCCTTCGTGCGAGACTCTTTTGAATGCTTTAGCAATGTCGAAAAAGACCGCGAAGTTCTTATGACGACGAGGATAAAAACCGCTGAAGATATATTCCACAATACGGTGAACTTGTTGGGGACAAGAATGTTTCGCTCGGAAACCAAATTGGTGGGGGATGACAAGAGCGTCACCACCTGTGGGAAATAGATGGAGCCTTATGCGAGTGAGGATGACTCTTTCGAAGAGTTTGTCCATGGCCTTGCGGAGGCTGATGGGACGATGACTGGAGAAGAGGTTGAGAGGCTTTCCTGGCTTGGGAATACCAATGACAGTTGCCTCTTTCCACGTAGTGGGAAAGTAACTAAGATTGAAGCAGGCGTTGAAGACAATATTTAAAAGGGTTAACACCTGCTAAGGAAAGTGTTTAAGGGCTTGGTTGGATATGCCATCCGCGCCCGGAGCCTTTTTGGGCTTAAGTCCTTTGACGAGGGATGAAACTCATCATTGGACACAGTGATAGGGTCAGAGGCTATGGGGGGTAAGTTCCGGCGACGGGCCTCATCCTCCACTGTCTGGATATGGGAGGGTCGGTGGGTTGAGAGCTAGGAGAGCATTGTGCGGCATTGCTGTCTGCAAAGCACTCAGCTTTTTCCTCGTCCTCGAAGGCAACCGTACCGTCGGGACAGGACAGAGGGGGAGTGTGGGTGATAGCGTCTATGCTGAGGGCTCTAGCCATCTGATAGTACGCTGTATGAGAGGGAGTGATTTTCTCCATGAGCTTACTCTTTTGGAGGTCTCGAAGTTCGGAGAGGCGTAAACGGGCTTCTCGTTGAAGATGATTGGCCGTACGCCTATATTCGGGGGAGGCATATATTGCTGCTCTCGGGAAAGCAGCTCTCTTAGTTTTTAATAGGTTGCTAATATGTAGGGCAAGACCATCATTATTAGCAACCGGGACGACCCTTTCATTAAGGGAGGATTTTATGAGGGTGGAGAGCAGCAACCAAATCATCCTCAAAAGATGATGCAAACGAGCATACGTCTCATGATCGATCTTATGACAGATTCTATTTTGGAAATACGACGGATTAGAGGATAATAAAACATGAGTTTTTATTGAATGGAAGCAATTTTAAGATTAATTATTTATTTTTGTGTAGATCAAGTTGCACGCAGCAAAATTTGTACTTTCTCTAAGAGTTACACAAAAATTAAATTAAGCCTTTTCATTTTTAGTCGCGTCCCAGATTAAACCATTAAATAAAGTTCCCTCCTTCATGCAAAATTGTTTTAGTGTGAAACGGCCAATTCGAACAACTCCAGACTCATTTTGCTATACATAAAGAGAAATTAGGTAATTTGTAACACGTTCTTTTCCATGTAGTATTTGTAAGAAAATATTAACAAAGCGCTTGCAACCAATTTATAATCTAAATTGAGTTCTGATTAGAAGTGTTTATATGATTGTTTATAAATAATCCGCTATTTCTTGTTATCTGGCAATACATATATATTTGATATAATAATTATTAATAAAACACTACCTGAGGAAATTATTGTATTGAAATATTTCCGTTCTTTATACCTGTATAATTAAATATTTATGTATATGTATAATACAATCATTTGACTGCCTCTTTGGTCTCATCATCTCATCTCATCTCAGATCCCGAGTTCGCATTCCGGGTCGATTCAAATTTAATTATTGGGGTAGTCTGACAAGAAATTCTCTGTAGCAGCCTGGAGTCAGAAAGTTGGCGGTGTTACATCCCGTGCGTCAGAAAGCACGTAAAGTCGTTGTTTCTGCGCCTGATCTCCCTCCGGTCGTGTCGGATTACCGTCAAATGTGAGAGTAAGGGAGTAGAGAATGCACCTGTGCCCGAATGTATTCGGTAGCACTCTTTTATTACTTATTATCTCGGTGCTACAATTACGCAGATTTATAATTCAGTCTAGAAGACATTATTGCAATAAAATAACAAAAAATTGTTCCTATGACACTTGTTTGACATTATATTCGCTAACACACACTGGAGCAACGCGATAAATTTTATTCCTTTTATATTAATTTTAGAACCCTCTCAGAAACGAACAGTATAATGGTAACAAAAGAGCATACAGTCCACCTGATGGTAAGTGGTTGCTGTGGCCCGTAGACTTCTATATCTATCCTCAATTACGACTCAAAATGCAGATGCGTTTTCCACCGTGAAGACTAAGACGGAATGCCTCGTTTCAAGTGCAAATGGTCTCCAGTTTTCCACACTCATCATATAAAACACAGCAGCAGTAAGCTGATATTTTACGTTAGTATTCAGTGAGACTGTGGTTCTTCCCCGGTCGAGCTAACCCAATCGTGCTACAACTACGAGTATGATATAGCTGCAACATGGCTTTACCATATGAAATATGTGTAATATAACTTACCACCCCAAGCTTATATTTGAAAAATAGGTATATTTCACAAATTAACTATTATATTATTGTACACATAAACGTTATTAAGCAGTCACATTAGTATCTCAGAAAATACCAGCGTAAAATAGCAAGCTAACGCTGTTGTGTTTCGTATGGTTAGTGTACAGAACCGGAGACCCTTTTTACTGGAAAAGAGGCATTCCATCTTAGTCCTCACAAGTGACAACGCATCTGAATTTTATTCGCAAACGAGGATAGATGTAGTTGTCTATGGGCACTGTAACCACTTACCAAAAAATAAAATATATAAGTGGGGTAAATAAGATTTGACTGATTTCGACTATTAGTCGATTGAGTACCAAATTGAAAGCTAGGCAGCAAAGTAACAAATTTAACGTGAATCGTAGTACGTGTTATCGTTTTTCAGTAAAGCTAACTTGTTCAAGTGCCACAGAAAATTGCAATATAACGTTATTAAAATATTAACGTTGGTAACAAATATTTTGCCTTTGGTCAATGAAATAAAATGATAAAGTGAGCGGCGAGCCAAAACAGCTGCTATTTATTTAACGAAAGCGGTCAGCCATCGCAGAGTCTACTTCACCTGAGGATGCCTCGTGTAGAGGCGAAACACGTGTCGTATTGTCGTCGGTAGTGTGTCTTTCCTAGTGTTGTGGTGTTGAGATTAGTGGTGACGGGTATAGTGCAGGCAATTGAGCGAGGGTGGCAGGTGCTCTTTAAACTAGGTAAGACACATCATTTTATTTCATTAAGCGGATATAAGATACAAAATAATTTTGATTAAGTTTAAAATAATGGATTTCCGCAAAGTAACACCTGATTCTATTAATTTTATTTATTTTTAGTATTATGTATATTGTGGTGTTTAAGGTGTATGTGAAATCATTAAAAATCTTTTTTTTCTGCTGGCTTCCAAAAAGGAGACAGTACTCAATTCGACTGTATGTTTTTGATTTTTTTTATTTATGTGTGTTACCTTATAACTTTTTACTGGTTGAACCGCTTTCGATGATTCTTTTTTCATTTAAAAGCTGGTACTTCTCTTGTGGTCCCATATAAATTTGATCAAGGTCAGACCAATAGTTATTGAGTTATTCTTAATAACTTATATTGAAGTCGGCTATACAATTTTTTTGTTTTTAATTATTCTAGTTCCAATCTGAAGTACTCTTAGACAGATAATATTAATAGAATACGTCAAAAACATAAGTTTGTGTTAGATATAATTGGAAAGCTTAGCCAGGATCCACCTACAAGCACGAACTCCAACTTCCTCCTTGTTATAATAGTTTCTCGGACATTAATTATTGCAAATCTGACTGTATCTAAAAGGATATTTTTTATTTAATCATAGATAAATCAACACAAAAACTAAAAGAAATTTACTTAAGTCTAGGAAAGAAATCAACTAGTATTTAACATTATTTTGGATGTTTATTTATTCCCTTTATATAACCTTATTACCAACAGTCTGAGAGCAACGAAACCTTGAGAAATTTCATTTAGTTTTAAACATCCAAGAAACGCCTTTGCCGCAGTACAAATTAATAAAGTTCAGCCTTCGCATAAACTTGAACATGAGCTGATAATTCGAAACAAAGAAGTGAAACGATAATAAATATTAGTAATATTATTCAAAGCTTAGAATCTTTCCTTTCAGAATTGTTACATTTCACAATTAAATATCACAACACAATACGGTCCCAGGCGAATTTCAAGCGTTCTCAAGGCAACTGTACCAATTCATCGGGATTGAACTAATGTGAGAAACAGAGCGGATCCTAGTTCCGTCCCAAACGAGCTCTACGAATGTTTGCCTAAATCTGACAGCTGCAGTTAATTCGAAACGTTCTAAATACTCAAGCACAATTTTGGAATTAGGCGTAGAAACCATTACTCGAAATTGATTTATTTAGTGTTTGAAATAAATGGATCGGGTCCAGCCATTTGTTAAACTCGATTGCACTAACAAGCTACATATGTGATCCAAACTTCAATAGGATATAATAATTATTCTCAAGTGAATATTGATATTAGAAATACTGAGTAGCTGCAAATTCTTACACGTTGCATATATTTGCATTAAATACAGCAATTATTGTTTTATATTTATTTTATTTAACACAAGTTAAGCGTAGCCTGTGGTAAAAAAAAACATTGTGGGGCATTTCCCATTTCCATATGTATAAATTAGAAACTAAAATAATATTAGGGTGATGAACTGTAATGATCCTAGAGAGAATACTGGGTCATATTCATGAAACAATTTATTGTAATTGGCTAATTCGGTAATAATATTGTACAACCAATGTGTGTTGCCAGTAATGACTTATAGATCTGAAAGGTGGTCCTTCACTGCTGGCCGCATGAGGAAGCTCAAGGTCACTCAGCGAGCTATGGAAAGGGATATGCTCGGGATTTCTCTGCATGACATGCTTAAAAATGAGGATATCTGCAGTAGAACCAGAATTTCCGACATAGCCCAACGAATTAGTAAGCTGAAGTGGCAATGGGAATTCGAAGAACCGACAACCAATGGGGAGGAAAGGTTCTCGTATGGCAGTTTCATACCAGTTGGCGAAGGGTATGGTGGCCTTCTACTATATCCAGTGACAACCTGATCAGACATGCAGGAAGTAGATGAATGATGATGGCTCAAGACCGTGCTCTGTCGCATTGCTTTGAAGAGGCCTATGTTCAGCGATGGACTTGTGAAGGGCTGTAATGATGATGATGAACAATTTGAGCATACATTTAAGGAATTTTATGTAGGAATTTTAATCTTATTGATATTTAATTTTTGGTATAAATATAATACAAAACCGTAAATAAACTTAAACAACAATTGGTTATGAGTTATGATGATTCATATAACAATACCTAATTCATAGTCATGAAATTATTGTACTGTTATCGGTTATCAATACGTCTGCATAGTATCAGATTATTCAGACATCTGAAAATGGATGAAAACTGAAATATAAAATTCCATTACATTCATACATATGTATGTACGTAGATACTTGCAATACAAGCATGTATAAAACGTGTAAAAATACATTAAATCCACCTACATTTATAATACCTACATACAAACAGTTCCGCGTTTTTAGTCTTGTAAAATTTGCTAGATCTCTAATGAGAAAACAGTACAAGAGTTTTAAATGATACATAATAATTATTTATTCAACATGTTTCATTTTAAGCTTTGAGAGTGTATTGCAAGCACAAATCAATTTTGTACTTACAACTGACTGTAATTCAATAGAATCGTGTATAGAAGAACGTGCTAAAAAGCCAAAGAGAGCGCATCCATCGTTACGCCGCCGTGTCTACTTTGTGCCTCACAATATTATGTGCAGCTGCGAAAATTGCAACCACGCTTCGAACTTTCACAATTTACTTACACGGATCCGCCGCGCCGTTACCGCTTGCATATGCTGCGAATAATATCAATAATTATAAACTTAAAACGTAATTCTAGACGCTATATATTTTTACGAATAACGTTTTATGTCCCATTTATTTTAATGAAACTTAAAATAGTCTGTGTGTAGTTCCATGGTGAACAAAAGGTGTTTATTGTGTCAACAACCTTTTGTTCACCATGGAATGCGTGAAAACCGCAGTATACGATTTCAATGTTACCCGTACAGCATAGTGGTATTAAGTATTTAAGGTATTAAGTAATTAAAGGAGGTACACTTAATTTTTTTAATGTTAACGTTTATATCAAGTACTTTCTGTTATGCTATAGGTGTTTAACATAGATAATTTACACATGAACAAACATCTAGACCCGAAAACATTATTGTAAATTGTATGCTTGTTCCGTGTGGGATTTTAACCCACGGTTCTGCAGCGCCACAACCTAAAACTAAGTCACTGCGCTACCTAGCAGTCATAATACCGCAATGGCGAAAATTCATCAAAAAAAAACTATACGCAACGCTAATAGGTTGGTGATGGAAAGCCGTATTTAAATAAGTGATGATCTCAATTCTACGCTCTTAATGTCTGACATAGCTGGTGTGCTCTGCAGAAAAGAACTAAAACCAGCAACGGTAATTATTTTTTTAATATTTTCATACAGCTAGGATAATAATAAACATATAGTTAAGGATTTAAACCAAAAACATAAAATATCTTTATATTTATACCTGACGAAAAAATTTCTACACCTTTTATGCATAAAGCGCACCCGGAGTATTTTTGTTTTTTTTTTAATTGCAAAAAGCTTAAATTTATATCATATGTTCCAAATACATTAAATAAAATAAAACATTCATTATTTACGTTGCCAATGTCTACCGTGTGATGGCGGTGTAATCCACGGTGTAATCCCCATATCATTCCGTGGGTGTCGTAAGAGGCAACAGAGGTAAACCAATCCGGATGTAGGTAGCTGCGCCTTCCTAATAACGACCAAAAATAAAAATAAACTACCCCGCTTGCCAAGCATGGCAAAAAGCTATGGCATCCTATCCCTATCCCCCAAGATATCCTATGAGGATATCTTGGGGGGGTTATATTCAGCTGTGGACTTTAATAGACTGTAACGGTAATGGTTGCCAATGTCAATCGTCTATGGTCCAACAGTACTCTGTCTCTGTACGAGAGTAGATATTGACATCAAAAGATTTTATGATATTGCCAATAAAATAATTACTGACTGGTTGACTGAATTAGCCGTGAGTTGTAATGTTCCTTTTTCATTAAAATAAAATCTTCATTAAACAGTAAAATATGGGACAATCATAATCAGATATTTTCATTTTCATTGTGATCGCAACACCAGACTGACGCTTGATATCCTAAATTCATTTTAGGATATATTACAAAAATATTGTCACAACTGTCATAGGCAACAAAATCTGATGACAGTTCGCCATTCTAATAATTATGGTATGGTAAGATATGAACCCGAAGTCCGAGCGCCGCAGCCAAACGCTCAGGCACTTGTCCCACCGCCGACGAGGAAGCGATTAGCTATCGACTGTTTTCTTGCTCAAGAAACGAACAATAGATAAAGATCCCGTGTAGATAAAAGAGATACATATATTGATAGTTGATCGCCGACTGTTCACACTGCCGGCGAGAACTGTATCTCCACTCACTCACACTCACACACACACACACACACACACACACACACACACACACACACACACAAATATAGTCGCATTATTACATTATACATGCATTTTAATAGTGCTTGCACTACTGTGTTCCGGTGTATTGTAATGGGTAATAAGAGTGAATTTAATTACAGGCTGTAAAGCATTCCGTCATAGTCCTCAGAGGTGACAACCCATCGTAGTCCAGTCAAATAAGGTAATCGGTAGCCTACTTTGTTTAAAGTTGACTGCAAATGACCATAGACTACAGTAGCCACTTACGGTCCGGTGGACTGGCAGTTATTTTGTCAATTCAGTTTAATAAAAAAAAACTTAGCGAAATGATATTCAAATTTCATTTGCTATGCAAACTCTGAACAATTGCAGGTTCATAAACTCCAACACTGACAATAAGTAGTGTGCCGACGTTCGTCACGATGCAATATGCAACGCAAAGAATGAAATATTGACTTTACACACTGGCTCTTATATCGATTTATTCATAAAATTGGCTATAACCCTGACAATTTATTTTTATTTATTAGTTTTAGATCGCAACATTTCATGTGCGGACTGCGAGAAAAATATTAGCTTACTTACTATTCCAATAAAATAGAATATAATAGAATAGAACAATATATTTTATACAATATACATTACAAGAATACTTATTAAAAACCTTTTAGCTATTTACTATACTTATTACGTGTTCGGAAAAATCTTGCTAAGAACCAGCAAGATACCCAAAATGCAGGACATTTTTAATTAATATATAATAAGTACATACGATATTATACTAAGGCTGAGGTAGTTCAGGGGCTAAGGGTTTGTTTTTTAATGTGCGTAAATTTTATCGTACACGAGCAATCCGGATTTGATCTCCGCCGGCACAAATAAAGCTTATATGTAATTGCAAATTTACTACGAGCTCGGTGGTAAAGGAAAACTTCGTGAGGAAACCTGCATGTCTTAAAAATAAAAAATCAATATTATATATCTCGGAAATTAACACAGGAGATCGCACTTCTGATGTCGGATATTCAACATATGATCCCAATTTGTTGTCTCGGAAATACATCAGGATAGCGTTAATTGTTATAAAATTAATAAAAGTGTGAGAGTGTTCAATTTGCTTTCGTGCTTACATAATAAATCATGATCAGTAATAAGACAACGTAACGCACTATACATTTCAGTATAATGAAATTACAGTTCGACCACACTGTAACACGTCTCCGCCACAATCACACACCAGTGTAACGTGAGGTACGTAATTACATGATAACACCAAATTATGCAAACCAACAGCAACACTACTTATCTCAGTGTAACACGGGGCAGCCTCTGCAGTACTAATACTCCTTGCCTACACTAGAAGAATTACAACAACGAACCACGACACTATCTTAGCACTACTAGAATGACCACACTCGGCGAAATCTCTCCCGCACGGCGCCGCACAATCCAGCTCGCAGCAAAGGGAAATCTCCTAAGCTTCAAGCTAAATGGGACGGACCGTACCGGATTGTGACAAGGATCAATGACGTAACCTACCGGATACAGAAAGGTGCCAGAGGTACTCCTAAGATCGTCCATGTGGATCGACTGGCGCGTTTTTATGGGGCCAATAATGCTCGGGACGAGCATGTCTTAGGAGGGGGCAGTGTTACGCGCCACTATTAATGTCTTGTACATGGCAACACTAATTACACTAGCGTCCTCTAGTGTCGAGTAAAAGAAAGTGTTGCGCGCCTTGTACATGGCAACACTAGTTACACTAGCGCCCTCTAGTGTCGAGTAGCAGAACTAAGAGAGTCGAGATCCTTCCAGAAATGTCGGGACCGATATGTACTCGAACATTCTAGATGTCGCTACAGTAGAAGGTTCTGGAAACTATCTGAGGCCCTATATAAGGTCAGTATAGACCACGACCGGGGCAGTATTGAATTGGCGATACAAGAGAATACTTCGAAGCGAAATATCGGCGAACTGTGTTTTATTATTAGTGTGATTTTAAGTTGTAATTAGTGTTGTGTAATTAAGTAGTCAATTTTGGTAATTCAATCGGCAGTTTGTAATTGTCTCGAACCCCAAGCTCGTAACAATTGGTGTCAGAAGTGGGATCAAATCATGCCGATTTTACCAAAGGAGGACGATATGGAGGGTATCCGTACCCGAAGTCAACGCCAGCTGGAGACGGACCAGAGACGATTTGGTAATACAACGCCGCAAACATCGGAGGGCCAGCTGCTGACCACGGAGGCCGGTCCGTCATCATCTCCTGCATCTACAGCACCTGACTTAGGTGCTCCGATGATGATGCTGCAGGATCAGGCTCGCCGACAGGAGGAACAGGCCCGCCGACAAGAGGAACAGGCCCGTCGGTTGGAAGAACAGCTGCAGCGCGGACAAGAGGAACAGGCCTGCCAACAGGAGGAACAGGCCCGCCAATAGGAGGAACAGGCCCGCTGACAGGAGGAACAGGGCCGTCGGTTGGAAGAGCAGCTCAAACGCAATAAAGAAGAACAGATACTTCTCATGAAGGACCTTCACGCTACCTTCGGGAAAGAGATAAGGGAGGTGAAGGATAAGGTTGCTCAATATGACAACCGCCTGTCGGAAGCTGAAACCCGAATTGACCAAGTGTACAATCGGGTTGACAACGTGATGGCTGACGTGAAGAAAACGCTGGATGACCTCAAACTTGGGGATGGAGTTACAGCTCCCGTGGTAGCTACAACACCTTCGCTACGTAGATTCAAAGTGCCGCCGTTCGACGGGACTTCTTCCTGGTCGGCCTACAAAATCCAATTTTTTTTATAGGATAGGTTGACAAACGAGCATACAGTCCATCTGATGGTAAGTGGTTACTGTGGCCCATAGACATCTACATTTGTCCTCAATAAAGAATCAAAATGCAGATGCGTCGTCACCCGTGAGGACTAAGATGGAATGCCGCTTTTCCAGTAAAATGGGTCTCCGGTTCTCTACACTCACCATACGAAACACAGCAGCGTTAAGCTGCTATTTTACGCTGGTATTCTGTGAGAGCGTGGTCCTTCCCCGGTCGAGCCGACCCATTCGTGCTACAACTATACTACTAAAATAACTGCAGCATGGCTCTACCACGTGAAAAAAATTCAAGGCTCTCATGAAGGCGAACGGCTGGAATAAAAGTCAGGCCATGACTGATCTCACCCTAGGCCTGCGCGACCAGGTCTTAACTGTTCTGGAAGCTCTCGGTAAGGAAGTGACTTACGAGCAGCTCCTTGAGGCATTGGAGGCGAGATACGGCGATGCTCACATGGAACACGTCTTTCGTGCGCAGCTCAAATATCGCGTGCAACGCAGTAACGAAAACCTGCAGCAATGGGCCCTTGAGGTAGAGAAGCTGGTTCGAAAAGCATACCAGTCTGTACCTGCGCTCATCGTAGGGAACCTGGTGCAGACATTCATCGACGGCATCCGCGACCTTGAAGTCAGAGCTGCTGTGAGGCTCGGGCACCACGAGACGCTTAAGGACGCCTTGACTCATGCACTGGAGGTGGAAGCCGTGCGGCAGGATCATCGTTCCCATCTCGTCAGGGATTTTGCAGCAGCTACAGTTTGGGACCGCAATAACGGCTACAGCCCTAGGTGCTACGGCTGTGGGAAAAGGAGCCATCTTCGATCCAGCTGCCCTAAGCGAACTGTTGAAAGGGAAGGTGATCGATCTCGAGAGGGTAGTCTGGCTAATAGCACCGCCCAGCAGCAGCAGGGAAACTGGCGGATGCTGGCTGATGTTAAAAGAGCCCCAAGGATTTCGATCTCACAAACCCATGATGGGAACAGCCTAATCATCAAGGGCGAGGTCAACGCAACGCCGTGTAAACTGACCATAGACACTGGAGCCTCTCGCACGGTTATCAGTTCCCAACTTATAAGTCGGTTCCTTGGGGACTCCGCATACAACCGCGAACGCATTAATTTGGTGACAGCCACCGGTCAGCGCATACCCGTCCGTGGAGAGAAGGAGATGGAGTTGAAGCTAGGCAACATGCTCTACCGGCATAATGTCATCGTGGCTGATATAATGGACGACTGCATCCTGGGCCTAAACTTTATGAGGAAGAATTGTTGTGAGATCGATGTAAAGCAAGGTGTTTTGAAATGTGGACAAGAGGAACTTTTTGTGGAAGGGGCGTTACCAGGGAATGTGTACAGCCTTAAAAAGATTGTTCTTCCGCCGAGATCGGAAACGATTGTGCCGGTTAGTCTTCCTCGGAATCCTGGGCAAGGTCATCGTTGTGTACTCGTGGAAAGGGTAGACAATGATCTTCCATGGAGAGTAGCGGGAACCTTGGTCAGAACCACCGATATCTCAGGAGTACGTGTGTTGAACTCTTGTGATCAGGAACAGATTATAGAAAAAGGCACATTGGTTGGTACTAGTGAGGAAGTGGATTGGTTGCGTCGGTGCCAATATCTATCAACTGGGACCCCCAGCAAGGATGGACAAACGAAAGTGACCACACTTTTAGAAGACTGTCGCAGCGTTCTCTCCCCGAATGAAATGGTCAAGGCGAAGAAGTTGTTACTCCAGTACGCCAATGTTTTCTCGTCAAACGAAGCTGACATAGGAAAGACTGGCTTAGTGCAACACAAAATAAACACAGGACAAGAATTGCCTATTCGTCAGCGGCCAAGAAGATTGCCTGTAGCACGTGAAAAGGAAGTGGAAACCATGACTGAAGGAATGGTGAAGGATGGTGTTATTGAACCTTCTTCTAGTCCATGGTGTTCACCTGTGGTGCTGGTAAAGAAGAAGGACGGCAGCATGTGGTTTTGTGTTGACTACCGCCGTCTGAACGACGTTACGAAGAAGGACAGCTATCCCTTGCCAAGAATTGATGACACGCTGGACATGCTTACAGGCGTAAAGTGGTTTAGTACGCTGGACCTGAAAAGTGGCTACTGGCAGGTTGAAATTGACCCTAAGGACAAGGAAAAAACTGCATTCTCCACAGGAAAGGGTCTGTGGAAATTTAAAGTCATGCCGTTTGGATTGTGCAATGCTCCAGCAACGTTTGAAAGGTTGATGAAGCTTGTACTTACCGGGCTAATTGGAGATGCCTGTCTGGTCTATTTGGATGACATCATCATCGTAGGCCGTACGTTTGAGGAACACCTACAAAACCTGGAACGCGTGCTCATGAAGATCCAGAGTGCCAACCTCAAGTTGAGTCCGAAGAAGTGCTCACTATTCAAACGGCAAGTTAGTTTTTTAGGGTATGTAGTGTCGGAAGAAGGTATCCGCACGGATCCAGAAAAAATTGCCGCTGTCAAAGATTGGCCGGTTCCAAAAGACAAGACACAGGTTAGGGCATTTTTGGGTTTGTGCTCTTATTATCGGCGATTTGTGAAGAACTTTGCAGATATAGCCAAACCTCTGCATAGGCTAACCGAGGAGAAGCGACATTTCTGCTGGGATGAAAGTTGCAATATTGCATTCCAGGAGCTCAGGGACCGTCTGTGCAAAACACCTATTTTGGGGTACCCTGATGCGGGCAAAGAATTCATAGTTGACACAGAAACAAGTGATATAGGACTTGGCAGTGTGTTGTCTCAACGGAATGGTGATCAAGAAATTGTGATAGCGTACTTCAGCAAGTCATTGTCAAAGCCGGAGAGCAACTATTGTGTCACAAGAAGGGAATTGCTTGCTGTGGTAAAGTCCTTGCAGCATTTTAGCAAATATCTTCTGGGGCGGAAATTCCACTTTTTTTTTTATAGTAGAGGGGGCAAACGAGCATGCGGCTCACCTGATGGTAAGTGACTACCGCCGCCCATGAACAACTGCAACACCAGGGAGGGAATTGCAGATGCGTTGCCGGCCTTTTAAAAAGGAGTACGCTCTTTTCTTGAAGGTCCCTAAGTCGTATCGGTCCGGAAAAATCGCTGATGGTAATCGATTCCACAAGGAAGTCGTGCGAGGAAGAAAACATCTTCTAAATCGCACAGTGGTGGACCGCCAATCATCCAGATGGTGTGGATGGTATCGGGAGTTCTGCCGCGATGTGCGTTCGTGAAATTTGGCGGCTGGGATTAATCCGAACAATTCCTCAGAGCACTCCCCATGGTAGATGCGAAAGAAAATGCAAAGAGATGCAACATCTCTTCGCAGCGCCAATGAGTCGAGCCGATCGGAAAGAACTCGGTCGTCGACGATTCGAGCCGCTCTGCGCTGGATGCGGTCAAGTGGAAGGAGCTGGCACTGGGGAGCCCCTGCCCAGAGATGGGAACAGTATTCCATGTGAGGCCGAACCTGCGCCTTGTAAAGTTTCAGGCGGTGTGCCGGCATGAAATACTAAACATAAATAAACGCGCAAACTTGTGTCTTCTGAGGATTAAACTGGACTAGATTTAGTCGCCCCCAGTTCGAGACTTTGTCCAGCAAAGACTCGACTTCAGACACAAGTTTGTTCCGGTACTCGGAGACGTTTTCCCGAGAAATATTAGCACGGCCGGTGTATAGAGCATCACCAGTGCTGTCATCCGCATAGCAATGAATGTTACCAGTTAGCAACATATCATTGATATGCAGAAGAAACAGCGTTGGTTACACACAGCCTTGTGGAACACCAGCGTTAATAGGCTTGTAGTCAGAACATGCACCGTCTACAACAACCTTGATGCTCCGATCTGCAAGGAAGCTGGTGATCCAATTGCACAATTTCTCGGGAAGCCCATAGGAAGGGAGCTTCGAGAGAAGCGCTTTGTGCCAAACCCGATCGAAGGCCTTCACAATGTCCAGACTAACGGCCAACGCCTCCCCCTTGGACTCTACTGCCTCCGCCCATCTATGGGTCAGGTAGACCAGAAGATCACCAGCTGATCGACCCCCACGAAAACCGTATTGGCGGTCACTAATCAGCTGGTGATCCTCAAGGTACCGGATGAGCTGGCAGTTGATAATGGATTCCATTATTTTGGAGAACAAGGAGGTGATCGCGATAGGCCTATAGTTGGACGGGTCTGAGCGGTCGCCTTTTTTAGGGATCGGGTGGACAAAAGCTGTCTTCCATGAATTCGGGACTACGCCTTGGGAGTAGGAGTACCGAAAAATACGCGTTAGGACCGGTGCCAACTCCGGAGCACACGTCCTCAGCACAATTGGGGGGATTCCGTCAGGCCCACTCGACTTCTGGATGTCCAGGGAGAGAAGTGCTTTGCGAACCGAGCGCTGTGAGAACAGCACATCCGGCATAGAGCACTCACACCGCGGGATGGTCGGCGGTGTTTTCCCCCCGTCATCAAGAGTCGAGTTGGACGCAAAAAGGGAGCCTAAAAGGTCGGCTTTGTCTTTTGCGTCATGGGCCAGTGAGTCGTCCTCCCTGTGCAGAGATGGTAGTGATGGCTTACAGAAATTCCCTTGGACAGCCTTGGCGAGAGACCAGAATGCACGGCTTCCCGAAGGAAGGCGAACTAGTTTCTCGCCAATTCTGCCTATGTGCTCTGACTTTGCCTTGGCAATAACTCTTTTGAAGGACCTGGAGGCGAAGTTATACTTCTTTTTAAGTATGCTGGTCTTTACATCCCGAGTCGCCGAAGCCGCAGCCCAGGCTTGATAACACTCCTGCTACAGTTTGAACTAATGCAGTTTTACAGGAGCGACCAAACCAAGGCTGAGATCTGCCTCCGATGGGTACCACAGATGATGGAATAAATAGTTCCATTCCCTGTAGCACCACATCAGTGACAGAGTCAGCAACAGCGCTGGGATCATCCGGCGAGAAGCAAACCCGCCCCCATGGGTAGGATGCAAAGAAAGACCGCATTCCGTCCCAATCCGCCGACCTGTAATGTCAAACACGGCGGCAACCTGCAGAACGCAACCGCGAAGGGAGCGTGAGTGGCACCATACTCCGGATCAAACAGTGGTCCGAAGAGCCGAGAGGGGTGATATCCGTCCGGATGAGAGGTCAGCAGAAGGTCCAACAGGGAAGGTGTATGATCCTCCACATCTGGAATCCGCGTAGGCGAAGTAACCAGTTGTGTCAGACCATATGCCAAGGCAAAGTCATAAACAGATCTCCCCGCATGATCGGTTAAACGTGAACCGAGCCATTCGGCATGGTGGGCGTTAAAATCGCCAAGGATCACGATCTCTGCGGATGGGACCTGTTGTAGCAAGGAATCTGTAGCCATTTGGACGTGGTCGATGAGTCGGTCTGTTTCGGCATTACCGCTATGGGACCTATAGAGGCACCCGTAGACGCGCGGATGGTCGTCGCTGTCTACGCGTAGCCAAAGGATGGACAGGTCCGAACCTTCAAGACTGCCGAGGCGTCGAGAACAGATGTCCTCTCTGACATACACGCAAACTCCAGCCCGAGGCACAAAGGAGTGCTCCAATTTGTACCCAGGGTAGGAGAGATACGAAATATCAGCCGGAGAGGAAACCTGCGTCTCGGTCAGGAAGAGCAAGGCCGGCTTCGCCGTCTCGAGATGGTAGTGGACGGCGTTTAGGTTAGAGTTAAGTCCCCTGATGTTGCAGAAATTCACGGATAGCGTGGCAGGGGTCGCCTTGGTATTGTCGCTCTGTTTACCCCGAGCAGTTATGTTTTTGAGCGGAATTTTGCCCCCCCCAGAATACGCGGGGCAGCCTGAGCACCCACGCTCAGGATTGGAATAACATGGTCGTGGATGCTCAGCGAGGGATTCTCCAGGGGTACTGGTACCCTCCTGGGGTAGTCTATTGTGTAATTCCGCTACCATGTTGATGGGGGGGGGGGGGGGGGGGGATTGGGCCTCCGGCCACCTGCACTCACCAGACGAAACGCAGAAGCAGAGCTTCTACTTCACGCCGGTATTCTGTGAGGTCGTGGTACTAACCCGGCTCGAGCCGGCCCATACGTGCAACAGCAAAAACTGCTGCATGGCTCTACCACCGTTGGAGACTTACGAACCGACCATGCTGCACTGAAATGGCTATTGCAGTTCAAAAATCCGGAAGGACAAGTTGCAAGATGGATTGAACTACTGCAGGAATACGACTTTGTGATCGAACATCGCAGCGGGAAATCTCATGGCAATGCAGATGCATTGTCAAGAAGACCTTGCCCTGAAGATTGCAAGCATTGTACTAGGCAAAAGAGTAAGGAAGTGGTATCTGTGAGGATGCTCAAGACAGACCAGCTCAGCAATGAGTGGAAGGACAGCCTACAACACGCACAGCAGGAAGATTCGGACATTAAGCCGATCCTGGAGTGGATGAAGGCCAGTGTTCCTAAGCCCAAGTGGAGCGACGTCTCAGCACTGAGTTCGACCACGAAAAGCTATTGGGCCCAATGGGACAGCTTGCTGATTCAGGATGGAGTCCTGTGCCGTAAATGGGAAAATGGTCGGGGAGACAGATGTCATTTGCAAATGGTTGTCCCTAAGGCTAAAGTACCGGATGTTCTACAGCTGTACCATAATGGTTGTTCAGGAGGCCACCTGGGAGTTAAACGCACTCTAGTGAAGATCCGAGAACGGTTTTACTGGGTCCACTGTCGCGACGATGTCGAGGACTGGTGCCGCAAATGTACATGTTGTGCGGCTGTAAAGGGACCTCAAACTCGTAGTAGAGGCGCATTGAAATTGTACAATGTTGGTGTACCATGGGAGAGGATAGCCATTGACGTTGCGGGGCCGTTTCCGGAAAGTGAAAGTGGTAACAAGTATTTCATGGTTGTGATGGATTACTTCACTAAGTGGCCAGAAGTCTTCGCCATTCCAAATCAAGAAGCTTCAACAGTTGCAGATAAACTAGTTCATGAAATCTTCTGTCGTTTTGGAGTACCCTTAGAGATTCACAGCGATCAAGGAAGGAATTTTGAGTCTCAAATATTCCAGGAAACTTGCCGAGTTATGGGTACTCATAAAACACGAACAACTTCTTACCACCCACAATCTGATGGAATGGTAGAACGATTTAATCAGACACTGGAAAGGTACCTGGCAAAAGTTGTGGAAAAACAGCAACGAGACTGGGACAGGCACATACAACCGTTTTTGTTGTCTTATCGTAGCGCTGTTCACGAAAGTACATCAGTGACGCCAGCTTTCGCAAACTTTGGGAGAGAATTACGGCTGCCTGCAGACCTGATCACCGGAACACCACCTGATGCCCCACGCAGTATAACCGATTATGCAAATGACTTGCGGAACAAAATGAATGACATTTATAAGCACGTCAGACAGTTGGACCAGCAAACGTCTGAGAAGATGAAAACACGGTATGACCGCAAAACGCACAACAAAGGGTTTGACAAAGGTTCGCTAGTGTGGTTACACAATCCAGCTCGCAGCAAAGGGAAATCTCCTAAGCTTCAAGCTAAATGGGACGGACCGTACCGGATTGTGACAAGGATCAATGACGTAACCTACCGGATACAGAAAGGTGCCAGAGGTACTCCTAAGATCGTCCATGTGGATCGACTGGCGCGTTTTTATGGGGCCAATAATGCTCGGGACGAGCATGTCTTAGGAGGGGGCAGTGTTACGCGCCACTATTAATGTCTTGTACATGGCAACACTAGTTACACTAGCGTCCTCTAGTGTCGAGTAAAAGAAAGTGTTGCGCGCCTTGTACATGGCAACACTAGTTACACTAGCGCCCTCTAGTGTCGAGTAGCAGAACTAAGAGAGTCGAGATCCTTCCAGAAATGTCGGGACCGATATGTACTCGAACATTCTAGATGTCGCTACAGTAGAAGGTTCTGGAAACTATCTGAGACCCTATATAAGGCCAGTATAGACCACGACCGGGGCAGTATTGAATTGGCGATACAAGAGAATACTTCGAAGCGAAATATCGGCGAACTGTGTTTTATTATTAGTGTGATTTTAAGTTGTAATTAGTGTTGTGTAATTAAATAGTCAACTTTGGTAATTCAATCGGCAGTTTGTAATTGTCTCGAACCCCAAGCTCGTAACAATATCAAGGCATACTAGTCCTTTCTTAGGGAAAACTCTCTCAGAAAGGAAAAAAGACTACCCAGTAATGGAATAAATATATAAGCTCTGTAATTAACATAACATAAATTAGTAGGTAAATGTAAGACATAGTGTGTCGAAGCTAGACTAGGAGTTAGTAGAAAAGGGTGCTCTTGTATAGGATCTATAAGGTCCTTGCACAATATAAGACTAGCACCACCTGTTTTTCAACCTGTAAGTCCTAGTCATGTTAAAGTATTAAAGTTAAAGTTACAGCCTATATACACGTCTCACTGCTGCGCACAGGCCTCCTCTCATTTCTGAGAGGGTTTTTAGGGCAAGGAAAGGTCCGCTGCGCTGCCGCAATACGTGTTGGCGAACTTCACATGTCTTCAAAATATTTTTTTTCTTATTTTTCAGACATGCAGGTTTCCTCACGATGTTTTCCTTCACCGCGGAGCATGTGGTAATTCAGCACTTAAAATTGCAATTAACAATTTCATTGGTGACGGCGGGGATCGAACCCGGGTTTTTCGCGTACTGTGAAACTTACAGCGAGCGCTAACCATCTGAGTTACTCCGGCTCTAGTCATGTAAACGAGTTATATTATTTACAAAAATATTTTTCAAGATACATATTATTATGATATGTGTCTGAAGAAGGTGTAAATATTTACAGATTAGTAACTAATTTTACGACAACGGCAGCATCATAAAATATCAACTATATAAAAAGCTATAAAACTAAATATATTTGTTGCAAAGACCTCCATGTTAAAAGAAGAGTTAAGATTATAAATCGAAATGAGGACACAAAATGCTCCTGCATGCTATCGACGCAAATATTACAATTAGTGCACCTCAACATCGTGAATGCAATTATCAGAATGTCCATATTAATTAGCAGTAAGTCAATAAGTAGACGTGATCGAGTCCGTATATTAATAAAAGTCCTCCGTGGCGTAGTGGCTTAGTAATGAGTTGCAACGTTTGGGGCCGCGGGTTCGAATCCCGCACGGAACAAGTATTTGTACGGCCTACAAATAATTATTCCGGGTCTGGATGTTTGTCCTTGTGCAATATATGTTTGTAAACTGCCTCCACGATACAGGAGAAAATCCTAGTGTGGGGGTAACGTTTTTTAAAAAAAAATAAAAAAAAAGTATAAGTGGTCAGCATAAAAAAAATGCAACGGTAAAGAAAGCGGGAATCAGCACAAGCAAAAATGTGATATAATCATAATCAATATATTTCACAAGCACAAATTAGTCAGTGTGTGAAAATATTCGACATTAATTTGACATAGCGTACTTACGATATTGACACAATGACGTGTGTGTATCATTTCACAAAATGCACGAAAATCAATGATAGTTACTCAGTAATTATCTAATGCAATATTATATAATTCAACAATCAATATTATTATCGACTTATAATAATAATTGAAAATAAAAACTTACAACTAACATTTTTATATGACAAAAACTTATAATATATATATTTAATAGAAACATCTATTGTTTGATACTTTATGCATACGTATGTACTTATTTGTACAATGAAACGCAGATGTTATTAGAAAAGACTGGAAATGTAAATATTAATCGTTGAAATCCTTTTTTTATAAATATTTTACCGAAAGTTGTACAAAATAACGATTTATCACAAAAAGCTTTATATTTAGATTATTTTTCATATTTTTACTTTTTTTGTACAAGGTGGGTCACGATCTGGCATTCTCCTTTATACATACTAGGTTGGTCTGAAAGGTTTCTGACCTCAACGTGAAGATGGCAGAACTGGGTAAGGTTTAGAATCAAGTCGCCAGTATTTGGGGGTGGGGGTGATGGGAGGAGGGGGAGATGAGTTGTAGACTCACCCCCCACTTCCAT
Organism: Parnassius glacialis; assembly: GCA_033319125.1. Classification (NCBI taxonomy): domain Eukaryota; kingdom Metazoa; phylum Arthropoda; class Insecta; order Lepidoptera; family Papilionidae; genus Parnassius; species Parnassius glacialis. The sequence goes on along the minus strand of JAVANC010000013.1, from coordinate 33,049,956 downwards.
TTCCTGCCAGACGTGCTTAGTTTTTTTTTTTTTAATTTTTAAAAATCTCATTTTGAGGTTATGTATTCATAATGTTTTTTACAATATAAACCTGATTTGTAGGGTAGCCCAACGCCACTTAACGTGGCGCAGTCGATGTACATCGACTAATTCAGACAGAACCTATTTCTGGATGGTTTATTAAAAAATAACCAGGAAGGGAATGGCGGAGTCGAGTGAGCGAGCAAAGCGAGCGAACAGACCCCTCCATCCTCTTCTAACCTAGCTGTCCGAGTCGGGGTGCCCCAAGGCCCGAGCTCGCTTCGCTCGCTCTTGCCCCAAATAAATTACCAAAATGTTCACTTTTATAATTACTTTAATATGTAAACATATTTTATAACTTCCACCATTTCCAAAAACGTCGTAAAATAGCAAGCAATCGGTTTTTTTTTTATATGATAAGGGTGACAAACGAGCACACAGTCCACCTGATGGTAAGTGGTTGCTGCGGCCCATAGACATCTACATCTATCCTCTATTACAAATCAAAATGTAGATGCGCCGCCACCCGTGAGGACCAAGATGGAATGCCTCATTTCCAGTAAAAAGGAACTCCGGCCACCTGCACTCACCAAGCGAAACGCAGAGGTAAACCTCTACTTCACGCTGGTTTTCTGTGAGGTCGTGGTACCACCCCGGTTCAAGCCGGCCCATCCGTGCGACAGCAAAAGCTGCCGCGTGGCTCTACCACTGTTAAAACTGTTAAAACTGTGGTTTCCAGAGGGTTAGCGAAGTCGTCCAAAAACAGGAGGCAGATAATAACAAGTAGCACATTCACGTAAACTCGGAAGCAACGGAATGACGCTTATGACACGAGTCGCGAAGTCGAGTATATAGTGCCACCAACTTATCTGTGAACTGACAGCTTGGCGCTTCTGCGCTGAAGTGTTGCCAGTTCGGGAATATTCCCATCTAAGGGGAATATTCCTATCTATTCCTAGATAGAGTCCACATACTAGGGTAATAAATTAGTCACGGAATAAAAAGACTAGAACACAGATTTAACAGATGATAACAGATGTCCAAGAACAAGAAGAAACAAAAATATCATAATTGAACAAATTAAACTTTAATTAAATAATATTCCCTTATGCCTTTTTTACCGGGAGTTGTAATTTGCGTTCCTGCGGTTTATGCGGTTTCCGGTTCTTTAACTATTTTGGAAATGAATCCTTGACTAACATCTAAAAAAGAAATGGATTGCATTAAGCAATCCATTTATCGGAAATACGAAAGGAAGGAACAAAACATAGCAATACTAACCTGTAGCAGCTGATAGTCTTTTATAGACCTAATTGAAAGGCATCATCGGTGCTTGCCCTCGAGCTTCTTGCTCACAAAAGTTTAATACTTTTAAAATAATGTTTCGGGCATCACTTTCAATGGTTTTCGGCATTTTTTATTTTTCTATAAACTCTCAAAACAATGACGTATCAAGTGACATTTGATTAAATGGCGGCTGTAGTTCACAATTTTGCCGCAGCTGTCAGTTCACATATAACTTGGTGGGACTATATCTGTTACTGATTACTGTCAATGTCAAAAGTTCCGTTTCAGATATTAATGAGTGATTTATGAATATTTTTAGAAAATTATATTAAATATTTCGACGCAGCTCCGGCAGCTAAAATTGCATGGGGACGCTTGAGATAAGTCCCTTTGACCCCCCCCCCCCCCCCCCCCACAGTGACAGACTCCTCAAATTCAGGCGAATTGATTCTAAACCCAACTCGCAGCACTCGTTAACAAAAGCTAGTTAATGTAGTTGTGCATTTTTGACAGTTACGCTACAAAATTTCGGCCATTTTGTACGCGTAGTTTTTATTTGACAGTCATTTGAGTGAGATGTAAGTGTTTTTGTGAAAATGGGAAAAATAAGTATTGGTTTGTCATTAAACTTTTGTTTTTGAAAGGCAATATGCCTACGCAAATCAAAGATGATGTGAACTCTGCACCATCATTTACCACAATGAAATTTTGGGCAGCTGAATTTAAACGTAGCCGTGAGAGCTTGGGAGACGATAAACGTTCGGATCGTCCAAAAACCGCAACTACTGACGATAACATCGCTAAAGTACACCAAATGGTGGTAGACGACCGCCAAATTAAAATGAGAGAGATAGCCGAGGTTATGCAAATGTCCAAAGAACGTGTTTGTCACATATTAAATCAAGATTTAGGCATGAGAAAGCTGTCAGCGCGTTGGGTGCTGCGTTTGCTCACTTGCTAAACCAAAAGCATATTCGAATGAACATTTCCAATGCTCTGTTGTTGTAGTTTAGGTGCAATAAATCCAAGTTTTCGCGCCGATAATTACTGTTTATGAAACTTGGATACACCATTTATACACCCAAAATAAAAAAAACAGTCAAAACAGTGGACTATAAAGGCGGGAAACAGGGGATAAAAAATGAAATTGGGCATAGTCATGGAGTTATATTAATCAATTATCTCCAAAAAGGAAAAACTATTATAGGAGTATACTACGCATCATTACTTGATACACTGAAGGCAGCAAGTTGCGGAAAAACAGCCACATTTTCAGAAAAAGAAAATCCTGTTTCACCATGAGAACTGTTGTCCACGATGTCGATGCTTTGGGCGGTGAAAAGCCCAGGTACGTACGTAGGTTCTATTAGAACGTTACGCGGTCAACGGAGAGTCGGCGCGACGTTTGGCTGCGTTTACCACTAGCGGGTTCTGATGGGTTTCTGCGCTATCAAAGTAGCACTGAGACGTCTCCTTGAAGTATTCAGAGATAGTGAAAAGTTGAAAATCACTGTCTAAATCTGAATTCCGATTGATACCACCGTGATCCGGTGACTCTACGGATGAAAATAGTTCGTTTAGATGGGACCTATACATCTGGGCGAAGGCTACACTTGCGTAAGACATGATAGGTCTAACGCAGGTTTTTTACAGGTGGAGTTTGTGTCTTAGAAACAATTTACTCTTCCTGTTGAATTCCTGATGAATTGACTAAATCAAATCAAGAAGTCGCAGCGGTGTTTGAGAAATATTTCACTGATATTCCTATTTTGACAACAGAGTCTTTGAATACTTCTCCAACTGTCGCCGAGTCATTACTCAAACAGAATGTTAATATTTGTTTAAAAGAATTTAGATTTGAAAAAGTATTACCGCAAGATATAGTAAAATACTTAAAAGCCACTGATGTAAAGAAAACCGCAGATTTGTGGGGGATTTCCGTGACAGTTATTGCGTCCATAATAGATTTAATTGCACCTCATCTTGCTATTATTTTTAATACTTGTATCGATTCTGGTGTGTTTCCTGATTTAATGAAGTATAGTAAAGTAATACCTTTATTTAAATCTGGTAGTACATTGGACCCCGCTAATTTTAGACCTATTTCTGTACTAACAACTCTTAGTAAAATTTTTGAAAAAATAATTTTGGATCAATTGTAAATTTTTTTTAATACAAATAAATTACTTCATAAAAACCAATTTGGATTTACAAGGGGTCGCTCGACGTCTGACGCCGGTGTTGAGCTAATGAAATATATTTTTAATGCCTGGAAGAATTCACAGGATGCCTTAGATGTTTTCTGTGATCTTTCCAAGGCTTTCGATTGTGTTCATCATGAAACATTAATCAGGAAACTACAGCGTTATGGTGTAAAAAATTTGGCGCTTAGACTTATTACTTCATATTTAAGTAACAGAACTCAAAAATTCGTGATAAATGGTAAAAGTTCCTCCGGATCGGTAGTATCAATGGGCGTTCCTCAGGGCTCGATTCTTGGACCATTCCTGTTTTTAATGTATATTAATGACTTACCTTATCTTTTAGGGGACAATCACGATATAGTATTATTTGCTGACGATACCTCTTTAATTTTCAAACTCAAACGGCAGTTAATTAATTATGACGATGTAAATAATGCTCTATCGAAATTAGTACATTGGTTTAACGCCAGCAATATGCTCTTAAACGGCAATAAGACAAAGTGTATTAAATTTACAATACCTAATGTAAAACATTCGAATACCAATGTGCTATTAAATGGGGAGGAGTTGAGTCTTGTGGATACCACTGTTTTTCTCGGTATTACTATTGACGCGAAACTTCAATGGGGCCCCTATATATCTAAATTAGCAAGCAGACTTAGTTCTGCAGCATATGCTGTAAGAAAGATTAGAAGTCTCACAGATGTTGAGACAGCTATATTAGTGTATTTTAATTACTTTCATAGCGTAATGTCTTATGGAATTTTGCTATGGGGTACTGCGACTGATATTGAAGCTATATTTGTTTTGCAAAAGTGAGCCGTTCGGGCGATTTATAACCTAAATTGTAAAGAGTCCCTCAGACAAAAATTTAAAGAAATAAACATATTAACTTTGGCATCGCAATATATTTATGAAAATCTAATGTATGTACATAAAAACATAAACAGCTTTAATAAGAATAAGGATGTGCATTCTTTAAGCACTAGGAACAAACATAAGCTTGTAATACCAGTTACTAGACTCCACAGAATCAGTAATTCATTTATGGGGCAATGTATATGACGGCACCTGCACCGTTGCAGGTGCGGCGGCGTTGGTCTAGGTAGACAGAATTCTTATAAGCGACCATGTACCGCACACCTGCGGCATTTCACCTGCGGTGCCGCCCGTCCAGTCTGTATAAAACGGACGAAGCGGCCGCCGTTAGGACAGTCTTGGCTCTGACGTGGAACGGTACTAGTTCGTTCCGTTACTAGTTTATCCTCGACTCGCTGGATAAGTAATTCGTGTAAACGAATTAAATATTATTCCTAACTACAAAATTAGTCTCTATTATATATTATACTATACTATTATATATATATATATATATATATATATATATATATATATATATATATATATATATATATATATATATTAGTACTATAATGGATGAAAATGGACTGTATATTTATTTATGACTGATTACTTATTGACTGATCTGAGGTTAGCTATACTAGGGGACTGCTTGAAGAAAAGATGGTACTTTTTACTATACTGTATTACACTATTTACAATATTCGGCACTATTAAAATAAACTATCTAATATGTACAGAGAGAGGTCTTTAGTTGTGGAGTCTTGATCTGTTGTCTTGAGTCTTCTTTGGAGTCTTCTCGAGTGCCGCTTCCGAAGTGAAATGAACAGCTCACAGACCGAGACGCCCTTCTTATATCTCGCAAGAAGGTGTCTCAGTCTGTGAGTAGTGCCGTGCGACGATAAATGAAGCCACACGCGCGCTGATTGGTCGCCGACATCACTGGATCGGCGCCGGTGTGCGGGGTGCGCAGGGGGTAGCGGGGTACGAAGGGGCGACGGGGCGGCGGGTCTCTAGCTGTCCTCAACATCCTCCCCCCGGCGTAGCTTGCGAGCCTCATCTTCTTTCGGGAGGACGGCGATCTTCCTGACCGGCCGCCGCAGCAATCCGCCCCTGGTCCGCACCTCCACGTTGCGCACCACGCCGTCTGGTCCGGGAAAGGTCCGCGTTACAATTCCACGCGGCCATACGTTCCTTGGCAGGCTACCGTCTGCCACCACGACGAGGTCCCCTTCTTGTAGCTGTCGCTGCTGCACATCCCGTGAGTCCCCGCACGCAACCAGCGTCGGCAGGTACTCCTTCATCCAGTGCTTCCAGTACTCGTCGGCAAGTCCTTGCGCCGCTCTCCACGCCCGACGATCACTAGGCGTGCATGGCGCCGTTACTGGAAGGCTCGATGGTCCCAGCAGCAGGAAGTTGTTGGGTGTCAGCGCCTCTTCCTCGTCGATGTCGACCGGTACGTGTGTCAACGGTCGAGAGTTCACCGTGATCTCGGTTTCTGTGAGGAGCGTCACCAACGTCTCCTCCCGCGGGCTCTTCTGGTGTAGAGTGGCTTCGAGCGCGGTCTTCACTGAGCGCACGAGACGCTCCCATGCGCCTCCCTGGTTCGGCGCGCCCGGCGCGATTAACTTCCAGTCTGTCCGCCGAGTCAACGCGTAGTCCTTCAGCAGGGGTGCCCACTCCTCCATTGCCCGTCGTAGTTCGGTGTCCGCCCCATGGAAATTCGTTCCTTTGTCAGAGTAGATGATCCGTGGCCACCCACGCCTAGCCGCCATGCGCCGCAATGCCGATATCGCCGAGTCCGTCGTTAGGGAATAAACTATCTCTAGATGTACCGCGCGCGTCGTCAAACAAGTGAATAACGCTATCCACCGCTTTTCATGCCTACGTCCTATTGTTACCGTTATAGACCCGAAATAGTCGATTCCGGTGTAGGTGAATTGTTGCGCGAATGCCCCTAACCGTTCAGGTGGTAGATCTCCGATAACCGCTGGCCGTGGTGTCGCCTTGCGTACCCTGCACCGCAGACATCTCCGCTCCACTTCTCTTACGGTCGGTCGTAATCGAAGTATGTGATATCTCATGCGTAGGTCGTTCACTACCCGTTCCCTGTTGGCGTGGCTTGCTTCCTTATGCGCCTTCTCCACAAGAAGCTTTACAAATTGGTGGCGTCCGTTCAGTATGATGGGCCTCTTCATTTGGCTGTCCACATCGGCTGCGTCGATCCGTCCTCTAGCTCGCAGTATGCCATCTTCGAATATGGGGTCGAGCTTCCTTAACGCGCTGCCGGTTGCCAAGTTCTTTCCTCGCTGCAGTCGACCGATGTCTTCAGCAAAGCTCTCTTGTTGACTGCGCTCTATCCACATCCGCTCTGCTCTGGATGTGGTCCAATGTTAGTCCGTGCGCCTTTCCTCTCATGGCATCGACGAACTGTAATATCCGAGCGGTGGCCCTGACCAATTTCTCGTAAGAAGAGAACCTCTCGATGTCTGGCAGGTGTGGAGCGTCCCTGGTGTCGCTCTGGTACGCCACGACTTCCTCCAACTCGTCATCTTCATCCCCTGCCTTCTCTTCCCGACGTCGAGGCCATCGATCTTCATCTTCGTACAGGAATGGCGGTCCCGTAAACCATTTGTCGATCTCTTCCTTGTACGTATAATTTATGCGCGTTGCCTGATCCGCGATGTTGTCTGCGGTCGGTATCCACCTCCATTGCTCGGGTGACGTCTTCTCCGATATCTCCCCTAATCTATGAGCCACGTATGGGGTGTAACGCGCCGTATCGTTCTGTATCCAGTGGAGCGCCGTAGTGGAGTCTGTCCAATACACTACCCTATCGGCTACCACTCTGTGCTCGCCTTGCACGAATTCCGCGAGTCGCGCGCCTATCAGATTCGCCCGCAACTCTAACCGCGGTATGCTTTGCGCCTTTATCGGGGCGACTTTCGCCTTGGCCGCCACTAACCGTACCTTAACCGTTCCGTCGCGGTATCGTATTCGCCAATACGCCGCGGATGCGTACGCACGTTCGCTTGCGTCATTACACGTGATTTACACGTGAAGCTGACGCTCTACCACTCCCCCCGTTGGAGCATAGCACCTAGGCAGCCGCAGTCGTGATACTTCCTCGACGACTCGCAGCCACCTCTGAAATTCCTCAGCTGCCTCCTCGGGTAGTTCGTCGTCCCATCCGACCTTCTTCATCCGCCACAGGTCTTGCAGCAGGATCTTGGCGGTGATGGTGAGGTAGCTCAGCAGTCCAAGCGGGTCGAAGACCGACATGACTGCACTTAACGCCTCTCTCTTGGTCGGTGGCCTCTGCAGCGTCTTCACTTCGTTCGGTACCCTATTCATGGATGTGTTGAACGTTAAGGCATCTTCATCGGCCATCCATAATAGCCCTAGGGTTCTGCCTGGGCTGTCTTGTCTCAAGCCTACCTCCTTAGGCTTGCTCGCTAGTAATTCCTCCGGCTTGTCTTCTAGTAGGGCTGCGTGGTTCGAATTCCAGCCTGCTAAGGTGAAGCCGGCCTGCTGGTGTACTTCCATAACCTGCCTCGCAGTGTTTACCGCTTCCTCTACCGTAGCATAACTGTCTAGGTAGTCATCCATGTAGTGACTACGTACGATAGCGTTAAGTGCCAACGGATGTGTCTCTGCGTGTGCGCGCGCGTTATGATCCCTAACACTATGTGCGAGTAACGGCGAGCTCCTCGCACCGAAAATCATCGATGTCATAACGTATTCCCGCGGTGGGCTGGATCGCTCGTTACCTCGCCACAGAAACAATTGCGCGGGTTGGTCGCGACGGTCTATCTTCACGCGTAAAAACATTTCCTTAATATCCGCGGACACAGCTATTTCGTTCTCCCTAAATCTAAACAGTATGCCCGGTAGGTTCCGTAACAAGTCGGGGCCGTCAAGTAAATAATCGTTCAAACATTTACCGGACGCACGCGCTGCCGCGTCGAAAACCACTCTTGTCTTCCCAGGCTTGTTCGGATTCCGTACTGCGAAGTGGGGCAGGTACCAGCTCTTGGGGTCCTCTCTCTCTGTTCCCTCGGCTTCCCTTGCGTATCCTTTTGCCAGGAGGTTGTCTATTTGTGCTGTATAGGCGTCTCGAAACTCCGGCGATTTGTCCATCTTCTTCTCGATCGTCCGCAGTCTTCGAGCAGCCATCTCGTAGCTGGGAGGCATCCGCACGTCGTCGTCCTTCCATGGCAGTCCCACCTGGTATTGCTCGCCGACCTTCTTGACGGTGCGCTGGAATATCTCGACAGCGCGCTCCTCTTCCCGTCGCGGCCTACTCTTTAGCGAGATACCGATGGAATCGATCTCGTACTGCCGTTTAAGGAGTTCCGTTAACTCCTCGTCCTGACTGGCGAACGTTCGAATGTCCCTATATAACCGTCCGCTACTGCTTACGACGTGTAATACGGTTTCACCGTCCTCCCTACACGTGAATCGCGGCACGGTTCCCTGTATCACCCATCCTAATAACGTACGTGCAGCTATAGGCTGCCTTCGACGTCCTATCCTTAAATTACGGGTGATTATTAAATGCCAGTTGTCGGCGCCTAATAATAATCTCGGTTTTGCGTCGTCATAACAAACCGAACTCGGTAGGTCGCGTAAGTGTTTAAAACGTAAACACTCTTTATTTACCGACTGCGAACCTATCTGTAAATTTGTTACTGTACGCGCATTTATTCTATACATCTCGCTGCGCGTCTTGCCACGTATGCCTATGTTAACTAGCCTGCTATCGGCCTCGCACTGACTATTGTTTACTCCTCTAATATTCAGCGGCTTTACCGGTCCTTCCGCTCCTAACTCGCGCGCTAAGTCGTCGTCGATCAACGAAATAGTCGAGCCTTAGTCAAGCAACGCATACGTATCTATTTCCCTACCGCGTGGTCCACCTAACGTAATGGGACACACTTTCAATAATACGGACGCATTACTACCAACGTTAGACGCGACGAGCACGGTCTCATCCGGTTTTGCCGATGTCTCAGGTGCGCGGGTCTTGCGGGTGTGAAGGAGGGCATGGTGGGGGGCGTTGCAGCCGTCGACGCCGCATTTCTTCGCTTTACATTTAAATCGTCGGTGTTTACTATTCAAACAGAGAAAACACACCCCCTCTTCCTTTACCCAATTCTACCGGTCGTCCACACCCATTTGCGCTAACTTTCTACACTTAGCGATCACGTGTTCACCCCCGCAACACATACAAGAGGCACTACCGGTGTCCTCCTGGGCGGTGAATGTCTTTACGTCGCGGGCCCTATTCTCTACGCGGCGTGTTAATACAACTCGTTTCGACGGCGGCGCCTCTCGTCCTACGGGCGATTCCTTAGTCGGCGCTACGGACGTATAGGCATGACTCAACGCACGGTCAGCCTCTCTCATCATGAACCTAGACAGTGTAACGATGTCCGGTTCGTCTGTACTTCCGTAGTGCTCCGCATAATCGCACCAACGCGACCGTAAGTGAGGGCTTAGTTTACTAGTTACTTCCCTAGTCAGCTTTGGATTTTGTAAATACCCTTTGCCGTCGACGTTCTGTAAAACACATACTATATTTTGTAACTTAATCGCGAACGAATTCAATTCCTGAGCGGTTTGACCCGGGCGCGGAAGGCGATTCAGTTCCTCTAACGCTCGATCGATAATTACTTCCGGGCGGCCGAAACACTGCTCTAATGTTCGCATAATATCTGCTGGATCCTTCGCGGTAAACAGCAGTGCCGATACTACCTCCCTAGCTTCACCGCGTAGACAGTTTCTTAACCTTGCCATATTTTCCGTATTTGTGAATCCATATAAACGCGTAGATTCCTTCATCGCGGCTTTGAAGGCTAACCATTCCGCGGCCGAACCGTTAAAAATAGGCAAGTCCTGCGTCTGCTTCGCGGCAGCGGGCCTGACTCTAATCATATTCTCTAGAGCTTCCGCTAGTCGCTCTATACCCCTCTCTTTCCCTCGCGGAGTAAGCGACCTATCTCTATCCCTATCTCCCTCTAGCCTACGCTGTGGCGCTGGCGTCCTATGTACACCTACATCCCTATGACACGGCGACGATAATCTACGATCCGCGTGGCGATGTGGCGATGGCGATCTATGTACACCTACATCCCTATACGGCGACGGTGATCTACGATCCGCGTGGCGATGTGGCGATCTATGTGTAGGCGATAGAGTGCGGCGTTGGACGCGCGACGGCGACGTAACCCGTACACGACGATCCACCTGGTTCATTTCTACGGCGACTCCACTATCCCTCTGTATCGTTTCTACGCGACGTGGTTGAACCTCATTCGCTACCGTCCTCCCCTGGGCATCTTCACTGTGGTCGTAACCGGTTACCCTGTTCGGTAGGGTCTGCTCTAACTCGATGCGGGGCGCGGGCTGAGACGGGCGGCAAGGCGACTCCCCCCGCACAGTCTCTACGTTCTCTAACCACCTATCAACGCGTACCCTATTTTCAACTAACTCGTCTTCGTTAATACTTTCCCTATCTGTTTCTTCTTGCAGTTGCGCGACGTCCTTAGCGTACTTCTTCTTAATAAGATCTTCTTCAAGTTGCAATTGCTTCCTCCTAATTGCAGCTAGTTCCTCCGCGGCGTTATATTCAATTTGTTTTAACCTAGCTATCGCGCTAGCTGTCGACCGGGCTGAACGAACGGAGCGGACTGACGGAGCTCGAGGTGCGGGCCTATGTACGACGTCTGTTACAGGCGCGACGGTACGTACTATCGAACTAGTTTCTGTAGACGGAAGATCTTCAATAATCGCGGCGAGTGTCTCTGTGCGCGGCGCGGATGTGCTAACCTCTCCCAAGCGATCGGTCGTAGACACGGACATAGCGGGGCGCGGCGGCGGGGGCGCGGGCGCGGGCGTAGATGCGGGCGCGAGCGGGGCCTGGGGCGCGGGCGCGGCGGAGGGCGCTTGTGCCATCGCGAGATAATCGGACGGGGACGCAGGTGCTTCTTCGAATATACGCATTCCTACCGGCGTGTCGTCCTCGTTCCGTGCCTTCTGGCTTCGTGTCTTCCTCATTGTCCCACGTTGCGACCTCCGGTCGTCTTCAAAAAGACGTACGTATCGTCTTTAAAAAGACGCACGTATTGGATGTCGTTCCCGCCACAAGGGCGTTACCAGATGGTCACAGTTTGACACCGTTAGGGAGCAACCACTTGGCCGCGTAAACGCGGATAAAGAAACAAGAAATTGTCTGGAAACAGACAAAAGACGTATGTGACGTAGTCGTAACAAGAAACAGGGAAGAAATTAGTACCGACGATCTTCTCTCTTCGTCGACGAACTTCTTTCTTCCTTGAAGATCTTCTATAATGATCTTCTCTCTTCTATAATTATGTTCTTTCTTCTATAATTATGTTCTTTCTTCTGTAATTGGCTTCTTTCTTGTTTCTTCTTACTTCTTGCTTCTTTCTTCTGGCTTGAATCCGGCGGCGATGGACCAAGAATATAATGGATGAAAATGGACTGTATATTTATTTATGACTGATTACTTATTGACTGATCTGAGGTTAGCTATACTAGGGGACTGCTTGAAGAAAAGATGGTACTTTTTACTATACTGTATTACACTATTTACAATATTCTGCACTATTAAAATAAACTATCTAATATGTACAGAGAGAGGTCTTCAGTTGTGGAGTCTTGATCTGTTGTCTTGAGTCTTCTTTGGAGTCTTCTCGAGTGCCGCTTCCGAAGTGAAATGAACAGCTCACAGACCGAGACGCCCTTCTTATATCTCGCAAGAAGGTGTCTCAGTCTGTGAGTAGTGCCGTGCGACGATAAATGAAGCCACACGCGCGCTGATTGGTCGCCGACATCACTGGATCGGCGCCGGTGTGCGGGGTGCGCGGGGGGTAGCGGGGTACGAAGGGGCGACGGGGCGGCGGGTCTCTAGCTGTCCTCAACAAGTACTATACTCAATTACCCTTTCTACATATACGCTTTTACAACAAAATCCCAGAACATATTCAAAGTTTATCAATAAACAAGTTTAAAAGTTTTATTAAAGAAAAACTGTACAAAAAGGGTTATTATAATATCAAGGAATACATGAATGAAAATAACCCCTGGGAATAAGGTGATCGCCACCATGCTGGTTCTATTAAAAAACATTTAAAAATTGTATAAATGAAATTATTGTTAAGTGAAATATGTTTGAAAAAAAAAAGTTCCGCTGGGTTTCTTGCTGGTTCCTTCCCAGGACAGAGGTATTTTCCGAACCAGTGGTAAATAAAAAATGACTTTCAATAAGAATTATGTAATAATCAATATTGAATAAAAAATTATTCTATTCTATGCTATTCTATTCTATTCTATTCTGTTAACAAGAGGGTGGAGACGGCCAATGACTGACCTGGATTTGTTGCGTACTACACTTACGTGATTCGCAAAACTAAGTTCGACTTCCGCTTCTATCTCTAGTATGTGAGCGGGATCTATTGGTACTCTGGATGGGATACTCTGGCTTTATAGACTGTCAGCTAGGCATTTGGCATTTTCGAGATCGTCTAAGGCGAGATCGGGGTAGTCTAGCCTCACGAGAGGCAGCATGGGAACAGTTTGCTCTGCTTTCAGAGCTTTTAAGAGGTTATCCCATATATCGTTTCTAAATTTGGCTATGCTTAGTTTAACATCATTTTGCAGTGAACATATGCAAATTTTGTCATCTTCCGTGTGATAACGTGTCATAACATTTTTGCGCGATGTTTTTCACTCTAATCATTTGTCGAAGGTCCGCCGAAAGCTTCGTGTACCGAACACTCGACACACGAACCCAATAATCCTCCTCTAAATAATATTGGCTTCCTCCGGCGAGTCAATCTTGTCCCGATAACTTATTTAATAAAAAGGAATCATTTTTATAGTTGTATCCATTTTCGAGATTGGTGAACTGAAATTTAAAAAAAAACATAAGTTTTTTCAACTCTGTTTAAAATTTGAAATTATTTTTACTAAACCTTATAGACACAGACATGATTACCGGCTAACATTTACAAAAATGTTGGCTGGAAAAAGTAGTAGATTAACCTTCATGATCGAAGATATTCGCCATAAAATCAACCATGAACCTTAAAAATTTGCCGTGTATTGGCGGTATATATCTAACACCTTACTCTATCACCGTCTCGTAACAAGAGGGGAACTAGGTAAACTAAGAGTAGGTAGGTAGGTAAACTAAGGTAAATTAAGATGTTTATTAACTGCAACTCTAATTTTTGGCGACCGTCTGGTCAAGTAAATTCTAAAAAACCAAAGTTTGTGATATAACACAAATTACTCAACTAATACTATAAGAGCTTAAGAAAATTAATCAACGCTCATTGATCATACGCTGTTATTTTATCCTAGTGAGAATACCAGGTTATAATCATGAAACTATTGTATTGCCATCTGTTCTTAACATGTCTGCAAAATGTTTTCATTAATAATAAAAGCTAATTTTACGTGGTAGGGCCATGCTGCAGCTATATTACTGGTATAGTTGTAGCACGAATGGGTCGGCTCGACCGGGGAAGGACCACGCTCTCACAGAATACCAGCGTAAAATAGCAGCTTAACACTGCTGTGTTTCGTATCGTGAGTGTAGAGAACCGGAGACACATTTTACTGGAAAAGAGGCATTCCATCTTAGTCCTCACTGGTGACAACGCATCTGCATTTTGATTCGCAAACAAGGATAGATGTAGATGTCTATGGGCCACAGCAATTACTTACCATCAGGTGGATTGTGTGCTCGTTTGTCACCCTATCCAATAAAAAAAACATAAAAGCCTACATATGAGTGCATCTAAACCTTAAGCGTGGTTAAATTAAAGCTTATTAATATTAATTAATATTGGAATTTATTTCTGTTATGTGTTAATTTTAATTATTGTTATCTATTTAGGTCAATATGCGGCGAAAGTGGAACACAATATGGTTCTAGTCGGTGAGAGTCACACATATCCCGGTCTTGCCCCGCGAGATGGGTATGCGTAGGCATTACTCATAAATGAGTGCCTCCGCGTTGAACCGGTCACTTATATAATATAATAAAATAAACATCATTGCACCAACTTTATTTGGATTCTGTCGCAATGGTTTTAGTCAGACTGAACGGCTACTAATTTCCCCAGTCATTGAAAAACAAAAGAAATCTATGCACTGTACATGAAGGTACGTTATTAGCTTAAAGAAAAACAAATTCAATCTGCCACAGAGTACCAAGATACGAGAACTTTACAAGACTTGTCACGTATATGCAAACTCTAGAATGTGTGCTACAAAATACAAACATAATTGTACCTTCACTAAAACCTTATTACAATATGGTTAAGATTTAAAATACAAATAATAATTTAATTGAATGTAGTAAAGCACAGGACGCGGTATTGCCTTTTCTCTATTCGTATAACGTTCATTCATGAATCACTTTTGGAGCAGCAGCCGATGCAGTTATTGTCTTTTCAAATTTATTAAATCTGGCTTAAAATGTAATTTTATTTTACCGTGTCTAGTTTTACCATAAACTTACCAAGTGGCAATCATGCTACATATTATAGCCAAGAATGGATACTGCACTTTGGAACGCAAATATCTCCTTTAATTTTAATTACCGTCAAATCTGACAACTTTACCAATGGAAGTTAACTTTGCCATCAGGGGTATCATCATATACATCATCATCATCATCATCATCATTACAGCCCTTCACAAGTTCACTGCTGAACATAGACCTTCCCCAAGAAATGTCACAAAGCACGGTCCCGAGCCACCTGCATCCATTGACTTCCTGCATGTCTTACCAGGTCGTCATTACTAGTGGGGGACGCCCTACGCTTCGTACGCCGGTATGAGGCTGCGACTCGAGAACATTATTTCCCCATCGGCTGTCGGTTCTTCGAGCTATGTGACCAGTCCATTGCCACTTCAGCTTACTAATCTGTTGGGCAATGTCAGTTACTCTGATTCTACTGCCGATATCCTCGTTTTTAATTATATCACGCAGAGAAACCGCGAGCATAGCCCTCTCTATACCTCGTTGAGCGACCTTGAGCGTCCCCATACTGCCAACAGTGAAGAACCACATCTCAGATCCATAAGTCATCATTGGAAACACGCACAGTCTCGTTTTCAAGTTTTAAGGTATACCTGATGAGAAAATGTGCCGTAATTTCCCGAAAGTTGAGCAGCAGAGTTGAATCCGTCGATTGACATCTCGGTCGAAGTTGAACTTATCTAGTCCCACTATTTATACTCGTCAACAACTTCAAGCTTAGTGCTCCCAACAACTACCGGCATAGGTGTGATATGGACGTTACGCATGACTTTTGTTTTATCCATGTTCATCTTAAGTCTTCCAACAGCCTGTCCGTTGACACAATTGAGGTCATTGAGCATAGTACTTAGGTCCTCCAGCGATTCTGACATAAGGACTACATCGTCGACAAATCGAATGTGAGTAATGTACTCGCCATTGAAGTTAATACCGTATCCTTTCTAGTCCAGTAGCTTGAAAACGTATTCCTATGCAGCGGTGAAAATTTTCGGGGATATTACGTCACCCTGTCTTACACCTCTCTGCAGTTGTATAGATTTCGTATTCTGGTTGTGTACTCGGATAGCCATCGTAGCCCTACTGTACCAACATTTCAGCACTTCGATATACCGACAGTCAAATTAACACCGCTAAAGGGACTGCAGCACCGCCCAAATTTCGACGGAATCGAAGGCTTTCTCATAGTCCAAGTACACAAGACGCAAGTTGCAGATTGTACTCTTCGATATCCTGTACAATTTGTCCAAGGCTGTGTATGTGGTCTATGGTGCTAAAGCTTTTTCGAAAACCGGCCTGTTCAGGAGGATGGAAGTCGTCGTGTCTGCGTGCGAGAAGATTCATAACGACTCTCGAAAACAACACGTAGACGCCGCTCAGAAGAGAAATCGGTCTGTAGTTCTTCAAGAGAGCGTTGCCGCCTTTCTTGAAGAACAGACCACCATCACATCAATATCAAGACACACCAGGAATGTACTGGTACAAAATTTTAACCCGGAAAGCGTAACATTTTTCGAGATATGAAATATTTTGAATGAAAATACAATTACTAATTGACATTATTGTTTCCGATATGGTAACATGAGAGTTAGTTTTGGCATTTTATTTTAACGCGGAATTGTGCCGGCGAAATAACCTCAGTGCTCCAGAACTTTTGGTGATTTTGTTTGAAATACTAAATGCAGACATCTATAACTTTATAGTAACGTAATATTAATGGTTAGGAAATGTAATGTATCGTTTTTAACATGTTGGTCGTAACATTTATCTATAAAACTAATTTGAAAAAGTTACCATACTAGTGATGCCATGATGTGCCGGTTACTTTGCCATTTTTTGCTACAAAGAAGGGTTGTCACTTTCAATCTATATTTTAACCGATTACGACGATTTTAAGAAAGAGTTCTGTACTTGACATTCTTTGTACATATGTATGACTAGCTGTGCCCGCGGCATAGCTCGCGTATTTAGGTTTTACATAAAGAATTTGTCGTTTAGGTAAGAGAATATTAAACGATTTATATCATTACTGTATCAATAAGTGGTAACAAAATAAATCATTATCATCAAAGTCCTAAGTAGTTTATGATGTAGCTTCTGTGTAAACGACGTTAGAAGTAGGCTTAGCCGGGGTGTACACAAAAAGGTTACGGGGGCTACTCACGCGGGAAAAAGCAACATAGAGTTGGCCATGTACAAAACAGTCAATACTGAGGTGCACTCCTACAACGCGTAAATTTTGACCTTACGCTTTATTTACGGTCATCGCATAACACAGGCTGACTGTGATTGGGAACTGAACGCGAATAAAACTGAATGGAGGGATTTTGGGTATATTGTAAATATTATAAATACAATATCACGACATTTCGTTGCGATTTTGTTACTTTTGGTCGGGTTCCGTTGTATGGCTTGAGTATATACAAATCACAGAACACAATTACCCTGTTGTTCTTCAGTAAGTCTCAATACGATTCACCGGCGAAGAATCTCAACACCGCAATTCAGAAAAGGTTGTAATTTGTACAACTCCATCTATTACGTCCTTTGTGTCAGAAAACATCCTTCTTTTAATTTCTTTTTGTGTTTTTAGTATAAATATATTAATTATTATAGAACGGAAATAATCTCTTTTTGTGTTTTAAGTATAAATATATTAATTATTTTGGAACGCTTTTTTTACACACAAATGTTTTTATTAATATTTCTGAGATTTTATGGGCCATTGCACAAATTTGAACCTACATTTCAAAATAATAATCATTACTTTTGATAGAGTTAACCAATTTTAATAAAACAAAGATAAAATGTAACTCGAAGATACGCTTTATGAGTTTCTTAGATTTCTTTGAAAAAAAAAAGATGTTTACTTTAGACGTGATGCGTTTATAAAAAAACAGACGGACAGAAAATTCTAAAAATTCTAAAAATGTACTTATTTAATGATTTTCAGTTCTCCATAATGATTTTAGCCACAAAAATATACAATAAAATGTACAGAAACAGACACATGTTATCATCATTTTTATTATATGTATATATTTAAAGAGAGATAGCGCTGCTTACATCAATTCAAAAAATAAAACGCGAGTGATACATTATACAAAACGTAAAAGAACTTATAAATCAGTGCCTGCACAGTAAGCAAAAAATAAAGTTTGACCCTCGCCAAAACCAACGCAATCGTTAATAGCTCTTTTAAATTTGATGTACCACATAGAGTACTCAGCGGTAAAGAATAAATTGAGTTTGTCAACGCGCAGTAGGGCAGCAAGTAATATTAAGATAAGCAGTAAATATGAAAACTCATCTACAGGAAAAAACCATATTGCAATTGCATTACATTTGCACAACACCACCATCTATCAATAAAATTGGTTAACTATTGTGCTTTAGATTTAGTTAATAAGGTTAATATATTTTTGTATAATGTATTTAATACGTTCTTTAATACTTTTGTTTACTGCGTTTTAGATATACATAAATATATCATTATAAAACATTATTTTACTTCATTTAATTATGATTTATGATATGATATTAGTTTAAAATGCACTTGACTTGATGAATCAACCAAAGCCACCGTTGAGCAAATTCGTACCTATACTTCCCTACCCATACTTCAGAATATTTATCATAACTTTTGATGGAATGAACTGATTTTAATGAAATAAAGGCTAAATGTAACCCGAAGATACACTTTATAATTTCCTTAACAATTCTTATGATATTAATTAGTACTTTATACGTGATACGTTAAGAAACAAACAGACAGACAGAAAATTCTAAAAATGGTAGAAATGTATTTAATTACTTATTTTTAGTACCCCTCAATCACTTCTATTACAAAAATATAAAATGTACAGACATCTGCTATTTACAGTTTTATTATATGTATATAGAATAGATATAGATTGTATCGATTTTTCTCCGTAGCAGGCCATTAGACCAATTTTACTAAATAGGTTGTCAATCGATTCATCTTTATCAATAGTGAAGGAAAAGAAAAGAGAAATCTATATTATTTTACTGCGTTGTCCGCCATTAATAATATTATTACTACTCAGTATTTTTCATAATTTGAAGTTAGTACTTCGATATTAATTTACACCCCAAAACAGTGTAATTTTTAATGATCGTAAATGTTTTTCTTTTGTGGATAACCAATATTTAGATTGATTACAATTATTTTTTACCTGATCGTAATAAAAAGATGATGATGACAAATAAATTTAAACGAACACTTTTTAAAAATGATTGTGACAAGCTTTTTTGATCTATACTATAATTGATTTAAGCTTATTATTGCACCAATTTGATTTTACAATTTAGAGGAGCGTATTTTTTTAATTTATTTAAAATGTTTGCTTAAGAGATTATTGTGGCATGATTTAAATTAAAAAATTAAGAAAAGGACGTAACCAAGGCTTTTTGACAACACTGACACACATTTTCAAGTTTGTATGAAAAATTGAAAAATGGGATGGGAACAATACCGCAAGCGTAAATTTTGCTGTTTTCAACACAATTAAATGAAAAAAAAAATCATAACTGAGCGTTCTGTATTATATTATGAGGTAAATTTACCTTCAATCTTGAATTAAAATTCTATTATTAACACGCTTTTATTAGCTTGGTATGTATTTATGTAACGGAATTTTTGAATGTGATTTTCATCCCCTTCAAAATGTCGAATTGTACTTCGCACATTTATCAAGGGCCGATGACAATGCAATAATTTAAATAGTTTGTCCCGTCTTGCCTTGCCTTGCGTTTGCCAGGATTCTCAGGATTTGCGAATAATTCATATAACAACTACGATTTTTGCCAGTTCTACTGGAAATGAGGCATTCCATCTTAGTCCTCACGGGTGACAACGCATCTGCATTTTGATTCGCAAACGAGGATAGATGTAGATGTCTATGGGCCGCAGCAACCACTTACCATCAGGTGGACTGTGTGTTCTTTTGTCACCCTTATCCTATAAAAAAAACACATTTTTTTTATTTTATCACGCAATCTTAGCGAGTTAATTTTTTACATCTTTATAATTAATATTTTTTTATAAGCACCGAAAAGTTAATATTAAAATTCATGATGTTTTAAGATTGCCACTTGAATTATTAATTAGTTAATTACTTTAATACCTTTATAGTTGATTTTAAAAAGTACGACATCTATGTTTGACCGAAGGTAGTTTTAAGAAAGGAAAATGGCAATGTAGCTTTTATGAGCGCCATCTATGTTTTAGATATAATTTTACTACTCTTGTGTTTTAAGTCAAGAAGCATTCTTGGTTTAAAACACAGTTCAATATTTGCACTCTAGATGTCACTATTCAATAAAGTAGAAATTCTTGTTACCTTTACATAGAAATAGCTGTCAACCATTTTGTAAAATGTGATTACAACTTTATTTTTACCACTAATCACATTTACGGGCCGAATCCCTCATATATATAAAAACGAATTGATGTTATTACTTATTAGGTAGGTTAGGAATAGCTTTACTACTCCTTTGCACCTCAAAATCAGTTCCCATCATCGATATTTTTATTATTTACGATGCTGAGCTTAAGCTTCTATATATCATACTACAGCCAGGGGCGTAGCTACCGCCGTATCAGCCGTATCAATGATACGGGGCCCCCGGGCTACAGGGGCCCCGAACGTGTGTGAGCAAAAATTCCAAGGACTTCTATGGGACAGGAAAGGCTATCATCACTTTAGTCTATTGAAGTAAAGCATTTAGTATTACTGAAATCGTCTTCAGCTATGAATGCAGCCGAATCATCTTCAGCTATGGTTGCCGAACAAAAGGCACGAAAAGTGTATATTTGATTTGAATTGGTTGGCTAGCTTAGTTCCTAGGAGTATTAATTGTAAGTAATAACTCAAAAACCCGTGTAGTGGCGGGTAAGAATACTCACTACCCCATATCTTCCCGTGGGTGTCGTAAAAGGCGACAGAGGGAAACTGAGGTAGGGGATGGGCAGCAGCATATTTCTGATAACAGCAAAACAACAATAAAAAAACTGCGGTTGCCAACCCGTTCGCCAAGCGTGGCAACTATGGCAATATACCCCCCATGAAAGTAACGAAGAGACGGCCCCCAGTCCCTGGCAGCCCAGCTTTACTTGGCTAAGGTGGCAACCATGGTAACGGCGGGGCATCTCTAGTGCTAAGAATCTCCGGTGGAGGTTTTATTGCTACCTACGACGACTCGACCTGGCAACTTATAACGCACGCACCCTGAGGACTGACAAGAAGATCGTGGAGCTGGAAGAAGAAATATACAAGTTGCGCTGGAATGTCATAGGATTATCCGAAGTCTGAAAATAGGGGAGGACACGGTAATCCTCAAATCCAGTAATTTGTTCTATCACCAGGAGGGCGACCATCTGTCCCAAGGAGGTGTCGGATTTATCGTCCACAAGTCTCTCGTTAACAACGTTGTAAAGATTGGGAGTGTGTCGACGAGGGTTGCGTACCTTATAGGTACTTCGATTCACCAAACGGTATTCACTGGTCATAGAGAGTTACGCACCAACCCCGGCACACGCCGATGAGGAGGTGGAAGAAATGTATGAGGATATCTCTAGAGCCATGCATTCCTCCAAAACCCACTATACTATTTTTTTTTGACAGTGGTAGAGCCACGCGGCAGCTTTTGCTGTCGCACGGATGGGCCGGCTCGAACCGGGGTAGTACCACGACGTCACAGAATACCAGCGTGAAGCAGAGGTTTACCTCTGCGTTTCGCTTGGTGAGTGCAGGTTGGCGGAGGCCCTTTTTACTGGAAATGAGGCATTCCATCTTGTCCTCACGGGTGACAACGCATCTGCATTTTGATTCGCAAACGAGGATAGATGTAGATGTCTATGGGCCGCAGCAACCACTTACCATCAGGTGGACTGTGTGCTCGTTTGTCACCCTTATCCTATAAAAAATACGGTATTAATGGGAGACTTCAATGCAAAACTAGGCACAAGAGAGAACGGTGAGCAGAAAGTATGGAAATTCGGAATAGGGCAACGGAACCCAGGAGGCCAGCAGCTGGCCGACTTCATGGAGAAAGAGGGACTCTTTATGATGAACTCTTTCTTCCAGAAGCGGCCCCACAGGAAGTGGACCTGGTCGAGCCCCGACGGTTCGACAAAAAACTAGATTGACTTCATTATGACGACCAGACGACAACTGTTCAGTGATGTCTCAGTGATCGCGAAGGTGAAAACCGGCAGCGATCACTGAATGGTTAGAGGCACACCGAACCTAAACGTTAAGTTGGAGAGGTCTCGTCTAATGAAGTCAATGCTCCGTCGCCCTCGTGCTCTAATCCAAAGTCCCGAAACCTTTCAGCTCGAGCTACGAAACCGTTTTCAGTGCCTAGAAGATTGCAATGCAGTGGACGATATGAATGATAAGCTCGTGGAAACTGTCCATGCGGTCGGAGCTAAGTTTTGCAAAACCAGCCGCAGAAGAACACAAAAACTCTCCGATCACACTCTTAATCTCATGGCTGTTAGACGGGATATGAAGCTGCAGTCTTCAGTAGATTTGAGAGCATACAGGCAACTGAACAGACAGATCTCCAAATGCATGCGGCGGGACTTACGCAATTTTAATACTGCTCGTATTAAAGAAACGATCGAGCGGAACCAGGGCTCCAAAGTCTTTGCAAGAGTTCTGTTTGCCAGAATGAGCCAACTGTCGGAGCTAAAGACCGAGTGTGGCAGCGTCGTTTCTGGGACACCTGAGGTTTTGAGTGAGTTTGAGAGGTTCTATCGGCAGCTGTACACATCATCGTTGGAGCCACACGTAAGTGTGAGTAACGATCCAAGAGCGAGGCTTATCCGACACTATTCCGATGATATACCGGACATCAGTCTAAGCGAGATTAGAATGGCTCTTCAGCATCTTAAAAATGGCAAGGCCCCAGACGAGGATGAAATTACAGCGGAGCTTCTGAAAGCGGGTGGAAAACCGGTACGTGAAGTCCTTCAGAAGTTTTTTAATTCCGTCCTTCATGGTGGCACTACTCCGTAGGTGTGGAGCAGAAGTGCGGTGGTCTTGTTCTTCAAGAAAGGTGACAACGCTCTCCTGAAGAACTACAGACCGAGATCCCTTCTGAGCCGCGTCTACGTGCTGTTTTCGAGAGTCATTATTCCCGAACAAACCGGTTTCCGAATAGGCTTTAGCACCATAGACCACATACATACCCTTCGGCAAATTGTACAGAAGTCCGAGGAGTACAATTTGCCACTATGTCTGGCGTATGTGGACTATGAGAAAGCCTTTGATTCCGTCGAAATTTGGGCGGTGCTGCAGTCGATGCAGCGATGCCAAGTTGACTGTCGGTATATCGAAGTGCTGAAGTGCTTGTACAGTAGGACTACGATGGCTATCCGAGTACAGAACCAGAGTACGAAACCTATCCAATTGCAGAGAGGTGTAGGACAGGGTGACGTTATATCCCCGAAACTCTTCACCGCTGCATTGGAAGACGTTTTCAAGCTTCTGGACTGGAAAGGATGCGGTATTAATATCAATGGCGAGTACATCACTCACCTTCGATTTGCCGACGATATAGTCCTTATGGTAGAATCGCTGGAGGACCTAAGCACTATGCTCAATGACCTCAATAGTGTCTCCCAACGGATAGGTCTTAAGATGAACATGGACAAAACAAAGATCATGTTTAATGTCCATGTCACACCTATGCCGGTAGTTGTTGGGAGCACTAAGCTCGAAGTTGTTGACGATTATGTTTACCTGGGACAAATAGTCTGACTGGGTAAGTCCAACTTCGACCGAGAGGTCAATCGAGAGATTCGATTCGGCTGGGCAGCGTTCGGGAAATTACGGCACATCTTCTAGTCAGGTATATCTAACTTGAAACTTGAAAACGATACCATACAACCAGTGCGTGTTGCCAGTGATGACATATGGTACTGAGACGTGGTCCTTCACTGCTGGCCGGATGAGGAAGCTCAAGGTCACTCAGCGAGCTATGGAGAGGGCTATGCTCGGAGTTTCTCTGCGTGATAAACTTAGAAATGAGGATATCCGCAGTAGAACCAGAGTCACCGACATAGCCCAACGGATTAGTAAGCTGAAGTGACAATGGGCCGGACATATAGCTCGAAGAACCGGCAACCGATGGGAAAAAAAGTTTCTCGAGTGGCGGCCTCGTACCGGCGGACGAAGTGTAGGGCGTCCCCTCACTAGATGGAGTGACGACCTGGTAAGATATGCAGGAAGTCGATGGATGCAGGTGGCAAGCGGTTTTGTTCCTTTTATGAAATCTTTACTCTTCATTGGGGGCCCCCAACAAATTTTGATACAGGGCCCATCGAAGGCACGCTACGCCACTGACTACAGCTAGTTTTTTTTTAAATATTGCTAACAGTCCACCTAAAGTTGATATTGTAATGTAAAATTTATGTTCACGTGGTACTAGTAAAGTTCTTCTAACCTTATAGTAATATGGTTGAAGCAACCATAAATTCTAATGTTTTAAGGGTAAAAAAGTAAAGTGAAGTTACAGCGTATATGCGTCCCACTCCTGGCCACAAGCCTCCTTAAGTTTCGGAGAGAGTTTTAGGGCAAGGGAGATATTAAAGAATATGTGTGACAATCAAGCACACAGCACAGCTATTGGTAATTGGATGCAGGCGCGGTCCGAAGAGATGGGGGCCACAGGGGACATGACCCCCCCCCCCCCCAACATCGTACACGTCAAATTGAAAAATCTTCTAAAAATTAGTGAGAATCTTCGCGATAGTTACTTATCAAGGAAATAACGAGGGATATTTTCGGAGGACTGTTTATATTCCACTGATAGATAAGATAAAAACTAACCTACAGGACCAGCTTTCTGCGGATACGATGAGCCTGTTCGGATTAGGCATTTTTATGCCAAAATCTGAACATACAGAAGAAAATCTTCTTAATGTGAATAAATTATCAGAATGTTATTCCCATTTCTTGAGTGTTCCTGCTGCCACTCTCGTTACAGAGCATCAGCTATGGATTTCAAAGTGGAAACAGGAGCTCAAAAAAAGAACTGATACAAAATTTCCTACGTGTGTGGTTTCTACAATTGAAGTTTGCGACGATGATCTAAACTCAAGTATAAAAATATAAAAATTATACGTGATAGAGCCATGTTACAGCTATATATTCCGACGATTCGAGCCGCTCTGCGCTGGATGCGGTCAAGTGAAGGAGATGGTACTGGGGAGCCCCTACCCAGAGATGGGAACAGTATTTCATGTGGGGCCGAATCTGCGCCTTGTAAAGTTGCAAGCGGTAAAACGTGGTAAATCAGCACTAATAATTACAATTAACAATTCCATTGGTGCCTTCTGTGAATTTGGTCATGAGTTCAAATCCATTATTCGTCTGTTGTCGTGATCCACTCTTTATTCATGTGTTAAAAGCTTACTTGGAATAGTTACCGAGAATAATATTATTATTAATGTTAATAATAATAAATAAAAAGGTACAGCTATTCTTTAAAAAAATATAAAAATAAAAATTACTGTAATATTCCTTTCCGCGAAGTATCATCAATAATTAATGAGGTATTAGTCTGGTAAAATGTATTTATTTATACACTCAGTTATTCATATAGATTATAGATAATGCCTAAATATACTTTAAAAGCTTAAAAGTTCATATACTACAGTTTTCAGTATATATTGAATACTACCATACACTGGGCGATGAAGGAAAATGGTGCGAAGAAAATAAATTATAGCCCATCAGTAGAATTTCTAAAAACTAAGATTCCGATTGTATTCACTAACATTATGAGCAGTGCGGTGAACTAAGTGCCCCCTAACTCTCTCAGAATTTAGAGGGGTATTAAATATATCCCAGCAGTGGGATATATTTAATCTGTATTTTACTTTTAAAAACAAAAAAAAACGTCAACGTCAACGTCAACCATATGTGTCAATAATTTGTAATGTGTTTATAATTTAATTTAAAAATATTTTGTATCGTATTTCCGAGTTAAATTTATTGTAAAACTGTGAATAGTGATCAAAAAAATCGGTTGTGATGTTATCAAAGACCTCAGTACAATAGTGTTAAAAAAAAAAACAGTGTAAATAAATCAAGACTAAATTGTACACAAACTGGAACAATACCTTAAAAAAAGTGTTAATTGCAGTAATAATACATATAAACAAATAACCTACTCGCTAAACAATATCATTTAAGATCCTGATTCATCCAAGCGCGATCTGTATCAATAGAAACCAAAAAAATTCCGCTTCAAGCGGCCTTTTATTCAAATCTCATATGATTTGCATAACGTTTGTTGGGACTGATCAGTGCTGCTGGAATTTTGTTTTGTGTACCAATTTGTACGCGTCGAATATTTGACAATAAGTGCTCTTGTCCTGAGCAACCTATTTGTCCTGACTGCGGCCTCAACTACTAATAATATTCGTTTGGAGACATTGTATTCGGCGTCAACTATTAGTTACCGATAAGAAGACGCTGCTGCCCATCTCCTGATTTAGTTCCGATGATGAAATGGAGTTATGGATATTCTTACGCCACTACACAGTTAAATATCTATGAAAAGTACAAGGTTGTAACACTACCAAGACGGGCCGCCCTACACTACGTCCGAGACTCACTGTCTACTCCATCGGTAGTCGGTTTTTCGAGGTCAACGCCGCCCGGCGAGCCTGCGCATTTCGGGCGGCGTCAACGCCTGACGTCTGGCGGTCATCACGCCGACTTAGAAATACTAAGATTATTAAGATAAGCTAAAATTTTGTTATGGCACTTTGTGCCCATAGTAGTGCGGTGAGCAATGCAGCTTCCCAAATTCTGACGGAGTCGCTGGGGGACATGATACAGTGCCCGGAGTGTCCCCAGGTTCGACTTTTTAAAGGCCGAAAAGGACTCAAAATTCATCGCACAAGATGCCACAAAAAATTTCAAATTCCTCTTTCGGCTCCGATTACAGGCTCCGAAACAGTAGCCAGTAGCAGTTCTACCAGCGCTGCTACTCCTTCCAAACCGTTTTGGGAGGTTTTAAGCTCTTTCAAAAATTCTTTTCCGGTTTTGAAACGCATTCCGCGCGGTGCTCGAATTTCGGTTGCCCGTTGTTTATCATCGGCTATTAAAAATGCTATTTCGAAAAATTCCAAACAAGCCTGGGAACATCTCCTTCTTTTTCCATACAATGTTCTTTACGTACATTTTGATCCCTTAAACCAAAAATCCCTTACAACTAGAGTAAAGGAAAACTGCGTAAAGTATAAAGCATTGGAGGAAAATCCTTTAGATCTTGCTAGCATTATTCCGCCCAAAAAGCGGAATAATCAAAATTCCAAAAAATCTGACGTTTCGGCCACTTTCAAAATAGTAGAGAACAAAATTAGCGATGGCGATATCAAAGGCGCCGCACGTGTCTTGTTTTCTAGCGACTCTATCGCCCCCTATACACCCGACACGGTTAAGTCACTTCATGACAAACATCCACCTGCAGCGGCGAATCTCCACCTACCTGATCCACCAAAGTTAGATGACGTTGCCATTGAAGTCACTGCCCAGGAGATTTCAGCGGCGGTTATGTCTTTCCAGAGTGGCTCAGCTGGAGGACTAGATGGCCTAACCCCTCAACATCTAAAAGATCTTCTATCTTTTAGCTCTGGTGAGGTGGGCGAGACCCTTTTGAAAGACATGACGGCACTGTTTAATCTCATGTTATCGGGGCGGGTCAATGGTGACGTCATTGAAATTTTGTACGGCGCCAATTTATGCGCACTTAAAAAAAAAGACGGTGGTATCAGACCTATTGCGGTTGGCACCACATATCGCCGCCTCGCAGCCAAAGCGGGCTGTAGGAAAAAGGTTGCTCTTTTAAGCAGCCTTTTTCAACCAATGCAGCTTGGTTTTGGTTCGCGGAGCGGGTGTGAGGCTGCTGTTCATTCACTTCGTACCTTTCTCGATCAAAATTGTGGAGAGGTGCTGCTAAAGGTGGATGTGAAAAACGCTTTCAATTCAGTCGATCGAGGTGCCCTGTTGACACAAGTCAAAGACAAAATTCCGGACCTTTTCAACTTTCTTTGGCAATGCTACGGCAGTCCCACCAAATTAACATACAAAAATAATGTTTTATTATCATCTGTCGGCTGTCAACAGGGTGATCCTTTTGGACCCGCGATTTTCTCCCTGGCCATTCATCCAATTATTCAACGTCTCCAGTCCAAGCTTAATGTTTGGTACTTGGATGACGGAACCTTAGGAGGCGACGTGAGCACTGTGCTCAATGATTTGAAAATTCTCATTGACGAATTCCGTCTGATTGGCTTAGAACTAAATTTTTCAAAATGCGAACTCTTTGTTTGCGATTCTTGTCCAGATAAAGATTCGGTTATCAAAAAATTTAATGATTTGGCTCCCAATATCAAATCAGTAGACAGGAGTTCCCTCCGTCTCCTGGGTTCACCGATATTAGAGGAATCTTTTTCACCTTTCGTTGAGGAAAAAATTCAAAAGTTCATGAATGCTTCCGAAAGATTGCTCAAAATTAACGCCCATATGGCTTTTACAATTATGAAATACTGTTTGTTCGTTCCCAAATTTACTTACACTTTACGATGTAGTCCACTGTGGAAACACGGTGAGCTCCTTTCGAGCCTAGACAATGTCGTTAAAAACGCGCTAGTATCGGTTTTGAATGTTGAGATGGATGACAGGACGTGGTCGCAAGCCTCCCTACCAGTGAGGTTGGGAGGCTTAGGGGTACGCAAAATTTCCAGTGTAGCGCTACCTGCATTCTTGTCCTCCATTCATGGTTCGTATAAATTAATAGAAAAAATCCTTGCACCCTCTTTAGGCCATTCCGATGTAATTGTAGCTCATTCAAGTGAGGCCAAGAATGCCTGGAGGCTGGCTTGTCCAAATACTGATTTTCCCAGGACCTTGTCTTCGCAGAGACTGTGGGATCGGCCGATCTGCGATCTAGCACGGAAATCACTTTTAGATACGTGTCCTAGTATCGCGGATCGTGCCCGTATTCTTGCAGTCTCTGTATGGGAATCTGGGCTTTGGTTACAAGCTATGCCTTCTTTTAACACAGGTAGCCTTTTGGACCCGACTGCATTTCGTCTCGCCGTCAGTTTACGTTTGGGTGCAAGGTGCTTTGAGGCCCATCGCTGCCAGTGTGGTACTGTAGTTGATCAGCTCGGTCACCACGGTCTCTCCTGCTCAAGAAGTGCTGGGCGAATGGGTCGGCACGCTAGCCTGAATGACATCATACGCCGGGCTTTTGCCACCGCCAATGTTGCAGCTATACTCGAACCGAGTGGCCTTGCACGTGACGATGGTAAAAGGCCTGACGGTATGACACTTGTGCCCTGGAAGATGGGACGGCCCCTTGTGTGGGACGCGACTTGCGTTGACACAATGGCACCGTCACATCTTTCAGAGACACGGAGTAAGGCTGGCGCGGCGGCTCATTCAGCGGAACAGCACAAGCGGCGCAAATATGCTAATCTCGGTAGTGGTTACATATTTGAGCCGTTTGGAGTTGAGACGTTGGGTCCTTGGGGACCGGGAGCTCATCTTCTTTTCCAAGACTTATCAGAGCGCCTGGTTGACGCGACGCGTGACCAAAATGCTGGCGTTTATTTGGCGCAACGCATAAGCATTGCCATTCAGCGTGGTAATGCCGCCAGCATGCTGGGTACGCTGCCAACTGGTAGTGGGTTTGAACATTTGGATTATCTTTAGACCTTTAATGGTCTCTAGGTAGTACAAATGTTCTTTTTGTGTAGCAGGCTAAGTAGTTTAGTTAGTTGTATTTTGTGCGTATTTTGTTTTATAAAGAATATCAATAAATTGTTATAGATATTAATAGTCGCTTTTAAATAATTCTATGAACTATTCGGTACTATTTAATTCACTGCCATTTAATAAATTAATCTGTCTCGCACAATAAAAGTTTTGAATTATTCAGTAATCAAAAGTTACAAGAGGCACTCCGAATCTACGAGAGCTTCATAACTTCGTTTACAGAAAATGGAGCTTCCATACGGTAGTAAAATATTAATTTGTAATTCAGTATTGTAGAAACATAAATTACGTGAGATTCAGTGACTTCAAACTGATGAATATCAAGTAGTACGTAACTGAATTTTTGCCTTCCTTATTATTTAGACAACATGTTACAAATATGTTTAGTTTCGTATTTTATTTCAGTTACGAGTGCTTTACAGTAGCCTAGTCCCGGGGGACAACCCGATAAAATACGTAAAATAAATAATAGATTATGTAATAAGATAATATGTAAATAACGGAGTTATTACAATATTTATTCTGTGTTATTACTAAGGTTTCTACATTTTGGTATTGAAGTTAAGAACAAGAAATGAACGCGAAATAGTTTAGAAACCAATACTTTTTCAAAGCTTAAGATTAAATTTTCATTAGATCTTCAAAACTGAGATCCGCAGCAATGCATTCAGGTTTTCTACCCACTTTGTTATTTCTTTCATCTTATTTTTCATCATCATCATCATCATTACAGCCCCCCAGAAGTCCACTGCTGAACATAGGCCTCCCCCAAAGAATGCCACAAAGCACGGTCCTGAGCCACCTGCATCCATCGACTTCCTGCATATCTTACCAGGTCGTCACTCCATCTAGTGGGGGGACGCCCTACACTTCACCTGCCGGTACGAGGCTGCCACTCGAGAACCTTTCTTCCCCATCGGCTGTCGGTTCTTCGAGCTATATGGCCGGCCCATCGTCACTTCAGCTTACTAATCCGTTGGGCTATGTCGGTCACTCTGGTTCTACTGCGGATATCCTAATTTCTGAGTTTATCACGCAGAGAAACTCCGAGCATAGCCCATCTTAGTTTTAATTTTCATTAAATGTTATTTTTCGTGTTGGAGTTGCGGCTATATTATGGTTACATCACGAATGGTTCAACTTGACAGGTCCATGTTATTACATAACACTAGAGTGAAATAGCATTATAATGTTTTCTATGTTTCGGATAGTTGGTGTAGAGAATTGGAGATCCGTTCTTTCTGGTTAGCATTCCATCTTACTTATTACCTCTCAGGTTTGTTGTCACACATCTCTTTTTTCTGGTATCTGTATTTTAATTCGTTAATAAGATTAATGGAAGTATCTATAGCACTACCTCCACTTTACCATCAGGTGGATTATGTGCTTGTTTATTAATGTTACTTGTACAAAAAAGATGTCTATTTACTAGACGAGTTTACATTTACAGGAGTAAACGTAAGCACTTTTGGTAAGTTACATTTTTCATTGAGCAAAATAAATAAAAGGTAAAAGAAACAAAACGTGTGGTAATAAAAATTGCGACGAGATTCAATATTATAACATAATAAAACGCTCACAAATTTAATAATGCAATCATGAGCCGGATTTGCTGTCGTGACACAAATGCGTGAGCATTAGTACTCACATTGTGCGGTAATATTTTTATGAAAATAAGACTACGTATGAATATTTATTTTTTTCGTACGAATACCTTTAAATTAATCAGCACTTGCCGTCTCGTGCATGATGTGGTGGTCTCAGAATCTCACTTCACCCTTGGGGTTTAGTTAGAAGTTTACTAAGTGGTAGAACTCCTTTTCTTCCACTCTTTTACCTATTTCTACCGCAAAATAGCAGTGCTTGCACCGCTGTGCAACTATGTCGTATTAATTACAGGCTGTGAGGCTACCATTTTGGTTCTCGAGAGTGGCAGCCCATCTGCGGTCTGCTTTGTTTGAGGTTGGCTGCACGTGTCCATGTACTGCAGTAATCATTTACCATTAGATGGAATCTTGTGTTCCTTTATAACTTCAATTTTATAAAAAAAAATTGCTGTTCCCCGCGACTTCGCCCGCCTCTAATTTATTACAATTGGATTTCATGGATTGTAATTTTTTGCACGGAACCCTAATGCTTTTTCTAAAATAAAACTAGCCTTAGTTACTTCTTATAGCATCAGCTATCTGCCAGTGAAAGTTTGGGCAAAATCGGTCCAGCTGTTTTGGAGATTAGCCGGGACAAACAGACAAACAGACAGCAAGACAGACAGACAAAAATTTTAAAAATAGTGTTTTGTTCTAAGTACCGTAAATACTTTCATATGTATATAGTAAAAAGCTGTTATTTCGACATTACAAACAGACACTTATATAGATATGCAACTATGAAAGTTCAAAAGACCTTTGACCTCCAAGATAGAGGCTTACCGCCTCGTATATGCTAGAAGTAAAACACCCAATCTGGCAACGGGAACTGTGATCATTTGTTACTGCGATCGTAATCCGCTTGCCACACTTGTAAGCGAACGGGAAATCCTCCCTTTGATGGAAGAGGCCGAGGTGATAGATTTACTAATGAGGATATCCGCAATAGAACCAGAGAACCGTCATATCCCAACAGACGCGTTATCTGAAGTGACTATGGATCGGTTATGTTGCTGAAAGAACCGCCAATCAATGGGCAAGACAGTTTCAGGAGTGGCATCTTCGTACCGGTGAGCGATGTGTATAGTAGACCCTACTAGGTGGAATGACGACCTGTTAAGAAATGTAGGATGTAGATGGATACAGGTGACTCAGGATTGTGCTATGTAGCATTCCTTTGAGGGGGCCTATGTTTAGCAATAGACTTGTTATAAGCTGTAATAATGATGAATAAAGAAGAATTTTCGCTTTTTTACACTAATGATAATGTTGTATTGACTTTCTACTGTCTAGTGATCGTAAATGTGACTGCTGAACATATGGCCCTGAGTTCAAATACCAGGTTGGGACAGAAATCAGTTATTGGGTTTTCCTGTAAATAAATTTTCAACAGCAGCCTGAAATCAGGAATTCAGCGATATTTCAAACCCTTACACCGAAAAACACATATAGCCGTTGGTCCTGCACCTAATCTCACTCCGGTCATGTGATGTTTGACTGGGATTGGATGCTGTCATATACATAACATAAACACTCACGCCTGTCACCCAGAGGGGTAGGCAGAGACGATGGACTTCCATTTGGCACGATCCTGATACACCTCTCTCGCCTCCTCCACATCCATATACCTACGCATACACGCTCGTCGGTTAAAGGTACTCTTGATTTGGCCCATTTTCAATATATCGCCAATTTGGTCGATAAACTTTCGCCTAGGGCGACCCTTCCCGACTCTGCCGTTCATCTCTGCAACATAAATTTGCTTTGTCACTCTTTCCTCATTCATTATTTCTACATGACCAAACCACCGAAGCATTCCTTTCTTAATACTGGTCACAACATCATCTTGCAAACCACACTCTTCTCTTATTAAACAATTTCTCATTCTGTCATTCAGATTCATCCCTAACATACTCCTTAATGACCGCATTTCCACAGCATTTATTCTACTCTCGTGCTTCTTCTGCCACACCCAACTTTCACTACCATTCATTAAAGTAGGTACTAACACAGCATTGTGAATTGCCATACGTGCCTTTTTGGACACATTCTGAATTCCGCAATAGGGTGTAGAGCCCCATTCACTCTATTTCCTGCATTCACTCGTCGTTCTATATCCTTATCATATCTACCATCACTGCTAAACACAAATCCGAAATACACAAACTCATCTACTTGCTCGACCAACTCCCCTTCTATTCTTATTTCACATGTCGTTTTACTTTCTTCTCTTTCAAAAACCATAACTTTCGTCTTACTTGCGTTCACTTCCATTCCCTTTTCTTTTAATGTCATGTTCATTAATGTAACCATCATTTGCAACTCGGCCGCTGACGACGTAAGTATGACTTGATCATCAGCGTACAAAAGGCATTTGACGGTTAACTCACCCATTCTTAACCCGCATTTTTCTACTTTCAAATTTTCCAAACAACTGTCCATAAATAGGTTGAACAGCCACGGGGAAGCCACACAGCCCTGCTTACTCAGACTGGTTTGGCATCCATAAAGGTGTCAGCTTTATGGATGCCAAACCAGTCCGAGTAGGCCCCGTTGATCCTGACACAAGCACTAGAGTCCCTATACAGAGACTTCAATGCCTGTATCAACCCAGCGCTCAACCCAAATGAGTTCAGTGTTTGCCATAACATATCCCTGTCCACTCTGTCATAAGCCTTCTCCAAGTCCATGAACGCACAAAAAACTCTTTGGTTTTTGGCCAAAAACTTCTCCGCGATCATGCGCATGGAAAAAACCTGATCCGTACATCCCATTCCCTTTCTAAATCCCGTTTGCACATCCCAAATTTTTCCATCAGTTTCGTTCATAACTCTTTCAATTAGTACCTTAGCATACAGTTTTCCCACAATGCTAAGAAAGCTGATACCACGGTAGTTTTTACAGTCCTGCTATAATCCTTTTCCTTTATATATTGAGACTATCACGGCTTTGCACCAGTCCCCCGGTACTCGCTTAAGTTCCCAACATAAATTAAACAAGGTGTTCAGCAGGTCTGCCACCACTCCTTCTCCAGCCCTTAGCATTTCGAGAGATACTCTATCATATCCGGCTGCATTACCTGCTTTCGTACTTTTCATTGCTTTCATTATTTCATCTATACTTATATCTCTATCTATTTCCTCTTCTTTCGGAATTTCTATTTCATTTAATTCAAACGTCTTATCACTCATAAACACGTTTTCAAAGTATTCCTTCCATCTTCTTAAACTCAAAACTTCGTCATTCATAATACAGCCATTCTAGTCTCGTATAGCATTTATTTTAGGCTGTTTTGAATGTCCCCTGGCAGTTCCTACGAGTTCCAGAACATTTTAATGTTTGCCCGAAAGTTATCCGATATTCTTCTATCATTCTTATCCGTTCTTTCTTGCTTTTTACTTTTAACTACTTCTTTTACTCTTTTATTTAGATGTCTAAAGACTGCCTTTTTCCTTTCAATATCATCATTCTTACTGCTAGAATTACTAGCCTTGGTTGCTAGAAAATCTAGCCATGCTTTCTTCTTTGCTTCAACTTCTTTTTCCATCCGTACCTCATCATCCCACCATAACGTGTTATTTTTCCTTTCATTCGTTCTCTTACTTACACCACATACTTCGGTAGCTGCATCCACTAAACCTTTCTTGACATTATACCACAAAGTCTCCAAGTCTAAATCATTCATACACAATTCAGCCATACCACTTATATTTTCTCTCAATCTACATTTGAACTTCTCTTTTACACCATCATCTTGCAACCTCTCTGTTCTTATACGCTGTAACGCAGTGGTAGACACAGATGTCCGATGCCTCTAACGTCTGAAAAGACCATTAATTCGGCATAAGACCAAGTAATGGTCCGTCCCTACGTTAGAGCCCCGGTAAACCCTTGTATCTAACACCGCGCTCCTCATTCTTTCATAAACAATTATGAAATCAATCATACTTCTATCATCACCTCTTTGCCATGTATACGTGTGAATCTTCTTATGACGAAAGAAAGTGTTCGTCACAAAAATATTATTTTCCACTCATACGGTGAGGAGGCTTTCACCATTCTCATTTATACTTTCATCACCAAACGTTCCCAATACCTTTCATAACCAAGCCTCCTCACCCCAACCCTTCCATTAAAATCTTCTAATATCACAATATTTTCATTAAACTTGCATTTCATTAGCACCATCCTTACCAACTCCCAAAACTGCTCTCGGATATAAGTGGGCTTAGACATGTCTGGGGCGTAGACCCGCTATCATATAATGCTGCAATATGAACCATTTATTAATTAAAAATATATTCATAATTAACACGACATACAAACACATTCGTAAAATACACATAAAATATACAATACATTTTATTTTAAATATACGCTCTTGTCGTCCATAAAAAAATGTTAATACATTTAAATATTACATTTGCCGCTAATCATCGTTATGATTGAAAATTTGAGAGTGAAAGTTTAAATATAAAACAGGTAAATAACAGTATCGGTTTTTTTAAATGTATAGCATTAAAATAAAATAACAAATGTTAATAACAGCATGGATATTATAAGGATGTAAGAAATAAATCTCACTAGCCGTATTTCTGTTTCAGATAGTATAAAAAACTTAAAGATTAAAAAGGTTAGTTAAGTTAGATTTTGAATCAATCAACGAATTTGAATTCATCAATATGGTATTATTTAATAGACTATTATTAAATCCTAAATACGTCCCACTGCTGGATAGAGTACAGGCATCCACTCATTATTGAGCGATGAGCGTGTTATACTTGTACAGTAATTAGAATGCTGCACCTTTTAATATGTTATCCTATCCTCAAAATATTTCCTCAGATATGCAAGTAAACTCAGAATATTGACTTACACCAACGGGCACTTGCTTAATGGGCACGTAAATTGCAATTAACAATTTCATTGGTGCCAACGCGGCTCGGGTTTCTCGCATAATGTAATTTATTTATTTATTTAATTCATACACTTGTGGCTTACAGAAAATCCAACACGCGCACAAGGTTAAATTTTACATGCAAATTTTTTTTTTCAAAAATTGTATCCATCCATAACAACAAAAATTAATAATCACAAACTAATTAATTATAAAATAATAGTAATATAAAATCTCGAAGCTTTTGGCAGCCCGTGTCAGCAATTAAAATGGTAATAAAGCCAATTAAAACAATAAAGTGTTAATAATTATACAATTAAATATTTTGTCATATCAATTTATAATGCAATGTCAATAAATCTAATAACAAGCCTAATATATGCATAATTAAAGTTACATCTTAAATATAAAGTATAAATAGTACACAGTCAACGAAATTATATTGTCGAATTATTAATTGTCATATCATCAATAATTTTGTAAAAAAGAGTCAGCAGACGTGTTATACTGTCTGCAAATAGGTCAATTTCATCGTGATGAGTGAGTATGTCCCCTATAAGTATTAATGCTCGATTTGTTGGTGCAAAAGCAGCACGTTTGGTACGCGTAACTGGTCTATCTAGAAGACGCGGCCTACGGCGCGGAGCCACCGTCCCTACATTATCTCTCTGCAGGTACCTGGGCACTAACAAACTAATTCTCTCCATAACTGACTGGCAATCCAACTTGTGGTGAATTATAAAAAGATAGTGCCTAATAGTTGACATCATCCTCCTAAGCATTAGAGTTTCAAAATCAACCATATCCAAGACGAATAAAGAAGGATATAAATAAGGGTAGTACCCATGATTTTTCTTATAAAGCCAACGAGCAAATTTACGTTGTATCCACTCTAACAAGAGAGTATACTTTTTCTCGTAAGGATTCCAGACCACAGATGCATACTCTAGTTTGCTACGAACATACGCATTATACAAAGTTTTAGGCACCCTAATATCATCAAAGTCAGCAGCAGTCCTTATCACAAAACCCAAAGTCTTACTAGCTAACTTGCAAATGGATGTCATATGATTGTGAAAAGTCAATTTAGTATCTAATATTAAACCTAAGTCACGTATGTCATATACTCTTACCAAAGGCGCGTCGTATAAGTTATAATTAAAAATGACAGGATTCTGTTTTAATGCAAAAGTGATAACCTTGCATTTAGTCACATTAAGAGGAAGATGGTTCAGTTCACTCCATTTCGATACCGCATCTATGTCCTGTTGAATACCCTGTGCATCAGCAGCACTACTAATCAAAAGTAAATCAAAAGTAATATTTACGGGAACTGCTTAGTCCCGACCTACCACAGCACTTATTGTTCAATAGACGTTTCAATAAAATCATTTCTTAACCACAGGAAAATTAACAGAAGGAAGAGTAATATCACCTTTAGAAAAAACTTCGAAGATGTAACAATAGAATAAAGAAATATAGCGTCCGTCGATGTCGATGAAATAGGACACTCATTGAGATCCTAACAAGTAAAGTTCACGGGGAAAAGTAGGTATTAAAATTCTAAATGCATTCGACCAAATGAACCAAGTTTTTACAAACCTCCGAGTTGGAAAGCTGTGGAGTTGATGCGTTTTGTGTTTTTTTTTTCACACTTTATATGGGTGCTAACCATTTGTTTTAAACTTTGTAATATGGGGTGTACTGAAATGCAGGATTATGGTACTGGTGTTAGTATATATTTATATTATTATTTGTAATAAATGATTTCAATTTAAACATTAAAATAACAGTTAATATAGTTTCTTCTGGTGATGTTGCACATGGTGATTATGCCTCAATACAATATAATGTATTTGCATTCATAAATGTTAAAAATGGTATTATTAATTTATTATTAAGTGCTTTATTAATAGGTATAGTATTGAACAACTGCCCTTTTCTCTTTCCCTATCATTTTCTTTCTTTCTTATTACTGCAGCTGCATTATTCCAGCGCAAGTTTCACCTGGCACTTCCCGACCTCGGCCTGAACGAGATAAAATTGAGTCTCCATCATCTAAAAGGATAAGGCCGCGAGTGCGGGTGGAATTACAGCAGAGCTTATAAAAGTGTTATTGAATATTGAAAATAAAAAGCATATACTTGAAGTCCTTTAGGACGTGTTTGACACATCTTGTCGTCACGTATCAAAACCAAAAACACAATAGCGTTCTCGATTGGCAGCCTCGTACTGGTAATTGAATTGTAGGGCGCCCACCACTAGCCGGAGCCATGGCCTGGTAAGAGATGCAGGGATTTTATGGATGTGTGGTTTGGCACCCTGCTTTGCTACATTTCTTGAAGAAAGCCTTTGTACAGACTTGTGATGGGCCGTATTGATGATGATCAGATGCAAGAACACTAAAAAGACAGATTGGTGAGTGTATAACCGATTCTCGTTTTGGCCTCTCACTATAATGTGCGATAGGAACTTGGCAATATTACATCAGACGATACCTTGCTTTTTATAAAATTCAAACAGATATTCTACGGAATCTCTGTTATCCAGAAGAGAAAATGGGCTTTCAAGAAAAGTAACGTCTACAAAACTTACTTCTGATTAAGTTTGTTTTTCATGTTATACTTTGTTTTCAAAAATACTATATCACCGTTATTTAACTACAGTTAAAGAATATTAAATATGAAAATTATGTTGAAAATTTCCGAGCGCAATTGAACTGAACGCTGAAAATGAGGAAAGAGTTTTAATATAGCTTTATTTCATTATACTTCGCTGGAAGTAGATTTCATGAAGTCGGGAATGTTTCTGAGATATCAGAGCGAGCTGCATAGCTACCGTAATTCCTGTTAAACTTAATATCATCGTCGGTACAACGGGATGTCAGTGCAATTACTGCCACATCCGAAACGTTATTAGCGTTGAGCAAAAATATTTTACATATTATCGACTTTCTTAGTCTATTATATGTAAAAAAATCTTAACGAAGTCGCTAAAACATAATTTTTCTAATATTTAATTTTCAAAATATTTTTAAAATATTTATTATGAGTACTTATTAATAATTTGTAAAGTTTTACTCTACTTCTTTATACTTTTGACGGCTCCGTGGTGCAGTGCCTTAGCAATGAGTTGTTGCGCTGGGGGGCGGCGGGTTCGAAACCTGTACGGAACAAGTATTTGTATGGCCTACAAATAATTGTTCCGGGTCTGGATGTTTGTCCTCGTGCAATTTATCTTTGTAAACTGCCTCCACGATACAGGAGAAAATCCTAATGTGTAGGTAATGTTTTTTTTTAATAAAAAAAAACTTATCAGTACCGACCATATTTTGTGGCAATCTATGGGAGAGTCCCATGTTCAGTAGTGGACTTGTAATAGGCTGTAGTAATAGTTATAGTGATATGAGTACATAATACAATGAGTTCTCCATTAGTGTTATATCATGAGTAATTTTATTGTGTACAATATACGATAAAATAACTTCTGATATCATTCGTCACTTCGCAAATTATCCCTTATATCTCAGTATAATTTATATTTTTTCCCCTATTAATCTATCGTAATATCTCGCATAATTTAAGTTAAAGTTGTGCTATCTACTAAATAGTACCTCTTTCTAAAACAAATAAGGACTAAAATCTACCTTCACCACATGTTTGCATTTATCTTTTGATTAAGTGCCATTTTTTACATTAATAATTACTGGCTGAATTCAAAGGTAAGCAGGCACTATCATGCTAAAATTTTATATAAATAATAAACGGCTGAATTGGTATTGATTTACATTATTGAATTATTTAAAATACTCGTAGCGCCGTAGCTCGTAGTTTTTTTTTTGTGTACAAAATGCTGCAAAGAGGCATTTGAAAAGAATTCCTTATAAATAGTCAGGTTAAAATATAACATATGTCCTTCACCAGATCTTAATGAACCTCTTTTTCAAATTTCATTAGGATCGTTTCAGTGATTTTCAGACAGCGAAAGTTATTATCGCATTTATAATGTTAATTAATATTAGGGTGAATTATATTAAATATTTATTTAATACGAAACACAAATAAGTTTTATTTTCGAATACATCTTGGTTTTAGGAGCACAGTATTACGTAGTAATGTCATTAAAATGGACTGTTGGATCTCAGAACAATAACTAAAGCAGGATAGTTGGAATATCATAAAAGAAAATACGAACATTTACAAAGCTATAATTTAATATAAAGTATTTCATATTGTTAAATAAATACTAATAATGTGACAAATAATCTTAAAACAAAAGAAAAAAGATCTTCTGCCATATGGTGGCGGCGTAAGAGACTCCATCACAACATTTCATCCCATGGGTGCTGTAAGAAGAGATTTTGGACACGGCCTAATGTACGTAATAGGTACCGATAAAATGGCGGTATATCTTCCCTAAGATGTCCAGACTGACGACGGGGAGCAGCACCACAGGTGCGAGACATCTGTTACTGCGATCTCTTACCCACTTGTCTAACATTTCGTGATAAACCTGTCCTGCAATAAGTGAAAACAATAGCACAGATTTTGCATTATTGACGGATGTTATGGTTTTAAAATGTATTAATTGTGTATTTATCACAATATAACCATCCAGATTCTTGATTTGGATAAACGGTACCGCTCTGCCTGACTTTAAATTATGTTCACCTAGTGTAGCAACTATCATATTATTTCTGAACACCAATAGTTGACAGTAAATTTCTAACATGGTTCACCTTTTTAAGAAGCAATATATAACAATGTGTAAATAAATAAATATACAATAGATTGACGGTAGTAAGTTTGGGAGTTACAGTCTTCTATACTCTTGTAGGCTGTCAAATACAGAGATTGAAAGTACCCTTTTCATTAATATTCATTGCCTGCAGGCAAATACTAACACAACTTTAGTATAAGATACGTGAACTTATCAATCCAATATGGAACTTCGCAGCAGTGATAGTAAATTTAATAGCTCTCACGCAAATAACTGATAACACTTATAGCAGATGAATTTGAATGATATGGGCGAAAATTGCTAGGCTGATTTAGAATATCATGCACAAATACTAGAGTATGACAATACAATATTGCATAATTACTTGTTATTAAATTTTGTAGCTAATGTACAACGCTTTCTCCAATTATCAATTTCTAATAAACGGATATCTAGTGACTATTTTATTTCAAAATGCAGGACCTAAGTCATAGATAACTCATATATATATATATATATATATTTATATATATATATATATATATATATATATATATATATATATACATATATATATATATATATATATATATGTGTGTATATAGTATATATAATGGGTATTATCGTGACCATTGTGGGGTTATCGGTGCTGCGCTAATTAATCCGATTGCTTAGCCGCTGGACTTCTTTCAAGATTACATGCCCAAGAGTGACAAAGGCTTTTACCGAACAGTGGACTCACCGTATAGTTACGGTGTTAGAATATCCACTACTTCATATCGCCGCGTGGATGTCGTAAGAGGCGACAAACCAGGAGACGGGCAGCAGCGTCTTCCTAACAACAGCTAAATAAAGCTTCTGGTTGACAAACTGTCTGCCAAGCGTGACAACTGTGGCACATATCCCTCTTATAAGACAATTCAAAGGGGAGGCCTATATTCAATAGTGGACTTTCTTTGATATACTGTAACGGAACATTGAACTTAAAAAAATGTTGTTGATGATTTTTCAAATTATCGATATATGTGTAAAGTATATACTTATTTTACGTGGTAGAGCCATGCTGCAGCTAT
Organism: Parnassius glacialis; assembly: GCA_033319125.1. NCBI lineage: Eukaryota > Metazoa > Arthropoda > Insecta > Lepidoptera > Papilionidae > Parnassius > Parnassius glacialis. Next base: position 33,007,847 of record JAVANC010000013.1, on the reverse strand, counting down.
ATTAGTAGCATAGTTGTAGCACGAATGGGTCAGCTCGACCGGGGAAGGACCACGCTCTCACAGAATACCAGCGTAAAATACGTGTTTCGTATGGTAAGTGTAGAGAACCGGAGACCCTTTTTACTGGAAAAGAGGCATTCCATCTTAGTCCTCACGGGTGACAACGCATCTGCATTTTGATTCGCATACGAGGGTAAATGTAGATGTTAATGGGCTACAGCAACTACTTACCATCAGGTGGACTGTGTGCTCGTTTGTCACCCTATCCTAAAAAAAAAATTTAAGATATTACATTTTTTCTCTCTTTAAAATGTATTACAAATAGATCAAGTTATAAAAATTTGTTAATCAAAACTATATCCTATTTGAAAATTTATAGCGTTGCAAATTTCTTGATAAGGTATTTAAAGTTATAGCAGGATTTAAAATCATGAAGCGGTTGCGTGTTCCGTAGCGAAGCTACTCGAGAACTAAATAAGTAATCGTTGAAAATAAATCAAAGTTAATGCATCGAAGCACCTTTATGTACGGACTACCGGGCCTTTAGCGTGGCTTGCGGAAAGTATGTATAATGCATTCTCCGGAATCTTCTACATAATAAGTTAACTGCAGATTTTTAACGAAATTATGAATTTTCCGGTATTTCGTTTTTCATCATTTATTCGTTTATTGACGTCTATCAATAGTAAACTGTGGAACAAACGCCTCCCCTTTAGATTGTCTCATGGGGAGATTTTGCCAGTTTTTACTATTGGAAGGTGGGGATGGCAACCGAAGTTTCTTAATATTTTCAGTTGTTTTTAGGAAGATACCGCTGCCCATCTCCTATTCTATATACTTTATATCACCAATTTATTTTGTCTCCTTTTTATTATATCTCCTGTTTACTTACCTCTCTCAATTATTTCCATTTTAGTGTGGTAGAGCCACGCTGCAGTTGTATTATTGCTGAATTACGAATGAGTCGCCTCGGCTGGGGAAGGTCTGCGCTCTGACCAAACACCTGTTTATAATATCAGTAGATGGTTGTTGTGTTTCGTACGGTTAGTGTAGAGAAGCGTTAGTCCTCAAGAATGCCAATGATCGAGGATATATGCAGGTGTCTATCATCCACATCATTTGTTTACCAAAAGACTGTATACTGGTTTGTCAAACTTACTCCTATAAAGAAAACACCAGATGTGAGAAATAAATAGTGTTTAAGGATTATTATACAGGCTATTACAAAACTACCCGTAAAGCCGAAAGGAGGTGGGCCTTATAACGATCCATTCACAATATTTAAGAACCGTAGTAACGCTGTATAACATATCCCAAAAAAAAATTATTTTCACTGATGTGCAAACCCTATTTCAGTAAAATTAAAGAGTACGCTACGCAGAATATACCTGCATTTTTACCTAATTCGCGGAACGAAAAAAAAATTAAAAGACCTAACCTAACGAAACAACCTAAACGAACAGTTATTTTTTCATAATAAATGTCAAATTTACAGAAACGGGTCAAAGTGTACTCCGCCTTGCTCAATACACAACCTCGCTCATTGGGATATGGCTTGTGTGGCATTTCACACCATCGTCGGTGTTATTGATGCGAAAACCGATCTAACACGCTACCATCGATAAATTGTTGCCACAGTTCGCGAGCATGATTTAAATTCCTATCTTCATGGCCTACGCATAACATCATATCGTAATATTCCGAGTTAGAAAGCATCGTTATTTTGCAAAAAATGTTGGAAAAAAAAACTCGAAACAGTTGTAGGATATCGATTACAAGATTTGAAATTGACAACCTATTTTTTTTCCAACTTGACATTTTTTGAAGCCAATACTAGACTATAATGACATCCTTGTATTAATGTAGCAAATATTTATGAATGAAAAATAGAAAACTATTAAAGTTGACAATTATTAGGTAAAATAGTAACGTAGGCCTTTCTGTTAAATAATCTGGTTCCCTGACATGACAGCTTACTAGGGTTGACAAAATTTTTTGGTTTGATAATTAATTATATTTTTACGGGTATTTTGTAACACGTATAATAAATAATTTAATATGTTATTGACATAAAGTAGTTAATGTTACTTAACAACTTGTCTATTACTATCAAAATATTGAAGATAACAGAAATTGACTTAATTGAAAATATTAAAAAAAAATCTCGTTTACAAAATAGAACATAATATGCGGAATTTGATATTTTTATTATCGAGTTAGATATAGTTATATCTATAGATATAGTCGAGATAGAGATAGTTTATTATCGAGAACCCTTCTTTGATTAACAATTATCTTTAGCAGTTCCTAACAATCCAAAAACATACGAGGGCTCTGCCGTTCTAGAAAAGATTTGTTATAATCACCACGCTTAGCAGACGGATTGAAAATTGGAGTACTAAATGTGTAGCACCGTTAACAATGATTGCTATTGTTGGTCTAGTTAGTTTAATTCTAATATAAAAGATGGTGTTTTAGCTGCTTCGCACAAGGACAGTCTAAATTTACTGTCGCCAGCGGTTTTTTCCGGGCCGATACGGCTCTTTTCTAAAAGGTCATCAACGGATCTGCAATTCCTATGAGATTGCAGATGTTCATGGGTGACGGTGATCACTTACCATGCGGTAAGCCGTATGTTCGTTCGCCTCCTCTTCCGTAAAAAAACAGGTCATGGGTATTTCTGTTATTCCCATATTTGACCCATAAAACACTCAAGAAAACAAGAGTTGTTTGATAGATTCTCTAAAGCTGCCACCAAATGACTCTTACGGTGTTTAATTTACTAAGTACATATATTTAATAACAAGTATTTTTAAGTTATGATAAACTCTTTCTTCCAGAAGCGGCCCCACAGGAAGTGGACCAGGACGATTTGACAAAAAATTAGACTAGGACGGCAACTGTTCAGTGATGTCTCAGTGATCGCGAGGGCAAAAACTGGTAGCGATTACCGAACACACTGAACTAAAACGTTAAGTTGGAGAGGTGTCGTCAAATAAAGTCAACGCTCCATCCCCCTCGTGCTCTAATCCAAAGTCCTGAAACTTTTTAGCTCGAGTTTCAAAACCGTTTTCAGTGCCTAGAAGATTGCAATGCGGTGGACGATATGATATGACAAGCTCGTGGAAACTGTCCATGTGGTTGGAGCTAAATTTTGCAAGAACTGCCACAGAAGAACACAAAAACTCTCGGATCACACTCTTACTCGCGGTTGGACGGGAAATGAAGCTGCAGTCTTCAGTAGATTTGACAGCATACAGGGAACTCAACAGACAGATCTCCAAATGCATGCGGCGGGATTTACACAACTTTAATACTGCTTGTATTGAAGAAGCGATCGAGCGGAACTAGGGCTCTAAAGTCTTTGCCAGAGATCTGTCTGCCAGAAAAAGCTAACTGTCAATGCTGAAGACAGAGTCTGGCAGCATCTTTTCCAGGACACCTGAGATTTTGAGTGAGATAGAGAGGTTCTATTGGCAGCTATACACATCATCGTTGGAGCCACATACAAGTGTGAGTAACGATCCAAGAGCAAGTCTTATCCGACACTATTCCGATGATATTCCGGACGTCAGTCTGAGCGAGATCAGAATGGCTCTCCAGCACCTTGAAACCGGCAATGACCCAGGCGAGGATGGAAATACAGCGCAGTTTCTAAAAGCGGGTGGAAAACCGGTATTTAAAGTCCTTCAAAATTTCTTTAATTCCGTCCACAGTATCACTACTCCAGAGGCGTGAAGCAGAAGTGCGGTGATCTTGTTCTTTAAGAAAAGTGACAACGCTCTTTTATAGAACTACATACCGATTTCCCTTCTAAGCCACATCTACGTGCTGTTTTTACGAATCGTCCCGTATGCAGAAACGATGACTTTTAGCCTCCCGAACAAGCCGGTTTCCGAAAAGGCTTTAGTAACATAGACTACATACATACACTCCGGCATGATCTCCCACTTTGCCTAGCCCATTTGGACTATGAGAAATTTGGGCGGTGCTACAGTCCCTTCAGCGATGCCAAGTTGACTGCCAGTATATCAAAGTGTTGAAATGTTTGTACAGTAGGGTTAAAATGGCTACCCGAGTACGAAACCAGAGTACGAAACCTATCCAACTGCAGAAAGGAAGTCATATACCCGAAACTCTTCACCGCTGCATTAGAAGTTTTCAAGCTACTGGACTGGAAAGGATACGGTATTAACATCTGCAGAATCGCTGGAGGATCTAACTCACACCTAACCACTATGCTCAATGACCTGAATAGTGCCTCCCAAAGGATAGGTCTTAAGATGAACATGGACAAAACAAAGATCATGTATAACGTCCATGTCACACCTATGCCGGTAATTGTTGGAAGCACTAAGCTTGAAAATGTTAACGAGTATGTTTACTTGGGACAAATAGTCCGACTAGATAAGTCCAACTTCAACCGAGAGGTCAATCGACGGGTTCCACTCGCCTTTGCAGCGTTCGGTATATTACGACACATCTCGTCAGATATACCTCAAAACTTGAAAACGAGACCGTACAACCAGTGCTTGTTACCAGTGATGACATATGGAACTGAGACGTAGTCCTTCACTGCTGGCCGCATAAGGAAGCTCAAGGTCGCTTAGCGAGCTATGGAGAGGGCAATGCTCGAGGTTTCTCGGCGTCGTAAACTTAGAAATGAGAATAACCACAGTAGAACCAGAGTGACTGACATAATCTAACGGATTGGTAAGCTGAAGTGGCAATGGGCCGGCCATATAGCTCGAAGAACCGACAACCGATGGGGAGAATAGGCTCTCGAGTGGCAGCCTCGTACTGGTAGGCGAAGTGTAGGGCGACCCAGACTAGATGGAGTGACGACCTGGTAAGACATGCGGGAAGTCGATGGATGCAGGTGGCTCAGGACCATGCTTTATGGCATTCCTTGGGGGAGGCCTATGTTCAGCAGTGAACTTCTGAGGGGCTGTAATGATGATGATTTTTAAGTTAAATCTCTTTCGATTCTTTGATGGTTAAATTGTAGGAAAGGTACAACAAAAGTGGCTCACATACCAAGAGAATTGATTGCGGATTCTCCCGCTACAATTTATTATACAATTATCCTTGTTACAGTTATAAATCAAATTATTTCTCCAGTCATGTGGAAAATATCTACTACAATTCTGTTTAATTAATAAATAAAACCATCTACATGAGAAGTTAATTTAAAAGCGTAATTACTATACACATATATATAGATGATATATCAAAAGTAAAATGTTGTGCATATGGCAGTACGCCGACAACTTATATAATATTTAAGTACAGTATTATAGATAAATTTTGGAGTAATAGCAAAAGCAATTTCGTTTATCGATAAGATAGTGGATCAAATTTTTCTTGGCATTGATATTACGACAGCTTTTTGTCCGTGTAGAGACGGTGTAAGAAAACCCATTATCCCTTATCGTCCGGTGAGTATTGGAAGAGATGACAGAGGGAAACAAAAAATGAGATGGACAGCAACATCTTCGTAACAACAACTAAATTTAAAGAAAACTGCGGTTGCCAACCTGCCTGCCAAGTGCGACAACGATAGCATGTATCCCTTCTATGAGATAATATATGGGGGAAGCCTGTTTAGCGGTGGATTTTTGATAGGTTGTACGGTAACATTTTAATTTTGCACAATTGTTATAGTTCATGTTCTTTAAGCCGATGGAGCAATTTTAAATTCGGTAGCAATTTTAAGCCATTCTATGAAATAGTTCAATTTAACGTAATTTTATTCAAAATTGGCCTTTATAATGCAGTTTGTGAAAGTCAAGAAATTCCCTACTGCGGGAGATATTGTGAGAAGCAACTAGAAATTCGTAATAAGACTAGTTAATTTTCAACAGTTATAATTTAATCTTTATCATCAAGAGCAAGCTCGACACATTACGTAACGAGGAAAGCTTGCGCATAGCCATAGAAATACGACTAGGAGCGGCAACCAACCTCATCAGTGTCATTGTAGCAGTGGCGTCGACGACATTTAGGCTCTATGGACAATCATGTAAAAAAGTTACATTAGTTATATTATCCAATGTGAATCGTAATGTAACAAACGATTAAGATCATTTTTTTAAAAGATCATAATTGAGTTCCTTGGTCTAAATACAGTAAATGGATGAAAGTCTTCTTTGTACCAAAAATATATTTTTTAAATATTTATTTATTAAGAAACCAACAACGCGTTCTATTTTTTTATATTTTTAATACCAGCTGCCGTAGTCCTCACAAATATGCCATAATACTATGTAAATACTAAAATAATCCTATTTTTATCCTTCTAACTGCATACATACCGGAACTGAGTCCTTTTGAAAAGGCTTTAATATGCCGTATCAATAAGGACTGAAAACTTTAATTCAAGTATAAGATTCAGGCAATCGCTTAAAATTATTCGTAAACCAATGATTTTATATAAACGTTGAATAATTTTACTTAAGTAATAAAGACATAAAACGTGTTTTCACTTCGACGCCAAGTTTACTCAGCGTCATCGGGCGCGAATGTAGTAAACTTGTGGTCGACGATTAGGCAACGAGTAGCAAGCAGGTTAAGCAGTAAAGTGTAATTTACGTTTACTTACCTTTTAGTCGACTCAGAAGCTAAAGAGCTAAAAGCTTGGCTGTGGAACAACAGCTAAGTAATTGTGTACTGGCGGTGTGAGAACAATATAGGAGCGCTACCCAATACCGTCCCGGGGGTGTCGTAAGAGCCGGCAGAGGGAAACTTTTAACAGTGGTAGAGTAACGCAGCAGGTTTTACTGTTGCACGTATGCGCCGGCTCAAGCCGGGGTGGTACCACGACCTCACTAAATGCCAGCGTGAAGTAGAAACTCTAACAATAATCTATCTAATGCTCGGGGCAAGCTGAGCAACAAGACCAAGGCGACACTGCCACGTCAGGGGACTTCACTCGAACCTAAACGCCATCCACTACCACCTCGAGACGGTGAGCCCGTCCTTCTTCTGACCAAGACGGAGGTGTTCTCTCCGGCTGATACTTTGTATCTTTCCTACCCGGGGTATAAATTGGAGCATTCCTTTGTGCCTCGGCCTGGAGTTTGCGTATATGTCAGAGAGGACATCTGTTATCGACGCCTCGGCAGTTTTGAAAATTCATCCTTTGGCTACGCGTAGACAGCGACGACCATCCGCGCGTCTAAGGGTGACTCTTGTCGTGAAGCGACAATTAAAAAAAAATAGAACCTAACCTAAGAACAACAAAACAACAAAAGTAGAACAAGAAAATAATATATTTAAATTTTTGAAAAGGTATTTACAATTTTATAAAAAAATGAAATATGATGATGATGATGGATGAAGTGAGATTACAATTAGATTAAAAAAAATAAAGATAGGAGAATAGGAGAATATAGTGTTGTAGTGGAGCCTAAAGGTCGAAGTGACACACGCTGCGCTTGGAGTAGTAGTAGGCACACGCGGAGCTTGAAGTTTCCTGGCGGCGACGGCACGCAGCGTCTGGTCTGGGCACACTCAGCGTCCGGAGCCGGCGCACGTAGCTCCTGGAGTAGGTACGCTCAACGCCTGGAGCAAGCAGTCGTAGCGCCCAAAGGTAGCGCGGGCAGTAGGTGCACTCAGCGCCTGGAGCAAGCAGTCGTAGCGCCCAAAGGTAGCACGGGCAGTAGGTGCACTCAGCGCCTGGAGCAAGCAGTCGTAGCGCCCGGAGTAGTGTGGCCCCGCGCTTGAAGTAGACTACGCCGACGACTTCAAATGTAGATGGAGGCTTGCAGGATCCCGGGGCAAGGCGGCCCCGGGATAAGGCCTTTAGTAGATGCTTCACGTTTGAAAACTGAAGCGAGACTCCCTGTATTCTCCGATTGTTCGGCTTTTATACCTTTTTAGAGAGAACGAGAAATTATTTAAATTAAAAGGAAATTTATTGTAAATGACCTAGAGCGAAAGAGTATTTATGTGAAAATATCGAACTAAGAACATCAAACCAGTGACGAATTTGAATAAAAGTTACCATAACAACCATATAAATAATGGTAGTCAAAAATATAAATTTTTGGTTTTAGGTATATAATTGAAAAACAGTTACATTTAAGTAAGGAATGAGATATTATTCATATAGGAAAAACTATAGCGCGGCAGCGCGCACGAAACCTGAAATTGCAGAGTTACGGAGAACTCAATAAAAGATAGAAAAAGGTAAGACTCCATTGACAGCGATTTAAACGGTGCTGATAGCGTGAAAATACGAAGTGAAAATGATTTGTTATTGTGTAAAAACGTTACACGATCCTATGGAAATAAAGGTGATGCAAAATATAAATGCAGAAAATCAAAAACAGAATGGAAAAATAGTGTAAAATGATATGTAAGTAGCATAACTGATAGCGTGAAAAGTGATGCAAAATATCAAAACAGAATGGAAAAATAGTGTAAAATGATATGTAAGTAGCATAACACTACACTCTATAGGTCCCATAGCGGTAATATCAAAATAAATCGACTCATCAACCACGTCCACATGGCAGCACTTTCCTTGCCACAGCAGATCCCATCCATAGAGATAGTGGTCCTCGGCGATTTTAACGCCTACCACGCCGAATGGCTCGGTTTACGTTTAGTCGATCATGCAGGGAGATCTGTTTATGACTTTGCCTTTGCATATAGTCTGACACAACTAGTTACTTCGCCAACGCGAATTCCAGAAGTGAAGGATCATGCACCTTTTCTGTTAGACCTTCTGCTGTCATATCATCCGGATGGCTGATATCCATCCGAATGGTCCATCTCCATCATCATCTCCATCCTCTCTGTCTCCATCAACGTCCCTCTTGGCGCCTCGGACCATTGTCTAGTCCGAAGGGTGGTGCCACCCACGCTAACATTACGGTTGCATTCTGCAGGCTTCCGCCGTGTTTGGCACTATAAGTCAGCCGACTAGGATAGGATGTAGAATTTTTCATCCCACTCTTGGGGGCGAGTTTGCTTTTCAATGGACGATCCCAACATTGTTTCTGATTCTATCGTTGATCTAGTTCTTCAGGGTATGCAACTTTTTTCTACCGACTTCGAAAAGGAGAAAATCCACAAATGGAATGGAAATCCACAAGTAGAATGGACCTGACAGAATCCCTCAAATCATACTGAAGATGTGTGCTTCAGAGTTGGCACTGGTTCCAACGTGTCTTTTTTGGTACTCCTACTACCCAGGCGTAGTCCCGAATTCAAGGAAGACACATTTCGTCCACCCGATCCCCAAAAAAGGGGATCACTTAGAACCGTCTAACTACAGCCCTATCACCATTACATCCTTGTTCTCCTAAATAATGAAATCCACTATAGACAGCCAACTCATGTGGTATCTTGAGGATCATCAGGCTAATTAGTGCCAATACGATTTTCGTCGTGGTCGATCAGCTGATGATCTTGTGGTCTACCTGACACACAGATGGGTGGAGTCAGTAGACTCCAAGGGAAGTGCATTGGACGTTATTTTGGACGTTGCAAAGGCCTTCAATCGGGTTTGGCATAAAGTGCTTTTTTCGAAGCTTCCATGGTCTTTCCGAGAATTTGTACGATTAGATCACCAGCTATCTTGAATATTGGAGTATCAATGTCACTGTAGACGGATTACAAGCCTATTAATATTGGTGTTCCACAAGGCTGCCTGCTATCGCTTTTTCTTCTGCATATCAATGATATATTGCAAACCGGTAACATTCAGTGTTATGCGGATGACAGCACTGGTGATGCTCTATACACCGGCCGTGCCACTATTTCTCGGGAAAACGTCGCCGAGTACCGCAACAAACTTGTGCCTGAAGTCGAGTCTTTGATGAACAAAGTCTCGGAATTGGGTTTGACTAAATCTAGTCCTAAACTGGACTAGATTTAGTCGACCCCAATCCCCAGAAGACACAAATTTGTGCGTTTAACGCTAAAAAGAACCCCTTTGTCGTACTTCCTCAGTTTTAAGGCACTTGCTGCCTCAACCAGTATCGGAATCATCCGTGTCGGCCTCTAAAAAGCTTGGCGTGCTTAGCACAGCGGGACAGTATTTCATGCCGGCACATCGCCTGCAACTTTGCAAGGCGCGATTCTGCCTCACATGGAATACTGTTCCCATCTCTGGGCTGGGACTCACCAGTACCAGCTTCTTTCACTTGACCACATCCAGCGCAGGGAAGCTCGAATCGTCGACAATCGGGTCCTATCCGATCGGCTTGGTTTACTAGCGCTGCCATGTTACATCTCTTTGCATTTTCTTTCAGATCTACCACGGGTGACGGGTGATCTGAGGAATTGTTAGGATTAATCCCAACCGCCAAATTTCATGAACACTTACTTGATATGCTTGGCAGTCCATCACTGTATATTTAACTAGGAGTTTTCTGCCTCGTACGATCTCTTTCGTTCGATAGCTTATCACTGGCGATTTTTCCGAACCGATACGATTTAGGGACTTCAAGAAAAGAGCTCACTTCTTTCTAAAAGGCCGACAACGCACCGATCTACGAAGTTTGTATATGTTTAATTTAAGTTTGGAAAACATCCTTACAATACAGGATAAGTCCTAGAGTGGGTTTAACATTTTTTAAATACAAATAAAATAAATTTACAAAAACATGATAAAAAGCTCACATTTCGATGTTTTACTTGGAATTTAGTTGAAATGGTTATAACGTGTGACAGCCATAATTAAATCAATATCTCTATATGAAGCAAAAATAGAAATAGTTTATTTATTGCAGAATATTAAGAGTATACCTATAAAATGTTTTGCGAATATCCTGTATTACATTATCATTACCACCTATCAAAAGTCCACTGGTGAAAATAGGCCTCCCTGATAGTTGCTTTATAAAGGGGATTTTACAATAGTTGCCACGCTTGACAGTCGGGTTGGCACCCCCAGTTTTTTTATATTTTATGCAGTTCCCATCCTAGTTGTTTTTGTCTCTAATAATACTCACAAAATAATATGCAGTAGTGAATTCTCTTTGCCGCATTACACTACGGATAACTTTAGGAAACTGAAAACAAAAAAAATAAAAACAAAAACCTTTTCTATCTAATATTATCACACATCTTATAGGAGCTTATCTACTTCTACTTCATAATCAGCCCGTAAAAGTCCACTGCTGAACATGGGTGAATCCCATCGTAGAGAAGATTTTCCTTAATCATTTCTTCAATCGCTGTTCTGGGTATTTTCATTCTCACATTACCATTATGGTTATACCGCTATCTATCGTAAACCGTTAGAGTATTCTGGAACTTCCCATAGTCACCTTCTAGTACACTCATGAGCGAAATGGAGTGATGGATTTTCTTAGGCCAACTTAGGGTTCGTAGAGAACTTGAATATTAAAATGCTGATTTTACGAGGCAAGGCTTTTAGTACATTAATTCACTTAAACAGACTAAGGTATATAAAACGTTCAAAAAATAAATTACTATACATTTTTTTCCTTTACAGAAGTTTCATAAAATTATAACAAAGCGCAATCTCACAGGAAATCGAATTACGAGATGGATGAAGACGAAATAGAAGTTGATACCAACAGGGGATGTCAGTATTTGAATTATACATACAAAACTGTTTTTAATCCAGGGAAACCATAAATTCTAGATAGATTGGAAAATATATAGAATTTTTTTTTATTTTAATTGAAAAGTAAATGTAAAATATTATATAAATGTTAAGAATTGGTCAAACTATTATATAAGGCTTTAAAAGTAGTGTTAAAACACGGAAAGTTCCATGCTTATCATAATGAATGTTATATTATTGATCAAAATAATTTTTGACGGGAAGTCGCGTGTTTTTTTTATAGGATAAGGGTGACAAACGAGCACACAGTCCACCTGATGGTAAGTGGTTGCTGCGGCCCATAGACATCTACATCTATCCTCTATTACAAATTAAAATGTAGATGCGTTGTCACCCGTGAGGACTAAGATGTAATGCCTCATTTCCAGTAAAAAGGGCCTCCGGCCACCTGCACTCACCAAGCGAAACGCAGAGGTAAACCTCTACTTCACGCTGGTTTTCTGTGAGGTCGTGGTACCACCCCGGTTCGAGCCGGCCCATCCGTGCGACAGCAAAAGCTGCCCCGTGGCTCTACCACTGTTAAAATCTGTTTACTGTTACTGTGTCTACTGTTTTAATCACAAGTTTAAATTCGTTACCCGTAGCAAAAATTTAAGTAACGCGAAACGATTTTAGAATAGTTTTAACTGTAAATTTTCATTTTCCTTGCATATTTGCACTGCTCGTCTTTAAAATGCTTTTGGGAGGCAAGCACCTCATTTAAGCACTGTAAGGCGTTGGTACGAAATTTGTGAATGGCGACCCTACAACTGCGATCATTAAGGAAAATGTGATTACAGTCAAGCGACTCATCATCATCATCATTACAGCCCTTCACAAGTCCACTGCTGAACATAGGCCTCCCCCAAGGAATGCCACAAAGCAAGGTCCTGAGTCACCTGCATCCATCGACTACCTGCATATCTTACCAGATCGTCACTCCATCTAGTGGGGGGACGCCCTAAACTTCGTCCGCCGGTACGAGGCCGCCACTCGAGAACCTTTTTTCCCCTTTTTTTTGTTGTTATCTTTCTGATAACAGTAAAACAACAATAAAAAAACTGCGGTTGCCAACCCGCTCGCCAAGCGTGGCAACTATGGCAATATACCCCCCACGATAAAAGTCAAGCGACTAATTGTAGTAAATCGGCGCATCACCTATGAGGAGATTCAAGGACATTTGAGTATAGATATGAGCCGATTTCAAAAAAATCTTAAAACATCAAGGCTTAAAAGTTAGAAAATTTATTGCCGCATGATTTCTTATAAAATCACACCAGCTCAAAAACTGGCTCGAGTTCATTGGTGTAAAAAAAATGTTGTTAAAGTATTACCACGGTCGTTAAAATGTTCAGTGTTATATTCCAGAAATAAAATAATATACTTCTGTATGTGTTTTTGAAGGCAACAGCAAACCAACAGAAGTCAGGTAAGAAACGTTAACAAAAAAAAATATTGCGTTTTTTCCAGACCTGTCGACATGTTTTTTTTATAGAATTAGGGGACAAACGAGCAAACGGCCCACCTGATGGTAAGTGGATACTGTGGTCTATAGTCATCTTCATTTATACTCGATTAAGAATCCAAATGCAGATGCGTTTTCATCCCTGAGGACTAATATGGAATATCTCCTTTCCGATAAAAAGCGTCCCCAGTTTTCTACACTCACCATATGAAACACAGCAGAATTATTTTTGCAGAACGTGGTCCAACCCCGATCGAGATGACCTTGCTACAACAATAATATAACTGCAGCAAAGCAAAAGACCGAATAGTGTGGAAGCACTTGCGGTTTTTCTTGATGTCTCGATCGCCTTTGACAGTATTTGGTATGTTAGCCATGCATGCACACGCTAGATGCATGTTACACATGCTTCTAGCGTGTGGTTTATCTACTAGCCTGATTCACTTGATGAAGGACTTTCTGAGTGGACGGTGTCTCCGAGTCATTGATGGCTGTTCGTTCAATCTTATAGTATCTATTTTATATAATCTTATATCCTCCTCTCCACAACTCTCTATTTCTTCTTTTCTAGCTATATTATTATCAGTATTTATAGCTACATACACGACAGCACAATTGTGGAGAGGTACCAGCCGAATGCTCGAGCCAGTCCTAATCAAATCCAGTCCGAAAGAAAAGCTATGGTTGAGCGTCTCTCCCTGCAGACAGTAATCGATTGGGGCGATATCAATCTCCAAAACACAAGCTTGCCTCTTCACTGCTAAATGGAGCCAGCTCATTCAGGCTCCTACTTTCCGGAAAGTATTTTTGGAGCACATTGAACGTCTTCATTTCAGTTCAGTAACCTTGACTTGGTTGAAACCAATCTTGTCAGCCTCGAGTACAGGCGTAGAGGAGCCAGTCTCTCGATATTCTTTAAGATGCATTGGGAAGAGTGCGCGTAAGAATAACGAGCTTTAATTTCTCCATCTCCTTTCAACCATCGGACGACCAGGTGGTCAGTGGGACCTTACCTTTGTTGTCGATATTCTACAAATTAGAACAAAACGGTTTGCTTCATATTTCGTAATATGTAGAGTCACCCGGGGCATGTGTGACACAAATTAATTAAAACGAAAATGAACATTTAAATACTTCTACTCTGTAAGGTTTTAACATAGATAATTTCATTTCAAAACATCAATAACTAAGTGGTTGTTTGTTTGATCAAACATTTTAAAATCTATAAGTAGCATTTTGTAATTTGAGGCAGTTAAAACTAATTAAGATGGAAGACTGTCACACTTACCCCATCAATGGGGCAAGTGTGACAGTGCGCTTATTTTTGTAGTTACAGATAATAATCTGTAGTTTTCGAGAAAAAATAATGGTATGGTACTAATGTTAATATATTTCATGAACTATTAGAAGGATTTGAACGTCCATTTTTATGTAACAATGGATTTTTTCCCGCATGGGGTAAGTGTGACAGTTTTTGACCGATATAGTGATGTGCCTATAAATGGATTTATGTATCACTTGCCCTAAATGTTTTGAAAGAGTAATACAAACAATAATAATTGAAAAATAACTTTAAATCAGAAACCTTCAATCAATAATAATATAATATAATATTTGGTACTTGTATTATACTATTACTGTTGAATAAAAACATTATTAATAAATATATTATTTACTTAAATGATTTTTTAAATGTCGATCTCGGCTTCAATATTGGTTCTGCCCCATGAACTGATATGTTCACCACTTTTCACCCCCCTCCCCCATAAAAACCAGCAGTTTTTTATTTGTGTTATATATCTATGCATTTTAAATTTAATAAAAATCAGATAAGTTTACAAAATATACCTCACTGTACATACAAAACCATATCACCGTACGTACAATAACATACATACATACAAACACAAGTACCTACTAATATACAAACAAAAATTCGTTAAATGTGACTCTGAGATCTCACACGCTTCGCTCGCTTGTTTATTAAGTATAAATATAAAAGTAAATACTTAAATATAAATACATACAAAAACACAGGTAAAAGCACCCTCATTTTTTGAAAGTCGGTTAAAAAAACAGACTGTCCCATCACTAGTTACGATATTTTCATACAAGATGACCGGGGTAAGTGTGACAGTGTCACACTTACCCCGATGTTAGGTATTAGGTGACCTAAGTGTAACTGTATCCGTATTTCAAGGAACAGTCGATTTCAGGTCACAGAAACATATTAAACTATAAGTATCAATATTATTCTTTATCACTCACCTTGTATCTTGTTTAAAATTACTGAAAGACGTATCAAAAAACTTTAAAACTTCGACTCTTAAAATTGCGCAGGCTTTCGCTAGATGAGTAGTTTTTTAAAAAATGATCTCTATCGATAAAATAGTTTAAGTTATATACTTAACTGTCGGTATAGTCAATAGCGTAAAAGGTCCTGCGTTGTTCAATAAATGGCATTTAACCAAAAACCGCATTTAGGCCGCATAATTTGCATTTGTCACACTTGCCCCACTGTCACACTTGCCTCAGTCTACCTTACAGCAAAAAATTAGAATAATTTGCCGGCCGGTCGTACCGTCCGAATACAATCTGGGAGTCTTAGAGACAAGAATGAATATGCTTTTGTTACGCTAATACAGTACAATTTACCATCTAGGGCTTCATCACCACTTACCACCAGATGGGATTTTTGTCAAAAACTGGCTAATAATAAGTAAAAACAATGTTTCACATTTACGGATCTAGAACAGGCACTGATAGCTTTCAACCAGCACGTGAAAAAAATCCATTCAAACCAATGGTCCTTATGTTTTAAAAAATTATTTCAACGAATCAAAAACTTATAAAATAGAGAATACTTTAAAAAGATAGAAAGAGAGACTTCAAGATGCTATAAGTCCATGCTGCGTAGATGGAAACAAAAAAATATTTTAATCTGGAGGTAGCCGTGGTTAACTATGAGATTGGAACGTCAAACACCTCAGTCGCCCTCGTCACCATAAGTACTGTAAAGTGCTCGAAACGACGGGAATATAAGGCCGCGTTCCGACGACACGCACCCGCTACGCGTCATAAGACATTTGTCATAAGACTCAAATTATATGCAATAAATTTCAAAGCGAGTTAGACGCGAGTTTGACGCGTGTGGCTTGCGCGTAGCGGGTGCGTGTCGTCGGAACGCGGCCTAAAAGTTAAATACGCGACAAAATCCGTAAAAACTAGTTTTATTCAAATTATGGCAAGGGTACAATAATCGTTCTGTTTGATTACTCTAGAGCATTTGATAGTAATAATATTTACTTACTCCATTTCAAAATGGCTTAATATGGATTTTATCAGAATGCTATCAAATGGATTAATAGTTATCATAGTGGAAGACATCAACCTGTGGAGCTACGTAAGTGTATATAGCATAGGTTCCATTAAGTCGGGTTATCAACCTGTTTTCAGGGATGACCGTTAGGGCTCCATTCTTGGACCCCTTTGTTTATCATTTATTGCAGTGATTTGCCTAAAATAATAAAAAAATGTCAACTTCATATTTATCCTGATGAGCCGTTATACTGGTCTTTCCAACCTCAAGATTTCGCAGATAGTATAAATAATAAAATAAACGGCGATTTAACTCGCATTGCCGAAACGTCAAAGATAAATTCCTATGTTAAACCCCTCCAAAGCATTTCACATGATATAGTATCACCGCAACGCATAAGCAACAAATAAAATAGCTAACAAGAAATCCAGCATATTCTTGAATGGAGAACCTATTCAACGTGTTGAGGAAGCTTGTACCCTTGGCCTCAAGTTTGGTGACCCTTTAAAGTTTGAGGCATGGACGGATAAGGCGGACAGAATTTTGTTAAGAAAGAACTGATGCACTGTAATGGCGGCGGTGCAAGCATGTTTGCGTGTTATATAGGGTTGTCATGTAAAACAAAATTTCCCCATTTTTTTATAAAACAATCTGTCAAAATATAACACAACTTTGATGTAATACTAATTTATTATTACGTAACTAATAAAATAATACATTTGACTATTAAAAAAAATCTAAGAATTTAAAATTTTGATTGAAATCGAATTATTTTATGTCAATCAATTTCCATTTAAATTAATTTTATTGCAAACATTATATTATACAAAAATTGTGTTATATTATTGGAACGAATTATATTATATTTTTAACGAAATATACCGAGTGACGATAAATTTATCACATTAAATGAAAAGACGTATCCTACATATATTTCTTTAAACATACACAACTAAAAAAATATATAACAATTAATATTTTAGTCGCCGCAGTATTTTTTTCGTTTTAATATTAAATAACGTCATGTAAATGCACACAGATATCACCTGATGAATACTAAAAGGTCAAAGACCCTGGCGTTCGAAGGCGAATATAGGTACCTAGTTAAACGTTGCCAATTGAAAATACTACTAAAGAAAAAGTCAAGCAAAAAATGTACTTACGGCTAACAATTTAAGGCATAATATTATGTGCGAAATTAAAAACAAAGGGACCGCGCGCTTCAGGTGTTAAAACAAATTCAAGCGAAAAATTAACTTAAAAAAAGAACTTAAGGCATAATTCTCTATGCGCGAAGTGACAAGAAATGGGAGAGTGTCAAAATTCATATTTACGTCTGGCGCGTGCGACTGATAGTTCGACGCCGGCGTCCTTGGGGATCGTTCATGAATCGCTTGACCTAATTTTCGTTTTTAAGTTTTAACACGTCCTTTAAGTTTTAATTGTTTTTTTTTTGGTTTTGTGGACAATAAGTTTCTTAATTTGTTTGTAATAGGACACGTTAATAATACGCTAGATTAGATATTTAATAACTTAGCGGTATGACAGCCCGTGCGCAATAGCACGATTTTATATTTTTAACGTCTTAACTTTTTTTAAATTTTAAGATGCTTTGCATCACAATTTCACGTCGTGAGAATACACCGACATGATGTTTTCTTTTCAAAATTTGTTTTATTTGATTATTAAACTTGAGTGATTTCAAGATTAAAGTGATTATTTGGATAAAAACAATACCATGAAATTTATGATTCGTTGATAACATCGGATTTGGATAAAGCGCGCCTAATTATCTATGTATGGTCAAGTGTAGGTATTATAATTACCTATGTCGATGTCACGTTAGCACTGAGCGCTGTTGCCAGTTTTACTGGTCGCTTCAGGTCAGTAAATTTATATTATCAGGGATGATTTATTTCTTGTCAATTTTTTACGCTATTTATTTTGTTTGAAAAATGTTTGTTTTATTTTCTTTTATTATTGTTTATTTTATTATTTTAACAGACATATATCAACTTGTATTAACTGCTGTGCTATTTAACGTGATAACCTAGACGCCACCCAGTATAACAAATAAACATATTATAGATAACCAAAAAATTTTATATAAAATTAATTTAAAATATATTATTTTAGAATTAGTATGAAAACATTTAGAAACAGCATGGTAGCGTTCACCTCATTCTCAGGGGTTACTATCAGTCATGTACTCTTTAGTAGTATACCCTAATAATCCTTACTAAACAATTTTTGCTTGCTAAAAATTTTAAACTTTGATAGATAAAGCCTGCATATTTTCTGGGACTTTGTTATGAAAGCGTATACTATACATGAAGGAATAACTGATTCTTTTGAGTCGATTAACTGGTATAACTAACTTGTGCTTGTTCCTAATATTTACAGAATATACATCACTAAATACAAATACATACATTAAATTTCCGTAAATATACTGAGAGGCCAAAGTTAATATATTTATTTATTAAAATTTTCTGCAAGTGTAAATTATAGTTATCATTTATGATATTTAATAGAATCAGGCATTACTTTGCGGAAATCCATCATATTAAATTTGGTAAAAAATTATCTCGCGTACATCCACTCGATAAAATAAAATGATGTGTCTTACCTAGTTTAAAGAGCACCTCCCGCCATCCCTCAATTGTGTGCACTATCCCCGTCACCACTAATCCCAGCACCACTACTCCCAACACCACTACAATAGGAAAGACACATCACTTCGAAGCGGTCAGCCACCGCAGTCTACATCACCTGAAGATGCCTCGTGTAGAGGCGAAACACGTGTTGTATTGTCGTTAGTGGTGTGTCTTTTCTAATTTAGTGGTGTTGGGAGTAGCGGTGCTGGGATTAGTGGTGACGGGGATAGTGCACGTAATTGAGAAAGGGCGGAAGGTGCTCTTCAAACTAGGTAAGACACATCATTTTATGTTATCGAGCGAATGTACGCGAGGTAATTTTTTACAAACTTTGTTATTATTTATGACAATAAGTCATAAATAATTACCATAATTTATCATATTCATGACAAACAACAACGTTAAAAACCTTTTGGTTGAATAATTTTTCTAAAAAAAATGTCTTTTACTTTCGAAGGTTCTTGAAATCCTATCTAATTTAGAAATATGTTGAAATCAAATCGCCAAATATTTTTCTGCTATATATTTAATAACTCTTATCTTGTGCTCTATCCCTGCAAATGTGTGCTCAAATTCCAAGCTTACAAAAACCCTGTCATTTTTTTTAAACGTTACCCCCACACTAGGATTTTCTCCTGTATCGTGGAGGCAGTTTACAAACATATGTTGCACAAGGACAAACATCCAGACCCGGAACAATTATTTGTAGGCCATACAGATACTTGTTCCGTGCGGGATTCGAACCCACTGCCCCAAGCGTTGCACCTCATTGCTAAGCCACTACGCCACGGAGCCGTCTATTGGCAATAAACTTTTCTAATATTTTTGTAAGTATATACTTTTGTTGTCTTCCATTGTAGATTGCAATGTTTTCCTTAATAATCTTTCGTACAACCATTCCGCAAGTACAACAAATATTAAATAAATCGTTAGATGGAAAACGTAAACCTCCTAAAGTTTTCAAATTTATTCATTTATAAAAGAAATGCGGTGCATTTTTGGCATTTAGTTTTTCTTTTGTTGCATAATAACCAATGCTACCCGGCAGATATCCTATTATTAACTTACTACAAAATGCATATAACTGCATTATAATCGATCGGGTAATTTTTCAGAAAAAATATAACAAAAAAGTACTCATAAAACAACCTTAAGAAGTTTTTGGGCACACATATATACCGTATCCGTGCCGACGTGGGTAAAAATTCAATTTCCCAAATTTCGGGTAATTTTCCCTATAAATATAATTAACAACACTGATCACGTGACTCATGTTTTGTCTTCCAAAAATAGCATTTTAATTTAAGACATAAAATTCTCAAATAAGTGATTATAATTAGTGACTCATCTATGAAAAGACATTCCTTGATGTTTTTTGATAAAACCACTATGATATTTACAAAATTTTACGACGCAAGACGGCATATTGATTTTTGTTTTTTCTTACGCCAACTACTTCTCTCGGACGACGTTTGTTGCGTAATGGCGTGCGCTAGACTTATTATTAGTGTGAGTGTGTGCGTGACCCCTTGTACGTACACGCGAGCTGACTTATTATGGGTGCCTCGCTGATTTGTAAAGCGAGATTCAGTCCGCCTTATTTATACGTCCATGGTTTGAGGGATATGTTTTAGACATTATGCTTGCCTGTTTTTATAGACACAGGCCGAACGTCCACTGCAAACTAAACTAACTTAGTTATCTTAGCGCGCATAGCTGAGCCAGTTTTTAATACATGTGCGTCCACCGCAAACTATGCCAGCTGAGCTTGGTAAAATAGCCAAACTAAGCCAAATTTAGTTATGTAGGCCGATCCGAAACTACGCGGACTAAGCTAAGCGCCTCTCACCCCCTTACCTTACCCCTCTGGCGCGTTTTGCTTAGTGTTGTTTGTAATAATATATTATTTTCCAGGTTAGCTTGGCTTATTTCACTGAGCCTAGTTTAATAGTTTATTCGCGGTGGACCTTCGATTCTAAGGTATTATACAAAATAAGGAGCCTTTTGAAGATTAATATAAGATGTACTTCGCCATATTGTTATACGGGATAATTAAAACCAAAACACCTGAATATTTATATTGCTCGCGTACCTGGTCAAATGAGCATAACTTTCAAAATACACGTGCCTCGAACTATCTGCTTAGTGTTCCAGGTCACATCACTGCAGCTTTCCGTGTAGTTTTAGTTATTTAGCATCTGAAAACTGGAACAATCTACCATCACTTTTTCGAAAAATTAAGCTAGTCTTACTTTAAAGCACGTTAAAAACTGCACCTTTTAAATACTAAAGAATAGTACTTCATAAATATTAACACAATTTTAGTTTATTCAAAGTATTACTGCATCCGTAGTTTCAATTTTTTAATGATTGCTCTAATAAGTAAATTTATAGTCCTGGAGAGATGACGTGAACGCATAACCACGCATAACCATAGGATATGTGTGACGTGGCATGGTAAGAAACCCGATGTTTACTACAACCGTAGTAATAAAATTAAATCTATGAATCAATATATTGTATGCGTTTTGTTGTTGTTGTTTTTTTTTTAAATTAAGAGTGTTAAGTTTAAATGCACTGTATTTCAGTTTCATTATTATTTTTAATTTCTATTTTATTCTGGTTTTTTATTCTCAATTTTTGCTTAGTAATAGACAAAACATGTTCGACAATGGCACACCGCTGAGTCGGATACATATTTTTGCTGCATTAATATTATTAAAACATAATATTTTCATTTGAAAAGATGTTTCTTTTTTTCTTTCTATCTAAATAAAACCTATACAGAATCTAGACAAAACTGGTTGATCTTTGTTTATCGCTATATCATTGATCCTGAAAAGAGATATATTTTGTAATATTCTTATTAACATATTTAGTAGATTAAACATATTTGTTCTGACAAACAAACAACCACAATGATTTTCAATTTAGCTCCGGGCCAACTCACCGTGATAATGTAAATTAGCAGATAGATATAATTTGTTTTACTAGTCATTCATTAATTATGTCATATAACATTATGATTGGGGTAAATTATGTATAACTGAATATACAGAATGAAGGTGGATCACATATAACGAAAATAACGAAAATGCAGTAATTATTAATAATTAATTATCCCGACCGAATTTCGGCCACGGTGGTCAGTCTAGTCTCAGATGAGACTAGACTGACCACTGCGCAGGATAGGATTATAGCGCAGGAGTGCATGCGCAAGCAGGAGGTAGGTACAGGCACATACTCTCTATTCCCTTATTCTGATGGTCTGACAATAATGTACACATGCGTTGTCCGGTCTCATAATTATTGATATAAAATACCTTTAGTTTATAATCATACAGCATAACATAAACGCACTAGTGCTTGGCATGTAATATTGTAAATATCTTGCACTGCCATTTTGAATTTAATTTAATTTTATATTATCATCATTTATGTCTACCATCAACTGGCAATAGTAAATAGAAAATCCTGGAAGATAATAGATAATAGAAAGTAGAAAATAGACAGACTGTGTTTTTTTTAAATAGGGGGCAAACAAGTATGCGGCTCACCTGATGGTAATTGACTACCACCGCCCATGAACAACCGCAACACCAAGGGAAGCCGGCCTTTTAGAAAGGTGTAAGCTCTTTTCTTGAAGGTTCCTAAGTCGTATCGGTCTGGAAAATTCGCTGGTGGTAATTGATTCCAAAAGGAAGTTGTGCGAGGGAGAAATCTTCTTCTAAATCGCACAGTGGTGGACCGCCAATCATCCAGATGGTATGGATGGTAACGTGAGTTTTGTCGCGATATGCGATGGTGAAATTGAGCGGCTGGAATTAGTCCGAACAATTCCTCAGAGTACTCCCCGTGATAAATGCGATAAAATACGCAAAGAGATGCAATATCTCTACGCAGTGCCAGTGTATTGAGCCGATCGGAAAGGGCTCGGTCGTCGACGATTCGAGCCGCTCTGCGCTGGATGCGGTCAAGTGGAAGGAGCTGGCACTGGGGAGCCCCTGCCCAGACATGAGAACAGTATTCCATGTGGGGCCGAACTTGCGCTTTGTAAAGTTGCAAGCGATGTGCCGGCATGAAATACTATCTCGCTCTGCTGAGCACGCCAAGCTTTTTAGAGGCCAATTTGGCCTTCCCTTCCAGTGACCACAAAACTGCACACTATTCGATATGTCGACGCCAAGGATTCCGATACTGGCTGAGGCAGCAAGGGGAGTGCCTTGAAACTGAGGCACTCCCCTTGCTGAGTGTTCACTATGTTTTTCAAAATTCTTAAGTCCGATGGTACCTGAGTGAAAGTAATAGTCTAAATTGGCATTTATTTCTGTATCTAATTTAATTTTAAGTAACTACTTCACAAAAGTGGACTTCAGAATTGACTTGCACCTCCACTCTATCATATTTACTTCTAAAACTTTCTCTTTTAACAGTCGCAAATCATTTAATGAATGGGCGACAGTAGGAATTTATAAGAGTAGGCGAAAGTTATACGAGCTTTATAATGAAAGATCATATAATAGTAGTGTTATATTTATAGATTATGTAAAAACATATTCTAAAATATTTAAAAAAGTGTGCGCCACAGCTAAGGCTTTACATTTAAGTAACAAAATTAAAACTGCATCAAACAAAATTAAAATGACCTGGAGAATAATAAATAGTGAAACGGGCAAGGTCAAACCGCGCAACTCGGATTTTCAATTGAATATTAACAATAATTTAACCCGATCTGATCAAGAAGTTGCTATGGCTTTTGAGAAACATTTTACTGATGTTCCTTTTTTGACAACTAAATCATTAAACTCTTCTCCTACTGTCGCCGAATCATTGCTTAAACAAAATGTAAAGGCTTGTTCAAATACTTTTAAATTCCATAGAGTACTGCCAAAAGATATCGTTAAATATTTTAAAGCTATTGATGTTAAGAAAACGGCAGATTTATGGGGGATTTCCGTTAAAGTTATTTTATCTATAATAGATATAATAGCACCTTATCTAGCCACTATATTTAATACAAGCGTCGAATCTGGTGTGTTTCCTGATTTAATGAAACTTAGTAAAGTCATACCTTTATATAAATCTGGTAGTACATTAGACCCCGCCAATTTTAGACCAATTTCTGTATTACCAACATTTAGTAAAATTTTTGAAAAAATAATTTTAGATCAAATGTTAAGTTTCTTTAATATTAATAAATTGCTACATAGAAATCAATTCGGTTTTACAAGGGGTCGCTCAACAACTGACGCTGGAGTTGAGCTTATTAAACATATTTTTTGTGCATGGGAGAATTCAGAGGATGCTTTGGGTATATTTTGTGACCTTTCCAAGGCCTTCGACTGCGTTCACCATGAGACATTAATCAGGAAGCTACAGTACTATGGTGTCAAGAACACAGCGCTTAAACTTATAATTTCATATTTAAGTAATAGAATGCAGAAAGTTATTATTAATGGTAAAAGTTCTTCCGGCTCACCTGTACTAATGGGTGTCCCTCAGGGCTCAATTCTCGGCCCATTCTTGTTTCTAGTGTATATTAATGACTTACCTTCTATTGTAGAGGATAATCATGATATAGTATTATTTGCTGATGATACTTCTTTGATTTTTAAACTTAAACGTAAATCATTTAAATGTGACGAAGTGAATAATGCTATATCAAAATTAGTGCATTGGTTTAACGTTAATAATTTACATTTAAACGGAAATAAAACTAAATGTATTAAATTTACAACAACGAATGATAGAAATCTGAGTACCAATGTGTTTTTAAATGGGGAAGAACTGAGCCCTGTTGAATCCACTGTTTTTCTTGGCATCACTCTCGACGCAAAGCTTCAGTGGGGCCCCCATATATCCAAACTAGCAAGCAGACTAAGTTCTGCAGCCTATGCTGTAAAAAAGATTAGAGGTCTCACTAGTGTCGAGACAGCTAGATTAGTTTATTTCAGTTATTTCCATAGCATAATGTCTTATGGGATTTTGTTATGGGGACATGCGGCTGATTCAGAAACTATTTTTGTTTTACAGAAGAGGGCCATTAGAGCTATTTACAACCTAAAACTGAGAGAGTCTCTTAGAGATAAATTTAAAGAAATAAATATATTAACTTTGGCCTCTCAGTATATTTACGAAAATTTAATGTATGTTCACAAAAACAAAGGTAGTTTTAGTAAAAAAAGTGATGTGCATTCTGTAAACACTAGGAACAAACACAAGCTAGTGATACCAGTTTCTCGACTCCACAGAGTCAGTAATTCATTCTTGGGGCAATGTATACGCTATTACAACAAGGTCCCGGAAAGTGTACAGGCTCTCTCCATTAGCAAGTTTAAATGTTTTGTTAAGTTGAAACTGTATAAAAAGGGTTATTATAGTATAAATGAATACATGGTTGATAATAACCCCTGGGAATGAGGTGATCGCTTCCAAGCTGTTTCTAAAATAAATTTTGTACTTATATAGTTAGTACAACCATTATTGTAAAATTTGCTTTAAAAAAAAAAGTCCCGCTGGGTTTCTTGCTGGTTCTTCCCAGGACAGAGGTTTTATTTTTCGAACCAGTGGTAAAGTAAAGTAAAAAATGACTTTCAATAAGTATTACACATGTGATCTATATTGAATAAAAAATTATTCTATTCTATTCTATTCTATTCTACTCTAAGGTGTGAGTTGCAGCTTAAGCAATAACAGCAACCGCCTGGTATTGCGTATTCCTGATTCTCGGTATACTTTTGCGTTCTTATGACGCAAATGTCCGCTAAGTGAAAATGAAATGTGCTTTAAGAACTATGCATTGAAAACGTTTTTTATTGTCTTTTGTTAAAATATTTATATTATACTATATTCTTTAAATGTTCTCATCTATTATCTAGTGTCATTTGTATCTCCTAATCAAAAACTAATTTGTATTTATTCACAAAATTGCTAAAAATGAAGATTCGAAATTCCAAACACAGAATACATAAGTCACAAAATCATTAAATATGTATGTTTGTCACTACAACAGTTAAAATAAGCGTTCTTGCCAAAATGTTTTGTTACAAATAATAGTGGTCAATACCATACATACCATACATTATCTAAATGAAAATATAATTCAAAGACAGGTAGAAAGCACGGAATATATTCAGCTATTATCTTTATATAATCAAAGCTTTACCTGCCTTAGATCTGGCGATATCGTACACAATTTATCACGCAACGTTTTTTGAACACTAAGCCGGTGGCTTGAGAATATTTAATAATACGTAGTGAAAAAGTAAAGTAAAGTAAAAAAATTAAGAGATTTATTTGTAACCATAATATCAATATTAAGAACCTTGTTAACAATTTAAAGCATCTGACACACTTTATCGTAGTCACTTGTTCTAAATTCTTTCATTTTGAGTTCTATATTTGGATATGTTTGGTCAGCTAGTTCATTGCTGTAGTTGCTCATAGCATACTGTTTATAAGTAACAGGCAACTAGTCACGGACTTAACTAACTTAAAAGAAAAGAATTTATATAAATATTGTGGGCCTTTTCCAAGTGGGAGAGGATTAATTATAAGGAATTGATTTATGTACACAAATGATGATACAAGTGGGATAGGAACGATTTAAAGTTTTCAAACTTTTTTGGACACTTTCTTCGTAAACGGTGTTCTTTAGCTCTAAATAATTATAAGGCTCTACTGACGGCTTTCAATTGTTCTATTGAATATTCATTCTTCCAAGAGACATCTAAAAGAACTAAGTTAATAAATAAACATAACATGAATTAAAGTTGTTAACTAAGTTGATCTCCCTAAGTTGATCACGCCATAAATATTAAAAACGGTCTATAATTAAACTTTTAAAAAGACCCTTCACTTAAATCTAAATTATTTAATATTTTTATAAGCTTAACAAACGAACCATTTTTATAATTGCGTTACAAATACAATAAATTAAGAAATGGTATCGTTAAAATCAACTCATAAAACTCTACTCCTGCATTTAATGTTATCTCAATAAGACAAAATCTGCGTATTATTAACAAAAAGTTCAATTTAGGACTAATTTAATAGCCGTCGTAGCTCAGCCGCTAAATGTTCGTCGTAAATTTCACAGTACACAAGCAAACAGGGTTCGATCCCCGCCGGCATCAATGAAATTGTAAATTGCAATTAAAAGAGCCTGTTTAATTTAACACGTGCTCAGCGTTAAGAGAAAATATCGAAAGGAAACCTAAATGTGCGAGTTAAAAAATATTTCTAAAACACATTACACACGTCACGAAAACATTTCACATATTACTGCTAGCCTGCGCATAGCAGGGGAGTGGAACGTGTGTAAGCTGTAACTTTACTCCTTAATTTTACACTATGCACAGAGTTTGTATAATGCATCGATTGTACCTTCTGGTCAATTTCGACAAGGTGAGGACACCTAAATTGATAGTTGCATATCAATCTGTCTTGTTCTTTACTACATGTGCTTGCAGTCTGGACGATGCTTATGTTTATGTATACATGTATGATGTATATCTATTTATTGAATGAGCGGTCGGATGTAGACATGAATCAATCATACAATCAAATATTGAGCCGTGGTAGCTCAGATGGTTAGCGCTTGCTGTAAGCTTCACAGTACTCGAGCAACCCGAATTCGGTCCCCGCCGGCACCAATGAAATTGTTAATTGCAATTTGAAGTGCTGATTTACTACGTGCTCGGCGGTGAAGGAAGACATCTTGAGGAAAGAGAGGGGGCAAACGAGCATGCGGCTCATCTAATGGTAAGTGACTACCGCCGCCCATGAACAACTGCAACACCAGTGGAACCAGGGGAATTGCAGACGCGTTGCCGGCCTTTTAAAAAGGAATAGGCTCTTTTATTTGTAGAACAATACGTATTAGGCTTGGACCTAGGCATCTATTTTTAAATTGAGAATAATTTTCTGTAAATCTACCATTTCATTTTCAGTAATAGTAATAAAAATGCAAGTAGAGATATTGAAGTGTAATGTTCTTAGATCATTGTTATTTTTATAGGTTATCAAACGCAGCAGACGGGGTTATTATTATTATCATTGTTATAAAGTAACGTTATTTTAACATTATTATTTTATTGAAATTAACTTTATTTTTTATATCAGTGTGCGCTTTTTCATTCTCCAAATATTTTACTTGTAGCACAGAATAAATAATAATTCTTAGGTGCGTAATACTTTATGCAATAATCAATTTTCAATTTCACCACAAAATTAAAGTCAATAACATATCTACCGTAGATCCTGCTGCCGCTTTATGAGTCTGTTTCCATTTTGGGAATTAATTAGTGGAATGTTTGCCATTTGCCGTAATTAATGCGGCTTTTGCTTTATACAAATTATTTTGCCCGCATTCATCACATGATTTTTTTTAATAAATTAAGTAATGATGATATAAATGAGCACACAGTTAAGCGCACGGTGAGCAGTGATGATCTTTCAAATAAAAATATATCAAAAAGGACTTGTAAGGCCACTGCTGAACATTGGGCATTCCAAGTTTGCTTCATTTGGTAAGCATGCGGGGCAGGTGGTAATGCTTTTATATGTCACTATTCTATGAAATTAAACTCAGCGCTTTTGGTTAGGTTTTTCGCTAATATTTCATCAGTCCCAGCGTAAAGCACCGTCTGCAAGTGGGGTTTGTCATTTAGAAAGCATCCTTACACGGAAAATTTAATTATTTCTTCTATCTTTCGACCATCGTAGGGCTTTAGCTGATAGAAGTTGCGCGGCATAGGTCTTCCGTTGCCTCTGCAGTGAAAGTTATCCATAAGGATACTTATGAGGCAGCAGAGCTTGTCTTTATTTTGATTCTTAATCAAATATAAATGTAGGTGTCTAGGTGCCACGGCATTCTCTTACCATTTGGTGGACTATATTCTAGTTTGTCACCCTTGTTGTATAAAAAAGAACAACCTTTAGCCGCCACGACTTAAGACATTTCAAAACAAAAACGAGTATAACACACTCGTATAAAATGAATGTACGTTATTATAGAGCAACACAGGCCACCGTCGGACCGGAGGGGAGTATCCATACGCAGACGTTCCCCTTTGTAAAAGTTTAAGTCCACTTGGTCCTATGCGTACTATATAATTTAAAATTTAAAATTTTGTACAGCCGACTTCAATATAAGTTATTTAAGAATAACTCTAAAACTATTGGTCTGACCTTGATCAAATTCATATGGGACGACACGAGAACTATCAGCTTTCATATAAAAGAAGAATCATCGAAATCGGTTCACCCAGTTCAAAGTTATGAGGTAACACACATAAAAAAACATACAGTCGAATTGAGTACTGTCTCCTTTGTGGAAGTCGGCAGAAAACTAGCCGCACTGTTCAATAGACTAAATCTAGTTGCGCGGCTAAATCGACGTCCTAAAAACTGCAGAATTGTTCAGTGTTTTGCTGCAAAAAGAAAACTACCATGCAAATTTACAAAAAGATGGTGTTCCCTTTCTCATATAAAAGTAATATTTAATTATATTATTGCTATTTAATTCTTTTTCAACACTAAAATTACTACAATAACGGTCGTGTTGTTTCGGATTTGTTTGCCAATACAAGCTGCTCCCCGTCATACAACACGCGGATCAGTCAAGCGACTGATCCGAGTCTGTATCCGAGTAGTCGCTGATACTAATATTGTGTATGTGTTTGTGAAATTGTTAGTATATTATTTTAATTGTTATGTGTAAGTGTCATAAATAGATGAGTATATTATTCAAAAGGTCGAGGTTACAAAATATTTAGGAGTTACTTTTGATAGAAAGTAAAAGTAAAGTTAAAAAATCTCCAAGGCTGCTTGGGTTCATCATACGAAATAGCAAAGGATTCGACGTCAAACAAAGAAATTTCTGTATAATAGTTTCGTTCGAAGCACACTCAAGTACTGTTCTGTTAAATGGCGTCCACACTTTGCGGTTCACATTCACATTAAGCGTATTCGGAAGCCGTTTCTGTATAATTCGACACGATTTATTGGTAAAGCAAAGAGAGATTTCTCATATATTTTTTTATAGAATTAGGGTGACAAACGAGCAGGCAGTCCACCTGATGGTAAGTGGGTGCTGTGGCCCATAGACATCTACATATATCCTCGATTACAAATCAAAATGCAGATGCGTTGTCACCCTTGAGGACTAAGATGGAATGCCTCGTTTCCAGTAAAAAGGGTCTCCGGTTCTCTACACTAACCAAACGGAACACAGCAGCGTTAAGCTGCTATTTTACGCTGGTATTCTGTGAGAGCGTGGTCCTTCCCCGGTCGAGCCGACCCATTCGTGCTACAACAATACCAGTAATATAGCTGCAGCATGGCTCTACCACGTAAAAATGTGGGTAGGCTAAAATTTTTCAAAATGTTATTCTTAGATTAACGTAAGGAGCTAACAGACTTGTTGTTTTTGTATAAAACTCTCAACAATGGAACTAGTTGCCCACAGTTACTGAACTCCTTTGATTTTAGCGCGCCTTCAAAATATCCGCGTTATCCGATAGCACCATTGAGATCACCAACCCGCAGAACCTTTCTTGGCTTCAACTCTCCATTACCCAGACTGGGTAAGCTATTAAATAACTACAAACACAGAGTTCACGTAAACTTTGATTCCGCTTACAGTTTCCGTAAAAAGGTTGTCAACAGTATGACTAGTTCGTCGTGCAACCAGCTTGTGTTCTCTTTTACCATACGGAAAAACAACGTTTTGTTTTTCTTTTAAAATTGTTAGGTTTATTTAGTAAAATCAAAACCCACTTAAGTTATTGTTTCTATTACATGCTATGTTTACTAGTAATTAGTCACTACACTTAGCTTAAGAAACTTTTCTGTTATTTAAGATTGTTATTATGTAAGTTGACTGTTAGTAAACCATACAAATAAAATAAATGACATGATTGATTGTGTGCGCAGATTTCCCCCCGCAAAAAACAACAGACAGTTCTGAATCGGGTAAAAAACGCTATGTCTACTTCATTGTCTGTCGGTGGCCTATGTTGCTCGATGTACGTAATACGAAATGTGCTATTAATAATGTGAGAAAAATATTTCAAAATTAAAAGCTGTTGCTGACCGTAGGACAGATAATAATTTTTTTAAATATATAAAATATCTACTTAACTTTACATGAGCCGTGGTAACTAAGAAGTAAATAGCATGCATTATATTACACAGTTCGCGAGTAACTGATTTTCCATCCCCACCAGCATCTACGAAATTGTTAATTGTAACTTTCATTTACTTTTACTATAATCGTTGATGCGTCACCATATTACTGCATTTAATTTTCAATTTTATTTTAATTCAATTGAGAAATATTTTGTTCAAACCAATAGGAATTCGAAAATTGTTAATAATTAGTGTTTTAGGAGGTATATTTCTAAACCTGACAACACTCAGGCAGTTAATAGTAAATTTGAGGAGTTTTGAGGAGTTTTGGCGGGAACTTGATCTGCGGCGGTTTGTTGCTCCTGTATTATTGTTTAAATAATGGTTTGAAGTGGACTTTGATATATAAAAGTGGTGCGATTTTGTATATTAAGTGTCTGCGCATGTGAACTATTAGTGGAAACTGTGAAACAAGTGCTCTGATGGTGATGGATTCTCAAGATAAGCTGTTTGTTTGCATAGGCGCCTTTAGATACCATCGCCAATTGTCAGCTGCCTGCTGGCTCAAGTTGCCGTCAAAATCTCCCAAGGGCTGCACAATGTGACGCATCAACATATTGTGAAGCAGTGAACTATGAAGAAATTATAATAAACCGAATAAAAATACTCAAGACTTGGCCTAAAGGTCTAGATACCAGGCATTAAACTCCAAAAAAAATAGTAAATTTGACAGCTGACGCCAATTATTAAGTATTGTTTGACAAATTATCATGCAAAGACTAAAAATATTCAAGCACCGTTTACAAATTATGGAAATTTATTTCCAAAATCACTGTTTGGGAACAAATGTCCATATAAAGCTACAGCAATTTTACAGTCAATATAATCAACCAACTTGTAGCAACTAATGTTAAGGAATATCTTAATTCATTGTTTGGCTTTGCCCATCAACTCTTTGAAAGTTTTTGCGTAAGGATCTCAGACAACACGCATATAGAATTCAATGAGGGCATCCACGACTTTTTCTGCCACCAGGGCGGCGCCACTTTCGAGTGAGGTAAAATATTTGACAGATTTCATAGCGGGGACGATAATTTCTTAGGAAAATGTAATCTTTGAGGTTTCTTTCTGTATTATTAGTTATATTTTATATTAATTACATTAGAAATGAATAAACCAAACTATAAATATAACTAAAAGACGACTTTTAAAAAAAAAGAGTTATAATGTGCAAAAAATTAAAAATCAAACCACTGACGCCTTGTGTTATATATTAATATAATACTCTAGATAATGATAAACTATTATTTAAAATTAATTTCTCAATTAAATGACACTGTGTAACAAAAAACTTTACCTCAGTCGCTAGTAGCGACATCTGGTGAGTGGAAGATTATTAGCCCTCATTAATTCAAGAACTGAATACAACTATTGTTTGTTCAGTCATTGGGTCCTGGGATGGTTAGCATTTTAACGTCAAATTATGTTCAGTGATAATTCTCACTACTGCCTCAGTGGCTTTTCTAATGACAAGAAACTCATCACTGATAAACCCTGAACAATAAGCAGGTTGTTACGGTATATGAACTAGAGGCATCATATTTCTTTAAAACTGAAGAAAATCGAATTGTCACCGTTTTTGTCGCATGATACAGAGCCACGTTTAATGTTTTTTCTCGAAGTGCGCTAACATATTCTGGAAGGACTTTGTTTTCAGCAGAACGATACCACATCCTTACTGCATGCAAAACCATAGAGTTGTTGAAGGAAGTGTACCATGCCAATATTATCTCTAGAAATGGAACTGTGGCCTGGCCTTCAAGATCCTACGATTTGACGCCACTGAATTATTTTCTGTGGGTGTATTTCAAATTGTTTGCCTATGTGGACAAGCCAAGAATAACTCAAGCCCTGGAAGCTAACATCGAGACACACACACGAGCACATCATTCATGAGTTACGTCTTATAATCACAGAATAAATAACTAAAATGCTCTTAAAAGTAGTTTATAGTTGGAGCTCCAAGAGAAGTTGTTCCTGAAACGATCCCGTAATGAACAAATGCTCTTAATAATATTTTATCATTAATTACATAAAATATTCTGAACACAAATATATAACATATAACATAAAATATATTCCAATAAAAATAAACCTGATTTATTTACTCATTTTATAGGTGTTTCAAATTGCAAACAAAAATTCATTTTCAAAAAAATTAAAAAAAAAACAGCCGTTGTATATTATATATTTTAATAGTTTTGCTATGTTACATATAGCATCGTGTAGCAAAATTATAACATAGTCTATTTAATAATTTTACTACACGAAATCATGAATTTAATAGAAATAACCACAGCTGCAAAAACTAGAGTGTCGAGAGCAAAATTTATGGTCTGATTGAAACTTTACATACTCGTACATACACTGATTGATAAATAGTCAGACTACTTTATTGCACCTGATTCAATACAATGCGTTTTCTGTAGTTGATGGAATAACAACTTGAGCGACAAAGTAAGTTAGTAGAATTTATATAATAATTTAAGACTTATTATATCTAAAGTGTAGAAGTTAAAGTAGAAGTGGGAACAACTTATATTAAAAAGTACGTCCCACTGCCGGACACACATTTTATAATTTCTAAAAGTTTCCTTCACCGCACAATAACAATATTTTTTTAATTTATCAGAAATGCGATTTTTTTCAGTTAGTATGTAGTTGTCGAAAAAGTAACAGCGAGTTTAGCTAAGTGTACTTTCTACAATCGTTAACGCTACTAAAAAGCTAAAGAAATGAATGAGAATGGCATCTAACTTAATGTGACAGACACGTGACTTAACGTCGATGTCATTAGTATGTTCAACTTGGCTAGCCCCGTTGATATGTTTGATATGTTTTATTTTTAACAGTGGTAGAGCCAGGCGGCAGCTTTTGCTGTCGCACGGATGGGCCGGCTCGAACCGGGGTGGTACCACTACCTCACAGAATACCAGCGTGAAGTAGAGGTTTACCTCTGCGTTTCGCTTGGTGAATGCAGGTGGCCGGAGGCCCTTTTTACTGGAAATGAGGCATTCCATCTTAGTCCTCACGGGTGACAACGCATCTGCATTTTGATTCGCAAACGAGGATAGATGTAGATGTCTATGGGCCACAGCAACCACTTACCATTAGGTGGACTGTGTGCTCGTTTGTCACCCTTATCCTATAAAAAAAAATTCTGCTAATCCTAATCTACTTTTTCTACTACTCCTACTAGTAACATAATATACATAATATGTATATAATGTTATAAATGTGAACTTTTCTTTAGATGTTTGCGACTCAATTATGTAAAACCTACTGAACAGATTTTGATGAAACTTGGTGATAACGAAAGATAACGAGCAATGACAGGACATATACTGTACGTTTTGTATGAAAAAGTTTTAGTCTATCCCAAATTACAATATTTTTAATCCAGGTGCCGCGGGTAAAAGGTTTATTTTAAATGTAGTTAAGCATAGACTTTAACTAATCCTGCCACTTTTCTAAAATTTGCATAAATAGTTGTCGAAGCAGTATAATGGGCATGTTGTGACATAAGTATGTAAAATTAATAAAATTCAATGAGTACTCAAGAGATCATAAATTACGACTATAAATTAAAAATAATTATCCTGAACATGATGGTCATCCTGATGAGGATACTTGGATAAAGTTATTTATTCATTATATTGTCATCAGTCCTTGATACAATAGTCCTTGATATAGTGAGGTGATCGCCATTATGCTGGTTCTATTAATTAAAAAAAATGTACAAACAAAGTTATTGTAAAGTGAAATATGTTTAAAAAAAGTGCCGCTAGGCTTCTTACTGGTTCTTTCCAGGAAAAAGTTACTAGTATAATCCGAATCAGTGGTAAATAAAAAATGACTATCAAAATAATATTATTTAATAATCAATATTGATTAAAAAATAATTCTTTTCTATCCTATTTGTGATTGTGTATGAGTGCAAATTTTCAAGTCAATCGGTCGTCTACAAGTTGGTGAAAATTACAATAAAAGATTGCGTGATATAGACAGATACTTGCGAATCTAATAAAAAAGGGTTAAAGGGAGAACTTTCGCTTTGTTTTCGTTATTCATTTATAAAAACTATACATAATTTAAGTCTCATGTTTTGATTTTCGCTTTCAATTTTTATATTATTGGATAATTTAATAGAACATTTATAATAAAATTAATCTTTTCACTGTTGTAAACTAGCTCCACGATACAGGAGAAAATCCTAGTGTGGGTGTATTTTTCTATCGTTATAAAAAAAGAAAAATAAAGTTTAAAAAATACCCAGTCTAGTGACAGGCCCAGCGTGCTAGGCTTACTATTTTACTACGACCGCATATCGGCCTTGAAAGTTGTAAAATGTGTAGACCCAATGGTGGACTTTTATAGGATTATGAATATGAGTAGAACCTAAATCAAATAATCTGCAGTATATGCGTTCAAGCGTTACTATGGTTGCATTACAAATGGGTCTGCCAGACATTACGTTCTGCAGGTTGCCGCCGTGTTTGGCGTTACAGGTCGGCGGATTGGGACGGAATGCAGTCTTTCTTTGCATCCTACCCATGGGGGCGGGTTTGCTTCTCGCCGGATGATCCCAGCGCTGTTGCTGACTCTGTCACTGATGTGGTGCTACAGGGAATGGAACTATTTATTTCATCATCTGTGGTACCCATCGGAGGCAGATCTCAGCGTTGGTTTGGTCGCTCCTGTAAGACTGCATTACGCAGTAAGCAGGAGTGTTATCAAGCCTGGGCTGCGGCTTCGGCGACTCGGGATATAAACACCAGCACACTTAAAAAGAAGTATAACTTTGCCTCCAGGTCCTTCAAAAGAGTTATTGCCAAGGCAAAGTCAGAGCACATAGGCAGAATTGGCGAGAAACTAGTTCGGCTTCCTTCGGGAACCCGTGCATTCTGGTCTCTCGCCAAGGTTGTCCAAGGGAATTTCTGTAAGCCATCACTACCATCTCTGCACAGGGAGGACGACTCACTGGCCCAAGACGCAAAAGACAAAGCCGACCTTTTAGGCTCCCTTTTTGCGTCTAACTCGACTCTTGATGACGGGGGGAAAACACCGCCGACCATCCCGTGGTGTGAGTGTTCCATGCCGGATGTGCTGTTCTCACAGCGCTCGATTCGCAAAGCACTTCTCTCCCTGGACATCCAGAAGTCGAATGGGCCTGACGGAATCCCCCCAATTGTGCTGAGGACGTGTGCTCCGGAGTTGGCACCGGTCCTAACGCGTCTTTCCGGTACTCCTACTCCCAAGGCGTAGTCCCGAATTCATGGAAGACAGCTTTTGTCCACCCGATCCCTAAAAAAGGCGACCGCTCAGACCCGTCCAACTATAGGCCTATCGCGATCACCTACTTGTTCTCCAAAATAATGGAACCCATTATTAACTGCCAGCTCATCCGGTACCTTAAGGATCACCAGTTGTTTAGTGACCGCCAATACGGTTTTCGTCGGGCTCAATCAGCTGGTGATCTTCTGGTCTACCTGACACATAGATGGGCGGAGGCAGTAGAGTCCAAGGGTGAGGCGTTGGCCGTTAGTCTGGACATTGCGAAGGCGTTCGATCGGGTTTGGCACAAAGCGCTTCTTTCGAAGCTCCCTTCCTATGGGCTTCCCGAGAAATTGTGCAATTGGATCACCAGCTTCCTTGCAGATCGGAGCATCAAGGTCGTTGTAGACGGTGCATGTTCTGGCTTCAAGCCTATTAACGCTGGTGTTCCACAAGTCTGTGTGCTATCACCAACGCTGTTTCTTCTGCATATCAATGATATGTTGCTAACTGGTAACATTCATTGCTATGAGGATGACAGCACTGGTGATGCTCTATACACCGGCCGTGCCAATATTTCTCGGGAAAACGTCGCCGAGTACCGAAACAAACTTGTGTCTGAAGTCGAGTCTTTGCTGGACAAAGTCTCGGACTGGGGGCGACTAAATCTAGTCCAGTTTAATCCTCAGAAGACACAAATTTGCGCGTTTACTGCTAAAAAGAACCCCTTTGTCGTATCTCCTCAGTTTCAAGGCACTCCCCTTCTTGCTTCAGCCAGTATCGGTATCCTCGGAGTCGACAGTTTCGTGGTCACTTGGAAGAGAAGGCCAAATTGGCCTCTAAAAAGCTTGGCGTGCTCAGCAGAGCGGGACAGTATTTCATGCCTGCACACCGCCTGCAACTTTACAAGGTGCAGGTTCGGCCTCACATGGAATACTGTTCCTATCTCTGGGCAGGGGCTCCCTAGTGCCAGCTCCTTCCACTTGACCGCATCCAGCGCAGAGCGGCTCGAATCGTCGACGACAGAGCCCTTTCCGATCGGCTCGATTCATTGGCACTTCGAAGAGATGTCGCATCCCTTTGCATTTTCTTTCGCATCTACCATGGGGAGTGCTCTGAGGAATTGTTCGGATTAATCCCAGCCGCCAAATTTCGCAAACGCACATCGCGGCAGAACTCCCGATACCATCCATACCATCTGGATGATTGGCGGTCCACCACTGTGCGATTTAGAAGATGTTTTCTTCCTCGCACGACTTCCTTGTGGAATCGATTACCATCAGCAATTTTTCCGGACCGATACGACTTAGGGACCTTCAAGAAAAGAGCGTACTCCTTTTTAGAAGGCCGGCAACGCATCTGCAATTCCCTCCCTGGTGTTGCAGTTGTTCATGGGCGGCGGTAGTCACTTACCATCAGGTAAGCCGCATGCTCGTTTGCCCCTCTACTATAAAAAAAAAACATGGAAAGGGATGCATTTGCACAGTATGGCAGCTTTTTTTTAATTTTATATACGTAAAACAAAAAAGCACAATTAACAAACAAGCACGCAATATATCTGATTCCATGTTATAATAAAAAAAATAGTTAATTATTGCTTACCCTCACAAAATCAATTTAGCAAAAAATTATCATAAAAATATTAAGACTTGCACGGATGGCGTAACAAAAAACCTTGCATTGATAGCTTAAATATGTGCTACTAATGGTATACTGATATCAAACTCCTGATTTTATATGATTAAATAACACAAAATAGAGCGCAGAAGATTGTACAAAATTAAATTAAACTTTAAATCAAAAAATTTTTATAGCAAAGCCTTAATCTTTAAAAGATATATAATATATTTTTTTATTTATTTTCACCAAAACAGAAATGAGAAGAGAGGGCTAATTTAAATAAAACTAATTTTACGGATTTTATCGCGTATATTAACTTATTTTACATTCCCGACGTTTCAAGCACTTTACAGCACCCATGGTCACGGGGGGGACTGAGGTGTATGACGTCCCAATGTCATAGTTAACCACGGCTACCTCCAGATTAAAAATTATTAATTTTTGTTCCGATCTACGCAGTATGAACTTACAGTATCATGAAGTCTTGCAGTTGTATGCTTGGGTTGGGATTTAATTTTATTAATTATGGGATCCCAAGCAGATGGTAGCACCCAGCCATCTTCTCTATTGAAATTAGGATGTTTCTTGATTTCAATAGCCTCGCGAATCATCCTTGGAAGGAATCGGTGTTCTTTTGCGAGGATTTGTGGTCTATCAAATCTAATGTATTGACGGGGGCGATCCTGTACGTGTTCACAGACTGCAGGGAATGTAAAATAAGTTAATATACGCGATAAAATCCGTAAAATTAGTTTTATTTAAATGTGTAGTGTTTGCGTAAATATAAGAAATCATTAGAGAGGGCTAAGTTCCGTAGTAACGACGTTTGCGATCGTCGGCTTTGTCGATAAAACAGCAGGTGATGATATATATGTATAAAAATAACAATTCCAAAAACGTTATAAATTCCTATAGATAATATTATGATGTAAGCAATATGTTGGCTCCCTTTGATATCTCAACTCTTTTATCGACAAAGCCGACAACCACAAAAATCGTTTCTACGGAACTTGGCCCTCTTTACACAGGTATGTTTTGGTGTGAGTTTAATAATTTTAAAAAATCTTTTTGATGAGTGACTGCAAGTACAGTATTTAAACAATGTTCTTACCAATAATCGGAGAATTGAGATTTTTCCTTTGTTTATGCTTAATGCTTTGATGCAAAGTTTTATGTTCCTTAGTAACCTAGAAGTCTAGATTTTTAACGAGTGTGTCAGTGATAAAAATGGCTCATTTCAAACCTTAGTATATGTGTTCTTTGTTCAGCACGCAGTAACAAGCGTGTAGGCCTAATAATTTTTGACTTATGAGGATTTGGAAGTTTCTAAAAATACTGCCGATGCGTCCCCTTTTTATTTTCCGAACTTGACTGACACACTGCCGTGTATCAGGATTATATTCAATAAAAATAACTACCTAGACAAAGTTAACTAAATAAATAGATATACTTCCAGGTGGTGGAGCCCGTTTCACTATTTACTATTTATTATTAATGTATTTATGACGACTCGTTTTCTTTGTTTTCGCAAACGAACTGGATTAACGTGGTTCCTTAACACTTTCAATGTCCGATTTTCAGACACAATAGTAAGACAATATAGCAATGATCTACGAGTATATGTAGTTCACGGGATAGCGAAATGGTTAAATATCGAAGATAGTGAATTTTGCTAAATGGAAGTATGAATTTCAACGAGGAGTACAAAATTTATGGAATTTTGACTACCCTTTGTCTGAATCTGGAATCGAAGAGTTCTAAACATAAGAAAACATAGGGGGGAAAAAGCTGTTTTATTTTATAGTGCCAATAAATAGGTTAAAGGATATTGATCAAATATTGTCAATATTGATCATATATCGTTATTTAAAAAAAAGACTTCATAGTCTACCCTTAATTTTTCATGTAGGTAATAATGTTTTTATAGCATGAAGTAACAAATGAGGTCACAGTTTACTTGATAAGAAGTGGACGCTGTGGCCCATAGACATTTACATCTATCTTCGATTAGAAATCAAGTGTAGATGCGTTGCCGAACCCAAGGACTTAAGCCAGAATACTCACTAGTAGTAAAAAGCAATCTCCGGTTCTCTACACTCAGCATGCGAAACGCAGCACCATTCAGCTGCTCTTTTCCGCTGGTATTCTGAGAGCGGGTGGTCTTTCCTTGATCGAACCAACCCATTCGTGCTGCAACCATGACATAGCGTGGCTGTATCATGTTAGACTGCTTATTATAATTTAACTAAGTACTACGTGAAAACCAGTCTCTGAAGAGAAAATTCTGTAACAAGCAGACCAAAAACGAGATAATTCCATACATAATACTGTTTTACTTATTTTGGCAATACTGCTATACCAAAGTGAAAATCTAAAAAAAAAAATTTAGAACAATAAAATTTACACGCAAATATTTTTTATTAGAACGACTTCAAAATGGAGAGTGATTAAAAGTTAAAATTGGCCTTAAGCGATCTGCCAATAAAAAGCGCACATGAAACTTGAACCTTCTAAGTTTTGCTGAAATTTCTACACTTCCTAAGTTAGAAACTAATAATGCAGCATGAAGCTTGGAACAAGAAGTGGCGTTCGTTTTCCAATTTTAAATTCTTTTTTTGTAGCTGTATTACATACGAGGGCGGCACTGAAAATTTCGGGAATCAAGGAAGTGACACAACATTACTATTTAAAAATGTATTTATTGCTTTTCGAAATCATCCGATCAACACACTGTTTTTGTGTTAAACCACTTCGGAAGTCATAATAAATCATCGCTCTTGAATTTTCTCGAGTCAATTCCATTTTCGCAACGACTAAACAAGTTTGACGAAACCTTGTGACAAGACCGAGAATCTTTTTTAAAATAAATAAATGGTATTCGATTTTTAAAACCAAGGACTTTTCAATTAAAAAGATTTGAATATGACAGGAACCGTGGAAATATTCCATTCCCGATACTTTTAGTGCAGCCCTCGTATTGATGTAAAAGGCATACGAATATTATTCGAGGAAAGGTACGAGTAAATAATTTCGGGGAATGGAAACCAAGAAATATAAAATTATATTCGTGCCGGCATGAAATACTGTCCCGCTTTGCTGAGCTCGCCAAGATTTTTAGAGGTCAATTTAGCCTTCTCTTCCAAGTGACCACGAAATTGTACGTCATTCTATATGTATACGCCGGGGATTCCGATACAGGCCTGAGGCAACAAGGGCCTTAAAACTGAGGAGATACGACGAAGGGGTTCTTTTTAGCGGTAAACACGCATACTTGTGTCTTCTAGGAATTGAACAGGACTAGATTTAGTCGACCCCAGTGCGAGAATTTGTTCAACAAAGTCTCGACTTCAAACACAAGTTTGTCCCGGTACTAGGCGACGTTTCCCTGACAAATATTGGCATGGCCTGTGTACAAAGCATTACCAGTGCTGTCATCCGCATTGCAATGAAAACAAAACACTTCTTCTAATTAGTGGTGTGTTCTTTAGCAAAGTGGTGTTGGTGTTTGTGACTATAGGAGAATATATATTTATGCAACAAATAAAAGAAACATTAAATATTCAAGTTGAGGAAAAGGCCTTACTTAAGTATGCTAGCAAATGCTTTACGCCAAGAGGTTAGCTCTTAAACCTTTGACGTCAATAAAGGTGTGTCTTAAAAAAAAAACTTTTCTTTAACTTACATATTAAAATTCAAAGACGTAAAAAATTGTTAGCAAATATTTTGAATAATAACTATTCCTTTCGTTTAAAATTGGGTTTTAGGCAAACAGTAGCTGATGCAGTAAAAGTGTAATTCAAATTGCAACTGATAAAAAAAACCCTCGTGTAGTAAATAAAACCAATGTAGGTTAACTTAAAAAAATAATGACAAACTCCGCTATCAGTTGCTGAATCGAATACGCAGATAAATTTAAATTATTTAGGTGAATAAATATAGATAATAATACCTCTTGTTTGGACTTTGTAATCACTTTTATTATTTGAGGCGTCATTAAGTAATTGACAAGCAAGACGTTGGTAAAAGCCCTCCTGTTTTGTAACTAAACTAAGCCTTGTTATCAAAATAAAAGTGCAAATTTATAAACTTTATAAAAGTGTGAATTATAAATATCAACCATAACAAAGACGAACTTTTAGTTCTTTTAGTTATTTTTGGTTTACATTTTTCCTATTTAAATCGATTGCACGTGTACGACTATGAAATTTATCACGGAAGCTCTATACTCGTATAAGTTAACATCCCTAGCGCTTTAAATGGCTTACAATGGAATAAAAAAACTCTAGAATCTGGCATGTTCTCTTGGCGATTTGATTTGATACTCACACTTCTTCCAATTCCAGTTTCTTTTTCTTATACATGATAGGATCTTTTAATTTTTTTCAATCATCGACTAAGAACTCCTGTATATTTTAATGATTAATTTGGTAAGTCCTTTATTGTTAAGCCGGCTATACATGTTGGCCGAGCGAGGGTGATTACTAAGGTCACAGTACCTGGTTCAGCCACACTATTGCTAGTCGACGCTCGCCTAGCTGGCCGAGTGCAGGCGAGTGCCAACGTGTATACGGGTCTCTGGTGTCTGATTATGTTTGTGCTGTTAGCCTTTTGGCTTTTACAGCTTCATCGGTATCATAACTCGCTGCCTTTTAGGCCATTACTTACATAAAGATGTTCACCTACGTCAGCTTATAGTGCACGTAAATATTTAACAGCCGTTCGATGTCTCGGCCATCTCGAAATAGCGCCGAGATATTTCCTTGAAATAGTCAGAGATCGTCAGTAGTTGACAATCTCTGTGTAAGTCGGAGTT
Organism: Parnassius glacialis; assembly: GCA_033319125.1. NCBI lineage: Eukaryota > Metazoa > Arthropoda > Insecta > Lepidoptera > Papilionidae > Parnassius > Parnassius glacialis. The sequence goes on along the minus strand of JAVANC010000013.1, from coordinate 32,964,923 downwards.
TCGCTGATACCACCGAGCTCCGATGTTTATACGAATGAATCTTATTGGACGACTTGCAAGTTGTATAAATTACTATGGGCCGCGTATGCGAAAACTATGCTTGTGTAAGACATGATAGGTGTTACGCACGCTTTGTAAAGATGGAGCTTGTGTCTTAAGGACAGTTTGCTCTTATTGTTAACTAGCGGGTAAAAGCGACTCATTACGAATTTGGCACATTGCGAATTTGTTTCGCGAATGCGATGCCGTGGTCGAGTGTGATCCCTAGATATTTGGCCGTTTATTGTCAGGGGATCTGGCGGCCGTACAGGATGACCGTATTTATCGATTGCTTTGAATTTTTGTTTTTACGATTGAGAGTTACACTTTTTTCAGGATTCAGTTCAATTCTTCATAAGCGGAACCAATGGATAGGTGGTTGACGGCTGTTTAGAGCACCTCTGTAAAAATTATTTTGTTATGATGGGCGACGTACAGTAGCGTGTCATCGGAGAAAAGAGCAGTGTTCACTACACCCTGGGTCTTTCGGGATGTCACTCTTAAAGTGTGTAAAGTGACCTCTGCAAGGTGAGTGGAATTTATAAGTTTGCTAGAAAGTACATTGGCGTACACTAGTACTAGTACTAGAGAGTACATTGGCTCTCTAAACTGTCCGCGAGGCACTCGCCCTTTACAGAATCGTCAAAGGTGATACGGGGTTTCCTGCTAATGAGATGTTGAAATGCTGGCCTAATGAGAAGGGGCATAGTTGCGGATTCTTCAGATTTGTTATCTATTGTACGATAGTAATAGCATCGTCTTAGGGCCGCGTTCTTTGCTTTAATCAGCTGTCGAATATCACTCGGAAGCTTCATATACCGATTGCTCGACACACGAACCTTATTGGCCTCATTGGCCTCCTCTGACGACTCTATCTTTTTTGGGATTTTGTCTAAGTGTTGGGAGGTTGTAAAGTCGAATTTTACCTCAAGCTTACGCCAGTCTACGATGGTATTGGTCAGAAGGACCTCACCTGTGGGCTGGACCAGGTGCATTAGGACTGGTCTATGGTTCAAGTTGAGTTCCAAAATAGTTTCGATCAATGCTATTGACAAACGGACATCTATGAGTATCGTTACGTCAAAGATGTCATGTAATGCGCGATAACATCGAAGTTTAGTCGTTCCGTGAGATTGAACAATGCATTACCATTTGGATTGCTTGTAAACGAGTTCCAAGAGGAATGCTAACTTTTGAGGTCTCCAACTATTATGACTAGGCTCTAGGCGTAGATTAAATAATTCTACAATGTCTAATTCAATTATATGTTTAAGTGGCGGTTGATACGCCGAAACTATGGTGAGTGGTGGATGGCCAGAGAGGGTTACTTTGCTTATAGAAACTTCTATGTCGGTACAGAGTGCATGGACCTTTTATAGTGTGTATACGGGTCGTTTGGCGTGCCTTGCCACTACATGGGATAGCTCGCTACGTCTCGTTTTACTTCGGAACAATGTCGGTTTTTCTGCACAAATCAAAGGCGCTTGCCTGTACTTGGCAAGTCACGTCCACATGTTAATCGGCCATGTCAGTTATAGCGTGGTGTCCGTCCCGGTGAGATATTATTTTTGAATTAAATTGTAATTTCAAAATAATTTCGACAATTACAAAAAGGAAAAGGGGAGATCTCCCGCCGGGCATGGTGTTCAACCCTGCCCTCAAATATATACTGCATTATACTTCAGAACTTTTAATAGCGTGAATTAGGCTTCAATGTGTTTTTGCCTGTAGCGCGACAACAGCACAGTCACAACTTTTACGTCATCCATACGTTCCAATTCTCAATGAAAACTAATTATGGCCAACATGTGGATAGCTCCACAAAAACTCATGAACATTTGCAGTTGGCATTGGTCTCTTTCGAGCTTGACCAACGTGTAGTTTATAGCACTCGCCTTGTATCAATTTTCCTACGCTCGCATTGGCTGAGGCTTGGCCAACATGTATTGCCGGGATTGAAGCTATACTAATTTGTAGCTCTCGCCTGCAGACATAAGAAAAGGACCTAATAAAACAGCATAAAAAATAGGTACGCGAACAACTTTTATAAACGTCAATCGTTAGTTGATATGTAAAATGCTACTGTTTCTTGCCTTTCGTTTTATAAATATATATTTATAATATATGCATTATTAAGATATATTGGTAAAATAAACTGTTTAATATTTTGATTTTCAAGCTTATAGATCTATATCATCGATTAAGAATTAAAATGCAGAAACATTGCCGTCCCCGAGAACTATGGTGGACTGCCTCTTTACCTTTAAAAAGGTCTACGGTGCTTTTAATCATTCCAAACTACGCAACATTATAGGTACAACTACAAATATAATAAATATGTGCCTATATATTTATGACAATTTAGCAATATTTAAATTCCATATCATGTTTTGATCGCTGTTGATTTATTTACAAATTAATTAACCTTTTAAAATTTTCATCATGTTAACTGTCACTTATTTAACGGTTTTCATGCCACGAGGTAATCAAACTATTATTTACAGTTTTGCGTTATTGATATCGTTGCGTTTGAGTTACAATAACTGCTTTTTCATGCATAAATTTGATTCTGCAGCTCAGTCATAAATTTTTGTTTCCATTATATTTGGCAAGCTTTTTGCAATCTATAAAAGAATTTTTTGACTGGCAGATTGACCAACACATTTTTTTTTATAGAATAAGGGTGACAAACGAGCACACAGTCCACCTGATGATAAGTGGTTACTGTGGCCCATAGACATCTACATCTATCTTCGTTTGCGAATTAAAATGCAGATACGTTGTCAGCCGTGAGGACTAAGATGGAATGCCTCTTTTCCAGTAAAAAGGGTCTCCGGGTCTCTACACTCACCATATGAAACACAGCAGCATTAAGCTGCTAATTTTACGCTGGTATTCTTTAAGAGCGTGGTCCTTCCCCGGTCGAGCCAACCCATTCGTGCTACAACCATACTATTAATATAGCTGCAGCAAGTCTCTACCACGTATAAATTTGGATATCTTAAATTCCGTCTTTTTAAATAAAAGGTTTAAATTATTTTTCTTATTTAAGTAAGATGACAAAAACCATAATATTCAATTGATGATAAACGGACAGTGTGACTAAATAAATATTATTATTATTATTTATCCTTCACACAGGTCAAGCGGCTTAGTGAGGACAGAGATTTTAGCGTTCCTGGAAAAACTTTTCAATAAAAAAGGGCTGCCATTTTAATTTTACTTTTATTAAAGAACTTATGGTTATATTTATACGATATAATCAACAAAATGGTGCGTGGCGCGACAGCAAGGTGTTCAGCCCAGGGAGCGGCAACGTTTCGTGTGTTAGTACGGAGCTAATCTATATAGAGCGCAGTAACTTCAGAATTTTGATAGCGCGATTTAAGTTTTGGTGCGACGCTTGTGTAATGACACACGCTATCAACAAAAATGGTAAACATCTTCAATTTTGTTGCATACATCACAATTCGGTGAAGTTTTTTTTCCCATTAAGAAAACGAACTTTGCTGATGTAATATGACTAGAAAATTGTTAAGGCTAAGTTAACAAAATTTCTACTGAGATCACAATCATTAAACCAAGGTACGCGATAAGGCGAAGACGAAGACTTGAAGTTGTAGTTTTCCTAAGGTTGTTGTTTGAGTATTCACATCACGTCATGTGGTCTCCAGTTTGGCCTTGGAAAGAAAAGGGGAGATCTCCCGTCGGGCCGGTATTCAGCCCGGGGACTTTTTACTACTTACTACTACTACTTTTGACTACTTAAATTCTGCGTGAAAAATTATAGTTATCTAAGCAATTAAATTCAGACAGACTAACTAAGACTAATTCAGACTAACCCAATAGGTAATGTAAGTTGAGCAATTTAAATATTAACCCCAATAATGTAATGAACGAATGACTGATGTGCAATAAAACTGCATTTTACGTTTTATTTAAAGTGCTAAAATTAACAAAATAGTGAAATTGTAATAGTTATGGTTGGTATTGTAAACTATTCCAGAAATGATAAACACAGTGGTCTAATAAATAATCTTTCATTTACTTACGTGATCATAAGTCGAGAGCTTTAAAGCACCTGCAAAGTGATACTGCCGACGAAAAGTGTATGTGCGTATCGATGAAACAATTTTTAACGATATTATCTAACATATGCGTAAAAATCAGCTGGGAGAATCAACGTGAAGTGAGCAATGTTTTTGCGTATCTTAATTACCTGATACCTGGAAAATAGCCCTCTGGCGAAGCCATCAGGTAGGCATGCGATCATAGTACGTACTATTAGTGTTAGTATGTACTAATACTACTCAATATTACACATTTCGTTCGTCAGAAAATAAATGACGTCTGGTGGCCCTGGGATCTTGGACTAAAATATAGCTACAGCATGGCTCTACCACATATAAAATTATATGCGCGTTATAATTAATGTCGTTGATGTTTATTTTCTCCAAAAAACAAATAAAGCGCGTGTCTTGCATCATTTTTTAACCGCTACTGGCAATAATGTTATGATTTTTCTCCTGAAACACCTTTTACTTCACAATTTTTAACTTTGAGTGTGGTTTAATTACCATGTTATGACTTTAAGATAGCTTTCATCATTCTGTACTTCCAAAACTCTCTATGGGAACAAAGTATTATTAACGAGTAGTATCAGATTGATAATAATCCAATTGGTTCTTACAACAAAATAAGCTGAACAGCTGACTGTTCATCGCTATTTGATTCTCGTTATAAAAACAGTTGCCGTATGGTAGCGGCATAAAAAAAAATTCTTAACCTATATCATCCAAGGGTAACCTATGAGGCGACAGAGGGAAACTGAAACAGGAGATGGGCAACAGTATCTTACTTATAACAACCGTAAATAATTAAAACCGCGGTTGCCAACCCGCCTCGTAAGCGGGACAACTATAACAAAATGTCCCAATAAGGTATTTATGAGGAAGACCCGTATTCAGCAGTAGAATTTGATGAAATGTAATTTTGATAGTGACGATAATAATGATAACTATTTTACTAGCAATTATTTTATTTATTTATGTACACACAACAAGATACAGAAACAGTCGTATAGTGAGATCGTACAAAGGTTCTACTTATTCCATAATTTACTAAAATATCTGTCAGTAGACCCATTATGGAAAATATATAAGAAAGGTAAACATTTTTGTTGTAAATTTTTACCTTTCTTTATTGTAAATTTTGTTCAAAATTTAAGAACAGTTAGAGAACAGTGCTAGGAGGGATCTTCGCTATATTTTATGCGGAAAACTAGAATAATTGTTTAAGAAAAAAAAACAAATTTACAGTCCGTCGTTTCCACACACCTATTTTAATGATTTATATTAAATCAATATTTTTATATACTGTACGAAACAAAGTCAGGCTGACTTGGCGATTAGCATACCTGCTCTTCATGGGTTAATTTCTTATAGTGCATTCTGGGTTCAAATATAATAATTTTGTATAATATTAAATATTAAAAAATGTTAATTGAAAGTCAATTAAATATCTACTCTTATCAAACAAAGATTACAGGTTATCGGAAAGGGAGGTAATAAAGTGGAGCTAATTGATTTTATACTTTACGCTCACGTAAAGACCGTGCAAATAAAAAGTTCTCTATTGAATAATAACCCATAGGAACGTCTCGAGCTTGTAATTTTTTTTTAATTGGAGGATGATAAGTATTATCGCTCTATTGTCAACAAACAAGCTTCTACTTTAAGTGTCGATGATGTTGGAAAGAACAAGATTAGCCATCCTTCGATCATTTATATTTTATTTTACATGTATGCATAAGTATATTTTTCTTTTTCTCTTTCTTGTTTTCTATTACAGATTTGGATGTGCTACCACTGCCATGATGTTGACTGACAGACAATGCTTGCCCTTTTTTCTATACCACTAATGTAACATCATACAACATAACAGTCATAGCCTATATACCACTATTGGGTACAAAACTCTCTCATTACCGAGAGAATTTAATATAAATTATCTAGCCGCGCTGCTTCATTGCGTAATGGAGGATTTCAGATAACCTACAAATACTTTATTCTTCGGGTTGTTATCGTGATTTTCTCCTTCACCGCCCAGCGCATACATATATAGCAATATAAATTATAAATATTCCAAAATCGACTGAGTATCTTTTTTAAAGTATACGAGTGACCCAGGTTGCGATGGTTATCGATCACCGCCGGCACCAGTGAAATTGGTGAATGCAACTTTAGGTGTTGGGTTACCATGTTCTTGGCGGAGAAGAACTACATGACCAAGAAATCTTACGAAGCAGACGTGGACATGCTGTAATTTAACTTTTTCAATATCGTATACGTGGTAGAGCCATGCTGCAGCTATATCAGTAGAATAGTTGTAGCACAAATGGTTCGGCTCGACCGGGGAAGGACCACGCTCTCACACAATAACAACATAACGTTGCTGTGTTTTGTATGGTAAGTGTAGAGAACCGGGGACGCCTTTTACTGGAAACGAGGCATTCTATCTTAGTCATTAAAACGCATCTGCATTTTGATTCGTAGTTGAGGTGGACGAAAATGCCTATGAGCCACAGCAACTACTTACCATCAGGTAGGCCGTATTCTCGTTTGTCACTCTTATCCTATAAAGAAAAACCAATACCATAATATAATCATATTTAATAGCAAAGTAAACAAATTCAAAAATCTGTATTAGATATACTTTGTAAATAAGGCAATATTTTTAATAAAGAATTAAGTTTTCTAAATTTTCCAAAACTTAATTTTGTAAGTATATATGTACGTTTATAAATAAGATTATAAGTATTTGAGCTGTAAACTAGTTACTGTTACCTAATAATCAAGTTGTGTGCACATGTTTTGGAATACCATCCAGATTGTAATTTGTTGTTCAATTGTTCATGTTTTGAGGTTATTCTGTTTTGTGTACCTAAATAAAGAAATGATCTGATCAATTATTGTGATCGAATGATAGACACAAAACCATAAATGGATATTTATTGATTTTGCAATCTATTTCTTCGGACTTGGCTAAAATTTCTAAACGAGCAACGTTAGCATCGCAACAATGTCGGCTGCGAATCCCACAAGAATTGGCTTAATCATAAGAACGAGCCGCGAAAATCGCTCTGACTGTAACTAGCCCCCGGGGAACCGCGCGCGATCGGCCTCCTTTTGCTTTCTTTAACTTTTAGCCGATCCAGTACTGCGAACTTGCCGGATTACAATAGACTTACGATCTGACAGGCGTATGAAAACTTCACCCGTTAAAGTCTAACGGTTTTCATATTTTAAAACGTTTGTTTAAAGCGCCAACACTTTTTAAATAATTCAACTCTCGCAAGTTAATGCATACTATATAAAGTTATTTATTCGCTAATGTATACTTGGCGGCTCATAAATCAATATAAGTATTTATTTTATTCCAGTTGTATAGACATCGGCCTGATGAATTGCTTACTGTCAAAGCTACAACTAACATAATATAATTTATTGATGTCACTCATCATTAGGATCTTGTTACTTGCGACAGTAAACAAATAGGTGCACATTTAATAATTACTGTAGGTTTGTGAAAGGAAATAACCGCCTAATATGAGACATTTTAAATTAAATTCTCTTCGTAATGAACACAAAGCTCTTGCTCGCTTGTGCAAGTATTCAAAACTTGATACAGAGAAATACGTGTCTAAAGGCGTAGGGGTATTACGCTAGCTTATGGCACTGTATTAATTTTGAACCGTAGTAACTTTGGTGGTGACAGAACTAAGACACCAAGACATAATTCACTTTGTAAGGCAAATGAAACTAGCGCTTAATTTAGTGGTATAATTTAGTAAATTCCTTTACTCTTGAAATTGTTTACGCTGTTGTAATATCAGCCGCAAGCTGTGGGGTCTGGGTAAGATTTATAGATATTTTATGATCCATTCCATTCAGTACTAATAATAATATTACTAGTTACCTAATTTATTTCTTACCATACATTGCTATTTAAGGGTCATATAATAATATATTTATTTAATAAAAAGTAACAAGTACGTGGCAGAGCCATGCTGCAGCTATATTAGTAGTATAGTTGTAGCAGGAATGGGTCGGCTCGACCGGGGAAGGACCACGCTCTCACAGAATACCAGCGTCAAATAGCAGCTTAACACTGCTGTGTTTCGTATGGTGAGTGTAGAGAACCGAAGACCCTTTTTACTGGAAAAGAAGCATTCCATCTTAGTCCTCACGGGTGATAACGCATCTGCATTTTGATTCGCATACGAGGATAAATGTTGATGTCTATGGGCCACAGCAACCACTTACCATCAGGTGGACTGTGTGCTTGTTTGTCACCCTATCCTATAAAAAAAAAGAAAACATTAACAGTATTTTCAGGCATTAATATTGGAATTGTTATAATAATATGTATGGCGTCATCGTATTATGAACTCCTTCTACTAGTAGTCGTAAACGCGGTTGACGATCATACGTTCCTGAGTTCGAATAAGTTATGCGGTATTTTTGTCAAAAAATCCGGAGTTAGGACTATGAATGTGTTTTACCCCCATGCCTCAGAGACGTAAAGCCTTACGTCCTGTGCATAATCTATTCCCGGTCGTGTTCCTCAGTGTTCGTCATCATCAGTAGTTTCCATTGAGACTCGCCTTGACCAAAATTCGATCCTCAGGACATTATTTTTTGTTTACACACACATATACACATGCATCTTATGTATAATAATCTTATGTATAATAAAAATGTGATGTAGATTTCTTAATGTCGCTTTTATCGCTTGGCTCTACGACTAGTAAAAAAGGTTACCGCTTCTCTATACTCAATACGAATCACAGCAACATACTGCTGCTATTTCACGCTTGTGTTCTGTATGAGCGAGTGTGTTTCTACCTCGGTCGAGCCGACCATTATCGATACGTCCATTTAGCACGATCCTTACACATATCTCATGCTTCTTCCATATATCTACAGCTACATGTAGTACATCTACATTTACGTATACATGCTCGTTGATAAAGGGTATTAATTTGGCTCTGATCCGTCCAACTAATAATTATCGCCATCACCTTGTTCTGAAGAATAATGGAGAATCTTGAGAAGCACCAGCTGATTGGTTACCGTCAGTACGGCTTCAGTCGGGGTGGCTTAGCTGGTGACTTTCTAGTTTACCTAGAACAGCCGGCCATTTTCTAGTCTTCTCGAGAAATTATGCAATTGTATCACTAGATTTCTCTCAGATCGAAGCATTAAGGTCGCACCCGATGGTGCATGCTCCGACTCCAAGCCGACTCCAATTCTGGTGTCCCACAAGGTTACGTGCTATCGCCTACCTTGTTCCTTCTGCATATCAACCATAATATGTTATAAACTAGTAACATTAATTGTTATGCAGATGAAAGCACTGAAGATACCTTATATACTGGCCGTGGTAATATATTTCGTGAACACGTCACCGAGTGCCGGAATAAACTTGGCTCTAAAGTCGATATTTTGTCGAACCAAGTCTCGGATCGGGAGGAACTAAATCTAGTCCAGTTCAATTCCCAGAAGACACGAGTTTTTGCGTTTACCGCTCCAAATAACCCCTGTGTTGTATCTCCTCAACTTCAGTGCATTCCCTACGTTGGCTTAGCTAGCAACGGAATCTTCGCCGTGGACATTTCGTATGACGTTCAGTTCCGTGATCACATGGAAGGGAATCGAATTATGTCGCACATTGCGACATAACTCGCAATACCATCCATACCATCTTAATGATTGACGTGGACCACCAATCAATCACTGTGCGATTTGCACAACTTCCTTGTGTAATCGATTACCACCTGCGATTTTTCCGGACCGATATAACTTAAAAGGGTCTGCTCTTTATAAAAGGCCGACATTGACTCTACGACTCCTCTGGTGTTACAGTTGTTTATGGGCGGCTGTAGTGACCTACCATCGCGTAAGCATCATGCTTATTTGCCCCCTCTTGGCTGCCGCATCCCGCTTCAGGACCGTGTTTAGTGGCATTCATTGAGGGAGGCCAATTTTCAGCAGAGAATTTGTAAAGGTTAATAATGATAAATAATAATAATGAATAATCTGAAGTTCGATCTACAGTGGGCATAACTAAAAACTTATTATACTCTCTTCGTCTAACAATGGCAAAAGATACATCATAGTAAAGGCACGAACCATTTTTATTTCGGAAATGATCTATCGGAAATTCGCTCGCAGCAATGGAAATAAGTCGGCGCTATTATTACACTATGATCAATTTATTCATTTTTTTATCATCAATTACAGGCTATCTAAGTCCACTGCTGAATATAGGCCTTCATATAGACTGCTTAACAGAAGGGATATTTTCTATAGTAGCCACACTTGGCAGGGAGCTTGGCAACCATTTTTCTATATTACTGTAGTTGTTTTCAGGAAGATGTTGCTGCTAATCTTCTCATTTAGTTAAATAACAAAAGTAACGAGTAGATCGAGGAGCTACGTGAGATACAAGTACAACCGTCTAGCAGAGCCATCACTGTTAGACTGCAAATAAAGGAAGAAATGTGCAATACAAACCAAAAGTTTTATTTAAAATAACTAAAAATACGAGTATCAAACAATCAAGCTTTGTACTTAAATTGGATTCTCTATTGTTATAAATTTTACCAACGTTTAGAAAATTTTCTAAAACTTGTATTGGAAACCACAATGTTCGCATATATAAGGGACATGGCGACATTAAGAGCACAAACTACTGAGCTAGGTACCTTAAATCTGATCGCATTAGCGTTACATTAAACGCACGCAGTAAGAAGTTAGGTTGCCTTGTTTGAAATTTTGCAATGAGGCCATCAATGACCAATATATGAATTACATGACATCAACATGAACTTTTGCCATCTTTAGGAATTAAAAATATTCATTGATTTTTTTTAAATAAAATAATTTTTAATTTGTTTTAGTTTTTGAAATTGTTCTTTGATTCTTTTAGTTTTTGAAATAGGTTTTTTATTTTTATTTGAATTGACTAGCTTTAAGATTATCTTCAAACCAAGTCGATTATCTATTCTTCTATTTAAAATTTACTATAAAGATGATTACTGATTCTTAAGATTGTACAGTCACGCTGACCATGGCAATGACTGGGCAGGGTTTGCTAAGAATCTCCAGTGGAGGTTCGGTTGCCACCTAAGACGACTCGACCTGGCAACATACAATGCACGCACCCTGACAAATGACGAGAAGATACTGGAGCTGGAAGATGAGATAGACATACGCTGGCATATTATAGGATTATCCGAGGTCCGAAGAGAGAGGGAGGACACGGTAGTTCTCGAATCCGGCAACTTGTTCTATCACCGGGCGACCATCTGACACAAGGAGGTGTCGAATATATCATCTACAAGTCTCTCGTTAACATCATTGTAAAGATTTGAGTGTGTCGACGAAGGTTGCGTTTTGGTGATTCTAAGTATAAGGTACACCTTATACTTAGAATCACCAAACTGTATTCGTTGAAAGTCATACAGGTTTACGCACCAACCTCAGCACATCCCAATCAGGAGGTGGAAGAAATGTATGAGGATATCTCTAAAGCCATGCATTCCTCCAAAACTTACTATACGATGTTAATAGGAGACGTCAATGCAAACTAGGCACATGAACAGGAACCCATGGGGCCAGCAGCTGACCAACTTCTTGGAAAAGGAGGGACTCTTCATGATGAACTCCTTCTTTCAGAAGCTGATGAGATTAACTTTATTATGATGACCAGAGCGATCACCGAATGGTTAAAGGCATACTGAACCTAAATGTTAAGTTGTAGATGTCTTATCTAATGAAGTCAACACTCCGTTCCCCTCTTACAAAACCCTTTTCAGTGCCTAGAAGCCTGCAATGCAGTGGTCGATATGAATGATAAGCTTGTGTAAACTGTCCATGCGGTCGGAGTTAAGTTCTGCAATACCCGGCGCAGAAGACAACAAATACTCTCCGATCACAATCTTAATCTCATGACTGTTAAAGGGAGATGAAGATGCAGTCTTCAACAGATTTGACAGCATACAGGCAACTGAACAGTCAAATCTCCAAATGCATGCGGCAGATTTAAGCAACTTCAATGCAGCTTGTATTGAAGTTAAGATCAAGCGAAACCATGGCTCCAAAGTATATATATATATATATATATATATATATATATATATATATCAAGAGATCTGTCTGCGAGAAAGATCCGTGTGTGTGGTATCGTTTCCGAGACATCTAATATTTCGAGTGAGATTGAGAGGTTCTATGGGCAGCTGTACACGTCATCGTTGGAACCACATCCTAGTGTGAGTTACGATCCAAGAGCAAGTTTTAACAGACACTATTCCAATGATATCCCGAACGTCAGTCTGGTAGAGCCATGCTGGAGCTATGTTATGGTTGTAGCACGAATGGGTCGGCTCGACCGAGGAAAGACCACGCTCTCACAGAATACCGGCGTAAAATAGCGGCTTAACGCTGCTGTGTTTTGTATGGTGAATGTAGAGAACCGGAAACCCCTTTTTACTGGAAACGAGGCATTCCATTTTAGTCCTCACGGTTGACAACGCATCTGCTATTGATTCGTAATCGAAGATAGATGTAGATGTCTATGGGCCACAGTAGCCGCTTGCCATCTGGTGGACTGTGTGCGTTTGGCACCTTTATACTAAAAAAAATAATGGTTCTCCAGCACCTTAAATACGTTAAGGCCCCAGTCGAGGATAGAATTACAGCAAAGCTTCTGCAAGCGGGCGTAAAACTGGTACTTGAAGTTCTTCAGAAGCTCTTTAATTTCATCCTTCGTGGTGGGACTACTCCGGAGCCGTGGAGCAGAAGTGTGGTCGTTTTGTTCTTCAAGAAAGGCGACAACGCTCTCTTGGAGCACTTCAGACCGATTTCCCTTCTAAGCCGCGTCTACGTACTGTTTTAGATAGTCATTACGAGTCGTCTCGTACCCAGGCTCGACGACTTCAAGCCTCCCAAACAAGCCGGTATCCGAAAAGACTTTATGACCATAGACCACATACATACCGTTCGGCAAATTGTACAGAAGACCAAAGAGTAAAATCTGCCACTTTGTCTTGCGTACGTAGACTATGAGAAAACCTTTGATTAGGTCGAAATTTCAGCGGTACTACAGTCCCTTCAGCGGTGCCAAATTAACTGTCAGTATCTCGAAGTGCTGAAGTGTTTGTACAGTGTGGCTACGATGGCTATCCGAGTACAGAATCAGAATACGAAACCTATTACACTTCTCTGCAATTGGCACAGAGACGTGTAAGACAGGGCGATAAAACTCTTCACTGCATAAGAAGACATTTTTAAGCTACTGGACTGCAAAGGATACTGTATTAACATCAATGGCGAATACATCACTCACCTTCGGTTTGCCGAAAACATAGTCCTTATGGCAGAATCGCTGGAGGACCTAAGCACTATGCTCAATGACCTAAGAATATAGGTCTTAAGATGAACATGGACAAAACAATGGTCATGTGTAATGTCCATGTCACACCTATGCCGGTAGTTATTAGGAGCACTAAGGTCGAAGTTGTCGACGAGTATGTTTACCTCAGACAAATAGTCTGACTAGGTAAGTTCATCTTCGACCGAGAGGACAATCGACGATTTCTACTCGGCTGGGCAGCGTTGGGAAAATTATGAAACATCATCTTTTCGTCCGGTATACCTCAAACCCTGAAAACGAGATTGTACAACCAGTGCGTGTTGCCAATGACGACTTATGGATCTGAGATGTGGTCCTTCACTGCTGGCTATATGAGGACGCTCAAGGTTGCTATGGAGCGATTTATGGAGAGGGCTATGTTTTTGGTTTCTCTACGTGATAAACTTAAAAATGAGGATATCCGCAGTAAAACCACAGTGACCGACATAGCCCAACCGATTGGTAAGCTGAAGTGGCAATGGGCCGACCATATAGCTCAAAGAACCGACAACCGATGGGGAAAAACGGATCTCAAGTGGCAGCCTTGTACCGGTAGGCGAAGTGTAGGGCGACCCCCACTAGTTAGATGGAGTGACGACCTGGTAAGACATGCGGAAAGTCTATGGACGCAGGTGGCTCAGGACTGTGCTTTGTGGCATTCCTTGGGGTGGCCTATGTTCAGCAGTGGACTGGTGAAGGGCTGTAATGATGATGATGATAGCCACGCTACAGGTATATTATTAGATGTACCACGAATGAGTTGGCTCGACCGGGGGAGGACCACGCTCTCAGAGAATAACTGTAAAATAGTAGCTTATTTTTTTTTATAGGATAAGGGTGACAAACGAGCACACAGTCCACCTGGTGGTAAATAGTTGCTGCGGCCCATAGACATCTACATCTATCCTCTATTACAAACCAAAATGTAGATGCGTAGTCACTCGTGAGGACTAGGATCCAATGCCTCATTTCCAATAAAAAGGGCCTCCGGCCACCTGCACTCACCAAGCGAAACGCAGAGGTAAACCTGTACTTCACGCTGGTTTTCTGTGAGGTCGTGGTACCGCCCCAGTTCGAGCCGGCCCATCCTTATGACAGCAAAAGCTGCCGCATGGCTCTACCACTGTTAATGCTGTGTTTTATATGGTGAGTGTCGTATATTTTTATTCCTAACTTATTCTTTAAGGATAGACGTAGGTGTCTATGGATGGCAGCAACCAGTTACCATCAGGGGGACTGCGTGCCCATTGGTCACCATTATTCTATAAAAATACCGTCTTACCATAAAACTATGACGTCATTTCTTTGTATTCTTGTACAATTTTTATAGAAATGCTTAATTTGAAAAGTTTTAAAAAGTTTTAAATAATTATAATGTTAATCAATGAGTGACGAATACCCAATTGTGTGGTAGCTTTGTTATTAATAAAGTTTTTGTTAATATAAAGTTTATATATATATATATATATATATATATATATATATATATATTTATTAGTAAAGTTCATATTATTATCGCTATGTTTAATAAAAACATATTATAATTTTTTTATTTACACTAGGTAACAATTTTTTCATTTATCCATGCTGCATATTATGAAGCAGGTATTAAAAAAAAAACATTGTCATCGTATTTATAAAAGAAGCAGTTCAACTTCTCTTCGCCAAGTACAATAGATATAAACGTTCAACAGCACGTGAAATTGAAAAAAAAAGAAAACAAAAAATTGCACGGAGCGTAGTACCATAGGCCGGCTCGGTTCGTGAACTACAATACACTTTACATAAAAAAACATTGCGTTGAACGACAACGGGGCATCAACTTTCCCAGCGAAGACATAAGCGAAATTGAATTACACATATTGAAAAAGAAATGTGTAGCTTCTTGGTAGGCGTGGTTTGGTTGAAGACTCCTCCTACAGAGTGATCCGCGCATGGAACGCGGCGTCGTCGCCAGGAAATCCCGTGATCGCTCCGCGTGTCGCAAAGCGCCTAGTCAGTGCTGATCGAGACTCGCGACAAGTCTGTGCCACAACAAAGCATAACTTTACTCACTGCGAGTTTAGTTGTTGTTTGCTTTACTCCAAACGCGAATACAGCGGGAACTTTCGAGTGTTTGACTTTGACGAGGTTTAATATAACTTTTCTCGATAAACTCTCAAAGTGAAATGAAGGAAAATGTTGGTTTAGAACAAATATTCTGTTAATCAAACCTGGCAATGTTTTAAGTGCAAAACTTGTTGTGTGCTTTGTGAAGATATAAAAGATCCAACGTTGATTCTGTATACAAACATTTAATCATGTAACGAAGTGGTAAATTTTTGCATTTGTTTTTAGTTGTAAAGAAAATACTCAGAAATTCACAATATTGTCCTAAAAATATAAGATGAAGCAAATAACATTGCAAAAAAGTATAGCTCCTATAAGCACGACAAAAACAAAGCAATCTAAGCTCTGTGAGAATTTAAAAAATATACTATATAAAATTAGCTTGACTATTTTTAATTTTAATAGCTAATCCAAATTATTAGAATCTATAAAGATTAATCAATTGTAGTTTTCTTCAAATAATATGGCAAAGACTGGTTGTTCATTCATACTTTTTGCCATTACCTGTATAAAATGAAGATTAATTTTATATATACATAGTAATTAATTACACACAAGTTAAGTTCGACATGCGCAAACGCTGGTTCTTATGTCACAATATGTTAGCGCAACAAACAATTTAAAATTGATACAGATTATTAAAAATTACATTCAAGATTACATTACGTTTCAATTTGCTGCGTAGTAGAGCCATACTTTTTTAAAAAAAAAAACGTTACCCCCTCATTAGGATTTTCTCCTGTATCGTGGAGGCAGTTTACAAACATAGATTGCACGAGGACAAACATCCAGATACGGAAAAATTATTTGTAGGCCATACAAATACTTGTTTCCTACTGCAACTGTAGTATGTCTACAACACGAATGAGTAGACTCAACCGAAAAGAAATACGCTCTCACAGAATATCAGCGTAAGATACAGCAAAATCATGCAATATATAATCAGCCACAATAACCCTAGACTCTTTGATTGGTAACGAGCCTTCCATTTCAGCCCTCATAGATGAAAATGCATTTGCATTTTGATCTTTAATCGATTAAAAGTCTATGGGCTACAGCATCCACATACCATCAAGTGAGTTATGTGCTCGTTGTCACCCTTACTGGAATAATATATTTAAGTCTAAACGTTTGAGATAATTGCTTCGTTTTCATCTTTGCTTTTGGGTCTCAATCCAGCCAAAACCAAATATCCAAATTTAAGATCTATAACTTACTCCGTCTACGAGATTTGTGAGATACAGAAGGACAGACAGACAAAAAGATATAAAGACGAGTAAACAGACAATAATAATAATGTCCTCAAAACCAAATTCTAGTCGATGCTGTGGTCCATATACATCTACATTTATCCTCAATTAAAAATCAAAATGCAGATGCGTTGTTACCCCTGAAGACTGAGATGTGAGAATGCCTCGTTTCCAGTAAAAAGGGTCTCCATTTTTCTACACTCACCATAGGAAACACAGCAGCAATAATCTGCTATTTTACGCTAGTATTCTGTAAGAAGGTGGTCCTTGGTCGGCCGACCCATTCATGCTGCAATCACAATATGGAGTTAAAATATTATGAGACCATGTGAAGTCCACCAACAGGCACTGTAACAAAGTGGTGGACTGATTGCTCCATAAACTTCTCAGTAATGAGACGAAGCCTGGAGTCAGCAGTGGAATATAATTAGGCTGTAGGTTACTTTAATTCTAACACAAAAACAAAACACCACGAACTAAATTTACAAAAAAGAAATTATAAGCACTCTCAATAATTATTCCTTGACGCAATTGTGAACTAAATATTCATTATTAATTTTCTTTTTACAAAAAATATTACAACGTGTTTATCCGGTTGTCATTTAAGTTTCCAAAATATTAATTTGTATAAAACACTCTGCATTAAGGAGTCAATAGACATTTTTTTAAGTTGTTCATTAACTTAAAAGCTTCTTGAAAGCCTAACAAGACGCTTCGTCAGTTTTATATAAAATGAAGACCAGCATAATTTAATTTTCAATTCATTTTCTCTATGAATTTCTGTTTTCCAAATATTTTACAAAGAGGTGTATAACGATTAGTCATTTCATTTCAAAACTTTTAAAATTTTTGAAAATTTAATTCGTTTTTAAATTTTTATTTAGCTTTTTAAATGTTTTGTTGTTAAATAACCATTTGGATTTATTAAAATGTTCGTTCATTCATTCCTTACAGTGTATCATTATAAGTCCCCTGCTTAACATAGGCCATTCCCTATACATTGCCTTATAGGGGGAGCAAACCCCCCGTATAGACCTTAAATGTCACGACTGGCAGGTGGATTGGCAATCGCAGATTTTTATTATTATTTTGTTGAGTTGTTATGAGATTCTCAAATTCTTTCTCTAATTTTTAACTATCAAGTCACTGAATTCTTCTCATGCCGTCGCCGAATCATTACTTAAGCAAAATGTAAATGCTACACGCATTTACATGAACATTACATTAAAGAATTTTAGATTTCATAAAGTATCATAAAAAGATATTGTAAAATATTTTAAAACTATTAATATTAAGAAACATGCAGATCTGTGGGGGATTTCCGTTAAAGTTATTGCGTCTATAATAGATACAATCGCGCCTCATCTAGCTATTATTTTTAGTACTAGTATAGAATCCTTATCCGTATCCGTAATACCCTTATTTAAATCTGGTAGTACATTAGACCCCGCCAATTTTAGACATATTTCTGTACTACCAATACTTTTTTGAAAAAATTATTCTTGATCAAATGTTAAATTTATTTAATATAAATAATTTACATCATAAAAATCAATTGGGTTTCACAAGGGGTCGCTTGACAACTTATGCTGGTTTTGCGCTCATTAAATATATCTTTAATAAATGGGAGAATTCACAGGATGTTTTAGGTATATTCTGTGACCTACCCAAGGCCTTCGATTGTGTTCACCATGAGACATTAATCAGGAAGCTACAGTACTACGGTGTCAAGAACACAGCGCTTATTATGTTTCATCATTGCCCGCTGTGCAGTGATGATCTCAAACTAATTATTTCATATTTACGTAACAGAGAGCAAAAAGTTGTCATTAACCGTATGAGCTCTTCCGGGTTGACAGTATAAATGGGCGTGCCTCAAGGCATAATTATTGGCCCCTTTCTATTTCTTGTATACAATAATGACTCACTTTACATTATAGGGGATAACCATGATATATGTATTATTATTTCCTGATGACACTTCTTTAATTTTCAAATTAAGGCGACAATTACTAAAACATGACGAAGTAAATAATGCATATACATTACATTACATACATTCACATTGAACCAATTTACTAATTTAGATATAAATTAGTAAATTGGTTCAATATAAATAATTTGCATTTCAATGGCACTAAAACGAAATGTATGAAATTCATGACTCCAAATGTCAAACTAGACTCTACTAGACGCGGAGCTACAATAGAGCTCCCAAATATCAAAACTAGCAAGCAGACTTAGTTCTGCAGCATATGCTGTAAAAAAAGAAATCTTACCAGTGCAGTTAGACTAGTACTAACCCCTGAAAATAAGCTATTTCTAATTTATTGTATTGTTAATTGTGACATACATGACTTTAAACCGTTATTTAAAAGAAAGTCCCGCTGGATTTCTTGCTAGTTTTTCCCAGGACAGAAGGTTTTTTTTCGAACCAGTTGTAATTAAACAAAAGAGTGACATTCAATGAGTATTATTTATATGTTTATTGACTAAAACAGTTTTTACAGTCATCTATACATATAAATTAAATTTAAGTGTCTGTCTGTAATATCGAAATAACCACCTTTTTTGCCCGTAGTAGTCTGTACTATCAAAATTACTGTATGTTTTAGTTAACTGCATACCATTAGGAAATAGATAACCATTTTAAAAAATATCTGTCTATCTGTCGGGGCTAATCTTCGGAATGGACAACCTATTGTAATGAAACTTGACTGACAGATCTTGGCTATATTTTATTGGAAAAACTTAGAGTACGTTTCTTGATAAAATGAAAAATTGTCAAAATAGTATTTGACTATCGTAAATCTCTTAAACTTAAAAGATATCTTTAATGTTATATTTAAGATCTTTTATATATCTTAAATATAACGCCTATAGATCTCACGCACCCAGGACGGGTAGCGACCTGAATAAGAACAAAAATTCTTTACACCACAAATGGTCATTACTTGATTATTAAATTGAGTTTTTTTTTTATAAATTCATGCAAGGCAAGTTATTGTAATACCGCAATTTTCAATTCACGAAACCATACTTTAGAGCGACATCCTGAAGTAGAATCGTGGAAGAATGAATGTCTCAGTGCAAATAGTCATGCCTCGGCCAAAGTTGTAAAGTTTATCGCGCTAAACACACGCTAAACACAAAATGGACGCCACGGCCGCTCTGTATTATATGGCAGCGAATCATTATTTTTTATTATTGTGTAAGTTTTTAAAAAATAAAAAAGTATATAAATAATATCGGCTCGAACTCGTAATTACTGATAAATTCAAAATGTTTTTCCTTGCACTAATCCATGTCGGAAATACGCGAATTTACTTTAACACATCCGCTTCGCACGATGTCTGTGCGCAGACTTCACATGTCATCGAAATATATTTTTTTCTTATTTCTCAGATATGCCGGCTTCCTCACAATGTTTTCCTTCACCGCCGAGCACCTGGCAAAAAATATTTTAATACAATTAGATAAATTAACTATTATTATTAAATAAAAAATGACCTTTTTATACAGTTATTTCTGCTATAATATAACAGATATTATAACGAATATTTTATTTCAAGTAAACCGTCACTAAAGTCCCAATATTAACAAAGAACAATTATGTCCCATTTCCTGACACCAGGATGTAATAAAAATCAATTACACCTTACGCAACAATAAAGGTAATTTTTATTAGACTCGCCCTTATCTTAATAGTGTGAGAAATACAGTTAAGTGGATTTGTAGGCACGAGTGAGGCCATGTTTCCTGAACGGTGAGTAATTTAAAGTCGGCTCTTACGGATATCTAGGAACGCATCCATTACCTTCTAACAACGGGGTTACTGCGTACCATAAATTATGAGTAGGAATATTGTAGTTTGATTTATAATGAGCTGTAAATTTAAGATTTATTGTGGAGTACCAATCAAAATACTAATATACATTACATATTAGTTTTATAAAGATTGTCTTTCAGCTTTTACAATTTTTAAATTTAAAATTGTCCATAATAAAAATATCAAGCCTTGTATAAAATATTTTTTTCCAAAACACGTACAAAGCCTACCTGTTCCAGCTTGTATAATAATTAGATTAGATATCCAATAAATCTAAATCTAAATCAATCTAATCTGAGTCTAAAGTCTATCTAGCTATTTAGCTATTAAATTATTTTGTAATAAACTATTTTAAATTATTATTGTTGCTGGAGAAAAGTTAGAAAAAATTAGAAAATTCAAGTATTGGCCGGCCCTGAAACCAGATAACTAACTACTAGTGTCTATACTACAGTAGCAATTGGTTTTTATAAAAGAGATCTTTTCTTTAGGAGAGCAGTCAAAGATTTCGTAGCTGATCATAAATTACGTCAATGATGCTCAGATAGCCAGCAACAAAATTGAAACAAAAATCGGCAAAATCTGACAACGGTAGCTAACTACCACGAACTGCTAGTGTCCATGCTACCGTAGCACCTGGTTTTTATGGGAGAGATGCAATTATAAATTTTGTTGCTGGTCAGAAGTGACATCAAGGTTGCTCAGAAAGCCAGCAACAGAATAGAAACAAATAAATCATTATAAGAAACAAAATCATTATGAGAAACAAATAATTTAAAACTACATTTTTTTCAACAAATTTCAATATAAATTAAACACAGACACAATAAAATGTGATTTTGAATAATAGCAATTAATCTAGAAACTAAAAAATAAAGATTTAAAACAGATGAAAACAGATGTCCTTCCTGACATATACGCAAACTCCAGCCCGGGGCACAAAGGAGTGTTCAAATTTGTACCCCGGGTAAGAGAGATATGAAGTATCAGCCAGAGAGGACACCTGACTCTCGGTTAAAAAGAGCAAGGCCGGCTCTAGATGGTAATGGAAAGCGTTAAGGTTGGAATGAAGTCCCCTGATATTGTAAAAATTCACGGATAGCGTGAAAGGGGTCGCCTTGGTCTTATTGCTTAGCTTGCCCCGAGCAGTTTTAGTCAAGAGCGGAATTTTGCCCCCCCCCCCCAGAATACGCGGGGCAGCCTGAGCACCCACGCCCAGGAGTGGAGTGAATTGCGCCTCCGACCACCTGCACTGACCAAGCGGAACGCAGAGGTAAACCTCTACTTCACGCCGGTATTCTGTGAGGTCGTGGTACCACCCCGGTTCAAGCTGGCCAATCCGTGCGACATCAAAAGCTGCCGCTTAGCTCTACCACTGTTATACTGCAACACCAGAGGAATTGCAGATACGTTGCCGGCCTTTTAGAAAGGTGTAAGCTCTTTTCTTGAAAGTCCCTAAGTCGTATCGGCCCGGAAAAACCGCCGGTGGTAAACAATTCCACAGATAATTTGTACGAGGAAGAAAACTCCTAGTAAAACGCATAGTCGTGACGCGATGTGCTTTCGTAAAATTTAGTAACTAGAATTAATCCAAAAAATTCCTCATAGTACTCTTCGTGGTAAAATCGATAGAAAACGCAAAGGGAGGCAACAGCCCTACGCAGTGTCAGTGTATCGAGCCGATCACAAAGAACTCGGTCGTCCACGATTCGAACCGCTCTGCGCTGGATGCAGTCAAGTGGAAAGAGCTGGCACTGGGGTGCCCCGGCCCAGAGATGAGAACAGTATTCCATGTGAGGCCGGATTTGCGCTTTGTAAAGTTGCAAGCGATGTACCGGCATGAAATACTGTCTCGCTCTGCTGAGCACGCCAAGCTTTTTAGAGGCCAATTGGGCCTTCCCTTCCAAGTGACCACGAAACTGCACACTATTCGATATGTGGACGCCGAGGATTCCAATGCTAGCTGAGGCAGCAAGGGAAGTGCCTTGAAACTGAGGAGATACGACAAAGGGGTTCTATTTAGCGGTAAACGTGCAAACTTGTGTCTTCTGGGGATTTAACTGGACTTGATTTAGTCGCCCCCAATCCGAAACTTTGTTCAGCAAAGACTCGACTTCAGACACAAGTTTGTCCCGGCACTCGGCGACGTTTTCCCGAGAAATATTGGCACGGCCGATATATAAGGCATCACCAGTGCTGTCGTCTGCATAGCAATGAATGTTACCAATTTGCAACATATCATTGATTTGCAGGAGAAACAGCGTTGATGATAGCACGCAGCTTTGTGGAACACCAGCGTTGATAAGCTTGAAATCAGAACATGCACCGCGAACTTGATGCTCTAATATGCAAGGAAACTGGTGATTCATTGGCACAATTTCTCGGGAAGCCCATAGGAAGGAAGTTTCGAAAGAAGCGCTTTGTGCCAGACCCGATCTAAGGGTTTCGCTATGTCCAAACATACGGCCAATGCCTCCCCCTTGGACTCTAGGCCTCTGTTCATCTATGAGTCAGGTAGACCAGAAGAACACCATCTGATCGATTCCGACGAAAACCGTACTGGCGGTCACTAATCAGCTGGTGATCCTAAAGGTACCTCATGAGCTGACAGTTTATAATGGATTCCATTATTTTGGATAACAAGTATGAAATGGCGATAGGCCTGTAGTTTAACGGGTCAGAGAGATCGCCTTTTTTAGGGATCAGGTAGATCAAAGCTGTCTTCCATGAATTCAGGACTACGCCTTGAGAGTAGGAGTACTGGAAAAGGCGCGTTAAAACCGGTACCAACTCCGGAGCACACGTATTCAGCACAATGGGAGTAACTCCATCAGGCCCACTCAACTTGCTGACGTCCAGGGTGAAGAGTGCTTTACGGACCAAGCGCTGTGTAAATCGCACATACGACATGAAACACTCACAGCGCGGGATGGTCGGCGGTGTGTTCCCTCCGTCATCTAGAGTAGAGTTGGACGCAAAAAGAAAGCTTAAAAGATCAGCTTTCTCCTTTGCGGCATGGGCCAGTGAGTCGTTCTCTGTGCAGAAATGGAAGTGATGGCTGACAGAAGGTCCCTTGGATAGCCTTGGCGAGAGACCAGAATGCACGGGTTCCCGAAGGAAGGCGAACTAGCTTCTCGCCAATTCTGCCGATGTGCTCAGACCTTGCCTTGGCAATGACGCTTTTGAAGGACCTGGAGGCGGAATTATAATTCTTTTTAAGAGCTCTGGTGTATACATCCCGAAACGTTGATGCGTCAGCCCAGACCCGGTAGCACTCCTGCTTATAGCGTGATGCTATTTTACCGGAGCGATCTGCCTCCGATGGGCACCACAGAGGATGAAATAAAAAGTTCCATACCCTGAAGTACCACATCAGCAAAAAAATCGGCAACATCGCTGAGATCTTCCGGCGAGAAGCAAACCCGCCTCCAAGGGTAGGATGCAAAAAAAGACCGCATCCCGTCCCAATCGGCCGGCCTATAGTGCCAAACACGACGGCAAGCTGCAGATCGCAACTGCGATAGAAACGTGAGTGGCACCGTACTCCAGATCAGACAATGGTCCGAAGAGCCCAGAGGGGCATCGATGGAGACCTGATATCCGTCGGGATGAGAGGTCAGCAGAAGGTCCAACAGGGAAGGTCCTCCTTCACAAGATCCTCCACATTTGGGATCCGCGTAGGCGAAGTAACCAGTTGTATAGTATAGTCATAGACAGATCTACCCGCATGATTGGTTAAACGGGAACCAAGCCATTCAGCGTGGTGGGCGTTAAAATCACCGAGTATCACGATCTTTGCGGATGGAACTTGTTGTAGCACGAAGTCTGCAGCCATTTGTACGTGGTCGATGAGTCGATCTATGTCGGCATTACCGCTATGGAACCTATAGAGACACCCGTAGACGCGGGGATAGTCATCGCTGTCTGCGCGCAGCCATAAGATGGACAGGTCTGTACCTTCAAGACAGCCGAGGCGTCGAAAACAGATGTCCTCTCTTACGTATACGCAAACTCCAGTCCGGGACACAAAAGAGTGTTCTAATTTGTGCTCCGGGTAGGAGAGATATGAAGTATCAGCCGAAGAGGACACCTGAGTCTCGGTTAAAAAGAGCAAGGCTGGCTTCTCCGTCTTTAGATGGTAATGGACAGCGTTAAGTTTGGAATGAAGTTCTCTGATGTTGCAAAATTCACGGATAGCGTGACACGAATTTTTCGTTTGAAGAGGTTGCCTTAGTCTTATTGCTCCGCTTGCCCTGAGTAGTATTAGTAGCGAGCGGAATTTTGCCCCCCCCCCCCCCTCCCACCAGAATACTCGAGGCAGCCTGAACACCCACGCTCAGTAATGTAGTAGTTTGGTCGTGGATGCTCAGCGAGGAATTCTCCAGGGGTGCTGGTATTTTCCTGGGGTAGTCTTTTCTTTAATTCCGCTACCATGTTGATGGGGAGAGGGGGGTGGGGGGGGGGGAGAATTGAGTCTTCGGCCACCTGCACTCACCAAGCACAACGCAGACGATTACGTCTGCACAGAATGCCAGCGTGAAGTAGAGGTATTAACCTCTACTTCACGCTGGCATTCTGTGAAGTCGTGGTACCACCCCGGTTTGAGCCGGCCCATCCGTGCGACAGCAAAAGCTGCCGTGTGGCTCTACTACTGTTAAAATTGTATTTAACTTATGCATGTTACTGCATTTTATTTGTTTAAAACGTTATGTTTGATATTTTTAGATAGCTTATTAATAATAATAGGTCGTCACAATATGATCGAATCTCACAATCAATTACAACTCACCAACGCCTTTTCAAAATAATCTTAAATTGGGGTGCAATTTGAGAGAACATTTATACCCTGACAAACACTCATAGTAGTGATTTATGTGTGTGGCAGTGGAGAAACAAATCCATTGCGATTTTGTCGTGAGTGTCATACTAATCTACGGAAAAGTTCAGAAGGACCTCATGACCTGCGATAGATAATGGTAAATCATCTTGTATCCTGTTACAGTTACAGTCGATCCAAACTCAACTGCTGAACCTAGAACTCCCCCATAGATTGCTTCATAAGGAGGGTATTTGCCGTAGTTACCACGCTTGCCAAGCAGGTTGGTAACCGCAGTTTTTTATTTTTATTTATTATTAGAAAAATGCCGCTGCTCAACTGTTGGTTTGTTTCTCTCTGTTCTCTCGTACGACACCCCCATGATGTGTAGTGGATATTCTTATACAATATTCAGACAGACGGTAACGTGTGTACGACACTTCTGGCAATGTGATCACTGATCCGGAGATTACGCCGAAAAATGACGCTATTTGCTGCTGCTGCTGTAACCTTCTCTTATTTCCGGGAGAATTAGGAGCAGAAAAGGGTCCGCTTGTTTGCCCCAATGCACATTGAAGAGTTTTCGAGAAATATTTCTGTATACCAGAGGTGCCGGTTCCCTCACGATGTCCACCACTGAAGGATATAGAATACAAAAATAGTGTTAATAAAAATGATGCAGCGTACAGTACCGCCATTTCACATTCAGTGAAAATTTTGTTGTTACAAAATAAATGTATGCTTAATAAGTGCTGAATTATTTAGTTTGTACAAAAAATTTAAATATGGTAGGTATATCTTATCTCAATTTAATATATTTTAAAATTTTTTATAGGATAGGTTGACAAACGAGCACACAGTCCACATGATGGTAAGTGGTTGCTGTGACCGATAGACATCTATATTTATCCTCAATAAAAAATCAAAATGCAGATGCGGCGTCACCCTTGAGGACTGAGATGGAATGCCTTTTTCCAGTAGAATGGGTCTTCGGTTCTCTACACTCACCATACGTAACACAGCAGTTTCAAGCTGCCATTTTACGCTGGTATTCTGTGATTACATCAATTTTCTTCTCTTTTTTATAACCTCGTACACGACGGCTCCATGGCGCATGGCTTTAAGGATACGGCGCTTAGGGCCGCGGATAAGAATCCCACACGGAACAAGTATTTGTATAATTTTCAAATATTTGTTCCGGGTCTGGATGTTTGTCCTTGTGCAATAAATGTTTGTTAACTGCCTTCACGATACAGGAGATAATTCTAGTCTGGTGGTAATATTTAAAAAAAATACAATGCCGGACATGGCCCTGTCTAATAAATAGGATTCGCCTCTAACGCTGCTTCTCGTCGCCGGTCTAGGCGACTTTAATACTATAAAATTAGACGGAGTATATCAACATCATCATCATTACAGCCCTTCACAAGTCCACTGCTGAACATAGCCCTCCCGCAAGGAATGCCATAATGCATGGGCCTGAATCACCTGCATACATCGACTTCTTGCATGTCTTACCAGGTCGTCACTCCACCTAGTAGGGGTGCGCCCTACACTTCGCCTGCAGATACGAGACTGTAATTTTTATTATTTATTGAATAAAAATTACAATTACGATATTATTTATTAAACGTCATTTTTTTACTTTTAATATTGGTTCGAAGAAAGCTCTGTACTGAAAAGGACCAGTAAAAAAGCCAATGGAACTTATATTAACAAAGTAATATTTTATAATGAAACTAAAATCAATAAGACGTTTGTTTAATAACGAAATTCATTTAAGAAACATCTTGGAACCGATTAACTTTTTCCCCGGAGTTATTATCAACCATGTATTTATTCACATTATAATAACCCTTTTTATAGTTTTTATTTAATAAAAAAAATACTTTATGATTGATAGGCCTTGTAAATTTTTTAGTATCTACTTTTTAGTACCAATATAGTCATCTTAACTTTGTAGTTTTAGAATAACATTATTAGTTATTACTCAGTAATGAATATAAAAGGACTTATATCGAGTCCAAAGTAACTTTGTACCATCAAATGTGAAAAAAATATTTATTTTTCAAATCACTGTAATTTTTCACGTATGTACTATATAATCCAATGACATCTAATCGGGAATGAAAATACCATAAAATCTAAACCAATGACAAAAATCTTATACTAAACAGCGTCCACAGTCTATGAATCCGCTTATAAAACATGATTATAGCAATTTTTTTTATAGGATAAGGGTGACAAATGAGCAACCAGTCCACCTGATGGTAAGTGCTTGCTGCGGCTCATAGACATCTACATCTATCCTTTATTACAAATCGAAATGCAGATGCGTTGTCACCCGTGAGGACTAAGATGGAATGTCTCATTTCCAGTAAAAAGGCCCTTCGGCCACCTGCACTTACCAAGCGAAACGCAGAGGTACACCTCTACTTCACGCTGGTATTCTGTGAGGTCATGGTACCACCCCGGTTCGAGCCGGCCCATCCGTGCGACAGCAAAAGCTGCCGCATGACTCTACCACTGTTAAACGAGTACATGTTTACATTCACTACCCAACATGGCAGATGGAAGTTCAGTAGTGAACTGTAGTTAGGTTTACGTTACAGACGATCAGTTCATAATAACGAAATCTATTCAAAGACAATAAATATAAAATATAGGTATAAATAAGATAATATTCCTTCAAATACTTAATTTTACGTTCTTTTAAAAATTAGATGGATTTATGTAGACTAAGAATTTTTCTTATTCTCAGACGTTTAAGTTTTAAAACAAGGACTATAAAACAGCAATTTATCTTGCATATTTTGACTCTTTGGTTATGATTTAACTTTTTAACATGGAGATTATACGGAGTTTTTTTTAATAGCAGACAAAATAAGCAAATGTATGATGTGATGTGTGTAAAACATTTGAGTCTTATGAAACATTCGACATCATTCAATAATACAGGGCATTACAAAGCGTGACTTGAATCGTGTATAAAATTGCAACCTCCGTCAATGTCCGTCGAAAATCAATAACTGGCCAATGTGTGCCATCATTTTGACATCTAGAATTTCGTACTCGGATTATGGAAACAGCGTTAGGTTATTCCTAAAATTCGCAGCGTATATGAAGGGTCTGTTTTTGTGCGACACGTTACACCGGCCATTCATTAGGCCCTCGTCGCTGTCCATGTCAGCATTAATTACAGGGTACCTCTGACGAATGTTGAGTATGCAAGAATACACTATGGATAACTGCAGTTCACAGGTTACAACCAGCTTTAATAAATGGTACCTTTAGGAAACTGTATAAAAATATTTTCGTTACATTTGTACTAACTACAATCGTTTCATTTAGTACAAATGATTACATACAACAAAAACGTGTTACGGCAAATAGCTTTCCGCTCTTGTAAAATGTAATTTCAAGTTATACTTTCATTCTGGTCTTGATATATTATAACTGCCTTCACTTAGACATTGTTTTCAGAACTCTATCACATCATACTCGTATCATTTTCACTAGTTACCTATTCTTGATTTTTGGTTCTTACTCACCAACCAGTCTTAGATAAATACATTTTCTACCGTAGATTCTCCGAGATAATGTCTTCTTAGTCTCACCAAGTAGTAGGAATTAAGCTTCTATAATGTTGAACATGTCTGACTTTTAACATCCCGCTGCCCCATAAAGAGGGTTAGATTTTTCGTGTTTATATAAATTATTCAATATGTTTGTTTATATCTTTTGTCGCACAACATATGTTCTCTTGAAACATAAAGGATTATGTGTATTTTAATGTACGGGTCATGGTTACTGTGGTTTTACTACAGATATCTTCGTTGGGAATTCTATCACGCAGAGCAATTCCGAACCTAGACTCCATATTACGCCGTGCAACTTCAACTTTGTCATATGATAAAGTCTTGGTTGAAGGTCATTACAGGCAAGAAACTGGTTGTATATTTTTGTTTCGAAAAACATTGCAATGGAGAAGATTAATAGAGACGATGGCATCAGATTGGGATCCTTTAAAAACCAGTTGAAATTAGATACGACCGGAATGCAATAAAACCCATAAAAAATAGTTCCATTCGTGGAGAAGTTTAATTGTTAACTATCAAACAAGTAAATAAATTCAACACAAATTCAAGCGTAGTTTCCCGGTATAGGTATAACGTGCTCAGTTATTGAGTGATATCAATATTTCTAGAACAATTGCTTGTTAAAAGGAATGATATAAATATGACAATAAGATGCAGCTTTTCGTAGAGGCAATGTTTGCTTTCAAAATACGCATGAGCCCAGAACCGAATGTCACGTATGGGTAACGCTTCTTTCCATCACCAGCCTGTAGAAACTGGATTAGAGGGATTATATTGCGGCTGATCTTCCACCATCGTTCGATAGATAATAAGGACTAAAGAGCCATGAATATCACGCTGTATGGTTGGTACTTGGGAAAATCCCATTAAGTTGCTTAATGGGATTTTCTTCTATTTTACGGTGGTATACTTGTATCCTGTCTTACTTCCCATAAAATGTTGGTTTGCTTGTTAGTGATCATTAATGATGAATGCAATGTACTAACACTATAATTGGATTATTGATGTACTCATTTTGATATACATACACTTTATATTCAAAACATAATATTTGCATAAAGTAATTTGTTTAAAGCTGAATTAACTTAAAATAAGTATATTATGCTTAAAATAATCACGGTTATGATTAATAAATACGATAATGATTTCTTAACATCACCGTCATCATTAGGTACAACAGATGACATGTTCCACTATTGAACATTGCACAGTGATTTCTTAAATTTACACGATTACATCACGACGTTTCGATTGTTTACAGCGTTTATCTAGGGTGTGTGATGTCGTGACGTCATAGTTAAACCACGTGTTCATGTGTGCTGTATATTAATAATAATAACCTTCAGACCGAATTCCGGTTACGGGGATTAGTCTCAACGGAAACTAGTCACCTGCGCACAGATGCACTCTATTCCCTCACTTAGTTCGATGGAACGGCAATTCGACACGACCGGAGAAAAATTTGACACAAAAGTAACGGCCTTACATGCATTCCGAGACACTGAAAGAAATACCGTCAACTTCCTGACCCCGAGCTGCAACTGAGATTATCTTGATGGAAAAATCCAATAACTGACTTAATTTCGACACGTGATTCGAACCCGGAACCTCATGATCAGGGTATCGTACTATCAGTTATTAAAACCAAATAAAATTACCGCGATAAAATTCGTAAAATTAATTATGTTAAATAAAAGCGATTGTTGATACCGTATAGGCGATATTTATGCAGAAGCGAAATCCAGTGTTTCTGGAATACTAATCACTTTATTGTGCTGTGGAATCAGGGATAACGGCCACACGCAGCCGCGTCCTGATTACACTGGTTTATAATTGCTCTTACAAATGAGTCGGATGCGCCCGCGGGTCGATAACGAAATATTTTCAGCTGATCATTCACTAATTTGTGGATATTGTGTAAATCCAACATTTTGTCTGATTGAGATATTATGGTATACTGTTTATGCGTAATTTCTTGATGTTCAATATGAATCAAATTTGTATTGTTGGTTTGCGTAAAAATAAAGAGATAATAAAGATAAAATTTTTAAGTCATTAACATTTGTGTTATCGTCAGCTCAAATACGGGGATTCGCAAAAGAAATACCTAATATTCTACATAATCACATCTTATATTTCCATAAAATAATACAACGTCACAGGGTATACATAATATGATAGCAAATTAATTCACACGTACTTACAGTTTCAGTTTTCCAATAATTAAATATTAACTACTATTACAACCACTTCTGCGCTTTATTGCTTACGACTTACTTCCTCTGAACCTCGAACCAGAATGCCTTTCTCCTTTTGCGTGTTAGCTTCCCTCACTGCAATCCCCTCCACTCGTTTAGTATGCATTCGATTAAACTACCGAATCTATGGTTGAATAATTTAATAATTTTGAGTTGCTATTGTACAAGTACCTATCATAAATGAGCAGTATAAATACAGACTTATTTGGGGTTACCAGAAAGAAGCTAACATTTCTTTTTGCATAATATAAAAATCATCAATTAAATTTAACATCAGAGTCCGTGTTCAAAGGCCATGTTCAAAAAGTTAAGCTAAACACATATCTATATTTTTAATAATGAATATAATGAAAAACCTTAACATTAAAGCATGTATGAAATAAAGAAGCTGATTTTACTACGTCTTTGCGAAAAAAAAAAACCCGTTCAACCTTCACTTTGAATCTTTTCTAAACATAAAATACTTTTTACACAAAACGCTTCCAGCAATGAAAGACGGACTCTTTCTTAACCTTACAATACTACTCAAATATAGTTGAGAACGCTACTAGCCGTAGAAGATTCAACAAGAAAGTGTGTCACTTCAGAAGGGAAACAAGGATTCAAATGAAACTTTAAGTTTTCTTTTTAGTTCCATTTTTACACTTCGTATATTCATAAATATAATTAATAAGAAAGAGAATCCGTACTATATTTTCGACAATAATATCTTATAACGAGTCAAAGGGTACAGCTGTGCGGTGCGTGCGATATATACAATTTGAGCAATCCCTACTCAGATGCTGTAATACAAAGGCAGTGAACGCCAAACGCCCCGCTCCGCTACATGCTTGTAACTGAATTTCTACACTTAACTTTTAAATTCTGAAACAGCTAAGTGTATTTTTATTTGACTTACGCGAATGTGTACGGACATACATGCACATTATGAATTATTATAACAAAATGTTTACAAATTGTTAATTAAATTTAAAAAAGAGTACTAGCAATGCTATTAACTTTACAAATACTCCCTTTAACCGCTTCTAGTGAGCTTAAAATATATAAATGCATGTTTTAGGAGTGTTTAGGACAGTAGTCGAATAACGAATTCGAACCCACGACCTTTTGTGTTAGCAGTACGCATCCTGTCATTTGACAACTGTCGCTCCTAATTACAATGAAAACTTACCAATAAAATCATCGTTTCATCATCATCATCAACATTACAACCCTTCACAAGTGCACTGCTAAACATAGACCTCCCCCAAGGAATGCCACAAAGCACGGTTCCGAGCCACATGCATCCATCGACTTTCTGCATGTCTTACCAGGCCGTCACTCCATCTAATGGGTGGATACACATACACTTCGCCTGCCGGTACGATGCTGCCACTCGAGAACCTTTCTTCCCGATCGGTTGCCGGTTTTTCGAGCTATATGACCGGCCAATTACCATTTCAGCATACTAATTCTTTGGGCTATGTAGGTTACTTTGGTTCTACTACGGATATCCACGTTTTTAAGTCTATCACGCAGAGAAATGCCGAGCATAGCCCTCTCCATAGCTCACTGAGTGACTTTGAGCTTCCTTATACGACAAGCAGTGAAAGACCACGTTCCATAGGTCATCACTGGCAACACGCACTGGTTGAAAATTCTAGTTTTGAGGGCTTGAAGTATGTCTAACGAGAAGATATGTCGTAATCTCACAAAAGCTGCCAAGCCGAGTTGAAGCCGTCGATTGACCTCTCGGTCAGAGTTAGACTTACCTAGTCAGACTATTTGTCCCAGGTAAACATACTCGTCAACAACTTCGAGCTTAGTGCTCCCAACAACTACCAGAATAGGTGTGACATGAACCTTAAACATGATTTTTGTTTTATCCATGTTCATCTTAAGGACTATCCGTTGGGAGACACTATTGAGATCATTGAGCACAGTGCTTAGGTCCTCCAGCGATTCTGCCATAAGGACTATATCGTCGGCAAATCGAATGTGAGTGATGTACTCACCATTGACGTTAATACCATATCCTTTCCATGATAGTAGCTTGAAAACGTCTTTCAATGCAGCGGTGAAGAGTTTCGAGGATATTACGTCACCCTGTCTTACACCTCTCTACAGTTGGATAGGTTTCGTGCTCTGGTTCTGTACTCGGATAGCCATCGTAGCCCTACTGTACAAACACTTCAGCACTTTGATATACCGACAGTCTATTTGGCACCGCTGGAAGGACTGCAGCACCGCCCAAAATTTCGACGGTATCAAAGGCTTTCTCATAGTCTACATACGCAAAACAAAGTGGCAGATTGTACTCTTCGGTCTTCTATACAATTTGCTGCAGGGTATGTATGTGGTCTATGGTGCTAAAGCCTTTTCGGAAACCGGCTTGTTCGAGAGGCTGGAAGTCGTCGAGTCTGCATGCGAGCCGAGTTGTAATGACTCTCAAAAACAGCACGTAGACACGGCTCAGAAGGGAAATCGGTCTGTAGTTCGTCAAGAGAGCGTTGTCACCTTTCTGAGAGAACAAGACCACCGCAATTCTGCTCCACGCCTCCGGAGTAGTACCTCCATGAAGGTTGGAATTAAAGACATTCTGAAAGACTTTAAGTACCGGTTTTCAACCTGCTTTCAGAAGCTCCGCCGTAGTTCCATCCTCACCTGGGAACTTTTCGGTTTTAAGGTGCTGGAGAGCCATTCTAATCTCGCTCAGACTGACGTCCGGGATATCATCGGAAAAGTGTCGGATAAGACTTGCTCTTGGATCGTTATTCACACTTGCATGTGGCTCCAACAATGACATGTAAAGCTTCCCATAGAACCTCTCAATCTCACTCAAAATCTCATATGTCTCGGAAACGATGCTGCCACATTCGGTCTTCAGCTTCGACAGTTGGCTCTTTCTGGCAGACAGATCTCTGGCAAAGACTTTGGAGCCCTGGTTCCGCTCGATCGCTTCTTCAATACAAACAGTATTAAAGTTGCGTAAGTCCCGCCGCATGCATTTGGAGATATATCTGTTCAGTTGCCTGTATGCTATCAAATCTATTGAAGACTGCAGCTTCATTTCTCGTCTAACAGCCATGAGATTAAGAGTGTAATCGGAGAATGTTTGTGCTCTTCTGCGGCGTGTCTTGCAAGCCTAGCTCCGAACGCATGGGCAGTTTCCACGAGCTTGTCATTTATATCGTCCACTGCATTGCAATTTTTTAGGCAAGGAAAACAATTTTGGAACTCGAGCTAAAAGGTTTCGGGACATTGGATTAGAGCACGAAGGGGACGCAGCGTTGACTTTATTAGACCAACTCCCCAACTTAACGTTTAGGTTCAGTGTGCCTCTCGCCATTTGGTGATTGCTGCCGGTCTTCACCCTCGCGATCACTGAGACATCATTAAACAGTTGTCGTATGGTCGTTGGGGTGGGGCCGCTTCTAGAAGAAAGGGTTCATAAAAAGTCCCTCTTTCTTCATAAAGTCGGCCAGCTGCTGGCCCCTTGGGTTCCGTTTCCCTATTCCAAATTTCCCTACTTTCAGCTCACTGTTCTCTCTTATGCCTACTTTTGCGTTAGTCTCCCATTAACACCGTATAGTAGGTTTTCGAGGAATGCATGGCTGTAGAGATATCCTCATACATTTCCTCTACCTCGTCATCCGAATGTGCCGAGGTTGGTGCGTAAACCGTAAGCATAAGCGTAAGCGTAGAGCTTCAGTGAATACCGTTTAGTGATTCTGAGTATAAGGTACGCAACCCTCGTCGATGCACTCCCAATCTTTACAACGTTGTTAACGAGAGACTTGTGAACGATAAGTCCAACACCTCCTTGGGACATATGGTCGCCTTTCCGGTGCTAGAACAAATTGCTGGATTCGGGGATTACCGTGTTCCCCCCCCCCCCTCTCATCGGACCTCGGATAATCCTATAATATTCCAGCGCAACTTGTCTATCTCTTCTTCCAGCTCCAGGATTTTCTCGTCAGTCCTCAGGGTGCGTGCGTTATTAGTTGCCAGGTCGAGTCGTCGTAGGTGGCAACCGAACCTCCACCGGAGATTCATAGACCCCCTGCCCTGCCGTTACCATGGTCGCTACCGTAGCCAGGAATAGCGGGGTGCCGGGGACTGTGGGCCATTTATTTTTGTCATTGCTCATGGGGGATATTTTGCCATTGTTGCCACGCTTGTCGAGTGGGTTGGTTTTTCATTGCTTTTGCTGCTATCGGAAAGATGTTCCTGCCCGTCTTCTACCTCAGTTTCCCTCTGTCGCCGTTTATGACACCCACGGGAAGATATAGGGTAATGGGTATTCTTAACCGCCACTACACGGGGCGTCATCAATCATCATTTGCCTATGCATAATTTACGTGGTAGAGCCATACTGCAGCTATATTAGTAGTATAGTTGTAGCAAGAATGGTCGGCTCAACCGGGGTGGGACCACGCTCTCACGGAATACCATCGTAAAATCGCAGTAATATTAATGCAGCTGTGTTTCGTACCGTGAGTGTAGAGAACCAGAGATCCATTTTACTGGAAACAAGGCACTCCATTTTAGTCGTCAGGGATGACAACGCATCCGCATTTTGATTCTTAATCGAGATTAAGATGATCTTAGTGAGGGATCCGGGGATGACGCCGTGACTGGTACGCCAGACCTGGACCTCGATGACACTGAGGTCATCAGTATGAAAGAGATTGAACGTGCGATTCGAAGTTTGAAATATGGTAAGACTGCGGGACTAGACAGAGTTACTGCTGAAATGGTCAAGTATGGTGGGCCTCGCGTCTGGGACAGCTTTTATCTGCTGTGCAATTTGTGCTGGCGGACGGGGAATGTCCCGGATGATTGGCGATCCGCAGTCATTGTGCCTTTATATAAAGGTAAAGGTTCACATTTTGACTGCGGGTGCTATCGGGCGATCAGCTTGACCAGTTTAGCAAGTAAAGTTTACTCGAAGGTTTTGACACGTAGGATGCAAGAAAAATCGGAAAGATTTCTATGGGAGGCACAATGCGGATTTAGACCTGGAAGAGGATGCACGGATCAAATGTTTTCTCTACGCATGATCACGGAAAAGCTTCTGGCTGCTAACCAGAAGATTTTCTGTGCTTTTGTGGATCTTGAGAAAGCATTTGATAAGGTTGTAAGGAAGAAAATGTGTGAACTGTTGCCGGGGTACGGTGTGGATGGTCGATTGCTAAGGGCTGTGCAGTCACTTTACTGTGACTGTAAAGCCTGTGTGCGGGTAGGGCATGACCTGTCATCCATGTTTAGCGTCCAAACGGGCGTAAAACAGGGTTGTGTCATGTCTTCCTGGCTGTTTATACTGTATCTCGACAGCTGTTTACAGAAGCTGAAATATAGCTGTTTGGGTGTGAAATTGGGTGACATAAAAGTAAATTATCTGCTGTATGCTGATGATGCAGTGCTTATTGCACCATCAGAGGCAGAACTGCAGGCGTTAGTCACGTGTATGAAAGAGGAATGTGAAATTAAAGGTCTCCGTTTGAATGCTAATAAAACTAAGGTTCTGGTATTTGAAAGGGACGAAGAGAGAAAAATGGGTAAATCAGGAATGTCTAGAACAGGTAAATGAAATTGTATACTTGGGGAGTGCTTTAAGCCGGGATGGAAGATGTGATTTAGATGTGGACAGGCGTGTCGCTGCCGGGAACAAAGTCAATGGTGCCCTGACTGCGTTAGTCAAAAGGCAAGGCGTAGTGAAGAGTGCACGCCTTGCAATACATAACGCAGTGTTGGTACCGACTTTGTTATATGGCAGCGAAACCTGGGTATGCCAGAAGAAGCATAAAAGCAAGTTGAATGCAGTGGAGATGCAATCTCTTCGTAAAATGTGCGGCGTTACCATGGCCGACCGAAAGCGAAACGAAGAGATTCGCAATATGGCAGGTTTGAAAGATGACCTTATCACAAAAATTGATAAGGGCGTGCTTCGATGGTTTGGGCACGTTGAGCGAATGAGTGAAGACAGAATGGTGAAGAAAATATATAGCGCGAAAGTTAATATTAAAAGGTGTCGAGGTAGACCGAGACTAACTTTCGAAGACCATGTGAGCAAACTGCTCGAAGAGGGGAGGGTCAAGAGTACTCGGATACCTAGACGTGCATGTATGAAGAAGATAATGAATCTGAAAGAAGCGAAAGAGGTATGTAAGGATCGTGACACTTGGCAATCTGTTCTCTCTGGCTACCCCGTCAGGGATTGTGCGTGGAGATAAGTTAAGTTAAGTAATCGAGGATAAATGTAGATGTCTATGGGCAACAGCTGTGGGAACGTACCATCAGGTGGACTATGTGCTCGTTTGTTACCTTTATTCTATAAAAAAATAGAATAAAAAAATCCTATTTGTCAAATATTAATAATATAAGTTATACTTTCGACGTAGCAATAGAGAAGACAACGTTCATTATAATTAGCTTTGTAACAAAATCACGATACACTCACGCAAACGGCTCGACTGAAAATAGCAAGAACAAAACAATTCCTTAATAGCCATTAAGCGGTAGTAAAAACCTAGTCATGCGAAACAACCCTAAAAACTTTATTACTTGGAAACAACTCTCACTACTTGCAAATTGAAATAATTCAGCCCATCCAGCCGCATAACTTTAAAGTAACTTATGAACAGGCACAATGAAGCTTTATACAATACGATAATGTCGCTTGACCTGCATGCGGCCGGTAACGGAAATGCATAATGTGGCGCTGGCATTAATTACAACTTCCGGTGACGATCGCGACGTTATCGCGCCTTTGCGGGATGGCCAGGGCCGCTGCTGGATGATTTGTCATCCCCGTTTTCAGTTCCTACAACTTTTCATACATTTTATTGATTACTTTTAATTAAACTGCAGTAATTTTATGCTAACTCAGTGTTAATATTTTACACTCGTTAACAAATTGCAGCTACGCGACGATAAAGTGAACCTAACAGTAAATCTTTTCTTGCGCGTGAATGTTAATTTATGTTTATTCCTTGAAAAATGGAAATAGTTTTCTATAGTCTTATGAATAAAATAAACGTAATTAATTAAATTAAATTAAGCTTTTTATAGAAGTATGAGTACACACTCGGGAAGGTATGTGGATACTGTGGCCCAAAAACACCTACATCAATAAATTTTCTGCATGGGGCATCATCTGAATCAGCAAGCTGTCCCATTGGACCCAATAGCTTTTCGTGTTTGAACTCATCGCTGAGACGTCGCTCCACCTGGGCTTAGCAGCACTGGCATTCATCCGCTCCAGAAGCGGCTTGCTGTCCGAATCTTCCTGCTGTGCATGTTGTAGGCTGTCCTTCCACTCATTGCTGAGCTGGTCTGTCCTCAGCATCCTCACAGATACCACTTCCTTACCCTCTTGCCTAGTACAATGCTTGCAATCTTCAGGTCAAGGTTTTCTTGACAATGCATCTGCATTGCCATGTGATTTCCCGCTGCGATGTTCGATCACAAAGTCGTATATCTGCAGTAGTTCAATACATCTCCCAACTTGTCCTTCCGAATTTTTGAACTGCAATAGCCATTTCAGTGCAGCATAGTCAGTTCGTAAGTGAAATTTCGGCCCCAGAAGATATTTGCTAAAATGTTGCAAGGACTTTACCACAGCAAGCAATTCCCGTCTTGTGACACAATAGTTCCTTTCCGGCTTTGACAACGACTTGCTGAATTGCGCTATCACAACCTCTTGATCACCATTCCGTTGAGACAACACACCGCCAAGTCCTATATTACTTGCGTCTGTGTCAACTATCCTCCGTGTCCTTGCCCGCATCAGGGTACCCCAAAATAGGTGTTTTGCACAGACGGTCCTTGAGCTCCAAAAATGCGATATCGCAACTTTCATTCCAGCAGAAATGTCGCTTCTCCTCGGTTAGCTTGTGCAGAGGTTTGGCTATATCTGCAAAGTTCTTCACAAATCGCCGACAAACACAAACCCAAAAATGCTCTAACCTGTGTCTTGTCTTTTGGAACCGGCCAATCCTTGACAGAGGCAATTTTCTCTGGATCCGACACTACATACCCCAAAAAGCTAACTTGCCGTTTGAATAGTGAGCATTTCTTCGGACTCAACTTGAGGTTGGCACTCTGAATCTTTATGAGCACGCGTTCCAGGTTTTGAAGTTGTTTCTCAAACGGCCTACGATGATAATGTCATCTAACTAGACCAGACAGGCATCGCCAATTAGCTCGGTAACTACAAGCTCCATCAACCTTTCAAACGTTGCTAGAGCATTGCACAATCCACCCCTTCCTTTCCTGTGGAGAATGCAATTTTCTCCTTATCCTTAAGGTCAATTTCAATTTGCCAGTAGCCACTTTTCAGGTCCAGAGTACTAAACCACTTTACGCCTGTAAGCATGTTCAGCGTGTCATTAATTCTTGGCAAAGGATAGCTGTCCTTCTTCGTAACGTCGTTCAGACGGCGGCAGTCAACACAAAACCGCATGCTGCCATCCTTCTTCTTTACCAGCACCACAGGTGAACACGATGGACTAGATGAGGGTTCAATAACACCATCCTTCTCAATTCCCTCAATCACGGTTTCCACTTCCTTTTCACGTGCTACAGGCAACCTTCTTGGCCGATGACGGATAGGCAATTCTTCTCCTATGTTTATTTTGTGTTGAACTAAGCCAGTCTTTCCTATGTCAGCTTCGTTTGACGAGAAAACATCGGCGTACTTGAGTAACAACTTCTTCGCCTTGACCACTTCATTCGGGAAGAGAACGCTGCGACAGTCTTCTAAAAGTGTGGTCACTCTCGTTTGTCCATCCTTGTTGGGGGCCCCACTCAAAAGATATTGGCACCACCGCAATCAATCCACTTCCTCACTAGTACCAACCAATGTGCTTTTTTTCTATAATCTGTTCCTGATCACAAGGGTTTAGCACACGTACTCCTGAGATGTTGGCGGTTCTGACCAAGGTTCGAGCCACTTTCCATGGAAGGTCATTGTCTACCCTATTCACGAGTACACAACGAAGAGGTTGCCCAGGATTCCGAGGAAGACTAACCGACACAATCGTTTCTGATCTCGGCTGAAGAACAATCTTCTTAAGGCTGTACATATTCCCTGGTAACGCCCCTTCCACTAAAAGTTCCTTTATCCACATTTCAAAACACTTTGCATAACGTCGATCTCACAACAATTCTTCCTCTTAAAGTCTAGGCCCAGGATGCAGTCGTCCAATATATCAGCTACGATGACATTATGCAGGTAGATCATGTTGCCTAGCTTCAACTCCATCTCCTTTTCTCCACGGACGGGTATGCGCTAACCGGTGGCTGTCACCAAATTAATGCGTTCTCGGTTGCATGCGCAGTCCCCAAGGAACTAACTTATAAGTTGGGAACTGACAACCGTGCGAGAGGCTCCAGTGTTTATGGTCAGTTTTGATGATTAGGCTGTTCCCATCATGGATTTGTGAGATCGAAATCCTTCGGGCTCTTTTAACATGAGCCAGCACCCGCCCCGCAGTCCTGGCTCTTACTCGTTTCCCTGCTGCAGCTGGGCGGTGCTGTTAGCCGCACTACCCTCTCGAGATCGATCACCTTCCCATTCTACAGTTCGCTTAGGGCAGCTGGATCGAAGATGGCCCCATTCCCCACAGCCGTAGCACCTAGAGCTATATCCTTTATTGCGGTCGGGAACTGTAGCTGCTGAAACCTCCCTGACGCGATGGAAACGATGATCCTGCCGCAAGGCTTCCACCTCCAGTGCATGGGCCAACGCGTCCTTAAGCGTCTCGTTGTACCCGAGACTCACAACAGCTCTGACTTCAAGGTCGCGGATGCCGTCGGTGAATGTCTGCACTAAGTTCCCTACAATGAGCGCAGGTACAGACTAGTATGCTTTCCGAACCAGCTTTTCCACCTCAAGGGTCCACTGCTGCAGGTTTTCGTCGCTCATTGCACGCGATATTTGAGCTGCACACGAAAGTCTTGTTCCAGATTAG
The DNA here is from genome assembly GCA_033319125.1 of Parnassius glacialis. NCBI lineage: Eukaryota > Metazoa > Arthropoda > Insecta > Lepidoptera > Papilionidae > Parnassius > Parnassius glacialis. The sequence continues at coordinate 32,923,591 of JAVANC010000013.1, read as the reverse complement.
CGTCGCCAAATCTCGCCTCCAACGCCTCAAGGAGCGGCTCTCGGTAAGTCACTTCCTTACCGAGAGCTTCCAGAAAAGTTAAGACCTGGTCGCGCAGGCCTAGGGTGGGAGCAGTCGTGGCCTGAGTTTTATTCCAGTCGTTGGCTTTCATGACAGCTTCGAACTGTATTTTGCAGGCCGACCAGGAAGAAGTCCCGTCAAACGGTAGCACTTTAAATCCACGTAGCGAAGATGTTGTAGCTACCACGGGAGTTGTAATTCCATCCCCAAGTTTGAGGTCGTCCAGCGTTTTCTTCACCTCAGCCATCACGTTGTCAACCCGATTGTTCACTTGGTCGATAAGGGTTTCAGTTTCCGGCAGGCGGTTGTCATGTTGAGCATACCTATCCTTCACCCCCTTATCTCTTTCCCGAAGGTAGCGTAAAGTTCCTTCCTGAGGCGCATCTGCTCTTCGGGCCTGTTACTCCTGTCGACGGGCCTGCTCCTGCAGCAGCATCATCAGATTACCTAAGTCAGGGACTGCAGATGCACGAGCTGCTGACGGGCCGGCCTCCGTAGTCAGCAGCTGGCCCGCCGACGTCTGCGACGTTACACTATTAAATCGTCTCTAGTCCGTCTCCTGTTGGCGTTGACTTCGGGTACGGATACTCTCCGCGTCGTCTTTAGGTAAAATCGGCATGTTTGATCCCACTTCTGACACCTATTGTTACGACCTTGGGGTTCGAGACAATTAAAAACTGCCGATTGATTTACCAAAATTGACATTTTCATTACAGAACACTAATTACAATTCAAAACCACACTAATAATAAAACACAATTGTACTACTAAACACTTTATTTCGCAAATATATCGCTTCGAAGTATTCGCTTATATCGCCGATTTAATACTGACTCGATCGGGGTCTACACCGGCGTTATATAGGGCCTCAGATAGTTTCCAGAACCTTCTAATGTAGAAACATCTAGAATGTTCGAGTACATATCGGTCCCGAAGTTTCTAGAAGAATCTTGACTCTCCTAGTTCTGCTACTTGATACTAGATGGTGCTATTGGTAACTAGTGTCGCCATGTACAAGATATTAATAGTGGCGCGCAACAGTAATAAGACAGCATATCGCACTATACATTCAGTATAGAGTAATTATAGTCCGACCTCACTGTAACACGTCCCCGCCATAATCACACACCAGTGTAACGTGAGGGACGTAATTACATGATAACACCAAAGTATGCAAAATAACAGCAATACCACACATCTCAGTGTAACACAGGGCAACCTCTTAGCAACACCAATCCTCCTTGCCTGCACTAGAAGAATTACAGCAACGTACAGAACAATGACACTATCTTAGCACTAGTAGAATGACTATAATCGTAGAACGACTCCAGCGGAATCTTTTGCGCACGGCGCCTAGAGTGAATTTTATACCGCACAAACAAGTGGGGGTTTCTCGATATACCCTCAACTCCACTGTATTTTATAGACGCTCCCACATATATAATGTGTATACATGTTTATAAACCTAATAAATAAATATCCGTATAGATTGATAAATAAATAAATATTTGAAGAAAAAAGAAAAAAAAATATGTTGATATTTGCCCTTTAGTAATAATGTAGAAGTACTTTAAAGGAGTTTTTATTTGTTGCATTCTCAATATCATTTTGAAGGGTATTCCAAAGATGTATAGCCTGTACCGTAAAACATGCCCTGAAAAAAATTGACTTATGTTTCGGAAAACTAATCCTGAGACGGTTTGATTGTCGTGATGTTCCACCGTCGATCGAATGAAGAAAATGAAAGTTGAATAAAGTACAAGTTAAATTCTACAGCAGTCCCTCTGACGTATAGGAAGACTTTTAAGCTTTGAACGATTGGAAGATATGTGGTCATACCTACGTAAACTGAAAATAAACCTTATGGAATTATTAACAAGGCGCTCCCACTTGCTTAGAAGATTTTGTTGCAGAGCTGGGTAACACACATCTGCATTATCGATAATAGATAGGAAATTTTTAAGACGATACGAAAATATCCATTAAGTGCAAGGCAATCCGCAAACACTGCCCTTCTATTTTCTTAAACGTCCCACTCCGTAATCTAATTTAAGAAAAATTATATGTAATATGGTGGAAAACCAATCGAAGTTTTAAATAAATGCATTCCAAATTTGACTAAAACAAAAGGACTTTCTTGCAGACTTACCTCCAATTTATTACCATGATATTATAACTCCGTTCAGTAATTCTGTAAAAAAACATCTTGACCTGCACATCGATAGCACGCTGAATTGTAGAACTCAGGTTTCAGAAGTGAGTCGTAAAGTCATTACCACGTTATGTTCTCGGTATCGTTCAAATCATTTGCTACCCTCAAAATCTAGGGTCATGCTTGTCCGATTGCTCATATTACCCTTAATTGATTATGCAGATGTGTGTTACCCGGATTTGTCCTAAGATTTTCTGAACAAGCTGGAACGCCTTCTTAATAACTGTATAAGAATTATTCTCGACTTCGTAAGTATGACCATATTTCGCAATAAAGATCGAAGTTTAATTGGCTTACAACTCGCCAGAGGCACAGTTCCAGAATATTACCTGTTCTTTTTTCCATATTATATAACCAATCTTCGCCTTCCTATCTTAAGAGTAAATTTTACTATCTTTCATCATCTCACGATAGATTCTTCGTTCTTCGTCTAACTTCAAAGTTTGTATTCCTGTTCACTTCACCGAGTTCTAAGGCAACTCCTTTACAGTTTAGGCTAAACATCTTTGGAATCTCTCATTGCCCGATGACATCAGAAAAGCTTAAGTTGGCACGTGATCATTTACTAAAGACAACACTACTTACATGAATCATCCATGTCATATACATATATTGCTTAACAGACGTATATATTCATAGTTGTTTGTATATATAAATTATATATGTATATAAGTATGTATACGTATGTATGTATATATTTGTATATATATATACACAGAGACACACACACATATATATATTGATATATTGATATATATACGTATAGTTTATATTTGTATAGTCTATCTATTAGTTAAATGTGTATATTACTTAGTTAAATACCATTTTTTTATTCTATATTGCTACACCTACGTCAAATTCTCACTAGTACATGGGTTGACTAGTAAAGAATGCCTCAAGGCATTAAATACGCCCTTTGTATTCTTTTGTTGTTTTGTTTGAAATACTTTTAAATAATTACAATATTTATGACTAGACTAATAATTAATTTTTCTTCGTTTTGCACATTTGGTATACCAAACCTTTAAAAAGTTAGTATATTTTATTTTAGTTTGACTTGTACAAGAAACAACAAAAAATAAAAGTTGTAATAACAGTTCTAGAAGGCTATAACATTTCAGCCCGACAATGAGCGCAATGTATTCGATGGTTTCGTATACGACCACCGTTCGTACAGCGCGCAGCAGTTGCATAACGATTTGCTAATGGTTTAGAATAATTTGCTGTACCGAGGCGAAAACATCCTGCAGCTCTAAATATTGCAGCAATTATCTGGTTTTCGTTTAAATTAAAAAAAATTGCTTTTAAAATACTAAAAATTGTACGGAATCTTGCGACAAAATATTATGAGCAAAATTAGTAATACTGAAAAATCGAACGAGTTAATATATAATTGCAACTATTTCGGCAATTTATTTAATTTAGTCAGTATTTATGTAATTTATAGCATATTTACTTTTTTCTTCCTTCCCTTCTTTTGTACTGCTCGTATTATGGACGTGAAGAAATATATGATCATAAACGATATACGTTACGCACGAACGTGTAGGAGAATGTATTTTTCAAAGTGGTTGAGTAAGTTGGATTGGCGTATCGAATAAGCGTGCGCATACATATTTGTGGCGCTACAATACCCCCTATGCAGCCAATAGCTACCGATTACTAGGTAGTCGTCATCGAAAAGCGGCCGGCATGATATATATATATATATATATATATATATATATATATATATATATATATATATATATATATATATATGTATATATATATATTATCAGACAATATCTGGAGGACAATATTCGTAAATATCATCATCGTCATTGCTGTTTATTGTTGAACATAAACCTCCCTCATAAATGTTAGCACGTTAGTTAGTCTTGTTGGTAAATTTTTCATAAGATCCATAATCCATCTACGGGGGATTGTCAAGCACAGCGATAGCCAGAACAAGGCGAAGATTTTCCCTCCCCATCGATTGCCGCTTCTTAAAACTACATCGGCTCGGTCGGCCTATTGAAGCTTCAGTCTTCGGATCCGTAGGTTATCCGTTTTGATTAAAAATATAATCTTATAAATTTCGCGTAAACAATTAGATACAAAATAAATCAAAATGACGAATGATTTTGTACGCATAATTTCTGGAAATCAGATAAATAATATAAATATTATTTAAACTACTATTTTTTTGTTATACAACCGTATATCAAGCAACATCTTTTGTGTTCACGTAGAAAACGAACAGGCGCAAAGTGTACTCGTAGGTACTGACGCTAACAAAATTTCGTATCGTGTTGCCCGCTTTCCCGTACAGTAATAATAGACTAACAACTAACTACGTTTGCTCTGCAAATGGTTCGAGATTATATTTTTTCGTAAAAGGAAGTACATAAAATAAAAGTTCCTCAGGGCGCAAAGGAACTTATATAAATCCATTCCATTAGCCAAAAGTGAAACGTAATGCTCTTATTATTTCATAATAGGACGAAAACCAGGAAGATATCGATGTACCTAATTTTTTTATAGAATAAGGGTGGCAAACGAGCACACAGTCCACCTGATGGTAAGTGGTTGCTGCGGCCCATAGACATCTACATCTATCCTCGCTTGCGAATTAAAATGCAGATGCGTTGTCACCCGTGAGGACTAAGATGGAATGCCTCATTTTCAGTAAAAAGGGCCTCCGGCCACCTGCACTCACCAAGCGAAACGCAGAGGTAAACCTCTACTTCACGCTGGTATTCTGTGAGGTCGTGGTACCACCCCGGTTCGAGCCGGCCCATCCATGCGACAGCAAAAGCTGCCGCGTGGCTCTACCACTGTTAAAATTTAAATTTATATAAGAGCACATAAGATAAAGTAATAAAGCAAGATTATTAAATACGTGAGTTATTAATTAAGTACAATAATCGCTTACATTCGTCCTAGTGCTAGGCCTCGTCTCATTACTGACAGTTGTATACAGTAAGAAATGGTCCGCCCGCCATGTTGATTCCGTTCATATATACAGGCTCACACGTGCCCGTGCCAAATTTGATTATTTATTAAACATATTTTCATTATTGACGACCACTTAGTATAGTTAACTTTATTCAATAGCTTTATTCAATATACTTGGGTGTTCTATTTACGAAAATCCTTTGCTTTTTAATAGTAGCTTTAGATCATATTTTCAGACGTTAGTAATGTTAAGATGACGGTTTCGTGATCTATCATTTCTTTGTTGAAAAAGTGAATAAACTCAGCTTAAATTTTTGATAAAGTTCTCATGCATAATTAAAAATACGTAACGATTTAATAGAAAAAATCAATAAGTGTTTTGCAGCAGCATTGAAAAAGGAACAAAAATTTGTTTCTCGTACATTGTTTTAGTTATAATAAGATAAAGACACGGGCTTTGTTTTACGTCCGTCGTAATAGGGTAGATTTTAGGAAATTTTAATTTCTGCGATGGGATAACCACAAGGTTCATTTTAGCACCGCCGCGGGCAAATCTTTGATATCAAATTCTTTTAGAGCCGACCGCACGTAGCCACCATACCATGCCGCCCCACATTTACTCATATTTCAGATAACGTTCGACTGTTTCTCCCGCGCTCTGCTGCCGGAATGTGAATAAAAATACGAATATTTTAACGTTACGCGGCATCGTGCGAAGATTCTGGAATGTTTATATTTCTTATATTATCTTTACGATGCAGTATGTATATGAACAAGCGAAATTTAAGCTGCTTAGCATACCCTTTTATTTTATAACATTTTCAAAGAAAATTATAATTTTATACTACACTAAAATGGAACATAAACTAATACCATTCATATTGAAGATGTTTGCAAATAATGCCTACTTGTAAAATTTATTTTTTTACCAATTAAAATTACAATCGTATGTAACTCATACGTTGATTGAATTGACACAATATTTTTTTCAGGTATCCGAAAATTATGATATTCTGTGACACGAAAAACAACATCAAAAGATACTTGAATATGTCAATTTTGAAATACATATGGAAATTAAAGAGTGGTAGAAGGCAGCATCGGGACGTCACACGCTGAATCAAGATGGCTACAGGCGCGCAATCCCGAGGAGGTGGACCCCTCGCGCAACTCCTGATTTTGGCAGTTTTACATGTTAATTTTATTGGTAAGTTGCTTTTTATCTTTAAATCTTATACAACATGCAGCAACAATGGTGACTTTAATTTAACACACATATACGTTTTACCATTTTCGTTTCATGAAGAAATTAATATTTCCATTAAACGTTATTATTCACGGATTGATTTAAAATTTTAGAAAATAACCTGTACTTAGAGAACTGTTGTATTTTTTATTTATGAATTTTTATGTAATTAAAATAGTACTTAGATTATGGTACTGCGATAAAGACACTGTTTTGTTTTCGTTTTCTAATCTAGTAGGTAGTAACGTTTACATGTCTTGCGATACGGACGTTTTTATTGGTGTTATTAATGCTTGTGTAAACTTGTGATCGTAATGGCAAATACAACAAGGTTGATCCTAATTTTAGTTATTTTTTTATTATTAAGTTAAAAAAAATTTTTCAATTTACGAAGTATTTTAACCTATCAAAATTATTTATGATTAATGGGCACTAGCCCTACCTGTGTATTAAATTAAAGTCACCATTGAAGCGGCACGTTGTATAGGATTCACAAAAATATTTTCACTTCGAAATATAAAACGGTAGTTATTTATTAATTGGAAATAGATAATATTATGTAATACATATACATGTATATAAATTATATAAAAATTAAAAAAATAACAGACGTTTTTGCTCAATGCTTAATTATTTTTGATAAACTTATATCCAAACTAACAACGCTATGTAGGTATAATAGTTGTTAAAGTTCAGTTCACATCGCGACGCGATGCGACGCGACGATGCTTGAAGAGATCAGTGGTTACGCAAAGCGCAGCGCGCCGCCGCGAGACGCACCAAGACATTGCGAGGTCCGTCGTAAAGTCACAGGCAGCACACCGCACTTGTACACTGCGCCTATCGACAAAGCACCGCTACGTCGTGATGCGCTGCGCTACGCCGCGAAGCATCTCGAGGCGCAGCGCGGCGTAGCACGACGCTGCGGACCATTTTAGAATGATTTCAATAAAATGTGTATCTTTTTGTGTAGTAAATAAAGTTATATTTTGTATTACTATCTTAAAAAGTGCGCGCCGCGTCGCATTACGTCTCGGTGTGAACTGACCCTTAGTTTCCTTGAAGAGCAAGGGTGCTTCTTTACTTTAGGCCAGGACAGCTACTTACTCTATATAATATAACTGGTCGTGCATAGAGTATTGCTGTCTTACATGGTCCAATGCTGCAAAATGTCACATTTCAGCTTTATGCTTAATGCAAAGGCATGTTAAGAGGATAAATGATGTCTTGTATCTGGGTAACGCCAATTTTATCAATCTCGAACACAGGCTCAAAATTGCCAGCCTTCCGGCATTCTATATGATACATTTCGGAAAGTGTGCATAAGGATTCCACGTCTAAATTTCTCTCTCTCCATTTCATTTCATCATCGGCCAGTCTCTTTCCAATTTTTTTAACCTAATGGTTTTTTCATCGTACGTAATGCTTACAACATTAGAGTGGAAAATTTTGCCAGCATCTGACTGCCCGTTTGATTGCAATGTCTTCAAGACAAGAGCGAGTAAACTTTTATTAAGCCTACTGTGTTTGTTTGTGTGAGATTCTACTGTGTTTAAAAGATGTCTATGTGTGTAAGTTCTTACTTTCGTACGTGTGTAAGTTTGTACGTAAGTAACTTTTTTACAGTTCGCATACCTTTAGAAGAAAATCTTAATGATGGATATCATCAAAAACCATTTTCAGTTTGAATTCAACAAAATATCTTCCCTTATTGCCTTAACTTAACACGAAAAATATTTATTCTTACGAGCGTAAATCACGATATATCGCGTAATTAAAGTGAAGTGTCTGTTTTGATAGGACAACGCGTGGGTGTGTATAAACTCAGCTACGAGTATTACCAAATAACACAGTGGCGTACATTTACGACATTCGCGTGGTTTGCGTCCAGAGTTTTGTAGTCGCTCTCATTTAACAAAGTGCAAGCTTTCACAGCGTTTGCGTGAAATTTCTACTTTGTGACAATACACAGACCCGTTTGTACAATTATGGAAGCATTTCTACAAAATATCGCTGAGAACGGTGCTAAAATTATTACCGCTTTAAACTTTTAAGCTATTTTTGCAACTGTTAATTGTAAATAGGATTATTACAGTAAAGTTATGGTTGTAGCACGAATGGTTCTTCGAGTCGACACTCGACAATGAAGAACCACGCTCTAACAGAATACCAGCATAATTCTGCTGTTTCGTATGTTTAAGTGTAACGAACCAGAAACCCTTTCACTGAAAACAAAGCATTGCATCTTAGTCCTTTGGGGTGATAACGCATCTGTATTTTGATTTTAATCGAGGTTAGATGTAGGTGTCTACTGGCCAGAGCCATACCATCATTTGGAATATGTGCTCGTTTGTCACCCTTATCATGTAAAAAACGTAAAAAATATCATCACATTATTAATCGTAAAATATCTTCCAAAATCAAACCATCGTTACATTAAACTTACGTTACTTACGTACATTAAAAATGTATAATGCCTCCAGCCTGTGTCTATACTTGTTTTCTTACCTTCTAAACGGGAACGGTTGACCACATAATTTGACAAGAGGTTGATAACAAAGACGGTTAAAAGAAGTTCTCGTTGAAGATTCTCGTGTACCGTATGGAGTAGAAACTCATTTGTATTTTATATTTATAATTAACGCTTGTTGGGATTCCATTGTTTATTTTATATTTATGACCTGTTTAGTTTTGACTTCTAATTGCATTTTCAAATGATTAAACCTTTAACACATTTTGATGTTACTTTATTGTTGTTTGTACTGTCCTTAGTTTTTAAACGTTACCCCTCACTTCTCTTTTGTCATAAAGCCATTGTACATTCATAAATTGTACATACACTTATAGCTTATGTATAATACTTGCTTCGTGTCGCTGCAGCTAAAATCTTAGCCACTGCGCTCGCGAGTTTCTTTATTTATCTATTAATAATTTAATCTATTACCGTCACCGTTACGGTTACAGCTTTTCAAAGCGCACAGCTGATAATATAACCCTCCTATATATTGCTTCAAAAGGGGAAGGAGGATATTTGCCATAGTTGCCAAGCTTGGCATTGCTTGGCTGTTTGGCAACCTCAGTTATATATCTTTAGTCGTAGTCAAAAAGATGATGTTGCCCGTATTCTGATTTATTTTCATCTATCGCCCGTTACCCGACTCCCATGGGACGATATGGGGTAGTGGAGATTCTCACACTGCCACTACACGGTTGACTACGTGTTTCAATCTATTTATGTTATTTAAATTATTTCCCATAATTTTTCTAAATCAATACCGGTATTGACTGACACTTCACATAAAAGGGTTACACATTTCATACATTGAATACAGCGAGACATTTGCAAATTGATTTTTTGTAGTCACTTTAAAAGCAATTCATTCGACGATGATAAAAACGTAAAAAGCGGCGTAGAGTAACGTGGATAAACCCTTTCAGAAATCAAAGCACAGCGCGTACAGAGTTCGCATTGAAAAACGGTCCGCAGGTTAAAAAGTCGGAACGTTTCATGAAATACGCATTGGCTACTCGCTGTTATTATGAAACTCCGTACATCCCATTAAATTTTTTAATATTGATTACATCTCAGCTACCATGTCTCATGTGCACGGAATGCTCAGGAAAACTCAGATGTTTAGCACTCGCTGTAAAATACACAGTACGCGTGCAACCCGGGTTTGAACCCCGCCGGCACTAAGAAATTGTTAATTTTATCTTTAAGTACTGATTTACTACGCGCTCAGCGGTAAAGGAAAACATCGTGAGTAAACCTGCATGTCTGAGAAATAACAAAAAAAATATTTCGAAGACATGTGAAGTTCGCCAACATGCAATGGGGCAGCGCGGCGGGCACTTCCTTGCCCTAAAACCCTCTCGGAAATGAGGGGAGGCCTGAGCCCAGCAGTAGGACGTATAAAGACTAACTTCAAATTTAAACTTTATATTGATTACACAAATAGCAGCTAGTATCAATAAATAACTTTGTGACTCTTAAGTGACGTGGAGCTTTTTAAAATATTTTACTATATTGGATATGTTACAATATAATTTTAATTAATCTTGTCATAAAATTTTCACTTGCCGCCTTATATCTTGTCGTATTGTTGTTTTATTGTGCCTACCCTGAAACCATTAGTGAAAATGTCACAGCGCCGGCATTGTAATCGCGCCCGCGGCTGGTCCACACAATGATGCGGCCGTTCGGTCCCGCCTCGTATATACCCGCCTTTACCTTTACGCTAGGATTCACATTTATGTCTCTGTAATAAATGAAAATGTATACTACAATTATTATACGTATTACAAGCCTTAAATACCTTCAAATGCACAATATTCCAAAGCAGTATATTGTGAATGTCAAACTAAAAAAGCTTACGAAAATCTATGAATGAATCGTCGGCCACTTTCACGTTTTCGCTTAGTGCGTTACATTTCTAGAATTCTTTGCATTCGAGTTAACAAATCTCAAACGTCCGTACGCAAAGATTCTTATCACGTTGCGAACGAGTGGCCGACAAAGGAAAAAGGGCTTGCATACCTTATTACCACCTTTTTATAAATCCCTACTTATGTCAAATACGACACGCTCGTACAATTTAAAATGACAACTAAGTGTATCCCTACGTGATGACACTGATAATTCCGAAATTGAAAACGAAAAATACGGCCGTCCGTTGCAATTAACCCGAATAAACAACATTTTTTAAGGTTATTTCCCCTGCCCTTTATTTTATTGCAAATTTTTATGTGCCAGGTTGTCACTGCGTCTTACTTTGCAATTTATCAGAAAGTCAATGAGCCGTTTTGTTTGGACGCAGCTAATGAAGAAGCCTTCCCTTGTGGATTTGCGTAGTAATAATGAGCCCAAGTCGCTCTTCTATATTCGCTACATTTATTTAAAATAATAAATTAAGTAACTAAACATATATATATATATATATATATATATATATATATATATATATATATATATATATATATATATATATATCTATTTATCTAAGAAAATATTTAAGAACGGTACAAGTTCATTGAACTTAATAAAGTAGACTAGTGTAAGAAACAGGAAGGGCGGAAAAACCAAAGAACACTGCTCGTATTTATTGCTCTTATCTTATTTGCATGCAATTCTGTGAATTGTTGCCATGACTGTATACTGTAAGTCAAATTGCGTTCGCAGTTGTTTATAGAATATTTACTCATAAACATGCAGATTGCGGACGGGACGCGATTTTATGTAAAAATGGGGAAAGGGGAGCTATTTTATTTATTGCCCTCTTCACTGGGTAGTGTCAGAGTGAGAGATTGCCCCCAGTGCATATCTGAATCAAGCATCAAGCCCACGAAGGCATTCGTCGAAATTTTACGTATAAGATAAATATTATAATACATATAAGTGCACTCAAAGGTATTAAACAATTTTTCAGATTTTTCATATGTTTTTCATTTTATTGTTAAAAGACATTGCTCTGCGCCCATACATTCTTCGCCCTGGAACCAAGAGCATCGGAAACTTATTTATTTTATTGTTGATCATTAGTAAATTCCTATTTGATCTTATTTTTATAGCGGACTAGCTGCGTAATAGATATATTTCAAAAAAAAGTATCCGATTTTTAGGTTATAATCGAACCACGAATATTACGGTTTTTCATAGATCCGAGTGATATTTAACAAACTGAAAAACTATGTCCTAAAACATTTAGTTATTTTTAGTACCTATCTACATAATTAGGTATGCAGTTTTTGTTCTAAAGCCTAAGTGTATGTAAGTGCAACGAATAAATGCATAGAATCTAGTTAACAAACCTCCTTTCTGAGCATTGGTTTTGAAATGAGAGATAATGTTTGTGTATTAAAGTAACAATATAAATGTATGTAAATAATGACTGTTAGTATTTTGTCATTAGCATATACGGTACGGTAAGATATCTAGTACCTAAATGTATAAGGATTTAGGCTATCAGTCACGCCGCTAGACATGCCGTCGAACAGCGAGCGTATCAACCACGGTTTCAACCAAGTTTTGATAGCGCGCGCGTGAACAGCGTGAATATTATCAACTACTATCTAGTGCCTTTGCAAACGTGTGCGTCTGGACGGCGCTGTATAACGCGTGACTATGAAACCAGCCTTACTGACTTAGTACCTAATTGGTAGTATAAGTTGTTTTTACAACTACATTAGCTTATTATGTTTGAATTAGAAATAAAACACAGATTAATTTCATGTTTATTGTTCATTTTTTAAATTGGAAATTAGAAGATTGTCTAAAAACTGTGTGTGATGTCAATATTATTTTGATGTCTCGTAAAACTCAAGTACCAAATAATGGTCATAACATGAACAGAGCAACCGATGGTTCTGCGTACAACGATGCAATTACAGCCAGATTGTACGATTGCTTCTCTGTTCATCTTTCAACAATATTGTACAGTGGTGGTGAGCAGAGCCACAATTTACACAAAATACACTTTCCATTGCGTATGCGTAAGTCCGTTTATGAATGCTAGGTTATCGTTTGAGTAGTACACAGTTCCAAAAATCACAGCAAGGTAAGTCGTTCTTGAAAGCAATCAGAGTCCGTTGAAATAGCCAAGTTGTAATGTTCAATATATGGTCCTGAAAGTCACCACAACACCGATACAATTACAAAAACAATTACAATTGCAAACGACGCCAATCAATGTATCGTTTGTTTGTTTGTTTTTATTATTCGCTCGAGAGAGCAGGCAAAGGAACTATGCCATACAGCCTTGTCTTCATGTATAATTTTCCTTCATATTTCACTGCTTCACAATATGTTGATGCGTCACATTGTGCAGCCTTGGGAGATTTTGACGGTAACTTGAGCCAGCAGGCAGCTGACAGTTGGCGATGGTATCTAAAGGCGCCTATGCAAACAAACAGCTTATCTTGAGATTCCATCACCATCAGAGCACTTGTTTCACAGTTTCCATTAATAGTTCACATGCGCAGACACTTAATACACAAAATCGCACTACTTTTACATATCAAAGTCCACTTCAAACCATTATTTAAACAATAATACAGGAGCAGCAAGCCGCCGCCGGTCGAGTTCCCGCCAAAACTCTCCAATCAATGTAATTTTGACAGAATGAGAGATGACAGTAAAAAGTAGGCATATCAATTTGAAATCGTTTAATCGATTGTTTATAGTAAAATAATCGATTTTCCAGATCGATATAGATCTGAATAATCCTTGTCCAATATCGATACAAAAATCTCTCGAATCGGACTTATTCAAGAACTAGCTATAGTTCAAACGATTCAAGAAATACTTTGCATAGTTGGAACATCTGTTCCTTATGACAGACAGAAAAACTCTTCTGTTCTGGGTTCGATCCCAGGGTTGGGCAAATTATTATTGGGTTTTAATAACTTGAAGTTTCCAGTAGTAGCACGGAGTCTGGATTTATGTCCGGTGTTTGGCAATACGCGCAGCCCCTATTACATGGGACGTATAACATAACAGTACTACACACCTCTACCTACTCCTTCTGGGAAATACAGGCCTGATGTTATGTTTATTAATTTAATGATGTTTCTATACAGTTACTTGTATTTACAGTAAATTATCGTCAATAATGTTCTGTGTCTATATTAGGCATGTTTGAAAATGTCGCGATTGATCAAAAATAGATTTGTTAATGCTTGATTTAATAGAGAATCGATTCTAGTATGTTCGATTTCAATCGATTTGGAGATCGTATGTTTTTCATGAGAGAATGACAAGTGACAAGTGACCCTTTAGTGACATCAAAAATAGGAGCGCCAAATACGATACGATTAATGAATATTTCCTAAGATTTATTATAGCCATACGTTACAAACAGTATTAAATACATCATCTTTTGTCACACGATAATATTATTACCATAACAAGTATGACAATATCCTATTTTACTTATAATAACACCTACGTTTCTACTTCTGCCATAGTTGTAACAATATTAATAATAACATTTGTATCTAGTCTGCAAAATTGCTGTTTTAAAGAACACATTTATAATTATTCCAGTAACGATTATTTATTTATTTTTATATGAATTGTCGTAAACTCGTAAGTTATCGTTTAGTAAGACTTAAAGTACACTCTTTTCTAAACGATCATTAGAAAATCCTGAATAATTATCTTTACGAATATTTTTCTTCAGCATTATTCCAAATCAATTCAAAATCGAGTATGACCTCATTCAATAGGTATAGTATATATATATATATATATATATATATATATATTTTAAATTATACTTTTAGGGAATAATATAAAAGAATATAAAGAAATGGTAATTGAATATTTTTATTGTAGCTTCTTTTTGCAACTTTATTCAAAATAAATTCAAGATGTAATACAGATTAAAAAATATACAACAGTTTATTAAAAATTCAAAAATCGATTACAATCGATTGGGCATCCCTAATCATTCTTCGACACCACATGATGTTTGGCGAAGATGGCGGCGATTAATGTTATTAGTCGAGTAAAATACTTTTTACTGTTCATTTTTGCATGCAGCTCCGATTGCATGTCCGATGGTTTTATTACACAGGGCGATTCTGGGCTTTGTCCTTTTCGTATGCCTGCTCTTTTAAAAGTTGAAACTAGTAACTTTAATTATGGAAATAGAAACTATTACCCGTTATCATTACGTGTCTGATAGATCACTTAATTCTTGGGTAATACTCGTATTGATAACTTTCAAATAGAACACCTAGACATAGTATTTTTTTTAATATTTATATAATTTTATTTCTTCGAATCAAACGGTTTTCTGTTATTAAAAAATATTTAACTGTTTTTTTTGATTGGCTAAAAATTCCTTAAAAATTACTATTCCACATTTAAAACTCATCTATATACAAAATAAAATATTTTTAGTTTATTTATTCAGTTATTTTATATAAAAAATGTTTAATTTATTTATTACCTTATTGTTATATTCGTTATTATAATCTACTAATATACTCAATGAATATTAATTTATGTCTGACTATTGTATTCTTTTATTTCTACTATAAATTTTGACTTTGGAATTCATATACTTATCTCTTACAAATTATACACCGTGCAAAGTTTTAGACCAACGTCTAAAAAAACATGCTTAAACGTTGAGAGACACTCGGTTGGAACGAAGTTTCTTTCGTAGTATATTATTATTGATAAACGCTTTATATTATTGATTAACAAATACAAATAAATGAATTACTAGCGTCTATTAAAATGAAGCGTCATTTAAAATAACATAACATTTCTTTCATGGCTAGATAACAAAAAGTGCGAGAGAGATGGATATTATTTCATCTCGCTTCGTTATAGCCGCCAAGGCCGTCTACACTATGGCATAAGAGGTCGTGACGGAAAAATCTTACACTTTTTGTCGTCTAGCCCCCATCCGCCAAATTCGTACCGTCCGATAAGAAGTTCTTTCCAAAAACGTAAAGTGATTTTTCATATATTTTTCATTTATATATTAGATCACACCTAAAATAAATAACGATCGCTTTTTGTATATATTTTAAGTGCTATTCATTTTTGTTTATTTGAAAGAAGTAATTTAAAAACTATTATGATTATTTACAAGGCGAATAAAAAGAACCTAACCTACTTTCCTGTTCGTGAGTTATTTTAACAACAAAGGATATAAATCAAATACTTCCTTGAGAAACAAAATACTGACAATTTAATTTTTATTAAGTTTGATACTCGTTTACTTTAGACATGTCACTGTCTTTTATATATTCTTGTGCATACGAGTACACACAAAAATTAAAACATAGGTTTATTAAAAATAGTGATTTACGTTCTGTAAATAATAGGAACAAACACAAGCTAGTAACACCAATTAGTCGACATTAAAGAGCAATTGCTTCATAGAGCCATATGATGCAATTAATTGTACAACAAAGTCTCTGAAAATATGCAGGTCCTACTGTGAAAAGTTTTTATTAGGCAAAAATTGTTTAATAAGGGTTAATATGCTACTAAAGCGTACACGATTCATAATCACCAATGAGGATAAGATGAGCGCTACCCATACTGTTTCTAAAGGTTTTCCTATTTAATTGTACAACATATAACATGTATGAACATTTTTAGACATTAAAAATTAATGTCTGAAAAAGTTCCACTTACTTTCTTGCTGGTTCTTACCAGGACAGAGAGAGAGATATTTTTCCGAACCAGTGGTATAACCATAAATGAGATTCAATAAGTATTCTTGTCTATTGTATTGAATAAAAATTATATTATTCTTATATGTTCTATTTACGTTGGAAAATTTTAGAGAAATGAAATCTAACTCATTTTGTCAAATTTGTCCGTTTTTCATTGGTCCCGGTTGGTTGGTATTGATTATTCTGCATTTGCTTTGCTACATCTGAAGTAACACTTATGCACCTATTAGAATCTACGGAAGGTGAAGCAAAGATATTTTTCGCATTTATAATAATAATTACATACCTACTATTTATTCTCTTTCTTTCCCTTACTATGGGTCCATGCCCACAGCTAGTGATGGATTTTTGCATGCTTATATATAGCTATAATGCCATACAAAGCAAAAAGCCGTTTGGATTAAATATAAGAAATGACTAAAGCGCCATTTATAGGAAGTTATTAGATCTTGCTGACATTTCCTATGGTCAGGATCAGTTCACACAGAGACGCAACAATGCTTGAAGAGGCCAGTGGTTTCGAACTGCGCAACGCGCATCCGCGAGACGCATCGCTCTTGCACGCTGCACCTACCGACGAAGCACCGCAGCGTCGTGAATCGTGATACGTCGCGCTATATGTATGTCGCGAGGCATCTCGAGGCGCAGCGAGATGCCGGGGGACACTTTCGAATTATCACAATAAAATGTGAATCTTTTTGTCGAGTAAATAAACTTATATTTTGTGTCACTATCTTAAGTGCACGCCGCCTCGCGTCGCGTCACGTCTCGGTGTTAACCGAGGGTCTGCGGGTCAAACTCTTTTACACCGCTACCACGTAGCAGTTTTTTTTTTTAAATAAAGCCTTTTATTAATTTTGTTATAATTAATTAAATGACTATTATAAACATTATAACACATCTTTGTAAATTAGAAAATACTCAAAACATAAAGCGGAGAAACGGTTGAAATATTTTATCTAGGAAGAAATGTAAAAGCTTTTAAAATTTTCAAGCTCGATAACTTCTTTCCAACAACTCCCCGGGCAAAGCCTAGAAGTTACACAAATAATCTGAGGAAAATAGTTTTGCGTCTCGACGCCTCACAACAACATATTTTGCGTCAGTCTGTTGCGTTTACCGCTTTGTTTCTCTTTAGAGTTACGGAAAAGTCTATATAAGACTCGTTTCTTTAGTTAGTAAAGCTTCAGGCAGCTTGGTCTCTTATTACTCGATTATTACATAGTTATGCTATAGAAAAAATAATAAAATAACTTAAATCGTTTACTCTGTATAAAATTTTAATATACAAACAGTATTTCGTTTTTCATACTGATTTCAGTTTAATTATTACCTTCAATATAAGAGCCTACTCTTTTTAAAAGGCCGGCAAAGGATCTGCTATTGCCCTGGTGTTGCAGTTTTTCATGGGCGGCGGTAGTCATTTAGCATCAGGTGAACCGCATTCTCATTTGCCCCTTATCCTTCTTTATTATTTAACAGTGGTAAAGCCACGCGGCAGCTTTTGCTGTCGCACGGATGGGCCGGCTCGAACCGGGGTGGTACCACGACCTCACAGAATACCAGCGTGAAGTAGAGGCTTACCTCTACGTTTCGCATGGTGAGTGCAGTTGGCCGGAGGCCCTTTTTACTGGAAATGAGGCATTCCATCTTAGCCCTCACGGGTGACAACGCATTTGCATTTTGGTTCGCAAACGAGGATAGATGTAGATGTATATGGGCCGCAGCCACCACTTACCATCAGGTGGACTGTGTGCTCTTTTGTCACCCTTATCCTATAAAAAAATTCTATAAAAACAAATACCTGTTAATTACGGTCTTAAATGCATATAAATTTGATTATACCCATAATAAAATCGTCTGCTATAATATACTTATAGTAAATAATATTTTATTATGATTTTGTAAATCTAATGAATATTTAAAGTTATTTTCTTAAAACAAGTCTTATGCAAAATCATAGCAGTTTACCCAGTGACGACAACTATTAAGAAAACTCATAATTTATCATAATATACGTACAAACCATAACTTCGAAAGTATATGAGCCTCTTGTGTACCATTATCAGATTAGAAACTTATTGAATGCTAAGCTTAAGTAGGCTTTATATTTAAGTCATCGTTCAATCTTAAATTTGATGTACTCGTACGTACATAAATTATCCAAAAAAAATGTACCAGTTTAATTTATTTATTATGTTCTTCCACCCCGTGCATTGGTCTCTCATCAAGGTTATCCAAGGGAATTTCTGTAAGACATTACTTCCATCTCTTCACAGGGAGGATGACTCACTGGCCCACGCCACAAAAGAAAAAGCCGATCGTTCAGGCTTCATTTTTGCGACCAACTCTACTCTTGATGACAGGGGAATACGCCGCCATCATCACGCGGTGTGAGTTCTCTATACCTACAGTCTGTTTACAGTTATTTTACTTTCAGTTATAAAATTGAGTAACATGAGCTCTGTGCTCCTTTTTTTTACGTGGGGAAATGCCTACGCATACCCGCCTTGCGGGGGCAAGGACGGGTTATGTCGTACTCGCACCGACTAAAACCCCATGGTTTTCGCCCTTCGTCGCATATTGGCAGAGCCACGGGAACGCTTTCGCACACATCCGCGGCCAGTTTCGACCACCCCTTCTCGGGGGAGGACCCCACTCCCCATTCTCCTTCTCAGGCAAGGCGCACCAGGAACACAATGCACGCCCCCTCCACGGCCGCCAACTGCAGGCCTGGGGCCAGGAAAATCGAGCGCTTAGTAGCACCCGCTTTCCCAACCCCAGCGGCGGATCTGGTCTCTGGCTCCGCCGCCAACCAAGTTTTGGCCGACCAGTAGGGAGAGCGGTGCCTCGTAATACCGACACTCCTCATCCCCCGCGGCCACACCACCACCGCATCAACATTGCGGCCCCGTCAGAGTCGCGGAGTAAAGGGCGAGTGGCGCATCGCCATACCAACACTCCTCTTCCTCCGCGGCTTCACCTCGGCTGCAGCGGTAGGGGGAGAGGACACCCCTCTCACCACAGCCCACCGACTCACATCCGAAGTGGGCTCGCTAAACCCACTCGGAGTGGCCACCTCTGGCCGCCCCTACACCACGGGCCAGCCAAGGGGTTCCTCTTTGTTCACCGCGGGTGACCAAGCAACGGCTACTAAGCGCCCCCGCCACGACAAGTCAGGAACCCGTTCGGGGGGAGCTCTGTGCTATATATATGCTCTCTCCTATATACGCCCTTCAGGCACATTTGTGTGCTGGGTTGGTAACTGGCTCGCGTCGTGAGACGTAAAAATGGCCACATATCTCTTTTATCGAGTTCGTCCGACGGTCACCAAAAGAGGTCCGAAATAGTCCACCCCGGTGTAGGTGAAGGGGCGCTTGTGGTGAGCTAAGCGACATGTTGGCAGGTCCCCGGTTCTCGGATGCGGCGGTACTTGCGTCTTCATTCTGCAGAATAGGCATCTTCGTAGTATTGTGCGTACGATAGGGCGCAGTCTCAGTACTCAATACTGCTGCCGACACTCGTTGACTGTGCCTCTACACTGATGTATAGCCTGCACCTAGATCTTGACTGTATGATGATCACCGTCAATTATCAGCGGGTTCTTGAATTCTTCCTCCATGTTGCAGACCGCTCGAATACGGCTTCTAAGTCGTAGTGTGCCGTTTATTGACTTGACGCTGAGCTGGCGAAGGCGGCTCTCTTTGTTGATCGGCTTCCTGCTGTTTAGGCTGTCTATTTCTTCCACAAAGGATTCTTCTTGGGAGGATTGCATCAGGAGTTCTTCAGCTGTTTTAAGCAGCTCGGCTGTGACCATTAACGGCTTTATGTCTTCTGGCGACCGCTTCTTTGTCGTCGTGTGCGCCTGATATTTTACTGTAGCTTTGTTCTTTTTCCAAGTGGGATCAGCCGCTTTATTCTTCTTTGTTTTTTTGTAGTTGACTCTCTGTTTGGTGGTTCTGCAGAGTTGAATGAACTGTAGAACACGTGCTGTTGAGTATCGGAGTCAGTCCCAGTTGGAGAACTTCGCTGGATCAGGTAGACCTTCTGCAAGCTTCAATCTTCCTTTGTTGCTCACGTGAAGTGTCTTCTCTTTGTCGGAAGGTCCTTCCGCTGTTGCTCTTGCAGTTTCCGTCGGCCAATAGTCTTCTGTTAGGTATAAGCAGTCAGGTACTTTGAACCATCGATGGTCTTTATTAAATGCTGCTGGTACGTCTCGTGTGGGGTCGTCCGCCACGTTCAGCTTTGTCGGAACCCAGCGCCAGTCGTTGACTTTGGAACTCTCTTCTATTGCTGCTAGACTATGAGTTACGTAGGGCTTGTATGAACGTGACCCTGTCCTTATCCAGGTTAGTACTGTCTTGCTGTCCGTCCAGAATACTTTGCGGTCAGGTTTCTTCTCGTGTTCTTCGACCACTGTTTCTGCGAGTCTGATGCCCATGACTGCTGCCTGTAGCTCCAATCTTGGGATGGACGTCAATTTTAACGGTGCCACCTTTACTTTCGCCATAATGAGGGTGTAGCAGCCAGGCTAATCAACCCTAAATCGTTTAATAAATAAATTAATAACTTTACCCTGCTGCTACCATAACGCAAAAGGTGAAGGTCTGAAGAAAACATTTATTTCCTAATTACCGCCTGCTACTGAGATACTGCGGGCTGCATATCGATGCGAGATAATTTGACGTATATATTTAACGTTCTTATATAGAAACAAGAAACAGCCGCAAATATCATCAGCACCGCATCGTCTTCACACGCCGGCTATCTTCACGCATCCGTCGACTATTTTCGAGCCGTTTCTTCAACGCCGCAGCTTCGCTTCTTCTTGCTGTTCCGGAGATGTGTCCCACGCCGCCGCCGCTCGGCAATAATGCGCGCGCGCCGGTCAGCAACGCAGCTACGAGAAACGATCCACGAGTCTAACGCCGGCAAACGGAGTGCGACATACATATAATAGTTGTACATAATATTTTATTGATTAAACTTTATTGGTCAAAATGTATGTATTGTAATTGGCTAAGTAAATAAAATATTTTACTACTGGTAAACTAAGGACGTAGCCGTGCATATAAATATAGGCAGGGTTAGCTGAACAAAATATACACCATATACACCATTCGCTTGCACATCAGAAAAAATAGTTTTATTTCTCCGCTCCTAGACCAATCGGAGTCTGTTTATAGTGGACACTATACACCACTATTACATTGGTGACCCCGTTACGAACACCGAGAAGGAAGATCCCTGCAAGAATAATAGGAAAAATATCAAATAAATATCAAGGAAGACTTCAGAATATAAAATCAGTGAACTCAAGACGTCATTATGGAGCGAGAAGCGAAGAAATCCGACGCATATACATCAAACCCGGCCTATGACTAAGTAACAAATACCAGTTTCTTCTCGAAGAAA
Organism: Parnassius glacialis; assembly: GCA_033319125.1. Lineage (NCBI taxonomy): Eukaryota > Metazoa > Arthropoda > Insecta > Lepidoptera > Papilionidae > Parnassius > Parnassius glacialis. Next base: position 32,901,521 of record JAVANC010000013.1, on the reverse strand, counting down.
TTCGGAAGCTATCATTCGAAGTCGCCGCGCTCAAAGCTTCCCAGCATCAAAACTGTTACCAGCAACAGTACAACCAGCGCAATCAGCAACACCGAAGATCACCTTTTCGTCGCAACCGCTCTGCAAGTAGAAGTCGAACAAACTCAAGAACAAGACCCCCTTACTGCTACTATCATCGACGTTTCGGGTTCGAGGCAAGAAAATGCACAACACCGTGTACATTCAAAAATAAAAATATGAAGTCGGAAAACTAACTAATACGCTTGATGCGAAGGGATCGGGCGTAATAGAAAAGTTTTACCGTCTTTTCGTCACCGATAAAAAAAGCAAGCTTACCTTCCTTATCGCCACCAGAGCGAATATCTCAGTTTTACCGCCGAGACAAAAACAGAAAATGAAGCCACTGGATTTTCAACTCTACGCAGCAAACAATACAGTGATTCCTACATATGGAGAAAAAACAATGGAACTGGATTTAAACCTACGCCGACCATTCAAATGGAGATTCATCGTCGTTAAAGTCAGCAAACCAATCATCGGTGCTGATTTTCTTCAACATCACCAGTTAATCGTCGACATCAAAATAGAAGAGTCATCGACGGGAAAACCAATCTTGCATCTCAGTCTTTCGTCCAAGAAACCAATCTGCCCACAATAAGAAGCATAGATGTACAACAATCGTATCACAAGATCCTTGAAGAATATCCTGGAATCACAATAATAACTTCAATGAAATTAACACCGAAGCACGACGTTGAACATTTCATCGAAACCAATGGACCACTACTTCATTGCCGTGCACGTCCAATCGCACCACACCGATACTAGAAAGTTTGAAAGGAATTCGAAAACATGATCGAGCAAGGAATATGCCGTCCAAGCAAAAGCCCTTGGTCATCACCACTTCACGTTGTACCGAAGAAGAATGGAGAATTACGAGTTTGTGGAGATTACAGAAGACTGAATTCTATTACCACTCCTGACCGCTACCCAATACCGCGAGTCAAGGATTTCACTCATCAACTGTCAGACAAGACTATATTCTCCACCATCGATCTCAACCGAGCTTACCGACAAATCGCGATGAAAACATAGAGAAGGCAGCAATAATTACCCCAATGGGATTATTCGAGTTTCCAAGAATGACCCCAGGACTGAAGAACGCTGGTCAAACCTTTCAAAGATTCATACACGAAGTACTTCATGGACTGGATTTCGTTTTCGCATTCATTGATGATCTCCTTGTTGCAAGCCCTGATAAAGAAACGCACGAAACCCATCTACGCACCGTGCTACAGGGATTAGAAGACTATAGAATCACAATCAACCCTTTGAAATGCATATTTGGACAACAAGAAGTTCAATTTCTTGGTTTCACCGTCAGTAAGGAAGGAATCAAACCGCCTACTGAAAAAGTCAGAGCAATCATCGATTATGCGAAACCTAAAACAATCGAAGAACTAAGGCGTTTTCTTGGAATTATCAACTTTTAAAGAGAACACATACCTAAAGCCGCTGAAATCCAAGCACCACTTCAAACTTACCTTCACAACACGAAGAAAAACGATAAAACGTTAATCGAATGGAACAATGAAGCAACGAAGGCATTTTAAGCTTGTAAAGTTGCGATCCAAAATGCAGCTTTGCTCGCTTACCCATCACACGAAGCACCCCTTGCTATCTTCAGCGACGCGTCCGATCTCTCAGCGGGAACTGTACTCCAACAATACATTAATGGGAAATGGCAACCACTTGGCTATTTTTCGAAGAAGTTCTCCGATACTAAACGTAACTACAGTACATTCGACCGAGAGTTACTCGCTATCTACATGGCTATCAAGCACTTCAGAAAAACGTTCGAGGGTCGAAACCTGATCGTTTTTACCGACCACAAGCCATTAACATATGTACTTCAGAAGAAACCATCACCATCGGAAACACCACGACGAGCAAGACAACTCATTTTCATAAATGAATTCACGACCGACATACGTCACATCAGTGGGAAGGACAACATAGTCGCCGACACAATCAGTCGCATACCAATCGACAGTGTAACGTGCCCTACATCAATCGACTATCACAAGATCGCCATAGCACAAGACAGAGATAGCGACAACATCAAACATCTATCGATGCAAAGTAACTTGTCCATCAAGCAAGTTACAATGCCAATGACGCACCTACCTATCTACTGTGAAGCCTCAACATCAACCATGCGACCATCAACCATACATACCAGAAGAATGTCGTCGCGAAGTCTTCAATGCACTGCACAACATCAGTCATCCAGGTGTTAGAGCATCCAGAAAACTCATCACTGGAAAATTCTTTTGACCTTCAATACAAGTGGATGTTGGCAACTGGGCGAAGCAATGCATTCAATGGCAAAAATGCAAAGTACAATGACATACATCAAGCAGCCTAGCTTCATTTCCACCTACGGAGAGATTCGAACACCTGCACGTTGACATCATTGGACTATTACCTACTTCACCGCAAGGACATCGTTACCTCGTAACAATGATCGACAGAACAACAAGATGGCCAGAAGCAATACCTACCGATGATACTTCAGCTGAATCCGTCGTGAAGATAATTTATGAAAATTGGATTACTCGTTTCGGATCACCCAAAACCATCACAACATATCAAGGAAGAAACTTCGAAAGCAACCTATTCCTCAAACTTCTTCAAACTATGGGAATACAGAAAACACGTACAACGGCATACCATCCTCAATCAAACGGAATAGTCGAACGACGGCATCGTACATTGAAGACCGCACTCAAAACTCGTTTATCTCAACATACAAAGTGGATTGATGAGCTACCTACAGTGCTACTTGGACTACGAGCAACACCGCGTGCAGACACTAGTCTTGGCGCCGCTCAGCTAACCTACGGCTGTAGCATAAGACTACCGTGTGACTTCTTCACTTCAACATCATTAAATAATCAAGAAATTAATTACGATTTTGTAACTCAGCTTCGAGAATCCATCAACAAAATCTTATCGTCGAAACACACATCATCACACGGAAATAATAAATCAGTATTCATTCATCAAGATTTGAAAACATGCAAGCAAGTTTTTGTTAGAAACGACGCAGTGAAGAAACAATTTCAACCAACCTACGATGGACCGTATAAAGTATTAGAGCGAAATAGCAAGACTTTTAAATTACAAACACCCGGAAGGAAATCAACAATTATATCGATCGACCGACTAAACCCTGCCTATATTATTAACGAGGATACTTCATAGGATTCACCATTATCATCATCATCATCTCAACCACCAGCGAAGAAGTTTGAAAACCCATCATCTACATCAACCAAGATGAAACCTATTCTAAAAACTACGAGACATGGTCGAGTCTTTAAGCCTGCGGTACGCTTTCGCTAGGGGGAGAGTGATGTAGCAGCCAGGCTAATCAACCCTAAACCGTTTAGTAAATAAATTAATAACGTTACACTGCTGCTACCATAACGCAAAAGATGAAGGTCTGAAGAAAACATTTATTTCCTAATTACCCGCGGCTACTGAGATACTGCGGGCTGCATATCAATGCGAGATAATTTGACGTATATATTAAACGTTCTAAATAGAAACTAGAAGCAGCCACAAATATCATCAGCGCCGCACCGTCTTCACACGCCGGCTATCTTCAAGCATCCGTCGACCATTTTCGAGTCGTTTCTTCAACGCCGCAGCTCGCTTCTTCTTGCTGTTCCGGAGTTGTGTCCCTCGCCGCCGTCGCTCGCCGATTACGCGCGCGCGCTTTTTTTTTTGCTCCCGAAGCAATTGGAAAAGGGCTACCACAGAGGGAGGCGGAAAATGCATTATGAATACCACGACAGCCGGTCTGTCCTGGTTATGCGGGACTCACTGCCTACCGGGGGACCTAAGTGATACCCGCTAAAAACCGCCTTTAGAGACTGGCAACTAGCTGTTTAAAGCTTCTTATGCCGTATCGGAAGCGACCCTCTTTTGGGAAAAGAGGGCGCAGACCAGGGCGCGCGCGCCGGTCTGCACCTCTTTTATAGCCCCGTACAGCTACACAGCTACGAGAAGCTATTGACGAGTCTTACGCCGGCAAACGGAGCGCGACATACATATAATAGTTATACATAATATTTTATTGATTAATGTTTATTGGTCAAAATGTACCTTCTGTGTACTAAATATCGGGAATTTGTCAATAAAACAAAAAATACAAATTATTCATCTAAATTTATTTTATCGCCTTCAAAGTAGGCCCCATCGCTTGCAATACAACATCTCCAACGCTTCACCCAGTCTTCCATACATTTTTCATAGGCTATTTGCGGTATGGCCTTTAGCTCATTCAGCGAATTTTTTGTTATGGCTTCTATCGACTCAAAACGTTTTCCTCGAAGTGGTAATTTTAACTTGGGAAATAAAAAAAAGTCAGACGGAGCCATATCAGGTGAATACGGTGCTTGGTCGAGAACTTTTGTTGAATTTTTCGCTAAAAACTCTTACACTATAATGGCTGTGTGTGATGGTGCATTAGCATGGTGCAGCATCCATGAGTTGTGTTGCCACAAATCTGGACGTTTTCGGCGGATACTCTCACGCAAACGCTTCATGACGCCTAAATAATATTTTTTATTCACTGTTTCTCCCTTTGGAAGGAATTCGGAGTGAACCACACCACGGTAGTCAAAAAAAACTGTCAGCATCACCTTGATTTTGGAGCGACTTTGCCGCGGTTTTTTGGGTTTCGGCTCATTTTCGAGACGCCATTCTGAAGACTGTTGGCTTGTTTGCATGTCGTACTCATAAACCCATGTCTCGTCGCCAGTTATTATACGTTTCATAAAGGTCGGATCCGTAGAAGCTCGGGAAACCATGTCTTCAGCGACATGCTTTCGCTGCGCTCTTTGAACAAAATTGAGCTCTTTTGGAACTAGTCGAGCGGCGACGTGTTTCATGCCTAAAATGTCAATGAGAATGTTGTGGACGGACTTAAAAGATATGTTCACCTCACTAGCCAACTCTCTCAGTTTCATACGTCGATTTTCGAGCACTAGCTCGCTTGCCCCCTCTCCTATTAAAAAAAAAACTAGCTTCTTGATTTTGTTGATGTTTTCTTTGGTCGTAGCGTTTGAAGGTCTACCAGAACGAGGCAAGGCTACTACTACTTCTCGGCCTTCTTTAAAAGCCTTATACCATTCATAAGCCCTTGTTTTCGATATACACGATTCGCCGTAGGTATTTCGCAACATTTTTAGTGATTCACCACATGAAATATCATTCGAAACACAAAATTTAAGGCACACTCTTTGTTCAACAATATTTTCCATTGTAAAAATCGCCGAGAACTCAAAACTATGACCAACAAAAAGTGTAGTTTAAAACAAATTAAATGACAGATCCCGCTCAAACTTTGCGCGCTAAACCAGTACAGTGCTACCAACATGCAGTAAAAAAATTAGAACGACCTCTTTTACGCGGGTCTTTTTATTGACATATTCCCGATACTTCTTACACAGAGTAGTATGTATGATAAATGGCTAAGTAAATAAAATACTTTTCTATTGGTAAATTAAGGATGTAGCCGGGCTATAAATATAGGCAGGGCTAGCTGAATAAATACACCATTCGCCTGCACATAGTAAGGCATATCAAGAAATAGTTTCATTTCTCCGCCACTAGACCACTCGGAGTCTATTAATAGTGGACACTATACACCACTATTACAAGGGATAGGTGGACCTCGCCTACTGCTGTTACAGCTCTCCAAAAGAGAACCGCAGAGTAGGCTGACTCGCTTGCATCGCTGAAGACGTGAAGTTCTAGGGAGGCCGATTCGCTGTAGTGAAGATATTGCCACGGGATCGCTACTTCGTGGAGGCCTTTCAGATGCTCCATCCACATTTCCCAATGCTCCGCCAAGTCTTCGTCGATCTTGCCGTCCAATGCTGTTCCTCTACGCCAGACTTCCTGGAGGAGTTGTTTTGCCCTGATGGTGATAGGCGAGGCGAATCCGAGCGGGTTGAAGAGCGACATCACTATTCTCAGTGCTTCCCTTTTCGTCGGCTGCTTCCCTTTTAGGAGTGTTGAGGGTATTCTGGCTAAGTTGAGGTTGAAGGTGAGTTCGTCTGAGTTGATCTTCCAGATAACACTCAGAACTCGTTCCGTCTTTCCTTCTGTTTTGTAGAGTTCCATGTCTTCTGTCTGGTTATCTTCTCCAAGTGTCTCTAGGAGTGACGCTGAGTTCGATTTCCACTGTTTCAACTCGAAACTGGCTTTCATGGGCAAGGCTCGTACACTCTCGTGATGCGTTTGGCATCTTCGAGGGTTCTGAAGCTGTCCAAGTAGTCGTCGACGTAATGCTTCTTTATGATGGCAGCTGCGGTTTCTGGGTAAGTTTCCCCGTGCTGTTTGGCGTTCAGGTTCTTGACGTAGATTGCTGTCGAAGGCGAACTCGATGCTCCGAAGATTAAAGATGTCATTCTGTATTCTTTCGAAGGTTGGTTGTCTCGTCGATCCCCACGCCACAGGTAACGCAATGCATCCCTGTCTTGTACTCGCAACTTGACTTGCATGAACATCTTGATGTCCGCCGTAACCGCGTTCATGTGTTGTCGGAAGCGCATGACGACACCTGGTAGCGATTGTAGTAGGTCAGGCCCCTTGAGTAGCATGTCATTAAGTGCCACCCCTTTGGTCTTGGCTGCGGCATCGTGTACCACCCGCAATTTCTCTGGTTTCATTGGGTTGACTACTGCAAAGTGAGGTAGGTGCCAAGTCTTATCAGCTGTCTTCTGTTTTGGGGCAGGTTCGGCGTACCCCCCTTTGCGATGAGAGCGTCCATTTGTTCCACGTACTTCTTCTTTAATGTGGGGTCACGATCGATCTTCTTTTCTATATTGAAGAGCCTCTTCAGCGAGTTTTCGTAGTTGTCTGGTAACCTGACATCGTCTTTGCGCCAGAAAAGACCGTTCTGAAATCTTCCTTCTTCTATCTATCTTTGTTGTGGTCCTTTCCAAGATACGAAGTGCTTGTTCTTCTGGATCAGTCTTCGGTCTCTTTGGTTTTATGCAGAGTGCGTCCATCTCGAAGTATCGCTTCAGGAGGTCTTCTAGATTCTCGTCTGGATCCTCTGCGATGTGTGACACGAAATCGATGTTCTGTCCGAAGCTTCGTGTCTGGCTTCCGTGGAGTACCCAACCTAGTGACGTGAAAGATGCCACTGGGTGGTTCTTGTCTCCTTTTCTTACTTATGATGTCAGCAGAAGATGCCAGTTATCTTGACCGATCAGCACTCGTGGCTTTACGTTTGCATATGTGAGATGTCCTTGGATATCAGAGAGGTGTTAACACTCTTCCACTAGTTCCTGTGGAACCCGTTGAGATGAGACTTGCAGGTTCTTCACTGTGCGTGCTTGTATTTGCTCTTCATGATCGTTGAGCCCTTTTAGTTTGATGGTGACTCTCCTTGATGCTGACTCTGATACTTTCTTGTCGTGGATGGTTTTTATCTTCAGTGGGTCTATGGGGCCCGTTGCCCCGACGCTTGTTACTATGCTATCGTCGACGAGCGTGACTGTTGAGCTGTCGTCCATCAATGCGAAGGTGTTGACAGCTCCTTTTGGTCCTTTGACCTGGATCGGTAGGATTTTTCAATACGATTGCTTCTTGACGGTCCAAGTTGAGTTGATGACCTCTGTCGCTCCCTTGATTTTCTTGTTCTTCTGTATCTTCCGACTTATTTTCGTAGTGCAGCATCTTGTGGTGGGAGTACTTGCAGCTGTTGACATTACATGACTTGGGTCGGCAGTGGTGTGTCTTGTCCCTATAGCGAAGACAACTGAAGCAAAGGCGCTTGGACTTGGCCATGTTGCATCTTCCATTTGCATCTAACTTCTTGAGTTGTTCACATTCTGTGGCGTTGGTGTGTCCCGTATCTTCATATACGACGCACCTTGGTGTGTGTGTTCTCTCAGTCACATTGTTGATCCTTTCAGTCTTCCTTTGTGGTGCGGCTGTAGTAGGTAGTGTCATCTGTTCGCGCAGCGCGTAGGGTCCACACAATTCTGCTTCCCTTTTGTACTCTCCTCTCCTCTATCTTGATGAGGCAAGGGTCTTCACGTGGCTGCATGGCTGAGAAGTCGTAGTATCTATAACGCAGAGTTGGCGTCAGTTTGTCTACTATTGTCTTCGAGAGTTCAGGATTGTTTTTTTTACAGGACAAGGGTGACAAACGAGTACACAGTCCACCTGATGGTAAGTGGTTGCTGCGGCCCATAGACATCTACATCTATCTTCTATTACAAATAAAAATGTACTGATACTGCACAAATGCACTGATATCACAATTTTACTGCCGCTACTTTGAATTCTTTTTGGAATGATAAGATGATTAATAATAATTGATTCAACAGAAAAATCCAAGTAGGTTTTCAGTACGACTGAAGTACTTAACAGCAAGTTTTGCTAACCTAGCGAGAAACAGATGTGAGAGTTAAAATAACTCTGAACGGACTTTAATTTACGATTCACACAATGCTCAGTACGCAAAGCACTCCTATCTCTTAACATCCACAAGTCGTGAGGGCCTGACGGAATCTTCCGAACTCTGCTGAGGACGTATACTCCAGAGTTTGCACCGGTTCTAACGCATCTTTTCCGGCACTCCTACTCTCTAGGCGTATTTCAGAATTTAAAGAAAAGAGCTACCGTAGACCCGATCTAAAAAATGTAACCGTCCAACTACAGACCTAGCGCCATCACCTCCTTGTTTTTGAAAATAATGGAATCCTTAAATAATTAAACATAAGGAGTAACAGCTGATTACTGACCCCCAGTTAGTTAGGACATAGCGAAGGCCTTTGACGGGGTTTTGCACAAAGCGCTTCTTTTGAAACTTCTTTCTTATGGGCTTCCCAAAAAATTATGCATTTGGATCACGAGTTTTCTCTTAGATCAAAGCACCAGTGCATACTCGACGGTGCATAGTCCGATTCCAATCCTGTGAATACTTGTGTTCTACAACGCTGCGTGCTATCGCCTACTCGTTTTCTTCTGCATATCAACGATAAACCAGTGACATACGTGGGCACAATGAAATGATCGGGAATAAGAAAAGCCACATGCACGGTATAGCTAAATTGTATTTTATTGCTTTTCGAAGTATTTTCCATTCAACTTAATGCACTTTTCCATTCGTGCAAACCAATCATTTTTTTTTATAGGATAAGGGTGACAAACGAGCACACAGTCCACCTGATGATAAGTGGTTGCTGCGGCCCATAGACATCTACATCTATCCTCAATTACAAGTCAAAATGTAGATACGTTGTCACCCGTGAGGACTAAGATGGAATGCCTCATTTCCAGTAAAAAGGGCCTCCGGCCACCTGCACTCACCAAGCGACACGCAGAGGTAAACCTCTACTTCACGCTGGTTTTCTGTGAGGTCGTGGTACCACCCCGGTTCGAGCCGGCCCATCCGTGTGGCAGCAAAAGCTGCCGCGTGGCTCTACCACTAAGTAAATTTAATTTCATTAAAACAGTAATTCCAGTCTGAAGTTAATGTTGACAAAATGGCTGATTTGTATGCTTCCACAGCTGCTTCGGGGTCTTCAAACCGTTAACCGCGTAACAAATCTTTCATTCTAGGGAATGTAAAGACATCGTTTGGGCTCAGGTCAGGACTATACGGAGGATGGCTCATCAGCTCAACGTTTTCCTGCTTCAAAAAATCATTTGTTCCGAGTCATCTTTCTGCGTTCCTGTACAGCAATTGTAGCAACATTCCCCTTTTTTGAGACAAACGTAGCGACCATTTTCTTTGACACGCTGCGGGAGCGAACCACTTTCGTTGGTTTGACCTCGTCTTCGAAGACCCAAACTGCTGACTGATGTTTTCTTTCAGGTTCGTATAAATAAATCCATGATTCGTCACCTGAGACGATATTAAAACGGCATTTGACTTTCCTCCGTTGAAACGTTGCAGAGTATTCCGGCACCAATCTACACGAGCCGTTTTTGCTCTTCGGACAAATTGTGGAGAACCCAGCGGGAAATTAGCTTTCTTACACACAGCTCATTATGTAATATCGACTGAATTGTAGTCATTCCGATACTGATAACAGCCCGAATCTGCTCGTATGTCACATGACGGTCATCTAATATGACCGATATTCTTATTCGACCTACAGAAGAAACAGTGCAGAGCGACACGCGACCGCGTCGGCACTTGGCATACCAGCGGTATATTGTCGTTTGACTCGTTGCTTCAACATCATAAATCGAAACGAGTTCGCTAAGACATTTATCTTGAAATAAGCCGCGACGAAAATTGTGATAAATTATGGCACGGAAATGTTCACGCGTGAGGTCCATTTCTGTTAACGACGTGTCAACATTAAACCAACATAGTTTTTGTTTTTCAACATTTTTTTTAAATTGTTTGAATATCATTAGGATTCTAAGAGGCTAGTATTCAAATTCTAAAAAAGGGTTTATTGTAACTCAAACCGAAATATTCTATTCCCGACCATTTCAGTGTGCCCCTCCATATATTCTAGCCCCCACGACCATATATATTATTAGTATTAAGTTAAGAATAAAAAAGTAGTCTTATAAAAGTCCTAAACAGAACAATACGTCCCCTTCATTAACACCTTTCAAACATTACAATGCAGATGACAGTACTGGCGATGTCGAATACTGGAGTAAACTTGTGCCTGAAGACCAGTCTTTGTTAAAACAAGTATCGAATTGCTAACGACTAAATCTTGTCCAGTTAAATCTCCAGAAGACGCAATTTTGCGCGTTTTTTGCTAAAAAGAACCCCTATGTTGTTTCTTTTCAATTTCAGAGCACTCTATTCTTTATCTCCGCTAGCATCGGAATCCTCAGCGTCGATATTATATCAAATAACGTGCAGTTTCGTGGTCGAGGTAGTGCGGGGTAGAGCGGGACAGTATTTCATGCCGGCACACAGCTTTTACAAGGCGCAAGTTCAGCCTCTCATAGAATACTGTTCCCATCTCTTGGCCGCTCTTTCTACGTGATCGCATCCAGCGCAGAGCGATGCAAATAGGCGACGATCGAATTTTTTCTGATTGACTTAACTCACTGGCGCTGCGAAGAGATTTAGCTTCTCTTTGCATATTCTGTCGCATCTACTACTGGGGGTGCTCAGAGGTTTCATTCAGGCTAATTCCAGTCACTACATTTCACCATTGCACATCGTGTCCAGTATGGTAGGTTGCATATATTTCAACAATATTATAATGAAGTAAGAACTAAGAGCGCACCTAATGATAAATATCTACTGTAGCTGACTAAAAAGAGAGGGTGCTTAATTATTATGGCTCATTTTTTCTTCAAATCAATACAAATCATTGGATGCACTTATACTTGATGATATAGATCGATATAAATCCTAATCCGTCTGGGCAAAATAGGAATCCTAGCGACTAAAAAGAGCTAATATCGAAGCATTTGCTAAATAGGCAATCCTGCAAGTCAGCCTAAAACTCCAACCTTTAACTTATTTAAAACAATATAATGATAAACTACCTTCCAAGCACCGGATAGTTAGTGGTAACTGCAGCCAACTTCCAAAAAATCAGACTTCATGTGCGTTGTCAACCCTGAGAACTACGACCAATATGAAATATCTCGTAACTATTGGGTTACGAGATATTTCTTCATATATATCACATATTAATGTGTTCGTATGGAGAGATGGAGTGGTATCTACACAAATTATCTCATGATAAAAAAGGAAACTTGCAGATAGTGCATTAAAAGTGCATTTTATTAGTGGTAGAATCACGGTGTAACTGTATTACGCTTGCAGCACAAATGAGTCAGTTCGACCGGCAAAAGATCGCGCTCCCACGTTACAGCAACATAATGCTGCAAACAAATTTTGTATGATGAATGAGAAGAAACGGACACCCTTGTAACTGCTAGCGAGGCATTCTATCTGTGACCTCATGGATAACAATACATCTGCACTTTCCTTAGGATTAACATAGTAAATTTATAAAAGTAAATATAGTAATGTTGATATTTTCAATTTTTCTTAAACTTTAAACGCAAACTTATTCTGAAGCTGTCTAAAACTAACAAGCCGTAACTGTCACATAACGTACATCTACTCTATAACTCCATCTGTATTATCACAATTCTGTAAAAATATCAATTTGAAAAGCATGTCGTTATAATAGTAATAATAGAACTATAAGTTATACAAAATATACGAAATGATATGTAACATATTTATTTTATTTATTCTAGTTTCTTCAGTGAATATCATTTTATTTTTGTTATTTTATTAATTTTATTAAAACTGTTAATCTAAATCTAAACAAAAATCTATACAAATCACAAAATGTAGGACGATATACTGCAAATGTATGTAAAATATTATGTATTTAGATTATATTAAGTTACAATTTTACCTCTCTGCTTTGTAAGTGTTATTCAGCATGTTGTGAAACTCTGTTGTTGGCTAAGTGTATTAATATATATATTTAAGTATGTTTTTTAAAAATATGATGTTGAGTTTCCTAATAAAAAAAAAGATGTCTATGTATAGTCGTTCTAGCGTCAACTATTGGTTAGGCCCATTATACATAACAAGAATGCATCTACTGCTTAGATGCACAGACCGCGGCCCCCCGGTCGAATACTGGTGGCCCGCCGACAGCAAAAATAATACTCTCGTACATTCGAAAAATATTGAATTATATTCCAGAATAAAACCAAAAAAAAAATGTTCGAAAAGTAATTTGAATCTCGCGCACGCGCTCTTAAGTGCGCTTATTGGTGCGCCATGCATGCGTCGGTAACAGCGGTCGGTAATGTTCGTGCTGATCTCGGTTAAATTCGTTTTCTTGAGGAACCGCCGCGGCCGGCGACGCGGCATCGACGGCAGCGCGGTGGCGGCTTATCCACGGGTTATATTGTTAGAGCAAGCGAGATAGCAATAGTCCCGAATTCCCGATTGCTCGCGTACACTCGTAGATACACGAAGCTTCCAGAGTCGGTTTCGTGATTTCTCCAGACAGTTTTCGACTCTATACGCGCGGTATAAAAGCCACGCTAACCGCAGCGACCGACAGTTCGGTTTTAATTTGAGTGAAGTGTCAATGGTTCTAGTGTAGATTTTAACTCGACTAGCCGGTGTCATATATTTTGATCCACATTCAACGTAGATTTTCCGTCAAGTGCCGTGTATAATTGTGTTGTGAAATCATAAGTAAAACTCTGTTATTAATAAGTGTTTCCCTACCTATTTAATCAATTATTTTTGGTAATTTAAAAAAGGATGGGTAATTTAAGTAGGTACTGTAATTGTTTTTAGGTGCTGTGTTAATCCTAGCCAGGATTAGAACGCAACATGGACAAGCCAGGACCTAGTGGTAGAGCCACGCGGCAGCTTTTGCTGTCGCACGGATGGGCCGGCTCGAACCGGGGTGGTACCACGACCTCACAGAAAACCAGCGTGAAGTAGAGATTTACCTCTGCGTTTCGCTTGGTGAGTGCAGGTGGCCGGAGGCCCTTTTTACTGGAAATGAGGCATTCCATCTTAGTCCTCACGGGTGACAACGCATCTACATTTTGATTTGTAATAGAGGATAGATGTAGATGTCTATGGGCCGCAGCAACCACTTACCATCAGGTGGACTGTGTGCTCGTTTGTCACCCTTTTCCTATAAAAAAAAAATAGTAAAAAACGTAAGGTTAAAGATGAATCGGCAGTTTCAAGAAATTTGGACTGAGAAATACTTTTTTGTATGGTCGCATAACAAAGTCGTTTGTTTAATTTGCAAGAATTCTGTTGCGATTGCAAAGGAATATAATGTAAAAAGGCACTATGAAACGCAGCATCCTACTTTTACCAAGTTTACAGGAGAATTAAGAAAGCAAAAATGAAAAATCTTGTCTTTAAAACGGGAGCTTATTGGTCAGCAAACTATGTTTACAAAACCCATTCAAGATTCAGAAACAGCTACAGAAGTTAGTTATGAAATTTTTCGAATGATAGCAAAGCGAAGTCGCCTCTTCAATGATGGAAATTTTGTAAAAGAATGCATAGAAATTGCCGCTATGAAAATGTCCAGAAGCAGCAAAAAAGTTTGAGAAAATTCAACTGAACTGACTATCCAAAGACGAATTATGTCTTTGTCAGGTAATATTGCGGAACAATTATATGAAAAAACTAAGGTCATTGAATTTTTTCATTAGCACTCGACGAATCCACTAATATTAGTTCCACAGCTCAACTTATGATATTCATACGAGGTGTTACTCAAGATTTTGAAGTCTTAGAAGAGTTATTAGGAATGTGTTCATTGAAAGGTCAAACCAGAGGAGTTGATATACTCAATGTACTTTTGGATGAGTGTTCAAAAACTGATTTGGACTTATCAAAATTATCGGGAGTTGCGACTGACGGTGCTCCTTCGATGATTGGTGTCAATTCTGGGCTAGTTACTTTGCTGAAAAAGCATCTGCAAGAAAAAAACATAAACGCTGAAGATCTCATGCAGTTTCACTGCATTATACACCAAGAAGCCCTATGTTCTAAAAAAAATTAATTTCAAAATGTCATGAAAGTGGTAGTTTCGACTGTAAATTTCATAAAATCACGAGGACTCAATCACAGGCAATTCAAACAATTCCTTGATGACATCGAAAGCGAATATGGAGATTTACTGTATTATACAGAAGTAAGGTGGCTAAGTCGTGGATTGACACTGGAACGATTTCTAAATTTAATAGAAGAAATTGGAATATTTCTGGCGGAAAAGCAAAGGAATGTCCCGGAACTTAAAAATCCTGATTGGTTGTGTGATTTGGCTTTTTTAGTTGATATTACAAATCATTAGAATGTCTTGAACACGGCTTTAAGGCAAAAATCAACTGATATCCCAGCTCTACGCTCATGTATCATCCTTTCAATGCAAGCTGACACTTTTCAGATCGCAATTAAATTCTGGAAATTACAATCATTTTCCGAATTATAAGAAAATGGCTGAAAAATTCAACAAAACTGCGATTAATTTCAGTTATGTAGAAAATCTAGATATTTTGATTCAATCTTTACAAGACTGATTTTCGGAGTTTAAAAAGTGAAACCTCTGTTGGACATATTCAGCAATCCTTTCACGATTTCAGTTGAAAATGCGCCAGAGTCAATACAGTTAGAAATTATCGACATTCAAAACGACCAAGATTTACGCAACAAATTCAACGAAGGAGACTTGCTGAACTATTACCGCTGTATTGATACTTACAAAGAGTTGCGCATAAACGCTCTGAAATGTGCCAGCTTATTTGGTTCTACCTATATATGTGAACAAACCTTTTCAATACTAAATAATAATAAAAGAAAAAATCGAAACCGCCTCGCAAATGAAAGTTTGGAAGCAGTTTTACGTGTTGCTACAAGTAAATTTGAGCCAAATATAAAAAAGATTGTAAACACTATGCAGTGCCACGCTTCAAATTAATAAATTATTTTTCAATTTTAATACATTATTATCAATTCTTTATTGTCTTTAATTGCCTATACTTCTGGCGGCCCACCATCAGTTCATAATTTGCCCGAGTGGCCCCTAGTCTTAATAAGTCTGTGCATCACTGATCTACTGTAACAATAATTCCTTTGTATCAGTTCTTGTACCATTATTTATTCTGTGGTATCAGTTAATTCGAGCCTATCTTTTCGTTACTGCGCTTTTATGTCGCTACGGAAAAGCGTAGACAACCTTTATTTACTTGTCACATAAAATAATCTATAACCACATCTCGCCTTGTGGGTATGAAATGAAGTCAAGAAAACGGGCCAAAGGCAAGAAATTTCCATTTTTTCCTTTAATTTCATGCTCTACAATAGCACAAATTCCACGATCTTACTACTACGACAATGATAACGTTACATTTTTAGGATATATAGCAAACTAGCTGGCCAGGCAAACGTTGTTCTGCCCTTTCCAACGACCCTTCCCATTAAAAAATCCTTAAATTCGCAATAAAAAAATATTGAAGGTCACTTATCGGGATAAAAGTATCCTATCTCTCAAGTTGGACCAATCTGCACACAGTGTTCAAAATTTCATTGAAATCAGTTCAATAGTTTAGGAGTTCATCGCGGACAAACAATGTGACACGTAATTTTTATATATAATGATTATATGCCTATCATCTTCAAAAACAATTTGATCATTGTTAGGTGATTTTCATTAATACTTCTACGTTATTAAACATTCAGAATATATTGTAATTCAAAGCTCTTAATTGTAATTCCAAGTGTTTACTTAACATGTACGAGTACTCATCGGCAAAGGAAAATAAATCTAAATGTCTGAGAAATTACGAAAAGTATATTTTCAGAACATGTAAAGTACGCTATGGGGTAGCATTGTGAAGTTGAGACTAAGCCTGATCTAAGCAACGGATCCAATTAATTTACGGTACAACTATCAAAAACAACACAATATAACAACATCTACATACTGGTAAATTCCGGCAATTTATTCATTAATTATACCTTATCACAAGTCGACTACTGAATGTAGACCTTCCCGATACATTGCCTCATGAGCAGGTGAATATTTGCTCTTGCTTGACGCTTGTTATCAGTAAGTTACTGCTACCCTTCTCCCGTTTCATTTCCCTTTGTGATCTTTTACGATGCTCACAGGTTGATATGAGGAAGTTGCTATCTTACGCCGCTACACACGGCGTTTCATTCGGACAAACGAGCACACATTTACCTAACTGTAAGTGGATGCCACGGCCCGTAGATACCAAGCCACCCGGATTAGATCTGCGTCGGTAGCAATGACATTGTTAATTGCAATTTTAAGTACTAATTTACCACATAGAGAGAGAGAGAGAGAGAGGAAGATAAATAAGAAAAAAAAATATTTTTAGTTTTTTTCATAAATTGATGTATACACATGTAAAGACATATCCTTTGTCTAAAAAAATTGTATTTCGTTCGTAACAATGCATATTGATATTGTCGATGGTGTATATATCTAAGTAAATAAATAAAGTTCGCCAACACGCATTGAGGCAACGCGGCGGACATTTCCTTGCCCTAAAACCCATTCAGATATGAGAGGAGACACGTGCCCAGCAGTGGGACATATATAGGCTTTAGCTTTAAATTAAACCTAAACGAATGCCTCGTTACTTTAAAAATGGCTCCGATTGTCGTCACAAGAAGCAGCAGCATTATGCTGCTATTTTAGACGTTTTCTATGCCAAATTTAATCCAAACTAAGAAAATTAAACGGAGCGCTGCTTACATTTCAAGTGATGCTTAAACTATGGTCAACTTCTTGTTAAACTACACACGCACACCTGGTTCTGCTTTCTTTCATAATCAGTTACATTGATATCACCGAGGAACAACTTAACAAGCTTGAGCGACTCCAAAATCTCTGTATACGGTTCATATTTGGGTTTCGCCAATATGACCATGTCTCAGAATACCGCACTAAGCTCAAGTGGCTCCCAATCCGTCTTCGTCGGAATACTCATATACTTTCTGCTCTCTACTGCGTCTTATTTAATATATCAAGTACTTCCTATCTTAAAGAACGTTTTAAATTTCTCAGCTCCTGTCATAATTTTTCCTTACGATCCAAAGAAAATCTTTCCCTCCAATGTCTTGTGCACTCCTCGACTTATTATGATAAATCATTCCCTGTTCTTGGAGTAAGACTTTGGAACTCCTTACCCCAGTCAATTAGAAGTGCTCAATCCTTAAATGTGTTCGAGAAACAGATTAAGGAATACTGTTTGTCTTTCTAACCCCTTTCACTTCCTCCGCTTAATTATTGTCATTGATCTACCTGAAGAATGTTGTCTTTTTAATGCATAAGTTTGTATCTTTATTTGTTTAATTTTTTTTTTGTTTTAGTGCACCCTACTCATTGTTTTTTTTTCTTATTTTTATTTATTTCTTCTACTGGGTTGTCTGGAAGAGATTGCTATGTAGCAATAAGACCGCTCTTTGTATTTCCCTCAATAGTTGTTTAATTTTTATTTTTTATATTTTATCTTTTCTTGGTGTACAATAAAAAGTATTTTATTGTATTGTATTGTATCAGCACTGCTGGACGCACACATAATATGCACCTAAAACCATGTTGTTGGTTGCAAAATAATGATTTCAGATGCATATGCGTACGTAAGTTGACTTGATTTTACGTCACTTAAAATATACCCAGCGTTCCATCTTTCTTTTTGATAATCTGGGAGCCAACGTAATCTTTTCCTAGTAATGCCGACCCACTTGTGCAGCTGTAATTAACTGCAGTGTGGCCCTACTACGTTGAAAATGTTAACCGAACATCAGTTTTTATATAACACATCAAAAATAGTTAAATCAAATTTCACGCTAAACTTTCCTAGCGACAAGTTATGAACGAGGCTTGGATAATTAAAAACGTGACCGTCGTCACTTGTCGTTGGAATAACCATAAGGGTTTTATCTACTTCGCAGCACTCCAATGATCTTTGTTTATTAGAAACACACTTTTATGTCCGGTCTTGAATTTCGAGCAGTTTATGCACATTATATTTTTATTAGTCCTATCATATTTATAGCGTTAATAAACTGCGATAAGTGACAAGAAAATTTACGTTATGTTAAACTCATATAGCCGATTATATCGGAGATCAAAGTACAGAAACAGTGAAGCAGTATTTGTTACGACATAATAACTATATACATATCATAATATTGATTTCGAAGAGTTTACTTGACAGAATGTCGGTGTGAAGTAATGGAATGAATTAAAAATGAACCTTTGTACCTCGAACTGAACTTGGCGTAAACGTCGTAGGCTACGACTATTCCCGCGTCTGCCTTTAATCTTTGTAGGTTCCACAGCAGTAATGCCGACACTGACGGGCTCATAGACCACTTCTAAATGGCTATGTATTCCGTATTAAATCGCGATTTGACGCCCACGTTGAAATGAAATATAAAGTTTTTATTTTTCTACATAAGAAATAAAAATATCGTTTGTCAAATGTAATTTGTTATCAATTTTAATAAATAGATGAAATTTTTTATAATCTACTACTGAATAACTCGGTTATTGTACCACCGACTATGCATGGACACCAGTTTTCAATTTCGCCTTGACTTAGGGTCTGACACAACTGATTACTAGTTCTAAGTCGAATATTCCAATTTTTAATTACGATGACAACACTGAGTTTTATCAACCTCACATATAAAAAAAATACTATGTTTTAAGAGCCAATGAGCAGCAGACTTCGGTATTTCAATTAACTTCACGTTTTTTCAGTTAATCCCCTATACCTGAGGTACATGAAATGGGAACTCTCTAGTTTGACCGGCGGTTAATTAGAGACGCTCAGGTGTAAAAGATGTAAAAAAATAACTGAAAAAACATATAAGTAATAAGTCTGTCACTTTTACATCTTGAAATATTCAATAAATTATAGCACTCGCTCTAAGTCCAGTCCAGTCTTTTTTCTATTTTCGTTTGGAGGAAGAGCCCATGCCTGAGTTTTATTTTACTCACAAAAGAACATGTGTACTTGGTAACGGTTATATAAAATATTTTTAGTGTATTTTTGTACTTTGGCAGAGACGCAAGAAGGAATCCCTGAAATTCCTCGGATTATTGAAGTAAGCAGTTCATGAGGAGATGTAATTTCTATTAATATTGGTCGTTTATGTTTTTTTAACAAATTAAATAAAAACATCGGTCTATACAATTGGTTTTGCATACTACCACGTAACTGCTGCTCAAGCTACTGATAAGGATACGTTATTGGCATCAGTGGCGAGTACATCACTCACCTTTGATTTGCCGACGATATAGTCCTTATGGCAGAATCGCTGGAAGATCTAAACACAATGCTCAATGACCTCAATAGTGCCTCCATAGGATAATAAGTCTTAATATAAACATGAATAAAACATAGATTATGTGTAACATTCATGTCACACCTATGCCAATTAACTGAAAAAACGTGAAGCTTATTGAAATACCGTAGGTCTGCCGCTCACTGGCGTTTAGACTGCTGTGTCTGTCCTGACAGCAATCCGTCTATATTTTTGTTATTCTGAGTATTTATATAAATTATATTTAAAACAGTCGCTTAATTTATATGAAAATAAAAATGTAGTTACATATAACACTGTAACTTATAATTCGGATAAAAACATTATTTAATTTGAGACTTCATTACATTACAAGAATTTAATTGAACAGAACTTTCTTTAACGCGAATAACATGCCACAAAAGTGGTGAAATCTCCTATAAATGTTTATATAAGCTTTGTCTAAGTTGCCACCGCTATTTTACGCTTCAAAATTTCCACTGACGAAATTTATTCATGACGTGAACCCTTGTAAATACATTTGGGAGTTTATTGTAGTAATGAATTTGATATAGCTTATTAAAATAGGCTTATCTTTTTTCTATACTTCCTATATTTTGCTATATATTTAAAAAAAGAAATCAAATGAAATGCTCAGATATTTTATAAATGTAAAACTGCTATTTTCATTTTGAAATTAGTTACTTTTTAAAGAAAACATTGGAGTTGAAGAAATGTATAATTATTTTGCGAAAATATGGCACGACTAGGAATATAAACTCTTATGAGGTTATCTCTCTTATGATGTATGTCTCTTATGATGTGATATTATAATAGGAATACGATAATAGGAAATAAACTCTTATGATAAAAGTAAGAGTTAGTTTTCTGCATACATTAACAATAGTGGAATTAAAAACTGTCATCACATTCAGAGCTAACATTCTTTTTTTAAATATAACATGACATAATAATAATTAAATACATCTTAGTTACTTATGTTATTACTCATATTATCAGCATTTGAAGCGCTATGGAAGCATTACGTCTTACAAAGAAATTAAATAACCTGTTAGTAAATTTTATTATATCGCTGTAATCACGATTGTTAAAATTTTAATGTCAAAATAAATATTAGAGATATGTACATATATACATAGTGAA
This sequence comes from Parnassius glacialis, assembly GCA_033319125.1. Classification (NCBI taxonomy): domain Eukaryota; kingdom Metazoa; phylum Arthropoda; class Insecta; order Lepidoptera; family Papilionidae; genus Parnassius; species Parnassius glacialis. The sequence goes on along the minus strand of JAVANC010000013.1, from coordinate 32,880,478 downwards.
AATTCTAGTGAACAGTCACGAAATTCTCGTAATGAAATACGTCTGCAAAATTTCAGAGAATTCAAACGTCTGGAAGTGAGTGAGAACTGAATAATAAAATTCCATTATAGACATTTACAGGTCTAACTAATGTAAATTGCATAAAAACGTGAAATAATAATTTTATGTGTGCCAAAGTCATCGAGACTTAATAGTGTAAGGCACTACAAAGCGTTCGCAGTACATCAGTATCTATCTCTGTCTGAGGATTTAAACGATAACAAAGAAGAAACCTCTTTTACATGCGAATACATTTGCTACGTGCTACGCTGAGAAGTTTTGATAATAAGTCTAATAAGATTTTTTTTAAATTAAAGTGCTAAACTGACTTATTATAATTATATATATATATATATATATATATATATATATATATATATATATATATATATATATATATATATATATTCCATCTGATGGTAAGTGATGACTGCATTCCTTGGCCACTTGAACCAACTTCAAACAAAGAATGCTACAAATGAGTTGTCATATGTAAGGACTAAGATGGAATACAGTCTATAATTATCATAATAAAATATGAAATAATTTAAAAATTTGAATTGTTATCTTCAGATAAAGTATACGCTTTCCTTTATCCCTATGACAAGCCATGATGGCTTAATTGAAAATTCCAAAGGCTTTTTTTACAAAGCGAGCGAATTATAGTTAAAAAATTTCATAAGTTTGTTAATAAATGGTTTATCCAGCCAAATATTTTTATTTAAGTTAATATACCTTTAAGTTAATATGTGCATACTTATATATTACAACCTCCGTCCACGGCTCTGCCTGAAAGGATTCCTTGTGATTATGCTTCATGTAAATTTAATAATTAAAATACTTGAAAGATTATGCATATGATTATCTGCACGAATTCAATGCGAAATATTAAATCTTTTTTTTAATCTTTATTATTCTGTATTTTAATACTTTCGTCCCGCAGACAAGATACGGTTGGAGGTTCTATCAATTCCATCCATCCAATACAGTAACATGTACATGTAACATTCCACCGCTGAACATAGACTTCTCCCATAGAATAGAATAGAATGATTTTGTATTCAATATTGATTATTAAATAATACTTATTGAAAGTAATTTTTTATTTACCACTGGTTCGAAAAATACCTCTGTCCTGGGAAGAACCAGCAGGAAAACCAGTGGGACTTTTTTTAAACATATTTCACTTAACAATATTTTTGATTATACAATTTTTAAATTAATTTTCATAGAACCAGCATGGTGGCGATCACCTTATTCCCAGGGGTTATTTTCATTCATGTATTCCTTGATAATACAATAACCCTTTTTGTATAATTTTGGTACATAGATTGCATCATATGGCGTAACTTACCGTAGCTGTCACGCTTGGCAGGCTGCTTCGCAGACGGGTTGGCAAACGCAGTTTTTATAATTATGCGTTATTATCAGGAAGATGCTGCTGACCCTTTCCTGTTTCAGTTTCCCCCTATCGCCTCTTACAACACATACAGGGATATGTTAGTTAAAGTTACAGCCTATATACACGTCCCACTGCTGGGCACAGGCCTCTTCTCATTTCTGAGATGGTTTTAGGGCAAGGAAAGGTCCGCCGCGCTGCCCCAATGCGTGTTGGCGAACTTCACATGTCTTCGAAATACATTTTTTTTTCTTATTTATCAGACATGCAGGTTTCCTCACGATGTTTTCCTTCACCGCCGAGCACGTGATAAATCAGCACTTAAAATTGCAATTAACAATTTCATTGGTGCCGGCGGGGATCGAACCCGGGTTGCTCGAGTACTGTGAAGCTTACAGCGAGCGCTAGCCAACTGAGCTACCACGGTTCGGGATATGTTAATTTAAAGATTATTATAAGTACGAGTATCTGTTAAAAATATAAATAATGAAATAATCAGATGAAATGGTAGCTAATTCAGGTAAGAATTTGTTAGAAATAAAATTAAAAAGTAAAGTAAAAACTTACACACGTTCCCACAGCTGGGGAGAAGACTTCCTACGAGTATAGAGATTTATGGCAAAAAGAATCCATTGCTCTGATCTTACGCTTACGAGCGGATAAGGAAAGAACGGGTGGACTTTACACGCCGTAGAAAGTTTATGCAAATTTTGAACTTCCATGTTGCAGATTAACAAATTTACATGTTAAAAATAAATGATTGTCCACGATTATTATAATGAACTGGAACTCCATTTCTCATTTAAATGAATGAAAATGAGATATGTGTATTTTTTTGTACATATATATTTTTCTAACTACAGAAAATAATCGTCTCAAACACTGAATAATAAACGAAATGATCAATACTGATTCGGTTTCAATAAAGTTGCTTTTTTAAATATCTCTAAGCTGGTTTTTTCAAACTGATATTAAATAGGTACCTAAAACCGTTTAAATATTTTTTAATAATATGTTGAAAAAGATTTATTCACGAAGAACATGTCCTATCAAAATATCTCGAGCCACACGTTATGTCGGCACATTCTTCTCCTAAATTGAAATTCTCGAACGCTCTGCCTTCGCAAGCGGGATAGGGTCAGAAGTCAAAAGACAAATAGAATGTTCGATTAATGGGATCTAATATTATGTATATTACACAGTATAAACTAAAAGCGCTTTATTTTAAAATGTACGTGTAAAATTAATTTATATTATAAAATAATTATTTACTTTATTTTCTTACGTACACAATAAATAGATAAAGGAGAATGAGATTTTTGGGCCTGAAGTTAACTAATTGGTTTATACTTTAAAAAATTAGCCATATTTTTCTTAAGTAAATACAAAAAAGTAGCTCTTTTTACAATCTAGATTTCGAAAAAAACAATTAAAATAAGAAATAAGTTAGAAAATCGATTGTACTGTATTCTTTACGGCAATACGAGTAAATAGATTACCATAAAGAATACATTAGTGAAATTCTCGTCTCTGAACGTTATCTACCAATAGATGACTTCTCATTTTGAAACTTGACTTGGCAGTTCAAACTTCAAACTATTTACTTAACCACTTAACCGTCCGCGAGTGATTCTCGCCTGAACTGTCATCGAATTAAATGTCACTATTTTTAGACTATCTCACGCGGTCGTACCGCGCGTGACAGACTTAACAAAAACGGTTACTTCTGACAAACTACTATAGCTACATTGAAAAAAAAATAATTCTCAAAAGACTCAAAGAATTGAAAATTTAATTTTGTTAAAAGATAATTAGTCAAATTAAAAATAAAGCCTGAAAATAAAGCTTAAAAATGGGAATATTAAAAAAAATTGTATTTATTTTATATTTCGAGTTTTACTAGAAAAGTGTAATACTTACTGGAGACAACTATTTTATATTATAATATTATATGATATTCCCTTTAAAATGACACCAATATCAATAAGATCTTATATACTCAATATACATAAGTATATAATGTTTAACCAATATAAATTTGAATAAATAAGTAAATAAATGAAAAAATAGGTTTTAATAATTTCTAGACACATCTCAACAGATATTTCGTTAATAAATTGCTATCAACGTGTTATAATAGTGAATCATTATTTTATATTTTGCACTCATTTAACACAAAAAAAACTGATTAGAATACATTTTAAACAACATATAATCAATAAACGATGATCGCGTATAGTGATTAAAATTTAGAGCTAAATCATTATATGTACACGTTTTGAAATTGTCGTAATGATACATATTTACTAAAGAAAATATCTTCACAATTAGTTTGATGTACAATAACATTAGAAATAATGTATAAAAACAGAAAAGTTATCACATTTTTGATCGAATTTCTCACACGTTAACATTCCACAAACAAAACTGGCGAAGTTTAATTTTAACTTTTTTTCTAAATATTTTGTTACTATTATACAGATAAAATTCACTTTCACAAATGACAAATTTCATATAGCACCGACTATAATTTTTTACTCTATTAATAACAACTATCTTTTGCGTTGTACGCGTTTAAACCGAAAGATGTCGTTTAGTGCCTAGACAGGTTAGGCAATAATGGTTTTTGGGGCTGTGCATGATATTAATAATTAGCATATCACAATCGGTGAAATGTGTTCGGCTACATTGTACTTATTCACCACCTCCTGTTACCACGTTTCTTGCAAATAAAATATTTCTTATTTCTTATTTCTAGTCACCGTGGACGGTTGAGTGATTAAAAGAAAAAAACATATTTTAGATTCGTTCATATAATCGATTCTCGATTAAATTGAGCATTTTAATATCTATTTTCGATTATTTTTCTGTGTTAACTAGGGAGATAAAAAAATTGCGTACATATCTACGAAATAACAATAAAATATACAAAATATCTAAATTCCAACAAGTGACAGCTACAACAATTAAAGTAATAATAACAATGCAAGTAATCGATCTCAGATCGATATTCCTAATATTCACTTCACTTAGTTGTTGTTGTTTTAATTTTCATTAATCGTTTCACCATTTCATTTCATTATTAACCACCGCTTTTTTGGTGATTTTATGATAATTTTATATCTTTAAGTAATTATAGTGAAAAATAGCCTGTTACTGTGTAATAACAGTGAAAAATCACCTGTTACAGTGTAGGTGATAGATAATCTCATTTTTACTTATTCTACAATAACTCAGCTCCTATATTGACAAATCTCGCCATATTTTCAGATATGAATTGTTTATATATACGCTTTCAAATGCTCCTACTTTCATCTTGTTAAGACTTGGGCCCAAGAATGTATGGAGACGTCTCCTTCTCTTTTCAAAGGTTACATTTATGATCTTATCACCATTTAATATAATATGTATCTTGGTCAAACGTAAACCTGTTACTGATTTAAAAAGTTTGTGCTGCTGAAGACGTAAAAGTAGTTTAAAGGATGCCATTTTAAAAATATTATAATGAAATACGTTATGCATTAAAAGAACTGAGATACTGATATTCCTACCGAGCTCATTGGTACTTCAGCGCAGCTTTTAATGTATTTTCGTTGAACAACGAGGTAGTAACTTGTACATGTTAACCGTGTTTTGGGTGAAAGACCATATTTTTTTATCAGTTTGACCCTACGCTGAACATACTATAGTACCTATGTAGGGGAGATTTATCGAAATCACGTTTGACATGTTTGATGGTCCTCCTCGCTGTGATTTTATAGGATAGAATAGAAAATGGTCATCGTCTGAACTATTCCGTAACTGAATAATAAAAATGTCATAAAATAAATTACTATTTAGTGGCTTGATTTGCATAAATGTCGTAAAAGGATGAAAGTTTTCACCAACTTCTAAACAATGAATGATTTAAAATTCTGGATTAAGAACAGATTATTTTCTTACCCAAAAGCTAAATTCAACCATTCACGGAGAAATGTATCCAGCGATCTAGACTCTAAACAATGAAAATGTTAATTATTAATTTTAGATCTATATTAGCAAATGAATGCTTTATGAATAATATCCTTATACAGTAGCTAGGTTTTCACAAAGTATATCTCTTAATACAAAATGTATCCACAAAACTAAAAGAGGACTAAAGTAAAATCTATTCAGTGTAGTTCAAATCGATACTACTATCAAAATGCGTTAGTGCTGGAGCGTTCAAAGGCCGTCCACCCGACCGCTTCAAAGGATGTGTTCATACGGAACAAGCCGTACGTTCCCACTCAGATCATTGTACAAAGGTATAAGAGAGCTCGCGTCTATCATGAACACTTACATCAAAAATTGTCTGTTCTTATCTGTTTGCTTGGCGTATAATGTCTCTTATTTTTATTAGCATCGAAATATTCACACAAATTCAACGCAAAAGAATTACATAAATTAACTAGAAAAGAAATAACATACCTAAAACATAAGTATATTACGAGTAACAAACTAAACTCTTTTTACGTGAAGACTAAGATAGAATGCTTCTTTTCCAGTAAAAAGGGTCTCCAGTTCTCTACACTCACCATAAGGAACACAGCAGTGTTAAGCTGCTATTTTACGCTGGTGTTCTGTGAGAGCGTGGTCCTTCGCCGGTCGGGCCGACCCATTGGTGCTACAACTATACTATTAATATAGCTGCAGCATGGCTCTACCATGCATAAATATTTTATTGTTACTATTAGATTATTTGATAATTTTAGCTGGTCTTATACTCAAAGGGAATAATTAAAATATTGTAATAATTGTATTATAAAATTTTGATTAAATTAATGAGAAATAATGTTGAAGTGTACCGGCTCGCTAAGTAAAAGTGAAACACGTTTTTTTGTTTGTGTTTTCCTTAATAAAGTAAAATCAGATAAAAGTTTATTATGGAGTGTTGCTCCCTCTTGCTGAAATCACAGCCAGCATTCGTCTGGGCATGCTAGCGAGTATATCTAGCATGGTTTCTTGCAAAATACATTTCCACTCCGCGGTAATCACATTCTTTAGCTCTCTGATGGTCTGCGAAGCCAGTTGCACTGATCTGACTCGTCGCTTTAGAACGTCCCATACTTGCTCTATGGGATTTTGGTGAGACTTCGAGCTGGCCAATCCAAATGACGAATTCCGACCTCTATCATATACACTTTCACATCGCCAGACCGGTGGGTTTTGTACAAATACGTGATATGTTGACAACAAAAGAATATAGAGCGTCTGGTTTTCGGATGATAAAATTGAGAGGGAGTAATTAAGTCATACAATTTCGCTGCACACTCTTTGAAATGTATCCTGTAGAACATCAAACGACTTATGCTCGAGTTAAAAGTAACATTATTGATGCAGTTCTTCATTGATTTCACTGTCCTTGGTAAAAATTTAAGGTACAGAAAAAAATCAATTTTTATGAGAGAGGTAAAGTCCTAGTGTGGGATGCTACTTGCGTAGACACTCTGGCGGCTTCTCATCTCAGGGGCACCTCGTTTAGAGCCAGGGCGGCATCAGAGGCAGCTGAACTGTGTAAGTGGCGCAAATATGAGTCTCTGAGAGATGACTACATATTTGTGCCATTTGCTGTAGAGACTATCGGTCTGTGGGGTCCACTTGCGGTGAAGTTCCTAAAGGAACTACATCCGCGCCTGTCGTTGCTGCCGGTGATAAGAGGGCTGGTTCTTTTCTCGCTCAAGGCTGCGTTTCCTCGCTAAATGGCTATACTTAGTATAGCCATTTAGCGAGGAAACGCAGCTAGCGTTCTTTTCACGATAACGCGGGGAATAGGACTATATGATAATTAAGTTTCTGGTTTTAGTTTTTATTGTTATTATTATAGTTTTTAATATTGTATATAATAAAATATTGTATATTAAAATTAATTACCTAAGGAATATCACAAAATAAAGGTGACGACTACTCGAATGTTGTCTAGAAAGTTACATTAAAATCTGCATATCTTACTTTTCCACACTAAGATTTTTTTTTACCAATTGATATGAAACCATTGATTTGAAAAAAATAATTATTAAAATTCAGATGTGACTTCAGAAGTGTGGAAATTATTTTTGATTTTGCAGTTGGTTTTACCTTTTTTTAAGAGAAGTTTCATTATTTTACTTTTTTTTTGCGAACAAAGGAATATCACAAGTCCAAAGTAACAACTAGAATTTTATCTAAATAGTAACATTAAAAATTTCATCCTAATTATTAAACTATAGAGATGAAATTTGTTCTAAAATATTGGACTACACCTGAAATATATATTTAATAAAAGAAAAATCATTAAAATCGCTTCAGTTGTTTCCGAAAATTCAATGAACATATAAAAAAAACATGCGAGTCGAATATAGTAGACCCTCTCGTTTTTGCAACAGGATTATAAAGAAATCGGCTAAACCGTTCTTTTAACCTTGATATGTCTCAAAAATATTCTTTATATAGTTAAGGAACAGATAAAGTAATTATTAAGTGTAAGCATGCATTGTATTTCCGCTCATTAAATGAATATTTATTTAATTTGCTACGGCTGAGGGCCGACGATAAGCTGCGGGGCGTGCGCGCCTTAGCCTTCGTCGACTGAATAACAATGCATGCGGGCATCTAAAATGCCGCTTCTTTTTCTTGAAATTATTTGAAGGATGTAATATCATTCCCCATTCCTCATTCCTATATCAGCCTTGAACTTTAAATTATGCCGTGACAGCATCCCGAAATTTAAAAGAATTACGCGAAAAATAAACATGTCTCTAACAGATCAGAAATTATTTTAGATAAAACATTAAACTTAAGCTGTTCTAGTGAAAATATGATTATCTGCATAAATTTTTTTACGTCAATAATGTATAATTTAGAGTTTTTAATTTTTATAACATGCTATCTTTTGTGAGATATTTATATTATTTACTTAATTAATAACATAAAAGCTTTCATTTGAACAATTCCAAACTACTTTTAAGCCAATATTAAGAAATTACTCACCTAAGTCTTGTTAGATAAAACATACAGTAAAGAAGTTGTGTAAACCTGTGTACAACATATTGTAAAACTTGACCCATGTCAGAAACGATGCGCAAAGTGCTCCGATAACCGAGAAAACCGCCGCCTATCGCTTTTTGATAGCATCACTTTGCCCAACTTGCCATCTGGCGGCCATTAGGTCCGAGATTCGGGATATTGAAAAAGTAAGCCTCAAGAAAGACCGTCAAACATTCACCCCTCATGTGGCCAAAATTAACACAAACTGCGTTATTAAATTGCTTGATTACATAATCGCGTCAAATTCATTATATTTTAGGGTTCCATTAGATATTATATAGATTAGAATTAGATAAAATACATGAGTTCATTCTTTTCATTTTTTCATACAGTTTTAAGTTAGAAAATATTAAAAATATTTATACTATTTACTACCCATATACAAAATCAGGTAATGCATTAAATTTCGAGTTTGCGTATTGAATTTAGTATTATTACATAAAGTAAGCAAGAATCTGAAAAATAGTTATTACTGAAAATTTTTATGAAAATTATATTGAACACATTTAAATATTAATGTTTTTAGATAATTTGCATAACAAAACCCTCTCTTGACGCGACTTTAGTTACGCACGGTTTTGGTTAGTACACTGAGGGTTATACGAACTCCAAATGCTAACCCCACCTGTATGTGATACACCTTGCTAATCAACAACCAGAACTCTGGCGGTTGGCCAATGGCAGTATAATAATTAGTAAATCTGACCTTAATCTCACAGACTTACAACGAGGCACAATATCACCAGTAAGGCAGGTAAGTATTGATCTTGAAAAAAACTTCTAAGTAGTGGATCAAAAAATCGTGTTAAGGAAAAGAAATGTAATTTAGGTGGGTTTTGCTACAGCTGTCACGTTTGGCAGACGAGTTGACAGAAACAGGACAGTTGTTATAAGGAAGATTCTGCTTACCATCACCTGTTTAAGTTTTCCTCTGTCGCTTCTAAAGATACCCACGGAACGATATGTAGTAGTGAACTTTCTTACGCTACGAGCATACACATACTCCTAAGTGAAATATTATGCGCCCTCTACATTTTATTAAACTGTATGAATCGTTCGTTTTCGTGCGTTTTCTTTTTTCTGAGAAATAAATCGGGGCTCAAATTATGGATACGTTTTACAAATGAGTCTTAATTGATGTTTTTTATTACGGAACGTCGATTACCGACATTTGCTGGTAACGAAACCGCAAATCACAAATTGTTTTGTGTTTAATGTAATGAGTTATTTCTATTAATGAAATTTTTCTCATTTATTAAAATGAATGGTGGTAATTTTGAAAGTGATGAATGTACAATGTCAACATAATAAAATTATCTTATTTATTATTCGTTGCCAAAAATAAAAAAAAAAACTAAATATTCATTAAAAAAAGTTTTTGAAAGTCGAAAAAGTATAAAGCATTTAATACAGTTGTAATGCAATAATCTTTTCATAATTTCGTTTTTATCTATGTTTTTTTTTAATCTTTTGCTGCTTTCATATTTCGCATGTCATTGAATATTTTCAAAACGAAAACGTAGATAAAAATTTATGAAAAACTAGATAAAATACGGCGCAATAAAAACACCTTTCTGCTTACAAATGTTTTTTTTCTACTTTGCGTTAATTTTAATTCGATTTATCCGTTAACTCATCGACTTCTTTTATTTATCTAGCGAAGGTAATTCGTTTACCCGTGAGAATAGTTTCAACACGTGCCCGCGTCTAGACGAATTGACTGTAATGGACTTTCTGCCCGCACGAATGGGGTTTGTCGTTTTTGTACGTTTGTCCAAAAAAACTATCGTTTATTATGTTCCCATAATCAGCTGGTTCAAAGAAATACCTAAATATATTTTATTATTTTTTATGAAAATATGGTAAAACTGGTAAAATAAAAATTATCATTTCTAGAATATACTCGTACTCAAAGACAATAATTTTTTTTGATGTTTTGGAGTGTATCTCATAAAATTGGTGCGAACTGTGTCTGTGACAACCGACTTATAGTGGAAAACCCATCCTAAATTCAAAATCGCAATTGCAAATCAGCAATATCAGGGTATCTGCTCTGCACTTACCATCCGTCGTGTGTTAGCAAATCTTTAACGTAACACCTACCAGCTGGTTACATTTTTCGAAAGATCTATGTCGACTTAAAAGGCTATATGTTGTCAATTTATCATATATAGATCTCAATTTAAGAAAAAATATTAAAGCGGTGTTTTAGTTTCAATTGAAATATTATATAAAGTCATATCTTAATTTTATTAAATTTAATATTACAGTTCACAGAAGCCCCTATTCTATTTACTCTTAATAAAAAATAATAGCGATTATGTTATCTTAACATACTTATTTCTTTTTATCGGGTTTACGAACGATTGTAAACACTAATTCAGCATCCATACTATACTATAATGGTATATATTATGCAAAATCAGCTCTGTTTCTTTGACTGTTTACCTTTTCATGCCTTATCCGCTTAACAAATTTTATAAAATATATAAAATTGGTAAGGATACAGATTGTATCTCGAGGAAGGACAAAGGCTACTTTACGTCTCAAAAAATTCTGTATGGATGAAATAGGGAATGAAATTTTGTATGGGGAACCCATCATTTATCAAGATGAGTGATATGAAAATTCATATTAAGGCTTTTGATATAAAATAAAGAAATACGTGTTTCAGCTTTTTTTTAATCACCCCTCAAATATGTAGAAAAGGGTATGGTTTCAAAATGTACATGTAATATTGCAATTTTCTTATCCTTTCTAATGGCAGGCACATTATTTATACAAATAAAATGATAGAGGTTTGCGTATCGCAGAAAAACTATTGGATAGATTTCAATTAGGTTTTCTAAGTTTTATTTCAAAAAAAGAAATAATTGCAATATCTTCACTTAATATAAAGTTATAAAATTTTTAATAAACATCGATTTTTATAAGCACTACGTATTCAGAGACATGTGTAAGCAAAGCAGACGAAGTCGCGGGTATCAGCTAACTTTTTAATAAAATTTGGCAAGAATACAGATAGCAGACAGACAACTTAATGTTTTATAATGATTTGTTATATTTACACGAACACTACACATTGATAAAAACTACTTTTACGAATTTAATCGCGTTGTAATTTTTAATTCCCAACGTTTCGGGTGCTTCCCACCACCCATGATCACAGGGGACCGAGATGATTGACGTCCTGATGTCAGAGTTAACCCGGAGTAACTTCAGCTTTTTAATTATTAGTTTTGGTCCGATCTACTCAGAATGAACTTACTGTGTCTTCAAGTCTTGCAGTGACATGCTTGGAGTTAATTTAAATTTTATTAATTACAGGATTCCAAGCAGGTACGAACCCAGCCTCCCTATCAATTGAAATTAGATTTGTTTTTTAGTTTCAACAACCTTATGTATAATCCTTGGCAGGAATCGATGTTCCATTGCGAGGTTTTGTAGACTATCAAATTTAATATAATGGCGGGGGTTGTCTAGGATATGATCACAAAATGCAAACTTCCCGGAGCGTTGGTGTTTCACGTCAACTTTATGTTCTTTTATACGGGTTTTTATATAAGGTCGGGGAAAAGTTTTTTCATATTTTATATACAAATTTAAGACATTTTTTTAAAAGTTTAATTACATTCAAATATATATATTAAAGAATTCTGAAGAGGTCGAAACAGGTGAAAATCTGAGGGGCAAGGTCAGCACTATATGGTGAATGCATAACACTTCCCAACCATGCTCTCTCAATTTTCACTGAGTGGCCAAATATGTGTGTGGTTTGGTGTTATTATGAGATCCTAAACAATGGTTTTGCGAGGCGGTAAAACTCATAATAAACAATGCCCTGCCTATCCTACCATACACACAGCATCACGTTATTGAGTGTTATTCCGGTTACACGTACTCTAACGAGTCTGTGTAGCTTGACTACCATTTGACCATGATCTTTTTCGCCCGCTCTAATCGTAGGTGATCCACTTTTTATCACCGATAATCAATGCTTCAGTTTCATTACGTTTCAATGGACAATCGTAAATGAGTACACGATTTATTAGGTTTCTTTCATTGAGCTTGTGTGGTACCCAAATATCGAGCTTTTTTGTATGGCCAGACTTTTTCAAATGGATCTTAACTGTTTTGTGGTCAATCTTAAATTCCTCGGCTATGTTTTAACTACTTATATGCCGATTTTGTTCCACTGTTTCAAAAATGGCATAGACTTTATCCGTATAATGGCGACCAGAGCTAGCTGTATCTTTGACATCAAATTCCCGGACTGAAAACGCTTGAACCAACTTTGTGCTACTCTTACTAACACTGCATTAGGTCCATAAACGTTACAAATTCATTTCACAGCTTGAGTCACATTTTGTCTATCTACTAATCTGGTATCTACTAAAAAGACATTCAAGGAAGCGCTATGATTTTAAATCAGGTGAGTAAATGTTGTTGAAAACGGTGATTCAGCAAAAACCGACCTATGTTTAAAAATAAAACCATAGGCAATTTTTCCAATGATTTAAAGACAGTTTTATCGATATTTTATTATAAGAATTGAAATTTTAGATAAACACGAGACAACTAAATACTATGAATGCAAAAATAAACATATAGATAAATAACAAAAACCTAACAACCAATTCAAATTTCCAACATCAATGTCAATGTAAGAACGGAACGCAACCGTTGACCACAGACGCGAATAATAAACAACGCGTGGTCTGTAACCTGTCAAAACAAACTGGACGACACGACAATAAAAGTATTACCGAAAGGTATGAATTTCCCAACAACACTGCAGATAATCCCTTATGAAGACATCCTATATATATGGCAAACAAAACTGTTTATAAAAATTCACGTAAAAGAACATATAGCTGGCTTAAACCACCAACGCTCCGGAAAGTCTGCAGTTTGTAATCATATTGATAGACCACAAATTCTCATGAAAGAATATCGATTCCTGCGAAGGATGATGCGTGAGGCTATTGAAATTAAAAACCACTACTTACTTGGGATCCTGTAATTAATAAAATTAAAACTAAACCCAAGCATACAACTGCAAAACTAAAACTAGAAATTAAAAAGATGAAGGTACTCGGGGTTATCTCTGACACCAGGACGTCCATCGTCTCGGTCTCCCGTGACCATTGGTGTTTAGAAGCACCCGAAACATCGGGAATTAAAATAAGAACGTTTAACGCGATAAAATCTGTGAAAGTAATTTTATTCAAAGCGGTTTTTTTTAATAAAACCATACAAAATATTTTACGTCCCGCCGTCATGCACCTTCATTTGAATGGTTCTATTTAATTTTTACTTTTCGCGGGTTAGTTTCGACACCGCCAAAAACTACATTCACCATTTTTTTAAACTTTGCACAAAACATTATTTTGGAAGAACTCTATAATAACTTAAAGGACTGATATATTACACCTGGAAAGAAACAAAAAAAAAAGAGGATTAGAAAGGCAAAGATCAAGGAACTTCTTTTGAGAGTTGACCTGTAGTAAAACTTTTTTTGTTTACACGGCCCATGTTAGCACCATGCAATGTTTTTATTTTTGAAAACAGTCACTGTTAAATCAATCTTTATTTTTATAGAATAAGGGTGATAAACAAGCACAAACTCCAAATGATTACAAGTGAATGCTCTGGCCCATACATATCTCCGTCTACCCTCGATTAAGAATCAAAATGCAGATGCGTTGTCACCCTTGAGGACTAAGATGGAATACCTCGTTTTCAGTATAAAAGGTCTCCGGTTCTCTACACTCACCATGCGAAACACAGTAGCATTGAGCTGCTATTTAACGCTGGTATTCTGTGAGAGCGTGGTCATGCCCCGGTCGAACCACCAATTCAGTACAAAACATAATGTTGCTGCAGCTTGGTTCTACCATGCATAAATCTTTAGTAGATTATTGATTATAAATAGTAAATAAACACGGGAATAGCATTGATTATTTTTTCTAACATAATAGTGTGAAAAGCAAATATAAACCTGGCAACTTATCTGGGGGCACGGCAGTGCCCCCGCCAAGTCGAGCAAAAAAGCGGCACGGCCGTACCATCCATTTCTCGAAGCAGTTCAGGCCATTTTCGTAACCCTATAACTTCGTTGTGGATAAAACTAGAAGCCTTAGTTTTTAGTAACCAAGTAGGCATTGTATAAACTCAGTATATTTCAAATTTCATTAAATTTGAGAGTTTTAACTAGTCAAAGTTTCTTAATTTTGTCACTCACTGACTGACCGATCATCAAAGCTCTAAGGCACTTCTAGCAGACATATAAGCTTCAAATTTGGAATACAATTATTGTTAAGTATATAAATCAAGAAAAAATTAAAATATTTTGCAATTTCGGTAAAGCTTTCGAGATACGCTAACTGCATAAATAACTTTGTAATCCCATATAAATATATAGGATTACAAAGCTACATTTGCAGTGAATGAATCAGTGTACCTATATATGTATAATGTAATGGAATAATAGGTTTAGATAGGTATCTAGACATAACTATCTACAAAAAGAAATGAGATGCCATCAAAACCATAACTTGTAAAAAAAACCAAGTCCGCAACTCAGTTCTTCTACTGTTAAAAGTTGTGAGATCCATGTAATACCAAGTCGGATTTCTTCAGTCCCTACTTAAGGGTCCTTCTGTCTTAAGTTATTATGTAATTAGCTAAACTAATAACATCTTATAGTGACCATATCAATATTAAAAATCTTTTATGTTTTAAATAAATTGACTTGGCAATCGCACTAAAGAATCTAATTTAATGTAATATGTATTACTTGAGAGATACATTGTGTTTCCATGCGATGGCCAAGTCAATCTATTTAAAACTTTTAATATTGATATGGTCACTATAAGATGTTGTTAAGTAATCTTATTATGTAATAACTTAAGACAGAACTATTTAATATTTACAGACTTTATAGGCCTAAAGTATGGAAAGCATAATTTTGTGTTGCTTAAGTTTTCAGTTAAAATGATCTTATTTCTAAGATGCTTATTTTTCAGAATAATTTGAAAATGTCAACACGTTAAAACATTATTGTCCACATCTTAACACAACAGAAACAACCTCGACAATTAAGTCGCTCGAAATATTTAATGAACAGTGCTAGTTCCGCAACGGAAATGACACTTAATCGGCTTAACTTCGCCTCAAAACTTCCCAAGCCGTCTTCCCGCCTCGCGCTTCCCCCGCCCCTCTTAAACACCCGTGGGAGATACGCTGCATCAAAGAACTTGGGGAATGTGCAATTATGAGATTGTTTTAATTTAGAAACAACGTTCTTTGAGAAATTTCCTTACTTCGAGTGAGGTTTACAACCCAAACCAACATTCTTCGTTTCATTTTACATTGTTTCGCAGTTATTGCTTGCGAAGCCGATACAAAAAATGTTGCTTAAGGAAGATACGATTCATTCCATACCTTTGAAAGATGATTTATAATATTTTATAACTTTTTACTTTCAAATTGTTAAAAATATTATTGTACGTTCCATCAAAATTATTTACATTTAATAATGTTTTAAAATTTAAAAAATCTACTATTAATAGACATTAGTTGAAACTATCATATTCCATTATTCACTAGGTAATAGGTAGTCGGTAGTTTCTTTTTCTGTCAAATGGACCTTCTGAGTAAGTCAAATCTCCCACCTATTTCTTTTGCTAAGTAGAAGTCCATTCACTTTTGTATATCTGGTTGAAGAAAATTAATTAGGCATACCAATTCCTTCCTTAGATATGACAAAGTACATGTACCTCCTTGGATTGAAGTTAGTCGCAGGTGTTCATACGCTGCAGAACACTTATCTTACAGTAATCTGAGAGCTCCTTTGCCACATTCAAGCGATGTTTTTTTTTTATGGAAGAGGAGGCAAACTAGCATGTAGTTCACCTGGTGGTAAGTGATCACCGTTGCTCATGAACATCTGCAAAACCAGGTGAATTTCAAGTGCGTTGCCAGCCTATTAAAAATGAGTAGGCTCTTTTCTTGAAGGTTCGTAACTTCGTCGTAACGGTCAGCAAAAGCTGCTGTTGACAGTAAATTCTACAGTTTGGTCATGCGACGCAGAAAATTCCGCGTAAACTGCACAGTAGTAGACCCCCAACCATCGATGATGAGAATGGAATTTCAAGTTCTGTACCAGTGAACGATGGTGGATTCAGCAGCTGGAAATAATCCAAACAAATCGTCTGAGCCCTCCCCGTGATATAAGTATTTATTAAAAAATAATATAATATGAAACTTCAAAAACTTATATCTGTTTAAAGTTCAACTTTTGAGTAAAACTACGTTGCCAAAATATTGTTGTGTGCCCGCACTTTCATACGCGCAAACATGTAACATCTTCGAATTCGAATACTACTAAAATAAAGTTAAACTCTATATATGTTGCACTGCTGGGCACAGACCTTCTTTCATTTCTGAGTGTTTTAGGGAAATAGCATCCTTACAAAATACAATAGAACCTTGTGCATTACTGTTGAATACAGACAACCCCCGTAGAGGTATAACGCTTCATAGGCGGAATGACGACCGCAGTACCAGACGTTTTGCAACTTTGACACTGCTGCCCGTCGCCGGTCTTGGAATTTTACGCCTAGCGTGAAAGGATTCGGGTGAGGGATTTTGTTTTCTCTTATGCCGTCACCACATGGCACACTTATATACAGCTTTTCCTAGACCAAACTATATACTACCACAATTCCAATATTCCTTCTTCATTTCTATCAGACCTTTGAATTGCTTTATCAGACGTCTCGCACCATTGCCGCTCCCAGTCACTGGTCTGGGTATTTCACATATTATGTCATCGCCATATAAGATGGTCATCGCCACCATCCAACTGCTATCTGTTACCACTGCCATTATATCTTTACACAGATTCAATGTAAGCGTTTCAACTGTAAGCTTTAAGATTAAATAAAAATGTAAAATCGATTTTATATTTACAAAACTTAAAATGAAAGTAGTGAAAGAAAAATTGCTTTAAGCGTCTTTAACAATAATATGGGACAACAACGTCCAAGTCGTTGTCGAAGTAAAGTTTGGATGAACATTTAACTAGACGCAAACAAATCTCTGAGTGTGACTCTTGTGGTCACAACTGCATTCACGTTTAGTTCTGCCTTCTTCAAACTTTGAGTGAGTTGATCAATTAAGTCCCGAAATAATCGTGAATAATGATAATAGAAGTTATAACAAAATGAGGCATATAATAAATTACAAACTATTTATTTAAACACAAATGCATTTAGAAATAAAAATAAAATTATTTCTTATGTAAAACTTACATTAAAATAAAAACATGTGCAAAGTTAAAAATAAACAGGCTAGTGTAGCACCATGCTGATTCTAACCTACGGCCAACAGTGCCGCAAACCTCTTAGCCATGGGGCTGAAGCAATCAAATTAATTAGACAAACTTTCAAGTGTCATCGTATTCAATTTCATCTCACTGAAGAGAAGTTTGAATGAAATTTATTCCACCACTTATAGTTTAATAGAAATAATAGAATAATAGAATTAAACATTAGATACCATAAATTAAAAATACAAACATTTTTAATTCACCTTGCCACGACATTTGTTACTACGGGTTCGGAAAAAACCTTATTTTATATCATTCAAAAAATTGCTTAAATATCACCATCACCTTATTTTTCATCAGCACCACCACCATCATCACCACCATTACCACCACCGTTATAAATATCATCATCTGGAGCAGAGATTCTTTTATTTTATTATCCTTTTAGTTATACGGTACCATTTATATATTATTTTATTAAATATTTGCTATGGACCAACAACATTTAGACATAATACATAAAGATTATCATAAAGTTAATCTTTAAGTATCCAATGTTAATATAATAATGGAGTATTTAATTAAAATTTTATAATAATCATAATTCTGAAAAAAAAAATTAATGTAATAATGAGTCCTAGATACTTGAAATTAAATAAATAATAATAATAATAATAATAATATTCTACTACACATACAGATTATATGTGACGTTATTGTGTGCCCCTTATTTTAATGTAGATGGCAGTGTTTTTGGAAATAGTGAAGCCCTTTGATCGGATCTGGTACAAACGATTCTTTCAAAGCTTCCCTTTTATTTCGAATAAAGCGATGCTTTCAAGATTTTCCGAAAAATTATCACCAGTTTGCTTGCAAATTGAAGTCGAAGTCGTAATCAACTCTGCGTACTCGGACTCCAGGCGTGCAAATGCTGGTGTTTCAAAAGGTACCCACAAACATGCAGAAGAACATCATATCAATGATATGATTTTAATTCATTATTATGTAGATAACAGCACTGCTATTACTTTTCTAGTACACGGAATCAAATATCAGAACGAAATTTTTTACAAGTAAAGTCTTGGATTGGGGTGAGCAAATCCGACTATATTTTTATTACTAAGATAAAGGCACAAGTTTGTGCGTTTACCGCAAAAGAGAACCCTTTTGTTTTTTTTTAAATTCCAGGGCACTCCCCTCGGTCCACAGCCAGCGCTGGAATCCTTGGTGCCAACATTTAGTGACGTTTAAGTTCTTTCTCACTCACTCACTCACTTTGAATGGAAGGCCAAATTGGTATGCCTGCTTGGCTTGCTCAGTAGATCGGAACATTATTTCTGAACACTTTTATTTTTACAAGGCGCAAATTCTGCTTTACTTACAATTTTACAATTTTCTTATTTTAAACTTGCAGTATTGTTACAAGTTTAAAATACAATTTTCTTATTTTAAACTTATTGAAAATTATTTTCTAACTTTTAGTTCGGTTATCTACTAAAGCGTGTTTGTTTGGTTTTTTAAACTATTATTTATTTATTACTAAACTTTTTCTCATAAAATCCTTTGTTTATCACAACTTGATTCAAACTGCGACCAGAAAACCACTGTATAAAGTGCAATAGATTAGAGTATTCAAAGGAAAAGGAAATACAATTTATATTTTAGTGAAACAAGCTAAACCAAACAATAGCCAATGCTGATAAGGACTACAGTGTTTTCTATCATTTTAAATGTATTTACCATTTCTTTCAATAAAACTTTAATATAACTCATATGAAGAAAAGGAATGATAATAAGTTTTCCTAATATTGGGATCTGAAACTTAATAAAATTTACGGGAATGGTATCGCCACTTCCTATCCCCATTACCACCACTAGACCTGTTAATTAGATCATATATTCAGGATATAAAATTTAATTTGTACATTACTGATATTTTGATGTTACATGTGGTTAATCGTCACTGCTTCCTTTTTTTGCTCTACCATCTTCTTTAATACATACTTATTCATAATCCAAGATCTTCTTAGTTCATTTTAGTGGTCATAAGAATGAGGTCATTTAATTATTTCATATAAATATATACATAAGTAAGAATTCTTCGCATATATAAGTAAGAAATATATTCATAAAAAAGAATTCAAGTTATTGTAATGGAAAATATTTTAATTAAAAATTTAAATAAATTAAATTAAATATTTTAATTTATTTAAAGCATTATCGTTATTATACTACATTTACTTAAGCTTATATAATTCATGCTATACAGTAGTCCATGCCTTAATGTAGATGGAATCGCATGTTCCCGATTCGCATGCACCTAAATAATTCAATAGTACACACAGTCGTCATTCTATGGGCAAATAGATAGTCCTCACTTCCGACACATGTTTCCTTGGAAGCGACACAAGGAACTGGTCACGTAGAATATTGACGCCTGAAGCTATACACTCGCCGAATACAATACATATATTTTAACGGGTTTAATATTTTTCTACAGTATTTTTAGTACGGACTATTGCACTAAAATAACTTAGATATTTAATTAGACGTGTGCTTCGGGTGTGCCTTGAGAAAAATATCATTTGGTACCATTTTTATTTTCTATTTCATTGTTTTTCTTTAATTTTACTGTTCCTTTTCTTTTTTAATTATACACTAAATTAGCACAAAATCTAACATTATCTGCAATACATATGTAAAGGAAATAAAATATATACAGTATACAAACTAACAAATATTATCAACAGAATCATTGTACTTGCATGATTTTAAGCAGTGTCAGAGGTGAAGTTATATTTCCTAGATCAGTTTATGAACTAAATTCAAAATTAAGTAAAAGTCTCCAAATTTGGGGATAAAATTTAGTCAAGATCACTTTTGCAAAAATATTTACAAAAAATATATGTAATTATGAAGAAAACTCGCAAAACGCGTCTAGCTTACAAATTGCAAAACCGCACTGAACTAATTTTGTAGCATTTTGTTATCATTGATTCCAAATTGGACTGAAGTTATAGAACGTACGAAAACCACATACCGCAACTGATCGCAACTTTGTTTTTCTGAAAGTGTACGCTGTTGGGCCTGCGGCCTTGACAGCTTCATCTTATTAGGCTCGTAAGTGTGGACCTACGAACTATTGAGTGCAACGATTCTGCCGGCGGCGAGGCGGCGCGAAGCGCCGCTTCGCCAACTGCAGTCCCGAGGCACCCCGACCCCTACTTTCTGAGTGAGGCTCATCGAGCTGGGGGGGGGGGGGGGTCGATGCGATTCAATGGGCCCCTCAGAAGGAGGTACGAACCTCGGCTTGAAGCACTATCGCAATTTTGTTTACGGGTCGCAAGATTAGAAACGCCCCGTATCACGGGTGTTGAACCTCGTGTACGGGGTATGTCTGTGACGACGCGTTCGCAGGCGAACGCGCTGTGCCCTAGTGTTCTGTACTAGAGTAGTTTCTGAGTGTGTGTGCGTGTTAATGTTAACAGAACGGGTTTCCTCTCCAGTGGAGGGGGGACGGGATCGACCTATTCATGGAAGTGATCTCGTCGTCGGGACCAAGAAGAACGTTCTTGGGACGTCTGCTGTGGGGGGCAGCATTCCTCACTGGGGAGTACGAGCCCGCTTCATTCACCAACGGATTTTCGTGCTCCTTAATCGCATCGAAGTATCTTAAGGATAATTCCTTAAGATACGAATGGATGGAGGGCATGTCGAGGTCGCGGTGAAGATCCGCGTTCCTCACATAGTAGGGAGCTCATGAGCAAAGGACACACCCGCGTATGTTATAATAGGACGTACGCAGGTTTTATAGAGATGCAGTTTGTGTCTTAGGGACAGCTTACTGCTTTTATTGGTTAAGGCGAAAAGACGATAGATACACTACGAATTTTGCCTTATTCCTAACTGTTTTAATGTGCTGAGAGAAGCTCCTTGCACAATCTAAAGTCACTCCCAGATATTTCACCTCTCGGACCCATGGGATTGGGCTGTCGTAGAGGGAGATCGTACCTTTTTTATATTTTTTAATCTGTGCCATTAATCTGTTATAAGCAATCCTTCTGTTAAAAGAGATGGCTTTGCTCTTATCCGGGTTCAGTTCGGTTCTCCATTTTCTGCAACAATTGTCTAATGCGTTTGCTGCAGCTTGGAGTCTACCGCAGATTCTAACAGGGTGAACCTCTGAGGAATAGATGGTAGTATCATCCGCGTATTGTGCGAGATGAGTACCTGGTATCAAAGGGATATCACTTACGTAGAGTGAATATAGGGTCGGGGAGAGCACAGAGCCCTGGGGAATTCCTGCTCTGATGGGTCTGGAAGAGGAGAAAGTAACCTCCACGCGAAAACGAAAGAATCTATTAGCAAGAAAATCTTGAACGATTTTGACAAGTCTTAAGGGCACACCTGTATGGATAAGTTTGAAGACTAGTCCATTGTGCCAGAATTTGTCGGAGGCCTTGGCCACATTGAAGAACAGTGCTCCTGTATAAGCAATACGCTTGTTCGCCTTTGCGGCCTGATCTAAAATATGCTCCGTGAGTCGGTACACCTGCTGAACACTTGAGTATTTGTCTCGAAAGCCAAACTGTTCGTTTGGAATTAGATTTTTACTTAGCACTGCATTCTTCAGACGGCTGAGGATGATGCGCTCATAGATTTTCCCCATAGCACTGAGAAGACTGATGGGTCTATAGCTATCTCTGAGTTTGTTCGGTTTGGGAATACCGAGGACTTCTGCTTCTTTCCACACTTCTGGAAAGGTGCAGGTGGACATTAAAACATTGAAAATAGCCACTAGGAGGTAAATCAGCTTAGGAGGAAGGGCTTTAAAGACTTTATTATTAATGCCGTCAGCGTCTGGTACTTTTCGAGGTTTGAGATTTTTGATGATGGTTTTCACGTCATCAAAAGTAACGGAGGGAGTGGATCATCCGTTGGTGGTGTGGCGGACAGATTAGCCGCTTCCTCGTTCTCCTTGTTCAGGTGGACGGGGTCGATTGGCAGGGTGCTTGGAGAGCATTGGCTCTCGATGCTATCCGCCATGCATTCGGCCTTCTCCTAGTCTTCGAACGCTAACTGACCATCAGATCTAACTAATGGGGGCATCGAAGCGACATTTTCTAATTTAAGAGCTCTCCTCAACTTCCAGAAGGCTCTATGCGAGGGCGAGATATCCTCCATCAGATTGTCCCATTGTGACTCCCTCAGCTGGGTCATGTGCTCCTTGATCTCTCTACAGACGAACGACGACTGCGGCGCAAATTGGACCTATTATTGACGGTTCTATAACGGTCATAAGCCCTCATCACAGCGGTTTTCACCCTCAATAATCGCCCTATATCCCCGGGAAGCTCAAAACGACGATTACTCGACGTCTTGAGCCGCCTCGAAAACACCCCGACAACCACCTTTATATGAGAGGTGATATGAGAAATGGCTTCTAAGACCACCTCTTTATTTATTTATTCTTTTTGCACCAAATATTTGTACAAAAGGCGAGCTTAATGCTATATGGCTAATGGGTAGAACAGAAAGTGAGTTTGGGCAGTTAAGTTGTCTTTAGTGTCAATAACGTCTGGCACTTGATCTAAATATTCTGAGTTCATAGTTTCGAGGTTAGCCTCGAACCTATGCCAGTCCGTTACAGTTATGGTTAGAAGAACCTCACTTCTGGGCTGTCCTAACGACATTAGGACCGGGCGGTGGTTCGATGTTATCTCATGCACCAGTTATATAGAGCGTAACGTTAAGGTTACGTTCTTAAAGAGTGCCAAGTCGATTTTGGTCGAAATTTGAGTCTGATATGTTGAATATCTAGTGTCCTCCGGAGGAGCTATTATATCGAATTTCAGGCTATCACTAAGAGCTAATAAGTCATAGCCATTAGTATTGTTCCTAAAATTACTATTATTAGTCCAGACTTGATGCTTTCAATTTAAGTCGCCAGCTAATATTACCGAATTACTAAGGTTAAATAGTGCTTCGAAATTGCTTTTTATTACCTTTTTATTAGGTGAGAGATATACAGAGGCTACCGTGATCGCTTGATAACCGGTCATGGCTACTTTGCAAACGTCTGCCTCTAAATAAGATAATTGAGGCGTGTCAATGAGAACTACATGTAGAGACGACTTATAATAAATAAGGCTCACTCCTAACTGTGCCCCTGTACGATCGTTTCTAATTAATCTATAATTGACTATTTTAGCGTCTCTAATGCTAGGCTTACGAAAGGTGTATTGCACTAGCAATATAGCAATCTGATGAACAGTGAGGAAGGTACGGACTTCGTCAATTTGTCGAAGTCCGTACCTTCCTCCTCCTTTTTTTAAGGCCGCGCGCATTGTAAAAGGTGAAAGCTATCGACCTAGGTTTTATTCTAGCTGTTGTTGTGTTATCCATTAAGATAGGATAAAATAGAGCCAAATTAACAGTAACAAGCGCTTCAGGCATAGTTAACCCTGAAATTCTTCTAATCCTTCGATCAATGATCGCAACGTAATCTTATTGCAGTCTTTATGTGTGAGTATAGATAACATAGTGAGGGCCGTGTAGTGGCGGGGCCGTGTAGTGGCGGTCAAGAATATCCACTACCCCATATCCTCCCGTGGGTGTCGTAAAAGGCGACAAAGGGAAACAGGCAGGAGATGGGCAGCAGCATCTTCCTGATAATAGCCAAAATTACAATAAAAAAACTGCGGTTGCCAACCCGCTCGCCAAGCGTGGCAACTATGGCAAATACCCCCCAATGACGAGAGTAACAAAGAGACGGCCCCCAGTCCCCGGCGGCCCCGCTATTCCTAGCTACGGTGGCGACCATGGTAACGGCGGGGCAGGGGGTGCTAAGAATCTCCGGTGGAGGTTCGGTTGCCACCTTCGACGACTCGACCTGGCAACGTACAACGCACGCACCCTGAGGACTGACGAGAAGATCGTGGAGCTGGAAGAAGAGATAGACAAGATGCGCTGGCATATTATAGGATTATCCGAAGTCCGAAGAGAGGGGGAGGACACGGTTATCCTCGAATCCGGCAACTTGCTCTATCACCGGGAGGGCGACCATCTGTCCCAAGGAGGTGTCGGATTTATCGTCCACAAGTCTCTCGTTGACAACGTTGTAAAGATCGGGAGTGTGTCGACGAGGGTTGCGTACCTTATACTCAGAATCACCAAACGGTATTCGCTGAAGGTCATACAGGTTTACGCACCAACCTCGGCACACGCCGATGAGGAGGTGGAGGAAATGTATGAGGAAATCTCTAGAGCCATGCATTCCTCCAAAACCCAATATACGGTGTTAATGGGAGACTTTAATGCAAAACTAGGCACAAGAGAGAACGGTGAGCTGAAAGTAGGGAAATTTGGAATAGGGCAACGGAACCCAAAGGGCCAGCAGCTGGCCGACTTCATGGAGAAAGAGGGACTCTTTATGATGAACTCTTTCTTCAAGAAGCGGCCCCACAGGAAGTGGACCTGGTCGAGCCCCGACGGTTCGACAAAAAATGAGATTGACTTCATTATGACGACCAGACGACAACTGTTCAGTGATGTCTCAGTGATCGCGAGGGTAAAAACCGGCAGCGATCACCGAATGGTTAGAGGCACACTGAACCTAAATGTTAAGTTGGAGAGGTCTCGTCTGATGAAGTCAACGCTCCGTCCCCTCGTGCTCTAATCCAAAGTCCCGAAACCTTTCAGCTCGAGTTACAAAACCTTTTTCAGTGCCTAGAAGATTGCAATGAAGTGGACGATATGAATGACAAGCTCGTGGAAACTGTCCATGCGGTCGGTGCTAAGTTCTGCAAGACCCGCCGCAGAAGAACACAAAAACTCTCCGATCACACTCTTAATCTCATGGCTGTTAGACGGGAGATGAGGCTACATTCTTCAACAGATTTGACAGCATACAGGCAACTGAACAGACAGATCTCCAAATGCATGCGGCGAGACTTACGCAACTTCAATACAGCTCGTATTGAAGAAGCAATCGAGCGGAACCAAGGCTCCAAAGTCTTTGCCAGAGATCTGTCTGCCAGAAAGAGCCAACTGTCAAAGCTAAAGACCGAATGTGGCAGCATCGTTTCCGGGTCACCTGAGATTTTGAGTGAGATTGAGAGGTTCTATGGGCAGCTGTACACGTCATCGTTGGAGCCACACGCAAGTGTGAGTAACGATCCAAGAGCGAGTCTTATTCGACACTATTCCGAAGATATCCCGGACGTCAGTCTGAGCGAGATTAGAATGGCTCTCCAGCACCTTAAAAACGGCAGGGCCCCAGGCGAGGCGAGGATGGAATTACAGCGGAGCTTCTGAAAGCGGGTGGAAGACCGGTACTTGAAGTCCTTCAGAAGCTCTTTAATTCCGTCCTCCATGGTGGCATTACACCGGAGGCGTGGAGCAGAAGTGCGGTGGTCTTGTTCTTCAAGAAAGGTGACAACGCTCTCTTGAAGAACTACAGACCGATTTCCCTTCTGAGCCGCGTCTACGTGTTGTTTTCGAGAGTCATTACGAATCGTCTCGCGCGCAGACTTGACGACTTCCAGCCTCCCGAACAAGCCGGTTTCCGAAAGGGCTTTAGCACCATAGACCACATACATACCCTACGGCAAATTGTACAGAAGTCCGAAGAGTACAATTTGCCACTATGTCTGGCGTATGTGGACTATGAGAAAGCCTTTGATTCCGTCGAAATTTGGGCGGTGCTGCAGTCCCTTCAGCGGTGCCAAGTTGACTGTCGGTATATCGAAGTGCTGAAGTGTTTGTACAGTAGAGCTACGATGGCTATCCGAGTACAGAACCAGAGTACGAAACCTATCCAATTGCAGAGAGGTGTAAGACAGGGTGACGTTATATCCCCGAAACTCTTCACCGCTGCATTGGAAGACGTTTTCAAGCTTCTGGACTGGAAAGGATACGGAATAAACCTCAATGGCGAGTACATCACTCACCTTCGATTTGCCGACGATATAGTCCTCATGGCAGAATCGCTGGAGGAACTAAGCACTATGCTCAATGACCTCAATAGTGTCTCCCAACGGATAGGTCTTAAGATGAATATGGACAAAACAAAGATTATGTTTAATGTCCATGTCACACCTATGCCGGTAGTTGTTGGGAGCACTAAGCTCGAAGTTGTTGACGAGTATGTTTACCTGGGACAAATAGTCCGACTAGGTAAGTCCAACTTCGACCGAGAGGTCAATCGACGGATTCAACTCGGCTGGGCAGCGTTCGGGAAGCTACGACACATCTTCTAGTCAGAAATACCTCAAAACCTTAAAACAAAATTGTACATCCAGTGCGTGTTGCCAGTGATGACTTACGGAACTGAGACGTGGTCCTTCACTGCTGGCCGTATGAGGAAGCTCAAGGTCGCTCAGCGAGCTATGGAGAGGGCTATGCTCGGAGTTTCTCTGCGTGATAAACTTAGGAATGAGGATATCCGCAGTAGAACCAGAGTAACCGACATAGCCCAACGGATTAGTAAGCTGAAGTGGCAGTGGGCCGGCCATATAGCTCGAAGAACCGACAACCGATGGGGAAGAAAGGTTCTCGAGTGGCAGCCTCATACCGGTAGGCGAAGTGTAGGGCGTCCCCCCACAAGATGGAGTGACGACCTGGTAAGACATGCAGGAAGTCGATGGATGCAGGTGGCTCAGGACCGTGCTTTGTGGAATTCTTTGGGGGAGGCCTATGTTTAGAAGTGGACTTGTGAAGGGCTGTAATGATGATGATGATGATGATAGATAACAAAAGTGTGCGAGCGAGAGGTGAATAGAGGCGGCGCAATTTTAAATCTCATTCTTTAACCGCACGGGTAATAACCATTCATACATAAATGTATCCATTTTCATAAAATTGACTGTGAAATAAACTAACAGTCGACCTGACAGTAAGTGGCTACTAAAGCTTAAGGATACCTGGAACCTGAAAACAACTTTAAACAGAGAAGGCAAATAATATGCTATCACCTCTGAGGTTTTATTGTGTGGAATATCTCCTATGAATCGTACTAGCTCTCTGTATCCTTCAAAGCGGAACACCGAAGTACATAAACAGCTGCTTTCCGAAAGAAATTGATAAGAGGGTAAAACCTGCCCATTCGGACTCCTAAGTAGTAAGTCTTATCACTACACTAAAAACACAACAATATCACCAAGAAACTGCTACAAATATATGTAAAGTAACCAGACGCCTTACTAAAGTAGTAAGGCAAATCACAATCATGGCTAGCCGGCGATTTGCGCTTGCTTATTCACTTATCATTGAAACACCTAAATACCTTCAACAAAAGAATAAGGGAATTAAATCTTGCGCTTACTAAGCACGCTCTCAAAAATCCTGTATAACAACGAGAGTTTGGCTACCTAATGCTAATGTAGATAAATTTTGTAAATATCAAAATAATAATATCCTTTTGCAAGTTTGTTAAGACTTATTCATTTATTTCACGTAACAGCACCAATTAAAATATATTGGATGAAGTGTTGCAGACACTGGCCATTACAACGTATTCTTAACAAATCTTCGTACAGCTCGTATAGATGGTGATGCATGGACAAAAGTATTCGATGCATCCACCACATCATCCACCACCGCAAGGTCCGCACACATTTTTGGATGAGTCCAAAGTCCTCATTGAACAGAAAATCTGAAAGAATAGAAAACAGGTTTAGTTTTAATATTTTAGGATACATAATATTTTATAGGGTTATTACGTATGTAAGTATTCCGTAAGAGATTTAATTGAAATAAATTATAATTAGAAATTAGGATTAGAAATTATTATTTTTTATGCTTAAAAAATATTTATGTTATAATGAAACACAATCAATCAATCTAGTAAATGCCTTTAAGCTGCTATAATAGCTGAAACACGGCCATTATTCTGTAATCAAATAATAATAAATTGTAAATCGGAGCAATACGATAGTAATACAATGAGATCATTTCGATTTAAATATTAAGTACTCATGTTAAATACTCAATTTACGTAATTGCACTGATAACATCGATTAATATAGGCCTTTTTCGTACTATTTTATCCGGATTATATTCCTCTTCAGTTAATTGTCATTGCACGAAATTACAGCACTTATGGAACTCATATTTACGTTTTTTTAATAAATGATGTTCAAACAGTTCAAAATGAAAATACGTTAATAATAATTTACTACGTACGTAGGTACCGTCTTATTTCTTTAAATATAACTTCCTCCATATTTAGAACATTTACACATATTTATCCTATTAAATACTAACATTTCTCCTTTCCTTTAGCTCTAGGACTGGAGCCGGACTTCCTGTATCCCCTTGAGAACGTGACGATCGCGCAGGGTAGAGACGCGATGTTCACATGCGTGGTCAATAACCTTGGCGGTTACAGGGTGAGTGGCGACTCCGCCACTGCCAGGGTGTGTATCAAACCAACTCATTACAGCTAGTCGACTGAATAGTGAAGCACCAACAAAGAGCACCAGTGGAATGAGACCCGGTAATGTGAACGTTGTATGGCAAACCAATTAAAAATATTCATATAATTAATAAAATGTAATAATAATAGAAAGCAACAGTAAAGTTCTGAAATGATTTCATGCATTATGGATTATCCATAAAAGCGTTTGTGCATTGTATTTACATAATATAACAACTTAATAGATAATAACACGTTCAATTACTGTTTTTTCGTAACGTTTTATTCCATTCTTGATTCTAAAGACCATTTCAAACGCAATGCAAGTAGCTCAAAGATAAATTATGTCGATTCCTTGTATATTGATATCTACAAAACAGACTAATTGTTAAGCCATGCGCCTATAACTTACAAAATGACATATTTATTTTGGGTATTTCAGATCGCCTGTACTTATTTATGAAAATTTGTGCTCATTTTCTTGCGTAATAAATCTTTTTAGTGTATTTTATAAAAATATTAATACAGTCATCGATCAAAGATATTAAATGCCATCTTCACGTCACATTATCGATCTCAACCTATAGACCTTTGCACTAACTTCCACACTCTTTGCACATCTCTTTAGCACACAATCTTCTGTGCACCTCTTGAGCACTCTTCAACTCACATCTGTCTAGAAACTATCTCTATCTAGTATAGAGTGTAACACGATAATTAAAATTGCACAATAAACTGTAAGTTTGAATTTATAGATGTAGAATTAGATCACTGCAACAACGTTACATGCACATATCTACAATTGCACAAAATTATCTACAAATCCTCACAGAAATGAGAGGAGGCCTATGCCCATCTGTGGGATGTATACAGAATGCTACTTTACTTTTACATAAATATTTATCAATTTGAACATTGATTTGAAATATAATTTATTTGACTTTTATTATTTTCTAAAATTTATTTGCTTTCGTGCACTTTCGCATATATTATATTACATTATACTATATATTATAATGTATACTATAGGTAAAGAAAACCATGTCCGATTCGAAATAACCCATTAGTACCGTAATGATATCCTCAAAAAAATTAAAACACCATTTGAATAATAGAAATTATTTTTATTTGTATCTCTACAATAAAATTTTACTGTTATAAAATATTGTTACTGTATAAATCCGTTCATTTTAGTTTTTTTTATCCATTTCATAAATAAGCTTTTATTTCAAGCCAGTGTTAAAATACAAAGTTAAGTTATAGTATATATATATATATATAAGTTTTAGTTATATTTTGACACTGACTTAAATTAGTTATGACTACTCGTAAATTTTTCCCAAACAGTGCTGTGGCAATGTTACTTGTAGCTTCCACTGAATTGATTTGAAAATTCGACAAATTTTTAAATCTAGCACCTCCGACGTTAACGACGGTATCTTTGAAATTGTATTATCATATTATATAATATTATGTTTCTCCATTTATTTTATTTTCTTCACCATTTATTAATAAAACTATGATACCTAAAAGCACCCTCATGGATCGGACAGTTTTTTTTATATCCATAAAAGTTTATACCAATGTTACGTAATTTATAACGTAAAGCATTTCCACGAACAGTAAAATACATGATCCTTCTGAATAAAAATAATATTTTATTTTTACTGGGCAATATATGTAAAATATATATTTAAAGCATACGAGTAATATATTGTTTTATTATGAGTAACAAAGTTTAACAAAATTCCATTCTAAAATAAACATGCAAATCTTACACGATGAGCCAATTTAATTTAGCAAGATTGCAAAACAGTCACTTTACGAAATTAAAATAAAGCTCGAACAAACCCTCTTGGTCCCCGTTCAATCATTTCGAGAGGTAGTGCTCTCAAACTGTCCCAGCAGTTAATCTACCTATGGAGAGCCATGATTGAAACATTCAATAATTGTCGCACACGTTAATTTAACATCCACAAGATTTTTTTGAAATTGTCTGTTAAACATTTTTTATAATAACAACGATAAAATAAAACTCATATTATCTATTTCATTGCAGCAATACGTATACCCTGACAAAAATACATTTATAATTGTATTTTTACAATGTTTTCCACTTAAAGGAATTCTATGCTTTATTTAACGACAAACCACTATCCACACACTTTTTAAGTATTTATTTATTTATCATATAAAAATGTTGTAACCGTTCAGGTTATATATTTTAAAAAAATATCAAAAAGAAATCTGTGGATGGAAAAAATAAGACATGCGAAATTTACTTAACTCCTAGTGCTTGTTAGTAATAATAGGAAAATACAAAGACGGATCAGTTTTTCACTTACGTTACCGACTATATACAAATATGCCACGATTAGCGATAGTTATTGATGATCCTCGCAGTAGGTAAATATTAAGCATCCTTTTCAAAAGTATATTACATTTGCGGTAGCTACCAGAAGCTAAACAGATTTATATATTATATTATATGCACTATTTTATGACTATAATAGATAGGTATTCAAAAACGTAAACGTAGCATTAATTACTCAAAAGGAAGTCAAAATATTAACACTCATTCATTTTTATATTATTTGTTTTGAAAAAAAAAATTACACGTGAAGAACCTTACTTCGATATGCACCGCTGGTATGGATGAGTTGAGAAATTGGTAAATATTTTACTGTTATGTTTATTATAAGTTTCATGTTTTTGCAAATCTGCCTCCATTGCGATGTAAATTCAAAGTATGTTATTTTCTTCTTACTATCAAAATTTATACTAAAAAACTTATTTTATAAATACAATTAAATCTCGTAATCTGAAATTGTATCGCAATGTAGTATTTACACCCTTTTATTGTATTTATTTCATAACTAATATAATATACAATAAATATAAGAATACCAAATTAAATTTACCATAAAATATACAATAAATATAAGAATACCAAATTAAATTTACCATAAAATATACAATAAATATAAGAATACCAAATTAAATTTACCATAAAAGGTTGTAAAGCTTTGTGGTTGCAAAATAAAAGTATTCTGCCCACAGTGTAATATTTTCATTTATGCATAATTTCATATTTTGTAGTAATACTTTTCACTATAGGCACCTTATCACAAAGTAGTGTTTGATGCACAAGCACTCTTACTAAAATAAATGACGTGTTGTATAGTCCTCTACTTTGTCTTTATAGCACCAACTTATCTTGTAGAGCCACCTCCTGCACATTATTTAAATGCACATAGAGTTAGGAATAATATAATATACTCTTCAAGCAAAATTTATAAGATAAGTCTATACGAAGAGTTTGTATGAAGTACATAATATTATAAATTATTCATGCACAGCGTCCCGGATTCCAAACGAACCGTGGTGGAATTTCTGAAATGTCATTTTTTGTCGACATTTGTTCGTTTTTTGTTACGCGCTATGCAGGAAATTAGCTTCTATTGCAATGTCGACGCTTTTGGTAAGCGGGTGGAACGAGGGCGTTTTCACAGCGCGCCCGCAGTACTGCTCATAGCGGCGACCAGAGGAAAATGTAATTAAAAATTCCGAGAGCATTTTGCGAGGCGCTCGCAACAAGATAGTGTTGCCGGCTCGAGGATCGTTGTCGTGACTACCTCTTGGGAAGTATTTGCTTGTAATTAGACTTGTTCGCCCTAAAAGTCTTCATTTCGTACACAGCTGTAAAGTTTCCGTACTGCTA
Organism: Parnassius glacialis; assembly: GCA_033319125.1. NCBI lineage: Eukaryota > Metazoa > Arthropoda > Insecta > Lepidoptera > Papilionidae > Parnassius > Parnassius glacialis. The sequence continues at coordinate 32,847,525 of JAVANC010000013.1, read as the reverse complement.
TTAATTTTCCCTATTCTGAGAATCATCGAGATAATCTTTCAAATATATAATTTAATATCTTGAATACACCATCTAACTGTATTGTACATATTATGTGTTTGAACGAAAGTTGATATGTTCTCCGAGACAGGTAGCATGGATCAAAGCAGACACGAAGGCCATTCTAGCGATACACGAACATGTAATCACTAATAATGCAAGGCTAAGCGTAACTCATAACGACTACAACACGTGGACACTTAACATCAGGGGAGTGAAACGAGAGGATAGAGGACAATATATGTGCCAAGTGAATACAGATCCAATGAAAATGCAGGTAATAATAATACTTGAAGCAAAAATATTCTTTTAACTTGCATGTATGCATTTTATAAAATGTTACTTAGCCAAATATCAAACTCATGTGCTACCAGTGCCTCTTACTGATCGAGGTACGGAAGTAAGGCAACCACCTGATGGCAGAATCCAAGAAAATACATCTAAACCAATTTTCTCAAACACCACGACTTAGCTCTCAATAACTTGCCTGTCTAGCGTTCTATGCGCGAATCTTCCAAGGCATCGCATTTTTAGCAAAGCCCATGTCTTACAAAGTGTTGCAACTTGATTTTTTTAAATCAAAAAGCAAGTTTATCAACTCTAGTCTTTGTCAATAACTTAAAAACAAAATCAAAAAATCAATCAATGCCAATTTTCATAAAACCATTATGACATCTTAAGATTATTGTTTTTTTAAGGTTAGTACAACGAATTGTTCACAAAATAAAAAATAAAAAATGATTTATTAAATTCATTTTAGTTGACAACGCTGCTTCTTCATCAGTTCGCAAAATTCCACTGCTGAGCCCGTATGGTCTCTCAAATTGGGAAGTTTGCCTTAATTGCCAAAGATGAAGAAGATTACAGGAAATTTCAAAATATTTTTCAGTTAATGCGCAATGTTAAGTGAAATATCAGTTAACTTATCGTATGTGTATAATAAATGTTTGACTACATGGTATTTTTTATTTTTAGACAGCATTTTTGGAAGTAGTTATACCACCTGACATTATTTACGAGGAAACTTCTGGGGATATGATGGTACCAGAAGGTGGTTCTGCTAAACTTGTTTGCAAGGCTAGAGGATATCCCCCGCCAAAGATTTTATGGCGCAGAGAAGACGGTGGTGATATTATTTCTAGAAGCGGACCGCAGGGAAAAACAAAAGGTGAGAATAAATTATTCATAATTGAATTTCTCGTTCCGTAAGCAACGACCAAAATTTTAATCTCATTTACCAGCATTTACAGTTTCAAACATTCAAGGTGTTCTTGTTTTATAGATACATTTTTAAAAAAATAATTGACGCTCCGACTGATAAATGTTTAATTAAAAGATTATTAAATTATTTGGTATTTACATATAAAATATTTAAAAAAAACTTTAATTATTATCAAAATATTTGCGTTTAGAAATAAACACATATTTGCCTTTTTATAGTCTATTGATGTCCTTGCTATAGATATTTGCCTCACGAGAATCGATGAATTTTTAAGGAATAATTTACTACTTCTTCAAAATTTAAATTATTGCCTTCCAAAAAGATACATAAACTTAAAAAAAAGAAAGTTTATTTGGCGGTCTGGACTATATGATTCATAAGGTCTTTAGCTTTAACTCTGATCAAACAATAGTGAAGAGCAGTTCTCTGATCTGGGTTTTGTGAGTTTTACAACTATTATTTGCTATTCTTGACAATAACGGTCAGAAGTAATGCTTTTTTTAAACATATTTTAAGGTAGTGATAGGTCATTGCTATTGCGTGCCTTTTGAAACGCAACGTTTCTCACATTGGAAGTCACATTAAAAAAAAAGACGTGTTTTCTTAGAATTCATAGTTGTAAATATAGTAATATTGCAGAAAAAAAAGCGAATAACTGTTTTGAATAAGGAACAATAACCTTAATTGTAAAATATATTTAAAAACGAAAATGGTGTTGACAGAGCGAAACTAAGCTCAATATTTCCAAAATATTTCAGGTATATTTCTATTCTATTATTTCTATAGGTCTATTCTCTTAAAATCAGTACAGTGCGTCAATCTTAAATATATATATATATATATATATATATATTCGGTCTTTTATATGTTAGATTAATAGTTTTTAAGACAGAGAGGCTTTTTATTACTACAAATTGTACAGGACTTCATAAATTTTAAATTGAAAGAAAAATATCCTTTTCCATCTAAAATACCGCTTTTATTAGTTTTTTTTTTTATATCATATCCTTTTAATCTTTGTTTTTTATAGGATAGGGTGACAAACGAGCACACAGTCCACCTGATGGTAAGTGGTTGCTGTGGCCTATATACATCCACATTTATCCCCAATAAAGAATCAAAATGCAGATGCGTCGTCACCCGTGAGGACTAAGATAGAATACCTCTTTTCCAGTAAAATGGGTCTCCAGTTCTCTACACTCACCATACGAAACACATCAGTGCCAAGCTGCCATTTTTCGCTGGTATCCTGTGAGAGCGTGGTCCTTCCCCGGTCGTGCCGAGCCACTCGTGCTACAACTATACTACTAATATAGCTACGGCCTAGCTCTACCACATATAAAGGTGGTCGAAAGCTAGAAATTTACTAGCCATGTGCATAACATTGCCATTTAAAGGCGTGTTCTTATATGTCGTCAGCAAATTGTGTGATTTGAGTTGTATAATGGCAGTATAATAACGAATCACAAAAACGGCATCGCCTGCTTGCAAACACTTATTCTGAAGATTAAAGAGCAATTGCATTAACAGTCTGTGAGATAACCCATCTTGATCCTCGAGAATGTTAACAACCTATATTTCTTTGTTGATCGTTCTGGAAACTTTTATATGTAGTAGAGCCACGCTGCAGCGGTTATAGTACGAATGGGTAGACTCGAGAGACCACGGTCTCACAGAATACCAGCGTGAAATAGCAACTTAAAGCGTTTGTGTTTCGTATGGTGAGTGTAAAGAACCGGAGACCCTTTTTACTGGAAAGTAAGCATTTCATCTTAGTTCTCATAGGTGACAACGCATGCTGCATTTTGATACTTAATAGAGGATAAATGTCTATGGGTCATTCACTTATCATCAGGTGGAATATGTGCTTCTTTATCACCCTTATTCTATATAAAAAAACCTTCTTTATTTGAAATTGGTAACAGGTGTCCAGGGGTTTTAGAAGCCATTTAGTAAGTTTCTTAATTTTTCAGAAAAAATATTTCTTGCGGGAATTAAACCTTCACCCGTAGCGCTGTAATAGGAGCGTTTAGATACTTCGGTATCGTGCTATCAACATAAAACTATTTATAAATGAGGTTTAATCCTGCAGCGGAATAGAGTGAAAATGCAAAATGACCAAAAGAACAGATTAAAATTTTTTCAGTTGAAATTTTTTAGGTAAAAACTTTTTATAGGACTAGTACTATTTTCTGAAATAGGAAACTTAAATAAAAGTATCTCTTGAACTCTTCTTAAAATATTCAATCTTAAAATTCTATTGAACCTTAGTACTAAATCAGACCGCAGAACCTTGTGAAGCTCCTAGTACCGTTCACACTGGCCTTTCTAATCCAGCGGAATTACAATCTCAAGACATTCCGGGAATAATTACTTATCTACTCATCGCTCTACTAACCAAATAAAGGGGAATAAAAGCTTGTCAAATGAAAGTCGATCGTCGATAACTTCAATCGAGATAGTATCTTCATAAACTTGAATTCATTTTAACAAGGAAAAGCTATTACTGATTGAATATTTTAAATACATATTTATTAAATGTTTAAATATTAATGTTGTAATACTTTGATGGTTAAGAAATATCGTCATCTCTTCTTGATGGTCACAGTTCTAAATCAACATAAAACGAGTCCTGACAGTAATATATTTTATATGGAGAATTCATCTGTCGAATACTGTTTTCTAACGGCAATGACAAGTTCTATCAAATGGTTTGCCTGAGTTTCATGGTGACAGAGAGTCATATCGGACATCGCTCGCTCATGAGCTTCTATGGCGCTGTTTACAACTGTCAAACCAACATTGCTATCTTCTGCCGTTACTCCCAATATCCAGTCGTCCGCTTTTGTCCTAGTTGCACGGACCTTGTTAATTGATGACGTTAGTAACTCTTTAAATATGTAAAGTTCTGAAATATTAGCAAATAAATATTTTCCTTCAAAATTGGACGCATTGAAAATTTTGAAGGATAACATGACTTGTTAACATTTGTTGTGAATGCTGCTGAGAAGAGCACGTACTGGCGGTTTTAGTATCACTAACACTGCATACGGATTCCTCTGTCATCTTATGCTTCGTAGGCAAGTGTATTTGCAAGCCCTTAGTGGATCGAGCGCTTATTTTGATGATAGATACACAACGTTTACACTGAGCAGAAAGGCCATCTTCCGATCTTAGAAACTATTAACCGGATCGGGCATCCGACTACTATAAGCAGAGGTTAAGTTCATAAACAAAAAAAAACTAAGTGTCTTCTTCAGTCTCCTTCTTCAGCCTTTTTAACGTACATTTTAGAATATAGAAATGGTTCAAATCCTATCTAAGCCAGAGACCTCAGACGGTAGTAGTAAATGGGTTTGAATCTGAGAGGTACATCGCTCGCTCTGGGGTACCACGGGGGTCTCACCTCGCGCCTTTGTTGTTTTTGGCCTTCATAAATGATATCACCACAGAGGTAAAGCATTGCAAATGCTTACTTTTTGCCGATGACTTAAAAATCAAAAAGTCGGATGAAGACACAAAATTAATTCAAGAAGATCTTGATAGAATCACAAATTGGTGTGGCGTCAATAGTATGATTCTTAATGTTAACAAATGTTTTCATGTAAAATATACCAAAAAAAAAGTTAAAAAGTTGTCTCAAGTTATTCCATTGATAATATAGTATTACAAGAGTTATCAGAAATAAATGACTTAGGAGTTACTATTGACAGGAAGTTAACTTTTACATCACATGTAAACAATATTATTAAAAAAGCCACGCAGTTCCTCGGATTCATTAGACGAAACACAAAAGGATTTACCCGTAGGACTAAAATTATTTTGTACAACGTGTTTGTGAGAAGTTGCCTCGAGTTTGCCAGTGTCATTTGGAATTCTTACTATCGCATATATTCCCAACGCATTGAAAACGTACAACGCGCTTTTACAAGGCACCTTGCATTCCATGAAACTGGTATCTCACACAAGCAGCCCTATAATCAAAGATTGGTTGAATTTAAAATGATGTCTCCCCGAAACAGGCGGGAGATACTTGATCTGTGCTTCTTGCATAAAATAATTAATTCCAAAGTCAAATGCAGTAAGCTGCTTGAACAGGTTTCTCTATCAGTACCAATTAGATATACTCGCTGTTGCAATACTTCTCGAAAAACATTTCACATACCTTTCACTAGAACGCATCTTGGTAAGCAAGCTCCCGTGGTTCGCATTTGTGCGAAATATAACGAAATATCTCGAGCGTTACCTGGCATCGACATATTCCATAACTCTTATGCTGTCTTTAAAAAAAAACTAAAAACGGTGAGGCCGCATTTACATTGAGAGAAAGGAAAAATGTATATGCGCGCGTGTATGTATATATGTAAATGTATGTGTGTGTGTATGTATGTATGTATGTATGTATGTGTATATATATATATATATATATATATATATATATATATATATATATATATATATATATATATATGGATATACAATAACAAGTGTGTTTTCTTTTTTCCTTTTTTGTTCATTCACATGTACACTTGTTATTAATATACATATCAGTGAGAAAGAAAATAAGAACTTTAGTAACGTTACATACTCGTATCTATGTAAAATGTGATTTTGATTTCATAATCGAAAATCAATAAATTATTATTACTGAAACGTTATGGTATTGAATCTTAAAATTATTTAACACACAGATTTGCATATTTAAGTACTATTATATACATTTATATAAATATTATTTACTATCCCAAATATGCGAATACCATTATTCAATTTAAAAATATTTAAATATGCCTATGCATAGCGAAGCCAGTTAGCTAGTACTATGAAAAAGGTTTTTTTTAATATTAATGTATATTGCCAAAAAATCTTTTTCACATCACCTCTATTACCAAACGAATTTTAAATCATAAATATACAGAAATTAATTTAACGATGGCTATAATTATAGAACTATACGCTCATAATTTTACAAGGAATTATATTGAGAATTCGTGTTGACTGGCAATTGGAAACGGTACTGACAGAGTGATTAATCGGCAGCTCCTACTCAACCCCACCAGTGTCGAGACCTTCTCATGCCATCAGTCAATTCATTAAGCTAACAAAGTACCACCGGTAATGACTTTCACAACGTTCTGAGCACTTCTATACAAACTGTTAAGATTAGAGACTAGTTATTCATTGCCTTTCCTTAGACTCGCTAGTCATATACTCTTAGTTTAATTAAACACATTAATATTCCATAGAGCAGCTAGGTACTTCTAGTAACATAACTTTGCAATTAAAAATAATAAGTAATTACATTTTAGTGTTTCAGTTATTGACGATATGATAAACTTTGCTTCATCATCATCATCATTACAGCCATTCACAAGTCCACTGCTGAACATAGGCCTCCCCCAAGGAATGTTACAAAGCACGATCCCAAGCCACCTACATCCATTGACTTCTTGTATGTCTTACCAGGTCATGGAGGGACCCCCTTACTTATCAGTTATAAATTATATAACATCAGTCACAATCATCAATTTGAGTGAAGAAGTCTAATTAAAAAGGCCGTTACAAGTTACCTCCATAAATCTGAGCAGGAAACAATATAGACTATTCATTACAGGGCAATGTTTCTTCACGGAATATTCCAATGAGGAAAGTTCGAGCGTTGTTTAACGCGTTGAATATAGTTTTTCAATGACATCGTAGAGCTTCATTACAGGCCAATGTTTCTTCACGAAATATTCCAATGAGGAAAGTTCGAGGGTTGTTCAACGCATTGAATATAGTTTTTCAATGACATCGTAGAGCTTCATCGAAGACGCAATACCCATTTTAAGGAGTTTTCAACTCATAAATCACTTTTAAATGACCAAAAATGCTTATTTATTGTTTTTTTATGGAAATCTACAATAACGAAACTGTAGACGAAACAACGTGTAACTGTAAAATCTTACAAATTTTAAATATCAATTTCAATTTATTTACTTAAACTTCTTTTTGCATGCGGCTATAATATTTTAAGGCATTATCTCTCCGACAACCCTGCTTAATTTTACATCTCTAACGTGCTTTGTGGCATTCCTTGGGGGAAGCCTATATTCAGCAGTGGACTTAAGAAGGGCTGTAATGATGATGATGATGACTATGATGATGGGCATCTAATATATTCATATAAATTTGTAAAATTAAAAAACAAATATCCGTGGAACTGCTCAACAATTTTAAAATAAAATAAACATGGCCAACAGAAAATATTTAACAGTTATGAAATTTTACACGCATTCAGCAATATCCATACTTTCCTTTTATGAGCAAACTACAAACAGTCCATGGTGCTTGACTGTCACTTGACTTATGACACATCGACAGGCCAAGTTTATTCAACAGTCCACTTGGAAGACAGTTCAAGAATACGTGGAGTAGCCTAGTTTAAAAATATATTATTTTAAGTTTGGAATTATATATACTTACTCAAAAATAATTAATAGTGTGTAGAATTACCGAAATATTAAGAAAAGTACTTCATGCGTTCCCAACTCAAATTCAATTAATTTTTTTCTTAAAAGTAAATAAGGTGACAAACGAGCACACAAACCACCAGATGATATTGGATGCTGTAGCCTATAGACTATTCTCGATGAAGAAAAAATCCAGATGCATTGTTTGTTACCTTCGAGGTCTAAAATAGAATATTTAAAAAAAAATAGAATATAGTTATCAGCAGAAAGGATATACGATTCTAATTCACCACACGTAGCGTCAGCATTATGGTACTGTCTCACGCTGGTAATGTGTACGAGGGGGGTCCTATCCCAGTTAAATTGACCAATTTGTGCTGCCATTATAAGACTCAGCAGCAGAGTAAAGAATGTATATTCTCACTCTCACGCCACAAAATGAAATGGAATAGCGAGGTTTCTTCCTAACAACCTATAGTGTTAGTAATTTATTGTTACCTTAAATTATTACTATAAAATACTTTTGACTTATAGAATCTTGTTAATATTATTAAAATAACATTTCATCATCAACCACCCTTGCAGCCAATCACAAATCCACTACTGAACATAGTCCACAAGGAAAGTCACAAAGTACAAAGAACTAACATTTAATTTTAAGTAAATTGGTAAACACTCCACAGCGTTACTGTGCTTGCCAGCTTTGTTTGATAACGTTTGATCGTGCCTCGGTCGACGGAGTGCTCAACACTTTAAACCATCAACTCCCTTCGGTTTCCTTGGAAAATATTGGCCTAGCTTTTTATCCTCTTGTTTGAATAATAGCTGTAAGCGTACTTCGGTGCCATTTCAGCAAGGTGTCAGGAAAACATCTTGAGAGTTCGAACCACTATCTGCGCTTGTTTATCGAAGCTCGTCTACTTTCGGTGTTTCGGAGTGTTTTCAAATACTTCTTGGCGAAATGTAAAGTAAGCACTAGTATCGATAGTGTGCAAATCTTGGGTTCCTATTTTGATGAGATATAATTACTTTAACAACTGTAACACTGGTCGTTTTAATATCTTTTTAGAAGGAAAAGAATATATATTTCTATTTTGTTCCAGTAACGTCACTGGAAGGCGAGATAGTTAATTTAACGAAGGTCACCCGTTCGGAAATGGGGGCTTACCTTTGCATCGCAGCTAATGGTGTTCCACCATCCGTAAGCAAGAGGATCATGCTACATGTGCATTGTAAGTACCTACACACTTCAGGACAGATTAAAAAATCACGTTTTTATCATCACATCAGTTATTACATAATGGATACTATCCATCACTGGATGTAGACTAAAAGGCTCCAAAGTAAGTAACTAGGAGTTGTTTATGACAGTAGACGAATGACGGATTCTGACTTATGATTTTAAAGTTTTTTTTATAGGATAAGGGTAACAAACGAGCACACAGTCCACCTGATGGTAAGTGGTTGCTGCGGCCCATAGACATCTCCATCTATCCTCTATTACAAATCAAAATGTAGATGCGTTGTCACCCGTGAGGATTAAGATGGAATGCCTCATTCCCAGTAAAAAGGGCCTCCGGCCACCTTCACTCACCAAGCGAAACGCAGAGGTAAACCTCTACTTCACGCTGGTTTTCTGTGAGGTCGTGGTACTACCCCGGTTCGAGTCGGCCCATCCGTGCGACAGCAAAAGCTGCCGCGTGGCTCTACCACTGTTAAACTTGTTCGCGAAGCGTAAGTATCCTTAATTATTAGGCTGTTTCGCAATCCTCGCTCTAGGTAATACAGGTCTAATAATATATTTAATAGTTTTTCGGCCGCATGCCGAAAAATGACATCTACTGATTTTAGGGTTCCATGCCTCTAAAGGGAAAAAGTGATCGTATAAGGGTCCCCCTAGGATCACTTTGTAGTCTGTCTGTTTGTATATCAAGACTATTTTAAGCCGAATTCAATAAAGGAGGAGATTCTCAATTTGAGTGTATGTTTTCTTGTATGTATGATGTTTTTATTAAATAAATGATATTTCTTCCAAGGGATTCCCATATAAATTTGGAAAAAACTCCATTGTTAAGGGGGCAAAATAGGGAATGATATTTTTAATGTAACTGTTTAGACGAAATTGATATTGTGATCAAGTTGAAGAAAATATCGAACTCTTAGGTCTACCATGGCCTCTTAGATGTTTTTTTATGAAAGAAGAGGCAAGCATCATCTGCATTATTGGTGCGTTGCCAGCCTTTCAGGAGTGAGTATGCTCTTTTCTTGAGTGTCCCTAAGACGTATCGGTCCAAAACGGCTGGCGGCAGTAAATTTTAATATTCCGCGTAGATCGCACGGTAATGGACTACCAGCCATCGACATGATGAGGATGGAAATCTGAACAATTCCTCTGAGCACTATCCTTGGTACATGTGGTAGAAGATGCATAGGGTCGATCTGAAATAACTTGGTAGTTAAAGAACTTTTAAATCAACGCAAGGGTATTACCATTTATGTAACAAATGTCGACACGCGCAAACTTACTCATAAAATCCTATAGGTATTTCTCGTTGACAAAATATAGCAAAAGTCAAGGTTTCACATCACAAGTAAAAGAAAAAAATTCAAAAATCGTTAATATAGAGTTATATTACGTAAATGTTTTTTTGCGAATATAAACTTACGTTTGCTGTTTGTTCGACAGGAATGTAGACCAATAAATATATATGGATGATTTTTTCCACTGCAATGTTAAGTTTGTTCTTGAAACCCACTTACATTTTTGTTTAAAGCAATACTTGGTGCTTATCTTAGATTTAATTCGCTGGATGAATGAATTATCTGCAAACATAATTTAAGTTTTACGGAACCCTCAGTGCGCGAGCCCTACTCGCAGTTGTCCGGTATTTTCTTTAAATTCAGATACTTCGATAAGTACCATTGCCAATTATTTAGTAAATTATCTTTTGATACACAGCAAAGATTATATTTTTCCATTTACTTTCCCCAATAAAGAACTGTAGTTCAACACTAAATGCGTCGTATTCACATTTTCTTATTTTACAATTGTAATAAATCATCCGTATGTATCTCTGTCAGTTATTTCGCATTTATTTAATTCACATAATTTAAATTAATTTTGATTTATACTTTTATAACCGCACTGAGTTATCTTTAGCGTTGTTATCCTTTTTCTTATTAAATACATACATTACATAACATTGCGAATATGTATTAAAAAAATATTACGATTACGGATTCAGGACATGAATCAATTTAGCCGTCGATAAAGACTACTCACCTGCGTAAGGTAGCAAGGAGCAAAAAAGCTACGTTGCGAACTCACTTATCAGACGATCTTCTAGTCTAATTTATAACCGGGAGTTATTCAATGCTCGGTTAGCCGGGGAACAGCGTTGAGCCCGCATCGCGAACACGTAAGCAATTGGGAGATTTTCGTGTTATCACGTATCATCTTCGCCCCGTGACTTGCATCTGAATTCGGGCAGTGGATCGTTTGTAGTCAGTGCGTCGTGTTTACTGCCCTGTTGACTATCAGCAATCAGTACGGATGGAATGGTTATACTGTCTGAATTTACTGTGAATGTTAGCAAATGTAAGGCATTTTGTCACTGAAAACATAAAACGTTTTACATATTTATTGAAACGGTCAAATTCATGATCATTGGTTAAGTTTAAAATAGTAACGTTCGTATGTATTATTTAAAATTTTATAATATAAAATAATGTCAAGTATAAGGTCGGTTTAATGAGTCATTACAGAAAATGTAAATCTATTTCAATTTGCAGTCAAGCGACTTTACGGTCTTTATTTTATAATTATCAGGACGACATAGAGGCATCACAAATATTATAGGCGTTGTTCTTTTTAAATAATATGTTACTTCTATATTATTAAAGGGAAATATATTATCTTACCTTTTAACGTTATAGACTTAAGAGGCCGGTCTTTAAGAAACGCGCAAATAGGCAGTTACAGTTTTAAAAATATTAAAGGACTGACTTAATTTAATGACACAACAAAAAAATCTCAATTAGTTAATAGATGGGTCTACACTGTCATCGTGTGATATTTATAAAAACATCTTGATTTTCGAGAAAAAAAATTCTTCAACAATGGTAAAAACACTTAAAACGGCCTTTTCTATTTTAAACCTATAGGCCATTTCGTTATTATTTTAGAAAATATTTTTGGTTAAAACGTGAGATAAAGGTATAGACAACACATTCACCATTCATTATTTTTACTAATTCAAACCAAAAAGCAACTATCTAAGCCTAAATAATTTATTAATATTAATTTTAATAGAAATCGTCCATACATTTTAGTATGAAACGGTTAGTTTTCCATAAATTGCTTTATATTAGAGAACAAGCGTGAAAAAATTCAGTGCCGCCTCAATTTTCGTGGTGAGTGCACGCCCATTCGTAGCCCGATTTGACAATTCGAGTCGATACATCTATTGTTTGACATAGCATAAGGGTGGGTCGCGAGTGTCGGACAACATTATTTGTATTCTTCGAATAAGTAGACTAACTAGATATGCGAGTTTTATTATGTATTGTTTTTTGTTATTATCAGAAATTAATGTACTTAATAAAATAGTAATTAACTTTAATATCTATTTCAGGTAGATAATATGGGAAAACGCAAAGAAAGTTATTAGAATAAAAAACATCTAATTAATAATGTAAGCAAATGAAGTGAACCACTCGGAAACTCGCTAAGCAAGCAGTCTTTTTTAGGACTTGACTCAACCACCGGTGCAGTGGTGATCCATGATCTGGACCTTGAGTGAATTGTTGATCAGTAGATTACCCTCTGTGGAGTCCACCCATTGTGATATCATTTCAGATTTTCTGAAATAGTCGTCCTGATTAACTCGTCCAGTTCTTTGTTGAGGTCACCATCCGATTACGATAACGCTTAGGTTATTTTAATAATATCTTATGCCGAGATTATTATTTCAGTGGTTAAATTTAGATTGATAAAAAATATTTATAATATAGAAGTTATCTAGTCAGTTATTCTGTCTTCTAATGTTATGGCTTTTCATTAGTGCTGACAAAATACAATACGTAACAATAACTCTGTGGTTCGCTTTAAGTGAGTTATCAAAATCAGTATTCAAACGTATATAAATAATTTTACTTCAGAGAAATCAACATAAAAATAATCAAATTAAATTTAAATACAATAATATTTGTAAATTGTATGTGGATTGATCACATCTTATAAAACACAAAAACATACAACAACATAGGTATTTTTTATCGGTCGTTGATAAACAACCTTTATTTTTAAATCTTTTAATGACAATTGAATTGTGACAAAATTTAATGTTTATTAAACTTTTCCTGTCTTTAAATATGTAACTAATGAAAAAATACGGGTTCAAAATAAGTCAGTTGGCGTATACTAGACGAAACTTTTGCGATCATTTGAAGTGCGTATAAATTTTGGGGATTTTCCTATACTAAAGTCCTACGATGACGAGCGGGTTATTATTATTTGAGATTGGGGAGCGTGCGAAACGCCGTTTATTTTATATTAAATTTATGTTGTTTATTACATTATTTTAATGTGGATCTATTTAAAAATAATTTCTGTATGTGTGTTTTTTTATATATGATAAGGGTGACAAACGAGCACACAGTCCACCTGATGGTAAGTGGTTGCTGCGGCCCATAGACATCTACATCTATCCTCTATTACAAATCAAAATGTAGATACGTTGTCACCCGTGAGGACTAAGATGGAATGCCTCATTTCCAGTAAAAAGGGCGTGATATTCTTTATCGAATAAAGTTTCACATGAAAGATGCATAATACATTTCTCCTACAAATAGTTGCAAGTTTGAAATTAATCACGACATTTTATACTTGAAACAACTTTTTTTTTTATATTTTCCCAAATCTCTAATTATGAATAATTTGGTTTACAACATAACTATCCAATAAAAATGTGTACGGTGAAAGAATATTCAGTACTCAAAATAATCTCTTGGGTGTGGTAAAAGGCAGATGGAAATCAGGAGATGGGTAACGGCAACTTCCTAACAACATCTAGTTCCAAGGAAAAAAATGCGGTTGTCAACACGCCTGACAAAAGTTAAAATTATGAAAAATACCCCCTTATGTGGTTTTCCGTTGGATAAGCTTATGTTTAGTAGTTGACTTTGATAGATCGTAGTGAATGAACTTCCTTTCCTCTCATCTTTGCTGTTCTTACCACTTCTACGCCGACGATTTGCAAATTTATACTCAGACTGATGTTGATCACATTAATTATGCTGTTATCAATATTAATACAGATTTATTAAATTTAAGCAATTGGGCTAGCAAATTTGGCATCCAAGTGAATCCTAACAAATGCCAAGCAATTTTAATAGGAAGTGCCCGTCAGTTATCTAAACTTGATATTTGTTCTGTCGCTCCTGTCATGTTTGATGGATCATGCATCCCTTATTCCAGCACTATGAAAAACCTAGGCCTCTGTATGGACTCAACTCTCAATTGGTCCACTCTCATTCAAACAATAAGTGCTTCAGTTATTGCTAAGTTGAGTGCCCTAAATTGCCTTAGAAACTTCCTTCCGGTCAAGGTAAAGATAACTCTGGTGCAGTCTCTTATTTTGCCCATTATTGATTATGCTGATGTGTGTTGTACTGATCTTAATGAGAACCTTCTAGACAAGCTGGATCGTCTCGTAAATAACTGTGTCCGATTCATCTTCTGTCTTCTCAAGTTTGACCATGTTTCCTCCTTTAGATTTCAGCTAAATTGGCTTCCCATTCGCCAACGGAGGCAAGTCAGGACACTTCTCACACTTTTTTCTATTTTATTCGACAATCGTTGTCCTGACTATTTGAAACGTAAGTTTCAATTTCTATCTGATACGTATAAAAGACCTCTACGTTCTTCGGAGACTCTTACGCTCTCCATTCCACGTCACCGCTCCGGTTTCTCTTCTTCCTCGTTTGCTGTACGAGGTGCGCGACTTTGGAATGCACTGCCTGAAACTTTGAGACAACGCTCCAACAAAGTAACATTTAAAAAGTATGTTAAAGAACATTTTTTGAAAGTCGTAAAGAATTCCTAAGTTGGCGTCATCATCTTAGTTAATCTGTGTTAGTAGCTAATTTCATCATCATATGTTTTTTACGTATATATGTATATTTGTGTGTATATATGTATTTATATGTGTATAAGTGTATATATATGTGTGTATGTGGTATGTATATATATATATATATATATATATATATATATATATATATATATATATATATGTATGTATGGTATATGTATTTTTTTTACCTTTATGTTTATATGCTATAATTTCTAAATTCATTTTATTTCTTATTCTTTACTGTTATATATTATAATAACCGCCTTCGATGTTTTCCCACTCCTCAAGGTTGACAGGCAGAGAATGCTGAAACGCAGCGAGCGGGCGGCAAGCTACGCGACCGATACTTTCTTTCATATCTATTCACTCGCTCGCACTATAATACTGTGAGTATGGCGATTAAACGATCTTGATCTTCCATAATACAAAGTTTTCTTAAGATGGACTTCAGTGGATGGAATATTTTTTGGTGTGTCATTTTAATGTTATCTTATTAATTTATTATTATATTATTATATAATTTATTATTATATACCATTTTCATATATTATTCATTATTTATGAAATTTAGTGTCAAAATAAGTACACATAAATATTTTAATTGTTACGCTGTAATCGAATGTTTATAATCGATTATGTCTACTACCGGTAGAATAGTGGTATAAATAAATAAACGGTTGCAACCTGTTTTAATAAATATAACAACCAAATGTAACTAATATTTTTTTAATCGGTACTTACAGTCAATTACTATATTTTTTATAAGAAAAATATTTGCTGCGACGGCATTGACCGAACTTTTCTCGATTCGATAATTTCAGGCAGTACACACTTTTCATAAAAAGCTTGTAACTTGGGTAACATATTGTAAATCTAAAATTGTTCGTATTTGTAAATTTTTAGTACTTTTACTGCATTAATCTGGGCCAATACATATTATGGCAAGTATTCAGACATTTTTATTTGCTAAATGAAGCTGGCCTTGGATTTGGTAAAACCAGTCATTATTTTGATTTAATGTTACACTTGAATCACTGAATTTATAACCTTTAACTTTTTTTTTGTCGAAAGGCCGTATCAAAATCTATTCCGAAAGCTGAAATAGGATATTTAACTTCAATAAGATCGTTGCTCTATAAACCATTAGGTGAAGCCCTCAAATAACAATGATCTAGGTCAATGAATAGACCACATTTTTCTATAATAATATTTTTTTGTTTGCTCAATTGTGCACATGCAGCAGACTCGTTGTCCCTACCATGTTTAATGGAAGAGACGTGATCTAAATTATAACTATATAAAATAGTTTTAAACTGATCGATCAAAAATTGCGGTCGTAGTTGACAATGTTCTAGTATGCAGGCAATCGACGCACACTACGATAGCAATCGACGCACACTACAGTAGTATCGAAACCATGCAGCGCCCGAAATAAACTGACGCAGGTCCACCCTCGGCAAGCGCTCGCGCGTTAATGATCTCAGATGGCCGGCGCAGTTAAATATATAGTACTTTTATTTAATTAATTATAATATAATAGTAACTATTTTAAAAGTAAAAATAATAGCATAGTTTAAGCAAATGTTGATGATTATTTTGGTATAAATTTTACGTCTAAGTGATGTAGAACTTCGGAAATATAGAGGCTTGCATCGAAGCTTTTTTGGTCGTTTTTTGAATTATGTCGAATTTTGTTTCCTAGTGTGAAAAGCATATAACGAAAATGTATTCCATTATTATTAAAGTGTAGCATATCTGGGAGATAAAAATATTTTTTTTGATGGTCGATATTCAATAGAATCTACAAATTAGAGCTCCCAAATCATATCTTCGAGAGTTTTTGCCTAAACATGCATCGGGAGAATGATTATTACTGATTAAATAAATAAGTTATCTAAAATCCATTCCGAGCTTATTTGAGGAGAGAAAACGAATTATTTTTACCAAGTAATTGTTATTTCAAGAAATGAACTATAAACATAAAATTTCAACGAGGAAACCTTGTAATTTCGCGTTTTTTTGTAATACGCCTCTTAAGCATTATGTCCGCCTTTTGTACTTATATATTTTATAAGGTTCAAAAAAGTTAAATAAATAAATAAATAAATGAACAATGTATATTTGATCTCAACCTAATTTTAGAAACTGTTAGAACTCTTCAAAACATCGTCATCTACGTAGAGGAACTAAGATTTTTTCTCGTTAAGTGACTTCGTAAAATGATTTTTGTAAGATAATTTATAATATAAAATAAATATGAACGTATTAAATGTTATTAGGTATTTAAGAAGAGATATGGAATTTCCATAAACTAACAGCATATTATTAAAATATTTTCATTATTATTTCTGCTATATTTAAATTTAAAGTTTCTGAGAATAACTGTATCTAGAAAAAAAATACTGGAAATAACTTCAATTTTAGGACTAATGTTATAATAATATATAAATTTAGACGAAAATAATTTTTATCATAACTACTTTATTGTATGAACCATAACATTATACCCATTTATTTAAAGAAAACACGAATTAAGTAAATTATTTCTTCTTAGCAGTAAAAAATTGCCGCAATGGTTGCAACATGTAAGATATGATCCGCTATCTTGAAAAATATCAAACATCGTCATCTACGTAGAGGAACTAAGATTTTTTCTCGTTAAGTGACTTCGTAAAATGATTTTTGTAAGATAATTTATAATATAAAATAAATATGAACGTATTAAATGTTATTAGGTATTCAAGAAGAGATATGGAATTTCCATAAACTACCAGCATATTATTAAAATATTTTCATTATTATTTCTGCTATATTTAAATTCTAAAGTTTCTGAGAATAACTGTATCTAGAAAAAAATACTGGAAATTACTTCAATTTTAGCACTAATGTAATATAATATATAAATTTAGACGAAAATAATTTTTATTATAACTACTTTATTGTATGAACCATAACATTATACCCATTTATTTAAAGAAAACACGAATTAGGTAAAATATTTATTCTTAGCAGTAAAAAATTGCCGCAATGGTTGCAACATATAAGATATGATCCGCTATCTTGAAAGATACTGTTGAGGGGATCATTCACACACAAACCTTGGGGGTACGCGCGTTGCGCAGCTGCTCGCTTTAAAAAAATGATGTATTGGCCATGTCAGAGCCCTCATAGTGGTCGTAGGTATGTCGGCACGTGTCGTTTAGTTTAGATGCAAATAAAATTTTTATAAATAATAAATTTAGTTATTTATTTGATTAGAAACGCTAAAATCCCATTCATAGTACACCTATACGTCTCTGAAACGACCAACGGATTGTTTGTTACATACTGTATAAATTGTTTAAACCACTGTGATTGTTTAAATCTGTATTAACTTTTATTTTTTAATAAAAGATCATTCTTATGAAACCATCATTTCCCATATTACACAAAACATTGATATTTTAAATTTGTTCATAAATAAAAAATAATAGTTAAAATAATACCTAGAAAGCGTACACTCTGGACCCACCCTTTGCCGTCAGCTATTAATTATGGGCACGCGGACTTCTCAATGTGACAAACAAATGACATAAAAGAAATTGCAAATGGCTACATACAATGCGTGTTTTATGAGACATTCATGAACATCCTACGAAGACGAACGCGTGATGAATATGTAACTTGTGCAAAACACCAAAAGTAATTTATTCATGTCCAGGGTGCGTATACTAACACTGAGAGACGCATCTGTGTGACTAGAAAATATCAATGTAGGTGTTCTATTAAAAGTTCCCACGTTCAAGGACTACAGTCTTAAGGATAAAATAGCTGCGTTAGGATCGTGGCAAATCGAAGTCCGTAGTTTGTGCCTATTACTATAGTAGTCTGTAGTAAAAATTTAAAGTTACAACTTATAACTTGTTTGATATCTGAAGCACTCATGATACATAACCTATGAAGCAAGGACTCTGCCGATACGCTCGAGTACGTGTTAACGAACTTTACATGTCCTTGACACATATTATTTTTCATACATGCAGGTTTCATCACGATGTTTTCCCTCACCGCTGTATACGTGGTACTTCAGCAAAGATTATGGCAAAAAGAGCCCCATGTTTAACAGTGGACTTTTACGAGCTGATGAAGTAGAAAAAGAGTATAAAAAGTATTAATAAGCGTTGTAAAATTTAGTCAAAGACCTTTTGAAATCAAAGCTTGAATAAAAAATTTAAATAGAATAATGGATTACAGCCAATATCAATTCTAATTTGCATTAATATTAAAGCGGCATTATTAAGTGGCGAAGCTTGCGAAGTCACTTATTAAGTGGCGAAGCTTGCGAAGTCACTTATTGATTTCACGATGTCTGTCCGTCTGTCCGTCTGTCCGTCTGTCAGTCTGTCAGTCTGTCCATCTGTCCGTCTGTTGGTCCGTCTGTCCGTCTGTCCCACGATTATCTCGAGAACGGTTTCGAATTTTCAAATTCTGTTTTCAGCAATCGATTACTGATCACCCAGGCATCTGAACCTCCTATTTTGAATTTTTTTTTCCCGTTAGAAACCGTTACAAAGCTGATTGCTTCGCGACTTTGCTATGCTGTTAGCTTGCTAGGTTTATTGATATTGGTAATACATACTAACGATAAAGACACAATCAACGCGTAGTATTTTTTTAAATCTGTGTTCTGTTTCATGATTTTCTAACCCGACTCCGGTACAATTCAAAAGAAGGGTAATATTTCATTTCACATGTATGATGTATTTTCGTTTTCTATATACTCACGCAACTCCTGAACTAATGTCAAATTCCAAAAAGAAATTAATTTGTGTTTTTCTGGCTGGGATTCGGGGCCTGTGAGTTTTACTAAGTACTCTCTTCACTCAACCTGACCATCAGGTCGTAGACACTACAATAATGTTTTTTTTTTTGTAATTTATAACGTACCATATTTAAACATTATCTTATATCTTATCCTATCTGGCAAAATTAGGAGTACCCCTAAGGGCGACGAGCGTGTATGCGTAGATATATGGATGTAAAAGAGGCGTGAGAGGTGTGCCAGGATCGTGCCAAATCGAAGTCCGTAGTCTCTGCCTACCCCTCTGGGTCACAGGCGTGAGTGTTTGTGTGTACATGATCCTCTAAAGTTATTTCTTACGTTTACGCTTTACTGCTTTAAATTCAAACTAAAAAAATTAAATGTCGACAAAGTAATTGGTATTTGAAAAGTTCTGGACCCGACTAAGAAAACAAGGAAATAAATTTAAAAAAATGTTTTATTTTTCTACATATTCTCCCCTTATCTCAATAAAACTTGATTATTCCAATCAGCCGCGTCAAAACTAGATTATACCATTTGAATTTTTTTCATTTCAAAGTTTGGATTTATTCAAAATATATTTTTGAATACTGTACAAAGCAATACCTAATCTTGCCGTCTATAATAATGCAACAAAATTTCGGGTTAAATATATAGTTGCATACCCGGGAAGAAAAGGAGTGCAAAGACCACTCCTTTTCTGTTGATCAATTCCGACCGTTTTTTCACAATTTCTTGCTTAACTTTCTTATTCAATCTATCCTCCAGCGCTTCTGTGCCGTTCTTATAGGCCGATTCCTCCAACTCTTAAAAAACCGTTCCCCCTCAGCTATCAACCTCTTCGTTTATGGAAAAGTTTCTTTCAGCCAGGAGTTCTTTCATTTTTGCATAGTATGGGTTTATTATAGTCTGTCCTTTGGGAAGGTAGTCAATAAAATAATTTCTTGAAATCCCAAAACACTGACTCCATCACTTTTAACTTCGACTTTTGCGACTTGGCTTTTTTCGGTAGCGGAGAATCGCTATGTTTTTATTATTTCGACTATAGTTTTGTTTCAGAAATATAGTAGTGAATCCAAGTTTCGTCATTGGTTATAAATCTTCTTAAAAATTGCTAGTATTTGATCGAAACAACGCCAGATTCTCCCTTGAGATTTCAACCCGGTTGAGTTTTTGTTCGGTGGTCAACAAACGCGGCACCCATCTTGCTGACACCTTTTTCATTCCTAGTTCTTCGGTTAAAATATAAAAAATCCGCTCAGTTGACATTCCTATAATGTCACTTATTTCACGCTCTTTCAATCTTTGGTCTACTAAAACAATTTCTTGGATTTTGTCGTTGCTTTCTGACGTGATGGACGCCGACGGCCTTTCGCTCCTCGGGTCATCTTTGACGCTTTCTCTGCCGTGTTTGAACAAAGTTGTCCACTTTTTTTACTGTGGAACATGAATACGAAGATTCATCTAATGTGTTATCTATGTCTTTCTTAATTTAACTTGGCGTCATTTTTAACGATAATTAAATCAAGGCTCTTTTTTCACTTTATCCTTTTTCCGGGTGAATAGCAGATTCGTTCGGACGAAAAATCCTAGAAAATAATAACGCAACCTATCACAATTGCACTTGATATACGATTAAATAAAAAATCAAGCTAACGAATGAGTATACCTACATTTACATATTTAAATACTACCCTCAAATATTGGTTAGGCCGAAAACTTTTCAAACCACCGTACTGCATCTAATAAATTATCGTTATTCGTTACGTTGCCAAACCGAAGTTTCTTAAACACCTAGAAGTAGTTTCGATTGTAATGAGTGAGTTAGACTATTCCTTATTTTTACAAGAGGTATTTTGCCAACCAGTGCTTTATATAAAGTTGACTTTTAAATAGTAATATGTAATAATCTCAATTTAATAAAATATTATATACGATTCTAGTAGGTCAGTGAGTGATAAGAATTGAACTTTTCAGACCTTAATAACTCTAGACCTTTAGTATATATTTAAGGGAGCTAAATTATCGAATCGAGACCGTATCGTGTAAATATAGGACTGCCGAAGTCCATCACTCCTATTCTTTCTATAGATGTTACTTTGTGGGCTAAGGGAAACGCTTGACGAATTTCGTTCCCTACCTTAATTAGAAATATTATAATCTCATGTAAACAATAGGACCACTTTTTTACTTGGTAGAGCCATGCTGTAGCTATATTTCTGGTATAGTTGTAACACGAATAGATCGGTTCAACCGGGAAAAGACCACGCTCTCACAGAATACCAGCGTAAAATAGCAGCTTAATGCTGCTGTGTTTCGTATGGTGAGTGTAGAGAATCGAAGAACCTTTTTACTGGAAACGAGGCATTCCATCTTAGTCCTCACGAGTGACAACGCATTTGCATTTTGATTCGTAATCGAGGATAAATGTAGATGTCTATGGGCCACAGCAACCACTTACCATCAGGTGGACTGTGTGCTCGTTTGTCACCATTGTCCTATAAAAAAAACCATAACTATTCAGTCAGGTCATAGGTCGAATTCTCATAATCACAAGGTTTATAAAATCTTATTAAAATAATATCGATATAAGAGGTCCTATCCTTGAATGGCGACAAATGCCGTGAAACTATAGTAATTCCTTCACAAAAAAGCAAAAAGCTCTTACACTATGAGAAGAGAGTCTCTCAATACACCCTGCCTGGTATTGTCTGTACCAATTTACTTTAGAATTATTTATAACACTGGACTCTTCACGATTTGCTTATAGGATTGATAATCTAATACTTAGCTATTAATTATTTTTTTCAGATTCAAGTGAAAAAACATAAAAAACCAATTTGCTGCTTGTGTTTTCGCGTCGCTACCAAACCTTATAATCAATCATATTTCTTTTTATAATCCTTACAGATAAAAAAAAACCATCAGTCATCTTAACGCTATCGGTTTTTTCCAATTTTATTAAAATTTTAATTAACTGCTATAGATTCGTGGATTGGCTGTGTCTGTTTCGGTTTTAGTGCAGAATGTATTAAAAGTTTTTCCGAGCGCCGGCTAGCCCGATCGTTGAACGTGTTGTCCGCTAGGTATTTGCATTCTGTTATTGCCAGTACCGATGTAAACACTCGTCTGATTGGACAACGCTACATCCGTATAACGCTACCTATATGTATTTGTGTATTTCAATTGAGTATTTAAAATGCTCTTTGATAATAAGTTCCATTAAGTACAAATTGAGCATCATTTTATACAATTTTGTGAGCAAATTCTCTTAGGTTTTCGTTAAGTGAATATATATATATATATATATATATATATATATATATATATATATATATATATATATATAGTAATACATACAAATTATTAAATTCTAGCTTTTACAGTGATAGTAATGATCATTTTAGTTTTTTGTAAAAATAGATACCCTTTCCATTCCGATAACATGTGAAGCGTGTCGTTTAAGACAAATATTTTCTACAACGTGAAAGGCTTATGCTGAGCAGTGGACTTTTATGAACTGACAAAAAGAAAATAATATACGTTATAAAGTTCCTGAATAGTATATAATTCAGTAATTTGTGAGCTATTAAAAGACTCTAAATACAAATAATTAAGTATGATGCACCCGGTGACAGCGTAGAGAAATTCAGTTCATAGAGAACGCAATTTCAAGCGAACAAACAAACTACTGCCGCCGGAACCCTTCCACTCAGTTTAATTACTTCACGAAGAATGCGTCGCGTTCGCCCGATGAGGAGACAAAATTAACGCTCTCAAATATTTAATTTAAATTTACCTTTCTGAAACGAATGATAACAGCCTATAGGGCGGCCTTGTGAACGGTCTCCGGTAACTTAAAACACTTTTTAGATGTAAAGTAATTAATTTGTAGTAGTACGTGTTTAGTAATGTGGTGAGTTAATTATATTTGAATCGCTTCGCTCTGTGGAGTCTTTGGGATGAGTTTAGAAGAAAAGAAACAAAATGAAAAAAATGCGATCAGCTTGCAAGTGTGGCCTGTAATTTCAAATAGAAATAAAGAACTTAAATATTAGTTAAGATTCGCGTGATAAAGTAAATGAAAAAAAATTATGTCTACCTAGAGCACTTCCCACATTCCCTCAATTTCGTGCATTATACCCGTCCCTACACCCAACACTAGTAAAGACACACTACCGTCGTTAATACGCGCTTCGCCTATAAACGTGGCATTATCAGGTGAAATAGACTCTGCGGTGGCTGTCCACTAACTGATATCTTATTTTAATACTCTTTTTGTAAAGTACCGTCTGATTCTATTAATTACTTATCAAAGAAATATTATATTATTTTGTTATATTGTATTCATTTTATAGCATAACATATATATATATATATATTCATTCATTACAGTCAATCAAAAGTCTAATGTTGAACGGAAGTACATACTTTTATAACTTTGCGCTGTTATCAAAAAGGTGCTCCCTCCCACAAAGTAAGAAATCTATTTCATTCATATTATCTATATAATACAACTGCGGTTGCCTCTCATGAGTTTATCTAATATTATATTATGTATATTGTTGCTTCACGATTATTTTTGATACATTTTATCATCATCTTCATGTTCTATCACAAGTCCCCTTTTTTTTTGCGGATGGAAAATCATCAAATGACGCCTTTCGCTCTGGGTGGAGCGGAAGGGAGTGTCAGACTTTTACTGACTAAAAACCATCCGTGTTCCTTCAGTGCCCTTACGTTCCGGAGCCGCGGTATCTCTTTCGAACAGCCCGCAGCCCCGGCAGGCGTCAACCCTTGCGGGCCCCTTCACGCTGCTGACAGCTCTTTGAGGCGCGCGTGGAACAAAACGCGCCGTCGACACGGCCTGTCGTCGTTAGACGGACGGACTGCGAGCTACCCATTGCTCGCCGTCCACAGGCCCGCGTCTACGGTGGCCGGGGGCCACGACGTAGCCCCCGACGCCCGGGGCGTCTCCCGCGGCGGCCGGGAAGGAAAGCTGCTGCTCTCTCCTTCTCCCGTTCCGCCACCTCCTTCGCTAGCATCACTGCTTCGCAGAAGGTGGTGACGGTATCCCATTCCGTCTCGCTCCGGACCATGGCTTCGACCAGGGCCGGACGCGAGAGGTCGCCGCCGCCTATCGCCGCTACGAGGACACGGCGGTGCTCCGCCCAAGCAGGGCACACCTCCACGGTGTGCTCAACCGTGTCCTCCGGTCGATCCTCGCAGTGGGAGCACCCGGGCGTTTCCTCCCGCCCGATTTGGTGCAAGAACCTCCCGAACACACCGTGTCCGGTGAGGACCTGCGTCAGGCGGAAGGTGAGGACGCCGTGGAGTCTCTCAAGCCACTCCTCAAAGAGGGGTCTTATCGCCGCTATAGTGGCGTGCCCAGCACGGGGTTGCGACAGTCGCTCTCTCCATGTCGCCATGAGATCATGCCGGAAGTCTGTCCGCTGCACGACAACTTGTCGCGGCAGCGGGGTTTCCCCCCGGCATAGTGCCTCGGGGATCACAAGTCCCCTAAATATTAACTTGCCACATAACATGGTCACGAGCCATCCAAATTCATGAACTGCCCGCCCATTTCACTCTTCGTCACTGAATCTACAGGGAGGTCCTTCTATACCCACTTAACGGTACGAGACTTCCATTCAAAAATCCTTCTTCCCCATCGGTTTCTGGTTCTCGTTTCTATATTCCCGATCCACTAACACTTTAGCTTACAGGGACAATACAACTGTATTTTTATACTTAATCGAGGATAGAGGTACACATCTTTCGGCCACAGCATCCACTTACCATCAGGTAAACTGTGTGCTCGTTTTTTACGATTATTTGTAAAAAAGTAAAATAACAAGAAAACCAATACGAAATCAAATAAAAATACGGCACAAAATTTCCACCACCAAATACAGGTAATAACTGAAATAGTCAAGAAATCCGAAAGCGGAGGTAGCGTGTGCGCCGCTCAGTTAATCAAACTGTCACTTCAAGAATTCCGCGCGTAATCCACCCCCGGAAAACTCTCGCCAACTTTTGATTGCTGTAAAGAATTTCTATCTATTTATACATTAAGAAATTTTCTTAACCAATTTTTTTATAGGATAGGGTGACAAACGAGCACACAGTCCACATGATGGTAAGTGGCTGCTGTGGCCCATAGACATCTACATTTATCCTCGTTTGCAAATCAAAATGCAGATGCGTTGTCACCCGTGAGGGCTAAGATGGAATGCCTCATTTCCAGTAAAAAGGGCCTCCGGTTCTCCTACACTCACCATACGAAACACAGCAGTGTTAAGCTACTATAACTATACTACTTATATAGCTGCAGCATGGCTCTACAACGTATAGAATATATATATATATATATATATATATATATATATATATATATATATATATATATATATATATATTTAAATTGAAATACCTAATACTTAAAGAGTACTAACCGTATTCTTATTTTTAATTAGATGAACATCTCAACGGTTCGTTATTTCGCTTTATTTAATAGCCAAAAGCCCTCATTGAGCCTTCAAGTTATTAATTAGTACAAAAATTCCGATCGTTCAGATTTTGTTCGCTAAATTGGCCACTCAAACTCGTAAAAGCCGTCCAAAGGAATTTAATGACGGTCAAAGAGAATAACCGCAAATAAGCGGCGATCTAAGACCGAACCCAGTTTCCCTTAATTCAGCGTAAACTGGCTTCAGTGAATGTTAGTAATACTGCTTACACTTGTAGAGTAATCTGGTTTGAAATTCCTTTCTCTCTAATGTTCTTTCTCTTTTACTATTATGAATTACAGTTTTTTAAATAATTTATAAATACTCAAATATTATTAATTCTTTAAAAATATGGACAGAATTCTATAGAAATTTTAAATTTTTTATAACTTAAGACCAAGTAGTATTCCGAAACCTCAAACATTTTTTGTACCGTATAGTGGCGGTGTAAGACCATCCACTACCCCATATCATCTCCTTGATGCCGTAAGAGGCGAGAGAGGGAAACTGGATCAGGACATGGGACCTGATAACTAAAACTAATAAAAAACTACGGTTGCCAACCCGCTTGCCGCTTGGGCAAAATCCCACTTCGAAGCAATCTACGGGGAGGCCTATGTTCAGCAGTGGACTTTTATAGGCTGTAATGGATGGACGGATGAAATATTTTTTGCATTGATTGTTTTACGCAAGCAAGCTATTTATGTTTATTTATTTTTATTTCTTTTAAAGTATGTAGGCAAATGCAATAGGGATTTCTCTCGTACCGGGGGCGTGCAATTATGTATGTAAAATATGTATAAATTGGTTTTATGTATGAAAGATATGCCTTTATTACACATGAGAAATATTACCCGGAACTTATTATCCTTATTCTATAAATAAAATAGTAAATAGGCCATACTTATCATGTTGCGTGCGAAATTCAAACCGAGGCCTGCAGCTCTGCGGCAAACGTGTAGCTATGGCGCTACTGAGCAACCAAGTCGTTTTTCCTCCTCATTTCACTCCCAAACTAACAAAATCCTCAAATTTGTTACATTTTATATCTAAGCCCAATTTTTTACCCTCTACTCTCTCAGCAAAATGTCTATGAAAGAGAGTGATCATAGTGATAGCGATGATTCTCTGAGAATAACTGTGACGGACAGACACAGAGGTAATTATAAGAATGTCTTCTATTTGCTTATTTTACCCCAAACTATAAAATGATAATAAAATCATTACATTAAAAAAAACGTTTAAAATTGTGTCGCATAAATTCGAATTCTAAAAATTACCACTCACTTGATCATATAAACTAAGATGCGCAAAGCTAAATTTTTAAAATAACAAAGTACAATAAGAAAGCAGGAGTTAGAATTTAATTGAAAATAAACTAGTAGAGTAAATACGTAATACAAACGCAAGTAACGCAGCCCGTCCCCTGATAATATTCAAAGTAAACACCTGACAGGTGCAGCGAATTTTACCGCGGAGTGGCGGAGAAGAGCGTCAGTGTACAAAGAATCTATTATATTATATATAATACTTTACAAATCTACTGTACTACCTCCTACAATAATATTTTTAAAACAGATTATTCTGCTCTTTTCCTTCGCTATATTTCAAACAGTCCACTCTTTAAAATGGATCTTTCCTTTCCACAGGAACAGAACAAAAGATTTACCGTAACAGTCAGGTTTTAAAAGAGTGGTTGATAATCATGTTAAAAATGTGAATTTAAGATTATCAACCATAAAACAAAAAAAATCTTTGCAAGTTATACAGCAGTATAGCACTCAACTATAATTACTCCTATCCATTAAGTTTTAATTCTTTTTTCATAAGTAAATTTTCTTTTTTGAATCCGATTTTTCCGATCATAATAGCTAACCATGAACTTTGCATGACAAGTTTCAAAGGTAAAAAAGGTAGGTAATAAAGATAAAAATTTAGGTATACCATAAAGGCACGTATTCTGTGGTTTTCACATATTTATTTATGTTGTATTCTGCACTGTAAAAATTATAAAAATTGATTACAACGCATTTCGCAAGTCACGTTATGGGGTATATGATTAGGATCATAAAATAATAAAAGCAGGAAAACAGTTCAAGCGAAAGAAAGCAAGCGGGATTACTAGAAAGTTTGTATTATGTCGTCATAGCTATACTCCGCCAGGAATACACCAATGTTATTTTTACAAATTTGTTAGGATGGGTTTCGTCCATTCTAGGGAAGATTTGTCAAAATTGACATATGTGGCAGAAGAATTAAAGATCACCATAGACTAACGACGCTAATGATTACAGTGCCGCAGCTACACAGCTACATCATCGGACCCTACAGCTCTAACTAACAATCATCGTCTCAAAAAAACAATAACTCTTGTCAAAGTGACCTCATTTAGTCAAGTGGTTCAGATGTTACACGATCACTTACAGAATTATTTATATAAAAATATTTTATATACCTTTATTTCATATTATTCAAATACATATTAAATCTATTTTTATTGCTATCTAAAATATCGTAAATCGTTGACGTAAAAACATTTACGCGGTCTCTCAGTCCGTTGCAGTCATTAAAATTATCTTTGTAACCTCATACTTTTTGAACACAGATCATGTTCCTAGTAGAATATTGTAATTAATTAGCTAAATTAAAGGAAAAATTTATTAGGATGGTAACACTGATTCCACTCATACATAAACAAATTAGCTTCAGGTGTAAACAGCATTCCGTCTTTTGTTGTTGTTGTTGTTCTGAGATCTGAAGTGACAACGCATCGGGATTTTGATTGTGTGGGCGCTAATTTATGGCCCTTATTTTCTATACTATAAAAATCTCACACAAAGGCTTATATTTTTCTTAAACGAATATTATGGTGCTGGTATTTTTTTCAATTACGTAAGTAGTACTTGTGTATAATCCGTACCTATATAAATCTTTAATTAACTGTCGTTTCTTTTAATTATTGCCCAATAAATAGGTATAAAACTCATAATGTCAAGTGGCGTATGCCATACTAAATAACATTAAAAATGTTTGCAGTAAAGGTGGATGCGTTCAACTAGACGAAATGCAGGCCTTTTACGAATCTAGCGAACCACACACGCCGTCGACAAATAAATGCAAATGGAAAATTGTGTAAACAAAAATGCAGCTAAAACTGCAGTATACGCGGTGCTAACGCCGACCGCTAACATACTCTTATACGTTATGGCTTTAGAATGTAGATAAAAAAATAGAAAAGGAATATCATGTTTTGGTTTCTTGCTAATTATTGATTATAAAAACCGCGGTTGTTCAGGGGTAAGAGCTTGCCTTAAAATTTCATAGTAAGCGAGCTTATCAAGTTCGGTCCCTACTTCTTAACTATCAAATACAATTTATGTGACGATTTTCGACGTGCTTCTTAAATAAGTACTTAAAAAATCCAAGGAACGTTCAAAATTCGAAATTTTAGTACTGGCTAATAAAGCTGGAATACTTTTTGTAATAGATATTCTTTTGTCCATCGGGATAGGTCCCCCCCTCCCCTCTTACCTATTTCTGCCGCCTATAATACACCGGAACATAGCAGTGCTTGCTATGTTCCGGCCTGAAGGCATTCTATATTAGTCCTCAGGGTCCGCGTCTGAAGCCTTCTTTGTTTGAAGTTGGCTGCAAGTGTCCATGGAATACAGTAGCTACTTACCATCTGGTCACGAAGTTTGTTTGTCACTTCAGTTTAACATAAAATGTAAAAATTGAACTTCGTACTGTATCTGTGCTTGTAAAATTGTTATACGAAGTAAGTCAATCAAGTTTTATGAGAAACGTTTGGGGTATGTTCCAATGTATTTTACAGTATTATGTATTTTAAACGTGAAAGAACATCCACCAAAGATAACCTTCGCTTACGATGCCCTACGACAACAGTGACCGAAGAAGTAGTTAAAAAAGCAGACTGTTGAATCACCATACATTTAATTGCTGAAGAATCAAAGATATCGAAAAGTGGTGTGCTTAATATTGTACATAATTGCTTGGGAACAAAAAACATGATTGATTGTAGCCCCTGAGAATGAGGATATCGCTATCAGGTTATTTCTAATTGTTTCCTTATATTTAATTGTACAACATAATATATTATTGTAAATTAGTATTTTTTTGAAAATGTTCCGCTGAGTTTCTTGCCGATTCAACATAGGACAGCGATTTTTGCGAACCAGTGATAAAAGCATAAATGAATAAAAGTATGCTTGTAATCGATATTGAATAAAAATTATTGTATTCTATTCAAAATTTAACTCGCATTGGTAACTCAGAAAAACGCCACACCAGACTGAATATTTAGGGCTTTTTGGATTTGTTGCAACTATATCTGATCATTTTTGGTTCAAATTATAAAATTTACGAAATGTGGCTTCACCATTACGATTCACAAAATGACTTAGAAAATACCATATATTCAACTCCTAAGAAAGTCAAGGCGCGGCGTTTTGGCAGTAAGATCGTGAGCTCTCTTTTTTGGGATAGTCTAGGAGAGCTGTTGTTATGGTCACTACGCTACGCATAACAAATTAAAACGAAACGATCAGGCAAGTTTGACTGCAAAGATTGTTTTATTTTACTAAAATAGCAACCCGGCTCAGAAGTGCGTTGTTGTAATTGCTGTAATTCGAGATGTTGGCTTTAAAATACTTGAGCACGCGCATTCTCATATCCACCAGACGGCTTGTACCGGATCAGTAATTTCTCTTTCCGAGATTGAAGAAGCACCCGAGAGGACGCAGTAGCCGCGGTAGTAAAGAAATATTTAGGTACTCATGAAAAAGAGTACACTAAAAGGTTATGCGTAAAAGAAAATAACATATAATGAAAGTGATTTGTAACTTGTAACATTCAAATACTCACTTTTAATCGAACGCCCCAAGTATGGATGCAGTTACTTTTTTTATAGATTTTATTTCTACTTATTGTTAAAATTTTAATGTACTGCTGTACTTTAAAAGACTATCGTCAGCATCACACTATGTAATTAAGTACCGTCTATAACGTAAATGTACAACTCTTTTCAGGAGTAAAATAATAATTTTAGTTAAATTAAATAATATTATATTATGTATTATATTATACTTTTTATCACATTCCTATATGTACTGGTGTGTTGTAAATTTTAAGTTGACAAGGTTATTTCACTCGTCCCAATTTGAACGGATAGTATTTTAAAAATAAGCAATTTTTAGTCCACATTTAATTCACATGGTAGAACCATGCTGCAGCTATATTACTGGTATAGCTGTAGCACGAATGAGTCGGCTCGACCGGGGAAGAACCACGCTCTCACAGAATACCAGCGTAAAATTACAGCATAACGCGGTTGTGTTTCGTATGGTGAGTATAGAGAATCGGAGACCCTTTTTACTGGAAACGAGGCATTCTATCTTAGTTCTCACGGGTGACAACGCATCTGCATTTTGATTCGTTATCGAGGATTGATGTAGATGTCTATGAGCCACAGCAATCATTTACCATCAGGTGGACTGTATGCCCATTTGTCACACATATCCTATAAAAAAATATATTTTGTGTCTTTTTTTTAGACAACACACCCGCTTTTACATTAGATTATCTTATAAACTTAATAGTCGAAGAGCTAGGTGCCACTTTGAATATGGTGTTAGATACGAAGTTATAATTTTTTTTATAGGGCAGGGTCTATTAATAAAATGGTAAGTTTACGTTAGGATATTTGAAAACCATTTATTTTATATATTTTTTCTTTTTTTTTCTTTGTCAAAGTTTTACGGATTAAATATGGCCTAGATCTCCTGATGTTGCTCTCTATCTGTTTGTGAAAGTCAGTCCGTTCTGCCATTTCGAAGATTAGTTTGGACAGACATACAGATAAAAATTTCTTGTACGTGATATATTGTCATTCAAATAGCCTCAGCCCAGTATAGTGCAGTAATTTCAACATTACAGGCTGATACTATATTTTTATGTATGTGTATAGATATCCCCCAAATTAATAAAAACAAGAAATATTAGTAAATAGTTACATGTGTTTAAAAAATAAATATGTTTAATTTTTTTTTATTTACACAAATATAATCCCAGGGGATTCTAAAGTTTAGTATTTTGTAATACAAACTTTAACAGATTTAGCAGTCACTACACGACAAACACTTCTACTAATATAGTTTAACAATTTTTATATAATACTAGCGACCCACGCGACTCCGCCTGGGTGATCGCCCATCTTAATCTGGCCTTATTTATATTTAATATAATCAAAGACAATTTTTCCACCAATTTTTCGGTTTTTTAAAAAATTCCATGTTTTTTTTCAGTATAACCTACATCACTCCTGACATTGCTTTTTATCTATTCGTGAAGTCATTACAATTGCTTCAGCCATTCCAAAGATTGGCCCGGACAGTTTTATATTATATATATATATATATATATATATATATATATATATATATATATATATATACATATTATACGATATTACAGACAGACACTTCAATTTTATTTATATGTATAGTTTGTGAAACATGTATCTGTGCATAAATCAATTCTACATGCTAACTTTGTACGCTAAAACTAACACAGGTTAAGTTAACGTTGACCCATGAAGGAATTAAATAAATCTAAGCGTAAATTTCCTTTCACAGTCCACCCATTGGTGCAAGTGCCAAATCAGCTGGTCGGTGCTCCCACTGGAACAGATGTAACCCTGCAGTGCCACGTCGAAGCCTCGCCTAAAGCTATTAACTATTGGACCCGGGAGAATGGTAAGCGTATTTTACACCGTCACTTTATTAAACTTCCTTTCTAGAAGCTGTACAAAGTGAAATATATGTTTCATGATATAAAATTAGAAAATTATTTTCGGCAGTTATGATTTTTATATAATACTAGCTGACCAGGCAGACGTTGTTCTGCCCTTTCCAACGAACCTTCCTATAAAAATCCTTAAATTCGCAATAAAAAATTTTGAGGGTCATTTATCGGGATAAAAACTATCCTATCTCTCAAGTTGGACCAAAATGCACAGTGTGCAAAATTTCATTGAAATCAGTTCAGTAGTTTATGAGTCCATCGCGGACAAAACGTAACACGTAATTTTTATATATAAAGATCATGATGTGTTCTGTATATTTCTTAGATCATATAACAAATTATTAATTTGTTTTTAAGTAATGCTATAATAGCATTGTTAATCTATTTCTAAGATTCCATCACGGTTTTCCCAGGTATATTAGCTCAGAAGGAAGTTTTATTACAGCTAATACTAAATCACTTTACTATAATCGTGTGAAAAAAATGTGCTTCTTCGTGATGTCTTACACGATCCAGTTTACCGTTAGGCTTGCAACGCGCTGGAAGCAGCCTCAGGTAAACTTATTTTACGTGGTAGAGCCATGCTGCAGCTATATATATATATATATATATATATATATATATATATATATATATATATATATATATTGTATAGCTATTGTAGCACGAATGGGTCGGCTCGATCGAAGAACGACCACGCTCTCACAGAATACCAGCGTAAAATAGCAGCACTGCTGTGTTTCGTATGGTGAGTATAGAGAATTAGAGACACTTCTTACTGAAAAAGAGGCATTCCATCTTAGTCTTCACGAGTGACAACACGCATCTGCATTTTGATTCTTTATTGAGGATAGATGTAGATGTTCTATGGGTCACAGCAACTACTTACCATCAGGTGGACTGTGTGCTCGTTTGTCATCCAATCCTATAAAAAAAACTTGACGGTGTATGGCTATCAGTGTGTATGACAAGTCCACTTGAAGCAAAAATTGAATTGAGATTCGTATTAACTTGAACGTGTATATGAGCGGTCAAGTATGCATGACATTAGTCGGAGTAATAAGCCTAGGATGGCTCATGCGTCGCCGTCCGTAACTGGTGACGCCATGGTTTCATGTGGTGCGACATCATGCAAACTAGACGGCAAACTTGAACGTGAGTGGTCTAATATGGATGCACTGCAAACTGGACACCGCTTCAAGCGCGTTGCAAACTTAACGCTAAACTGTACCATGTATGGCATCCATTATCTATTACTACTGTCATTATCATAATCAATGCAAATACATTTTATTTGAATAATCGATTATAGTATTTAATTTGATCACATATTGTGCTAGCAGTTCATTTAACAAAGTCAATACAAATTGTTTGTGTTAAAGCGTAAGATGCTCACCGATCGCAAGGAAATATTAATTTGCAATTTTAAATGCAAATGTATCTTCATGCTCGTGGATACAGGATAACATCGTGAAAGCCCGAATGGTTCAGAAATTAAAAATAAATTTTTTTGAGGATTTGTGAATTCCCTATCACATACTGGAACACCGCGGCGGACACGCCCAGAACTCTAATAACAAACTCGTTATCTGTTTTTGTGTCTGTATCTCTGCCACAAACGTTTCTAATATAACACCGAGACTTATTGATTCCAAAGTTTGTGATATTCTTATTTAGCTACAACATAAAACATGAGTCACTTTGGTATTTAAATATAGGTTTATCAATGATATTACTACAGCGCCACCTATTGGATCCCAGCATAACTATCGTCATATATGTCGCCTAGACAAAACATATTATGTACATATTAAGTGAATATAACATCAATCAGTCAAGTCGTTCATAATTTACAAGATCACTAAAAGAACACACCAATGATAATATACCTTTAAGAGATTTATTTTCTCGATCTATATTAGTTTGTGATCTGTCTGATCTGTTTATAATACGTGCCATATAATAGGCATAAACATCACATTCATAAACATGGATGGAAATAGAAAGTGAAACCATAACGCAGGAAAAGCTCATTAAAATATGTAAATGATTAAAAAAAACTTTTCAATAAAAGTGAATTTATTAGGCTTGTAAATTTACAGCCAGCGTTTGCTTGTAACTGAAATACGTTCCAGTCCATTAAAATTTGAATAATATAAAACAAAGTCTAATTACAATCTTTGATTACGTTCTAAGCAGAAAATTCAAGCCGAAAGTCGAATATTTTACGGGCGTCTCGTAACTCATAAAGCTTATTAAGTCCGAGGCACGGAACTTAAGAACGGAATAAGCAACTAATTTCATTATTCATAAAGCACATTGAAAGCGCTAAAGTAGTCATTATGCGGACCGTTACTCACTTTTCTACTATCCTCCTTTGACAGGCTACGCGTTAGAACCCGCTAACAAGTTGCGACGTTTATTTTTAAGGGAGTACAAGCGATTGTTTTACGACCGTTCTACGTTAAGCCATTAATTACCTTTATGATTATTAGGTGTTATAGTAAAACGTATTAATAGTCCTCTAATGATAGCTGTGATTCGACATTGGTAAATGACTGATAATAGCTACGGTTGATTTTTTTATACAATATATCTATATAATATTAAGAAAATTGTGAAGGTATTTGCGAATAATCTTCCATAATGTTCAAAGTAAATAAGTTAAAATTAAAAAAAAATTACAGCCGAATTCAATATAAGTTATTAAGAATAACTCAAAAGTTATTGGTCTAACCTTGATCAAATTCATATGGAACCACACGAGAAGTACCAGCTTTCAAATAAAAAAAGAATCATCGAAATCGGTTCACCCAGTACAAAGTTATGAGGTAACACACATAAATAAAACGTACAGTCGAATTGAGTACCGTCTCCTGTTTGGAAGTCGGCAAATATTAAAAGGATACGACAAGGTAAATTAATAATATGATAGTCTAGGTTTCGAGAAATGGGCAGATACCTACTCTGTGACCACAGGTGCATTGTCTGTCACCTCTGAAATCTATAAAGTAAAGAAATATCCCACAGCCAGGTAGCGCACTTACTCTTCGAATTGAAACACAGCACGCGGATGTATTATTGCTAGGCGGCAGAACTTGAAAGGACAAATTCCATAACACAAAATGAGGCCTACTACCAAGTAAATTTGCACGTATTTTAAAGTAAAAAGAGTAAAGGTGCAGCCTATATGCTGCTACTATATATTACTGGCCATGGACCACATTTTGTTTAGGATAAAGCATTTTGATAGACTATTCATATTCACACAATATATTACTTCATTTTCATGTCTTCTTGGTTGTCTGCTTAACAACCAGTAAAGATTTTCTTCTTCATACCGCTGTATAGGGGTTTTGCCATAATCGCCGCGCTTGATTAGTATGGTGGATTAGTGATGAAAATACTATACCTATTGCACCTTTAACGATGTTTCCTGTCGCCTGTCAAAGCGTTTTGGTGTAAATGGGGTGTTACAGGCTTACAGGTCATAAAAGTATCATATTTACATATTACCCTTTTAAAACACTCATGTAATGAAATCGAATGATGGGTTCTACTACGCTGCCACCACATTGCTGTACGTTAGTTGTACGCTATAAAACAGTCTATCAAAATGCAATAAGCGATTTTAATATTTGTAACGCTGAGAGTCAAATGCAGATCAAAAGTTTTTGTCAAAAGAATATCGGCGACGACATATCACTAACATTTTTCATTTCATTCTTGAATATATTTATGTTCCATTGTAAAATAATGTTAATTTAGTATATTTTATTATAACAACTTATACGTGGTAGAACCATGCTGTAACCATATTAGTAGTATAGTTGTAGCACGAATGAGTCGGCTCAACCGGAGAAGGACCACGCTCTCACAGAATACCAGCGTAAAATGGCAGCTTGACACTGCTGTGTTTCGTATGGTGAGTGTAGAGAACCGGAGACGCATTTTACTGGAAAAGAGGCATTCCATCTTAGTCCTCACGGGTGACGACGCATCTGCATTTTGATTCTTTATTGAGGATAAATGTAGATGTCTATGGGTCACAGTAACCACTTACCATCAGGTGGACTGTGCCCGTTTGTCACCCTATCCTATAAAAAAAGCTAATATACTTTTAATCATGTGCCTAAAATAAGGAATATTTATTTTACTCCTTTATTTAACAACAAAATAAAATTAAGAAAAGAAAAATATTGAGCGAAATGTAAATACAACGTGCTAACTAATATAAATAAGGCTCTTAACCTAACAAAACGTCGGCGTTGGGTCGGAAACTTCATTACTTCTCATTAAAATAGCGCTCTAAGGATAAAAGTTGCTTATTTAGTACTCGGCGACAGACGGACAAAGGCACTCATCGGTTACTGACGAAATGAAAGAAGGGCGAGCTTTTTCATCATAAACAAAGAGTTGAATACATCGAAGGATTATTAATCATCTTTATAACTATTTAATCGAATTTTTATCTATATACATCAATTAAGGGAAATGTACCCTTAGAACTTTTATATAATAATTAATATTGTAACATAAATTTCATAAACGAATAGAAGTTCATTGCTTAACACAGACTTTCGCTAATTATTATTACTTAATCAGCACACTGGACAAGGGTATAAGATTTTTTACGTGGTAGAACCACGCTGCAGCTATATTTTTACATGGTAGGGGCGTGCTATAACTTAATTAGTAGTATAGTTGTAGAATGAATGGGATAGCTTGACCGGGGAAGGGCTACGCTCTCACAGAATATCAGCGTAAAATAGCAGCTTAACGCTGCTGTGTTTCGTATGGTAAGTGTAGAGAACCGGAGACCTTTTTTACTGGAAACTAGACATTCCATCTTAGTCCTCACGGGTGAGAACGCATCTGATAAGAATGAAAATTTCTTCATCGAAAATAGATCTAGATGGCTATGGGCCAGGGTAACCACTTACCATCAGGTAGACTGTGCGTTCGTTTACAAAAATATACAAAGTATAATACAAAAATATATTTAAAAAAAAACTTTTTAACTCAGCTGCTTTAAATCAAAATTAGTTTAATTATTAAGTCGGAGTTTCAATTTTTTTTTAATAACGTTACACTAGGATTTTTTCCGGTGCAGTGTAGGCAGTTTACATACTAAAATAAACAAGAACAAATATTCAGACATGAAACATTTATTTTTAGGCCGTATAACGTGTTTAATTCTGCCATAATGTCATCCAGACCTATTTTAGTCATGGCGGCCAGTCTGCAGCCAATCTTCGTAGGACAGAAGAGTGTGCACAAGCATAGGTTTTGCAGCACATATGTTTGCCGAGGCATGCGTGGACAGCTCTGTAATGATATTACGCAAAAAATAGCATCCTTGATGCGTCGCGTGCGAGACAGCACCAACAGCCTCCTAGTTTCCATTTATGAAAAGCACGATTGCCCTGTGATGAGGCACTGGAACACTGTGCATAGCATCCAGGCTCAGTACTTACTTACTTACTTACTTATCATCACGCACAATCCCTGACGGGGTAGCCAGAGAGAACAGATCGCCAAGTGTCACGATCCTTTCATACCTCTTTCGCTTCTTTCAGATTCGTTATCTTCTTCATACATGCACGTCTAAGTATCCGAGTACTCTTGACCCTCCCCTCTTCGAGCAGTTTGCTCACATGGTCTTCGAAAGTTAATCTCGGTCTACCTCGACACCTTTTAATATTAACTTTCGCGCTATATATTTTCTTCACCATTCGGTCTTCACTCATTCGCTCAACGTGCCCAAACCATCGAAGCACGCCCTTATCAATTTTTGTGATAAGGTCATCTTTCAAACCTGCCATATTGCGAATCTTCAGGCTCAGTATGTTTAATAATAAATGATGATTTCAGTATTGTATAATAATTTTTGTATTCTGTAAATTTACTAACTCCTACTTGTAAGTGTAGTAACAAAATGGGTGTATTTATGTGAATAATGGATAAATAATAATACGTGCACTCAGTATTCGTATTTCCACATGTTCAAAGTCCGATGTCCGAAGACCGTGATACGGTATCTGACACAGCTAGAGAGAGAACAGGCACAGCACTAACGGTTTTACGTTCTTTCCGAGACACGGGGGTGAAACATCGCCAGCTACATTTTTTAGCATATATACATAACATAATATTAGCATTTAATGTTGTACTACTGACCGAATTTTGTTGCTTACACGCATATCACATTATGTTTGTTGCACACACTACACCTTCGATCTATAATACAGATAATTTTTATACACTTTTTTATAATTTTATAACGCTGTTAGGCCACTCTTACCTTCGCTGAACAAAGAACTTGTTTAATTTCTTCTGATATTTCCTTTTTATGTTATTTTATATAAGAGCTTGTGGTTCGTATAAGATTATTCTTAAATAATAGGTTTTAAAGTTTGCTCTTGTTGTAACAAATAATAGTAAAATATGTACAAAAAATCTTACTACTGAATTGGATAATTATCATGTGTTAAAATTGTGTGAATGTGATGCGCGTCTTGCTTACAAAAATTTTAGACAGTTCTGGCAAGAAGCTTATCATTATATGTCAGAATATTCGTAGCATTGAACATGACCTACCACAAGTACAATACTCTTGGCTTGTTTGAAGCTTGATGTTAATATTATTGTTTTAACAGAGGCTTGGGTAGGAGGAACAAAGCATTTACCGACACTAAATCACTAAATGGTTATAGTGCACATGGTATTAAAAATAACAAATCACAAAATGAAGGAGTTGTAGTTTATATAAAAAATGATATTATGGCAACTGTAGTTGAACCCCCCACTTTTGAAGACAACTGTCTGATTATTAAGATCAAAAACGAAACTGAAATTATTGCTATCTATCGTCCGCCTTGATATCGTTCATATGAAAACTTTTTGCAGGTTATTAATAACATATTAGAACCGTTGAATAATTTAACTAATATTATAGTTACAGGTGACATGAATATATATATGAATACTACAAATTCGAAACCCGAATTTGACGAATGTCTCGACCTTCTGACTTATCATGAGTTACTGTTAACACATTCACTGCCTACGAGATTAAACTCATGTCTGAATCACGTATTTTTAAAATCTCGTTTAAAGGCAATAACTTTAATATTTTTTTCTACTGTAACGGATCACTATAAAGTTCTAATTGGTCTCGAAAACCATAAAACTCCTCTCAGCAAATCAAACCTTTTTCATTGTATACCTATATATACGCTTGTTGCGACAACACCGTTTAGTTATCTCTCTTCATTTTTATTTTGCAATTGCTAACAAAAGTTTACCATTACTTTCAAAATTAGTACCATTTTAAAGCCAGTGAATCTAGTGTTAACATAGTGAAAGCCGTTTTTAAATTTAATAACGTGGTCCGATACAGTGAAGCAAAACATTTTAAAAATATTTAGTTACTGGTTGCAATCTTGACCTACCTCACATAAGCGTGCTAAAAACGATCAACTCGTGCCCGTCGTAGCTGTTGTGTGTACGCAAAAAGGCGATACTTCCCGATTGTTCGCGATTTTTGCCGAGCTAGTTATCTACGACCTTAGACAGCGCTACGAGCTTCCAAAGTACGGCACAAATAGTCCCGCCCACTTTGCTACGATACTTCTACGAACCACCGCTGCACTTACTGCGTCACTGACTCGCCGTAGCAAGCTATCAACAGGTTGCTTTTTTTTGTATTTATATACCATATAAAATATATTAGTATGCCGAAAATCTGCTTGGGTTGCAAGCTTGATATAAAAAACGATAATTTCTGCAAATGTGCTTACTGCAAACAAACATGTCATGAGCTTTGTGCTAATTTACCACCCAGGAAATCTTCTAGTGAGCCCTTTCCAGTTTGGATTTGTCCAAGCTGTATCAGCAAGAGACCCAAAGGCGACAATACGGAAACACCAGTAAGGCATAATCTTAAGAGCACTCAACCATCACCTAATTGGATTTCGCAGCGATCACGAGGCAACAGGGTCGGTACTTCTCCAGTCGCAAGTGAACATGAAGCCCCTTCTCTCTACCCCACTGTCGATGAGATTAGGGACATCATACAGTCAGAACTAAAAAATATTTTAACGAAGGAGTTGACCGTCTTGATTGAGAAAACGATTGCGTCTGAACTTCGAGAAACTGTTTCTGATATTGCATGCTTAAAAAGTGATTTGCTTTCGCTTAAAACTTCTGTGGATTTTATAAACTCACAATATGAGGAAATCAAGGTTGATTTAAACAAAAAATCAGAATTATGTTGTCGGTTACAGAAGGAATGTAGTGACTTGACCATCGCTAATAGGGAATTATCTGATCGTGTGGCACAAATAGAACAGCACTCTCGTGCCTCGAACTTAGAATTACAATGTGTACCTGAACATAAATCAGAAAATCTGATTCTACTGACTAAGCAGCTTGCAAAAACGGTTTCCTTCGACCTTAAAGAAGAAGATATTCACATGTGCACTAGAATTGCTAAGGCTAATCCTGCCACCACCAGACCTAGATCAATTATTGTCAAGTTACGCAGCCCTCTGTTTCGTGATGGATTTTTAGCTTCCGTCATAAAATTCAACAAGAACCACCAATCGGACAAACTTAATTCTAGCCACTTGGGTATTGGAGATGACAAGAAACCTGTATTCGTGACTGAGCATCTCTCTCCAAGTAACAAAGATCTGCATCGGGCTACCAGACTTAAGGCCAAAGAAAAGAACTACAAGTTCGTTTGGGTAAGAGGTGGCCGCATTTTTGTGAGAAAGTCGGAGTCAGCTCCTGTTGTTGTTATTAAGAATTTATCCTCGTTACAATACTTAACCGATTAGATTTCTTCTCATTTATTCATATCTTGCTTTTTATGTATACCTGCACAAAATCTACTGCCTTAAATTGTTATTACCAAAACTGTAGAGGCCTAAATACAAAAATTAATGAATTTTATAGTAACATGTGTATGAATGAATACGATATTGTTGTAATAACGGAAACTTGGCTACAAAATAATGTTAACGATTTAGAGTTATTTAACGATAATTATGCTGTATATAGACGAGACAGAGACTTGACTAAATCATTTTCAAAGAAGACTGGAGGTGGTGTAATGATTGCCGTCAATAGAAATTTCGACTCACATAGGATTAATAGAAACGAAGGCACTGGGCTAATAGAAGATCTTTGGATTGTAGTTCATCTCAGAAATGGTAAAAACCTTATAAAACTTTGCATATGTGCGGTCTATATACCACCTTCCGTTCATTCAAGGAACTATGAACAGTTTGTAGATAATATTAATAATAATCTTTCCGATTTTGATCACTCATTGGTAATTGGTGATTTTAACCTTCCTAATTTGGAGTGGCTGAAAAATGATAATGACCTATTTACTATTTTAAATGAGTCTCAATGCCAATACTTTTATATGATCTCTGAGTTTATGGCCCTAAATAATCTTAAGCAGTTCAATTACATTAAAAACAAAAACTTGAAAATGCTTGATTTAATATTCTCATCAGAAAGTAAAGTATGTGTTGGTCAAGCCGACGAAGCATTAACCGCTATTGATCTTTTTCATCCACCTCTTGTATTTGAAATTACTTTCCACTCCATCAATCATTTACAACCATCCCTACAACCTAGACCTAATTTCCACAAAGCTAACTATGAGTCTATTAAAAATGAATTGGATAGTGTTGATTGGCTCAATATATTTGCATTATGTAGGAATATTGATGAAATGGTTACTCGTTTTTATGATGTATTGCGTGCTACTATAAGTAAACATGTACCACTCACCACACCTAAAAGCATTAAATATCCAATTTGGTTTTCTAAAGGTCTTATAAGAAGTATTAAAGAAAAATACAAAATTAGACAACGCGTTAAGAAATATAATAATCCGATGGATAAAATTGCCCTGGACTTGCTAAAACAAAGAACAAAAAATTTAATTAAACAGTGCTATGATAGTTATTACAAACGCATTGAACATAGCATAACCTCAAATCCTAAATATTTTTGGACATTTATAAAGCATAAGCGTAAAAATAGTAGCAATATACCATCCCGTATGCAATTAGACCATGAAACTGGAGCGGATGAAACAAGCATAAGTGAACTCTTTGCGAAAAATTTTTCATCTATTTATAGTAAAAGTCTAAATCCACAAGTTTGTTACCATAAACGCGACGGTGTCCACTCATTTTCATCCTCGCTTAGTTCTATTATGCTGTCGGATAATTTAATTCTCACGAGGTTAAAAAGACTTGACTTAAATAAAGGTCCTGGCCCAGATGGATTACCGCCGTTGTTTATACATCAATGTGCTAAGCAACTATCATTACCACTTACTTGTATCTTCAACGAATCTCTTAAAACTGGA
Source organism: Parnassius glacialis (assembly GCA_033319125.1). NCBI lineage: Eukaryota > Metazoa > Arthropoda > Insecta > Lepidoptera > Papilionidae > Parnassius > Parnassius glacialis. The sequence continues at coordinate 32,804,148 of JAVANC010000013.1, read as the reverse complement.
ATATTTCCTACCTACTGGAAAATTGCTAAAATTGTTCCCATTTACAAAGACGGTATTAAGAATAACATTAGAAATTACAGACCAATATCCATTTTATCTATTTTTCCTAAAGTTTTTGAAGTTTTAATCTACCCTTATGTTTACAATTTACTAAAATTTCAAATTACTGATCGTCAACATGGTTTCCTTAGAAATAGGTCCACCACTACTAATTTAATTGCCTTCACCAATTATATTATCCAGCATGTCGATCAGGGTTCTCAAGTCGATGCTATCTATACTGATTTTAGCAAGGCATTTGATAAAGTTGACCATGAGATACTTTTGACGAAATTAAGTAGTTGTGGTATTGGTGGCCCTATTTTGGATTGGTTTAGATCTTACTTAACTCGTCGCAAGTGTTATGTAGTTGTTAATGGGAGCCAGTCTGAACCGTTTAAGGTAACCTCGGGTGTTCCTCAAGGGTCACATTTAGGGCCCCTTTTGTTTCTAATTTTGATCAACTCGGTGACAGAATGTTTTTTGAACACAGAGGTTTACCTGTTTGCTGACGATTTGAAATTCGTTAGACCTGTTAGATCATCAGCAGACTCCCAGCTTATTCAAGCCGATCTGGATAGATTGATCGAGTGGTGTACTCAAAACAATATGATTCTGAATGCTAAAAAGTGTTATCATATGTCGTTCACACGCAAACATACTCCTATCCAAACTACATACAAAATTGGCAACACAGTACTCAATCAAGTAGAGTGTATACGAGACCTGGGCGTTTTGTTGGATAGTAAACTGTCTTTTGTACCACATATAAACAGTATTATAACGAAGGCGTCCAAAATGTGCGGATTTTTAGGTAGAAACACCAAACGGTTCAGACAAACTCAAACATTACTACTACTCTTTCACAGCTTAGTTCGGAGCAACCTTGAATATTGTTCTCAAGTTTGGTCTCCTTTCTATGAGGTTCATAAGAGTGGAATTGAACGAGTACAGCGGAGGTTCCTTAGTATGCTAGCATTGAAATTTAACCAACACCGCTCGTTAACTTCATATGATGAACAGCTAAAACATTTCCGTATATCTTCCTTATATAACAGGCGCAAACTTTTGGATTTGAGCTTCCTCTACAAACTGTGTAATAATGGCATCGACTGTCCTCAATTACTGGAAATGGTTAACATTAATGCTCCAAGCAGATTACCACGATTTAATGTCTACAAGCTGTTTATGGTCCCACGTCACAGGACTAACCTCGGTCTTAATTCAGCATTATGCAGAATGTTTAGACTGTATAATGATATATCTAGGCCATCTGATTTAGATATTTTCAATGACAATTTAAATATTTTCAGAAGAAAAATGTTACTTTATTTAGAATCTAAGTTTTAGATGATAAATGTAAACCCTTTTTAATTTCTCACAAATACGCAATTTTGCTACTGTGCTATTAAATTTTGTACGATAATTAACTTTTCGCAACATTACTCTGTGTTAGCTGTGGTTACCTATAACTGGGTGAGCACATTGCATGTTTCTCACAATGCTTGGTTCTTGTTTTTAGTATTTGTGTATCACCTGTCGGTGACCCTTATAAATAAATAAATAAATAAATAAAGAAGAAAACTTTACAAATGTATTGATTATAAAAAAGCTGAATTGAATTTGGAAATTCTCAACGCTATATTAAATTATACTGATGTTAATATCGCTATAAATATGCTAATAAAGGAGGATATATACATAAATATCAATAAAATAAAATAAATACATAAAAGTACATAAATAAATAAAAATCCAACCTGATGGAAGCCCTCGGCAGGGGAGACCAAACGGCCGAGGTTTAGGAAGAAAGGTAAAGAAACCAGCGGCCGATGCGTGCGACCACAGGAATAATTTCGGCCGGCAGACCACCCCACATGTCGGTCACCTCGTGAGCCAGGTCCAGATATTTTGTCAGCTTATCTGTTTCGGCTTTCACGAGGTTCTCGTCATAAGGAATGGTACTGTCGACCAAAAATATCCTTGACTGTGCCCGGTCCATCAGCACAATATCAGGCTTATTCGCAAGAATAGTCCTGTCTGTGACTATGACTCGGTCCCAGTAGAGCCTGGCGCGGTCATTTTCGAGCACGGCTTCCGGCAAGTACTTATAATATGGCAGTTTCCGATCCACGAGACCGTATTTCAGAGCGAGCCCCTGGTGTAGAATCCTGGCTACTAGGTTGTGTCTGTGCAAATACTCAGAGTTAGAAAGCGCCGAACAACCGAAGATGACATGCCTAAGTGACTCACCGGGATGGCGACAAGCTCGATAGATTTTTTTTTATAAAATTGGGGGCAAACGAGCATGCGGCTCACCTGATGGTAAGTGACTACCGCCGCCCATGAACAACCGCAACACCAGGGGAATTGCAGATGCGTTGCCGACCTTTTAGAAAGGTGTAAGCTCTTTTCTTGAAGGTTCCTAAGTCGTATCGGTCCGGAAAATTCGCTGGTGCTAATTGATTCCACAAGGAAGTCGTGCGAGGGAGAAAACTTCTTCTAAATCGCACAGTGGTGGATCGCCAATCATCCAGATGGTATGGATGGTAACGCGAGTTTTGTCGCGATGTGCGATGATGAAATTGAGCGTCTGGAATTAGTCCGAACAATTCCTCAGAGCACTCCCCGTGATAAATGCGATAAAATACGCAAAGAGATGCAACATCTCTACGCAGTGCCAGTGTATCGAGCCGATCAGAAAGAACTCGGTCGTCGACGATTCGAACCGTTCTGCGCTGGATGCGGTCAAGTGGAAGGAGCTGGCACTGGGGTGCCCCGGCCCAGAGATGAGAACAGTATTCCATGTGGGGCCGAACTTGCGCTTTGTAAAGTTGCAAGCGATGTGCCGGCATGAAATACTGTCTCGCTCTCCTGAGCACGCCAAGCTTTTTAGAGGCCAATTTGGCCTTCCCTTCCAAGTGACCACGAAACTGCACACTATTCGATATGTCGACGCCAAGGATTCCGATACTGGCTGAGGCAGTAAGGGAAGTGCCTTGAAACTGAGGAGATACGACAAAGGGGTTCTTTTTAGCGGTAAACGCGCAAACTTGTGTCTTCTGGGGATTGATCTGGACTAGATTTAGTCGGCCCCAATCCGAGACTTTGTTAAGCAAAGACTCGACTTCAGACACAAGCTTGTCCCGGTACTCGGCGAAGTTTTCCCGAGAAATATTGGCACGGCCGGTATATAAGGCATCACCAGTGCTGTCGTCCGCATAGCAATGAATGCTACCAGTTAGCAACATATCATTGATATGCAAGAGAAACAGCGTTGGTGATAGCACGCAGCCTTGTGGAACACCAGCGTTGATAGGCTTGAGATCAGAGCATGCACCGTCTACTACGACCTTGATGCTCCGATCAGCAAGGAAACTGGTGATCCATTTGCACAATTTCTCGGGAAACCCATAGGAAGGAAGCTTCGAAAGAAGCGCTTTGTGCCAGACCCGATCAAAGGCCGTCGCTACGTTCAAACTAACGGCTAATGCCTCCCCCTTGGACTCTACTGCCTCCGCCCATCTATGAGTTAAGTAGACTAGAAGATCACCAGCTGATCGACCCCGACGAAAACCGTACTGGCGGTCACAAATCAGCTGGTGATCCTCAAGGTACCTCATGAGCTGGCAGTTTATAATGGCTTCCATTATGTTGGAGAACAAGGAAGTGATGGCGATAGGCCTGTAGTTGGACGGGTCTGAGCGGTCGCCTTTTTTAGGGATCGGGTGCACCAAAGCTGTCTTCCATGAATTCGGGACAACGCCTTGGGTATAGGAGTACCGGAAAAGACGCGTTAAAACCGGTGCCAACTCCGGAGCACACGTCTTCAGCACAATGGGAGAGACTCCATCGGGCCCACTCGACTTGCTGACGTCCAGGGAGAAGAGTGCTTTGCGGACCGAGCGCTGTGTAAATCGCACATCCGGCATGGAGCACTCACATCGCGGGATGGTCGGCGGTGTGTTCCCCCCGTCATCTAGAGCCGAGTTGGACGCACAAAGAGAGCTCAACAGATCGGCTTTCTCCTTTGCGGCATGGGCCAGTGAGTCGTCCTCTCTGTGCAAAGATGGAAGAGATGGCTGACAGAAGTTCCCTTGGACAGCCTTGGCGAGAGACCAGAATGCACGGGTTCCCGAAGGAAGGTGAACTAGCTTCTCGCCAATTCTGCCGATGTGCTCAGACCTTGCCTTGGCAATGACGCTTTTGAAGGACCTGGAGGCGGAATTATACTTCTTTTTAAGTGCTCTGGTGTTTACATCCCGAGACGTTGATGCGTCAGCCCAGACCTGATAGCACTCCTGCTTATAGCGTGATGCTATTTTGCAGGAGCGACCAAACCATGGCTGGGATCTGCCTCCGATGGGCACGACAGAGGATGGAATAAAAAGTTCCATACCCTGAAGTACCACATCAGCAAAAGAATCGGCAACAACTCTGGGATCTTTCGGCGAGAAGCAAACCCGCCCCCAAGGGTAGGATGCAAAAAAAGACCGCATCCCGTCCCAATCAGCTGACCTATAGTGCCAAACACGGCGGCAAGCTGTAGATCGCAACTGTGATTAGAGCGTGAGTGGCACCGTACTCCGGATCAGACAATGGTCCGAAGAGCCCAGAGGGGCATCGACGGAGACCTGATATCCGTCCGGATGAGAGGTCAGCAGAAGGTCCAACAGGGAAGGTACATGGTCTTTCACATCTGGGATCCGCGTAGGCGAAGTAACCAGTTGTGTTAGACCATATGGCAAAGCAAAGTCATAGACAGATCTACCCGTATGATCGGTTAAACGAGAACCAAACCCGGGAACCGGAACCCTCCAGTAAGGTACTGAGAGAGTTCAGAGAGAGGCAGAACCAGATTGGACTCAAACAATCGCCCTGGAATATACCCCTTCTTATCCTTATGTCGTTCTCCGCAGCCGTCATCCGCTCACCTAGATGACAAAGGATCGTACTTCACTGCCCCATACACTGCTCGAGAAAGTCTCGAACTGTACAGTCAATCTTGTACAGCTCGAGGACCCTCTTAAGCCATGTATGAGGCACCGAGTCGAATGCCTTTTTGTAGTTTATCCAGGTGGCGGAGAGGTTCCGACGATTGCGTTTAACCACCTTGCCAATGACCGCGTCAATGAGTAGTGGTTCCTTGGTTCCACGACCACCGCCCCTACATCCATTCTGAGCGCGCGACATCACCTGATTTGATTTCAGGTGACGAGTGATTCTCGCGCTCAAAATGGATGTTAGTGTCTTGTATATCGTGGGTAGACACATTATGGGGCGGTATTTACTCGGGTCTGTGGTATCCTGATCTTTAGGAACCAAATGAGTGATCCCAGTAGTGAAGAGGCTCGGGAGCGACTTCTGGTCGAAAGCTTCTTGAAACTGTCGGGCGAGTACAGCGTGACACACAACGAACCCCTTCAGCCAGTAGTGATGCAGCCTGTCGAGCCCCTGACTTTTCCAGTTCGGGGCTCTACGGACCGCCTCAGCTACGTCATCCAGCGTTATTATGACGGGGTTCATGGGCGTAACATGTGGCGCCGCATCCTCAGCCGTAGCATTGTCATCCGATGAGGGAACAGCCTCACGTCGTAGCCGTTCGAGTTCGGTGCTATCGAGTATGTTTGAGCGCAAGATATACCGAACTCGGTCTGCCAGGTTTTGCTCGGTGACGGTTATAGATGGCTCCAGCTCAGCAAAAAGTCGATGCATCCTAGCCGGATATGCAAACCTCCAATTTCTCCCCCTTTCGCCCTAAAATACGCCCGCAATGCGTTGCTGTTCATCTGCATTGACCAACGCATGCGGCGTACTCCACCAGTGGCGGGTGCTGATTGCTGGGCCTGCGAAGACCCCGCCAACACCAAGCCAACTGGTAGGGATGATGGATGCGAGGGGCTGCTAGATGGTCGTGCAACACCTCGTGCTCGGCTGGCGGCCCGCATGCTGTAGCGTCTAGCGCCAGCTCCAGACGCGCCCTGGCGACCCCCAGGCAGCGGCCCTATACGCAGTATATTTATTTCCATCATCCATAAAATGGGCGTCATTTAACGGCAGACGCCCAGGCCCGGCACCGTTTCATGATTTGGCCGAAAGCATAAGCGGGCCCAAATTAGCACCCTCAATTCTGCCGAGGCACGGCGCTCACACCTCTTGGCAAGGTGCTGACTGACTGCGCTGACGTAGCAGTTTTGTCACATAACCGTTACGTCAGCGGTCGATGGGGTCGTCACTTCCCTACGCCTTCTTACTAAGAATTTCGTGACAGAAAAACTCAATTACTGATTTTAGTCTGTCCCAGGATACAAATCCGAGACTTTAAAGTAGATTAAGCAATATCACAAGTCCACGATAATAAGCTTGAATTTTTTTCTTCTGTTTGAAGTTATTTTTAGGTGTCCATTTCTTGGGTGTCGTAAGAGACGATACAGGATAACTAAAATAGGCACTAGCATCTTTCTGGTAGCAAATCAAATAGTTCTTAATCCTGAGTGTGAACACAAGTGCAGTACACAAGTAGACGTGAACCTTATAAAAGTACACTCTACTGCAATTATTATACTTGACTTATAAGAGTTCGAACTTAATTTCACGAATTCTCACAGCATCTGTTGCTACTTATGAGAAAGGCCCGAACGAGCCATCCTCCGAGAAGGCATTATACTTCTGCCTTCTACTGCAAGTACCGGACTAGGACAGAGATTATAATAACACCAGGCTAGACTATACTAGATTGATTTATGTTATAGATGTCTAATATTGATAAGATTAATGTCGTAAATACTATCATGGCTATATAGCCCAGAACCACCACACTAGGCACGACACACCACTCTCGATAATACGACACGTGTTTCGCCTCTACACGAGGCATCCCCAGGTGAAGTAGACTCTGCGGAGGCTGACTGGCAGTGCTGGGATTGGTGTTGACGGTTATAGTGTACGCAATTGAGGGAGGGTAGGAGGTCGCCTTCAAACTGGGCAGGACACATCATTTTCTTTCTTTACGAGGAATTTATCAAATTAAGTTATAACAACTTCATTATAATGGATTTCCGCAAAGTAACGCCCGATTCTATTAGTTATCTAAAAAAAAAATTATTACTTATAGGATTATGTTTACTAATTAATAGGTGCTAGAACTCATTTTCTGCCTACTAGTCCGTCTGGGTAGGTACCACGCTCATACCTATTCCTGCCGCAAAATAGCAGTGCCTGAACGGCTGTGTTCCAGTCCGAAGGGTGTTGAAATCCAGTATAATTACAGGCTGTAAGTCGGACGTTACACGCTCTTTGATCTTAAAGTATTCATTTTCTTGTTCACATCTTCTACGTTAGCCTGGGGTTTTATTTTTTCAAAATTACTAGTAATTTCTGCATTGCCTCGTTTCTCTTATATTTACGTATTGATTATTCGTCTTATCCCACAGAATAGGCAAAACTTCTTAAGTTAAAATAAATTCTTTCTCTGGGGCTAATGATTGAGAAGGGGAAGGAAGGGGGAGGTGGTGCACGCGGGGACACGGCGTGCGACTCCATCACTGTCTAAGCAGTGACGCGTCAGACTGATAGCTGTGAAACACGTTCAGTCTGGCATCAGTCTGACCAGACTGACAAAAATTATTAAAATATTTAAATAATTATCATTCTGGACCATCAGTCCATCAGTCTACGCGTACACAGTCAGTTTACCATCATTCTGACGTCAATCATGGATTGAACTGACGCCAGATTGAGCGTGTAACCTCCGACTAAAGCATTCCATCTTAATCCTTAGAGGTAACAAAGCATCTGTAGTCTTCTTTGTTTGAATTTGGCTGCAGGTGTCAATAGACCACAGTAGCCACTTACCATCTGGTGGACAGTAAGTTCATTTTTCCCTACAGTTTTATAAAAATACAATAATTTTAGAATGTGAAATTTAATGGTTGCATATAAGTAACGATCCGCCCTTCGCACGGGTGATTTCTGGAACTCGAGAACAGCGCCATCTACCGGGTACAATTGTGAATATAAACCATCCAGAGAGCCACTCAAACACACACAAAAAAATTCACCAGAATCGGTCGAACCAGTTTCGAGTCTTAGCGAGGCTAACGGACAACAATTGATTTCTATACATATAGAGATTTATGAAATTAGCTTTTAAACAACAGAATAAGTTTATAAACTAAATTAAACAAGTTTAAAAAAAGGAATTTAGGCAATTTTACCAATCCCAATGTAGAAACATGGAGACGATACCGATAGCGTACCAATGTTCGCCACTAAAGTCGAGTTAAGAAAGGATTTACGTTGTCGGGAGCGCGCGGGACATACATGTGAGCCTGCCACACGGCCGCAGCTGCCTACCGCAGCCTAGCAAAACGGACAAAAGTTTTTTTCGTACAACGCTCTTTAAACTTAAATTTAAACTGATCGGCCGATTTATTCCTTACAGTGTTTGTGGGTTATCGATTCAGGCCGTATTTTATCGTTAAACTTATTTTGTGTATTTCGTTGAGCTTGTTTATACCTTTTAGTTACATACTTCAACTTAATAAAACTGTTTTGACGTGTTTTGGGCATAAATACTAAAATTCATAAATAGCAAAATTCTAAATGATCGTTCTTTCGTACTAATTTACCACGTGCTCACCGGTGAATGAAAACATCGTGAGGAAACCTGCATGTCTAAGAAATAAAAAAATAAAAAAATATTTCGAAGACATGTGAAGTTCTCCAACACGCATTGAGGCAGCGCGACGGACATTTTCTTGACGGACATGTTTTTTACTCCCTTTTTGCCTACACAACTCATAATTTGCCTAATTAAATAAAGTAGAATGTGACGTAGGTATACGGACGTCACAAAACGTGGCCTCGATAAAAGTCAAGAAGTATTATAGTACGACTTACGTATAATAATGTAATAACCAGATGATACCCGATGCGGGCACGGGTCAGATTTAGATGCAGTTACAAAGGCAACCGAACCCGCCATTACGCGGATAGAGCGACCGACTGCGCAAAAAGCGGACCAAATTCTATTACCGCCCGATATGCAACAAAGACCACCGACCCGCCCGCTTCAAATTGCTTTAGGCTGTAGTCGCGATATTTACTCTCGCATATTTGAATAAATACAATCCAATTTTGTACTGACTTTTTAATGGGCGCCAAACTTTTATAAGGCTGGTATGGTTCCACAACTGTACAATATTTCGTGTCCATGTGAAATGGAGCGTATCTGTAGCATTGTGATATTAGTGACAAACAAGCGCCGTGCAGAGCTTGTCTGGGCCATAAATTGCGGCCGCTACAAATTAAATTAGGTAATACACGAGCGTGACGAGTCGGACAAGCGGCGGGGCGGCGGTGCTCGACATGGAATGGGTGTGTCCTGCTCATTCAGACCGAAGTTGCATACACACAACATCCAACTTATTGTTGTCATTTAAATTACTCCAGTTCTTAATCATATTTTTTGCAAGGCAGACACTAATTTTAACGCTGCAACAAAATTAAAAGCCATTGTTCTTTAATTAAAACATTTTTTTCGTTGCCACAATATGCATTAAATATACGAGTATTATAACCTAGTACAGATTATGATTCATTTAACTATCTATCATTCATTCATTCATTACAAATCATCAAAGTCCACTGCTGAACATAGACTATGACTTGCATCAATACCCCCATAATTTGATAAGCCATCATAATACATAATATTTGTAATTTATCAGAAACGTTTTTTTCTGTTTGCATAATAATAAGATTTTTTTATATGATACAGGTGACAAACGAGCACACAGTCCACCTAATGGCAAGAGGTTGCTGTGACTCATAAACATCTACATCTATCCTCGATTACGAATCAATATGCAGATGCGTTGTCACCCCTGAGGACTATGATGGAATGCCTCGTTTTCAGTAAAAAGGGTCTCCGGTTCTCTACACCCACCATACAAAACATAGCAGCGTTAAGCCGACCCATTCATTCTACATCTATATATACCAGCAATATAGCTGCAGCATGGGTCTACCACGTAAAATAAGATAAGTACGAATGCTACGTGCAAAGACACTTTGGCAGCCTCTCATTTCTTGGGTACCTTGTTTGGGAGTCCTGACAACATGATAGCTGAACTGATAAGAGTCTCTAAGAGATATTTCTGCTATTTGCTGTGAAGACTATCGGTCAGTCGAGTCCACGCACTGTGAAATTTCTAAAGGAGTTATACCCTCCCGCAACTGCTCGTCGCTGCTAGTGACAACAGTACTGGTCCTTTTTATAGCTATAGCTATAGCGCTATAGCGCTATAGCTATCCAACTAATTCCTGAGAAGTTTTCGTATTTCAAACTCCATAACCATGAAAACCCTCTCATAAATAAATAAAATCTTGTGTCCAACAATGGAACGTATGTAGGCTCTTACTTTACTTTTAATGTTTTAATAACCAAGTTAAAGTGAAAAAACGAGCGCATAGCCATGGTCTGATGTTAAGTGGCCACTGTAGCCATAGCATTCCTCTTTACTAGTAAAAGGGTCTCCAATTCCCGTCGCTAACCTTAAGGCACACAAAATCATTTTTTACATTATTAGGTTGCTATTTTACGTAGTATTCTGTGAGAATATTGCCCTTCCCCTTTTTTATAGAAGAGGGGGCAAACGAGCATGCGGCTCACCTGATGAATTCCCAGTTCTCCTGAGGTATTCCCAATTCATTGAGTGTTTAATGTCGAGTTTATATTGCTTTAACATTTTCAATAGTGAATAATAATACCAAATTGATTAATTATTACATTTCAATAACGTCGAAATTTTGCGTTAAACAATAAGCGAATAAATAAATTAATATTAACAATTAATTAATGATGATATTGTGCAATAAACAAAAGAGGGCGTGCCGGTTACAGGCGGGCGGCATCAAAACGTCAGTTGCAACGTGTGAGCCGCAGATTTGTGGTCAATTCACACGGCTGAAGTCCAAAGCACTTACCCTATTAGACGTCTTTGCCTTCACTGCTATTACTATTGAACCGTGAATATAGAAGTGCCTTGACTAATGTAATATCCTGTATAACGTAATAATAATATAACGTCCTGTACTACCATTCATTAATAGCTCGTTAAGACTTAGTGAGATAAAATAATTTCAACGTTTTTACATTTTTAAAAGTTTAAATATAATTATGAGCGCATATCCCAACGGATCAGTTAGCTGATGTAGCAATAGGACGAACAAGTTGCTCGAAGAACTGACAACTGATGGAAAAGAAAAGAAACCGTGTTTTGTTGCATTTTTATGTTCGTTATAATAAGTTCAAAAATTGATATTAATACCAAAGCGACAAGTACTTGCATGTAGTATTTACGTGTTACTAAAATCACCATTACTAATTACTTGCACTAAATGTGTTTCATTCAATCATCAGATTGTAAGTTATTCATAGGATAGAATACAACATAAACAAATGAAAAATTACAGTTGTAGGAATAAAACAGTTCCATTGTTTGACTTTTATATTCGGTCAGGTTACAATTTGTTTGATAGATACTATTGTCTGTTGATTGAAAAATCAACACTAAAATAAATAAACAAAGTGAATTAAGTTAGATTTGTTGCCGAATCAAAATATTGTTAAAATATACATAACTGCACATACATATCGGTCGCTCCAAACATGTCGAAACAACATATTTCACCACGATATCGGGCGGACAATGGTCGGAAGTGGTGGAATATAAATGATCGGAAAGACCTAAAGCTATCGAATAAAGGGCGATAAAATAATAACCGGATATAACTTACGACAACTTAATTTATTCGAGTAACAATTCGGTTATAACAGGGTTATTTATTTTAACATTTATGTTATATTCGATATTGTAGAAACATATAAACTATTATTCAAAGACATCTTTAAGCATGTGTAATAGAATAATAGTTTATATATTATATCCATATTACCGACGGTTGTTGGAACTGTGTGAATAATATAAACATTAAAATGTCTTGTCAGTCATATTTTACACTCATATTCATATTATTTCGCACGTTTCAGCTTGGTAATGCTTCAATGCCATCATTCTAGTAATAATTTTTTTACAAACTTTAAAAACAGCCCTCAGTTATCCATACCCCATATTATTTTTAATAACTTCCGACCACAGAATAAATGATAGTACAAGAACCTCGACACAAAAAGATGGGTGTTATAAGGTTGACAGCTATGTGTCTGTCTGTCTGTGGCACCGTAACTCTTAAACGGATGAACCGATTTGGGTGTGGTTTTTTTTAAAATTTAAAAGCAGGTTTTCTAGCGGTGGTTTTTTAGATGTGTTTTATCAAAATAAATTCAGCCGTTTCAAGTTCACCGGCTGTTTTGTTTCGGGGGTTTTGAAAATTTTGCTGAATATCAGCATCTCCCACTGTATGAAAGATTTGTCATAATTGCCACGCTTGGCAGGCGGACTGACATTCGCAGGAGTAGACGTCTTGCACCTTTGAGGCTGCTGCCAGTCACTGGTCTGTATATTTTCCATCTGATGTAAACGAGATATTATACTGTCATCTATTTTCTTTAATTTTCCATAATCGCCTATTACGATACCCACGGGATGAAATTTGGTGTTGATTATATTACGCCGTCGTCACACGGCACGCTGCCACCACACCTCAATATGAAAAAATATATAAATATGATAATAATGAATAATTTCGTTAAAAGACTTGAATTATGACAAATGATAAAACCAGCTCTGATATTCTGTAGCTAATTAAAGCTAATTGCTGTACTAAATAGTTATAGTAATTATTGGCTGTTCATTGTATGCGATAACGTTATAATTGTTGTGCAGGTGAGATGATAATAACGAACGACAAGTACCAGATGACAGAGATCACAAGCTCGACGTACAGCGTACAAATGCGCCTTGTAATCCGAAATATACAGCGTAGTGACCTCGGCGGCTACAAATGCATCTCTAAGAATTCTATTGGTGACGCTGAAGGAAATATAAGATTGTATGGTAAGTGATCTTGGTAGTATGCCCGTGTAGTGTCGGGTAAGAATACTCACTACCCCACATCTTCCAGTGGGTGTCGTAAAAGGCGACAGAGGGAAACTGAGGCGGAATATGGGCAGCAGCATCTTGCTGGTAACAGCAAATAACAATAAAAAATGCGGTTGCAAACCCGCTCGCCAAGCGTCGCAACTATAGCAATATACATACCAAGAATGAATAAAGTTAAATAGAGATGGCCCCCAGTCCCCAGCAGCCCCGATGTAGCGACGATTGTAACGGCGGGGCAGGGGGTGCTAAGAATCTCCGGTGGAGATTCGGTTACCACTTAAGACGACTCGACCTGGCAACATATAACGCACGCACCCTAAAGACTGACGAGAAGATCCTGGAGCTAGAAGAAGAGATATACAAGTTGCGCTGGCATATTATAGGATTATCCGAAGTCCGAAGAGAGGGGGAGGACACGGTAATCCTCGAATCCGGCAACTTGCTCTATCACCGGGAGGGCGACCATATGTCCCAAGGAGGTGTCGGATTTATCGTTCACAAGTCTCTCGTTAACAATGTTGTAAAGATTGAGAGTGTGTCGACGAGAGTTGCGTAAAACTAGGCACAAACGAAAACGGTGAGCTGAAGGTAGAGAAATTAGGAATAGGGTGACGGAAACCAAGCAGCCAGCAGTTGTCTGAATTCATGGAGAAAGAGCGACTCTTTATGATGAACTCTTTCTCTTTCTTTGAAGTGGACCTGGTCGAGCCCCGACGGTTTGACAAAAAATGAGATTGATTTTATAATGACGACCTGCCGACAACTGTTCAGTAATGTCTCAGTGATCGCGAGGGTGAAAACTGGAAGCGATCATCGAATGGTTAGAGGAAGACTGAACCTAAACGTTAAGTTGTAGAGGTGTCGTCTAATGAAGTAAACGCTCCGACCCTTTCAGCTCGAGTTACAAAATCGTTTTCAGTGCCTAGAAGACTGCACCACTGCATTGCATAATATGAATGAAAATTTCGTAGGAAAAAAAGCTAAGACCCGCCGCAGAAGAACATAAAACTCTCCGATCACACTCATAATCTCATAGCTATTAGACGGGAAATGAATTTGCAATCTTCAGCAGATTTGACAGCATACAGGCAACTGAAAAGACAGATCTCCAAATTAATGCGGCGAGACTTACGCAACTTTAATACAGCTCGTATTGAGAAAGCGATCGATCGGAAACAGGGCCCCAAAGTATTTGCGAGAGATCTGTCTGTCAGAAAGAGCTAACTGTCGATGCTGAAGACTGAGTGTGGGAGCATTGTTTTTTATTGTATAAGGGTGACAAATGAGCACACAGTCCACCTCATGGTAAGTGGTTGCTGTGGCCCATAGACATCTACATCTACCCACGTTTGCGAATCAAAATGCAGATGCGTTGTCACCTGTGAGGACTAAGAGATGGAATGCCTCGTTTCCAGTAAAAAGTATCTCGGTTTTCTACGCTAAATATACGAAACACAGAAGCTTTAAGTTGCTATTTTACGCTGGTATTCCTCGAGAGTGTGGTCATTCCCACGCTGAGCCGACCCATTCTTGCTACAACTATACTATTGATATAGCTGCAGCATGGCTCTACCACGTATATGTATGTATCCGGGATACCTGAGATTTTGAGTGAGAATGAGAGGTTCTACGGTCAGCTGTAAACATCATCGTTAGAGCCCCACGCAGGTGTAAGTAATGATCCAAGAGCAAGTCTTATCCGACACTATTCCGATGATATTCCGGACATCAGTCTCAGCGAGCTAAGAATGGCTCTCCAGCACCTTAAAATACGGCAAAACCCCGGGTGAGGATAGAAATAAAACGGAGCTTCTGAAAGCGGGTGGAAAGCTGGTACTTGAAATCCTTCAGAAGCTCTTTAATTCCGTACTCCATGGTGGTACTACTCCGGAGGCGTGGAGCAGAATTGCGGTGGTCTTGTTCTTCAATAAAGGCGACAACGCTCTCTTGAAGAACTACAGATCAATTTTCCTTCTAAGCCACGTCTACGTGCTGTTTTCGAGAGTCATTACGAATCGTCGCGCACGCAGACTCGATGACTTCCAGCCACCCAAACAAGCCGGTTTCCGAAAATGCTTTAGTCCCATAGACCACATACACACCCTTCGGCAAATTGTACAGAAGACCGAGGAGTACAATTTACCACTATAACTTGAGTATGTGGACTATGAGAAAACCTTTGAATCCGTCGAAATTTGGGCGGTCCTGCAGTCCCTTCAGCGGTGCCAAGTTGACTGTCGGTATATCGAAGTACTGAAGTGTTTGTACAGTAGGGCTACGATGGCTACCCGACTACAGAACCAGAGTACGAAACCTATCCAACTGCAGAAAGCCTCGAAGCTCTTCACCACTGCATGGGAAGACGTTTTCAAGCTACTGGACTGGAACGAATACGGTATTAACATCAATGGCGAGTACATCACTTACCTTCGATTTGCCGGCAATATAGTACTTATGGCAGAATCGCTGGAGGACCTAAGCACTATGCTCAATAACTTCAATAGTTCCTCCAATTGAAAAGGTCTTAAGATGAACATGGACAAAACAAAGATCATGTATAACGTCAAAAACTGGAACAAATAGTCCAACTACGTAAGTCCAACTTGGACCAAGAGGTCAATCGACGGATTTAACTCGGCTGGGCAGCGTCCGAGAATTTACGACACATCTTCTCGTTATGTATACCTCAACACCTGAAAACGAGACTGTACAACCAGTGCGTGTTGTCAGTGATGACTTATGGAACGGAGACGTGGTCCTTCACTGCTGGCCATATGAGGAAGCTCAAGGTCGCTCAGCGAGCCCGGCGTTTCTCCGTGTTGAGAGTACAGGTCTCATGCATTTTTGATGTATGATAATGGTCATAACGGGCATAAATGAATAATAGTTGACTTTTAAGAATTAAATAAATTTGAATTTGAATTAAGCCCTATTTAATTTGGTATATTCAGATATTGAAAAGGTTTGTTGAATAACAGCATAAAAAAACAAACGAAACGAACATTAATATTTATTACCACGTAACATTTAACATTTTCAATACAGTGATTGGCAGGTGTAAACCAAGGGTGTAAAGGTATAACACGTCCAAGAAAGTAATTACAATCTTCCTTATTTGAAAAGTTTTTCCATTATTCGACTTTTACTAATTAGACATCAAATAAGACCTAATTTCTTGGATTTATAAGTTAAACATCTTTTATTTATTGAGTAAGGGAAAAATTATTTGAATACAAAATTATGTTGTCTATACAAGACGGCTACTTTACTAGGTGGTACTGCCTCGTTGGTCTAGTGGTTGTAGTAGTGTGACTGCTGATCATGAGGTCCCGGGTTTGAATCCCGGGTCGGGCTAAAAAATCTGTTATTCAGTTTTTCCATCAAGAAATTAGTAGATGCCCGGAGTCAGGAATTTGGCGGTGTTTCACCCCCGTGCCTCGGAAAGCACGTAAAGCCGTTAGTCCTGCGCCTGATCTCTCTCCGGTCGTGTCGGTTTACCGTCCCATCGGGCTATGAAAGTGGGGGAATAGAGAGTGCACCTGTGCTTACGCATACACTTGTGCACTATAATCCTGTCCTGCGCCGATGGCTAGTCTTCGTTGAGACTGGCCGCCGTGGCCGAAATTCGGTCTGGAGGACATTATTATTATTATTATTATTAGATGATAGGTGTCCTTGTCTGCCTAGGAGTCCTTCTGGGTAGGTCCCACCCTCTCACCTATTTCTGACGTCAAAGAGCAGGGATTGCACTGCTGTGTTCCTGTCTGAAATGTATAGTGGGCCTGTATAATCACAGGCTGTGAGTATTTCATCTTAATTCCCAGAGGTGAAAATTCATCTGTAAACTTCTTTCTTTGAAGTGGGCTGCTTGTGTCCATGGGCTGCAATAGCCACTTACGTTCAGAAGTCCATCTAGGTAAGTTCGTTCGTCACCTCAGTTTTATGAAAATCAAA
The DNA here is from genome assembly GCA_033319125.1 of Parnassius glacialis. Lineage (NCBI taxonomy): Eukaryota > Metazoa > Arthropoda > Insecta > Lepidoptera > Papilionidae > Parnassius > Parnassius glacialis. The sequence continues at coordinate 32,787,088 of JAVANC010000013.1, read as the reverse complement.
ACCATAGAGCTCGAAAGGTTGAGTAAAATTTGGTGTAAAGAAATAACTTTTCCCTTACGCCAATTAAAATTCCGGGTATCGTATAGATAACATAAACATAAACACTCACGCCTGTCACGCAGATGGGTAGGCAGAGACTATGGACTTCCATTTGGGATGATCTTGATACACCTCTCTCGCCTCCTTTACATCCATATATCTACGCATACACGTTCGTCGGTTAAGGGGCTACTCCATGCGAACGACCTTGAGCGTTTGTGTGCCGGCCGCGCCAACTCCCTACAATATAGGATCGCGTAAAAAATAATATGTAAGACGCCACCTACCATAGTTTTGTATAACTCAATGCCACCTACTGTACGGACGTAGTATTTTTCAACATCAATAAAATAATTTTATGGAAATACACACAGCGTACAACGATAAATGTATTTTAATTTTTTTATTTGGTATATTAGTTGCATTATATTAGAATTATGTATTCTCATATATCTAATTATGAAATTTTATAATTAACTATATATAAAAAATGAAGCATTGAAAATTGTGAGTTTAAAAGATACCTACTCACTATAGGTAAATAGATAGATAGCTCGCCTTTTGTACAAATATTTGGTGCAATAAAGAATAAACAAATAAATAGGATGTTTCGCAGAGTGAGAGTAATATAGAATGAGAGTCGTGGAGGCAGTTTACAAACATCAATTGCACAAGGACAAACATCCAGACCCGGAACGATTATTTGTAGGCCTTACAAATATTTGTTCCGTGCGGGATTCGAACCCGCGGCCCCCAGCGCAACAACTGATTGCTAAGCCACTGCGCCACGGAGCCGTCGCCGGGTTATAGGTAAAGTGACCATACGTCCCGTTTTGAACGGGACTGTCCCTTTTCTCGGTCACCTGTCCCATTGTCCCCAAATAAAGCTCCGGGACACAAAATTGTCCCGTAACTCGTTGGATGGAAGTATTCAAAGCCAACAATCTTCAACATAATTTTTTTAATCGAATATATTTTATGTCTACCTGGTACAAATGCTCCGATAGAAAGAGTATTTTTTTATTTTGAATAAATTGTGGACGTCTGAAAGAAACACTTACGGTTCCAGTTCTAAAGGCGATGTTGAAAGATAACAATAAAAAAAAATTGAGCAGAATTTTATTCTTATTTGAAATCATCACCAAGTTTATTAAAGCAAATTTAATCCACTGACAAATGTAATTCATAATTTAAAAAAAAAAATGTTGCATTTAATAATTACCTATTTTTAAATGCAACATTATTTTTTACTTACTTATCGTCACGCACAATCCCTGACGGGGTAGCCAGAGAGGACAGATCGCCAAGTGTCACGATCCTTACATACCTCATTATTTTTTAATTTATTATATAAAGTTATAGTTTTTAGAGTATAAATAAACCCATGTCCTGTTTTGAGTTAAAAAATAAATGGCCAGCTTAGTCTTTTTAGTTAAATTTAGTTTTAATTTTTTTTAGTTTATAGTAAAAAGTAGGTATATTAATACCTACTTAGATACTTTTTACCGAATTATAAGTATAGAACACCTTATGTACTCTTTTTATTTTATTTTTTGAAAATTTTATATTATTTTTTGAAAAAGAAGAAAAAACAAGCAACAAATAATATACTATATTTAAGCAAAAAAACTATAACTTAGTAATACTAATTATAACTTAGAACATAAATGAAAAACTCATAACTGACTTTCTGGCCCGACCCAGGATGCGAACCCGGGACCTCATGATCAGCAGTCGCACTACTACAACCACTAGACCAACGAGGCAGTATTAAACCTGATAAGATATTGTAGTTGGTTATTACGATTATTTTTAACTGTATACTATACTGATAATATTGAATTAGCCTTTTATAGTGTAAATTATAATATTTGTCGAAATGTTAATTATGGATTCGAACCTTAAATGCTAATGGTGCTTCATTTTTTTATTTGCATTTACTTCAAAGAAAATACACGCAAAAAGCTTCATTGCGCAGTAAAAACACAACAAATATATGTATAACTAATACGAAAAATTATACCCAAAACAAACAAATAATACTACCTATAAAATAACCTAATAAGTAATAATATTATCGACTGACGTGAGCGTGTGCGCAGGCCGATGCTCTGACGAACGACACGGGCTCCACGTTCGAGAGCTCAACGCTCAATGATCCAGCAAGCCCGTGGGCAGTGAATACGCCCAGATTATAAAATAATTTCTTAATAAAATCAAATTTTGGTCATTTGAAAACAATTTTACAATAAAAATGTTCATTAATAAATTGCCTATCCAATGGTGTAAATCGCAAAATAAAATAATACTTACTTTACGAGGAGATGCATGTTATTAATAATAATTTCACATTTATGTGGTTTCGTTGTAAGGAGATTATATTAATATTTATTCCTTTAAAAAAAATTGGATACAGCTCTTATGAAATCAAGATTATGTAGAAATATAATGTGTTTTTTATTTGTTCATATATCTTTTAAATAAAAAGTAGATAGCTCCTAAAAACCGCACAAATAACGACTAGCGCGACATTTTGCTCAACCCGCGCCTTAAGGGTACTCCTAATCTGGCCCATTTTCAATATATCGCCAATTTTGTCGATAAACCTTCGTCAATGGCGTGCCTTCCCGATTTTGCCGTTTACTTCTGCAACATAAATTTGCTTCGTCACTCTTTCCTCGTTCATTCTTTCTATATGACGAAACCACCAAAGTATTCCTTTCTTAATCCTGGTCACAACGTCATCTTGCAAAGCACACTTTTCTCTTATCACACTATTTCTCACCCTGTCATTCAAATTCAGGCCTAGCATACTCCTTAATGACCGCATTTCTATAGCATTTATTCTATCTCATGCTTCTTCTGCCAGACCCAACTTTCACTACCATACATTAAAGTAGGGACTGACACAGCATTATGAATTGCCATACGTGCCTTTTTTGACACATTCTGGCTTTTCATAATAGCGTGTAGAGCCCATTCATTCTATTTCCTGCGTTCACTCGTCGTTCTATATCCTTATCATATCTACCATCTCTGCTAAATAAACATCCCAAATATACAAAGTCATCCACTTGCTCACTCAAATACCCTTCTATTCTTATTTCACATAACGTTTTACTTTCTTCTCTTTCGAAAAACCGTATACATACTTACATAATATAATGGTTCAAAGATATCCTTATAATATTATGTCGTTTATCCTATTTCTGTTATTACTCTATAAATATAACTAAAACTGCGATGTCTCCCTCGTAACACTGACAGAAAATTATTTCTAATCATAAAATAATTAAAATATTTATAACAATTTAATTAAATATAAATGTAATAAAAACAATATAAGTTAGAAGTCATTATCAAATCATAACAATTCTGAAAAATCAATAACTACACAGAAATGGAGCTACCTTATCGAAAATCACGCACTGAAGAAGAGAGCAACGCAGCTTCGGAGGAAAGCAACGATGTACGTTCCAGTCTTCAGGGACCACTCCGTGAAGGTGGGAATCGTGTGGAGGATGCAGGTTTTCTTGGCGGAGGCGGCCCTTCTTCCAGCGATTCGCACCGCATCAATTCTTGTGAATTTTTCTTAATAACTGCACTTGTTTATACAGTCTGTTAAACTTTATTCCTCAAAGCCATGTGAAAAGTTAAGGTTTAGAATTTAGTTTTGCATCATATTATACAGTTGAACTTTATATCTTTATTTTTAAACATATTATTTTTACTCTTTAACAGCGCTTAATGTGACCCATTGTTAAAGAACAAAGTATCTTTTTTAAATAATGTCGTCGTATTTGGACTTTGCCATCCGAAAAGACAAAATAAATAGAAAATATGCTAACATGTATGTAAATAATTATCACAGTCTCAGCAGGGTGCGTGGTTTAGTCAAGCTACTGCAAGTGTTGTTAATTTTCGTAATGCAATGCAAAAAATGCAAAGTGAATGCAAAACAAACACTTATAACGCCTAAAATATCTTGCGATGTGCCATTTATTCATGTTTATTGGATTATGACTTTAAAATAAAAATAAATGTGAATCTATCAATAAAAACAAGTTTCAATACTGTGAAAGCTTATATGTATGTAATGTAATGTAGCTATAATTAACGTCTTTTATTTCGATCAGCTATGAGCTGATAGATATTTTATATATTGCTTATAGCATTTGTATGATATTATTTAGTATCGTAAAAATATCTAAAAGAGTCATTTATTTATCATAATCTTCGTTATTTATTTTTCGTCGTATTTAATATGATAACCTCTTGGTCGATCCGAGCTATTTGTATCGGAAAATTTATATTAATAGGATATTTCATATAAATTCTTAGATACTTGTGATCAAAGGGTTAATATATTTGGTACGACATTCTTAGTTTAATTTGTTAGTGAGGTATGCAACAATGTGTATATAATGTAGAAATACAGTCATATTTAGGATAATGTTTGTTTCCATTCTCGTATTGTTGTTTATTCGTAAAGAGGTTTAAAATATTTATAACATAAAATGCTCTTTTGTTTTACGTTATAAATAGAGCTACTGTAATCATAATAGAATAGCATATTATTGTAACTGTTAACGTTAAAATTGTTAAATTTATAAACTGTAATTGTAACCATTTTACGTAGTAATTACGTTTATCTATATGTATAGCATTGTATTAAATTATTTGAAGATTATTTTAGTTAGTAATAGTGATGAATATGTAATTTTCTTATATTGCCATTCTATATTCCATAACAGTCGGGTGATTCATATTATTGCCTGCCAAACCAATATATACAACATATATAAAACGTGTTTTTTTTGCTTTTTATACACCTTTTAGAACTCCATGTAACACATCATTATACGCTAAACTAAATAGTTGAACATCCTTCAAATATTTATGCCATTTAAGTTTTTACTTTTAATTTAACATTAAATGAAATTTAAAGTTGAATTAAATAATGTAATATCACTTATGACATTTTAATTCTGAATAGTTTTCTAAAACTTTAAGTAAGGGCACATGAGTAAAGAAACCGTACCGTACAGAGGCAAAGCTTTATAAAACCGCGCTGTGATAGATACACTACTACAAGCTTGAGGCGCGTGTGTGCGTGAACACTAGCGGCTCTTCACGTACAGAGAGAAACTGCTGTAAACCGGCTCGGCCAGTGCTCAAACTTCAGGGTTGTGTAAAAAATAATAAGTGTCAATTTTTTTTAAGAATAATTCGTATCAAATGAAATATAAAAAAGTATAAATATGGTTTACTAATACCTACGTCGATTTAAACCTTATCAAGGTTGCCGCAAGAGATACCGCTGATTTTGTAAATAAAATTAATAATTTGTTTGATTTCTTACACTCAAGTACACTGCGATCTCCTAATAATTATAAAAGAGCTTTTTGATGCGATAGTTATCAAATTGAGTTTTTAGAAGAAATACTAACATTTTTCAGGAAATTAAAATCAATAAGAAGTGATAGGCAAATAGAAGTTACAAATAGCATTAATTTCATTCACGGATTCCAAGTGTTTATAAAATTTTTAATATAACTTCATAAACAATTATAATTAGAAGAAATTAAATTAATTTATATTTACGAGACGTCTCAATCAAGATTGTCTCGAAAATTTCTTTGGAAAAGTCAGATTTCAATAAGATGTTTATAGCCAAAAGCTTAGGGAAACCCCAAAATACTAATTGTGAATACAACTTCGATATGTTACTTACGAAACCAGACGATTGTCGGATTTTAATAAAACATCACCACAACCTGAAAATGTTACTGCCCCTGTGTTAACAGTAGGAACACATGATTATCTATTTGAATTGCCAGAAAAAAAAATGGTTTAGGCTATGTGTCGGGATATTTGTATAGAAAATGTTGTCTCGAAGACCACAAATTAGTGTTTGATAAGTTAATAGATCTAAACAACCTATAAATATGGGAAAAGATTATTTTTAGCCATTACAAGGATTTTAATAAAGATAGTGTTCAATTGGGTTTTTTTATAATACTTCCTGACAATTTTATCGCGTTTGTTGAATTGCTTGAGCAAAAATTTCGCGAATATTTTGAGGTCGAGAAAAGTATTGCAAAAATTGGTAGTAAAATATTAAAACGTGTGCAAGAGTTTATATTTATTATGAAATGGAGTGCTATCCATTAGATTATTTAAAAAAAACTTAACATTAAACTTTGAATTTACCATTTTCTTAAAGTCTACAACAAGTTTTTGATGTTAAATGTTTAGAATACGTAGTTTTTAAAAAAATATTATATCTAAAGTATCTATTAAAATGCTGATAAAAGTTTTGTTTATTTAATTTTATTCTCCTGTGCCAACCCTACTAAAATAGGTAAAATTTTTGACAGTTCCTTAGAAGCTTTGCCTCTGTACAGTTTCTTTACTCATGTGGTAAGGGTGAAAAGCGCACTCACAATCCGCCTGATCGTAAGTAAATGCTATGGCCTATAGATACCTATATCTATCCATGATTAAAATTCAAACTGTAGATGTGTTGTCACGCCTGGGGACCAAGATAGAAAGTCTTCGTTTGTTCTTCGTGTGAAAGGGGGATTTTTGGTTCGCGTCACTCAACAAGCATACAGTTATTTTACGCTACTTTTCTCTGACAGCCATATTACAGCTGCATTATGGCTTCATCGCGTGATAACTTAGAAACATTATCATTTGATTTCATTGATAATTTTCTTATAGATAGTAGGTTATAACAGTAATTAATAATCAACGTTACAACAAAATAGTTTTAAATCAAATCTTTGATTAGCTTTGTTAGGTTCTAATTCGCCCACCGAGAGTTCGTATGTGGAATAGACTATTGAATAATCTTATACCGGGAGATAGATATACTCATATTTCGAAAACAAATACTACTCTGAGCACAATTGTAATAATGATAATGAATATAACCACTATTTCACCAATACAAAATCTCGAAAAGGAGAGCAAACGTTGGTCGGCTTCGCTATGAGATTCTGAGCTATGTTCATAAGTTTTCAAGTCTCTAGCTTATCGGATAATTAGTTTAAAATCAATTACCAAATTGCACCTGAACAGAACATGTAAGTGAGTTAATAAAAAAGTGGACACAAAAACTGCGGTGGCTAACCAGTTTTCTAAGCTTTCTGTATATCGCACCATTTGGTGTATGTGTCGCTTTATTACTATTTCAATGTTTCGAAGTACCAGTGCGCATATACATCAAATACAATCTTAAAATTTTTCTTTTTTACATAGTTGTTCCGTTTTGTATTTGAAATAATTGAATTACGAAGAGCCCGTAGTAATTTTAAAAGTTCAACATTCTGTGTCACCTAAGTTGGATTCAAAACTTGCCAACTTACAAATTCAATATCAAATAACGTTATATTTTTTTTAATTAACTGAAGAACGTAGTAGATTTCCATACCTATGATTTAAGCAACTGCTGAACTGCAACTGACCTTGGTACCCGTTCAGATGTCGATTCTATTTTTGTTTTAAGTTAAAAAATATAACATTCATATTCGATAACTTTCAATATATCACCTATCTAGATAAACTTGAAAAATATAACACTGTCTAAATACAAAATTTTATCCAAATCGCGTGAGCCGTCAGTAAATAGCCGAACAATATATTCATTGTCAATCTGTATGGTAATAAGATCACGAACTGATATTGCTAAAAACTATACCATATAGGCAATCGAAGTGCACTGTGAGATAAAATTTGGTATTTTATCTCACAGTGCACACACTTGGCATCATTTTATACTTAATTTGGGATTGTACTTGGATTCATTTGTTTATTTATATTTTAAATTACGTTATCACTTTAAAAGTTTACCACACCATAAATGTAGAGATACTTGGCCATTAAAAATCGGTAAGGATTAAGCCCTTAAATTAAAATACACTTTTAGTATTCCTTGCCAAAAGTATACAACGATAAAAATTTAATGAATTTTATTTAAATAATTAAAATGAGAGCCTTGTAGCTCAGCTAATAAGCACTCGACATAAAATTTTATTGTACACGAACAAACAAATTTTGATTCCCACCAGCAACAATGAAATTATTATTTGCAAGTTGCGCCGATTTAAACTATCAAGATAAACATTGTGAAGAATTGAAAAACAGTATCTGTTTTTTGAGATTTTATTTTATAAGTGTTTCGTTTTGTTTATTTTTGGCAAAACACTAATAATTTAGTTAACCCAAAATCTACGCAAGCGTAGCAGCGAAAAAAATCTGATCAATACATAAAACCATTAACATGCCATTATTTAACGTTGAGACAAAATATGATTATGTTGTAGCCCTAACAATCCTCCGTTTCGACCCTCTTAATTGCTATTCAGATAGGACGTAACCACGTGCATTAGCAAAATTACCTGAGGCTCTATTATTTTCAGTGCGACAAACTTAGCTAAGTTTCAAATACGATAAAGGGAAATGAAGAGAAAATTAACAGCATTTTAAATCTATTAAATGTAAAGTTATCACGTTTTGACCAATTGAAATTAAATAAAAATTAAACGTTTCCGTATCTATGCTACTTCTTTTATATCGTTTATATTATGTAACGAATATGACACAGTTATAATATTTACTTGAAAAATAAAATTTGGCGGATACAATAAAGGTTACTGTTATATGATATTGTAAAGCATGAAAAAATGTAATCTATTCAACAATAAGTGCAGGTTTTTCAACGTAAACAATGTATCCTCAAAATCTTTTTTTATTTAACTACACAGCGTTCCATATTTTTTCATTCAACGGCGTGAATAATATTTCGAAATGAAAGTTGTATTTTCTAGTGGTATCATTGTTGCAGTTACGGTCGCGTAAAAACCCGCTCGCGCAGAGCAGGCTCCATTGTAATCTCATTATTTATGTACTGTTCAATGTTCCTGATCTGAAGCCTACTTAATTACCAAATATGGATTAATACGCATAGATAGGTAATTTTAGGTTTACGTGATAGAGCCATGCTGCAGCTATATTAATAGTATAGTTGTAGCACGAATGGGTCAGCTAGACCGGGGAAGGACCACGCTCTAATAGAATACTAGCGTTAAATAGCAGCTTAGTACTGCTGTGTTACGTATGGTGAGTGTAGAGAAACGGAGACTCTTTTTACTGCATTCCATCTTAGTCCTCATGGGTGACAACGCAACTGCATTTTGATTCACAAACGAGGATAAATGTAGATGTCTACGGGCCACAGCAACCACTTACCATCAGGCTGACTGTGTGCTCGTTTGTCACCCTATCCTATAAAAAAAGACTGCAGGTAACATGGAAAACATCACAAACTAAATAAATTTGACATCATCATTATCCCATTGTATGTCCATTACTGCAGGTAAAATTTTGATGGGCAGCGCGGAGAACCATGATTAAGCTTAGGCATTCCCTATTTACGAAAAAGCAAAAGAGATAAGTGCAGTTACACCATTTCGGTTTTCGGTATTTACAACAACACACAAACACACCAAATTGTCAATTATGCAACTCGCCGTTTCTTAATAAATCTAATCCATGAAATATTCATTGTCAATCTGTATGGTAATAAGATTAAAAAGTACAAAAATACAAGTACAAAAATGAAAATATCTAATATAATTGCATAGTTATAAATGTCAGAATATTAAGTAATACAAAAAACTCAACTGCAGCCTTGTTTATCAACTGTTATCTATGATTGTAGATTACCTTACACTTGCGTCAGATGCACATCAAGAACGCCAAAGTTATTTTTTACGAACGGAGAGCTTACATAAAACAGAATGATAGGCTGGTAAAAAAAACTTCCATGATTCGTAAACCGATACAGTTAAACATATTTGATAACATATTTTTAACAGAAACAGAATTTTTACGAGAATCAACATCACTACATGCCTTATTTGTGTAATAAATAGATGTTCACGGCTTTGGGGTTGCTCTTGAGCCAGTCGCTCCCCACCCTTCTATCGCTGATATTACTAGATAGTATAGTTTTGGCTTTAAGACGATACACCGACTAAAACCTTGCGATAGTGCGTTTTTCTTCGTAATTCGGAGTCTATTATGAGAAAGAAACTACATCTAAAAGCACATTATTAATGTTCGATATCCTGTCATCACATTCCACGTTCTAATTTGTTTTTATGTGTTATAAATACATATAAATCTACTTTTAAAAAATGACTAAAATTATTGATTACATTCATCTGTGGCTAAAGGTAACGCTCTAATCATTTGAGGATTACACTAATGGATAGATAATTTAAAAATCTATATTATCCACGTTTTATTTGATTTTTAAAGTTCGCTTTCCTTTTTTAATTAAAATTAATTCCAAAAATTGTGTGACTTCTATGATAAATGGGCGTACGCAGAGTGCGGGCGGCAGTGCACTGCATGCTCAAGGTTATTTGGTCGGAGAAACGCCTTAATGTAATAATAGCGCCCTCTACCTTCTGTTAAATAAACTAATGATAAGTAACTGATAATGTTAAATTTGAGAGTGCTACTGAATATTTATTCGTGCAGCATTAAAAATTGTCACACTTAAAATATCTAAACTGGTGGCCATTACCGTTATGATTTACCGCAATTACCACGTTTGGCAAAATGACTAACGACGCTGTTATACTGGATACTGTAAACAACACATATGTTTTGTGTGCACAATATCCAGTACTGTATACACAAAACTGAGATGAAGAGAGAAGCTCTTCAGTTAAATATATCGGGCGTCTCTGTCGGGATAGCTTTTATTTCACCAACTTCATTTATTATCAAGTTATCTGAGGTAAATAATTGAAAATTCAGTGCACTGTGATATTTTCAACTCTATTTGAGGGAATACTTATTTCGTGGCATCGTTAGATGTCTAATTACTAGGTAGATGTGGTCAAAAATCGTGCAAAAGCTTTGTTTCAGTTTTTGGAACGAATTTCCTTATCGGACTGTACAAATTTAGCGGATGGGGACTAGGCGAGAAAAAATGTAAGATTTTTCCGCCACGACTCCTTCTGATGCAGTGTAGACGGTCTTGGCGACCATAAGGAAGCGAGATGGAATAATATCCATCGCCCTTGCACTATTTCTTGCCTTGCCATGACAGAAATATTATTTTATTTTAAATGATACATCTTTTTAATAATTCATTTATTGGTATTTGTTAATCAATAATATAAAACGTTTATCAATAATAATATACTACGAAAAGAACTTCGTTCCAACTGAGTGTTTCACGACACTCACGCATGTTTTATAAATTATATTTAAACAAATACGGGTGCCGTGTGGCTCGCCGTGAGATTTCATCATAGCACGGGATCAAAACGTGTAAGATTTATTTGAGGAAAAGTAAATTTGTAATGGTAAATTTTACGTGCTTTACCACGTGAAATGGTGAAAAATAACTTTGTGGGTAGTTAAAAAAAGTCGTGGAAATATGAAAACCGTTAATGCCCATTGAAGCATCGTGACATACCTACTCTTTTCTGCCTACAAACAAACACTATAGGTAATGAGGAGCCCTGTGTATAGTAGTAAGAAGTATGTAAGCTGCTTCTTTACTTTTTTACCGTTAAAGAGGTTTATAAATCAGTTTGTCATTAAAGATAGCTTTCATATTTTCAGAAAAATTTAAAAATTTTATGACAGTCCTGGTTATATATCCTGGGTATAGCTCACTTGAGTATATCGCCGCTTTGGTTGTGAAGAGAGTCAAGCCACAACTTTGTTCAAATTGAGTTTAATACTACAGTATTGATGGGGCAATTATGGAGTTTTTATTTTATTCATATTTTCGGAGATACTATCTTTTTTTTCACTCAATCGCAAATATTAAGGTGAGGTAATGATTCGAAATAAAAGAAATCGATTACTATTCAAAATGCAGATACGTTGTCACCCGTGAGGGCTAAGACGGAATGCCTCGTTTCTGTCTATCAACATCCAATATTCTTTAAGAATTCAAAAAATTCTTTGACAAACAGACATAGAGACACAGACACCAAGGTGACTATAAAGTGATCAAATTTTTCTAAATTTAGCACGGAACAGCATTTAATGATGTTCCTAACTTGAAGCCCACGCGAGCGAAGCCGCGTTTAAAAGCTAGTTACTTAATATTATTCAATTATTCTAAACTATCTGAACGTTATAGTCACAAAGTATTTCCTTTTAAACAAATCAAAACGAGTACGAGACCCGACTTAGTGTCAAAGGCATAAGGATATTCAAGCATCAACGCTGGGAATAGAGAAACGATAACTCAATATAGGCGCTTGTACATTTCCGAATGTCCCAAACGTGTTGCAGTTTGGATGTCACAGTTTGCATCTAAAGTGCTCGCTATATCAGTACAAACATGGTACACACTGCAGAAAGTTATATAAAGTTGAAAGTAAATTTAAAAAGCGTTTGAAAAAGCTTGCAAAAGCTGCCGCGTGTCTCTAACACTGTTTAATTGCTGAAGAATCAAAGATTTCGAAAAGTGGCGTGCTTAATATTGTACATAATTGCTTAGGAACAATAAACATGATTGATTATAGCCCCCGAGAATGAGGGTATCGCTATCATGCCATTTCTAATTGTTTTATTATATTTAACTATAGCATTTCTAAACGATGTAAAAGTTCAATTTTTTTTAAATTGGCTTTTACGAACCACTTTTTGAAAGTCATAGAAGTAAAGTACTTGTTGAGCTCTAGTTTGGGATTTTTTTAATTATATGAGAACATCATTTTAAGGTAGAGTCTGAAAACTGTGGAATGTACCAAATATTTCAAGTATTCGATCTTAAGTAAGTCTTTAATCTTAATACGAGTAGTAGCAAGTTAGAAGCAAGTTAATAGTAAATTGTTTATATCTCATTCAACGAAACTTAAGATACTCGCCTTAATAGAACGCAATTTCGGGATCATCGCTGGAACATTGTTCGGTCAACCGACAAGCAACGCGCGTTCAAACATATTAATGTCAAATAGGTGTCCTAATTAAAATGTGTGCCATTATGTTCTGCAACGAATATGTTCGTTTCATATTCGTATGGACGTGCGATCAAAGATGCTGATGCTGAACAGGAACTGACAATCGCATGAAGACGCTCAATCGTGTTCTATTAGAACACCTTGTTACTGCATTAACATGCGATGTTCGTATTGGTTTTAATTCGCGCGATAGACGCGAAATCACGTACTATTAGGATGAAGCCTTTTTTTATATAGGATAAGAGTAACAAACGAGAACACAGTCCACCTGATGGTGTTTGCTGCGTCTCATAGACATCTACTTCTCTTCTCGATTACCTCGAATATTGTCAGTAAAAAGAGTCTCCGGTTCTCCATACTCATCATACGAAACGGCAGCATTAAGCTGCTATTTTACGGTGGTATTCTGTAAGACCGTCGTCCTTCCACGGTCAAGCCGACCCATTTGTGCTACAACTATATAATTAATATAGCTGCAGCATAGCTCTACCGCGTATAAAAAGCCTGTGACAAAATGTTAATAAAAATCCTCATGGCAGATACTGCAGACTCTCAAAAGCACATAATGTGCATATAATACAATAGAAATAATTTAAGTGCGGTAGAAGTTGTTAACACTAATGAGTTTTAGTCATAACTAAAATGAACATAGGTATTGTATATTTGGTATGAACGATATACCGCTATCCATTGGTGGCCACGAGATCTTCGAAGATTTTCACTAAGTCACCTTTTACCTTTTACCTTACGCCGCCTTTAAAGTTTAATGCATTAATGAACACGTCTTTATTGTTCCAAGTTAAATTCAGCAAACGGGTTAGTCATGTCGAAATCAAAAAATCAAATTTCGCCGGCTTAGATTATTAATAGATCTTCGCGCACTCTGGAAGACCTATCAATAATCTAAGGTCTCCGGTCTGTCACACACAAATGCTACAGCTAGTGTCACAAACACTCTTAGGACCGAATAGCCCGCAGCGTGTCCGCAAACGGGCACGCCGCACACCCAATGTCACCTCAACCCACCTGCCAAGCGTGGCAACTATAGCAAATACCTCCCCTATAAATTAACTAATAGAAGACCTGTGTTCAGCAGCAAACCTTTGATGGGCAGTCATGAGTGAATGAATAAATTATCACTGTATTCATTAACGAAGTATCACTGAAAAATCGCATCTAAAGAGGTTCAGACATTGTAGAGATCTGCGCACACAAATACACAAAAATTATTTTATATGTAAATTTATTTAAGGAAACCTCATCTAAAATAAATATTGCATACCTTAAGCGGAAGCGCAAGGTATGTTCTACTATCGCCTAAAAATTAAGATTCCAACATTTTATCGAATAAAATCGTATCTAGCAATCATATTATACATATAAATGATATAAAAAGTACATTGTTAGAAAGATAAATGATTGTTGAACTTATTAATATTTTTTTTAAATCGATTAATTGCTATTTTAAAATAAAAAACGGTTTTAGTGGCTTATGGTGTGGATTTATCATGTCCCTGTGGCTTGTAAACACGATAACTTTTGAAAATATCAATTGTTTAGCTCAGTCTATTATTTAATCTCTTCATCTATCATGTGGGAAGCCACTGAATGTAAATGGCAGTGTAATTTTGTTTTGTTTAGCTATAATTAATTTTTTTCGGCTTCAAAATGGCGAAATTTTCGTTGATTTGGTAGGCTCGTATATAAATTATTTCTGTAAATGGGGAGCTACAGCCACAGAGTAATTTAGTTCGGTTTCAGTCGCCGTCGTGAGTGGACATTGTTTCGGTTGTTTCCAGCGGCTCAAAAAGATCGCTGTACAAATACAAAATATTCGAATAACTTAATTTCTTAAATACTTGATTATAATAATAATAAAAGATTTTTTTATTACAATATTTAAAAGCACAGAATAAATAATAGTAGTACGTACTAAAAGTAAGTAGTATAATTTTTTTTATCATGGGTGACATTTCATGGTTTTCGAGGGTGTTGAAACCGATAGGGGGTTCGAAATGTAAATGCAGGATGGCGGCCGCAATAGGTATCAATTTTTTCATCATGGGTGTCATTTTCATGGTTTTCGGGGGTGCTGATGCCGATAGTGCTGTCGAAATGTAAATCCAAGGTGGAGGCTGCAATAGGTATAAATTTTTTCATCATGGGTGTCATTTTCATGGTTTTCGAGGGTGTTGAAGCTGATAGTGCTGTCGAAATGTAAATCCATGATGGCGGCTGAAGAAGGTACAAATTTTTTCATCTTGGGTGTCATTTTCATGGTTTTCGAGAGTGTTGAAGCCGATAGTGCTGTCGAAATGTAAATCCAAGATGGCGGCTGCAAAATATATCAATTTTTTCATCTTGGGTGTCATTTTCATGGTTTTCGAGGGTGTTGAAGCCGATAGTGCTGTCGAAATGTAAATCGAAGATGGCGGCTGCAATAGGTATCAATTTTTTCATCATGGATGTCATTTTCATGGTTTTCGAGGGTGTTAAAGCCGATAGTGCTGTCGAAATGTAAATCCAAGATGGCGACTGAAGTAAGTACCAATTTTTTCAACATGGGTGTCATTTTCATGGTTTTCGAGGGTGTTGAAGCCGATAGTGCTATCGAAATGTAATTCCAAGATGGCGGCTGCAACAGATATAAATTTTTTCATCATTGGTGTCATTTTCATGGTTTTCGGGGGTGCTGATGCCGATAGTGCTGTCGAAATGTAAATCCAAGGTGGCGGCTGCAATAGATATCAAATTTTTCATCTTGGGTGTCATTTTCATGGTTTTCGAGGGTGTTGAAGCCGATAGTGCTGTCGAAATGTAAATCCATGATGGCGGCTGAAGAAGGTACCAATTTTTTCATCTTGGGTGTCATTTTCATGGTTTTCGAGAGTGTTGAAACCGATAGTGCTGTCGAAATGTAAATCCAAGATGGCGGCTGAAAAGGTATCAATTTTTTCATCATGAGTGTCATTTTAATGGTTTTCGAGGGTGTTGAATCCGATAGTGCTGTCGAAATGTAAATCCAAGATGGCGGCTGAAGTAGGTACCAATATTTTCATCTTGGGTGTCATTTTCATGGTTTTCGAGAGTGTTGAAGCCGATAGTGCTGTCGAAATGTACTATGTAATGTAAACTACTTAAAAAATTCCGTATAATCATGTTATACGTAATTTTTTTAATGCGCTTAAGGTACGCCCAATTGGATTTACCAATATATTATTTAAATACATGTTATAATCGTTGCCGTGGTAGCTCAGGGGCTAATCGCCTGCTGTAAATTTCATAATACGCAAGCAACCCGGGTAGGACCCTCGTCGGCACCGACGAAATTGTGAATTGCAATTTTAGGTCGCATTTTATCGCGTGCTCGGCGCTGAAGGAACACACTCTCAAAAGAGAGAGGAGGCATGTGCCCAACTGTGGGACGTATATAAGCTGTAACTTTACTTTCTACTTTACATATTAAAATATTATGTTAGATCAATTTATAAGGAGGAAGTTTCATATTATGCACATAATTTCAATGTACATAATATATTTGTTTGCAAACATGTTATATGCCTAGGAATACCCTCGACGTACGGGACGTCCGGTTACAATCTGCATAACAATAGTGTCCCGTAGATTTCCCGCATTCTAGATGGATGCTAATGTCCTATCCATTCATAATTCATGTCTTAATGAAGTAGATGAACATATTGAAGATATAAACTTGAACTAATTTTTCATGCTTTCATTTAGTGATTTTAAATACTAAACTTTTTTCTAATTTTACTCAACGCATATTAAACACATAAAAGCTAAGCTAATATAAGCTAATATAAGCTTTCAATCATCGGTTCATTTGTGAAACAAAAACCTATCCCGAAACGGCAGTTCAAATTGTCACTTAAAGTTTAAAATCAAAATATCATAAATATCATCTCATGAATGCCTTTACCCGTCATTGGGCACCCATCGCCTATCAGTCCTACATATTTGTATGCAGTTTTGGATGCAGTGCCTACTATATATTCAAATACTTAATTACCGTAACAGGCTTAAATAGTTAAATAAATAACAATGTACTTGGTAAAATATTATCACGTACATTGCTGTCCATGCAGTTTCATTGTTTACTTACAAATAAATAGAAATTTACACGTTATTCTTCAATAACTCGTTTATAAAAATATTTTTCGGGCATTTTTATAAAGAACGTTCAAGATAAAAAGTGGTTTATTGTGTTCGTAAATAAAAAGTTCACTTTGCCTCCCACACGTATAGTACGAGCCCATTGTGAATGCCTTAAACACAGGTGCGGCCGCTGTTACCCCATTCGCTTGTTGTAACCCTATGAATGTCAAAAGTACGTTTATTTACATTTTTATATTTATTTAAGTATCTTTACGTTATCATATGAAACTTTTTTGTTAAATTCATGTTAAATCATTGTATCATTGACGTTAAAATGTTACTTTTGAAAGTATTTTAATATGATATTGTAAATATGAGTTTTTAAGTACTTAAATTGTTATTTCTATTTAATTTTAAAGAAGGCATCGGCAGCCCGCTGTTGTTTCAGTTTCTGAATGGGAAGAAAACTCCAGTGATAAGGATTTTGGCTGTTGTCGCTTAGCGCTAATAAGTATTCGTTACTGCTCACAGGATCAGTGACGACATTCGATACGATGGGCAAGATAATTTCCTGGTTCCAAGCGAAAATGAAGACTATAGTGTGCATTCGAAACTTGGGACAAAAGTCAACCAGAGCTCCATTTCAAGAAACGTGGGGGCTTTGTGTATCATGTAATTAGCAATTTCATAAATGAAATGAACACCGCCGTCTGCGATGATATTGAACAGATTCATAATACTGTCATACAATCAGAATTTAAAAACGACGCAAGAGGAAAAAAAACGATAATAATCAAATTGGTATTAGCATAAGGCGGCCGACAAATAACGGTAAATTTATTCTAAATATAAAATTAATAAACACAAATCCCACAGAAAGGTGTACAGTCCAGTACAAGGGTATCAATGCAATTATTTTAATGTGTGTAGGCGCGTAGATGGCCTTCTAGCTAGAAGAACCGACAATCGATGGGATTCCTTCCCTAGGTTTTCTGAGTGGTAGCCTCGCATAGGTAAGTAAAGTAAGTACGTAAGGTAAGGTATGTGACGAACTCAATATTTCGGTCCTTGGTTTTTTTTGTGACGGTGCAGGACCGTGTTTTGTGGCATTCCTTGAGTGAGGCCTATGTTAAGCAGTGGATATGTGAAGGGCTGTACTGATGATGGCGTATGATGGTAGAGTATTCTACAGTGCTGGAATGTACGATTCTTAAAAATGCCTCAAGGTATACGTAGTACTTACTTATTAATTCAATACTAGTTGGATTAGAAAAGGTCGTTAAAGATAAAGTAATTACTTACAGTAACTTTAAGTTTTGGTAAAAATTATAATGTCTTAAAATCTTATGCCGTTACGAACCTTTTATAACAAACATTTCGTATTAGCATAAACAGAAACGAACTTGTCTGCTCACACATAAAAGGACAATTTATTGGAATTTGAACAACATTAAAATGCCTATCAGTCTAGTTAGCCTGGAATTAATTTTTCAGAATGCAATCGGGTCCCCCTTCCATATGACCGTAAAAGCCACGAACTTTAATGACTGATCAATTAGGTATCTGATTCAACTTTAAAAGCATTATAATCTACGTTACAGTCAACAAGCCACAGCGTACATTGTATGCAATTAACCAGAAATTAACGAGAAATTGTGTA
Source organism: Parnassius glacialis (assembly GCA_033319125.1). Lineage (NCBI taxonomy): Eukaryota > Metazoa > Arthropoda > Insecta > Lepidoptera > Papilionidae > Parnassius > Parnassius glacialis. Next base: position 32,768,266 of record JAVANC010000013.1, on the reverse strand, counting down.
AACTTTGGATGTGTGTTGCATTGTATATGCGTATATTCAATCTTATTAATGGGATAGTGAAAATACATATTTTCTGCATTTATATTAGTGCGTTATCTTTAATTTTTAGGGTTCCGTACCTCAAAAGAAAAAAACGGAACCCTTATACGATCACTTTGTTGTCCGTCTGTCTGTCTGTCTGTCTGTCTGTCAAGACCCTTTTTCTCAGGAACGCGTGAAGGTATCAAGCTGAAATTTATATCAAATACTCAAGTCTACTGTCCCTTAGAGCTGTGAAAAAATCAAACTTCTAAGCCAACGCAATCAAAAGATACAGCCGTTTATGTCGTAAATTTTCGACATTCGCAAGGGAATCAAAACCTACAGGGTACTTTCCGTGAACACAGAATCTTGAAATTTGGTACGAAGCAACATTTTATAGCACAGATAAAAGAAAAATTGTGAAAAGCATAAATTTTTAGTAACATCATATAATAAAAATATTTTTAATAATTTTAAACTTATATACCTACAGATTTGTTCGGAACCCTCGGTGCGCGAGTTCGACTCGCACTTTGCCGGTTTTTTTTTGTGTTGGTTTCAAATCTAAAAGCCCTTTTATAATTTTTAATTTTATTTATGATTTTTTCTTTTATTCTATATTATTCGCTTATTTTAATAGTTAAAATAAGCGCCGCAAAATGCATCACCTTATTTTACGTTGTAGAACTACGCTACAGCTGTTATGGTAATCTAAGAGAATTTTGAAGCAGGAAAGAGTCAACGGCGCCGCCATGAAGTTGCTGCTGTTGTCTTTCACATGTCTTCAAATGTTTTATTTGTTATCATGAAAATTTATTTAGTATATTTTTTAATTAATAATTTTAGGGATTGAACTTGAGTTACTAACGTGTAATAAACGTACGGGTCCTTATATATGTACAACACTATACTACATTTATTAATTAAAAAAATATATTTATATTACTTTTTCATAAACTGCTTTAAATTTTCTGACAATTTTTTTGTTGTTCTCTAAATGGTTTTCACGTTCGTCATCGTTGTAGTTTTGTATGGCAAACAGAACAGACGGCGGCACTCATGATTTCACTTGAAAAAAAATCCATGCCCTTAACGAAGAAATAAGCGTGGCTTTCGACCGCATTCACTTTTAGCGGTGTAGTTTTTCTCGTTTTATACTCTCCACACCCAATCTCCCTTCTAACATTGGCCGTCCCACTCTGGCTACGTGTCTCGTCAGATCTACTCATTTCGCTTCAACGTTCGTGACACAAAGCCATATGTGAGTTAACTTCACTGTAACGGTTCTTGTTTGAGTTGCGATTTAATGCCTCCTTAAACTGAGATGGTTTACGGGTTAAACCGACTGAAAAAGTTCCGAGTAAGAGCTGTTATAAACTTTTAAAATAAGTTCAATAAAAATACAAATCGCATTTCGTTTCAAACGAATTAAACAGACAGTATAAAATAATCCATCTACTTCTAAAACTTGGGAAACACCAGAAATATATTATGGCTTGCGATCGATAATGGTATAACTATATCTTATATCCCAGAAGATGATACCCTAACTGACAACGAAAAGCACCGTCAAATAGGGGAGCCTACTATTACGGAGATCACCATTAAATAATAAAGTCCTCCAGATCAAATTTCGGGAACCAGTCTCAACGGAGACAAGCAATCTGAACAGGATAAAATATAGTGCCTAGGTATATGCGTTAGAACAGATGCACTCTATTCCCTCACTCTTATAATCCGACACAAACGAAGAGGGATCAGGTGCAGGATCTACGACTTTGTGTGCTTTCGCAGGCACTGGGATGAAACAACGCCAACTGCCTGACTCCAGACTGCAACTGAGAATATCTTGACAGAAACCCCCAACTGAGCTTGGCCCGACCCGGGATTCGAACCCGTTCCCTCATGATCAGCAACCGCGTTTACGACCACTAAACAAACGAGGGCGTCGAGCACCAATACGCTTGCTATGAGTAGCGATTATATCAGGTGTACCTTACAGCCATAAATAAGTCCCATGTTCAGTAGAAGACTGACTGTAACAGGTCAATAAGGGAGAATAATTGTGTTATTCTTCTAGAAATGTGAGCTATGATATTTTTAGAATTATCATTATATTTAAAAGTGTTCATTGTAATAAAATTAAGCCTATTAAAATTACATCTACTAAAACAGGGTTATTCACTGGAGCCACGCATCCATCCATTACAGCCTATAAAATGCCACCACTGAACAAAAGCTTTCCCGAGAAGATTATCTCATAGGGAGGATTTTGCCATAGTTGCCACGCGTGGCATGGGAGTTCATAAACAGTTTATTTTTATTTTGTTGAAAGTTTTTAGAAAGACACCGCTACCCAACTCCTAGTTTGTTTCCCTCTGTTGCCTCTTACGATACCCATGGGATTATATAGGGTAGTGGATATACTTACACCGCCACTATACGGTCATTGGAGTAAAAATGTGTTAGGAAATGTTTCCCGTCCTCAACCATAGTCATAAATTTATTAAGCTCTAACCTATTAGCACTAAAAATATTGAATAATATCAATGTAAGTGATTGAATATTCATGATTGTGATTTAATTATATTTTTTTTCTTGATTACCTTTTTTTCTTGGAAATAAGTATTTATGTGTGTATTTATGTGTGTTTTAATTATAAACTTTTCTTTCTTTGTTTTCTTTTATTAAGTCTATATACTTTATTAAATAAATTATTATTTGATTTATAGTTATTTGTGTACAATAAAATGTCTGAAATACATTATAAAATAAGATTCTGGATGTAATAAATAATTTAGGTAATTTTAAACAGTTTCTGTTTAGGAATAATTGTAAACTGCATAAGGCGGGTATAAAAACCAAAGTATTACTCAGACTAATACCATTGTTAGTTACATATTTGCCTCAGGCAGAAACTGTCGGGGATATATTAGGGAACAACAATATAAAATTATTTAATTTAAAATCAACCCCCAGATTCTGTCACATTTTATTATAAGATAGAGGGCAATCAAGCATGCGGCTCATCTGATTGTAAGTGACTACCGCCGCCCAAGAACAACTGCAACACCAGGGAAATGGCAGATGCGTTGCCGGCCTTTTAAAAAGGATTAGGCTCTTTTCTTGAAAGTCCCTAAGTCGTATCGGTCCGGAAAAATCGCTGGTGGTAATGGATTACACAAGGAAGTTGTGCGAGGGAGAAAACTTCTTCTAAATCGCCCAGTGGTGGACCGCCAATCATCCAGATGGTATGGATCGCATCGCGAGTTTTGTCGTGATGTGCGATGGTGAAATTGAGTGGCTGGAATTAGTCCGAACAATTCCTCAGAGCGCTCCCCGTGATAGATAAAATACAAAAAAGATGCAGTATCTCTACGCACTGCCAGTGAGTCAAGCCGATCGAAAAGAACTCAGTCGTCGACGATTCGAACCGCTCTGCGCTGGATGCGGTCAAGTGGAAGGAGGTGGCACTGGCTCCATGTGAGGACGAACCTACGTATATGGTCTTGGTGAAAATATACGGAAATATTGCCGGAAACGTACCCGAAACAATGAAGAAAAGGAAGAAAGTTGACTTTGTTTTCTGCAGAAGACCGCGCGCCCCCGCTTCATAAAAAAACGCCGAGTGAGTCATGTCGACACTGAGGTCATCTCCAAATTTTGACATGAAGATAATAACAACAGTAACTTAATAACGACAGTAACAACAGCAGCTGGCTGCACAGGATTGACCAGCTTGGTGAAATATGATGATGAGGATGGGATGCAACCAAGAAACAATTTTTAATGCAACTTCATCTGCGTGGTACAGCTCAACGTTGGTATGATGACTTAGACAACTATAACCTTGACTGGGAAGGACAAAGAACAATATAACAAGGATACATGCTCTGGAAATGGTTTTTCCATGATCCACCGATTTAGTCAGCAAGCTCGAAGAGATGTTGCCAAGAACAAAAAAAGATTTTGAAACCATGACTAAGTATTTCATTATTCAAGATGCAATATCGTAGAAGAAAATACAAGCTCATGTATCGTCCGAGGTCTTCCCGTGGAGCTGCAAGCAAACGCAAAAGTGTACATATGTCGGAAACCACAATAATTTTATTACGAGTACATCATTTGAAAATTATCGAAGATTAGAAGCTGCTACAATAATGCGAAAGTCAATATAGAAATGAGTACAACCGATGGAAGCTCTGCAACTGCACAACAGAGTAGGGTCAGACGGTGTTACATCTGCCGGTGGTTAGGACATGTAGTGCAGGACTGCCGTTCAAAACAACACTGTGAAAATTGTCAACGCATCGGTCACATATCAGCTACCAGTTGGTTCGCGACGACTCCTGGTTCAACGCAGCAACATGCATCACATCTTGTTTATCACCACTAATGTATTACGTAGTGTGTACAGGCGTTTCGCGTACATCGGCATAGAAAAACTGGTTGTTTATATAGTAGATACGGGTAATAAATTCAATATTTAACACAAAATATAACGAAATTGTTGTAACTACCGATAGCGGCATCGATCACGGTAATGGAGAGTATTTGGGGAACTTGCATACAATCGTTGGGAAGATAATAATAATAATAATAATAGTCAGAGCCAGTAAACCACAGCGAGGGCCCTTGGACGGAAGTTGTGGCGAGTCAGTGTGCGAATATTACGCCCATGGACCCCGTCATCATAACGCCGGATGACGTAGCTGAGGCGGTCCGTAGAGCCCCGAACTGGAAAAGTCCGGAACTCGACGGACTGCATCACTACTGGCTAAAGGGGTTCGTGGTGTGTCACGCTGTGCTCGCCCGACAGTTTCAAGAGGCTCTCGACCAAAAGTCGCTCCCGAGCCTCTTCACTACTGGGATCACTCATTTGGTTCCTAAAGACCGGGATTCCACAGACCCGAGCAAATACCGCCCCATAACGTGTCTATCTACCATATACAAGACACTTACATCCATTTTGAGCGCGAGAATCACTCGTCACCTGAACTCAAATCAGGTGATGTCGCGCGCTCAGAATGGATGTCGGGGCGGTGGTCGTGGAACCAAGGAACCACTCCTTATTGACGCGGTCATTGGCAAGGTGGTCAAACGCAACCGTCGGAACCTCTCCGCCGCCTGGATAGACTACAAAAAGGCTTTCGACTGGGTGCCTCATACATGGCTTAAGAGGGTCCTCGAGCTGTACAAGGTTGAATGTACGGTTCGAGACTTCCTCGGGCAGTGTATGGGGCAGTGAAGTACGATCCTTTGTCATCTAGGCCAGCGGATGACGGCTGCGGAGAACCACATAAGGATAAGAAGGGGTATCTTCCAGGGCGATTGTTTGAGTCCAATCTGGTTCTGCCTCTCTCTGAACCCTCTCAGTACCTTACTGGAGGGCTCCGGGAGGGGATTTCAGCTTCGGAAAGGAGGTACAAAAGTGACCCACCTTTTCTACATGGATGATCTCAAGTTATTCGCCTCCAGTCGCTCCCATCTTATGGAATTGCTAAACATCACGTGTGATTTTAGCAATTCTATTGGAATGGAGTTGGGGATGGATAAGCGTGCGATCCTCCATGTTGAAAGGGGAAGGGTTGCTAACTCTGAGGGCATAGACTTATCTATGCCCATCAACATAAAGACCCTTTCCGAGGCTGAAACATACCGATACCTGGGTATGTCACAGAACATCGGTGTAGATGAGGCGGATATGAAACAGTCAGTTTGCGATGTGTTTTATGCACGCTTGACCAAAGTGCTTAACAGCCTTTTGTCCGGTGTGAATAAGGCGCACGCATATAGCGGTTGGATCGTGCCTGTTCTTATGTATACTTTTGGCATACTCAGGTGGACTCAGACCGAACTGAACGCTCTGGAGAGAAAAGTCCGCACTATAATGACGTCCCACAGGATGCATTATCCGAGATCGTCAATAATGAGGCTGTACTTGCCGCGGAAACATGGTGGGCGCGGCTTTTTAAGCGCGCTCACCATGCATAATCGCGAAGTGTGCAGCCTCCGTAATTACTTTCTGACGAGAGCGGATGATCCATACTATAGGGACGTTATTTTCTGTGATAAAGGACTTACCCCTCTATCCTTAGCCAACGAGCAATGGCAAGACCCGGCAGTACAGGGCATTTCCGACCGAGAGACCGTATGGAAGGAGAAGGAGCTCCACGGGAGGTTCTACAAGGCTCTTCATGAGCCTTTCGTAGACACAGTCGCCACCCTCCACTGGCTACGTTTCGGTGACCTCTTTGGGGAAACCGAGGGTTTTGTCTGTGCGATACAGGATCAGGTTATTAAGACCAACAATTATCGGAGATACATCCTAAAGGATGGCACCGTTGACGTCTGTCGAGCATGTCGCTATCCCGGTGAGTCACTTAGGCATGTCATCTCCGGTTGTTCGGCGCTTTCTAACTCTGAGTATTTGCACAGGCACAACTTAGTAGCCAGGATTCTACACCAGGAGCTCGCTCTGAAATACGGTCTCGTGGATAGGAAACTGCCGTATTATAAGTACTTGCCGGAAGCCGTGCTCGAAAATGACCGCGCCAGGCTCTACTGGGACCGGGCCATCATCACGGACAGGACTATTCTTGCGAATAAGCCTGATATTGTGCTGATGGCCTGGGCACAGTCAAGGATATTTTTGGTCGACATTACCATTCCTTATGACGAGAACCTCGTGAAAGCCGAAACAGATAAGCTGACTAAATATCTGGACCTGGCTCACGAGGTGACCGACATGTGGGGTGGATTGCCGGCCGAAATTATACCTGTAGTCGTCTCTGCGAATGGGTTAATTCCAGTCAGCCTCTCGGGTCATTTGAGGCGACTGGGACTCCGTGACGGACCGCTCCAAGCTCAAATGCAGAAGGCGGTGCTCCTCGATACCGCCCGCATCGTCCGCCGATTTCTTTCCCTTTCCCCCTAACCCTCGGCCGTCTGGTCTCCTCTGCCGAGGGCTTCCATCTGGTTGGGTTTTTATATATTTATGTATTTTTTGTGTATTTATTTTATTTTATTGATATTTATGTACGTTTGCCATGTTTGTTTACAATTATATATTTATATTGCCTAACCAGATGAGAAAACTTTATAGATACCCAAAAATAATAATAATAAATTTTATTTATTCACTTAGTTTACACGCAGGATATCTTAAACTGCTGCGGGCTGTTCGAAAGAGATACCGCGGCTCCGGAACGTAAGGGCACTGAAGGAACACGGATGGTTTTTAGTCAGTAAAAGTCTGACACTCCCTTCCGCTCCACCCACAGCGAAAGGCGTCATTAGATGATTCTCCATCCGCAAAAAAAAAAGGGTATCTTAAACTATTACAGTAGTCGTTTTGATTTTTTGGCAACTTACTGGTAAGATATGGTTGATCGTTAGCAGCTGTACTAGTTTTATGGTAAAAACTGTATTACAGACGCTAGCGCCTTCCACCGGACATTATAGGAAACAATTTGAGAAATGCCTTGTTTAGTACTACATAATATTATTGAAACCACTACATATGGAGACATTACTTAAGTATAAAAGTGAGGGATGGAATTTCGAGTGTACACGTAGAAGTTAGTAAATGAGTGTGTGTGTGTGTGTGTGTGTGTGTGTGATGTGTGTGTGAGATGTGTGTGAGATGTGTGTGTGTGTGTGTGTGTGTGTGTGTGTGTGTGTGTGTGTGTGTGTGTGTGTGTGTGTGTGTGTGTGTGTGTGTGTGTGTGTGTGAGTGTGTGAGTGTGTGAGAGAGAGAATATTAATGTGTGCATAAGCCCTGCCCTATTTTAAACATCTTGGGATTGGTTGTGCCAAAGACGGCAATCGTCACTAAGTGTGTGATGAGTACGACTTTATCATAAGATGTGGTTTAGTTATCTCTATAGGGGGATCGTAAAAGCGCCTCTGTATCCTCGTACGAAAGTCTCTGCAGCCACTGTTTCAGTTCCTGTTTACACCTTCTTGCGGTAGCTTTATAGATATTAAGTTCTTTATTAATCCTATTGTACACATGATTACTTCGGACATAGTATTGTCTACGAGCTAAAGCGGTTCTGTGGGGGACGTGCTCACATACCCGGTATTCCAGTCTTTGACTTACTTTCTGTGCACGCTGTTCCAGTGGAAGTGTACGATGTCTACGAAGTATCATATGAAATATGTAGAGTTGCCTGGTTGTAAGCACCTCACATTCTTTATATCGTTCGGTAGTAGGGTAACGGTAATGTTTTTAGTCATAACCTTTAACACGGCTCGCTGTGCTCGCTCCAGTTTTAGAAAATTTGTGGGGGATGCCCCACCCCAGAAAGGGATGCAATAGGTCAGAATTGACTGATCGCAAATAACTATGCGTATAGACAAAATATGTCTTAGTAGATACGTTAAAGTTAAAGTAACAGCCTATATACGTCCCACTGCTGAGCACAGGCCTCCTCATTTCTGAGAGGGTTTTAGAGCAAGTAACTGTCCGCCGCGCTGCCCCAATGCGAGTTGGAAAACTTCACATCTTCGAAAAATTTTATTCTTATTTCTGAGACATGCAGGTTTCCTCACGATATTTTCCTTCACCTCCAAGCACGTGATAAATCAGCAATTAAAATTGCAATTAACAATTTCATTGGTGCCGGCGGGGGACCGAACTCGGGTTGCTTGCGTACTGTGAAATTTACATCGAGCGCTAACCATCTGAGCTACCACTGCCATAGTGGGTACGTGGAAATAACTAATTATGAGGTATCCGATATAGATTTACTTACTAGGGAACCGATGATTAATTAACCGGGAATAAGTCTGGTAACTACATCAGCTCTGCAAAGTTTGTCGGAACTTTAGTAGTTGATGATGGCTTAAAAAGCGTTAAATTGGAAAATTTTGGCTACAATTATAAATTACAGTTAGGTACAGATCGACCTAAAACGTAATGTTACTTTACCAGCACAAAGCATAAACCTAATGGATATTGAATCTAACGACAATTTGTACTTTCTGATAAATTCTGTCTATATACAATTAGGAAAATTATGTTATGCTATACCTGAAGGAATTATCAGCAACGAAGTATGTTTAAAATTTATAAATATGATTAATATACCAGTTACCTTCCCTGCTCGTAAATTAATAGCTCGGGCTGAACCTAGTGGCCTTGCCTCCTACTAATGTATAGGACGTATTGATAATTGATTTTTCTTGTCTCCTTGATGGTTCATTAGCCTACCAAATAAAGGTGAAATTGACGTAGGAGATCTAGAAAGAGGGACTAGGATATTCTCCTAAAACTATTAAATAAATACCGTTATATCTTTGCTGTGGATGCGCGAGATTTGGCATTCACAGATCCCATGGAAATGCATATACTGACAACTACAGCCATTTACTTTACTTTTAAACCGTTTACTTTAAGCTGTATAGACTATCACACAAGGAAAACGAAATCGTTAACAGTTAGGTGCAGGATTTGATAGAAGCCGGAATAATACGCGAATCAACATTCAAATATGCAAGTCCAGTCATATTGGTAAAAGAGAAAGGCGGAGACTATAGGCCCTGCGTCGATTATAAGGCTTTAAACTTTCACACTATAAAGGATAGGTTTTCTCTTACCACACGATCAAATCTCAAAATTGGTAAGAAAAATTTATTTCAAAACGTACCTTTATCGCCTTTGTTACACATTATGAATTCCTAAAGGTACTTCTTGGCCTGGCCAATGCACCTGCTGTATTTTCTCGACTAATAGGTCATGCCTTAAAAAACGTTAGAAACGACGTCGCCATATATCTTGATGATATAGTGCTACCTACCGTAACTGTAGAAGTTGTTATACAGTTATTGGATGGTGTTTTAGGCCTTTTGCTGGTCTAAAATTAAATATAAAAAAATTCTCTTTCCTGAAAGGAAGTGTCAATTACTTAGCTCATGAGATTTCTGCAAGAACAACCCGACCTGATCAAGCCAAAATCAATTGCGACCAAAGACGTTCATTAGATTAGACAGTTTGTTGGGCTTACCTCCTACTTTAGAAAATTCATTCGTGGATTTGGCAAGATTGATCTTCCCTTGACAAAACTGACGAAGAAGAACATGCATTGGTATTGGGGTCCAGCACACGAAAATTAACTTCAGTTTCTGAAACTCAGATTAATTGAGAGGCCAGTTCTTGGTATTTATGAGAGCAAAGTAGCTACGGAACTCCACACTGACGCAAGCAAGTAAGGATTAGGTGGCATACTCATGCAGCAGTAGCTCGATGGAGCAATAAAACCAATAGCATATTTCAATAGAGTAACATCCAAAGAGTAACATCATAACTGTGATAGAATTGTTCTATTCTATCACAGTTATGAACTTGATACCCTTGCAGTAGTAGACTCGCTGAAACGGTTTCGCATTTATTTAATAGGGATACCTGTGAAAGTAATTGTAGATTATGCCGCTTTACGCACTACATTGGTTAAAAAAGATCTCATTCCTCGAATAGCTCGATGGTGGCTCACCATCCAGGATTAAGAAGAATTGCGAAGGTTCCAGTGCCTATGCATACTCTCCACGCCACGACCATTTAGGACCCTTCATGAAAACCAGAAATGGGAAAACTTACGTACTAGTCGTAATACGTTCTTTTACGAAATTCGTATTCGCGAAAGCTCTCCAAAGCTGTAGTCCAGTAGAGACAACGAGAAAGAAATAATTACAATGTTTGGTTATCCTACTAGGATTACTACATATAGGGGTCAGGCTTTTACCATCCGTTGTTTTAAACAATTTGCAGTGGAATTATTTTAAACATATGTTAAACGCCATAGCAAGCCCAAGGTCAAACGGACAATTGGAGCTTGTAAATCGTACAATCATAGATGGCCTAAGCACTATGTTGGAGAGTGAAAATACATCATGGGATGAAAATCTCTCAGCTGTCTTATGGGGTATAAACAATACACCCAATTCTACCACTACTTTCCTTCCATTCAAACTCTTATTCGAGCACTATATTTTCCATTTTAATTGGGAATTGACAAATCCCGTAAAACATGTAATAAATATTCAGTGAGATAATTAATTGGGGAGAGAGTACTAGTATCGACACAACTATAAAAGTTAGCTAAAAATAAAAAATATAAAGTCTTTATACAGAACCCTACAGAGTTTGTAAGATAGAGCAGACATATCGTTATATAATATGTAGCGTAAAAGGAATGAAAAATAGGTAATAGAAAATTTTGTGCGTTTTGCGAAGAGAAGTATTGAGACTATCCAAGTCTATTATATCTGATGCCGATACTTCATCCTATAGGGAAACGGATAGAGATTATCTTATTGATCTGCCTAGAGTGCTAACTAAAGTGAAACATATTATACTCATAGTTCCAATTATATCTTGTAAGTTTTAGGATTATAACACCTTACTTTCATTATTTAATAAAATTTCAGAATGCCTGCTCATCTGTCTTACTTTTATATTTGAAATTATTTATAATATTATGTAGGATTCAATAAATTAAGCTCAAGTGTATTTATTGTATTTAAGTTTCTAGAATTAAATTGTTAGAACTCGAATTATTGTAAATGAAAATCAAATATATGATGAATATAAATTAGTAATTTATTAAATGAATCCTTTACATTAATAAGATGTTAGAACATTTAAACAATAGGTAATTTGGTAATTACCATCTCACATTAATTGTATAAATATCTTTTTTTTTATATTATTATAAACTTATAAATATAAATTAGTGATACATTACAATGAATCCTTAGTATTATTACAAGGGTTGCAACATTTAAAATTATATCTTGTCTATTATTAATATTTTAATAAAGATAATAAAGTAAATAAGATATACATAGATGGGCGGAGGCGGTAGCGTCCAAGGGGGAGGCGTTGGCCGTTAGTCTGGACATTGCGAAGGCCTTCGATCGGGTTTGGCACAAAACGCTTCTTTCGAAGCTCCCTTCCTATGGGCTTCCCGAGAAATTGTGCAATTGGATCACCAGCTTCCTTACAGATCGGAGCATCAAGGTCGTTGTAGACGGTGCATGTTCTGACTACAAACCTATTAACGCTGGTGTTCCTCAAGGCTGTGTGCTATCACCAACGCTGTTTCTTCTGCGTATCAGTGATATGTTGCTAACTGGTAACATTCATTGCTATGCGGATGACAGCACTGGTGATGCTCTATACACCGGCCGTGCCAATATTTCTCGGGAAAACGTCGCCGAGTACCGGAACAAACTTGTGTCTGAAGTCGAGTCTTTGCTGGACAAAGTCTCGGACTGGGGGCGACTAAATCTAGTCCAGTTTAATCCTCAGAAGACACAAGTTTGCGCGTTTACCGCTAAAAAGAACCCCTTTGTTGTATCTCCTCAGTTTCAAAGCACTCCCCTGGTTGCCCCAGCCAGTATCGAAATCCTCGGCGTCGACATATCGAGTGACGTGCAGTTTCGTGGTCACTTGGAAGAGAAGGCCAAATTGGCCTCTAAAACGCTTGGCGTGCTCAGCAGAACGGGACAGTATTTCATGCCGGCACACCACCTGAAACTTTACGAGGCACAGGTTCGGCCTCACATGAAATACTGTTCCCATCTTTGGGCAGGGGCTCCCCAGTGCCAGCTCCTTCCACTTGACCGCATCCAGCGCAGAGCGGCTCGAATCGTTAACGACCGAGCCCTTTCCGATCGGCTCGATTCATTGGCACTGCGAAGAGATGTTGCATCCCTTTGCATTTTCTTTCGCATCTACCATGGGGAGTGCTCTGAGGAATTGTTCGGATTAATCCCAGCTGCCAAATTTCACAAACGCACATCGCGGCAGAACTCCTGATACCATCCACACCATCTGGATGATTGGCGGTCCACCACTGTGCGATTTAGAAGATGTTTTCTTCCTCGCACGACTTTCTTGTGGAATCGATTACCATCAGCGATTTTTCCGGACCGATACTACTTAGGGACCTTCAAGAAAAGGGCGTACTCCTTTTTAAAAGGCCGGCAACGCATCTGCAATTTCCTCCCTGGTGTTGCAGTTGTTCATGGGCGGCGGTAGTCACTTACCATCAGGTGAGCCGCATACTCGTTTGCCCCCTCTCCTATAAAAAAAACATTTATTTCAAAATAAAGAAATCTCCATTTTGAAATAGCCGTCCATGAGATCTTTAACCATGTAAAATACATTGCTTAATCCATATAAACCATAATAGCAAATCGTTTATTACAATACCAATAGTAAGTAAAAAAAGTATAGTAAGTTATAGGTAAAATGATATGCGACAAAAAATCACAAAGCTCTGTGTGACAATACCTTGGCGAGCATTCATTCATCACTCCACATTTATTAACATTAAAGGGTTTAATCTTAATTTATATCCTTTATGTAGCCAGAGAGAATCTAAGAAATTGTTATTACACTTAATAACCCAACAGTTTACCCAGGTCTACTCTAAATTTTCTGTAACCGATTAGTCTGTGTTAATTCAATATTATCAGTATAGTATACAGTTAGAATAATTCTAATACCCAACCGCAATGTCTTATTAGGTATAGTACTGCCACGTTGGTCTAGTGGTTGTAGTATGGCGACTGCTGATCATGAGGTCCCGGGTTCGAATCCTGGGTCGGTCCAAAAAGTCAGTTATGAGTTTTTCATTTATGTTCTAAGTTATAATTAGTATTACTAAGTTATGGTTTTTTTTGCTAAAATATAGTATATTATTTATTGCTTGTTTTTTTTCTTTTTCAAAAAATAATTGAGTACATAAGGTGTTCTATACTTATAATTCGGTTAAAAGTATCTAAGTAGGTACTAATATTACCTACCTACTTACTTTTTACTATCTACTTGTTTTTTTTTCTTTTTCAAAAAATAATTGAGTACATAAGGTGTTCTATACTTATAATTCGGTTAAAAGTATCTAAGTAGGTACTAATATTACCTACCTACTTACTTTTTACTATCTACTTTTTACTATAAACTAAAAATTTTTAAAACTAAATTTAACTCTTTAAATTTAAATTTGACTCTCATTCTATATTACTCTCATTCTGCAAAACATCCTATTTATTTGTTTATTCTTTATTGCACCAAATATTTGTACAAAAGGCGAGCTATCTATCTATTTACCTATAGTGAGTAGGTATCTTTTAAAGTCACAATTTTGAATGCTTCATTTTTAATATATAATTAATTATAAAATTTCATAATTAGATAATATATAAGAATACATAATTCTAATATAATGCAACTAATATACCGAATAAAAAAATTAAAATACATTTATCGTTGTACGCTGTGTGTATGTTGGAAAAATACTACGTCCGTACGGTAGGTGGCGTCTTACACATTTACGCGATCCTATATTGTAGCGAGTCGACGCGCCACACCAAATGCTCAAGGTCGTTCGCATGGAGTAGCCCCTTAATTTAAAAAATAACCCCCTCACATTCTATCTCAAATGTAATAGATTTTAGATATAAGATAATAAATTGTATCAACGGGTTCACAATAATACGGTTTTAATTCGGTTTTCTTATAAATCATCAGAAAAACCGACTCACGAAAAATATAAATATACGTTTTATATGGTTTTCAATATTTGAAATCTTAAAAAGTAAAAACCGACTTTGAAGAGCTAAAAAGAAATCAGTGGACTTGAAAAAGAGTTATTAGCATTTAATCTTGACCAAGTTTATATGGTACTTCAGTTACCCCGTTCTAAAAAAAATCTCATTGAAACTGGATAACGTGGTAAAGAATAATCGCTGGACATACATAAGAATATTCCGACGAATTGTGATCCTCCTCCTTATTCAGCTGTCTTCAAAAAGGATTAGGTTTCCATTCGATTGTAAGTTCCTCTTCTTTTTCTGTATGCAAGTTACGAGATAACGTCGTCAATTTAGACCCCATTTTGAAGATTTCTCTTTTATTAAATATACGTCAGGAGCGAACGTTATGGGGAAGAAAGGTTCTTGAGTGGCAGCCTCGTACCGGCAGGCGAAGTGTAGGGCGTCCCCCCACTTGATGGAGTGACGACCTGGTAAGATATGCAGGAAGTCGATGGATGCAGGTGGCTCAGGACCGTGCTTTGTGGCATTCTTTGGGGGATTTTTTTTAACAGTGGTAGAGCCACGCGGCAGCATTTGCTGTCGCATGGATGGGCCGGCTCGAACCGGGGTGGTACCACGACCTCACAGAATACCAGCGTGAAGTAGAGGTTTACCTCTGCGTTTCGCTTGGTGAGTGCAGGTGGCCGGAGGCCCTTTTTACTGGAAATGAGGCATTCCATCTTAGTCCTCACGGGTGACAACGCATCTGCATTTTGATTCGCAAACGAGGATAGATGTAGATGTCTATGGGCCGCAGCAACCACTTACCATCAGGTGGACTGTGTGCTCGTTTGTCACCCATACCTTATTAAAAAAAAGGCCTATGTTCAGCAGTGGACTTGTGAAGGGCTGTAATGATAATGAAATGATGACGTCAGGAGCGGTTCAAAATAAATTTGGAAAAAAACCATCCCTAAGGTTGACAAAATAGGGGATAAACTTTTGTATGTAACTCTTTAGACGACATTGATATTGTGATATTCCTTAAAGAAAGGTAAAGTTGCAGCCTATTTACGTCCCACTGCTGAGCACAGGCCTCCTATCATTTCTCAGAGGGTTTTAGGGCAAGGAAATTTCAAAGTACGCGAGCAAACCGGGTTCTTTCCCCGCCAGCACCAATGAAATTGTTAATTGCAATTTTAACTGCTGATTTACCACGTGCTTGGCGGTGAAAGAAAACATCGTGAGGAAACCTGCATGTCTGAGAAATAAGAAACAAAATTCGAATTCATGTGAAGTTCGCCAACACGCATTGGGGCAGCGCGGCGGACATTTCCTCGCCCTAAAAAACCCGCTCAGAAATGAGGGGAGGTCTGTGCCCATCAATGGAACATATATAGGCTGTGACTTTAAGGGCACACCGTTATGTTTGCAAACGCCACTAGAGAACTTATAAGAAAAACGTTTCGGTGAACCGAAATGAACCGCTATAAATAGTTGTAATATTTGTCTATAACACCTCAATCACAACTGTGGTTGTTTTCATAATCAGTTAGTGATTAATACTGTAGTAGTAGTATCTACGACATTTAACTAGAAACAATTTTCTAAGAGAAGTGATTAGATTACAAGCTAATTTATATTTGCCAATGAAATAAACGCTAACTTCAGTCCAATCCAATTAACATGACGAAGGCGACGATATCGCGTGAGAAACTTCTCGTAAACTTTTATCAGATCCCCACCTATTGCGACTGATGAGTTGCGGTAAAGTTTATTCGTTGAAACGTTGATCTTGTTCAACGGATTTTGATCTGGATTACGTATCAATCAATATCTATCCGTACGTTTTTTTAATACAAAAATTTAAATTGAAAGTTAAAGCAATAGAATTACTTAAACCCTTAACTTTGCAATTGTTTGTGTTATCTCTTTCCGTATGATTTTCGTAAGAGTGCGCAAAGTATGCAACGCGTTATGAGATTTGGAGTCTTGATTTTATTCGAAATTCTATGCATTAGAGACATACTTAAGCTAGGGACAGACTAGTCCCACCTACGCAGCCTTTGGCATCAGACATTCTTGTTACGTCTTATCAGAAGCACGTGTACAATGTATACCATGTTTTCTGATTCGAAGAGTGAGTTTGAGAATGATTTACTTAGCCTGATATAAATGAATATATCCATGCCTGAAAAATAGAGTTAAAGTCAAGCATCGAAAATATTGGAGAGGGTTTGTCGTTCAAAATCAAGAGTGGGACTAGTTTTTCTTTAACTTTAATTTCAGTACAATACAAAAACGCTAGTTTAAGTAACCTGCATTTAGCGACCTCTCGCAATGCTCAGTGATATCTGCTCGACCGTGAAGGAAAACAAGGTACAGGAATCGGCATATGTGATAAATTAAAAATATTCTGAAGACGTGTGAACGCTGTCAACACGCATTGGGGCAGCGCAGGCGACTAAGGCTGCGTTTCCACCAATGGTGTGCGAGGTAGCTAGGCGGTGCGAGGATGGGTAGCGAAGCTGTGGAACGGTATAAGCGTTTCCACCAGAAATGTGATAGGCCGCTGAGGGGTGCGAAGATGCGTAGCGACGCTGTGAAACGGTGCAAGGATGTGTAGCGGGCTAAAAATGTAATTATATCTATGGCTGTTGTGCAAAAAAAAGAAAAAAGTTTGAAAGTTCAATTTTTTAAAGAGATATTATTATAAACAGGAAAGTTTTAAATCATTTTCAAATTGAATGTAATTGGTGTAGTTCTGCTGAGGCATTTCTACTAGAGCTGTGCTGAACGAGGCTAGGTAAATGACGTGATTCTATTGGTTCTTAACAAACACATTCCTCGCTACGCATCCTCGCACATCTCTGCTAGAATGCAGCCTTAGCCTTGCCAGCCGGTAGGCCGGTGCTAAACAATGGAACAGATATATGTTGTTGTTTTAATTTTAGAGGTGTTATAATTACATAAAAAATATCATGTATCAACCCACTTATTTTCAGACCATACAAATAAAGAGTCATTGTAATTATAAGATAGTAATAAAACTAATGCGAAGTAAAAGAGTAATCAGATCGCAAGCCCGCAATAAACATATTTTTGCAACCATTATCAAAATTTGAGCACGTTAGCAAACACGCTCAGATAAGTTAACTCTTTTCCCCGAACAGCCAATGCATCTTATAAAAAATTTGTACAGAGTTTAGCTTGCTAACTACAGATCAAATTATCACCATGTCGCAAACCATTTGGACTTATGATGATTGTGGCGGCGCTATCATCGCACCGAAATAGCGTAAAACAGATCAAACAATAACCACTTTTTAGATATTTTTGAATAATTCCGAATAACTCTGTATATACAGTTAGAGTTGTACACCTTGCCAAGAAACTTTAATCTTCTTATTATTCTTGAGTAGGTATCACCTACTATATACATAAAACTCAAGAACCCCCTTTTAATCTCCATTCACTCTCAAGCAAACATCGTCTGCATTTAAGCAACTCGAAGGAATCAGCCTTTATATCTTTTAAGCAGAACCTTTACAAGGTTCATCGCAGGATTGTCATAAAGCTTCCTTCCTTCTTTTTTATTTTTATTCAGCTGTTATGAGAGAGATGTTACTGACATCTCCTGGCTCACTTTCCTTCTGTCGCCTCTTATGACATCCACGGGATAATATAGAAGTAGTTGATATTCTTACACCGTCACTGCACGGTTAAAATGAAACGCCTAATGATCTTTTTTAATGCTAAAATTCACGTTTTCGTTAAGTTTCAACGTTCAAGTCACCTAGATGTGGTTTAAGTTTTTGATGCATGTGGTTATTCCTTGAGGTATGCCAATGTTCACTAGTGGACCTGTGGAGAGTTGTAATGATGATGAAATATAGTCGTGTTGGTGAATTTTAAACCAAATTTAGATGATTGTTACATGTTACGCAAAATGGACTGATCGGATTAAGATAAAATTGAGCATGATGAAACCACTAGGCGCTACTGCTACGTAACAACGTTAAGTGAGCACTTAGCCACCAATAACACGCACAGCCAAAAGTAATAAGTGATGGTCTATTTTCATGTTTCAGACTTTTTAAATTTTTTTTTTTTGCAGATGCGTATATTATTTCTTTGAAATAAAGTATTACGGAGATTATTAATCTAAATTGTAGTGTAAAAATTCACACAACTTTATAGCTACTTGTTACATTATAAATCGTTTTCATAAAAAATTACTAAACCTGTATTTTAATTAGTACATTTATCTTCTAGACCATCGCTATAATAATCGTAAGGAATATGAAAAATAAGTAAGTAAATGCGATGCAATCCATAAAAAAATTGTTTAATTCAATAATCATACGTACTATTGTTGTTAAAATTTTCCATTGATCAATATAAATCAATATGTTACTTCATTCTAAACGAACCTCAAAACCCGACCAACTTAAGTGATTTTAAGAGACTAGGATTAAACAGAGTGACTTCATTATTACACCAAGAGATTTAAACTGAATTAACCGTTCGATCGGAAAATTGGAATGCCTCACAGATAATTACCTGACACTCACAGAAAAGGAATTCGCCTGAAGTAGATTCAAATAAGCGTTTTGGAAGGACCAAGTGAGGCGAGCCAATGCGGCCTTTATTACGTAAAAAATAACAGATGCCGCGCTATTCGTGGCAGCTATCAAGTTAAACCACAGAATTGAATTTCAGTCTCGCTCAGTCTCGCTTGATCGAGTGTTTACAATTGCATAGAGTATATAACAAATTGAGGCCTTTTATAGTCAGAATTTTTTACCAAAGTTACTTTATATTTAAATCAATGATAGATAGACAGATAGATTCAGGTCAGATACAGCAAATGGACGGTCGGTGCATTTTAGGTTCTCCCCATCAACGTGGCCCGTAGAACCGGGGAATAAAGTTAGTATTGTAGTAATAGTGTAATCGAATTCACCTTCAATCGTGTCAAAAACTGCGCAATCCTAAACCGGAATAATTGAATTATTGATTAAAGTTACTTTTTATTAAAAGCATTTACGATCACAGTATAGATTGACGATATTAAAAATACACTATGATTTTAAACTTGGTTACATTTATAACCTTATGGGTGTTTGTAAACTGTGAGGATATACAGCCTTATTTATAGTCTTAAACCATCTGACTGGTTTATATACGAAAAAACTATTACACATATTTTTTTTTATTTTAGCACAGAAATTCCGCATGGATTACATGTGGGCTCAAACATTTAAAACATTCTATCGACTCCACGATTTAGCAACTAACTGGGAACAGGCGCGGCAAATTTGCGAAGCAGAGGGCACATCTTTACTAGTACCAGGCTCACTTGAGGAAATGGAAAACTTAAAACTCCTAATAAGTAACATGAAATCCCGATATACTGCGATATTTATTGGAATACACGATCAGTTTTCAGAAGGCGACTTTGTCACTATTAGAGGTAACTTGTTCAAGTTTGGTTAATTAATACTATAGTTTTTTATTGTTGCTATTGTTTTTTTAACGTAACCTCCACACTAGGATTTTCTCCAGTGTCATGGAGGCAGACATAAATTTCACAAGGTCACATATCCAGACCCGGAACAATCATTTCTAGGCTATACTAATACTTGTTCCGTGCGGTTCCTTAACACTGCAACTCATTGCTAAGCCACTGTGATTTAATTACGATATTGAAGATAAATTAAATTCTTTTTTGATTTCAAGTTATTATAAAAGATTCAATCGAAGTCATTATTCACACAATAATATCATCACCTTGATCATCATTACATCGTAATAGCCCTTGAAAACACCGACTTACTGAATGTCTTACCAGGTTATCATTCCATATAGAAATCCCTTACCGGTACGAAGCTGCCACTCGAGAAAATTTCTTGCCCATCGGTTATATTTGAAAACTAAGATTACATTATAACCTTAGTTTTCAAATATGAATTTATTGCGTATAACATGTTCCCATTGCCGTAAATTGGCCAAAAGCTCTAAAAAAATATACAACACACATCATAGTTCTCGGTAATGCAGATAAATTCGACTGCTGTGTTCGAATCCCTTTTGTATAACCGTTTCTGTTTTATGTTTAGATTTTAGTCCGTTTGCAATTTAACAATTTATGTTAAGCTTCACAGAAAATACCACTTATGATTTTATATAAAAAAAATCGACATTCAATTATTATTGTTTTAAAGTGCAAAGGAAAAACAAAGATATAAAATTATATAATACATATGAAATAGAATTACATATTAAATATAAAATTAAATTAAATATTATTATCAGCATCAAATCCACTTCTAAGCCACTTGCGTCCATCGACTTCCTGCATCTTTTTATTCCATATCGTCACTCCTTACCGGTATGAAGCCGCTACTGGATAATATTTTTTACCCAACGCAACGGTTGTAGTTATTTCGAGTTAATACGGCCGGCCCTATGCTACTTCAGCGTACACATATAATCGAATGTGGCATATATTATATAAATAAGGTATTATAATGAATTCTAATTACACATACAGATGATATCAGATAATAAACTATAATAACTGTAACATTATTTTTTTTTACATATTTATATATTACTTATTAATTTTTTACAGGAGAACCAATAACAGGAAGTATTTTGGAATTACTCTGGGCTGATGGTCAACCAGATAACAGAAATACTACCGAAGATTGTGTGGTAATGACAAGAGAAGGCCTATTTGACGATAGGTCTTGCAATGATATTTACCCCTTTGTTTGCAAAATATTGGGTAATGAGAGTAAATACAATCAAAAATGTGATGGATTTGATGTTGGCAAGTTGACACAAAATTATTATTTTTTAATTATCGTTTTTCTGCACAACATCTTTAACATTCTTCAAAGAAAAATATTACATAGGCCTCCCCCAAGGAATGCCATTGACTTCCTACATGTCTTACCAGGTCGTTACTGCATCTAGTGGGCGGATGTCCTACATTTCGCCTATTGGTACGGGGCTGCCACTCGAAAACCTTTCTTCCCCATCGGTGTTGGTTCTTCGAGCTATATGGCCGACCCATTACCACTTCAGCTTACTAATCCTTTGGCTTATGTCGGTTACTCTGGTTCTACTGCGGATATTCTCGTTTTTAAGTCTATCACGCAGGGAAACGCCGAGCATAGCCCTCTCCATAGCTCGCTGAGCGACTTTGAGCTACTTCATATGGCCAGCAGTGAAAGACCACGTCTCAGATCCATACGTCATCACTGGCATCACGCACTGGTTGTACAATCTAGTTTTGATGTTTTGAGGTATGCCTGACGAGAAGATGTGTCGTAATCTCCCGAACGCTGCCCAGCCGACTTGAATCCGTCGATTGACCTCTTGGTCGAAGTTGGACTTACCTAGTCGGACTATTTGTCTCAGGTAAACATATTCGTCACCAACTTCGAGCTTAGTGCTCCCAACAACTATTGGCATATGTGTGACATGGACGTTAAACATGATTTTTGTTTGTTCCATGTTTATCTTAAGACCTATCCGTTGGTAGACACTATTGAGGTTATTGAGCATATTTCTTAGGTAGTCCAGCGATTCTGCTATAGAAAAATATGAAAATATAGAAATTTATATGCAGTAAAGCCACACTGCAGCTATATTATAGTTGTAACACGAATAGGTCAGCCCGAGCGGGGTAGGACCATGCCTCACAGAATACCAGCATAGAATAGCAGCTTAATTCTGTTGTGAATCGTATAGTGATCAACTCGTTTACTGAAAAAAATAATAATATTATAATAATCTGTACACAGGTTATATATTTCACGAAAACAAAAAATGTTATAAATTTCACACTGAACCATTATCATGGCACGATGCATACCTTGTTTGTACGCTGGAAGAAGGTCGCCTTTGTATAATAAACTCCCCAGAAGAGGCCAGCCTTGTTGTTAGTATGATTGGGGAACATGTCAATAGAAATGTACCAGAGCCTGACATATTACATATAGGCTTCAGTGATTTGATGTTCCCGTTTCAATATAGAACGATAACAGGTGAGATATTTGTTTTCCTAGATATCATACATCCATTATCAATTATAGCTTAGTGCTAAACATAGGCCTTCCACATAGAATATCTCGTTGGAATGATTTTGCCGTAGTTGCCACGACTGACAGCCGGATTGCCAACCGCAGTTTTTTATTATTTTGAGTCGTTATGACGAAAATGCTGCTGCCCATCTCCTGTTTAAATTTCCCTATGTCATCTCTTACGATACTGACTTGATGATATGGAGTAGTATTCTGACACCGCCACACACATCGCTCTAAAGCAGTACATGTTCCGTGTACTAGTTTAAAATGATAGCCATTCATAAAATAATTTTAAGTAGAAGTATGTCAAACTGGCAGCATCGTTAAACTAATTATACTCCAACAATTCTAAGAAATAACTTAAGACAGCTGCCCCATTTATCGGACTAGGTATTCCTACCAAAATGTCGGTACCTATAATACTCGATTCTTAAGAGAAATCTATATCGATTCTTTAAATTATTCATTATTTTATTTTATTTCTTATAAGGGGAAATATTATGTGCCTTTAAAAAAAGGATAACGGTATCCGTCCTATTGCCGTTGGTTCTACATTTCAATGCTTAACTTTAAAATTAGCTTGCAGGCACATAATCTCTAACCTTAAGACCAAATTTCAGCCTACTCAACTAGGCTTTGGCACTAGAGGTGGCTGCGAGGCGGCGGTACATTCAGTGCATACATTTTTAACAAACCCTGATGCAGATGTTCTTGTGAAGGTTGACCTAAGGAATGCTTTTAACTCTATCGATAGGTTAACCTTGCTAAAAGAAGTGGCTAACAATACCCCCGAAATTTATCATTACGTATGGCAATGTTATAGTCAAAATACTAACTTGTTTTACGAAAACCATGTTATCGATTCTGTTGTCGGTGTTCAGCAGGGTGACCCACTAGGTCCAGCACTTTTCTGTTTGGGAATTCAACCCATTATTTCCAATTTGAAATCCAAGCTGAAAGTCTGATACCTGGACGACGGTACACTGGGAGGTAGAGCAGATGACGTCGTCAGTGATCTTATTCATATTTTTCGAAATTTTAAAAATATTGGTCTTGAACCAAATAGCAATAAATGTGAAATATTTTTCTCCAATAATTTATCTACTTCTCATAGAGATAGTTTAATTCAAAATTTCAATCATGTTTCTCCAGGAATAAAAACTGTCAGTACGGAATCACTATACCTGCTAGGTGCCCCGTTGTTTTTCGATAGTATTAAACCTGTTTTAAAAACAAAATTTGATCAGTTTTTAAACCACGTTGATAAATTGTATAAATTAAACCCTCACATAGCTCTTACTATTTTAAAATATTGTCTCCTT
The DNA here is from genome assembly GCA_033319125.1 of Parnassius glacialis. Taxonomy (NCBI): domain Eukaryota; kingdom Metazoa; phylum Arthropoda; class Insecta; order Lepidoptera; family Papilionidae; genus Parnassius; species Parnassius glacialis. The sequence goes on along the minus strand of JAVANC010000013.1, from coordinate 32,744,280 downwards.
GTACCTAGATTTACATACTTACTTCACTCGAGTCGAGTCTGGAATTGTTCGAATATTTTAAAAGATATTGATAATAATCTTAAAATTGCTATAGAAAAAAATCTAAATTTAACTTTAAATACAACAGCCTGGACTCAAGCTAATTTACCTATAAAATTTGGTGGCATTGGTGTGAGAAATCTTTCTAGCGTTGCATTGCCTGCTTTCCTTGCTTCCGTGCATAGTGTCAGTGTCTTATTTCACATAATTTTAAATAATAAAGTAGACCTATGCTTTGCTACGGAGGCAGGGCAGACACGGCAAACGCTCTGTCCCGGTGAAAATGTTCCACTGGAATTTAACCAACAAAAACAGTGGGATATTCCGTTGTTACGGGGCGTGCAGAAAGATTTGTTTCATAATTTCCATAGTGACCAAGATAAGGCACGCCTTCTAGTTGTTTCGACTAAGGAATCTAGTCACTGGTTACACGCTTTACCATCAAGTAATCTTGGCACATTACTTGATGGGGAAAGCTTGCGTATTGCCTTAGGAATCCGACTAGGGGCGGCGCTTTGTCATTCCCATGAGTGCCCCTGTGGTAACAGCGTCGACAAGTTTGGGCTCCACGGACTTTCATGTAAGAAAAGCGCTGGTAGGTTTTCACGACACAGTTCTTTGAACGATGTCATCCGAAGGGCTCTTGTCTCTATAAATGTTCCCTCGATTTTAGAGCCTTGTGGAATATTTAGAGACGATGGCAGGAGACCCGACGGTATGACATTGATCCCTTGGGAGAGAGGTAAAACCCTAGTGTGGGATGCTACTTGCGTAGACACTCTGGCGGCCGCCAGAGTGTCTACGCAAGTAGCATCTCAGAGGTACCTCGTTTAGAGCCGGGGCGGCATCAGAGGCAGCTGAACTGAGTAAATGGCGCAAGTATGAGTCTCTGAGAGATGACTACATATTTGTGCCATTTGCTGTAGAGACTATCGGTCTGTGGGGTCCACGCGCAGTGAAGTTCTTAAAGGAACTCCATCCGCGGCTGGTCGTTGCTGCGGTGATAAGAGGGCTGGTTCTTTTCTCGCTCAAAAGCTAAGGATAGCCATTCAACGGGGAAATGTAGTGAGCGTTCTTGGCACGATACCGCGGGGAGTAGGACTATATGATAATTAAGTTTATAGTTTTAGTTTTTTTTAAATTGGTAATAAATTACAGATTTATCTAGATTAATAATAGAAAAATTAGAAACAGATAATTCAAAACACAAAATGTGTGAGTTTCTTCATGTTTATTGCTTACTGCTTATTTCTAGAGACAAAGTTATATAAATTAAAAAACTGTATACCGACTATTCGTATTACAATAGATTAAAAATAAATTTGTATAATCACCTTCACTAAAACTAAAATCGTATTTTTAATTAAACGAAGCTGCCAGACAGATGCTAATGTCACTTTGTGAAATAATGTTGCCAGGTCTATTGTAATAGTGATGCGTTCAGTCAGTCAGTATACGATGACTTGAAGATTATGACTAAAATTAAATTAACCTACCTTGATTGACATTGTGAAACTTGTTGACGGATATTATATCATTGAAATAAACAGAAAAAATATTGTTAGTAAGAATAATAATTTAATATTGAGTAATCGGAATTGAGTAAGACGGAACTAGTGACTCGAGGCGGCGCTCGGACTTTCCCTGCGCCAGCCGTGTCGGTCGCCATTTTGTGTGTCATTTGCCTTGTCATTCATTCGGCTTCTAACTTCTGGTCTGATCGCTCGAATATTTTCTCTGCGCGCTTTTCCCCTGTTGCTTTTCTTTAGTTTCTTGTTAAGTTTTTTGTTACATTGTGTTTGTGTTGTTTGTTATTGTTGAGTTATTGTGTTTTATATTGTTTCGTACAAACGATGTGGAACCTCAACCAAGCACATCGAGCAAAAGCTCTTTTTCCCCAAAAAAGAAGAGACCACGGGCTTCTCTTAGCGTTACCGAAATGCTTATGGTACGCAATGTCTACAAATACGTATTTGAGCAGGAAACTGCTTCGGTATTACCCACTGAAGTACCGGAAAAAGATATGTGTTTCTAAGATAGTTGAAATTTTGGGAATCGGTATGACACAGTGTTCAGTGTATTAAAAGAATACAAACAAAACGAGCAATTTAAGTCTCCTGAAAAACTTGGACCGTAACATAATTTCAAGAATAAATTAGACGATTTCACTTTAGCGGCTATAAGGCGAAAAGTACACCAAATTTTTATGCAAATGATGCACCCACCATTGCAAAGGTAACTTTAGTGTTATTTTTTTACATCTTTGCGCGTGGCGCTGTGTGCGTAAAGCTTGTTATAGATACAGTGTGCGAGACGACGACTGTCGCGTCACTATTACACAAATCAAAGCTGCATATTTACACGCTCACGCACACATGGCGTATTTTTGAGGTTCTATTTGACTTTTTTCTATTACGTAGACTTTCTTACCCATAATCTGTTTAATTTACAGATTCTTAAGGTTGTTAATGATGACCCAGATTTACCGAACTTCTCTTGGAGTACCTTAAAGAGAATTTTAAAACACTTAAATTTTAAATACGCCACAAAATTAAGAAAAAGCGTGCTAATAGATAGATAGACACGATATTGTTTTGTGGCGCCAGCGATACCTTCAAAAAATTAAAGATTATCACAGGGAAGGAAGGTACATTTATTACCAAGATGAAACCTGGATCGACGAAGGTAATTAAAATTTTCTCTGTTTTATTTATCTATTATAGTGTAGGTAATTACATGCCACCGGTGAATTTAATGAGTAATTGGTATTTTTCATTTTCTCGAAGGTCATACAACGAAGAAGTAATGGATTGACCAGACTGTACAATCGTCTCGGCTGGCATTTTTAGAAGGATTGACCACCGGCTTGAAAGGGCCTTGAGGAAAAGGCAAACGGCTAATTATTAGCCATATATGTGAGGAAGAAGGATTTGTAGAAGATAGTTTACTAGTGCTTGAGGCTAAAAAAGGAAAAGAAGATTACCATCAAGAGAAAAATGCTGAGTGTTTTGAGAAGTGGTTTAGTTGGGTTTTTCCCAAACTAAAACCTAATTCCGTAGTGGTGACGGATAATGCCCGCTATCACTCCAGAAAGTTAGAATCGCTGCCTACAATGTCTTGGAATAAACCAAGAATACAAGAGTGGATGGCGATCAAAAATATCCCATTCGAGGCACAGATGGTAAAAGCTACTCTTATAGACATTGTACTGCAGCACAAACATGAACACTGCGACAAGTATGCCGTGGACGAGATGGCAGCGGAGCGTGGAGTCACCATTGTGAGCTCAATCCCATTGAGCTGATTTGGGCGCAGGCCAAAGGATATATTGCAAGAAACAACAAGACCTTAAAAATGAAAGATGTAAAAAAACATGTCGAAGAAGGACTAAATGAAATGACTGCCGAAAAATGGAGTAGCTGCGTAGCTCACATAATAAAATAAGAAGACAAAATGTTTAATCTCTACCACACGATCGATAGTGCCTCAGACAAGTTTATAATAAATGTTGCTGACAGTGACAGTGATGATATTATATCTGATGATGATGAATAAAAAAATATCATACTTAAGCATAGTTTTTTTTTGAAATCCCTATGACGACATACACTATGAATAATTTTCGCCTGATGAACTGACAACATGTACCTTAAATAAATCTTGACGTAATTTTTAAAACCTTCAGTTAAAAAAAATAGGTTTTGTACCATTCAGTCGTTTTCTTTATCAGTCAGTCATTTTGTTTTCCTATCAGTTCAGTCACAGCACTAATTTTGATTCATCAAAACCTGACAACCCAGTAAACGTCAGGCAGATTTGTTTAATTAAAAATACGACTTTAGTTGAGCTGTCATCGTCATCATCGTAGTTTACATTAATTATTATTTGATTTCTTTCATTTTCTTTTCTTACCACTTTGGCCCAGTCATTATTTGTGCATTAGTTGTATTTTCTACTAATCCTCCCGCGGCGGATACCGCATGGCAAATTATAAGTCCTCCACCTTTTCCCACGAGCACCTTTTAGTTACGAATATAATGTTACCGCAATTGGTTATATTTTTGATTTTTAGTAAAAATATTATTTTTTGCATTCATGTCTATAAATAAATATTTTTCGTTTATAATTTTTTAATCGTAAGCATTTCTTTTTTAAATTGTACTCAATGACTCGATACTATCATTGTACAAGCCGGCGTCTTATTAACTTACTTTTTTTACGTGGTAGAGCCATGCTGCAGCTACGTAGGTCACTCAACAAGTTTTGAGATTTAAAAATAGAACTCGAAATTTAAAAATGGAATGCACCCGTGTTATATGTTTCTAAAAAACAAATTTATTTAAAAATAGACCTCCATAAGCCAATTGCCCAATATTAAAAAAAAAACAAAGTTCTAATAATTATTCTGCAACGCTTCCCGCGCTTTTCATTTAAAACGATGGATCTTAACGGTGAACATTTGCGCGCTATGATATATTATGATTTTATATTTGGTTTAACCCAACAATTAAGTTTACAGCGGTTACAATCAGCATTAGGGGACTCAGCTCCATCACGTGCAACAATTTTTAGGTGGTTTGCTGAATTCAAAAGGAGTAAAATTACTCTTAAAGATGACCAAAGAACCAGGGCCCCGCAAACAGCAGTAACGGCAGAAAATGTATGGACTACTGAAATGTAGGTGCGAGAAGACCCACGAATCACATATACGGACATCGAAATGATTGTATGCATTAGTTCGGGGAGCATTCATACCATCCTACATCAACATCTTGGGGTGAGAAGTTTTGTTGTCGATGGATTCCTCGTTTGCTCTCCGAAAGCGAAAAACAGATTCGTGTGGATTGGTGCCATGAATAGCGTCCAGGTTTTGAAAACGGGGCATCTAGGCATGTTTTAGAAATTGTACTGGTGACGAGACATGGATCTATCAATATGATCCGGAAAATAAAAAGCAATCATCGGTATGGGTCTACTCAGAAGGACAGTTACCGATAAAACTGCAAAGACCTCGTAACGTCTGCAAATGGTGTCTAGTTTTTATTTTCGCGGAGTGGACATTTGTCGACGTCAATGCCGGAAAATTGAAACTCAGTCAACTCTGAATGATATACTACAGTTGCATTACTCAAAGCTTTTCAACCTGTGCGGGGGAGAAGACCAAACCCGGGCTTCAGGGAATCATGCTACATCACGATAACGCCTCTTCACATATCTCACTTAGACCAAAAGCATTTAACGAGGAATCTGGTGTCGAAACTCTAAGTCACCCACCCTACAGCCCCGACTTAGCTCCTTGTGATTTCTGTTTGCTCCTGAAAGTCAAAGAAAAAATAAAAAGCAAGTTTGTTTCAAGCGCCGAAAAAGCCGTGGCTGCCTACGAAGAAGCGATTTCCGACCTGTCAGATCAAGACTGGCAAAAGTTACTTTGTATAGAGCATGATGGACAACATTTTAAACAGATATTAAATAAATATTAATAGTATCTAGAATACTTTTTGTATATCTTAAAACTTATTGTGTGTCCTACGTATATTGTGGTTGCAGCAGGAATGGGTCGGCTCAACCGAGGTAGGACCACGCTCTCACAGAATGCCAGCGTCAAATAGCAACTTAATGCTGCTGTGTTTCGTATGGTGAGTATAGAGAACCGGATATTCTTTTCACTGGAAACGAGGCATTCCATCTCAGTCCTAAGGGGTGACAACGCATCTGCATTTTGATCTATGGGCTTCAGCATCCACTTACCATCAGATGGACTGTGTGCTCATTTGTCACCCTTATTCTATAAAACAAACGTCGCCACTTTGGGGTTTACAGAAATTATAATAAATAGACTTGTTTAACTCATGATTCATTTACATACATACATAAACACGCACGCCTGTCACCCAGAGGGGTAGGCAGAGACTACGAACTTCCATTTGGCACGATCCTAAAAACCCTCTCTCGCCTCCTTTACTACATTAAATTTAATGTAATCAAATTTAAAAATAAACATTTAAATAAGCAAATAATAAATAATTTAAAGCATCGATTATTTGAATATTGTTATTATTATATGTATTAGCATGAATTTGAATCATCCCAACAATGCGGTAAGGTACATAACGATATATCATTGAAAAAAAGTAAAGAAAAAAGTTGGTTCTGGTTAAATTATATAATTTTGGTTTGTTTGAGAGATTTGAATTTAAATGAGCGATTAAGAACTTTATATGTTGTACTGAAATACAGATAAATTCATAATTGTTTGGATGTACATTCGTCAAAGGTTATCTTAAATCTTGTGAGTACGCTTGTGCAAAGTTACTGCAGTATGATTTATGTGAAACTTCAAAAGGTTTTTCTTAGATTTAAGGGGAGTATATACAGTAACTGTGACCGAGATTGCCTCGATGTCAGAAAAGAAAAATATTTTTTTATTTAAATCTTTGACAGGGGGTTTTTCAATCCTCGGGTTAAATTTATTCATAGGATAAAATAGAATATAAACAAATTTAATATTAAATAATTATTGTACTATTTTATTCAAATTAAATTTAAAATTAGTTTTTTTTTATAGGATAAGGGTGACAAACGAGCACACAGTCCACCTGATGGTAAGTGGTTGCTGCGGCCCATAGACATCTACATCTATTCTCTGTTACAGATCAAAATGCAGATGCGTTTGCACCCGTGAGGACTAGGATGGAATGCCTCATTCCAGTAAAAAGGGCCTCCGGCCACCTGCACTCACCAAGCGAAACGCAGAGGTAAACCTCTACTCCACGCTGGTGTTCTGTGAGGTCGTGGTACCACCCCGGTTCGAGCCGGCCCATCCGTGCGATAGCAAAAACTACCGCCTAGCTCTACCGCTGTTGAATAAAATAGTACAATTATTTCACTTTTATTTTCTTTTTTATAGAAAAGGGTGCAAACGAGCATATGGCTCATCTGATGGTAAGTAAATACTGCCACCTATGAACAACTGCAACACCAGGGGAACCGCAGGTGAGTTGCCGGCCTTTTAGAAAGAAGTAAGCTCTTTTCTTGAAGGTTTCTAAGTCGTATCGGTCCGGAAAAATCGCCGGTGGTAAGCTATTCCACAGAGAGGTCGTACGCGGAAGAAAACTCCTAGCGAAACGTACAGTGATGGACCGCCAAGCATGCAGATAATATGGATGGTATCGTGAATTTTGCTGTAATGTACGTTCGTGGAATGTGGCGGCTGGAGATTAATCCGAACAATTCCTCAGAGCACTCCCCGTGGTAAATGCGAAAGAAAATGCAGAGGGATGCAACATCTCTTCGCAGCGTGAGTGTATCGAGCCGATCGGAAAGGACTCGGTCGTCGACTATTCAAACCACTCTGCGCTGGATGCGGTCAAATAGAAGGAGTTGGTACTGGGGAGCCTCAACCCAGAGATGGGAACAGTATTCCATGTGAGGCCGAACCTGCGCCTTGTAAAGTCGTGCTGAGCACGCCAACCTTTTTTTCAGTCAGATAACAATTTATTTGACAGATGACGTTTTACTGACGTTTGAAAAATCAGCCCTAAATGATTTATCAATAACAACAATTTGTGTAAACACTATTTAGCGTAGTGTCACAAAGATGACTGTAAATGCAAATTTCTTATTCAAATCACGTAATATGAAATCAAGAATAGAAAAATAGGTTCACTAAATGTTTTGGTGCTTACATGTGATTATAAAAAGACTCTAATTGGGAATATATTATGTGATGTTTGTTTTAGGTGAGAAGCTGGATCAAGCGGGATACTCTTCTTGGAGTCCATTGCAAGAGGGGAAGAGGAAGCCGAAAGGAAACAGATGTGGTGCTATATCCAGAACTGGTTTTTTACAAACTACTTCGTGTGTAAGCCCCGCAATGTTTCTTTGTGAAAAATTAGTAAACACTGACAATAAAGCTACTCCTTAGTATATTTTTAAAATTCACTATGCGTCAAAGTGTCCTTTGATTATATAACTTTGAGGGGATGGTGACAAGAGTGAGAGAATTAACTGCTTCATATTATTCCGTAAGTGTCCTAAAAGGCGACAGAGGCAAAGCTAAGTGTAAGGCGACCGCCCACTAGATGCAGATGGCACAGGGCCGTGATTTGTGTGCATTTTTTGTAGGATACCTATTTCCAGAAGTGGACTTGTGATAGTCATCACCATCATCATCATTACATCCCTTCACAAGTCCACTGCTGAACATAGGCCTCCCCCAAGGAATGCCACAAAGCACGTTCCCGATCCACCTGCATCCATTGACTACCTGCATGTCTTACCAGGTCGTCACTGCATCTAGTGGGGGGACGCCCTAAACTTCACCTGCCGGTACGAGGCTGCCACTTGATAACTTTTCTTCCCCATCGATTGTCCATTCTTTGAGCAATATGGCCGGCCCATTGCCACTTCAGCATACTAATTCATTTGGCTATGTCGGTTACTGTAATTTACGGATATCATCGTTTCGAAGTCTATCACGCAGAGAATCGCCGAGCATAGCCCTCTCCATAGATCGCTGAGCAACCTTGAGCATACTCATACGGCCAGCAGTGTAAGACCATGTCTCAAATCCATAGGTCATCAGTGGCAACACGCACTAGTTGTACAATCTAGTTTTGAGGTACGTCTGACGAGAAGATTTTTTTATACTCTACTAAACCAGCGCTTATCTACGATCCCACCTGATGGTAAGTGGTGATGAAGCCTAAGATAGTGAAGCGTACTGACTTAACAAAACCCTATTCACTCTTGCCTTGAAGACACGCAATCTGTAATCGGATGGAAAGACAGATGCTGGCAACTTGTATCGTAATCTCCCGAACGCTGCCCAGCCGAGTTGAATCCGTCGATTGACTTCTCGGTTGAAGTTGTACTAACCTAATCGGACTATTTATCCAAGATAAACAGTCGTCAACAACTTCGAGCTTAGTGCTCTCAACAACTAACGGCATAGGTGTGACATGTCGTTACACATGATTTTTGTTTTTTTCATGTTTATCTTAAGACCTACCCGTTGAGGTCATTCAGCATAGTTGATCATCGTATGATTCTGCCATAAGGACTATATCGTCGGCAAATCCAAGATGAGTGATGTACTCACCATTGACGTTATTACCGTATCCTTTCCAGATCAGTAACTTGAAAACATCTTTCAATGCAGCGGTGAAGAGTTTCGGGGATATTACATCACCCTGTCTTACACCTCTCTGCAGTTGGATAGGTGTACTACTGACTGTACTCTGAATCTGTACTCGGATAACTATCACAGTCTATCATTTCAGCATTTGGATGTACCGACAGTCAATTTGACACCACTGAAGGTACTGCAGCACCGCTCAAATTTCGACGGAATCGAAGGCTTTCTCACGGTCCACATACAGATTCAGATTCTACTCTTCGGTCTTCTGTGCAATTTCTCGAAGGGTATGTATGTGGTCTATGGTACTAAAGCCTTTTCAGTAACCGGTTTGTTTGGGAGACTGGAAGTCGTCGACTCTGCGTACGAGACGATTCGTAATGACTCTCGAAAATAGCACGTGGATGCGGCTCATAAGGGAAATAGAGAGCGTTGTTGTTTTCCTTGAAGAACAAGACCACTCCACTTCTGCTCCACGCCTCTGGAGTAGTTCCACCATCGAGGATGGAATTAAAGAGCCTCTGAAAGACTTTGAGTTCCGGTTTTCAACCCGCTTTCAGAAGCTTCGCTGTAATTCCATCCTCACCCGGGGACTTGCCTTTTTTAAGGTGCTAGAGAGCCATTCTAATCTCGCTCAGACTGACTGATATCATCGGAATAGTATCAAATAAGACTTGCTCTTCGATCGTTACTCACACTTGCGAGTGGCTCCGTGTGGATGACGTGTACAGCTGCTCATAGAATCTCTCAATCTCACTCAAAATCTCAAGTGTAACGGAAACGATGCTGCCAATGTCGGTCTTCAGCTTCGACATTTGGCTCATTCTGGCAGATAGATCTCTAGCAAAGACTTTGGAGTCCTGTTTCCGATCGATCGCTTCTTCAATGCGAACTGTATTAAAGTTGCGTAAGACACACCGCATACACATGGAGATATGTCTGTTCATTTGCATGCATGCTGTCAAATTTGCTGAAGACTGTCATTTCCCCTCTAACAGCCATGAGATTAAAAGCGCGATTAAAGAGTTTTTGTGATTTGCTGCAAATAATCTCCGACCGAAGTTCCCACAAGCTTGCCATTCATATCGTCTACTTCATTGCAGTCTTCTAGGCACTGAAAACGATTTTATATTTCGAATTGAAAGTTTTCAGGGCTCTGGATTAGAGGGGAACGGAGCGTTGACTTCAATAGTCGTGGCCTCTCCAACTTAACGTTTAGGTTCAGTGTGCCTCTAACCATTCGGTGTTCGCTACCAGTTTTCACCCTCGTGATCACTGAGACATCACTGAACAGTTGTCGTCTGGTCGTCATTATGAATTCAATTTTTTTTGTCGAATCGTCGGGGCTCGACCAGGTCCACTTCCTGTGGGACCGCTTCTGGAAGAAAGAGTTCATCATAAAGATCTTTCTCCATGAAGTCGGTCAGCTGCTGGCCCCTTGGGTTCCGTTGTACTACTCTAAATTTCCATACTCTCAGCTCAGCGTTCTCTTATGTGCCTAGTTTTCCGTTGAAGTCTCCCATTAATACCGTATAGTGGGTTTTGGAGGAATGCATGCCTCTAGAGTTATCCCCACACATGTCTTCCACCGCCTCATCGGGATGTGCCCAGGTCATTGCGTAAACCTATATGACCTTCAACGAATACCGTTTGGTGATTCTGAGTATAAGGTACGCAACCATCATCGACACACTACTAATCTTTACAACGTTGTCAACGAGAGACTTGTGACACCTCCTTGGGACAGATGGTCACCTTCCCGGTGATAGAACAAGTTGTTGGATTCAAGGATTACTACGTCGTCTCCCTCTCTTCGGACTTCAGATAATCCTATAATATCCCAGAGCAAATTTGTCTATCTCTTCTTCCAGCTCCAGGATCATTTCGTCACTTCTCGGGGTGTTTGCGTTATATGTAGCCAGGTTGAGTCGTCTGTGGTGACAACCGAACCTTCACTGGAGATTCTTAGTACCCCCTGAGCCGCCGTTACCATAATCGTCACCGTAGCCATCGCCACTATAGCAGAGCCACCGGAGACTGGGGGCCGTCTTTTTTTAACTCTTGTCATGAGGGTATATTTCCATAGTTATCACGCTGGGCGAGCGGGTTGGCAACCGCAGTTTATTTATTGTAATTTGCTGTTATCAGTTAGATGCTGCTGCCCATCTTCTGCCTCAGTTTCCCTCTATCGCCTCTTACGACACCCACGGGAAGATATGGGGTAGTGAGTATTCTTACTTGCCACTACATGGAGTGGTGATACACTTGTGATGGTGGTGATATTTAAATAAAATAAAAAATTTAAAGCGGAATTATCTTGATTTTACAAGGTAAATATTTAAAAGATTTCTCATTATTTGTGATATGGGTAATTGAATCGTAACGAATATTTTTATACCCGTACGATATAAAATTTGTTCGCATTTATAAGCAAGCAATATAATAAGTATATTTCAAGCGGAGTGCGATGTCTCAGGTGTTTGCCCGCATCTGAATATTGAAACGAGTGTGATCAGAATCGAGATGCATTTTTATTGTCACTGTCTGAATAAAGCGATGAAATTTTATTACCTTCTATAGAGTCTCCATGTTTTGTACAATATATATTACCAAATCATTTGTGACACAATATTACCAAAAAGTAATAGATTTCTTTACATTTGAATGATTTCGTAACAGTTATTTCTTAATAGCTTCTTTTCATGAACAAACATATTCTGCTCCATCACAGTAGAAATGATCTGTGTTATTATGATTAAAGTAGTGTAGTAAGTGCCAGATGTTACGCAAATGTCGCTGGTCCCCGTTGTCACTATCGGTATTCCATTATCATCATCACCATCATCGTCATTACAGCCCTTCATAAGTCCACTGCTGAACATAGGCCTCCCCCAAGGAATGCCACAAAGCACGGTCCTGAGCCACCTGTATCCATCGACTTCCTGCATATCTTACCAGGTCGTCACTCCATCTAGTGGGGGGACGTCCTACACTTCGTCCGCCGGTACGAGGCCGCTACTCGAGAACGTTTTTCTCCATCGGTTGTCGGTTCTTCGAGCTATATGGCCGGCCCATTGCCACTTCAGCTTACTAATCCGTTAACATCTAGCATATTTTAATTATTATTTTTTCATTGAGCCTTCGTAACTCTGCGAGGTTAGCCAAATTCCACTATGCTTTACAACCTACAAAAGTCTACTGCTGAACATATGGCTCCCCTATAGATTGCCTCATAGGGGGGACTTTGCCATAGTTGCCAGGCATAACATATGAGTTGCCAACCACAGTTTTTTATTATTTTGAGCTGTCATCAGGAAGATGCTGTTGCTCTTTTCCTCTTTCATTTTCCCTGTCGCCTGTTACAACACCCACGGAACGATAAGGGGTAGTGGATATTCTTTCACCGCCATTACACTTCTATAGCCAAATTAACATACTACAATCGTAAATCCTCAAATAAAGTTATAAAAATGAATGAAATCAACGATACTCTGCACAGTTACATACAACAAATGGAATATAATGGAATCATTTTTATTCAAGATAGATTACAAGAATACGAGTACATATTGAAAGTCATTTAAGCTTTACAATTGGTTCGGAAAAAACTTTTGTTCTGGGAATAACCAGCAAAAAACCTAGCAGGACATATTTTTAAAACATAATTTACAATATAATATTTTATACAATTAGTATGAAGACATTAATATTTTAAACAATTATTTTTTTATAATATAGGGTTACAAACGAGCACACAGTCCACCTGATGGTAAGTGGTTGCTGTGACCCATAGACATCTACATGTATCCTCAATAAAGAATCTAAATGCAGATGCGTCGTCACGCTTGAAGACTAAGATAGAATGCCTCTTTTCCAGTAAAATGGGTCTCCGGTTCTCTACACTCACCATACGAAACACAGCAGCGTTAAGCTGCCATTTCTTGCTGGTATTATGTAAGAGCGTCGTCCTGCCCCAGTCAAGCCGACCCATTCGTGCTAAAACTAACTACTAACATAGCTATAGCATGGCTCTACCACAAGATTCTACTGTATAATTGAGATTATTATATAGTAGACTCAGTACTTTTATACCTTTGATAAGCCCGTATTAAAAATTCTAATTATATTATATAATCACAAAACATTACCAACTACTAAGAAATCCATGTCAAAACACACCATCCGCACACAACTGTTTGTTATTTCTTTAGCTATCTTTTGGCTACAGCCTTACCAGCATACATGTAGTTGGTTTTTCTGATACATATTTACGCAATCTATTGTTTTCTTAGATCGATGTACCAGCTATTAGTTTAAATACACGTCATGACACGTAAAAAGTCGCGATTGAGATAAAGCAATAGGCCCGCCCTCTTTCATACAACATTAACTACATTAGTGACGCCACATTTCGTATCAATCTGCACCGTCGCTCATTCGTGTGTGAATCCTAAGATACAGGGGTTCATTTCCTCGCACGTCTCGGGTTAAATAAGGCAAATATATAACTACATCTATTTGTATTTATTGATCCTTAATTATTACTAAAACGCATGTCAATTGTTCGTTCTGTTCCAATTTAACTTCACGTAACACTTTCTTGAGCTAACGCTGGAGTGAGATAATCATCTTGAACATATTTGACACTACTGTTTAAAAACATGGCTATGTGCATGCTAGGATAGGTCAGTACGATGTGCTGTGTGTGATGATAAGATATATTATGAATTTAAGATACAATTTAGCCTTTTTTTACACGTGAAAATGCCCGCCTCGCGGGGGCAATGACGGCTTATGCTGAACTCGCACCGACTATTAGCAAGCCCCGCATACATGCGCGTTATTGAAGAATTCCACTCGCAGATCTTAGAAATTAGAAATTACTCTGGTGTGAAGCTCAAAAACGAGATGCGAAGTGTATCAAGGCTAGTTGTCGTTGTTGTGTAGCTGTAGTCTGCATGATGTCTCTCACAAATATGCAAAATGCAAAAGCGGTGTCCAGAAATCAAAAGCACAGAAAAATCGTTACAAGTGGTAGTTATCAGTCCGTAAAATAATGCCGAGGTCAAAACAACAAAAGGAAATCTAAAATAGTACAGTACGTATTACAATCCACAACAACGAGTGAAGCAAATAAGATATGTAGATATGTAGATGATTGCCGGGTGACAATGTCGATCGATGACCACAGATTATGTAACATGACGATGACAAATGATGTTTCGTTGTACGCAATTGAACAAAACGCTTAGCTTACTATGAAGCTACATAATCATTTTTATGACATGAATCCAATACTTAATAAATCAGTATATTAGTTGATTTGATGCCTACATACTAATTGAATTGTGTCAAATTCCCCGAAAATCCATGTCAAATATCCCAATTTAAGGACAAAACTTCATCGGATTCCGTACAAATTCCGCTCAATTCTATTTTAAGAAATGAAATAACTTTCAACTAATTTTATAAGATTTATTATTAAGTAACATTTTTTTCTTTAAAATTAAAGAAAAAAGAAATGAAAAGCATTAAATGACACACAAAGGTTACCGAAAACAAATCCGAAAATTAAATTTGGTGCAATGAAATTAATTAAAAAAGTGGGGTCGTTCGATATTCATAAGTGTAACCTAACAAAAATATTAAGATAAGTATTTAGATTTCTTGAAAAAGGTTCTGACTTGACCCGAGCTAACAATTTTCAAAATTTACCCATTTTCTCTGTATAATACCAACCCCCAACCAACTTTAAATTCCCAGCAATTTGGGGAATTCCCCACATGTTGGCAACGAGACGTGAGTCGGCCGGGTGGCGACGGCGGCAGCGCGTGTGTGGAAGGGAAGGATGGGTGTGAGTAATGCATTGTTTTGTACCGAGCTAGATAAAATAATTCGGCGTTCACGCGAATATTGACCCTAGTCAGCTGATTTTAAATTACACTGCTAGTTTTATGTTTAAGTATTTTCATGATTTTTTTATGAAATTCTTGTTTCATTTAGCTGTACTAACATGATGGAGCGTGAATAAACCTAATGAAAAGTTGTAACAAGATTATTTTTTTCCTCGGGATCAATTTTTATTCTGAACCATCATCAAAGGTTTCGTTAGTACTATCGTCTGTCTTCGTTTTCGGAAGCGTTCACAAAAATCCGGTATATAAAAATAAAAAGCAAACTAAAACTTTTAATAAAAAGTTCTTTGTTATCATATTTTACACTTTCGAACCATTCACATTTAATAGTGACCGACGCCCAAAGTCGGTCACCGTGAACTACATCCACCTGAACACTCTCCGCCCCGTTGCCGTTGATACACAGACTTTCTTCCTCAGAAATTTCTGCCGTTTGGCAAATTTGTATCGCTTTGGATAACGTCAAATTGTCGGAACGAAGTAAACGATCTTTTTATCTCGCAACAGGCTCTCGTGAAAATCACCGAAGTCATATTGCTGACTCAGTACTCACAAAGCGGTCACATAGTTATCGATATTTTCTCCATCCTCTTGATTGCGCGTGAACAATTTGAAACTTTTTACTGTTATACATTTGGTTTAGTACCAAAATAAATTATGATGTCTTCGCTTTCGCCCTCCGCGAAAGTTAAAGTCGTTAACACCTAGTATCCCACCGAGCCAAACTACTAACAAACTAGCCTGAATCTCTTTAGGCTCTTTGCTCACTCCAGATACTTTTAGGAAAACTTCAAATAGCCGCCGCCATTGACGCCACGCTTCAGCCCGCTTTCTAGTGATAATTCCGCTGGAGACCGCGCGTGTTCCCTGATAATTATTATAAAATACACACAAAACAGCTTTATACTACACTAAAAACACGTATTTTGGTGGATTCGCGAATAAATTCTATTTTAAACGTCCACCGCTGCCACCATGTAGGGAAACACACGCAAGTTGGTTTGACACTGTTTTTATTTGTATACCCTCCACCTATACATTATACCTATTTCTGCCACAAAATAGCAGTGTTTGCACTGCTGTGCTCTGGTCTAAAGTGTGTAGAGAGCCAGTATAAAAAAGGCTGTGAGCCTTTCCAGCTTAGTCTCATTTAGTCATATTGAATTAATACCTGATGAAGCTCAATGAAATCCGATTATGTAGTCATAAAATTTGAAGGTTTATAGTTAAGGTACAATTCCGTAACCGAACGCAGACAACAGCAGCAGGCGACATGTCGTCGCGTCATGTCGCTGCAGTCATGATTCCGAACCCGACTGCAGGTGGCAGCAGCCTGGGTTCCAATCTGTTCCGAATTTTCTGTGGATTTTTTTTATAGAAGAGGGGACAAACGAGCATGCGGCTGAAATTCAATGGCATCGCCCCATTCGGAGATTGCCTATGAATGATATTTTAACCATTGGCTATATTCTATTTTAAAAGCTTTTATTTAAATTGTTATGTATGTTTGTTAGGGACAAATCTTGCAACTGAATTTTAAAGCAGATATCCTCAACCGATTGAGCTGAAAATTTGCATACATGTTTAGTTTTTTTGTAATAGGAAAGGGGGCAAACTAGCATGCGGCTCACCTGATGGTAAGTGACTACCCCGCTCATGAACAACCGCAACACCAGGGGAATTGCAGATGCGTTGCCGGCCTTTTAGAAAGGTGTAAATAAAATAGGTACTATATATACCTATTTACCGCTTTTATTTCACTCCTTTCCTATATTTTTTCAATTTCAATTATTATCTTTTGTCACACTGTTTAAATAATAATTGTGAGATGCATCGTACAGCGCGGGATATTGGGCCACCTGGTTTATCAGTTTCTCTTCCACGGAATCGGTAAAACTCATTTTTTGAGAAAAATTCAACGTGTCACTCGGGCGTTGCCGGCACTACAGATCTGCGGTCGGGCGACATGTCGTCTGCCGCTCCAGCAAACGACGTGTCGCTAGCTACGAAAGGTATTTCATAGAACTACATAGAAACCAGTAGTGTCGCGACGACACCTCGCCTGCTGATGCTGTCTGCGGTCGGCTACGGAATGGTACCTTTAGGGTAAATCGAATCGCTCTCACATATTTTGGATAGTTTCTAAATTATTTTATATAAATAATAATACCGACATAGTTATTGTTCAGTAAGATTAAATGATTTCTCAAGAAAATTTAATAAATACGGATGATCTGATACGATATAAAAAGGGAATATGTAAAAAAAGTAATAGCTGTTGTAAATTTAAATAATCCTGAGAATTAATGGTGATTTTATAAATAGAAACAATTATCTGAATAATTGCATTGTGTGCATCAATTATGTACGTAATCTTTGGTTGGGGAGGGCTGTGCGACGGCAATACATCAATCAGACTGCTGGCGTGACGCGGAGCTCGCAATCAAATAAAATTTAACTGAAAAGCGCCGTTAAGCCTCACATAAGCTGTTTATTTCTGTCGAAATTCATCTGATGTCAAAATAATTGATATTGTTAACTTAAGGACATTGTAGATTGAATTGTTCCTGATGTATGTTATACAATTCATGATATTGCATACTTCTTTTAAAAATATTTGTTCTTTTTTAAAATATGTTATGATACTTTATTTTTACTTTTTTATTCTACGATGAAGCTGATTAATGATACATTATGATAAGCAGTTGGCATGCACATTTGAAGGGCCTTACACACGGTCCGTGATATTGGACGTCCCGCCAAGCAGGTGGTACTGGACGTAATAGTATACACACTGTCGTGCGTGCATTTGTTGAGCGCGACCAGCATATTTTAATAGAATAGAATAGAATAGAATAGAATAATTTTTTATTCAATATAGATCACATGTGTAATACTTATTGAAAGTCATTTTTTACTTTACCACTGGTTCGAAAAAAAAAACCTCTGTCCTGGGAAGAACCAGCAAGAAACCCAGCGGGACTTTTTTTTTAAAGCAAATTTTACAATAATGGTTGTGCTAACTATATAAGTACAAAATTTATTTTAGAAACAGCTTGGAAGCGATCACCTCATTCCCAGGGGTTATTATCAACCATGTATTCATTTATACTATAATAACCCTTTTTATACAGTTTCAACTTAACAAAACATTTAAACTTGCTAATGGAGAGAGCCTGTACACTTTCCGGGACCTTGTTGTAATAGCGTATACATTGCCCCAAGAATGAATTACTGACTCTGTGGAGTCGAGAAACTGGTATCACTAGCTTGTGTTTGTTCCTAGTGTTTACAGAATGCACATCACTTTTTTTACTAAAACTACCTTTGTTTTTGTGAACATACATTAAATTTTCGTAAATATACTGAGAGGCCAAAGTTAATATATTTATTTCTTTAAATTTATCTCTAAGAGACTCTCTCAGTTTTAGGTTGTAAATAGCTCTAATGGCCCTCTTTTGTAAAACAAAAATAGTTTCTGAATCAGCCGCATGTCCCCATAGCAAAATCCCATAAGACATTATACTATGGAAATAACTGAAATAAACTAATCTAGCTGTCTCGACACTAGTGAGACCTCTAATCTTTTTTACAGCATAGGCTGCAGAACTTAGTCTGCTTGCTAGTTTGGATATATGGGGGCCCACTGAAGCTTTGCGTCGAGAGTGATGCCAAGAAAAACAGTGGATTCAACAGGGCTCAGTTCTTCCCCATTTAAAAACACATTGGTACTCAGATTTCTAACATTCGTTGTTGTAAATTTAATACATTTAGTTTTATTTCCGTTTAAATGTAAATTATTAACGTTAAACCAATGCACTAATTTTGATATAGCATTATTCACTTCGTCACATTTAAATGATTTACGTTTAAGTTTAAAAATCAAAGAAATATCATCAGCAAATAATACTATATCATGATTATCCTCTACAATAGAAGGTAAGTCATTAATATACACTAGAAACAGGAATGGGCCGAGAATTGAGCCCTGAGGGACACCCATTAGTACAGGTGAGCCGGAAGAACTTTTACCATTAATAATAACTTTCTGCATTCTATTACTTAAATATGAAATTATAAGTTTAAGCACTGTGTTCTTGACACCATAGTACTGTAGCTTCCTGATTAATGTCTCATGGTGAACGCAGTCGAAGGCCTTGGAAAGGTCACAAAATATACCCAAAGCATCCTCTGAATTCTCCCATGCACAAAAAATATGTTTAATAAGCTCAACTCCAGCGTCAGTTGTTGAGCGACCCCTTGTAAAACCGAATTGATTTCTATGTAGCAATTTATTAATATTAAAGAAACTTAACATTTGATCTAAAATTATTTTTTCAAAAATTTTACTAAATGTTGGTAGTACAGAAATTGGTCTAAAATTGCCGGGGTCTAATGTACTACCAGATTTATATAAAGGTATGACTTTACTAAGTTTCATTAAATCAGGAAACACATCAGATTCGACGCTTGTATTAAATATAGTGGCTAGATAAGGTGCTATTATATCTATTATAGATAAAATAACTTTAACGGAAATCCCCCATAAATCTGCCGTTTTCTTAACATCAATAGTTTTAAAATATTTAACGATATCTTTTGGCAGTACTCTATGGAATTTAAAAGTATTTGAACAAGCCTTTACATTTTGTTTAAGCAATGATTCGACGACAGTAGGAGAAGAGTTTAATGATTTAGTTGTCAAAAAAGGAACATCAGTAAAATGTTTCTCAAAAGCCATAGCAACTTCTTGATCAGATCGGGTTAAATTATTGTTAATATTCAATTGAAAATCCGAGTTGCGCGGTTTGACCTTGCCCGTTTCACTATTTATTATTCTCCAGGTCATTTTAATTTTGTTTGATGCAGTTTTAATTTTGTTACTTAAATGTGTGTTTTTAGCTTTGGCGCCTTAGCTGTGGCGCACACTTTTTTAAATATTTTAGAATATGTTTTTACATAATCTCTAAATATAACACTACTATTAAATGATCTTTCATTATAAAGCTCGTATAACCTTCGCCTACTCTTATAAATTCCTACTGTCGCCCATTCATTAAATGATTTGCGACTGTTAAAAGAGAAAGTTTTAGAAGTAAATATCCTACTAAATTCACAAGTTATAATTTTAAATAACGTACCATACAAATAATTAACACTGTTTTTAAATGAAAGTGATGGAAGTCTTTTTATTATATTACTTCTAAACCTCTCCAAGCGATGTTCATTTATTGGAACAAACACAACTTTCTTATTTTTCTGTTTCTTGTGTATGTAAGGCAATGATACCAACTGTCCACAGTGATCTGAACTTAAATTTTGAATAATTGATTTATGCAAGGGCTTAACATCTGTAAAAATATTATCTATACAGGTCGCACTAGGCCCAGCAATACGTGTTGGTTCTAAGAATAAATTAACAAGATTATACGATTTAAACAATGAGCTAAACTTAATACTAATGGAAGAAGTTTCAAGGAGATTGATGTTAAAGTCTCCACATATTACAACAGACTTGTTCTGTTTACTAAGTTTGAGCAAAACTTCTTCCACAATCCTTTCAAAATAGTCATAAGTAGCACATGGGAGTCTGTAAACACTCACAACAATGAGGTGCTCGAGCTCGACACAAGCCATTTCTACAGTTCGCTCAACAGAGAGGCTCACTATATCCTTACGTTCTATATATAATAATGATTTATCTGCTAGTATTAAGGAGCCACCACGTAAACTTTTTTCTCTATTGAAGGAACTGACCACCTGGTGATTTCTGAAATTAAACATGAAGTTATAATCTTTTAGCCAATGTTCAGTAATACAGAGGATATGTATGTTGTTACTATTTAAAAACAATTCAACTTCTAATTCTTTGCCCATCATGCCTTGTATATTTTGATGCACTAGGTGTAAACAATTTTTATTACTTATTTGTGGGCTACATTCAAAGTTAATTAAATTCTCATTATTGCTAGAGATTGCCTCTATTGTCGCATTTACTAATTTAAATTAGTTGGAACTGATTCCAAATTAATTGTCAAATAATTATCCTGCCCAATAAAAGCAGTCTTGGTAGCCAAAAACTTGGCTGAGTTAAAAAGTAAATAATAAGATAGCACATTTGCTATCAGTCTTAAATTATATTTGGATAGGTAATACCTATCTTTTGTCCAAAACTTTTTTATTAAATTATTTATGTCAATTACATGAAATTTGTCATTATTATCATTACAATTATATGTCAAATTTAAATTATTATTACATATTGAATTATGCATTTGTATATTTAAATTATGTCTTAAATTATTTTCCTGTGGCAATCCCTGTATATAAGGCAGTGTGAACAAGACAATTTTGAGTACATTTAAGTTATTAAGTTGTTCTATATATCTTAATAACTGTTTGTTGTTTACACTGCCTCTTCTACCAACAAAAATTATTATTGTACTATTTGGGCAAAATTTAGTAACAATAATTTTATTTAGGATATCACTAAAAGATGCTCCAGGCATGCAGCAATTTGTAATTTTTTGTCCCTTTAAAGAGTAATTTAAAGTTATGCCTAGATTTTTTCCTATGTCATCGCTATACACAATTATATTATTTTTGTTAATATTTAAGTTATTTTTTATTTTAAGCTCCTCTGCTATGGCACTGTCATAGAGTTTTGGTGGTGGTATAATATTATCAGCACACACCGACTCTGAAGAAGCTGGTATTGAATGCTGACACTCACATTGATGTTGAACTAAGGAGTCAAAACGCTCCTCATTGTATTTACATGTCTTTACCAGATTATCCATAGCCAGTATGTGTTCTTTTATTTCGTTTTGGGCTGATTTATATTTATTGGATACAGTTTGAAGGGAATTTGTAAGAGATAATATTTCTGATTTTAGGCACTCTACGTCAGTCTCATAACATTTTCTTATGTTATCCACCTCAATTGAATACAAATTAAGCTCATATATCAACTCTTGCTTTTGTTTACATAAATTAACATAATTTTTGGTATTAATCTTATTTTTTATTAATTTTTGTACTTTCCTTATATATTTATTAACTTTTATATACTTCTTCAATTTGGTTTTACTGCTATTAATCCTCACTGAATTTCCTGAAGTGGAAGAGTCATCACCAGTCAAGTCTATTGTTTGTACATTGCACAAGCTCAGCGAACAGGCTTTGAGTCTGGGAGGCGTTAAGATTATCTATATATGTTTTAAATTGTATTATTTGCTCATTAGCCTCATTCAACTGTAACTTCAATGCAGCAATGAACCTGAGAGCTTCCTCATATTCCTTGCTGCATCGGTCAAACTCATTAACCATTCCCTGTAGCTGATCTCTTTCTTTTATAACACTAGTGTATTCTGTGTCTAACTTAACCATATCACATTTCAATTGTGTGTTTTTGGCAATTATGCTAACTATTTCTTTTTCATTATCATCCCTTTCTTTAAGCAACAGTTCACACTGCTCCCTGGACGCCTTAAGTTCTTGGAGCGCAAGCTGGAGTTGGTTCTCCATCTGGCACGTCTTGGCGTTGCGAGTATTCATTTTACTATTTATTATAAATAATAAAAGAAAACAAAGATCGAAAACAGAAGGAGCAGAGTAAGCTAATATCGAGTTATTGTTTTTTTTTTTTTTATTTACAAGTCTCAAATCAAATTATCGTTAAAACAATTCGAAAAGAAACCCGCAAAGAATGTAAAATATCCGAGTAATAGAATAGATCTTTAAAATTATAAAAGGAATGATATTAAATAAGAATTACAATAATTTTAAAACAATGTTCGTTACCTGTCACTTTTTTGTTCCAACACCAAAATGATTGTTATAACATTTATGTACCAACTTTCTTAAATATTAAATACAAAGCGGCAGTAATTATTAACTATAACATGAAATTGAGGTGGATATAATGAATTTACAGTATTTAAATTATTAAAATTTATCGAGACCAATTACTTTTACAACTTATCACCAGGGTTGCCACAGAAAAAAAAATATATAATATGCCTTGCCACGGCATATATCATCCGGATTTGTCCGTATTTCTACGGACCTTAAAATTCCAATACGGATTTCGGATTTTTAAACAGATTTACTAAACTATTTTTTTTTAATGTTTATGGCACCACGCGGTGCGAAGCAATTAGTTTTTCAAAATTCCCTTAAGGTTTTTTATGGAAATTTGGTTAAATAGTGCATCATATTTAAAAATGCAAGCTACATGCTAAGTTTTAAAGTAAAAACTAGAAGTACGGATACTTACTACAATTTTATAAAATACTTTTACATCCTATTTCTAGAACAGAACATTTTCTTAGTTCTTCTAGCAGGAGAGAGAAAAAAAGAAACTTTATTCACCGCTACAAAACAATACGCAGACAATAAATATAAGGTAAATACATATAAATAAAATTGAGGTATCCGTCTGTAATATCGAAAGAACTGCCTTTTGTCGAGCTCAAGGTTATTTTAATGCCATTAAAACCGTTTTAAACTTGTAACTTTTAATTTGATCAATTAAAAAATGATCGAGGTTATTAACTTCGCCGATAAAAGAGTTGAGATCATCGATACGGGTGCCAAGTTCCATAGCAGAGCCTTAAAGCAAAATAAATGACAGGACAATGAGTAGTTTTTGATGTTAGTCATTCCGAATTAGTAGGTAGGCCCTGTAAATATATAAATACTAGCTGTTCCCGGCGACTTCGCCCGCGCGTAATTTATTACAATTGAATTTCATGGGTTTTAATTTTTTGTACGTAACCCTAATTATTTTTCTAAAATAAAAGTAGCCTAAGTTACTTCTTATAACATAAGCTATCTGGCAGTGAAAGCCCGGTCAAAATCGGTTTATCCGTTTCGGAGATTAGCCGGAACAAACAAACAGACAAACAGGCAGAAAGACAGACAGACAAAAATTTTAAAATCGTGTTTTTATTATAAGTACCGTATATACTTTCATATGCATATAGTAAAAAGCTGTTATTTACATATTACAAACAGACACTTCAATTTTATTTATTTGTATAGATTTAAAAGAGCATGAAATGTTCTTTCTGTGCGAGTTGTAAACATATTACTACTACGTTACTAGTTTATACCCGCGACTTCATCCGCATAGAACATAAATGAAAAACCTGCAGATCTATAATAGTGATCATGTGGTGGTTAAATTATTTAAAAAAAACCATGAGCTTTGATTTTTTTTTCGAAAATGGAAAATCTATTAGTTTAAAAAAACTCTAAACCATAGCAGATAAAGTCATCATCATCATCATTACAGCCCGTCACAAGTTCACCGCTGAACATAGGTCACGAATGCCACAAAGCACGGTCTGAGTAACCTGCACCCATCTACTTCCTGCATGTCTTATGAAGTCGTCACTCCATCTAGCGGGGAGTCGCCCTACACTTCGCCTACCAATACGAGGCTGCCACACGAGAAACTTTTTTCTCCGTTAGTTTTTTTTTATTATAGGATAAGGGTGACAAACGAGCACACAGTCCACCTGATGGTAAATGGTTGCTGCGGCCCATAGACATCTACATCTATCCTCTATTACAAATCAAAATGTAGATGCGTTGTCACCCGTGAGGACTAAGATGGAATGCCTCATTTTCAGTAAAAAGGGCCTCCGGCCAACTGCACTCACCAAGCGAAACGCAGAGGTAAACCTCTACTTCACGCTGGTTTTCTGTGAGGTCGTGGTACCACCCCAGTGCGACAGCAAAAGCTGCTGCGTGGCTCTACCACTGTTAGCTGCTTAGTTGTCGGTTCTTCCAGCTATATGGCCGACCCATTGCTACTTCAGCTTAATATTCCGTTGTGATATGACGGTTACTCTGGTTTTACTGCGAATATCCTTATTTCTAAATTTATCACGCAAAGAAACCCCAAGCATAGCCTTCTTCATAGCTCGCTGAGCGACCTTGAGCTTTCTCATACGGCCAGCAGAGAAGAACCACATCTCAGATCCATAGGTCATCACTGGCAACACGCACTGGTTGTACACTCTCGTCTTCAAGTTTTGGGGTATACCTGACGAGATAATGTGTCGTAATTTCCCGAACGCTGCTCAGCCGAGTTGATTGCGTTGATTGACTTCTCGTTCGAAGTTGGACTTACCAAGTCGGTCTATTTATCCCAAAAATAAAAATTAACAATCGTCAACAACTTCGAGCTTAGTGCTCCCAACTACTACCGGCATAGGTGTGACATGGACGTGACACATGATCTTTGTTTTGTCCGTGTTCATTTCTTAAGATCTTAACCTATCTATCTATCCTATCTCCCAACAGATAGGTTTTAACCTATCTGTTGGAAGGCACTATTGCGGTCATTGAAAATAGTGCTTAGGTTCTCCAGTGATTTTGCCATATGGACTATACCGTCGACAAATCGAAGGTGAGTGATTTACTGGCCATTGATGTTAATACCGTATCTTTCTAGTCCAGTAGCTTGAAAACGTCTTCCGATTCAGCGGTGAAGAGTTTCGGGGATATTACGTCACCGTCTTACACCTCTTTGCAGTTGGATTGGTTTCGTACTCTGGTTCTGTACTCGGATAACCATCGTAGCACTACTGTACAAACACTTCAGCACTTCGATATACAACTAAATTTATTGTGTAATTTTCTTTATATGTCGAGTAGTTTATAAGATAAGCTTAATAAAATCATTTATGTTTTTTTTTTCAACTATACAGGGTTATTTTTCAAAGAGTAGAAAAATCTGAAACTTAAGTTCAGATATATAAATACTGATATACCGTTATTACAGTTTTATAAATACGAGTTAATAAGGCTTCTACTTTTATTTGAAATCATCCTAAATTGAATGTGATTTATGGGCCACAAAACTTTTGCCTACTGATCGACCCTTAAGAATGTGTGCATGCGCATTAAAATCAGTTAAAATAAACCTAGCAAGCTAACAGCATAGCAAAGTGGCGAAGCAATCAGCTTTGTAGCGGTTTCTAACGGAAAAAAAATTCAAAATAGGAGGTTCAGATGCCTGGGTGATCAGTAATCAATTGCTGAAAACAGAATTTGAAAATTCGAAACCGTTCTCGAGATAATCGTGGGACAGACGGACAGACGGACAGACAGACGGACAGACGGACAGACATCGTGAAATCAATAAGTGACTTCGTAAGCTTCGCCACTTAATAATTATCAAAACTGGTTCTCAATTATCTAAGATATCGCGTAACATAAATTCAAAATATATTAAAATTGGAAGAGAACGAGAGATATTTATAACATGTGGCAATCATAGTGCTGTCTATTAAAAAAATTAAGAAAATAATTATTAAAAATTAAGCTTTCAATAAAAAGTAAAAGAATAAAATGATTTCCATATAATAGCTTCTAAAGGCGGTGTTCAGACATAGCTTAAATAAAAATATAAGCGTTTATTCTTTTTAATTAATTAAAGTTCAAATAACTTCAATTCAAAGTTTTGAATGAAATAACGAATATCTCAAGCTCAAGGTAATAACTAGAATGTCGCCTAAATAGTTACGCTAAAAACTTAATTTTTGGGCAAAAAAAAAAGAATTTTGAAATTAAAAAATAAAAAGTACAAAATTATTGAGATTTTTTTAATTTGTTTTTCTTAACCATTTGCCTGTAGTACTTATTCTGAACATTCTCTGCAAATTTGGCCGGTTATTGCAAAATAACCTTGTATAAAAAACTCGACTCGACTCTTTTTCGGACTCTTTTTTAGATCCTTCCTCGCACTGCTCGCTATCTGTTCGTGAAGTTTAATCACATTTGGTTCAGCCATCGGTTTTTTACGTGGTAGAGCCATGCTGCAGCTATATTCGTAGTATAGTTGTAGCACGAATAGGTCGACTTGACTGGAGAAGGACCACGCTCTCACAGAATACCAGCATAAAATAGCAGCATAACGCTGCTGTGTTTCGTATGGTGAGTGAAGAATTGAATAGAATCATTTTTATTCAATACAGATTACAATACATAATACTTATTTAAAGTCATTTTTTACTTTTACCACTGGTTCGCAAAAAAGCCTCTGTCCAAAAACGAACCAGCAAGAAACCCAGCGGGACGTTTTTTAAAAAGCACAATTTACAATATGTATTACACAATTGTTTTGAAAACATTTAAAAACAGCCTGGTAGTGATCACCTCATAGTAGAGAACCGGATACCCTTTTTACTGGAAAAGAGGCATTCCATCTTAGTCCTCACGGGTGATCACGCATCTGCATTTGGATTCACAAACGAGGATAGATGTAGATGTCTATGGGCCACAGCAACCACTTACCATTAGGTGGACTGTGTGCTCTTTTGTCACCCTATCCCATATAAAAAAGTCATTCCGAATATTATGATGGATAGGTAGACAGACAAAAATGTAAATATAAAGTGTTTATTTGTTTCTTAATTACATGCAAATAACCCTCGTGAGCTTAGCAAAAGCCGGTTATTTCGATATTGCAGACAGGTACTTCAAATTTATTTATATATATGGATAAGGGACTTTGGCTTGATGGGAAGTAAAAATGATGAAAATTTTAATGATTAATTAGATTATTTTTATTATTCATTTAAATTTTAATGATTATTTGTACATAGTCAAAATCAAATTAATATATGAAACTCTAATTGATATATTCATCATTATCATTCTAACAATCAACTGATGAAAATTGGCATTTCCTAAGGAATCTAGTGGGGTACATTACATAACCTTTCTTCATTGGTTATCGATTCTTCGAGGTGGACGGCCCATTTCTACTTCAGCTTCAGCATACAGCTCGCAGTGAAGGACTACGTATCAGATTCAAATGATGTCGTATTTTTCCGAACACTCTTGAGTTTGATTCAACTAGTCACACTTTTTGTATAAAACACTTACCTTGTTAACAACTTCAAGCGTAATTTTTCCAACAGCTACCGGAATATGTGTGATATGAATTACACCCATTATCTTTATCTCATCGATGTTCATTTTAAGATACTATTGAGAGACGTTATTAAGACCATTGCACGTAGTGCTAATTGTGCTGCATGTGTAGTAATTCTGCTGCATATTTTTAACTTTTAAAAGCCTCTGCTTCACTACTCTCCTAACTGATAGTAAGTGGTTGATGTAGCCAGAGATGGTAAAACGCACTAACTTCTAAAACCCTATTTATTCTTATCTTGAAAACATCCCCATTGTAATCGAATGAAAAGAAGGATGCTGACACTTGGACGCAACGACGAACAACGAAACAAGCCATTTGGATCGAATGTTGGATATGTCGACAATAAAGGTTAATAAATTAATAGCAAAAAAGTATTTTAAAAACAAGCTTTTATAGAAATGCTCTAAAAAGAAGAAAATTAACTTTAAATTAAATCAAACTCATCAATTTCTTATATTACACAATTTATATGATATAAAAGCTTGTCGCGAGATTTATCTGTTAGAGCCGTCCACCATATTGGATTTAGTATGACGTCACTTAGTTAATTATGCATTATCAACCAGAACTCTTCTTTCTTCCTCGCACGACTTCCTAGTGGAATCGATTACCATCAGCGATTTTTTCGGACCGATACGACTTAGAGACCTTCAAAAAAAGAACCTACTTCTTTTTAAAAGGCCGGCAACGCATCTGCAATTCCCCTGGTTCCCCTGGTGTTGCAGTTGTTCATGGGCGGCGGTAGTCACTTACCATCAGGTGAGCCGCATGCTCGTTTGCCCCCTCTCCCATAAAAAAAAACTAAATATGTATGCAAATTTTCAGCTCAATCGGTTAAAGATATCTGCTTTAAAATTCAGTTGCAAGATTTGACCCTAACAAACATACATAACAATTTAAATAAAAGCTTTTAAAATAGAATATAGCCAATGGTTAAAATATCATTCATAGGCAATCTCCGAATGGGGCGATGCCAATCTTGTGAAGTTCAACGCCTCCAAAATACAAGCGTGTCTCTTCACTGCAAAAAGGAGCCAGCTCACCTTGGATCCTTCTTTTCGAAATGTATCACTGAAATATACCGACCGCCTTCAGTTGTTAGGGTTTGAAATATCCTCAAATTTGAACTTCGGGCGATTCATTGAGTCCAAGGCCAAAGCAGCTGCAAGGAAGCTGGGAGTCCTTGCAAAGGTGCGGCGATACTTCACGCCGGGACAGCTGTTTACTTTATATAAAGCGCAAGTCCCGTCGTGCATGGAGTATTTCTGCCATATGTGAGCTGGTGCTGCAAAATGCCACCTAGCACCTTTGGACTTAATGGAAAGGCATGCTAAGAGGCTTATTGATGACCCGAATTTGGTTAAAACCAATCTTACCAGCCTCTAACACAGACGTAAAGTAGCCAGCCTTTCAATTTTCTACAGGATCCGTTTCGGAGAGTGTGCGCAGGAATTATATAATTTCATTCCCCCCTCTCCCTTCCCCCATCGGACAACCAGACGTTCGGCCAGTCTCCACCCTTTCGGTGTTGACTTACCACGCATTCGAACCAAACGGTTCGCCACGTCGTTCATCATGCGTACAGCAAAGGAGTGGAATAAGTTGCCAGCATGTCTTTCTATCCGATCACAGTGTGGGTGTTTTCAAGGCAAGAGTGAATAGACTTTTTTTAAGTCAGTGCGCTTCACCATCGTAGGCTACATCACCACTTACCATCAGGTGGAATCGTAGATAAGCACTGGCTAAAAAAAATATATAGTTAATTTATCATTGGCAAATCTAAGGTAACTGATGATCTCGCTATTGATATCGATATCATATCCTTTCTAGTCCAGTAGCTTGAAAACGTCATCCAATACAGCGGTGATAGATGCGAGATGGTACTCGTAATGCCTCTCGAAAACAACACGATTAAGATCATGGCATGGAATACTTGATAATATTATAATAATTTTATAGCATCCTCGTAGCAAGCATCATTTGTATGATGCCACAGTCTAACGTATGTCTTTCTTAGGCTGTGTTTGAGTAAAACAAAATGCCAGGCGCATTTTTTTTGTTAAAAACGCATAAAATACCAAATGATTATTCGTTTTATTGCATGAATATAATTATTTTACTTCTTTATTCAGGCAAGTTCGTCAAATGCTTGTAACATGATTTTATTTTTAGTGGTTTCAAAATTAAAAACAGTAGGTACTGTACTGTACTGGCCCGCATCACAAGCAATAAGTGAACGCTTCACGCTTATTAACTCCGATCAATTGGTGGTTTTAATCGACAAAGTCGCAAATCAACGAATCGCTCGCATTACTGACTTCAAATATACATTCAATGTTTATCGCTTTTTGTCATATCTGTCCTTTGCAAATTAAAATTTATTTTGAGTAAACATTTGTTTTGCAAAGGACTGATAGATTAACTGCTAAGATAAAAAAAATCGATATAATATAAAGTAAACATACAAAATTTTAAATTCCAATATGCATTCAAATAATATATATTTAAAAAAAATCATATAATTTAAGCTAAGAATACATCCAAGAAGGTCTTTGTATTGTCCCTAAGATTACAAGTGTAGTAGCCTTATGTTTAATAAATTTAAAATATATCACACGTGTAGCTGCGTTACGGCTGCAGCACGAGCTGGTCAATTCGTCATTTCATTCAAGGAGGGATGACAGTCTAATATAAAACCAGCGTAATACAAAATAATACTGCCATATTTTGTATGGTTAGTGATAGAGACTGAACAGCCTATTTCTGGTAAAGATGCTGTTTATATTAGTCCTCAAGGTGACAAGTAATTCTGATTATTAACTGAGAAAATCTGTTGATGACTTGCACAGGCCTCACAGGACCGAATTTTGGTCACAGCAGTCACCCTCAACGGAGGCTAGCCATTGACACAGGACAGGATTATAGTGTCCAAGTGTATGCACAACACAACACAGATACACTCTCTACTCCTGCACTCTCAGTCAGACTAGTCCGTTAAGACACGACACGACCGGAGAAAGATCAGGCGCAGGACCAACGTCTTGACGTGCCTTCCGAGCCACAGAGGTGAGGCACCCCGAGAGGAGGTAAGAAAAATAGTTTTCTTTAATACATTTGATCTTATTTATTAAAATAATAATTTATTTTAAACAATATAAGAGCATTGAAATGAGTATTATGAATAACACTTTCGAAGCAAAGTAAGTAAAAGTGTAACTTAAAATAATATTTTATATTTATGTTATAAAAATATTCACGACTGCTTATAAAGCTAATATACCTCCCCCATAAATTGCCGCAAAGCACGGTTCTGAGCCACCTACACTCAACAACTCCCGGCATGTTTTATCAGATCGTCACTCCATCTAGTAGGTTGCATAACACTGCGCTTGCTAGTATAAGGCTGCCACTTAAGGACCTTTCTTCCTAATCGATTGACAGATCTTTGAGCTAAATGATCGCCCCATAGTCACTTTAGTCCACTAATCCACTGGGCTATGTTGTTCTGTGGAAATCCTTGATACGCGTATTACGTTGAGAAGATGCATTCCGCGGAACACACTGGTCGGCGCGGTCATTCATGGCGCGCATGCCAGGAACACGTATTCGATACGCGACTCTATACTTATGGGAACACTGCCTACTCTCAAAGTTATTCACGAGCATGTACCTGGAACAAAATGTGTAATTTTGTATAAATCCAACTACGACCAAGAGATTAACCGACGAATCCAACTATACTGGACCGCGTTCGGAAAATAGAGATAAATCTTCTGGTTCAATATACCTCAGAACCTTAAAACAAAAGTGTACACCAATACATATTTAAAAATAAAATTTAGTCTTGCATTGCTAGCTGTACGACTGAGCTCAAAGTCACAAGGAGCTATATAAAAATATAAAAATGACATAAGGTAAAAATTTAATTTGCTATGTCAGCAATCAAATTTTCAACTCAAGAGTTCTCTAATTCCCAAATTACTCTAAATTTATTTAATTTTAGTACATTAATAACAATTAAAATAAAATTATAAGTAAAATAAGTCTATTCTCGAAAGTATACAAGAGTTGGTATAAAAATAGACATTAAAGACAACGATAAAAAATTTAACTCAAAAGTTTAGTACTAACCACTTTAGCTTACATTTAAATTAAATTAAATGTTACGTAAAATAAGGCCATTCTCAAAAAAGGACTCATTAGTTGACATAAGAAAAGGCACGAAATTCTAATACGTAAGTGTAATATGTATTCTCTAAAACGACAGCAAACGAGAGGTGAGATCAATACTCGAAGCATGCACTTAAAGTAATGGTTTCCAAACAGCACCGACTGTTTCTGTTCCATTTTTGGCGGGCGGTAGAAGTATTAAAGATTCACGTGATCAAATGTCCGGAACGACTTTCGCACACCATCCAACTAGGAACCTAATATTAATGTTGTTCTCGAAATGTGCTACAGTCAATTTCAATTTGTCTCATCTAACCGTCACTGCGACTACCTATTATACTTTAAAACAAATATGTGTATTATGTTCTATATAACAAGACTTTTATATTTGTAGGTTAATTTTAGTATAATGTGATTAAAAGCGTAAGAGGATCCATCGGCACAATTTATCCCGTAGGTGTTAAAGCAACAAGGAATTAGTAAAATAAATAAGTTTTGGTCCCAGCGTTCATTAATAAAATGACAAACGCATTCGGAGCCCCGGCGATATTTTATCATTAGCGATTAGAAAACCATCTGGCCTTCGTGGCGATAATATCAATTAGTCTTTAAGAAGCCCTATGTTAAGAGCTGTACTAAAAGCTGAAAATTTTAAGAGCCATTTGACAAAAACTAACTATCGGCCTTTACCTTGTAATAATGACGCCAAAAATCTTTCACTACAGTGCGTCGTGTGGGTGTTGTTAAGAAGTGACTGTGGGAAGAGCTTCATGACTTGGAAAGATGACAGTTTGATCATGTCGTATATGGTAGATGTAAATGCACTGACTGGAGACGGGGAGCAGTGACATTGGTGCGAGACTTCTGGTACGGCTACCGCTGATCTATTTGTGCAAGAATGTTGATTACAGTGAATCCTTCCTATAATATAAAAAGGCTACATAGAAAAAGAAGAATTTTATGCCATGTTCCACAAAATTTGAGTAAAGATACATTGAAATATGGTTATTAACGTTGCCGTTGTCAAGTGTCACAAACTAGGTCTGTTATTGACAGTGTTATGTAGTTTTTAATCTCCTTTTATATTATGCATTCAGCACACGCCTATTCCTTGTAAGGCTCCGGGTTGCGTTCCACTCCACTCGGCCCGCGTAAGCTGAAAGCAAAGCGAAACTTTCCACGCAAAACTAAGTTTTGGATTTTTATTGCTTTCGGCGAACGTGAGACGCAATAATATTAAAATTTCTATTAAACTTAGTTTATGTTTTCATTTATATTTACGATCAGGAAGTACGCAGTAAATTTAAACCTTGTGATATTCTTATTTTTATTTAGATTTATCGACAAATGGAACGGAATCTAAACATTTGAATCATAAACCAATAAATAATCACTACATATAGAGTATGCAACTTTAATTAAAATATTACAATAAACGACTGCAGTGATCTAAAAATCATACTTGCTCGAAGAGGGGAGGGTCAAGAGTACTCGGATACCTAGACGTGCATGTATGAAGAAGATGATGAATCTGAAAGAAGCGAAAGAGGTATGTAAGGATCGTGACACTTGGCGATCTGTTCTCTCTGGCTACCCCGTCAGGGATTGTGCGTGACGATAAGTAAAGTAAAGTAAAGTACATACATAATAGTGGCATGTATCGATGATGTGATTGAGAAGCTCAACCGTGATCTCAATTGTATTTTTAATTGGTCAAACAGATTTGGTATTAGGGTTAATCCATCAAAACGTCAGGCTATTGTGGTCGGTAGTTCTCGTAGACTGACTAAAATTGATATGAAGGCGTTACCTCCCATAATATTTAATAATGTTACTGTTCCGTACTCAACAACTGTTTAAAATCATGGCTTAATTATAGACAACACCCTGAGTTGGCGACCGCATATATATGCAGTGAGCAAAAAGGTCACTAACACTGCGTTATCTGTATCGTCTCAAGAATTTTTTACCGTTAGGGACTAAGGCAATGCTAATACAGACTTTAGTGTTGCTTATTCTAGATTATGCAGTTGTTTGCTATGCTGATGCCTCGCAAAAACTTCTAAACAAAGTGGATCGACTTCTCAATAATTGCATACGCTTCATTATCGGTTTACGTTAATACAACTACATTTCCTCTTGTAGTTCTCAGCTTAAATGGCTACCTCTCTGCTGTTATGTATGTTTCTGTCTGTCACACTAGCTTTTTACACAAATCTTTTACTCCTCATGCGGTAAGATTATGGAACGAATTATCGGGTAGTGTACGCGCAGCCACGAGCAAGGCATCGTTCAAACGCTAGCTCTGGAAGCAAAGTGCAAAAGTTTGCACCCACAATATTATCTCTGCTTAGCCTGGAGGTAGACTGGTGGATTTGGTGTGCAAATAAAGCATAAATAAATAAAATAAACATATTTCATAATATATAACAAAGGGAATTACATAACGAATCACGTTAATAGTCTTTTTATCTCTACATAGTACATTTAAAACAATGTCGCTTCCCGTCGTTTGTACGCTTAGATCTTTAAAACTACATAACGGATTTTGACGCGGTTTTCACCAATAGACAAAATGGTTTAAAAGCAAGGTTTATATATCACATATCGTACATGCATATTATATATTATATAATTCTTCTGTCCATGTGTATGGGAATGAACTCCTTCCAAACAGCTGGACCGATTTATATGAAATTTTGTGTGAGTGTGATTAAGTTGATTAGAGAATAGCTTACAATCACATTTGTATCCGGTAAGTGGCGGTATTGTCGAGATCCAGAATAAGGCAATATATTTATCCTCGATCAAAAATCTAACTATAGAAGCGTTGTCACCCCTGAGGACTAAGCTAGAATACCTCATTACCTGTAAAAAGGGTCTCCGATTCTGTTCACTCACTATACGAAACACTATGATGCTATTATTATACACTGATACTCTGTGAGAGCATGTCCCTTCCCCAGTCTAAGTGACTACGTGTCGCACCAACAATATAGCTGCAGCTAAACTCAACAACTACGCTAATATCTACTCACAAACAATAAGTTTGACGATTTACTTTTAAACGCAAACGTTAAGTCTGACTGAGATTTGAACTAAAAACTCGCAGTGCAGTAGACAGACATATATTAACAACTGGAAAACGCGGTCGTCATCAATAGTACAACATACAGTAAATAATACATTTTCAAATGTACTGTAACCACTAAAAGAACCTTTATGTCTTTATAATTTAAATATCTTTGAAATATTCCCGAAAATTAACTTGCGCCAAATTGCGTCAGAACATTATTCATCTCGAACGCAATTCGTCTGCCGGAGACGTGCGTCTCTGTACTTTCGCTAAAAATGCAAATTTCTATCGAAGTAACACCACGCCCTCTCACTGTACAGATACCGCGCCAAGAGCTGACACAGGGGCTCCTCACAGGGGCAGGAGACGACGCAATAGGGCTTCCAACAATTTTTCACCAAATAAAATGAGAAAGACACACCCCT
The DNA here is from genome assembly GCA_033319125.1 of Parnassius glacialis. Lineage (NCBI taxonomy): Eukaryota > Metazoa > Arthropoda > Insecta > Lepidoptera > Papilionidae > Parnassius > Parnassius glacialis. The sequence goes on along the minus strand of JAVANC010000013.1, from coordinate 32,708,564 downwards.
GTGACGGGATTTCGTGAGCGACTGTTTTTCATTGAACTGATTACAATAAACGTGCTGCTTTATTATTGTCTTCTGTAAGTAACGTTTTGAAACAAAATGAATGTTCAAAATAGATCAAGACTAAATAGATTATTCGCTTTCGGATACATAATTAGGATATTCCGTCCAATACTTTCTAGAAGCTTTATCAGACAGACGCCTAGTTATTATATATGTATATGAAATAACGTTAACGCCGTTGACTGTGGAACATGGTCTTAATATTTATCTCTTTTCTCTTAAAAAAATAGTTGGAAAGTAATATCCGTTTTTATATCTATACGTACTTATATGTATATATAATAATTAAAAATTAAAAATTAAAAATTTTGTACAGCCGACTAAATATAAGCGACTTCAATATAGGTTATTTAAGAATAACTCAATAACCATTAGTCTGACCTTGATCAAATTTATATGGGACCACACGAGAACTATCAGCTTTCATATAAAAAAAGAATCATCGAAATCGGTTCGCCCAGTACAAAGTTATGAGGTAACACACATAAAAAAACATACACTCGAATTGAGTACCGTCTCCTTTTTGGAAGTCGGCAGAAAATTTGCAGTTAAAAGCTAGTCGCTAATATAATCCATCCGAAACAGTTGACTTACAGTTAATAGCGGGGTTTGTACAAAGTAAAGTGATAATTTTCGAAGCTATTAATACATTACGAGTGCACTACACACACTATCGTAAATCAGAAGTGCAAACAGTGTATTAATTACAAATGCAAACACCGAGTGTGTTCCACCGCAGCCGTCTCTATCCAGCTAATGATTTGCTTTTCAGCTTTGTTCAGCCAGCAGAAATAGCCGCAAAGGTCCTTAAGCGTAATTTGAAAACGATAGCAAACTCAAAATTGATTCATGTGACGCCAGTGTAACCAAATTTGCGGCTTTGTTCTTTTACTATCTTAAAGGATTTCGGTATCCCTATTATTCAGCGGTCTGCATTTTGACATAATGTATGAACTTCTTTGCGGCCGACTTAATGTATAATATAATATAAATAGTGAATAATATATCTTTAGTGGGCATCGTAAGGGTAAGATCTAGCCATGAAGATAAATTAGATAATAATTTATTGTACGCCAAAAAATAACATACATATTAACAAAAAATGAGAAAAAGAAATGTGGTACAATGGGCGGTCTTATCGCTAAGAGCGGTCTCTTCCACACAACCTTTGGATGGACAGGATTGCAAGAAAACAATAAAAACGTGTGTGGTTTGGCGACAAAGATAACATTATCTTTATTGAAGCCATAAAATAGAAATATAGAATGGTATATAAGTACATAGATAAGATAAATAAATACATACATATTAATATATATATATATATATATATATATATATATATATATATATATATATATATATATATATATATATATATACAGGTAGGAAGGTCTCTTGTCTTCCGATTAAATATCACATATGAATTAGAGCTTATTGCAAAAGTAAGTACAAAATAAAGACGCGAGACGTCTGATGGCTATTTCAATTAATTCTTCGTATTGGGAGGACCGCAAATCCAGCAGTGGCATAATAGACTGATGTTAATGATGATATTGTATAACACATAATGACAATAGTATATGATATTTGTTAGTTGTAATAAAAAAAAGTCTTAGTTTTAATAATAATATGTTGTATTTACTTTTAAGATTATTAGTAAAATTTTACAAAAGTTGAAACAGAGACGCAAAGGATTATTATTAGTTAGATTATTATTAGTAGTTTTAGACATTAATGTGTGTATTAGTTATATATATATATATATAAATCAATGTTAACTATAAATTAAGAGGAACACTTTACTCTGTATCAAATCGCAGCAGTAAAGTATGTCCTCTTAACAGTAACTAAATTAAAAATATATTGTGTATAAAACAGCACCTGTGTTGAAATTGAAAATACACTCCCGTCAATAGTGGTGTAACAATTGGCGGAAAAAAATGATGATATTGTTGTATTATTTTATACTATAATAAATTGAAATCCTAAATTTTGTTGGAGTACCTTCAGGTCCTTTATCTGACTTCTGTTTGCCATGAGTGGTTCATTCTAAAATAAATTTAAAAATATAGAAAGGGACAAAGTTTTTTATAACACATATACATTCACACATACATACAGTCTTTGGAAACGGATAAATATTGCACAGCATTTATAATGGTATATAATGCTGTTTCACTCAAAGCTGTTGTTAGAATAATACGCAATAAATCTTTAAAAAAAACATACCTTTTTTATTTCAAAGTATCCATTAAATAGTAACAAATACAATGTAACTCATATATACTATCTCATAGCTTCTTTTAATTTCATCACCATTTCTCGAGTGTATAACGTTGTGGTTTTGTAAAGAAACTGAAATAAAAATGAAAACCAACTCTGTCATCAAAACAATAGTATACGATTGTAGTTGCGATTACAATAGTAGGCGTGGAGACATGCGGGCGCGGGGCTCAGTCGGCGCAAAGTGAAATCGGTCCTTTCAAAACATTTTACTGTAAAGCTTCAAACGTAAAAAAAATACCCGTAAAGTATAGGGAGTTTGACGTTTGTTATGACTGCAACCTGTTTTAATTCTAAATTTATTTTTATCCGTTCTCCGAATACATGTGGGGAAATATATTAAACTAAAGCTGACCAAAATATTTGAACCTTCATTATAACTTTTAAGCGATAAAGTTGAAAGTGTTTTTGCGGTAAATTTAATAACTACGACGATGTTAATTCTATTTTATACTCCTGACTACTGACAACGACTAATTCTATTTTATACTCCTGACGACTGACAGTAGACGTAAGTCACAGGAATACATCTCCGTAAATAAAATGGTAAAAATTTATACTTTGAGATAGCTAACCGCTAAGAGCGGTTAGTCTATTTTTCCTGATCAAGTCTCATTTAGATACGAAACACGTGTCCTATTATCTGAGTTGTGAGTTTGATAGTGTTTAGGTTAGAGTGATGTTAGAGATAGTGGTTTCAACGACAGTGCACGCATTACGCAATTACATTTTTCACGAGGATTTTAACTAACTGATTTTCAGATCTTTAGTTATATTTTCCTTGAAATAGAAATATTTTTTGTATTTCTTTGCTATCCCGCTTAGATCACGGTTAATAAAAGTACCCATAGGGTAACCAACAGGACCCTATTACTAAGCCTCCGCTCTTCGTCCATCCGTCTGTCTGTCAGCGTGTCAGTCTGTCTGTCATCTCATGATCCGTAATAGGTAGACAGTTGAAATATATATTTCTGTTGCCGCTATAACAACAAATAATAAAAACAAAAATAAATTAAATATTAAAGGGGGCTCCCCTACTAGAAACGTGTTTTACGATGGTACGGAACCCTTCATGCACGAGTCCCATTCGACTTGGCCGGCTTTTTGACATACATTTTGAGTACGCTTAAAAAACTACATTTAGATTTAAAACAGGTTGCAGCCATAACTAACACAATATTAGCAAAATAATGCGTGATTCTATTAATTGCCCCAAAAATGGTATCCAATTTCATACAATTATTATCATTCATCGCAGGATGGTAGGGACGTAAGAGCATCCATCAACCCCCTTCAACCTGTAGAAATAAATCCGAAATTATCTTGACGAACAATATCAATAGGCGGCAGTAGCCTAATGGTAGGGTGCGGACAGCAAATTCGGAGAGTCGTGGGCCGAATCCGCCATTTCACTACTGTGGTGAACCATTCTTAGCACAAGCATTTTTAATCATACTTCGACTGGTTAACGGGAATATTAGTAATTTTAATAGTATTTTTTTATACAATAAGGATGACAAACGAGCACACAGTCCACCTAATGGTCAGTGGATGCTGTGGCCCATAGATATCGACATTTATCCTCAATTAAGAATCAAAACACAAATGCGTTGTCAGCCTTGAGGACTGAGATAGAATACCTCGTATCCAGTAAACATGGTCTCCGGTTCTCAACACTCACCATACGAAACACTATTGTGTTAGTTGTAATACAGCAAAATAGCAGCTTAATGCAACAGCATTAAGCTGCTATTTTGCTGTAATCTTTAGAAAAATAAAAATTGAATTCACGAATATGAAAGTGTTAGGCATTAGACTGTTTACGAGCTGATGAAAAGGATGGGAATCATATTCATACTCTTTTAATTTCAGTCATACTAAAATTATTCAATACAATAAATAAAAGAAATCGAAAAGCCTCTTAGATCCATTTCCGGATCTGCGAATATACTGCATCTAATATGCACGAATATTCGATAGGACTCTCACCTTGCTTTAAGTATGAGGAAGCTATTTTAGTTTTAATACAGCAAAAACACACCAAACTTTATAATTCTAATATACATATATATATATATATATATATATATATATATATATATATATATATATATATAAAGTTTGGTTTTTGTACAATTAGTTTTTTGTGCCATCAGCACCTCATCTAAAGTAACGAAAGTATAGTTAGTTACAGCTTACTACGTCCCACTCCTGGTCACCCTTCATTTCTAATTATTGCATCAATTTGTCCACTGTGCCAGTCCAGCTAGTACAGTTCATGTCTTCAAAATATTAAAATTTCTCAGACGCACAAGTTTCCTCACGATATTTTTTCACCGTGGCACGTGGCAAAGCAGCACTTAAAATTGCAATTAACAATTTCATGCAGTGTACATTAAGTTGTGCTGACGGGGATCAAACCGGGGTGGTAACCCAAATAAATCATAAAATTATTCATTACATTTGATCATGCTAGTAGATTCATATAATATTTGTAATTTTCGTTAGTTTTTATAATTTTTTGACATATTTTGCACGATCTTTCTAAGCAAATCTAATACAGTTCATTTGACGATGAACAATAATGTATATGAATAACTAATAATGCGAATATTTTAAAAGAATATCAGTAATCTAAGGTACTATATCTTCATAGATCAATCTCAATAATGATTCAGAAAATATTTCACCGTCATCTTAAATTTATTATCAAGGCATAAATAAAGTGATATATCATAAATTTTCTTAGTGTATTACTAACCTAATACAAAGCAAAGTTGGCTTTAGAAGTGGCTTTTCTACTTGCGAACTGCATTCGATCTATATTTATCTGCCTCATGCAACATCCCCTTTATCTTTTAATGTGATCGTATCTTCACCTGCACAACATAATGTACACTGCAAACGACGAGACTTTTCAAAGATCATGTACATTTTATATCTTTGTCCTCTTTTTAAAGACGACAAACCTTGCAATATTCTTAATTGAAAGCACGCATTATATGGTCCTATTTGGTCCTTTATAATTAAGTTACTTTTCTAGGAGGGACGATCTGTCAACTTTATTAGTGCCCTTGTAGTGGTGGTGTCGACGAGTAAGGGCTCCACGCACTAGCATATAAGAAAAGTGCTGGTAGGTTGTCCCGTCACGGTTCTCTGAACGAAGTTATAACAAAGACTTCCTCTATACATATTCCCTCGATTTTAAACCCTTGTGGATTATTTAGGGACAATAGCAGGAGACCCGACGATAAGACTGGTCACTTGGGAGAGAGGCAATGCCCTAGTAAGGGATGCTACGTACATAGAGCCTTTGACGGCCTCTCATTATAGTGTTACTTCGTTTAGAGCTGAGGCGGTATAAGTGGCGGCTGAGATTATTTCCTCACTCATATTTAGCAAGAAAACGCAGACAGCGTTCGTTACACTACTCGCAATGTAGTAGGAATAGAACTATATATGATAAATTATGTTTAAGTTTTTCAATATGATGAATAGCGTACATTAATTTCATGGAAATAAATGCATATTATTTCTGTACAGTATATAAAATTATTATTATTACATAGTAAATCTGGAAAAATTAAAAAATCTTTATGTAAACTATAATGGTTTTCCGTTTTAAAATATTTTTGTAATTATTTTAATATAGTGCCGGCAAACCTTCTTTAGTTTTTGGCTTTAGAGCAATCGGGCCAAAGTTTAATTAAATTTATTTTCGAACGTACTTATTTGTGCCGTAGTCCGTACTACATATTTGGGCGTTGGCCGTAGATTGATTGCATTTTACAGGCGTCATTGCATAGAAAATATTGCGAATTTGTAATTGGAAAGGCCACGCGTCGCTCGAACTCAACGCGCGACGCCTGCTGATGACGGCCGTTGACAAATAAAATGAGTATGACTGACGATGAATATTTGTACCTATCGGCTTAAATGCAATTTAATATCAATTGTTTGTGTTTAATGCCATTGATCGAATTGTTTGTGTTTTTGTTGTCGTTATTTTCATGATGTATATTATTATTAAACAAACTGCAAAGTCGTCACCATCATTTTAATCACAATATTTAATTACAAATTTGGTACCTTTAATAGAGTCTCAAAACTTGTTCGCTTTACGGTTTTAATTGAATTTTTTTTATTGTTTAAACATGCACAAAAATGTAAATTTGTATATTTTAAAATAATAAATATATTTCATATAATTTTTGTCATTAACTATACGTACTTAAGATTCGATATTAATTTCAACTTAATACCTATACCTGTCCTTGAGAAAAGCGTAATACCGACGAACAGTCGAACGGACCGCAGTCATCCGATAGCTGTTCCATTTTTTCCTTTTGAGAAACCCAAAAGAAAATAAACAATAAAAAGAAACACTTTGTCGTATTTTACTTATGATCGTCCTTACGCTTTGAGTTGGACCACGATGGCTCTTATGGATCGCACTATTCGAAGTAAGCACCTATTCTCATGTTGTAGACATAACGACTCCCCAACTACTAAACTGTATGAGACCAGACTTTAAGTAAGAACGTGTATTCATTAAGTTCCTTTTCATATCTTTCGCTGATCGATATATTTCTGTTACATATTTTTATTTTATGATATGAATTGTTACGATAATATTTATTTATTTAAAACTATATTGTATTACATACCCCATATAAAGTTACAAAATCCACTGAGGGTAATGATTTCATTTGAAATTCATCAACCTGTAAGAACTTAGCCCAATGTTTGTTTTATTTTTAGAGGGTTATAAATGATTGTCGGTTGCCAGTTGGAGGAGGTGCGAGAGATTGCGTCACTCTAGCGGAGCGTTTATCGCTGGTAGCGGGGTAGAATTGAGGGTATATCGAGAAACCCCCACTCGTTTGTGCAGTATAAAGTTCAGTGTGGGTGCCGAGCGCGAGAGATTCCGCTGAAATCAGTCCGCAGAAGTCATTCTACGACTGCTGAGATAGTGTCATGGTTCTGTCCACAGTGGTGGTTCTCCTGGTGCAGGATGATGTTGCTCACAGGCTGCCCTATGTTATGATGGGTGAATTTGCTTTTGGTTTGCATACTTTGGTGTTATCATGTAATTATATCACCACCCCGGAACAATTACACCAGTATGTAATTATGACGGTATGGTCGTACTGTAATTGCTCTAAACTGAATGTATAGTACGTTACGCTATCTTATTATGGATAATGTTGAATTGAGTAAGCAAGAGAGCAAGTTGAACATCGGCTCTTACTATCCTGACGTATTACCGAGATGAAAATTGGGATCTCCTGTTGTATTCCCTACAGAATTGAACTTATCCTGTTATATTACATTAACCTTTTCTGTTGTATTACTACATGCTCAATCAGTAAAAATGTTAATAAAATGTTAAAATGTATACATATAAAGCTGTGTATAGCAATGATGCTGTTGGATATCTCTGATAAATAGTCCGAGTAGTTAAAAAAAGTGAGATAATCTCATTTTTCGATGTAGAATAGACAAAATTAGGTTATAATCGTAGAACGTAAAACGTTGCAAGAGAGTTAAGAAGTTTTTAAGAAAATGGATTATATTGGCAAACAAGTGATAAAATTAAAAATTTTGTACAACCGACTTCAATATAAATTACTAAGGAAAATTCAAAAACTGCTGGTCAGATCTTAATCAGATATGGGACTTTATGAGCACCAACTTTCAAATAAAAAAAGAATCGTCAAAATTGGTTCACCTAGAAAAAAGTTAAGAGGTAACATATATATAAAAAATAAAGTCGAGTACCTCCTCCTTTTTGAAGTCAATTAAAAAATATGACTGATATCATTTATAACGAGCTGCACTTTAACCTATACTATGACTGTTCTTATAATTATATTTACATGAAAATTTAAAAATGTGCACCATCATCATAGACATCATTTCTATCACAGCCCACTTCAAGTCTACAGCTGAACATGGATCTTCCACAACTAGCAGTTCTTGCCATATCTTACCTTTAAAGTCGCTCGACAAGCTTGTTAATAACTATCAAGAAGGATAAGGTTATAATTAACAGAATCAATCTTGACTTATCCACAAAGTCATAATTTATTTATATAATTTGATTTCATATAATTTTATGTCGGGGAAAAAGGATCTTCGTGTTTTATATACAAAATCAAGACAGTTTAATTATATATAATTATAATATATTTGTGCCATTTTGTTCGATAACTTGTTGCCATCTTGTAGGTAGTGACATAATGACGTTGCTGTAGAAATCTTGGGATTTTTGATTAATAAAATGTGAGTAGTAGTTTTGACAGTCCTCTCTTGATGTCAACCTAACACTACCCAAAGAATTCCAAAGAAACCGAAACAGGTGAAAATCTGAGAGCGCAAGGTTTGAACTATATGGTGGATGCATTAGCACTTCCCAACCAAGCTCTCTTAATTTTAGGTGAGTGGCCAATGATGTGTGTGGTCTGGCGTTATCAGGATGAAAGACCACTTCTTTTCTGTTGATCAATTCCGACTGTTTTTTCTCAATTTCTTGCTTGAGTCTTATTAGTTGTTGGCAGTAGAGATCCTAATGGATGGTTTTGCCCGGCGGTAAAAACTCATAATAAATGATGCCCTTCCAATCCCACCATACACACAGCATTACTTTATTGCGTATTAACCCGGGTTTCGCTACAGTCTGTGGAGTTTGACTACCCTTTGATCATGATTTTTTCGTACGTTCTTGTCGTAGGTGATCCACTTTTCATCGCCAGTGATCAATCTTTTCAAAAATGTTTCGATTTCATTACGGTTCAATAGAGTATCGCAAATGAGTACACAATTCATTAGATTTCTTTCAGTGAACTCGTACAGTATCCAAATATCGAGCTTTTTTGTTTAGCCAGACTTTTTCAAATGTGTCAAAACTGTTTTATGGTCAATCCTCAATTCCTCGGCTATGTTGTAACTACTAATATACCGGTCTTGCTCCACTTTTTAGGGTACCGTAGTTACACAACAAGGAACCCTTATGGTTTTGGCCATGTCCATCCGTCCGTCCGTCCGCGTCAGAGTTGTAGTTGCTACAAATGTGTAATTTGGCATAATTATAGATATTAATCACTCCTAGAAAACTGTGAAATAAAATCTTAAAAACATTTTTATTTTACGTACTACCCATACAAGTAAAAGGATAATTTTTTTTACCCGTCTATTCCATCATGTGGGATATCTTTGGATAGGGCTTTCAAAAACTTTGGGGGTGTGAAACAACATCTTTTCGATTCAGGGGTCCGTTTGCAAAATATTTGCCTTTAAATTGTTATTTTTCATTAGACTCATATGTCCCCCCCCCCCCCCCACCTCCACTAATTAAACCGCTGCTTTTGGAAATGTGAAAAGTATACACAATAGTAGCATCAATAATTTAATGAAGTTAAAAGCAAAACTATCACAGCTAAGTAGAAATAAGAAGTTACCGATTAATAGTCGACTAACTTATAAAATGCACTTGGATTAGTAAAAATTTCGTTACTCCATAAAATAGACCTAAAACTAGCTGCATTAATAAGTTTGTAAACTGTTAAAAATAAACCTTTTATGATGAAAACATCTTATATGCTCTGCATTACTACTATTAGATGTACTTTAACATTTGTGGGATAAATAAGATATTATTATCAAAATTGAAAATCTTTTTTAATCTTTTTTGAATACCACTCCTTTATAAGGCTGATTTGAAAATAAGTCCTTCAGTTACGATCTTCCTATTTGGACTCATTTTCAGTCGTTATAGCGGTCAAACCGCGAAATCACTTATTATGCTCATTATCAAGTAAGCCCACGTAATGTGACAGGCAACTACGGAACCCTACCTCTACATTGTGCGTGGCCCGACACGCACTTGGCCCATTTTTTTTCAAAAATGGCATTGACTTTACCCGTATGAGGGCGACTAGAGCGAGCTGCATCTTTGACATCAAAATTCCTGGACTGAAAATGCTTGAACACAACTTTTTGCTACTCTTACTGACACGGCATTAGGTCCATAAACGTCACAATTGTTTTTCGCGGCTTGAGTCGCCTTTTGCCTTTTTTGTAATAAAACTTCAGAATGTATCGAATTTCTTCGTTAGGTTCATTCATTTTTGCGGACAGAAAAACAATTGAAAATGCCGGGAAAGTGTTTTTTACATTTATTTTTCTTTTTCTTAATGTCCTATTAATATTAAAACCAGCCAGCTTCAAACACTACAACCAAAGAGATTTTTCGTAGATTTTATAGAAACAAAATACGAAGAAACTTTTTCCCCGACCTATTATTATAATAGATATGAAAATTAATTATCTACGATTCATTTGAAACATAAAATGAAGGGTATTAACTGGTTTAAAGAGCACCACATTCCCTCCCATATTCAGGGCTAATAATTTTTTGCGCACCAGATGTCGCTAATTGACAATGAGGTAAAGTGTTTTTGTTACACAATGTAATTTAATTGAGAAGTTGTTTTTAATAAAAGTTTATCAGTTTCTAGAGTATTATATTAATACATAAAATAATGCGTCAGTTTGCTCTTTAATTTTTTGCACTTTTAAAAAAAATATTTTTCTACTTTTATGAATATCTGTGGTTTTGTTTATTTATTTTTGAGTTATTAATATAAAATATACCTAAAAGTACAGAAAGAAACAATAACTTTTGCATTATCCGAACAAATTAACTTCCCTGCTATGAAATCTGTCAAATGTTATATCTCACTTCTAGTGGCGCCGCCCTGGTGGCAGAAAAAGTCGTGGATCTCATTGCGTACACTATTACTGCTACCATTAAACTCAACAACACTACCCCCGAGAGCACTACAATTTTTAACACACACCACCGCCGATAACGCGACACTTGTTTTGCCTCTAAACAAAGCATCGTCAAGAGATATATCCCATCTTTAAATATAATTCTTCTCTACGTGTGTTTGTCACTGAATTCCTCCTAAAAGCCTGAACCGATTTTGATATTTTTTTGTATGTGCTTGAATGGACCCCTGGATGGTTTAGATTCACTATTGGGTCGGGTAGATGGCACACTTATCGAGACTTTGTTGGCGAATCTCTAATGCATTATATAAATTACGTATATGCAGTATGTAACGGTTAAATAAAGACACAATATTTTATATATCATACATTATTATTTTATAGATCGCCAGAATAATTTTCCAACTTTAATCTTTATGGGTGACTTGTGTTCAGTAGTGATCTTTTAATAGACTTTAATGATTATCATGATAATGATGATTTTTCCAGTTACACATACAGACTCATAAATACAATAATTAGGTACTAATATGACTCACATGACTAAATATTTCCTAAATGTAAAAACAGTCTAGTTCCTTGGATTCGGTCCAAAAGTACGCAGACCTTGGTGCAAAGTGTCTTTGTTTCAAATTGAACATCTGAATAATATGTATATATAATATATATATATATATATATATATATATATATATATATATATATATATATATATATATAATATGTATATATAATATAAATATGTATATTTCATGTTAGTGTTCAACGTGTTATGAAATTTGGTATACATAAAAATATATTTTTCTTGATATGTATTCCTTTCATACCAAAAAATATATTTGTTCAAAACTGACATATATGAAACTATCAAAAATGACGCGTTGAAGGGATACATAAATCTACAGTGTAAAGCATGGCATCCAGTCAAAGTGTTAGCTTTTGGAGCATCCAATGAGTCATTTAGTTGCATGCAGCGTATATAAGCCATTGAAACGTTAATATACCAGCAACTAGTACATATTACTTTAATTATATAATCTAAGCTTCAAGGGAACTTCGTTTAAGCGATTTATAACTCGACTTATATGCAATCGGAAACATGGCCACCACACGTATAATCAGTAGGTGTTCTGTGAGATCGTGCTACGTTGCTGAACGTGCCCCCTTCGTTTATTATCTACAACCAATACCAACTTGTAGCATAATTCCAGCATGTACAAAAATTCAATATATTATACGACATAACCTCAAAATTATTAATTCATTTTATATTTTTTTTAACTTATTATAAGCCAATGCTTAACCACAATTCCGCCTGGTGGTAAGTGGTGATGTAGCCTTAGATGGTAAATCGCACTGCCTTAGCGTAACAAAAGCCTATTCACTCTTGCCTTGAAGACGTGTATTCGGACGGAAAGATAGACGCCGGCAAATTATCCCACTCCTTTGCTGTACGCGTTACAAAATACGAAGCAAACTGTTTGATCCTAATGCGTGGAATATCGACCACAAATGGGAGAAGACCCGCCGACCGCCTGGTTGTCCTATGGTGGAAAGGAGAGGGATGTATTAAAGCGTGTAATTCCTGCGCACACTCACCGAAATGCATCCTATAGAATACCGAGAGACAGGCTACTCTGCGCCTGTGCTCGAGGCTGACAAGATTGGTTTCAACCAAATCTAGGTCACCAATGAGCCTCTTAACACGTCTCTCCACTGAGTCCAACGCTACCAGGTGGAATTTTGCAGCACCAGCCAATATGTGACAGCAGTACTCCATGCACGACGATATATAAGGTAACAAGCTGCCCCGGCGTGAAGTACCGCCGCACCCATGCAAGGACACCAAGTTTCCTTGCGGCTGCATTGGCTCTGTACTCAATGAACTGCCCATGGTTGAAAATCCAACCCCTAAAACTGAAGGCGGTCATTGTACTCCAAGGATACATTCCGGAAAGTAGGAGCCAAAGTGAGCGGGCTCCTTTTAGCGGTGAAAAGACATGCTTGTGTTTTAGAGACGTTAAATCTCACGAGATTAGCATCGCCCCATTCGGAGACTGCCTATAGTGTGAGACTCACACACTCAACCATAGCTCTCTTTCTGACTGGATTTGATCCCGACTGGCCCGGGCACTTGATTGGTATCTCCCCACAACTGCGCTGTCGTCTGCATACTCATGGATACTGGGAATGAGCAGATCATTTATATGCAGCAGGAAAAGATTTGCGGACAGAATGGACCCCTGAAACACCGGCGCTAGTCGCCACAGTATCTAATGAGCAGCCATCGACAACGACCCGGAGAGACCGTTCACTCAGAAAGTCCTTCATCCAGACTATCATGCACATTATAATGTTAGGGTAGGATAATATAATGTAAGGATATAATAATTTAAATAATTAATATTGACCATCAGTGACAAATTTAGTCGTCATATAATATAAGAAAATATAAGAAAAGAGCGTACTCGTTTTTAAAAGGCCGGCAACGCATCTGCAATTCCCTCCCTGGTGTTGCAGTTGTTCATGGGCGGCGGTAGTCACTTACCTGCTCGTTTGCCCCCTCTCCTATAAAAAAAAAATACATGATTGTTATGGTTGCCTCGTCGAGCAACACGCAACTAATGAAATCGTAAATCAACTATTCATCATATAATGACCGATTTTACAAACATTAAAATCACTTTTTCCAGCGTATTTCGAATTACAAATACCTCACTAATAATGGAAAATAAACCAAAATTATTTTGACGTATACAAAAAATGTAACTATAAAATTTTAATTTCTTTTGTGGCTGTCAATATAAATAAAAAGCGCTAAAAATATCGAGCAATGTCGAATATGTTTCGTGTTTAAATAAGCGATAGTCGACAGCGTCTGTGAAAACAGATATTCCGATTTCAGGATAGGGATTATTTATATCGGATGGCTCTTCATCCACACACGGCTTCAACGTCGGCACTCGGTACTACATCAAAAACGATGCACTCCAACTAATTGCATTTTCCCGTACAAACATAACTGGACCGTCTATATTATCTAGATAGATCAACCAATTCATTTGGTCGCATTAATGAAATATTACACGACAATACATTTTGAATAGCATTAAATTTGTATTGTGCTGTGAATAAACAAATTGTATAATTTTATGAGTGTCCTGAACAGTTTGGAAATTAAGTAATTAAAAGGATTGATAAACGTCCCGAAGCTTCAAAAACGTCCATAAAATTGAGGAAGCAAGCGATTTTTTTTAATTCTAGAATTGCTATTAACATAACTAATATTACTTTTTACAAGTCCTGGTAAGCTTAAAATGCTTGAGTTAGGTTGACATGTTCACGACAGTTTTTTTTTTATAGGATAAGGGTGACAAACGAGCACACAGTACACCTGATGGTAAGTGGCTGCTGCGGCCCATAGACAACTATATCTATCCTCTATTACAATTCAAAATGTAGATGCGTTGTCACCCGTGAGGACTAAGATGGAATGCCTCATTTCCAGTAAAAAGGGCCTCCGGCCACCTGCACTCACCAAGCGAAACGCAGAGGTGAACCTCTACTTCACGCTGGTTTTCCGTGAGGTCGTGGTACCACCCCGGTTCGAGCCGGCCCATCCGTGCGACAGCAAAAGCTGCCGCGTAGCTCTACCACTGTTAAAAATAGTGGGTTCGAAGATTCGAACCCACGACCTTTCCAGTTTCCGGTCCACCCCCTGCTACTTGGCTACCGTAGCTAATGTTGTATTAAATATTACAGAAACAAACTTGAAAATAATAAGCCTTGGTAATAGGCGAGTCAGGATTACGCTTAAGATATGCAACTATTCACTTAGCTTAGCTAAAACGATATATTATACTATTCTAACGGATTTATTCGATAAAAAGCGATTATTTTTTAATAAAGAACGCTCCACATAAAACTAAACTCACTCAAAAACTTCCATTTAAGTTTATGCACATGTGTACAAGTTTTACATCAGAAATAAACGCTACGGACTTTGCTCTGAGTTATTTAAATAGAACCAATTAAGCTCAGATATTTTGCAAGGCAAAAGTGTAGAGTTCTCTATTTTCAAAAGCTTTTATGAATCATCGACTAGCACTGTGCGATAAACGTTTATTCATATTTATTAAAACTGTATATAAGCGTAAACTTATTCAGTATAATATAATTATACCAAAAGAAACGGAGGTACATTTAATGATGATAGTTGCTATGGTTGAAAACTTGGTGATAAAAATGATAGGTTTCTAATAATTCTGATAGATGTAGATAATATAGGAAGGTAATTAAAACACAATCATTTCTGTTGAGTGCATTATGGTTACCGTCTTTTATTTTTAATTTTGAAATTTTTTAATAATATTTATATTTCGTCATTCAAGGAATGTTCACGTAAATAACTATAAAATACAGTTTTTTCAGCATTAGACATTATATTGATTTTTTATAGGATAAGGGTGAGAAGCGAGCACACAGTCCACCTGACAGTAAGTGGTTGCTGTGGCCCATACACATCTATATCAATCTTCGTTTACGAATCAAAATGCAAATGCATTATCAGCCGTGAAGACTAAAATGGAATGCCTCTTTTTCCAGTAATAAGGGTCTTCTGTTCTCTACACTCACCATACGAAATACAGCAGCATTAAGATACTATTTTACGCTAGTATTCTGTGAGAGCGTGGCCCTTCGCCGGTCGAGCCGACCCATTCGTGCTACAACCATACAATTAATATAGCTGCAGTATGGCCCTACTGCGTATAATGATATCTGAATACTGGGTTGTTGACAGCATGAGTTAATAGTACAAGAAATATTCCCTTAAACTTTAATTGCAATGATAAAAACAGAAAATCCTTCGTTAGCAGTAACATGAGCCTAAGACTCTGACAGAGCTGAGGAAAAAATAGACTAAACGATCACTAATTACTATACTACTTAATAAACACGATCACACACGAATCCGATATTATAAATTTCTTGATTAACACTTTGGTATTCAACGTCCTATAAAAACAAAGAGGCTGTCGCGACACAAAGAGGGTCTGATATTCTATTATATATTAATGTTAGCGACGCCATTTTCTCCTAGTTTTGGCAAAGATGCAATTTCATTTGAATATTGTGCAAGTCGACTTTAATCCAGTGTTATCGTCAAGGCTTTAAATACAAAGTGCTCATAAAAGTAATATGTTTTCACTCTGTTACCCTGGCTACAACATAATATGTTATTGCTACAAAAGTACACGAATCTTGTAAGTTTAAACTTTCATTTTATCGTGTTATATTATTAATAGAATAAGACGTTACGCTGCTGAAATTTATTATGTCAAATATAAGAAAAATAATTATAGAAGTCCTGCGTGATAAATTTAAATTGCGTGAATTAACTCGATTATGCTTAAATCCCCTGCAAACTGGTTCTTGCCTTGTCGAAGTAGATCCACAGTGAGTCAAGAGGAAACTATAAGGATGAAGTTTTAAGTTGATTTTCTTATTTTCAGTTTGGAAGGAGATGCCTTACCAACCTTCGGCAGTTAACTGCTGGCCTTTATGATCTCCCATCGTACTCTAAGGAAAATTTGCTATAATTGCTATGCCTGACATCTATCATACATAGCATTTATTGTAAATCCATCCATCTGGATTAACGAATGGAATATTTGACGCTGCTCTCTGTAACTGGTCTAGGTAACTTACATCTATAAGGTGGCATAAACATACAGAAAAAATATAATTTTGTATATATCTTTATCTTCTAAAGAGCTAACTTAAAGCCTAATCACACAGGCCGAAGCCAAGCGTGAGCAGGTGCTAGGTGATGGTGTAAGCAGAGGCGACGGATGACGTGGTAAGGAATTTGCATGTGTGTTGGGGTACTTGCAAAATATATAAAATGCGTTGTAGGCTTTTAGGTATGACTGCGGTAGATGAAATAACTATTGGGACTATATGGATGGTTTCTGCTCACCATTGACGCTTGAGTTCTATTACTAAATCTTGATATTTTGTAAGGTTTTCAGCAATGGTGGATTGGATGTTATGGTTGTTTGGTACGGCAATGTCAATAAGGTAAGTAGTTTTGTTATTTTTGTCATACACTGTGATATCGGGCCTATTGAAGTGGATAGTTTTATCCGTGATAATGGTCTTGTCCCAATAAATTCTACGATTATTATTTTCTTATATAATGTCCGCATTATATTTGTAATATGGTGTCATTTTTTGTATAAATTTGTATATGAGCGTAAGATGTTGGTATATTATGGAAGCTGCCTGGTCATGCCGCTGTTTATAGTCGGTTTGTGCAAGGGCTCTACAGGCGGATGTTATGTGGTGTATGTTTTCGGGGCTAGAGTGGCAATGTTTGCAAGTATCGTTGGGGAGTTAGGTGCGCGTATTATGTGCCTCTGGAAATTTCGGGTGTCGATGACCTGGTCTTGAATCGCTAACATGAAGACCTCCCTCTCTGGGAAGAGTTCACCGCACCTCAGCCAGGCGTTCGACGCTTTCTTATCGTCTTGTGGCTGCTGCAGGTCGTGATAGTACCTTCCCTGTTTCCATGAGGTGATCTTCTCTTTTACGTCTGTATTATTATTATTTTGGATATTCATAAAGTAATCTCACCTGGTTGGGCTGAATAAATATATAAAATGAAATGATAAATATACATAAATATACGTTAAATATACTAACATTAATAAAAAAATTAATTCCAGACGGCCGAGAGTTAGGGGAAATTTATATGTTTTATTAGATTAAAGGTTATATAAATAATACGATAATACATATATAAAATTAGATCACATATATGTCTCCTGCGGGGCACAGGCATCTCATTTCGATATGTTCATATATGTAGTTATCATTGGAGGCAATGAGATCTTTCTGGCATTTCCAATAGGCGCGTCTTAAAATAATCTCGGAACAAAATATTTATTCTCTTACGCCGCCACCAAAGTATGGTATAGTATTATTTTATATTTTTTATAATAATAGAGTGACAGTTGATATATTGTATCGTATGGGGCTACAGCAGGCCATCGAGCCCTGCAACCAACTTCAAACACAGAATTGTTGTCAGTCACAACGCACTGGTTGTTACGTTCAACGTAAGCGGTTAAATTAAAACATTACCCTCTTTTTTGCACTGCTGCACTCGTATACAAGCTTCATGATACTAAGACTTTTTGACATGGAAATCCACAGACAAAATTACTGATTCAGCTTTAATATCCTTTATATAGTCCACAGATACTAAAGCCATTTTTTTTAAATTTAGCTTAATTATCTTTTGAAAATGTAAATAACTCATAATTTTTGTTGTCCTAAAAATGTGCGTTGACTATTTATTATAACAAAGATTTTAAGAAGTTAATTAAAGCACAAATATACGCAAAAATATATTAAGTACTGCAAGCATCGTATATTCAGAGAAACAATTAAAAGCTATTCGCGTTTTACGTGAAGGTAGATTTCTCTCATTCTGGGTGTAAGTGCGCCTCCTCGTCGCACTCGTCACGATGTTTCCACGATTTATACTCTACCATATTACAAGCCATTCGACACGTTACCCTATCTCTGTCGGAGATATATGAAAATTAAGATCGAACAGATATAATTTTGTGACTAGTGATTTAAGTGGGTTGGGATTTTATTTTATTTTTACTAAATATTTATACGCATTATTTATTCTGTGGTATAGGTACAAATTTTCAACTTGAATTCAGCGAATAATCATAAAAGATGATGATAACACAAACGCTAAAAACACAAAACAATAACTTTTCAGCTTTCGAAAATGTTAGACATGATTCCTGGTAACGCCAGTTAACAATTTAATTTATAAATCTAATAGAATTCTTGGTACATAACCTTTACCCCTCCCTTCCATAACCCTTTCACTTTCACACAGCGCCACGCAACGGCAATCCACTTGCAATCGAACAAGACCCGCGATCGCTCAAAACCGCTAACAGCACGAAGGGCATTAAGTCCTTCGACCCCGCTTTAATATTAATTTATCACCGGACATTGTGTCCTAATTTCACAAATGTGACGCGCTTTTCACGATTACAATAAGTCGAGAGTAAAGGAGAGTGAACTAGAACTGATCCAGGAGTGCGTGCGCCGACCACGTGGTGACCTGCAGTTAGCTGACGCGTCGGGAAGAAGACGAGGCAGCCCTTCACAAGTTTAGTGCGTGCATTCTACTCTCATCCATTTTCCTTGCTCTGCTTGCTGTATTTACCAACTACAGGCCACAAAACTTTATCGAAGAATTCAAATTACTGGCGCGTCCATTTATTTGGTCCTTCGGCCGGATTGACCATTTTACTGGTCCATTTCGACCTTGGATTGACCTTCCGCCCTTGTTAGGGTGATAAATAGCCCCTAATAAGTGACATAAGTAATTATAATTATAGACCGCATTTTGTTTGGCCACGTTGAGCCTATTTACATTTATTGATCTCCCGCCCTTATTAGAATACTAAAATAGGTTATATTAAGCGACAACAACAGTAATTAGAAAACTATAATTGTAGATTAATATCTATTTCAACCTTTCGTGTTACGTGACAGTGCGTCGTCACTCGACCTTTGACCTTCCGCATTTATTGGAAGAGTACAATCGGCCCTGATAAGTGACATCAATATATACATTGATGACATTACGTCATCAACTTCTAATTACAATTATAGACTATACTGTTAAATTACTTCCCTTATTTACATTATTTACTAATTATACCATATGCCCATCTAAGGCTAAGCTTACACTTCCGCCTATCGAACTTATGACGTTTTCGGGTGACATTCGCTCATGGCCTTTATATCAACCGCTTTAAAGCTAAAAGCCAGCTTTAAACCAACCGTTCATTACAACCCATCACTCACTGACTCTGAAAAGTTATACTAACTGCTAGGCAAACTGACGGGCAAGGCTTTGTCTGTGTGCTCTGGTTTAACTCCATGCGCTGAAAATTATAAAACTTTATTGCAAGCACTCATTGATAAATACGAAGACAAGCGTATGCTAGCCTCCGCGTATATAAATCAGATGTTCGAGTTTAAGCCATTGCAATCGTCCACAGCAAATAACTTTGATTTATTTACTGATAACTTTACAAGTGCAGTGGGCGCTTTACAAAACTTGAAGTTGGATAATCTCGCGGACTTAATTGTTCTGCATATCGCGCTAAAGAAGCTCGACTCGGATACCATTCGATCTTTCGAATACAATCATAGCTCGATAATACCTACCGTTGATGATTTAGTAAACTTTATTAAAACCCGCTCTAAAGTTCTGCAACGCACCGATTCTAGTACAAACTCCAGTAGTCCACCAAATAGTCAACGAGGTAATGATAATAATCGTCGCTGTAATAATATTTCGTCGCCGAAGTATCAAGCATACGTAAGTACGACAAATAGCCGTTCAAGGAAGTGCCTGTGTGATAATATTGTGCACCAGCACTTATTTAAATGTGCAGACTTTAATAAAATGACACCGCTCGAAAGGTTTAAATTCGTGAAGAGTAACAATGCATGTATGAATTGTCTCAGCTTAAGTCATCGAGTATCTAATTGCTCTTCAAACTTTAGTTGTCGAGTTTGTAAATTTCAACATTATGCATTGTTACACTTCCAGCGTGGAAGCGATAATTCTTCCACTGCGCTGCCTCCGCCTTAGCCTTAGCAAGCTGTGCTTAAGGCTGCAGCTCCCGCGCCGACAGCGCCCACATACTCACCACCTCTCACCTAGGGTGCGCGTTCGGACGTCGCTCTGTGTACTTCGTTCACGAATATTTCCCAACATTCACCGCCCCCCGCACGCGCAAGTCGTTCGGATAAGACTGTTTTATTATCAACCACACAAGTCTTTGTACACGACGCTAAGGGAGTGAAACAATTAATTCGCATATTATTAGACGCGGAGTCTAATAGACTCCGCGTCTCAAAGCCATTTTATAACTAAGGAATGCTGTCATCGTTTAGGCGTCCAACAACACGATACCGAATGTAATGTAGTAAAAGGATTCGGTGGCGTAGAAAAAATTGTTAAATCAAAATCGATCAAAATTAAAATTTTCTCACGTTTCAACTCTAATATTAACTTATATATATTCTATATTTCACCGCTCGTTGTTGATGAAATCACCGATCGTATGCCCACCGCTGTGGTAGACAAATCAGTCTTAGTACAATTTAATGACATAAGGCTCGCTGATGAATGTTACGGTGTGCCTAATAAAATTGACGTATTGATGGGCGCATCCCTTTTCCCGCACTTATTGTGTCCTGACGTAATTCACTCCTCTAAAGACTTGTCTGGGCCCGCAGCTTTGAACACGGTGTTTGGTTACGTTATTATGGGTTCAGTACTGACACTTCAAACTAATCAGTCATTAACGTGTTGTGCAATCCTAGAATCCTAATAGCGGGAGACGCTATTGATAAATTAATGCAACGATTTTAGGAGCTTGAACAGCCTCCCTCCGCATCGCCCATTCAGTGACCTTCAGACATTGAATGTGACGAGTTTTATAAGTCGACGATATACCGCGATCCTGATAATGGTAGATACATTGTTGGCCTACCATTTAAAGATGACGTTTATTCTCTCGGAGATTCTTACGAGACTGCTCGACAACGATTCATGTGCCTAGAAAGAAAACTTCAAGCATCACCTGTACTAAGGTTGGCATATGACGACGTCATAAAGGAATATTTAGCCAAAAATTATATCTCTCCCGCACCACCGTACGACTCTCATGACCCCGCTCTAATCTATGTAATCCCACGTTCACGTATAGTCCTGGATGCTAGCAGTAAGACTAGCACCGGTCGAGCATTAAATGATATCCTACACTCAGGGCCAAATTTGCAAGGCGATTTGTTCAATATAATTCTAAATTTCCACCTACATCCAGTCGCTATGACAGCCGACTGCGCCAGCAATTCCTGCAGATAATTGTTCGTGATTCTGATCTTCGTTATCAATGCTTCCTATACCACTTTCATCCATACCACGCACTTGTGTTGTACCACTTCAATCGCGTATGCTTCGGTTTAACTTCGAATCCATACCATGCATTGTACGGTAAGACAGCTTATCGATGACGACGGCGCAAAGTATCCACTTGCGAGTCGTATCGTGTCTACTTCGCTATATATGAACGATATCGCATTTTCTTTGCCCAGTGAATCTGAAGCCAGTGACGCCTATCATCAGCTGATAGGTTTATTCAAGGGTGCACAATGGGACTTAATAAAATGGAATAGCAACCGTCGACCTGTTTTAAATGACCTCAATGATAAATGCTTCTCATAAGATTACAGGAGAAGTAGAGTTCGATAAATTAACACAAGATAAAATATTGGGCATGTATTGGTCGACTGATAGTGACTCTTTTTATTTTAAGATAACTATTCCCCCTGATGTGACGTGCACTAAGCGCTCCATCTTATCTACCATCGCCTTTCTGTGGGACATAATGGGTTTCGTTGGCCCCACGGTCGCGTACGCCAAATTGTTAATAAAACAGTTTTATCAACTTAATTTAGATTGGGACGAGATACCACCACTGCCCATTGTTAAGATGTGGAAGCAATTCTGTGCTGAATTACCAGCTCTTAACGATTTACATATCCCGCGACATGTTGGTGTATTCAAAAACTGTATTGCCACACTTCTGGGGTTTTCGAATGCCAGCGAGCGCGCGTACGGTGCCGTAGTTTACATACATGTAAAGAGAGTTAACGGTAACACTGTCCGGTTGGTTTGTGCAAAGACTAAAGTCGCACCAACAAAACCACTATCTGTTGCACGCCTCGAGCTCTGTGGAGCTGTTTTGCTCTCAAATTTGCTTCGTAAAGTCCTCGAAAATTACTCCTTGGCCTCACAATATCAGTCTATGCCTTTGTAGATTCAAAGGTAGCTCTGTACTGGATAAAGAGTTCGCCACACATGTGGCAGACATTTGTTGCAAACCGCGTTGTTCAGATCACCGACAATATTCCCGCTGACAACTTTTATCACGTGACAGGCACTGAGAATCCCACTGACATACTTTCACGTGGCGTTACGCCAAATAAATTATTTTCAAATCCTCTGTGGCTCCGTGGGCCTCAGTAGACCTCACTAGATCCATCTCAGTGGCCACTTCATACATTAGACAATCAGGATATTGCAGAAATGCCTGAAAAAAGGATTTTGTCGCACACTGTGTGCACATCCATCTGTAATTCTGGAATTTATGAGCTTGCGCTCTGCATCTCTTCTTGGAGTAAACTTCTACGCATAATTGCGTATGTGTGTAAGTTTGCTAAATTATTACCCCGTCGCAGCACTACTGTAGTGCGTTCTGATGATCTCAGTTTCTCTGAGATTATAATGCTCCGCGCCCTGCAAACGCAACACTTTGCAGCGGAATATTTAAATATTAAAGGTAACAAACCTTGCTCACCCGCTTTCAATCGTTTAAGGCCTTTCATTGACAACGGTTTGATCCGTGTAGGCGGTCACTTTTCTAACTCCGCACTAGATTACACTCAAAAATATCCAATTGTACTTCCGCGCAGTGATTATGTAGTGAACATGATCATTGATTATTATCATATTAAAAATTTACACGCCTGGCCCGAGTTGTTATTATCATTACTCCGTCAGAAGTTTTGGATTCTTTCCGCACGCTGCACTGTGAGACATAGAGTCCACAAGTGTAATATATGTTTCCGGCTTAGACCCCGTCCAATTTACCCTTTGATGTCTGATCTTCCCCAAAGTCGTACGCGACAGGTTATTAAAGCATTTACTCACACGGGCTGCGATTATGCCGGTCCTATCGCCTACACTCCTGTACGTCGTCGTGGTATACGCAGCGAGAAGACGTACTTATGTATTTTCACATGCCTCACGACTCGAACTGTGCATATAGAAATCGCTACTGATCTTACTACTTCCAGACTCCTCGCCACGCTGAAACGTTTCCTCTCTAGACGAAGGCCGATTCAGTTTTATATTCGGATAACGGAACGAACTTTAAGGTGCCGCTTTGTATCTTCGCGATCTTTATAAATTTTTAAGCGTCGAATATCGCCCAAAGCTCGAGCAGGAGTGCGCTGAAAGTCGTATTATATATATATATACTAGCTGACCAGGCAGACGTTGTTCTGCCCTTTCCGAACAACCATTTGCTTTCCCGAAAAAACCCCCGGAAATTAGCAATAAAAAAATTGAGGTTCACTTATCGGGATAAAAACTATCCTATCTCTCAAGTTGGACCAAACTACACACAGTCTGCAAAATTGTTTTGAATTCGGTTCTATTTGTTGAATACTTACAGCAACACGTGGTGGTTATACTACTAAATTGTAGCTTATATTAAACGTTTGCATTTTTAACATAGTGCCATCTATAAAATAATACCTTCATGGATTACAAGTCCGTCAGAAGTGGAACACTCCGTCTACGCCTATCGCACCAGGCACGGTTGTAGTTGTAATTAGCGATAACGCACCGCCCCTTGCTTGGCCATTAGCTATTGTTGAGTCTGTTCATCCTTCCAAACATGGTGTAGTTCGAGTAGTAACCGTGAGAACTTCTAAGGGAACCTACCTCTGTCCGGTTGTTCGTATTTGTCGTCTCCCAAAACAATAAACCACGAGTATCTGAATTATAATTACCTATTAAAATTAGTAATTAAGTTTATATAATTATCATCTTATAAAATATTAAACCGCTATATTAAACCTATTTACGCATTTTCTCGCTTGCCAATCAAGCTTAGTAAATCAAATATTAAGCGCATTGAGCGGATTTTCTTAATCTATATACCGCGCTATTTTCTTCCTATAAATACTCACTCTATATACCGCAAAACTATTTGTTTTTTTTATCTTACGGTTGCCTTTTAAAGTGACCCTTTAAGGGCGGGAGGAAATGGTAACGCTAGTTAACAATTTATTTTATAAATCTAATAGAATACTTGGTACATAACCTTTACCCCTCCCTTCCATAACCCTTTCTATGCACGCACGCCGTTGAGGGCGACACAGCGCCACGCAACGGCAATCCACTTGCAATCGAACAATACCCGCGATCGCTCAAAACCGCTAACAGCACGAAGGGCATTAAATCCTTCGACCCCGCTTTAATATGAATTTATCACCGGACATTGTGTCCTAATTTCACAAATGTGACGCGCTTTCCACGATTACAATAAGTCGAGAGTAAAGGAGTGGGAACTAGAACTGATCCAGGAGTGCGTGCGCCGACCACGTGGTGACCTGCAGTTAGCTGACGCGTCGGGAGGAAGGCGAGGCAGCCCTTCACAAGGTTAGTGCATGCATTCCACTCTCATCCATTTTCCTTGCTCTGCTTGCTGTATGTACCAACTACAGTCCACAAAACTTTATCGAAGAATTCAAGTTACTGGCGCGTCCAATTCCTTCTCCCTACAATCGAAACTATTCAGCACGGGTTGATTAGAACGTGTGCGTTCGTCTATATGTGCATACATGGTGACGTTATAAAATGTTCTGCGATGTTGCTAATTACGATATAATTTGCTAGTTGTCATAATCATCCAAGAGAACATCATAATTGTCATTAAATTTATAATCAAACCAAAAAATTAAATGTTTTAACCTAAAACGAATGGTTAAATTACTTTGTTGTATAGAAATCCGTCTGTGTTTCTATCATCTTCTTACATATTATATCTACAAGCAAGCAACGGTGCACTCGTTGCTCTGTTCTATTTTGAAGGGTAAGAAATTCACAATTATATATTACAGCTGTGAGGTATTTTATTAGATTAAAGGTCTAATTGGAATGCTAGCCTTAATGTTATATGAACTGTTAACTAATTTGTCAATCTAATATTTTTATTTCAAAACTTGTAATAAAGATTTTTAATAAAGACTTCTTAAATACATAACCTAAAAACTATTTAAGCTGTTAACGAAAAATAAAATTTTCACATCTTATTATATAATAACAAGCTAGATTAATTATTTATTCTAAAATAAATATAATACAACCATTCTGGCTGGTTCTTCCCAGGACACAGGTTTTGTTTTCTAACCAGTGGTAAATTAAACAAAAGAGTGACTTTCAATAACTATTATTTATAATCTAAATTGAATAAAAAGGTTTCAGTTTCTCCTCATAATAGTCTAAAATATAAACACCATATCCATTCTACGTGATTTATTCTACAATCTACGTATAATTTAGTATAACTGTACCCCTGTCTAATTGTTTCTAGCAAGGCGGCTATATTAAGCAGTGAGACGCTTCCAACTTTATGACTTCTTGAATGAATTAAATTGTCGAACCAGTTCGTTTTCAGTCCCAAAATTACCGAAACGGAAACGTGATAATAGACACAACGACAAACTAGTGAATAACTTTGTAATACAACGTTTTTATCATTACAGTACTTCCAAATATTTTATTTTAGTTAATCGTTAACTACAAAATCATTCAAAAGATGAAACAAACATGTTACTATGTTAATAGGTGAAGTTGTAACAAAGTTACATTTTCTCGTTACATTTTCGATAATATTCGATGAAAATATTCGGCAAAAAAAACTTTTAATAAAATTTATAAAACCGATTTCAAAGAATCAAAAAAAATAATTTAGCTGCTAAGACATAGCATATATGGCGGCCATCAGAGTGGAATGACATCCCTCTTGACATTAAAAAAGCTTCCAACAAGTTTATTTTTAAAAATCAAGTCCGTAGTAAGCATGTGAAAAAATTGTTGCAAGTTTGAACTAACACATCTCTTATTTTCATACACAAATGTATATTTCGTATTTGTTCTGACATAGATAATATTTATATTATATATTGTGTATATATGTAGCGTATGCATGTATATGTGTATGTATGTATTTATATATGTATATATTTGTGTATTTAAGTATATATGTCTACGTATATGTGTGTATATGTATATTTATATGTATATACAATATTTTTAGCGCTTTCTATTTTGATTACTGCTGCATCGCCTCTTGTTTGCATATCTCTGTTTAGCCTAATGGTTGACTGGGATGGGAGAGAATGCCCTATGGCATTAAGTCCGCCATATGTACAACTTTGTGCATTAAAGATTAAATAAAAAATAATAAATATATGTAGAGGAGTTAAAGCCCCAATGTTGAACTTAATGCCGCCTAGAGATGGAATTTTTTCTCCAAGTTCCACCGAAGAATAACCAATTTGATAAAACAATAAACCTAGCAAGCTAACAGCATAGCAAAGTGGCGAAGCAATCAGCTTTGTAGCGGTTTCTAACGGTTGCCGTTGAGCAATCAGTTTCAAAATAGGAGGTTCAGATGCCTGGGTGATCAGTAATCGATTGCCGAAAAGAGAATTTGAAAATTCGAAACCGAGATAATCGTGGGACAGACGGACAGATGGACGGACAGACGGACAGAAGGACAGACGGACAGATATCGTGAAATATTGACTTCGCAAGCTTCGCCACTTAATAATTATCAAAACTGGTTCTCAATTATCTAAGATATCGCGTAACATAAATTCAAAATATATTAAAATTGGAAGAGAACGAGAGATATTTATAACATGTGGCAATCATAGTGCTGTCTATTAAAAAAATTAAGAAAATAATTATTAAAAATTAAGCTTTCAATAAAAAGTAAAAGAATAAAATGATTTCCATATAATAGCTTCTAAAGGCGGTGTTCAGACATAGCTTAAATAAAAATATAAGCGTTTATTCTTTTTAATTAATTAAAGTTCAAATAACTTCAATTCAAAGTTTTGAATGAAATAACGAATATCTCAAGCTCAAGGTAATAACTAGAATGTCGCCTAAATAGTTACGCTAAAAACTTAATTTTTGGGCAAAAAAAAAAGAATAGCATCTACAACTTCTTAGGTCTGATTTTGATTAAATAGTGGCTCCGATAAAAAAATATGCGTCTGCAATCCAAAAAAATATTAATTTATTTTAAAGGTTTAACAATGTTGATAATTTTATGAAATAAATGAGGCACTCAATTCGACTGTATGTTTTTTTTATGTGTTACCTCATAATTTTTTTCTGGGTGAACCGATTTCGATGATTCTTTTTTTTTATTTGAAAGCTGGTGCTTCTCATGTGGTCACAAATAAATTTGATCAAGGTCTGACCAAAAGTTTTTGAGTTAATCTTAATAACTTATTTTGAAGTCGCTTGTACAAAATGTTTAATTTTAAGTTATGCCAGCTCAAAAACATATTATTAAACATTGCCTAAGCGTCTTTTGGAGGATCATTAAATCAATTCTCAAATATTCCTTAATTAAATGCCATGAAAAACCTTACTAACTTGCAAAGCATTATACTCATATTAATCCTTTTACCTACTTGACTAAAAATATTAAATATTTTACCGAGAAGTGCCCGCATGGTTTATTTTACTTTCTATATAGAGCTCTACTTTTCAACGAAGTGGAATTAATAAAAACAAGGGAGTTCATGAAGAAAAATGTCACTGCAATGCAATGTTTTCTTGTATTCGTAGTAAAAGAGAGGCGCGGTTAAACGTCAGTTCACTAATAAAACTATTTAAGAGTTCAGTCTGTAGTTGACTACGTTTAACTACCACTAAATACTGACGCCGACTATAACTTATTAAAGAAGTACGTTCGTAATATAGGAAATTCAACTTGCTAAAATCACGGCTTTGTGGGAACTTACTTACAATACAAGGTTATTTTTCAAAGAGT
The DNA here is from genome assembly GCA_033319125.1 of Parnassius glacialis. NCBI lineage: Eukaryota > Metazoa > Arthropoda > Insecta > Lepidoptera > Papilionidae > Parnassius > Parnassius glacialis. Next base: position 32,679,657 of record JAVANC010000013.1, on the reverse strand, counting down.
AGCCAAATTTTAAACTCAAGTTCAAATATATAAATAATGATATAACAATATTGCTCAGTTTTGAAAATACGAGTAAATAAGGCTACTACTTTTATTTGAAATTATCCCAAATTGAATGTGATTTATGGGCAACAACGTTTTTGCCTACCGATTGACCATTAACATAATGCATTACCAAGCATTTTGACTTTAAAAGACAAAAACAACAGAATATTTGAAATTATTTTTAATTAATTTTTCTTCATCATTTGCCTATATTACTTATTCTGAACCTTCTCTGCAAATTTGGCCGGTTATTGCAAAATAACCCTTTATAATATCTTATCTTAAAAGTACATCAAAATATTATATTCTATATCATTACTATATAGTATGTACTTTTGTATGTTCTTTTTAATACTAATGATAAATAAACTTTTGCCTTTACGAAAAACTCACCCATTAATTAAAATTATTAATAAGTAATGAATTAATTTACCTTCTCCAACTAATATAACTGATGAAATTTTGGATCATATTCATAAAAATGTTTTATTTATAATTTTTGATAGTTTAAATTTATATTCCACTTACTCTAAACGTTATCAGTGTCAAAAGTTTTTGTTCTATACTCTTCTCGTTTCTGTTATTTTAGCATGTGATATTTTTAATACTTTAAAATCTTTAAAATTGATATTTTTGTAGAGTGCTAATCCTTGGCAGGTGAATAAAACAAACGCAGTGCTAGACATCTCGCATGTTTTATGCTGCCCGATACCAGTATGAGTATTTTACGAGTACCTACGAATATCTATCGAAAGCTATATAAGATATTTGTTTGCATTTTATATACATTTATATTGTCTTGTTACACTTTTATTTTTTTATTTTTTATTATGGTAAATTTGATGGATAATAAAAAATACCGTGACGAATATCCAATGTACCATAGTGAAATAGCTGATTACGTAGGAACCGTGACATAAACAGAGTCGGAGAGTTTTCCATTTAACAAATTACAATTTGATAAATTACAGGATGCACCGGTCTATAATTTGTTGAATTATAACGTGAATTATTTCATATGAAGAATAAGTAATTTCAATGAAAATTTTCTTTTAATTAAAATATTTAAGAAATTAGTCAATATTCATTATTATTTATATTCAATTTTATACCAATCACATACTGACTGTTTATATCACTACATAATAAACAATATAAACAACAATTTTATAAACCTGGTACAATATATATTATGAATTATTTTATAACATTGTACCTGACTGTCATGAAAGCAATTTGTTCTAAATATAATATATTTAGTACATAACTGGTGTAACAAATAAATGAAGCAGAGTGTGGTTGTACTTAATAAAAATGTAATACAGTACAATAAAAGCAATGCGAAGGAAAGAAGGAAAAAGTATGAGACAAAGGATTTGAATAATGAGTATTGCAAGACGCTCCTTCAGCTAGATTTAATTAATCACGATAACATCTAGTTATAATTGCTACCTAGAAAGATTTATTAATAATTATAAGTATAATAAAATAAGTAAGAGCCGTAGCAACTCAGCAACTAAGAATTAAAGACTTTTAAAGGATAAGGGTGAATGCTTTAGCCCGTAGACATCTACTCCTCGAGTAACAATGAAAATGCAGAAGCGTTGTCACACCTGAGTACTAAGATGGAATGTCTCGTATCCAGTAAGGGTCTCTGGTTCTCTACGCTCACCATACAAAACACAGCAGTATTAAGCTACTATTTTACGATGGTATTCTGTGAGAGCGTGGTCTTTCACCGGTGAGCCGACCCATTCGTGCTACAACCATAATATAACTGCTCCATATGAATATAAAACCGAGCAGAATTAAAGCTTCCTAGGATAGTTCAAAATTCTTACCTACTTTAATAGGACTTTCACTCGGTTATTGAAAACAAAAAAACCGAGCAAGTGTGAGTCGGGATTCAGCAATGAGCACGAACGGATGGACAGACAAACAGGCATTGTGTCTGAGGTGATTCCATAAGTTTACCATTTTCCAATTTTGGTAAGCGTTAAAAATTACGTATGTAGCTTTGAAAGACGAAATGGTTATTATTATGTTATTAGCAGTTTGTTTAATATTAAGTAGGTACTAGGTACCCACATTTTATTGTTAGAAATGAAAAATTATATTAATCAAAATATTTTATAAAATAGCTGTCCATTAAAATTTATAATTATATATTTCTACAAATTTCCAACTCTCAGTATTTTTGTTCCCTTTTTGCTTGGTTTTTAGTAGTTTATCATTTCGTTTTATCGTATGATGAAATCTAAGCCTTACATATAACTTTTTTAAATAATCTATTGGAAAATAAGAGCACGGCATTACAAAAGTACTTTAAGTACTTTATCAAGGTAAGGAATTATTATTACTCATAATCAAATTAACAACTGATTGTTTTTTTTTTCAAACAATACACATAAACATAGCTTAGCACTACATAGCATCTTGTGTAAGAATCAATTGATTGCGTAGATTGTTCCAATTGTGTAGTGTGTGAGGATGTAGGAATGACCTCATTATATTCAGGCGTTGTTTGTAGAGACTAGTGGTGATGTTGCTGCGAATGGTCTAGTCGGCTGTGATGAAGGCACAGTTTCATAGCTGTAATCAGAAGGTGTATACATAGTCCTAACACAGAGGGCTTTCTTATGGTGCTTAGAGAGTATTACCTGTATTTAATCCGTCGCATTTATACTATCGATCGGCGGTAACTAAGTAGGAGTGTTACATGTCTATCAATTACATCATATTCGTCTTCTGATGCACTGGGAATAGACATCTTTAACCCTTTCACTGTCCAGTGCACTTAATAGAGATCATTGCTATTATATATATTCTTATATATAGTCTTACTATCGTGTCTGAAAACCGGCCATTGAAAGTGTTAAACTGTTATTTAGTTCTTTAAGTTCATTCACGGCTGCTTTAATGTCAGACCATTCTGGTTTGCATTTATAATTTGACCTTGCTCTTTTTGGTGGATTTATTGGTTGTTTTACAACAACGGTGTGACTGCTATTGCTAAGAGTATCACGTTCTTTGTTACTAGTTTAAGAAGTATCTTCAGACAGCTCGTTTCCTGGCGTTAATGCACGATGTTTCTGAAATTTACATTACTTTTTTTTCAGATACCGAATATGAAAGAATGGCAAGATATATAAGTAGGATTCCGTTCTAGGTGCAATTTTGGTACTATCGATGGAAAGTATATAACAATTATAATATTCAAGCACCATCAAACTGTGGCAGTCTATATTATAACTAAAAAGGAACAAATAGCATAGTGCTTATGGTCGTCGTGGATCACGATTATTGTTTTAGATATTCTATATATTCTATATAGGCTCCTATGGTCGTAATGCAGATGGCGGTGTATTCCAAAACTGCTCTTTATATCCTTATCTAGAAAATAACTTGTTGCGTGAAGGTGGTATTCTAGTTGGAGATGACGCCTTCGCTTTAAAGACTTACTTACTAAAGCCCTACTAACAAACACCAATTTATAATTAGGAACCTCTTTTCTTATAATTAGGATCCAAACAATTCCATAAGTTGGTTTGATCTTTGTATAGCTCCACAAACTTTATATTTTGTTCGGAAGTCCATCTATCCGCCATTTTGTCAAACGAAACAAAAACAAACGGAGAATTCACCAGACGCGAGCGTACGAGCAACTATCTGTATGCAAAGATGTGCGAGCCGACGTCCGAGCCGCGTGCAAGTTGCTTCTTGTGCGTGGTATGGGGGAAGGCGAGTGGCGAGCAAATTAAAAAAAAATTGTAGTAACTCGGATGCGAACTACTGGCCGACTCGCACATGACAGTAACTCGTATGATGCGGTCACACAATGCGAGTAGCTGTACCACAGTAACTGACTAGCTAACTAACTGGCTAGCTCGCACTGTGTAACTGGCGTTAACTTTGTCAGCTCACTGAGCGGGCTCAAACCGGCTTGTACCCTAGCGGGTGCCGATGCACCTGCACCTTGTCGGTGACAAGACACGCGCACATAGCTGTTCGTGTAGTGGTGTTTTCGGGCACGGCAGTAATATGAAGCTTTAATTCTGCTTAGTTTTACATTATTGTTTCTATATTATTATTGGCTCTACCATGTATAAACCACGTGCTCGCGGTAAATTTTACAGTACGAGAGTAACCCGGGTCTTATCCACGCTAGCACCTATGACATTGTCAACTGCAATTTCAAGTATTGATTTCCGGCGTGCTCATCCTTGAAGGGAATTATCGTGAGGAAACCTATCTAAGGAATCAAAGTACTTCGAAATTAGCATGGTGTTCTAACTGCTCCAGAACTCTCTTAAAATTGAGAGAAGATCCGGAATGATTGGAACGATTAAATCCTGTGTAAACTTTAGTTTTATAATAAAACAAATAATTCTATCATATTGTTGAAGTAGGTGAAGGATTAAAAATGGGAATGAAATACTGCAACGTGTTATAATGCGCTATATAATATTTTGACTCAAAACTTAAACATATTATCATAAAAACGGCCACGTTTAACATCGCATATTTTATGCCAAATACATAAATAGTTTTTATTTAATGTCTGGCTATATTTGGCGCTAGTTTGTAAGAACCTAGCTGTGCTCGGTTGGTTGGGCGTGCTCTATCTGTCATCTCGGTAGCGTCACAACAAACACGGCGGGTTACCTCGGCCCGTTTTATTGGGGGCCCGTGCCGACCGTGCTAACACCCGAATCGCTAATCCGATATGCTAATAAAATAGAGTCTATATTATTTTTTATTGGATTTAAAGTAAACGATATCTTATTGATGAAAAGTGTGTATATATATGTACTTATAGTAATCAATATTAATAAAAACGTTAATGTTCTTTTGTTATCTTATCTCCGAATGTTCTTCATCGATTGTTTGGAATTTTAACACAACGTTGCATTCAAATACGTGCGTATTTTTAACTCGCTTTTATTAGCTTTGCATGTATCTATCTATCTATGTAATGGAATATTTTAATGCAATTTCCACCAACTTATAGGCGGCCGATTGACTTAAAAATTTGTAATCGTATCAAGAACCGATGAAAGTACAATAATTTAGTAACTTTTTCCTATTATCCTGATCAGGATAACCAGGATAAAGTAAAATAATTATTAGGATAACCGCAGCTCATGATCAATGCGTGTTTTTTAAGTTTTTTTTTAAACTCTTTTATTATTGTTATATACCTAATATAGATTGCATTCAGATTTTATTATTTTCTTTTTTGGCACTAAAGTAACTTATATTGTGAGTATTCATTATTTTGGACTATAAATGTAGATTTTGTTTATATTTTGAATATACCGACACATATCCTACCATAGCTATGAACCATCCTCTATCGATCAACTCGTTCAAAAGTTACACGATCGCTAACAGACGCATCAACGATTTTCTAATCAATTGTTATGACAATGAACGAAATTTTATTGATTGAATTGGAACCTTGTCATTCTCCTCGTAACCATGGGTGTAGCAAAGTACTCGAAACGTCGAGAAATAAAAATAAATCGATAACGCGATAAAATCCTTAAAGAATATTAGTTGTATTCAATTTTGATATAAGAAATGATTATCGAAGTATTTTTTTAATTATACAACAAAAATCAATTACCTTATTACATCATGTTCTCACAGTTCGTTACACAAAGAGCTTCAGTTTACTGCGATCATCTCACCAGCGTTTCGTAGGTCACATAATTTTTTGTCGTAGCGGTCCCTTGAGTGTACATATTTTTCTTTGTTTTTCATAGCAGGGTTGCTATATCTTAAGAAAATAATATTTTGATACTCGACTTTTAAAGTAAATGTAATTTATGTATTTAATGAAGTTGTATATAGAACAACAAAATAATTCTGAGTGTAATATTTCAATTGGCAAGTCGAGTGTAGGACGGCCATCCACTATATTAAGTGACACTGACGATGGTCTTGCCAGTAAACATGCAGAAAGTAAATGAATTCAGGTGGCTTAGTAACGCGCTTTTTGACATGAATTTGCGGAGGCCTATGTCCAGCAGTTGACTTGTTAAGGGTTGGAACAGTGATAATGACAATAATATTTCATGTATTTACAAAAAAAAACTGGCAAGTTATGGAAGTTTAAACATAAAATTATAACCAAATTAAAATCATCAACATCAATTATACGGCACAAAAGTAACGTCTTAACTTATATATTATAATTAGTCAATGAATATAATATTCAATAAGTGTACATTTCTCATAAAATTGAAGTGGCAAGGGAACTAAGAGGCCACCGGTAGCTACAGCAGCACGCGGACAGCTGTAATCATCTTCATTTTATTAATTACAGTTTAAACAAAGAAGGCTACTGATGCGTTGTAATCGCGAGAAACTAATACGAAATGCCTCTTAAAACAGGCTCGCCATACCCTTTAAATCGAAACAGAGCAGTGCACGCAATACTATTTCAATAGATAGCAGAAATAGATAAGAGTATAGTACCTACCCATACGGAAAAAGTAAAAAAAATCTTCTTTGCAGAAAAAGAGTTCCACTACCTAGCAAAATTCCAATATTTCCATTTTTTAATAGGATAAGGGTGAAAAACGAACACACACTCCACCTGATGTTAAGTGGTTTCTGTGGCCCATACATCTACTTATATCGTCGATTACAAATCAAAGTGCAGATGTGTTGTCACCCGTGAGGACTTAAATGGAATGCCTCATTTCCAGTAAAAAGGGTCTCCGGTTCTCTACATTCACTATTCGAAACACAGCAGCATTAAGCTGCTATTTTACGCTCGTATTCTATAATAGCATTGCCCTTCCCCAGTCGAGCCGACCCATTCATGCTACAACTATACTACTAATATAGCTGCAGCATGGCTCTATTACGTCAATTTTTTCCCCATTTTCAACTATTTTTAATATTTCATATTCATAGAATTATTAACATACTGAAATATTATTTTTGATTGATAACCTTCCAATACTGACATCGGCAGATTATATGACAGTACGATCCAACTGGACCCAACCCTGCGATGTCGACGCTCGATTACGATTAAGACTGGCTCTGTGGAAATGAGAACGGGCGGCCAGGGACAGCGTACTGATAAAAACTTTCACTTTTTCCGTCAAGTCTCAGCGGTAACATTCGCTGACGGCAATAACGCCGGCTGCGATCTCCCTTATTACGTTACTGTTTGCGTAATTGTGATACACAAGATATGCTTCAATGAAAATTTGTCGTTAAAGTCCCACACTTAATACAGCAAATAAAATATATTTTCCAAATGCTGTTTTAGTTTTCTTACAGTGACAAATAGAGCCGGATAGTTTGGCCACAGTCTTATTTACGACGCTGGGCAATATCGGCCAAGGCAGTATCGGGTATACTAATATCGTTCGTGTGGTAGCGACCGATAGCCGCTCGATAGAATAATATGACGGCCGCGCAACCGTCCCAATGGCACGTAGGCAATAAGCCCCCGGCAGAGAGCCAACGAGTCGTCCGGAAAAATAAGATTGCAAGCGGACGCCACTGATCTAAAGATCGTGCGCCCACATGCGTTCTCCAAAGATATAGGTAGGTTTTTCACAAAGATAAACACTTGCTCAAATAAAATTCAACAATATTACTTCTTAATTACATTTATATAAGATGAAAGGTTTTTTTTATTGGATTGGGTGACAAATGAGCACACAGTTCACCTGATGGTAAGTGGTTGCTGTGGTCCATAGACATTTACATCTATTATCAATAAAGAACAAAATGCAGATGCGTTGTCACCCGTGAGGACTAAGACGGAATGTCTCTTTTCCAGTAAAAAGGGTCTCCGGTTCTCTACACTCACCATACGAAACACAGCAGTGTTAAGGTGCTATTTTACGCTGGTATTCTGTGAGTTATCATATTAAATTGTAATTAATATTTCAATTTTTTAAGAATAAGGGGGGTTAACGAGCACTCAGTCCACGTGATGGTAAGTAAATGCTGTGGCCCATAGACACCTACATCTAACCTCGATTAAGGATGTACACCTTTACTAACATAATGCAAAATGATTACGAGCACATAGTGCAACTGACGGTAAGTGAATTCTATCGCCCATAGACATCTTTATCTATCATCATTCGTGCTGCACCCATAATATACCTAGCTGTAACATGGCTCTACCATGTTGAGAATATTGATAACGTATCTTCTCCTTATTATAACAGGAACATAAAATGTATCATAATCTATCCTATGTTTTAATAGCTATTTTTGTTTCTTTTAAAACCCGTTACCCTCACACTAGGATTTTCTCCTGTATCGTGGAGGCAGTTTACAAACACAAATCGCACACGAACAAACATCCAGACCCGGAACAATTATTTGTAGGCCATACAAATACTTGTTCCGTGCGGGATTCAAACCCGCGCCCCCCAGCGCAGCAACTCATTGCTAAGCCACTGCACCACGGAGCACTGCCACTTAAGTAATAATTGTTATAAATTTTATGCTCGGTATAAAACTGGAGGAAGGACCGTACTCAGAGAATAACAGCGTAAAACAGCAGCACAACAATGCTGTTTTGTGTGGTGAGTGTCGGGAACATTTTATTATAGAATAAGGGTGACGCACACAGCCCACCCGATGGTATTTGAATTATGTGGCACATAGACATGTACCTCTACCCTCGAATAAGAATCAAAATGCAGATGCGTTGTCACCCCTGAGGACTAAGAAGTAATAACTCGTTTCCAGTAAAAAGGGTGTCTAGTTCTCTACATTCACCATTAGAAACACAGGGGCATTGAGCTGCTATTTTACGCTGGTGTTGTGAGAGCTTGGTCTTTCCCCGGTCTTGCCAACCCATTCTTGTTACAACCATAAAATAGCTGCAACATGGCACTACTACGTATGAAAACCTGTGTTAGTACTCAAGGGTGTTCAATATATCTGCATATTAATACTTACCCAAGGATAAAATGAGGTTTCTTTGGCCCATTTTCAGAGGAAATGTCGAGCTTACACTCAAACTCTACAATATCTATTTGTTTAGCACATATATGTCTATACGTACGTACTCTATAGACGTCTAGACTCAAGTTTAGGCTTAGGAGAGGTGTTATGTGTGCTTGTTACACACTTTATAATAAAAAAAATTAAACGTTTAAAGTACAAAATACAAACTGACTTCAAAAGAAAATAACAACTAGAATTTCATCTAAATATTCAGTAATTTCTAAGAAAACGGTGAACATACATACATAAAGAAACATGCATTGAATAAAAAAACCTTCTCGGTTTGAAGTGAGAACTCCTTTAGAATCGTTGTGATTTGAAACTCGATTAAATATAATATATGACGCTGTTACAAAGCACTTTTACTCGAAAGAAAATATTCTTTTCATTTATTACACTAAAATTTAGTCTGAAAATAAGGATTGTAACATTTATTTGCTATAAAGTTAAACTTATCTCATGCTTATCTATATTATCTATACTGTAATATTTCATATTTAATTTAATTTGAAGGTTTCATTTCTGTGTGAAATGTGTGAAATGCAGATTTTATTTAACTTGCTTAAAAACAGTATTTACCGAAATAGATATTACAAACTATGATTAATTATATGTAGAGCTATAATTATTGTACAGTATAATAAAAACATAAGAAACTTTATATAAGATTATCGATTTTCAAGTTTTATATCTTTATTAAATATTATCTATGTCAACCCTTTTAGAAACTTTTGATAAGCGAAGGAGAATCACATTAGATAGGCAGATTGATGAATGCAGAACCAATACCGTAATGCAATCGACTGTCACCGACACCTTTGATGACACGTTGAAATTGTTTATTGCATTTTTGACATTAAATATAAGTGCTCGTCGTTAAAGGAACTAGTGTGACCGAAACATAAAAATATTTAAAATACATAATGTAAAGTCCGCCCATTAAGAAAGCGCGGTAGACTAACTGCTCTATATACCCCGCTCAGAAATAAAAGGAAGCGCGTGCCCAGCAGTGGTAGGTTTATAGGTTGATGCTACAATTTATAACAATTATATACATATATATAGGATAAGGGTAACTAACGAGCACACAGTCCACCTGACGGTAAGTAGTTACTGTGGCCCGTTAACATCTACATCTATCCTCGATTACACATTAAAAATTAAAATGCAGATACGTACAACACTTGCGACGCAAACTAGTATTCTGTGAGAGCGTGGTTCTTCCCCGGTCGAGGCGACCTACAACTATATCTACTACTAACATAGCTGCAGCATTGACTCTACCACGTATTAATTTCACATTTCATTGACACATACACTACCTCATTCTGCCTGCTGCCTCTGCCTGACTGCCTCATTGGTCTAGTGGTTGCAGTAGTGTGACTGCTGATCAAGAGGTCCCGGGTTCGAATCCCGGGTCGGTTCAATCAGTTATTGAGTTTTTCCATCAAGAAATTCTCAGTCGCTGCCCGGAGTCAGGAAGTTGGCGGTGTTTCACCCCCGTACCTCGGAAAGCACGTAAAGCCGTTGGTCCTGCGCCTGATCTCTCTCCGGTCGTGTCGGTTTACCGTCCCATCGGGCTATGAGAGTGAGGGAATAGAGAGTGCACCTGTGCTTGCGCATACACTTGGGCACTTTAATCCTGTCCTGCGCCGATGGCTAGTCTCCGTTGAGACTGGCCGCCGTGGCCGAAATTCGGTCTGGAGGACATTATTATTATTATTACACTACCATCAGTTAACAGATAATAATTAGCCAATATAGTGCAACGCACGCAAAAGATAGATATTCAAGTTTTCAACTTCAACTCCCATAAATATGTTTTATAGTTGGTCTTATTTCAAAAATTGGTTTTTTGATGGTCTCAGGTTTAAAGAATAGTCTTTGTCACAGAAGAAGTATATTATCCTCAGTGCCTCAGTCTTTGCGAAATGGTGAATTTTCAGTCTAATTCCATACTTAAAATTCCACGGGACTTCCTTATTAAAACAGATTCTATTTCAAAACTGATACTAATAATTATAAACTACTCTTTATGATAAAATAGCAATACTTTTTACTTAAAATTTTCACAAAAAAAGACAACTCCAGAACGTGTTACATATTCAAAAAAACAGTCTCGCCGTAGCACGCCTTGTTTCATTTTACGATCTTATCGAAATAATCCGATCTCTTTCGTTATTTACTGCCGCGTTCCCTCAATTCGGAGTCTGACTAGCAAACCACAATACTTGTACGTAACAGGTAAATGTCGATCTTAAGCCTTTAGCTTTAGTTTGCAAATGCCTTGTACAAACTTTTCGATACTACTGCTCACATCCCTCAATTCTTTTTCCAGCCAATCTGCCTGTGACTCATTCTAAAAACTAAACGAATATTTAATATGCGTGAAAATAAATTATAGTAAATATGCTCTATATGTATAAAACGCAGGTTACAAGTTACAAGCGAGCTGAATTGTGTGTGAAGAGCGAATGAATTTTACGCTGGTATTCTGTGAGAGCGTCCCGATCGAACCAAACAATTCATGCTGCAGCCATAATATAGCAACAGCATGGCGCTACCAGGTAATTAATTACTGGTAACATATTACATGGCATTCCATCTTAGTCCCATAGGTGAAAACTACATATGCATTTTGATTTTTAATCAATGATAGATGTAGATGACTATGAGCCGTACAATCCACTTACCATCAGGTTGACTATGTGTTCCCTTATTCTATAAAAATAAAAATAAAATCCCGTTTTACGTTATACAGGCGAGTATAATATACATCCAGCTATTTTCTTGTTTACATATTACATTTTTTTAGAGTTTAAAATTATTAACAAACAGCTACCCAAATTCCTAAAAAAAATATAGATGTGGTTTCTGGGCTCCTTGTACTTTAAATCAGTATGTATATACATATAAACCACTCAGTAGTGCATTCACCGATATATTCCTGATCCTGATCTTAGTTCTCAGTGGTGACAACAGACTTTGGCCTTCCTTGAAGTTTCGATAACACACCCTATTTCTTTTTGGCAGAAAGAAAGTGCCTACCACCCAGTAAAAGCCTTTGTTATTTGATATTAAAACCTTTAACAAAGTTAACAACAAAGTTTAAAAACTTAATCGAAGAAAATATTAAACGTTGCACGCCTATAATATAATTTTTTCCTGACGACTTTCGATCTTTGTCCATATTTGAGACCACAGGTGGACTGTCAGATTACACGAAGTTTTCAACATATTGGACAGGTAGTTTCAGGGCAGCTCTATGACAGAGCTCTTGAAAAGTAGAAAAATTGGCATTATTCCTATTACACACTTTTTATTTATTTACTAGCTATACCCCGCGACTTCGCACGCGTGTTATTTGGGGTTTCAATTTTTTGCGCGGAACCCTAATTATTTTTCTAAAGTAAAAGTAGCCTAAGTTACTCCTTGTGACATCAGCTATCTGCCAGTGAAAATCCCGTCAAAATCGGTCCAGCCGTTTCGGAGATTAGCCGGAACAAATAGACAGACAGACAGACACACAGACAAACACTTTAAAAATTATATTTTTGTTATAAGTACCGTATACACTTTCATATGCATTTAGTAAAAAAAACTGTAATTATGACATTACAAACAGACACTTCAATTTTATATATTTGTATATATGAAACTTTATTACTGGTCAGATACAATATCATCAAAATAACATTTTGATCAAAATGTGTATGTTACAGTTTTTTACTTTTTACTTAGTTACGGACAAACCAGGCCTGCCGCCAACCACGTAAAATACGTAATAGGTTCAAGTTTTTATAGACGTAAATTAATAACGAGCGATGAAAGAAAGAACGGCCTTACGAGTACATCCAGTATAATAAGTAAAAAGTGAATATTAAATTTACACGGATGCAAGATGAATGCACCTAGCAATGATATCGTAATTCATTATACTCTTATTTCCCTTGTTATTAAGTCACACATCCATTCGGCCATTATATCAAAGAACACTAGTTGTTACGTAGTAATAATACATATTCTTTGGGTAATGCGTAAATTGACAATAATTTGTATCTACAGAATATAGGGTCGGCTCGACCGGCGAAGGACCACGCTCTCACAGAAAATACTAGTGCAAAATAGCAGCTCAATGCTCCTTTTATTGGAAATGAGGTATCTTAGTCCTCAGGGGTGGCAAGGCATCTCAATTTTGATTCTTAATCGAGGACAGATATATATCTATGGGCCACAGCATCCACTTACTATCACTTACCATCAAGAGGCTGTGTGCATGTTTGTCACCCTTATTCTATAAAAAAATTACTTTTAATTTAATATATTTATTTTTATAGATGCAAGAATGTCGAACGAGCTCACATTCCACAAGAGCACAATGGTGCTCTTGTGGACGGTGTACCATAATCGATGAAGAGTCATAATGCAGATAAGTTGTTCTCCTTAGAACTGCGATGAAATATCTCTTTACCAATAAAAATAATCCCCGGTTTTTCTCAAAACCATACGAAGCGCAAAAGCCTTACGCTAAAAAAAACATAACGTTGTTATTCTAAGTGTGCGTGGTCCTTTTCTAGTTTAAATTAGGTATTATTTTTTGAAGTTGTTACCAGGAAAGCTGCTGCCTCACATACATTTCTTTTTGCAGTTTGACTCTGACACCTCTTACCACATCCACGATGTGATAGTAGTAGTAGGAGTAGTGAATTATCTTAGACCGCCATTACACGGCATTGCATGGCATGCTTTATATAATTATAATATATATTATTATTTAAATATAACAATTTCTTTTTCAAAACTTCAGCTAGCCTGGCCTCTCTAATAGTAAGTAAGAAATATCTTAATCGTCACATTTTTTAAACAGTAATTAAATTACTAAATAGTTCGCACCTTTGTCCTATTGCCCGTCGGAAAAAAATTCAGTTAATAAAACTGAATACATTAAATTCTAAGTAGCGTATATTGAATCACGAACATAAAACACTTAGTAGTCCACTGTCGCTCACAGGCCCACCCCGAGTATTTTATTTATCACACATTTTCGGTTGGTCTTTTTTTACTCGTGTGAAATTTCCCCCAGGCATATTTATGCGGTGTGCATGGCTCTTACGAATAATACAACATGGTTTATAACATAATATACACTTTAAGGTAATGCAAAAAAAAATAATTTCCCCTGTTGTAATAATCGTTAGTTTTACGTTTTGTTATGGCACAAACATTAGTAAATGCTATTAAAAAAATACAGCTTTTGAATTAATTTTTCGATGTTCATTTATTTTTATATAATTATTGCGTATTTTGATACTGCGAAAATATATATATTCTTAAAGTATGCAAACTTTAGAATTTCAGTTAAAATTTAGATTTTATTTAAATGTTAGCCTTGACCGCCTTGTTTATCGTAGTGATTATGTATTATTACAGCAAATAAACTAAGAATGCCATATCTAAATGCTACTCAAGTTGCTAGGGATAATAATTGATACTGGGCACACCTACAAACATGTGGCCCAAACATTACGAGTGTATCAAAATCTTTTGTACATCGAGTTTTCAAGAGGCATCGTAACGGAGGTAAGGTAAATGGAAAACTGTGGCTTGAGATGTCCATGATTAATTGTTACCATCGTGTAAGTACAAAAAACTGTGAGAAAAAGACTGATTTCGGCCGGAATAAACTCACACTTGCTTGCCAGAGGCCTCTTTTTTACCAGGTACCATAGAGTAGCTCGAGTTTATTTTACTCGCATTCACAAAGATTGGAATGACGAAGCTTGGAGTCAAGTAATATTCACAGATGAGTCCAGATGATGGGAGGATAAAAGTGTGGTGATGCCTGTAAGAGTGATACGCTCAGTGCAACATTATTGGAAAAGATGCATACAGTGAAGGGTCAATATGGGGACATTACCATATCTGACTGAAGTATTTGTATGTGGGGCACGTGCGGAACTCCGCGTCATTACGTGTGAGTCACTAACAGTGGCACACTATGTAACTGAGATTATACAAGAAATTGTAGTTCCATTTGCCCTTTTTATTGAATTTTTTAACGTGGTAAAGCCATGCTGCAGCCAGTACTGCATATTGTGGTTGCAGTACGAATGGATCGGCTCTTCCGGGGAAGGATCACGCTCTTTCACGCTCACGAGCATAAAATAACAGCTTAATTCTGCTGTGTTTCGTATGGTGAGTGTAAAGAACCGGAGACCCTTTTTACTGGAAACGAGGCATTCCATCTCATAAGGACTGCCTCAGTGGTGACAACGCATCTGCATTTTAATGTTCAATTGAGGTTAAATGTAGATGTCTACACACACACCACAGCATATACTTACCATCAGGTGGACTGTGTGCTTATACAGTGATTTATAATATGTTCCCATAATGCGGCCGTAGTTGTCGAATACTTGGTGGCCAGGCGCTCGACCGACCAAAATCGATTAGGAAGACAAAATAAGAAAAGAAATCCTGCTCCTGCCAATTTGAGAGATCTTAAAAACGGATTACAGAAAGAATGGAAAGCAACCTCTCAAGAATGTATTGATAACTTGATTAAGAGTATGCCAAAGAGACTGGAAACAATCCGAAGAGCTAGAAGGCGCAACACTAAGTACTGATTATAATCCACGTTATAATCTTTCCTAATAATTTATGAAAAATGTGAATAAAATGTAGAGCACATAAATGGTTCTTTCCTTTAACTTTTTTTTATATTGGTTAGTTTTTCATTTCATCGTTTTTTTTTTACGATGTTTGCAATGTTAAATTAACGAATAATAAACAAAGTACACTACACTAATAAGCTCAATTGTCACAATATCCATGATATTTTGTTTCATACGCACTTTTTTGGGTTACTCTAAATTTGTCCATATATAGGTAATTTTATACGTGGTAGAGCCATGCTGCAGCTATATTAGTAGTATAGTTGTAGAACAAGTGGGTCTGCTCGACCGGGGAAGGACCACGCTCTCACAGAATACCAGCGTAAAATAGCAGCTTGACACTGTTGTGTTTCGTATGGTGAGTGTAGAGAACCGGAGACCCATTTTACTAGAAAAGGGGCATTCCATCTTGGTCCTCAATCTGCGTAAAAGGACGCGCAAAGGACGTATCTGCATTTTGATTCTTTATTGAGGATAGATGTAGATGTCTATGGGTCACAGCAACCACTTACCATCAGGTGGACTGTGTGCTCGTTTATCACCCTATCCTATAAAAAAAATTTAAGAATAAAATTATTAACTTACTTTTTACATTCCAATAAAAATACCCGTATTCTACATCATAATCTTTACAAGTCCACTGCTGAACTTAAGCCATACCCAAAAAATGGCACAAATCACTGAGCCACCTGCTTAAATCGTATGCTGCATAAATCATCAGATCGTTACTCCGTCTGATCGGGAGTCGCTCAATATTTCGCTATAATAATGAATAATTTTAAATTAATACCGACATGTGATTATATTTCATTGTGACCGTATGCAACTAAAGATGTTACAATAATGGACGAAAAAATAAATGAACACGGTCTCTATAAATACAACTGTATGAAATTTTCCGGCATTTGGACTACTCGTATTTTTCATATAATATATTTCATCATATTATCCATCACTCATACACTGTACGTTGCAGACATTATAGAATCTAGATTATATAATATAACTTGTGTATTATAGACTTTTATAGATTGTTTACTACCTCTCTATCTCCTGTGAAATTCGAATCGGCAACATCAGAAGAAAACTTAAATAAGTTATCCCAAAATTGGCAAGTGTATATGTACAGAAAACTATTTTCAGGAATTGCAATGCTACAGTGTTCGTAATATTTTAAACAGATATTGTATACTTCAATTTTATGTTAATAAAAAAATCAAAAATCTAAAGATTTCAATAACAGGTAATTTCCAGATTTTTTGAGCTTTTAGCTAGCATCATTTAAAAAAGATAAAGCGGGGGAGCAATATTTCATTCTGAAAATACCGCCCGCTGAAATCCGCCGCCTGGGGCCATGCCCCTCTTTGCTACACCATTGGGACTGACCACTAAACCATCTTTCGTCAAGGTAGTTTATATTTAGTGTTCATAAAAGTATCAGAATCGGGAATTCTGGTGTGAGTGAACCCATCTGCAGATTCTGGGTTACACCCGATCACAAATTGTTCGATTTAGGCCTATATTTTAATTATAATTTAGTTACTTGCGTTTAACTGAAAAACGCAAAAAGAAATGAAACACGTAGTAAAACAAATGTTCAAGGAAGTATACTGACAATCGTATACAAAAAAATGTAATAAAGTTTATCGCTGGTACTACATCCGAACCAAACTTCGATCTTACGAGTGTTACACCCGATAAGAATGCGTACGTGTGGTCTTTGTATTTGCACGCATACTTATGACATTGTTATGTGTCGTACATAACTACATCGTTTCAGCAAATATGCAAAGATAGCAGCCGCGTTTTTAGCTTAAAAAGCATTACAACGACGTGACATTAGTCAGAATTCAATTTTCTAGTACATTCATAACATATTTTATGGCAGCAACAACTAAACTAATTAACAATAGAAATGAAATAAACGTAATATTAAAATATTACTAGAGCTCAACATTAAACTATTTTACAAAACAGATTTACTGGAACACTGTCAGTGTTTATTACGAATAGATACAACCCACAAATAACAAGTGCAGTTTAGTTTTCCCCAGAGTTCAAGCGAGAAATTCAATACGCCAGTGCGCGAACTGCTCTCGACTCGTTCCACTACACGTCCAACTGCACCTAATAAGCTTAGACGGGAATAAAGTAAAAATTCCTTCCATTGTCATTCCCGTAACGTAGAAGTGGTAATGAGCTAAGTTCGCCGTAACATCTCGTAACTTACATACCAATCGGACTTCGAGGCTGCTCCTTATATTATTCCATCGGTATACTATATCCTACGAATATCAAAAATCGTACAATTTTGTTTTACAATTATAAATGATTAATTATACTTTAAAGTCTCACTATAAAGTACTGCTCTTCCTCAAAATATAAAATAGTTATAGCATTTTTTTACAAAATTTTATTAATTAATTTAGACTAACTAAAAAAAATCCTCTAAATATTAAAATCAAAATTAAGTTTAAAAAAATTAAACTTTGATTTTGATTTTAATAAAAAAATATAATATATATAATAGATAATATAATAATATAATAGGTATAATAAATAAAATTTTGTCACCATAATTCAATGAAAAACTTCGGTCACGAATATTTAGGTCTATACCTAAATAATAAATTCATTTTCAGAATAGTAGATCTGTCATTAAATAAATTCATCATTACTCAAGTTCAAGTGAAGCCACTTCTCGCCTGATCACCGCCGCAACTTGAGCGTTGAGTTTTCTACAAATTGCCAAAAACAATTAGATCAACAGCATTTTATGTAGTGGTTCTTAAATAACTGAGTCATTCAGTTTTCTTATCTCAATATTTGATCACTGACAATATTTCCTACCAGTTTTGAACTTTTTTATTAGATTATGATGAACAATATGCTTATCATAATTCTTAATATCCTTTGGTCGATACATTTTGGTAATATTATATTGTGTACAAACCATTTTAAACACAGCATTTACCGATTTAATGGGTGATAGCTAAAAAAATTCATCAGTCTATTTAAAACCTAATTATCTTAAACTACGCTCTTATAGTGCTTATAATTCCACAATATATTTAAGAATTCCACTCGATAATTACGCAAAACTATTTTCAACATTCTGTAGCACTAAATTTGGAAATGCATATTTCTATTCAAAGTTTGTGCCAAACAAACGGTAATACGAGGCTTGGGATAACAACTCAACACCTCGTATTGCGGCAATATAACAAACTTAAGCAGGTTTAAATAATATTATACTGTACATACCACGTTTGTACCGCGAAATTTTGCTATCAGCAGATATGCTATTATACATAAATAATACACATAGATTAAAAAATTTTTATTAATTTTAAGTGTCAACAAAATTTCTTAAATTTACAGCTATGAGATCTAGGGCTTTGCTTTTTTTTTCGCCCAGAAGCAAATTAAAGGGCTAGCCTCCGGGAAGCGGAGGAGGGAGGCGGTGAGTGCTCTAAGTATACCACGCAGCCGGCAGCGTGGTTATGTGGGACTCACTGTGATACCTAAGTGCCTACCCACTAAACACCACCTGTGGGACTGGCATTGGCTTGTTTGGCTTTTCTGCCTAATCGGAAGCGACCCCCCTTTAGGGAAAAGGGGGGCGCAGGACTGGGGCTTTACTTGTTCATATGTAATTTATAGTATAAGCTAACATATTCAAAAAATTGGACTATAGTTTCCTTATTATCACATGACGCAACGTGTAAACAGTCACACGCAATAATTTTTCTCAAACTTATTTTCTTACAAATTATCATTATAAGGAAAAATAAGAAACAATTCTATCCATCTCTCCAATGACGCTCTACGTAACGAGTAGCTGTGGTAGCCAGCCAGTTTCTTTTGACGATGCCTGGCCGTTAAGTTTGTAAATGGAATTTGCAAGTAATTTTGCCGCCTCCGCCGACCCTGTGCCCCGCCGCCCGACCTCGCCGTGCTCTCTTGTCTCCGCGTGTCGCTTCCATTACAAATTGTGTTGGAATAAAAATATTCTGCGATCTCTCTAAAGCTGCTAATTCGATAATGAACAAAAATACATTTATAAAGAACGGATGAAATTTGCACAGCATTTTATATTAAATTTATAAGAAAAATTTGTTTCTTTTGAGAAATAAAGACCTCTTTAACCTCGAAGTTACAGCCTAAATATGTCCCACAGCTGGGCACAACAGGCCTACTATCATTTTTCTTTTTTATATGATAAGGTTGACAAACGAGCACACAGTCCACCTGATGGTAAGTGGTTGCTGTAGCCCATAGACATCTACATCTATCTTCGATTGCGAATCAAAATGCAGATGCGTTGTCACCCGTGAGGACTAAGATGGAATGCGTTTCCAGTAAACAACGGTCTCCGGCTCTACATTTACCATACGAAACACAGCAGTGTTAAGCTCCTATTTTACGCTGGTGTTCTGTGAGAGCGTGGTCTTTCCCCTGTCGAGCCGACCCATTCGTGCTACAACTATAATATAACTGCAGCATGGCAGAATTTAGTTGAGCGAGTGGATTAGTTTGTGTTTGATGAGGCTGTGTGTTTAGCAAGGATGGTAAATAACAAGGATATAGAAGGAAGAGTGAACGTAGGACATAGAGGGAATGGGGCTTTTTAGTAAATTATGGGAAATCAGATTAATATATTTAAAGAGACATAGGTATATGTAATATTAGTACATTCGTTAATGTGTCCCTGCATATGGCAGGAAAAGCATGAAAGTATCAATAAAAAAAATTGCTTTGAAAATCAGGTCAGTCAATAAATAATTATGTTAGGTGCGACTTCAAATGATAATTGTACGATAAAAGAAAATGTGGTTTGACGACCATGCTGTGACCAGGATGAATAAACTAATGCTTTTGTGGTTTGAACTTGAAGAATAAATAATGACAAGCAAGAGTGACAAATAAAATTAATTTTGTTTTTATTAATTTAATTTAAAGACATGCTGCAGCAGAGCATGTATATGTGTAGATATATCGATGTGAAAGACGCGAGGCGTGTCAGGATCGTGCAAATGGAAGTCCGTAATCTCTATCTACCCCTTGGAGTGATAGGCGTTTATGACATATTTCATAGACAGTTTATGTTTAAAGAGTTTAATACGAGTATATCCTCAAAATATTTATTTCTCTCACATGCAGATTTTACCCACGATATCTTTCTTCACCTCCGAGCACATGATGAAACAGCGCTTAAAATTGCAATGTTTTTATTGGTGAGGGTTTAATTTTAATGGCGGGATGTGAACTCGTGTTAATCACGCACATATAAACGATAAAACAGTCAATTAGCCAATACTTTAAAGCATATAAATAACAAAACATTATTAACAGAGAAGGTATTATCTACTCCATTAATATACTTCCGTTAAAGGGAAGAAGTGGGCGTGTAATAGGAAATGTTCCGCATATTGACTCCAGCGACGTTCCCGAGATCGCTAAACAATGACACACAGCACCACTGACTTTTACCGTGCTACTACTATACCGCAATTTCGTTTTGATTTAAAAGCTCTGCTTACTTATCTAACCTCTTGTTAATTTACGAAATGGGTTTGCATTATTCCATTTCAATGGATTTTAAATTCAAAATATATATAGTAATAATGTAAAACATTTATTGTATTAATATATAAGTATGTAAATATTTTGACTCGGTAAAGCCACGCTGGAGCAATGCTAGTTAAACATAGCTGCAGCATAAATGGGTCAGCTCAGCCGGGGTAGGACTACGCTCTTACATAATGTCAGCGTGAAGCAGCAGAAACCACACCAACAGCACCATACGTATCACAGCAGTAAAATCCTGTGATTCATATTATATTAGTCGTCGTCGGTGTATCTCTGCGTTTTAAAATCCGCCATATCCGAGACGAGCAAGAGTAACCGACATGAACCATCGTATCAGTAAAATGGCAATGGGCTATCCATATATCTCAACAACCGACAACTGATGGGGAAGAAAGGTTCTCGAGTTGTAACATCGTACCGGTAAGCACGGTGTTGGGCGATTCCCCTATAGATGAAATAACGACCTGGTGAAACATGAAGGAAAACGATGAATGCAGGTGTCCCAGGCCCATGTTTTTTGTGAAATTCGGCGGGTTACTACTCGGTGGTGATTACTAATTAAAACCAATTTTGATGATGATAATAGTTAATAAATCAATAAAACTATACTACTAATAGAACAGAAAGACGAGGCAAGTGGCTAACGAGCTAGTTTTGAGAATATCTGCCGGATATTTTTTAAATTTCCAATCTTACCTCAGCAATTTTCTAACAGTGGTAGAGCCACGTGGCAGCTTTTGCTGTCGCACGGATGGGCCGGCTAGAACCGGGGTGGTACCACGACCTGAAAGTAATAATTGATAATCATTATTCTTATTAACAAAACAGGCCAAGTCTAGTAAGGTCAAAGTTACAGCCCTTGTACATCTTGCTGCTGGGCACTGTAAAGTTAAAATTAAAAACAAAATTACAGCCTATATTCGTCTGCTCGACACAGGCCTCTACTCATTTCTGAGAGGGTTTTAGTGCAAATAAATTTCCGCCGCGCTGCCCCAGTGCGAGTTGGCTAACTTCACATGTCTTCGAAAAAATTTTTCTTCTTATTTCTTAGACATGCAGGGTTCTCTTTTGATTTTGCACCAAATATTAACCATTGCAAGTGGCTGTTTATTGCTGCTCCCATTTCTAAAAAGGTTTAGTTTCTGAGGGTTAGAAAGATGGGAAACCGTGACTTTGAAGTAAAATATTTTTATCATTAATACATAAAAAAGTAATTTAATTTGAATACATTTACTTTTATATTACAACTAGCTGGCCAGGCAGACGTTGTTCTGCCCTTTCCAGCTACCCTTTCTATAAAAATCTTTAAATACGCAATAAAAAATTTTGAGGGTCATTTATCGGGATAAAAACTATCCTATCTCTCAAGTTGGACCAAAATGCACACAGTGTGCAAAATTTCATTGAAATCAATTCAGTAGTTTAGGAGTCCATCCCGGACAAACAACGTGACACGTACTTTTTATATATAAAGATAAATAACCCATTTTCGTCTATAAATTCGTTAGAAAATAATTTTCAAAAAGTCAACATTGAATTCTTTTTAAACAAAATACTTCTTAAAACGTTTCACTCAACCTTTAGAAGATAAACAAAATTTGATGAGTCCGTCAAAGAGAAAAGATAATTCCAAAATCGTGGCCGTAGTCCTGAAGTTAAAATTAGAAGTTCCTCTTAGCGTATAAAGAAATACCTTGAGGCGAACTTGAAGTTTAAACCCTTTGAAAACCGAAAAGCTGATCTATACGATCTACACGGCCGACGAGTATTTACGTTTACCTTTAACATAATTTCTTTACAAACTATTCATTGCCGGAGACAGAATCGCTTGTACTGAAATTCTATTTACTCCATAAGTATTAATTAATTTTATATCTTTTGTAAAGAGTTATAAAGCAAGCAGAAATGTTTTGAGTAATCTTTGTCTGACTTTGTTTTATCCTCCTCTTCTTTAGCTTGTAAGCAGTTTGCAGCTGGACTTTCACTACTTCCATAGTATTTATGAAATTCTCTACGCTGACTAGATGAATTTGCGATATCTAGTGTCTGACCGAAGATCAGATTTTGACCGAAGCCGGAGTCGAAGTCGATTACTCGTATTTTACTGTAACCGTCAGCCAAAGTCAAAGATGAAGGCTTAATTATGCTGAAACTTTCTTCTGGCAAGAGCAACAAACGGAGATAAAAAATGAAAGTACCATATGTGTTTAAATGTTTGTATGCTTAAAAGATGGCAGTAGTTGCAATTATACAAATAATTTCTTTTATTTACAAGAAAACTCAGTTTATTGAAATTAATGAGGGCCTCCACGACTTTTTCTGTCACCAGGGCGGCGCCACTTAAAAGTGAGGTATAATATTTGACAGATTACATATCAGGGAGGTTAATTTGTTCAGAAAATGTAAAGGTTATTGTCTCTTTCTGTACTATTATCTCTATTTTATATTAATAAGATTAAAAATAAATAAACCAAACCCCAAATATTCATAAAAGTTGAAAAATTAAGAAAATGTTAAAAATGTGCAAAAAATTAAAGAGCAAACCACTGAGGCATTGTTTTATGTATTAATATAATACTCTAGAAACTGATAAAATTGATTGAGATTTTATTATGAGATTGTGTAACAAAAAAACTTTACTTCAGTGTCAACTAGCGACATCTGCTGAGCAGAAAATTATTAGCCCTCGTTAAAAACTCAAAATAATCAGCCTCGGAGCTAAGAAATTCAGTTAAATATTAAGTTTGCACCTAATAAACTAGCTTTTTTTATCGGTGTCTAAAATATTGATATAACAGCCATGATGTATTTACAACAAACTACTCAGTTACCGTTGTACCATTAAATAACTTTTAAGAAAACGCGTGTCTTGGAACCGAAGCAAGGGGCGTATCAGCATCGAATTGAATCGAAAAGTTCTTTAAAATGTGTGATGGGGCATAAACGGGAAACTATTGAGGGCTGTTAATTGAAGCTTATTGTAAATGATTGTATCATGGAGCAACTAGATTACTGTATATTAAAAAAAACATGCTTGATTGTCGTGTAACACTCAGTTGGAACGAAGTTCATTTCGTAGTATATTATTATTGATATAATATTATATTATTGATTAACTAATACAAATAAATTAATTACTAGTGTCTATTAAAATGAAGCGTCATTTAAAATAAAAAAATATTTCTTCGTTGTAAGATAAGAAAAAGTGCGACGGAGATGGGTATTACTTCATCTCGCTTCCTTATAACCGCCAAGGCCGTCTACACTACGTCAGACGGAAAATTTTTACACTTTTTCTCGCCTAGCCCCATCTGCTATATTCGTACCACCCGATAAGGAACTTCTTTCCAATAACTAAAAATATACTTTTACAACATAACGCCCAACCAGCAAGAGCGGCTCATAAAAAATATTTTAACTTGGCTAAGTTATCCTTTCCCATCCACCGTGCCACCACTCAGATACATAACCTGAGTTTTGGCACGATGTGCGATGGTATTTTAGCGGCTGGTATTAATCCGAACAATTCCTCAGAGCACTCCACATGGTAAATGCGATAGCAAATGCAAAGAGATGCTACATCTCTTCGCAGCGCCAGTGAATCGGGCCGATCACAGATAACTCGATCGTGGACGATTCAAGCCACCCTGCACTGGATGCGGTCAAGAGAAATGAGCTGGCACTGGGGAGCCCCACGACAGAGATGAGAATAGTATTCCATGTGAGGCCGAACCTGTACCTTGTGAAGTTGCAAGCGATGTGCCGGCGTGAAATACTGTACCGCTCTGTTGAGCACGTCAAGACTTTTAGAGACCAATTTAACCTTCCCTTCCATGTGACTACGAAACTGCTCGTCATTCGATATATCAACGTTGAGGAATACGATACCGGTTGAGGCAACAAGGGGAGTACCCTGAAATTGAAGAGATAAGTCAAAGGGGTTCTGTTTAGCGGTAATCGCACAAACTTGTGTAACAGACACAACTTTTTCCGGTACTCGGGGACGTTTCCCCAAAAGATATTGACATGGCCGGTATGTAAAAATCACAAATGCTGTCGTCCGCATAGCAATGGATGTCACTGGTTTGCAACATATCATTGATATGAAAAAGAAACAGCGTAGGTGATAGCATGCAGCATTGTGGAGCACCAGTTTCAATAGGCTTGTAGTTGGAACATGCACCGTCTGCTCATACTCCGATCTACAAGAAAACTGGTGATCCACTAACACTTTTTCTCGGGAATCCCATAGGAAGGGAGCTTCGATAGAAGTGCTTTGTTCCAAGCCCAATTTAAGGCCTTCGCAATATCCAAACTAATGGCCAGGGCCTCTCCCTTAGACTCCACTTCCTCCGTTCATTTATTAATTAGGTATGCCAGAAGATTACCAGCTGAGCGACTCGTAGCTAAGGCCGCGATGCAATTTTACAAGAACGACCGAACCATGACTGAGATCTGCCTCCGATGGGCACCACAGGTGATGGAATAAAAAAATGCATTCCCTGATATACCACATCCGCGACAGAATCAGCAACAACGTTGGGATCATCCAACGAAAATCAAACCCAAGGGTAGACCACAAAAAGACCACATCTTGTCCCAATCGGCCGACCTATAGTGCCAAACATGGGGGCAACCTGCATAATGCAACTGCGATGGAAGCTTGTGTGGCACTATACTCCAGATCAGACAATGGTACGAGGAGCCAAGAGAAGCGTCGACGGAGACCTGATATCCATCCGGATGAGAGGTCAGCAGAAGGTCCAACAGGAAAAGTGCATGATAATCTACATCTGGAATAAACTAAGGCGAAGTAACCATATACCAAATCAAATAATCATAAACACATCTCCCCGCGTGATCTGTTAAACTTGAACCGAGTCATTCACTGCGGATGGGACATGTGTTGATGAGTGAAGAGTCGGTCTCTGTCGGAATTACCGCTAAGGAATCTATAGAGGCACCTATAGATATGTCACTGTGTACGCGCAGCCAAAGGATGGGCTGGTCCGTATCTTCAAGACTGCCAAGGCACCGAGAACAAATGATGTTCTCTCTGAAGTATACGCAAGCTCCAGCTCTAGGCAAAAAGTAGTGTTCTACTTTGTGTCTAGAGTATGCCTAGAGTGCCTACTTGTACCGCAGGTAGGAAATATACAAATTACATCGTGTTTTAAAAGTACAAAGCCGGCCTCGCCGTCTTCAGACCCAGAGGTGGCTCTACTACCTCTAGTATCTCTAGTGTATAGTGTCTGTCTGTAATATCGAGATAACTGTACTTTATTGAGCTTGGGAGGTTACTTACATGTCGTTAAAATATGAGTAACCATTTTTTTTTTTAATTCTGTCTGTCTCTCCGAGCTAATCTTTGTAAATGTTCACTAATATTAATGAACTTAATATGATTATAACTCAAACATACGCAATAATTTAACTGTAGTATGTAATATTAATTTTTTTTTATAGGAGAGGGGGCAAACGACCATGCGGCTCACCTGATGGTAAGTGACTACCACCGCCCATGAACAACTGCAACACCAGGGAGGGAATTGCATATGCGTTGCCGGCCTTTTAAAAAGGAGTACGCTCTTTTCTTGAAGGTCCCTAAGTCGTATCGGTCCGGAAACATCGCTGATGGTAATCGATTCCACAAGGAAGTCGTGCGAGGAAGAAAACATCTTCTAAATCGCACAGTGGTGGACCGCCAATCATCCAGATGGTGTGGATGGTATCGGGAGTTCTGCCGCGATATGCGTTCGTGAAATTTGGCGGCTGGGATTAATCCGAACAATTCCTCAGAGCACTCCCCATGGTAGATGCGAAAGAAAATGCAAGTGATGCAACATATCTTCGTAGTGCCAATGAATGATGAATGAGCCGATCGGAAAGGGCTCGGTCGTCGACGATTCGAGCCGCTCTGCGCTGGATGCGGTCAAGTGGAAGGAGCTGGCACTGGGGAACCCCTGCCCAGAGATGGGAACAGTATTCCATGTGAGGCCGAACCTGCGCCTTGTAAAGTTGCAGGCGGTGTGCCGGCATGAAATACTGTCCCGCTCTGCTGAGCACGCCAAGCTTTTTAGAGGCCAATTTGGCCTGCTCTTCCAAGTGACCACGAAACTGCACGTCACTCGATATGTCGACGCGGAGGATTCCGATACTGGCTGAGGCAACTACGGGAGTGCCTTGAAACTGAGGAGATACGACAAAAGGGTTCTTTTTAGCGGTAAACGCGCAAACTTGTGTCTTCTGAGGATTAAACTGGACTAGATTTAGTCGCCCCCAGTTCGAGACTTTGTCCAGCAAAGACTCGACTTCAGACACAAGTTTGTTCCGGTACTCGGAGACGTTTTCCCGAGAAATATTAGCACGGCCGGTTTATAGAGCATCACCAGTGCTGTCATCCGCATAGCAATGAATGTTACCAGTTAGCAACATATCATAGATATGCAGAAGAAACAGCGTTGGTGATAGCACACAGCCTTGTGGAACACCAGCGTTAATAGGCTTGAAATCAGAACATGCACCGTCTACAACGACCTTGATGCTCCGATCTGCAAGGAAGCTGGTGATCCAATTGCACAATTACTCGGGAAGCCCATAGGTAGGGAGCTTCGAAAGAAGCGCTTTGTGCCAAGCCCGATCGAAGGCCTTCGCAATGTCCAGACTAACGGCCAACGCCTCCCCCTTAGACTCTACTGCCTCCGCCCATCTATGGGTCAGGTAGACCAGAAGATCACCAGCTGATCGACCCCGACGAAAACCGTATTGGCGGTCACTAATCAGCTGGTGATCCTCAAGGTACCGGATGAGCTGGCAGTTAATAATGGATTCCATTATTTTGGAGAACAAGGAGGTGATCGCGATAGGCCTATAGTTGGACGGGTCTGAGCGGTCGCCTTTTTTAGGGATCGGGTGGACAAAAGCTGTCTTCCATGAATTCGGGACTACGCCTTGGGAGTAGGAGTACCGGAAAAGACGCGTTAGGACAGGTACCAACTCCGGAGCACACGTCGTCAGCACAATTGGGGGGATTCCGTCAGGCCCACTCGACTTCTGGATGTCCAGGGAGAGAAGTGCTTTGCGAACCGAGCGCTGTGAGAACAGCACATCCGGCATGGAGCACTCAAACCGCGGGATGGTCGGCGGTGTGTTCCCCTCGTCATCAAGAGTCGAGTTGGACGCAAAAAGGGAGCCTAAAAGGTCGGCTTTGTCTTTTGCGTCTTGGGCCAGTGAGTTGTCCTCCCTGTGCAGAGATGGTAGTGATGGCTTACAGAAATTCCCTTGGACAGCCTTGGCGAGAGACCAGAATGCACGGGTTCCCGAAAGAAGGCGAACTAGTTTCTTGCCAATTCTGCCTATATCTTCTGACTTTGCCTAATAACTCTTTTGAAGGACCTGGAGGCGAAGTACTAGTACTATACTTCTTTTTAAGTATGCTGGTGTTTACATCCCGAGTCGCCGAAGCCGCAGCCCAGGCTTGATAACACTCCTGCTTACTGCGTAATGCAGTTTTACAGGAGCGACCAAACCAAGACTGAGATCTGCCTCCGAAGGGTACCACAGATGCGTAGGCGAAGTAACCAGTTGTGTCAGACCATATGCCAAGGCAAAGTCATAAACAGATCTCCCCGCATGATCGGTTAAACTTGAACCGAGCCATTCGGCATGGTGGGCGTTAAAATCGCCAAGGATCACGATCTCTGCGGATGGGACCTGTTGTAGCAAGGAATCTGTAGCCATTTGGACGTGGTCGGTGAGTCGGTCTGTTTTGGCATTACCGCTATGGGACCTATAGAGGCACCCGTAGACGCGCGGATGGTCGTCGCTGTCTACGCGTAGCCAAAGGATGGACAGGTCCGAACCTTCAAGACTGCCGAGGCGTCGAGTACAGATGTCCTCTCTGACATACACGCAAACTCCAGCCCGAGGCACAAAGGAGTGCTCCAAATTGTACCCCGGGTAGGAGAGATACGAAATATCAGCCGGAGAGGAAACCTGTGTCTCGGTCAGGAAGAGCAAGGCCGTCTCGAGATGGTAGTGGACGGCGTTTAGGTTAGTGTGAAGTCCTCTGATGTTGCAGAAATTCACGGATAGCGTGGCAGGGGTCGCCTTGGTATTGTTGCTCAGTTTGCCCCGAACAATTATGTTTTGAGCGGAATTTAGCCCCCCCCTCCCCTCCCCCCAGAATACGCGGGGCAGCCTGAGCTCCCACACTCAGGATTGGAATAACATGGTCGTGGATGCTCAGCGAGGAATTCTCCTGGGGTAGTCTATTGTGTAATTCCGCTACCATGTTGATGGGGGGGGGGATTGGGCCTCCGGCCACCTGCACTCACCAGACGAAACGCAGAAGCAGAGCTTCTACTTCACGCCGGTATTCTGTGATGTCGTGGTTACCAACCCGGCTCAAGCCGGCCCATACGTGCAACAGCAAAAACTGCTGCGTGGCTCTACCACCGTGTATTATATTATATATTATATTATACAAAATTTAATGTTAATTAATATTGTTCTTATCGTACACATATTAATCGATATTTCTTCGTGACAAATCTGATCGTTTAGGAAAACACTTACCTTTATTTATCTATAAATCGACTCACCGTTACATTTCCCTGTTCCCTAATACATATTCTATTCTGCATTTAAACTGCTTTCGCAAAGGATTTTCTAGGGTAAAAGTTTAAATAAGTTTAGGGTGAAGTTTCCAGATACTTTTTACGATTTCTAAAGGGCAAAGAAAGTAAATGTTTATTCAAAGGTTTTATAGATCGTGTGCTGTAAAAGGGAGAAAACAAATTTATTTTTCACGGCAATATATGGCCATAAGTGAGTATTGAAAAAGATTAGTTCGAAAGAAAAATTGTAATCTGTATTAAACTTTTATTCAAATAATATGATTGTCAATAAATAGTTTTATTCAGTTTTACGTTAAAGATTAAAGTAACAGTAGACGAGTAAATAGTCCACCTGATGTTAAGTGGCTACTGCAACCCACTTCAAGTAAAGACAAGACCAAGGAAGTGACAACGTAGCTACGTTGTCACTCCCTTGGTCTATGGTAAAATACCTCGCAACCTGTTATTAAATTGACTCTGCACTATTTAGTCTGAAACATAGCAGCGGACTCACTGCTGTTAGGTGACAGAAATAGGGTAAGAGAATTGTACCAAGTACCCAGAAGAACTTCTAGCTAGACAAGTGATAAAAAATTTGTACAACCTACTTCAATATAAATAAAATGAGAACATCATCAATGTAGTCGAAGTCGATTAAATACGCATTATTACGGACAGTTCAAAAACTATTGATTATATATTGATCAAATTTATACGGGACCACGTGAGAAGCACCAGCATTTAAATAAAAAAAAAGAATCATCAAAATCAGTTCACCTGGTAAAAGTTCTGAGGTAACACAGATTAAAATATTTTTATTTATGTATCTTTTCAATTTATTATTATTATCTATTTAATTTCACCATTTATTATTTTATTCTTTTTACCTGCTTGAAGTCGTTATTCGAGTAACAACGGTGGCAAACTAGCACAAAATCAACCTGATTACTCCTTTTTTTATACAGAAGAGCATGCGACTCACCTGATGGTAAGTGACTACCGCCGCCCATGAACAACTGCAATACCAGGGGAATTGCAGATGCGTTGCCGGCCTTTTGTAAAGGTGTAAGCTCTTTTCTTGAAGGTCCCTAAGTCATATTGGTCCGGAAAAATCGCCGGTGGTAAGCAATTCCACAGAGAAGTTGTACGAGGAAGAAAACTCCTAGTAAAACGTACAGTCGTGGACCGTCAAGCATCCAGATGGTGAAGATGGTATCGTGAATTTTGACGCGATGTGTGTTCGTGAAATTTGGCGGCTGGAATTAATCCGAACAATTCCTCAGAGCACTCCCTGTGGTAAATTTGATAGAAAATGCAAAGGGATGCAACATCTCTACGCAGTGCCAGTGTATTGAGCCGATCAGAAAGAACTCGGTCGTCGACGACTCGAACCGCTCTTCGCTGAATGCGGTCAAGTGAAAGGAGCTGGCACTGGGGTACTCCGGCTCAGAGATAAGAACAGTATTCCATGTGAGGCCGAACTTGCACTTTCTAAAGTTGCAAGAGATGTGCCGGCATGAAATACTGTCTCGCTCTACTGACCACTGTGACCACGAAACTGCAAACTATTCGATATGTCAACCCCGAGGATTCCGATGCTATCTGAGACAGCAAGGGGAGTGCCTTAAAACTGAGGAGATACGACAAAGGGGTTCTTTTTAGCGGTAAACACGCAAACTTGTATCTTCTGGGGATTGAAACGGACTAGATTTAGTCGCCCCCAATCCGAGACTTTGTTCAGCAAAGACTCGACCTCAGACACAAGTTTGTTCCGGTACTCGACGACGTTTTCCCGAGAAATATTGGTACGGCCGGTATATAAGGCATCACCAGTGCTGTCATCCGCATAGCAATGTATGTTACCAGTTTGCAACATATCATTGATATGCAGGAGAAACAGTGTTGGTGATAGCACGCAGCCTTGTGGAACAACAACGTTGATAGGCTTGAAATCAGAGTATGCACCGTCTACTACGACCTTGATGCTCCGATTAGCAAGGAAACTGGTGATCCATTTGCACGATTTCTCGGGAAACCTCTAGGAAGGTAGCTTCCAAAGAAGCGCTTTGTGCCAGACCCGATCGAAGGCCTTCGGTATGTCCAAACTAACGGCCAATGCCTCCCACTTGGACTCTACTGCCTCCCCTCATCTATGAGTGGTAGACCAGAAGATCACCAGCTGATTGAACCCGACTAAAACTGTACTGGCGGTCACTAATCAGCTGATGATCCTCAAGGTACCTCATGAGCTGGCAGTTTATAATGGATTCCATTATTTTGGAGAACAAGGAGGTGATGGCGATAGGCCTGTAGTTGGACGGGTCTGAGCGGTCGCCATTTTTAGGGATCGGGTGGACGAAAGCTGTCTTCCATGAATTCGAGACTACGCCTTGGGAGCAAGAGTATCGGAAAAAACGTGTTAAACCGGTGCCAACTCCGGAGCTCACGTCTTCATCACAATGGCTGGGACTCCATAGGGCCCACTCGACTTGCTGACGTCCAGGGAGAAGAGTGCTTCGCGAACCGAGCGCTCTGTAAACCGCATATCCGGCATGGAGCACTCATATCGCGGGATGGTTGGCGGTGTGTTCACCCCGTCATCTAGAGTCGAGTTGGACGCAAAGAGAGAGCTCAACAGATCGGATTTCTCCTTTGCGGCATGAGCCAGTGAGTCGTCCTCTCTGTGCAGAAATGGAAGAGATGGCTGACAGAAGTTCCCTTGGACAGCCTTGGCGAAAGATCAGAATGCACGGGTTCCCGGCGAACTATCTTCTCGCCAATTCTGGCGATGTGCTCAGACCTTGCCTTGGCAGTGACGCTTTTGAAGAACCTGGAGGCGCAATTATACTTTTTTTATGAGCACTGGTGCTGTAAGCACCCGAGACGTTGATGCATCAGCCCAGGCCCGGTAGCACTCCTGCTTATAGCGTGATGCTATTTTACAGGAGCGACCAAACTATGGCTGGGATCTGCCTCCAATGGGCACCACAGAGGATGGAATAAAAGTTCCATACCCTGAAGTACTACATCAGCAACAGAATCGGCAACAACGCTAGGATCTTCCGGAGAGAAGCAAACCTAAGGCTAGGATGCAAAAAAAGACCGCATCCCGTCCCAATCGGCCGACCTATAGTGCCAAACACGGCGGCAAGCTGCAGATCGCAACTGGGATTGGAGCGTGAGTGGCACCGTACTCCAGATCAGACAATGGTACTAAGAGCCCAGAGGGGCATCGATGGGTACCTGATATCCGTCCGGATGAAAGGTCAGCAGAAGGTCCAACAAGGAAGGTACATGATCCTCCACATCTGGGATCCGCGTAGGCGAAGTAACCAGTTGTGCTAGTCCATATGCCAAAGCAAAGTCATAGACAGATCTACCCGCATGATTGGTTAAACGAGAACCAAGCCATTCAGCGTGGTGGGCCTTAAAATCACCGAGTATCACGATCTCTGCGGATGGGATCTGTTGTAGCACGGAGTCTGCAGCCATTTGGACGTGGTCGATGAGTCAGTCTGTGTCAGCATTACCGCTATGGGACCTATAGAGGCATCCGTAGACGCGGGGATGGTCATCGCTGTCTACGCGCAGCCATAGGATGGACAGGTCCGTACCTTCAAGACTGCCGAGCCGTTGAAAACAGATGTCCTCTCTGACGTATACGCAAACTCCAGCCCGGGACAAAAAGAAGTTTTCTAATTTGTACCCCGGGTAGCAGAGATATGAAGTATCAGCTGGAGAGGATACCTGAGTCTCGGTCTATCAGCCTTTCATTTATTTCAATGTCAGTTTGTGGAATTTGGGCTCAGAATTAATAAATATTTTCTGCCATTAGCCGAGCCATTCGTTGTTTTTAGTCTATTTACTGAATTATGATTTTCCTGATTTGCGAAGCTCCAAATACAAGAAAAAAGCAAATGTTCTGCACAATTATAATCTTTATGTTTAGTTTTTCTCCTTTGTCTTCTCTTCTTTTGAGTAACACTAAGATAATAAATATTATGAAAAAATAAAACATCTTAATATTTAACCTAAAAAACAAGATAACTGTTGTAGAAAATTTAATAACCCAAATACATTACAAGATTCTTGATAAAAATAACGACGGTGTAATATAATCTACGCGAACTTTGCTAATTTTATTTTTCCTTTGAATTAATTTGAAAATTCCACTGAGATCTGAGCAGTTATCGAACTCGGTAGTCGGAAACTTTCAATGCTGTTGTAATATAGTAAAGTCATTTTAAGAAATTCTAGAACAAAACTGTAGCGGTATTATGTTCATGTAATGCTAGTACTGTTCCATTTTTAGTTACAAATGCATGTTATAATCAGGTAAAACAATTATTAACATTTATAAACAACTATAGAGGTAGCCAAGGCCACGCTCGCCACAAATGATCTTGAGAGCACCAAGAAAATTGTTAATTACGATAAAATTGCAGATTCATAACGTCCTTGATATCGACGTGAAAACTACAAGTCTGAGAAATAAAATATAACGAAGATATATAAAGTAACACGTACTGGAACAGACTCTCCCAGAAAGTATTTGGTCCTCTGTAGGACGTATATAGGTAGTAACTTTACTTAGTTTTTCTGTATAAACAATTACATAACAAAATCCTCAAGACACTCTATTATCTGTCTTCTTATAGTGTAACAAATTATTCTGCAATTCAATTCGAGGTGGCAGTATCGTCAAAGTCGTACGTTTGCGCTTTACGCGGCAGTAATACAAAACAATATCGTAAACGAACAGTGTCGTTGAGAATCAAAGCCATAAACTGTACGTTGGTAGCAAATCGGTGAACGTGTCGCGTAGCTCGGAGACTGCAAGAGGGCTTTAGGACAAGCGACGTGCGACAAAGTTTTTATTTCCCAGGGGACACACCGATCGTAGTGCCGCCCAGGTGCTCCCCGCACCAATGTAAACCTATATTATTTGTTTGAACGAAACTTTCTGGTCTCACGTGAGATAAGTAAATTATGTTTGTGTCCTGAACGCCAGCTTCTATTCAATGTATCGCAAAATACGTCGACTGAGCGTGTAGCGGACAAAAATAAAATTACAATTGCCACGTATTTTATTGCACTTTTATGTAGAGATCATTTATTTAAAAAGTTATATTTTATTATGATCCTCGCATTTTACCGGAATATTTTCTTCGTAAGAGGACAACGTATTCAGGAAACCAGGCTACTACGCCGAGTGTGTTGAGTGCCAATAAGGCTGGAATCAAAATATTTTGTTCTAACTATGGGGACAAACTTTCTCTAACACTGCGTTCCACACTATCCCCTATCTTACTGCGTTTGTCGGACATATAGGTTAGTAAGGACGACAACGGAGTGGCTTTGTATTTGCGCGCACACTTATCATCATCATCATCAGCATTATTACAGTCCTTCACAAGTCCACTGCTGAACATAGGGCTCCCCCAAGGAATGCCCCAAAGCACGGTCCTGAGACACGTGCATCCATTGATTTCCTGCATGTCTTACTAGATCGTCACTCCATCTAGTGAGGGGCCGCCGTACACTTCTCCCACCGGTACAAGACTACCAATCGAGAACCTTTCTTCCCAATCGGCTGTCGCTTCTTCGAACTATATTTTTATTATTTTTAAATCTATCAGGCAGAGAAACCCCGAGCAAAGCCCTCTCCGTAACTAGCTAAGCACACTTGTAATACAATAATATCACCTGCGTATTTTTTTCACTTATAATAAGCAACTTGACAATCATACTAGGTTGTATAATAATAATGTCCTCCACCGTCACCTCAACCTTGACCGAATTTCAATCACGGCAGCCAGTCACAACGGCCACTAGCCAGGATAGAATTTTAGTTTACGAGTGTGTGCAAACACGCTAACACTACTATTCCCCCACTCTCATAGTCCAATGGGGCAGCATTTCGGCAATACCGAAGAGAATTCAGGTGCAAGACTAACGGCTTCATGTGCTTTCCGAGGCATGAGGAAGAAGCACCACCAACTTCCTGACTCTGGGCTGCTACTGAGAATTTCGTGACAGAAAAACCCAATAACTGCCCCGTGATCCGAACTAGGGACCACATGATCAATAGTCGGGCTCACGACCACTAGACCAACGGGCCATTCAAAGTATAAATGGTTGTGAAGCCGTAGATGGTAAACGTAAGCCAAAAGTAAATTGTGAGGGTTTTTTATAGGATAGGGTGACAAACGAGCTCACAGTCCACCTGATGGTAAGTGGTTGCTGTGACCCATAGACATCTACATCTATCCTCAATAAAGAATCAAAATGCAGATACGTCGTCACCCGTGAGGACCAAGATGGAATGCCTCTTTTCCAGTAAAATAAGTCTCCGGTTCTCTACACTCACCATACGAAACACAACAGTGTCAAGCTGCTACAATTCTGTGAGAACGTGGTCCTTCCCCGGTCGAGCCAAACTATTCGTGCTACAACTATACTACTAATATAGCTACAGCGTATAACCCAATTTGTGTTCGGACGGGAAGACTGGTAAATTATTCCACTTCTTTGCTGTCCGAATTACGGAAGGCGAAGCAAACCGTTTCGGATCTGAGACCCACAGAGCATCTGCTTATTCGATGGTAGAAAGGGGAAGCAGAATTTAAATTATTTCCGGCGGGCGCTCTCCGACGTGTATAGAGAGAATACCGAAAAGCTGACTTCTTTGCACCTGTAATAGCTTTCAGTTTCTTGAAAGTTGTCACCATGGCAAAAAATATTAACACGTGATAATTTTATGGTAAAAAAATTATCTTGCAGTAGACCATTGTAGCCCATGGACACCTCTAGGCAGCACCTATCCTAAAGCTAAAGTTTCATAAATATCAAAGGCTAAAGGCATCAGGAATGCCAAAGTGGGTGTACTTCTACTTAGCAACAGAAAAAGTAACGGTAGTACTTCAAGTTCGACGAGTGAAGACAAGTGCTGACGCTCAGCGAGTGGTGCAAAGGCAAGCGGAACAACAAAACTAAAAGAAGTAACTGTCGTTAATGAAATTACAAAGGCTTGGCATATTTACCGTGCCAACTACCAGCCCATACCGCGCATGCGAGATTCACAGCTGTGACACAATTTTTGTTTAGTTATTAAAATTAATGTAAAGCTAAACATATAGACTAGGAGATGGGGACAGAAAATATTCTCCCATTTTCTCCTGCATGCCTTTTTAAGAATTGATAACTAACCCTAAAATATGAAAGATAGAGGGGTTACGAGCCTTTGCGCGCTTGCACGTCATAAAGAATATGGCTTCTCTTTGTGTAAAGAATTTTAGTATTTTTCCGTGACATTTTATTGCATGCCTTTATAATATAACATAATTGGAACAAATTTAAACTATAATAATTGATGGCATGCAATTCGCAACAGCCGACGGGGCTCAAAGGGTTACGTAGAAATGAAAAATAAATAGAATATTTCCGTGTTTACAAATTGCATGCCGTTGTAAAAAATTAGTTTTTTTTTAATCTCAAAAATACTCTACAAAAATTGGCATGCACCCCTCGTATGACCAAGGGTGGAAAATATTAGGAAAATGTTGTGAAAATTCAATTCAACTTTTCCGTGATATCAAACTACTATTATACTTTTTGTTACTATTATAAATAATAACAAAAGTTTCAAAAATTTTAAGAATCATTTCCGCGTTTTTTATTTGCATGCCGTTTTGTATTTCATAAAAACATATTATTTTAAGTATATACCGAAAATGGCATGCGTATTATATAACATGATCGTATTTTAAATAATAATGAAAGTTTCATAAAATATATGAAACATTTCCGTGTTTTAAATTAGCATGCCGTTTTGCATTTCATAAAAACATATTATTTTAAGTATATATCGAAAATGGCATGCGTATTAAATAACACCATCCTATTTTTAATAGTAATAAAAGTTTCATAAAATATGTGAAACATTTCCGTGTTTTTAATTTACATGCAATTTTGTATTTTATAAAAAAATATTATTTTAAGTTTATGACGAAAATAGCATGCGTATTTACATCTATAGTTCAACAGAAAAAAAATGTTATAAAAATTGAAAATGAAAATTTCTCAATTATAATAATTTGTAATTCCCGGGCATCACAGAGATCGAAATGCCGCCTTTGTGAAATGTCACAAGAGGTCGCTTCCAGCCTAAAGTAGACGCTATACTTTTATTTTTTCCTCTTGGCCTCAGTGTACATGTAGATATTTAAATAAAAAATTACAAACATTTCAATATCACCAAAAAAAAACATTTTTTTATTTTACGTGACTTTTTGTTGGAACTAACAATATACGATATAAAATATTTCAGTTATTTAATAAAGTAAACCCGATTACTTAATAATATAAACAATAACTTAGTTTGAAGAAAGCCACGTACCAATATATTGGCAGCGGTTTTTTTGTTTATTTAAGTATTTTTTTTATCAATAAACATGCATGCCATTTGTTATTGAAGTTTAAAATAATATTTACAGACAATGTACAAAAAGGCATGCAAAAAAAAAACAGGGAAAAGTTCCTTATTTTTATTTTCGTAAAAAAACTTTTTTAATTTTATATTTGCACAGGTTTTTATGTCGGGCTTGTGTAATATGCATGCCATTTTTT
The DNA here is from genome assembly GCA_033319125.1 of Parnassius glacialis. Taxonomy (NCBI): domain Eukaryota; kingdom Metazoa; phylum Arthropoda; class Insecta; order Lepidoptera; family Papilionidae; genus Parnassius; species Parnassius glacialis. The sequence continues at coordinate 32,641,103 of JAVANC010000013.1, read as the reverse complement.
ATCAACTTAAATTAATGTTTTTTAATGAAATATTGAATGGCATGCAAAATAAAGTCACGGAAATTATAACAGCGTTTTTTGCAATTTTCATCATGCATGCTACTACTTTACAACTTCCTGTTGTGCATGCCAAATTTGCTAACGTCAATAAATAATAAAAATTAAGTATTGTTCAAATGGCATGCAATTTGAAATCACGGAAAAGTTGTATTGAATTTTCACAACATTTTCCTAATATTTTCCACCCTTGGTCATATGAGGGGTGCATGACAATTTTCGTAGAGTATTTTTGAGATAAAAAAAAACTAATTTTTTACAACAGCATGCAATTTGTAAACACGGAAATGTTCAATTTTTTTTTATTTCTACGTAACCCTTTGAGCCCCGTCGGCCGTTGCGAATTGCATGCCATCAATTATTATAGCTTAAATTTGTTCCAACTACGTTATATTACAAAGGCATGCAATAAAATGTCACGGAAAAATACTAAAATTCTTTACACAAAGAGAAGCCATTTTCTTTATGACGTGCAAGCGCGCAAGGGCTAGTAACCCCTCTATCTGTCTGATACGACTTAGGGACCTTCAAGAAAAGAGCGTACTCCTTTTTAAAAGGCCGGCAACGCATCTGCAATTCCCTCCCTGGTGTTGCAGTTGTTCATGGGCGGCGGTAATCACTTACCATCAGGTGAGCCGCATGCTCGTTTGCCCCCTCTCCTATAATTTTTTTTTTCATATTTTAGGGTTAGTTATCGATTCCTAAAAAGGCATGCAGGAGAGAATGGGGGAATATTTTCTGTCACCATCTCTTAGTCTAATAGGCCTTACCCATAGATTGCCTCATAGGGGGGATATTTTCCACAGTTGCCACGCTTAGCAAGCGGTTTAGCAACCACAGTTTTTTTTGTCGTTATTTGGAAGACTCCTGATTTTTATCCCTCTATCGCCTCTTACGTCACCCACGCGATGATATGGGGTAGTCGATAATGTTACACCGCCACTACACGGTATAATGTTCCGTAAACATTATGTCTTTTTGTGTCTGGAACGTATGGAATGTAATCTCGCGCTTACCGCTTGCTACTTTAACCTTCGTACAAAATACCGACACGAAAGTAATCGAGGCGAGCAATCACAAGTCGATCCGAGAGGAGCGTGAAGCACAAATGTATGCACAACTCACCGTTTCATCGCGTTCCCCGCTGAACACTTTCCTCTTAGATCTTAGGCTAATGCAATTCGAGTTCAATCCCCTTCGGCACCACTACCACTGTTGATCGCACGAACTGCTTTTACCACGTTCTAGCCAGGAAAAGATAACATCGTAAAGAAGTAACGACTCAGGAAAACGACACAAGGAAATAAACCAGGAGATGAGCAGCAGCGTCTTTTTAATAACAACTAAACAATGAAGACTGTGGTTGCTAACCCACCTGTCAAATATGGCAACTATGGCAAATATCCCCCCAATGCGGCAATCTAGGGAAGAGGCCTATGTTCAGCAGTGAACTTTGATACGGAGTAATGGTAACGGTCCATGTAGACATTGATTATAAATATTTATATAACTTTCTTAACACTAAAAAAATTTAATAGTTATTATACTAAGGTTTTTTTACAGTTAGATACATAGATTTTACTATATTAATGTATACGGGGTGACGATAAAATTATTACATTAAATAATAAGACATATCCTACACAACGTTCTTTCAACATACACAACTAAAAAAAAATATATAACAACATTTTAATCGCGGTAGCCCTTTTTTTCGTTTTTTGCCTAATTACCTATGAATGGGAAAGTTTATGTAAGTAATTACCTATGTCGATGCCGCGTGAGCACTGCGCACCTGCCGCACCGTTGCCGCTTTTACAGGTCACTTTAGACCAGTAAACTAATATTATCAAGGTTATTTATTTCATGTCAATTTTACGCTATTTATTTTGTTTGAAAGATGCATTTTTTTTGTTGAATTGTTTATTTTATTATTTTAACAGTCATATATGAACTTGTTACCACTGTGTTATTTAATGTGATAAACTAATCGCCACCCAGTATATCTTACTAATATTTTTAATTGTGTTTCCGTATGTTTTAGATATAAACGCTAAGAACTCTTTAACGTTACTGACATTGATATAATATTATATTAATCTGCCTCCTATAATGTTAATTTGTGCCAATAAATGGGCAAGTAGCACAATTTTGTCGAGGTGCAAATCCGGCTTAACATCGCTTTACAATGGCGTACATGTTGATTATTTTTATCGTTTTGAAATTTGTTATTACAGAGATTTAGTTACTTCATTTTAAATTAAAAAGTGGAAGCAAAGATGTTTTGAAAAATATACTAAGAATTTAAAATAAGGATTGGTTAAAGGTATTTAAATACTTAAGTAAACTTTACTTGAATAAAAATGAACGAAACACTACGGTATTATTTCTACAATACGAATAAGACGGTTGAGTGTTTTATGGTTTTTCCTTTAATCCTCTAACTGAGTAATGAAATAATGCGCTGGTAGTATAATTTTCGAATCTATTATAACTTCCATTATCTTTAAACATCTCCGAAGCTTTTCTTGCCTTTGTTTCTTTAACGCAATAAAAAGAAAAATTATACTTACGACTTAAATGTTAAATATCACAAGCATTTTTTAATATCATAAATAACAGTGTTACTTATGTTGTAATGTCAAATGTAACGTGTAAGAAACCTGTAACCTTAAAATAAATATCCTGAAAAAAATTGGTGGTTTATTTTATTACATATGTCTTAAAATAAATTTACTTTCTTAACATTGATTAAATATGCCCAAGGAGCTTAACGCATTCAGTTTTAAAAATGTCGGACGTTCAGAGGCGTGTTTCTTATGAAAATTACGCCCCATTTGAACGCCGCTTGAGAAGTTGAGAAGTTGTAATAAACTGTCCTGTCGTGACTCGCACTTTGATCGAGCCTGAGCAAAGTAATAGAAAATGACGGATTGTGGATGAGTAAAATCTTATATTTTGTTTTATTTCATTTACAAATTTAACAAAATCATTATCGAAATTTTAATAAAAAATATTTAGAACTAAATCATTAACAATGTGCCGGCGGGCACCAATGAAATAGTTAATTGCAATTTTAAGTGCTGATTTACCACGTGCTCGGCGGTGAAGGAAAACATCGTGAGGAAACCTGCAAGTTTGAGAAATAAGAAAAAAAATTGAAGACATGTGAAGTTCGCCAACACGCATTGGGGCAGCGTGGTAGACATTTTCTTGCCCTAAAACCTTCTCAGAAATGAGGGGAGGCCTGTGCCCAGCAATGAGACGTATGTAGGCTGTAACTCTAACATTGAATATGTGCAGTGGCAACACTGTTACATTGTTATTTATTAATCTCGGCTTGATCGAACATTAAAAAACTTGCTAAGTACTACTTATACTGCCAAACAAACAACATTGTTTATACCTATGTTAATTGACATTAATATTATTATAAGTGATTTCATAACATTATATTCAATTCACCGTACAAACCGAAGTCGCAGTGAAAAAGAATCCGCCAAACTAACTAGTCCTTTAGAAAATATTTGAGTTTAAAATACTTAAGTTTTGAGTTTAAAATACTACGTTAAGCTTGAAGGAAACACTTCTATATTAATTACCAGCTGAACCCGACCACGCATTGTTATGGCTCAAAAAGTTTTTCAAAAACTATATAAAATGGTGCATATTCGAATGCCACGTTTTGTTAAAATTGCAAAGTAATAATTGAAGAACTTTCGAAGATTTAACAATTTGAATAATCAAACATGCTATATATTTTTTGAAATCACTATATACTGCTGCAAAATTTTTGAAATACTGTTTACCAACAAACAGAAGTTCAAAACGCGACACCAAAACATTTGTAGTTAGATTATTTTATAGATAATATTTCATACTTCATTATAAAAATTAATAACTTCTCATGGTGACTTATCAATTCAAAGATCAAATCACTTTTTAATCATTAGCTTCTTATACTGTTAGGTGTATCTAATTTGTTATAAGCGCCATCCAAAATAGGCGTTTTACTATACCAGACGCTTTGCTCAACATACACGGATGGTGATAGACTTGGATGGTTTTAAAATGGTTATTTCACTAGCTTATCCCATAATCGACTTTATGATGTTGTACAAAAGAAAAACGATAATTTAAGTAACCTTTCTGATATTTCCCATATTCTCCTTTTACGATACCCACGGAATAAAATGAGATGATGTACTCTCTTACGCCATACGTGCGTACGTACGTGTTTTGTATGTAACTAATAATTGTTTTAGGTTCATTGATGTTTTGGTAATTTCTTATTATTCTACCTGAATGTGTTTCTGAATAATTCACCTTATCATCGGATACGAAATTCAACTTTTTATCTGATAATTGCGTAGGAAAACCCTACCTAAGGTTAGTTTTAGCTTAGCTTTTTCTAGTAAGAGTGATAAACTAGCAAACGGTACACCTGCTGGTAAGTGGATTCTTTATCCCATATACTCTATCTATTCTCGATGAAGCATCAAAATGCAGATGCGTTGTGCCCCCTGAGAACTCAGATGGGATGCCTTGTTAGTAGTAAAATTATTTTCTTGTACTATGCGACACTGTCTTTTGAATATTACAGTGTCGGGTAACAGAAGTTAGTTAACATAGTATTAGATCAATATTTACTGTAGCTTTGATAACTGGGGGAGGACTAGCATCCGCGTCCGCTGAGCTATCGTGGCTCTTTAATTAGAATGACTGGAACGAATTTCCTAATGGATTTTTGTACGAAATTTTAAATACATGTACCTATGTCAAGCTCAATAAAAAAATATCATAATATTACTTATAAGAAAAAATACTATTAAAAAAACTATAAGTTTGTTTTAGTAAACTATAAGTAACTTTGTTGAATGTAAAATTGCATTTACATTCAACAAAGTTACCCAGTAAACACAAAACGAAATTTAATCCTTAGCAAAATGTACGTGATATTATTTTTAATTTTAAATAAACTAACTATAGTTATTCGTTGTAATATTTTTGTCATGTTTAATTTCGCACTCAACTTGCACTTATTTAGAAATCACGAATGGTTCAACTGAATCGACCGCGCACCTAACGTGGTAAGAGTACATTTATTATGTCGAGTCACGGTGCTCATTTGGGTATTAGAGATAAAATTAAAATTTACGCTTTGCCCAAAGCAATTTGTAACCGCTCGCTTTACTTCGCGTGGAAAATAGGCTTTGGTTTATCCGCGTGTTACATTCATTTTCATAAGTGGCTTTCATTTAACAAATGATGCGCCATCACTTATAATCTCACCTGTATCGATCGTTTTTTATATTGCACTTCCTTTAATTACATGTGAACGTAGGTTATTGTTACAATAATAATAATAATGTCCTCCAGACCGAATTTCGCTCAGGGAGGCTAGTTTCAACGGCAACTAACCATCTGCGCAGGACAGGATTATAGTGGCCAAGTGTATGCGCAAGCACAGGTGCACTCTCTATTCCCTCACTCTCTTAGCCCGATGGGAAGGAGATTCGACACGACCGGAGAGAGATCAGATGCAAGACCAACAGCTTTAGGTGCTTTCCGAGCCACGGTGGTGAAACACCGCCAACGTCCTAACTCCGGGCTGCTGCTGACAGCATAACCCAGTAACTGCTTTTGGTCCGACACGGGATTTGAACCTGGGACCGATCAGCAATCGCGTTTACGACTACTAGACTAACGATGCAGCATTGTCACAATAACGAAGTATGAATATGCATAATACTCGTATGTGTAGTCTCCTACGTCCCTATAACTATAAGCTACTTCATCATCATCATCATTAAAGCCCTTCACAAGTCCACTGCTGAACATAAGCCTCCCCCAAGGAACGCCACAAAGCACGGTCCTGAGCCACCTGCATCCATCGACTTCCTGCACGTCTTACCAAGTCGTCACTCCATCTAGTGAGGGGACGCCTTACACTTCGTCCGCCGGTACGAGGCCGCCACTCGAGAACCTTTTCTCCCGATCGGTTGTCGGTTCTTCGAGCTATATGGCCCGCCCATTGCCACTTCAGCTTACTTGTATTATAAATATTCGCAACATATCATTGGACCATTAATTAATTATTTGTACTTTCATAACGTGATTAAAATAAGGTAAATATATTGCACCACCATGTTCCAATCCATGTATTAATGTTCCGGAAAACATTCACCTTTTGAAATAAGCATATAAATTGCCTCACATCTTATGTTTATTTTAATCAGACAATATTACGTAGTATTGGTCATTCATTTTCAGCATTTTTTTTCGGTCATTCTTCTACAGATAAATAGGATTTTTTGGCAAAAAATTAGAGGATATTATGTGAAAACAGAGCATTGTCTTAAAAATTTTAAAATTGTACTTGATTAAATAATTATTCTATTGCTAGTATGTACTCATGATAGAAAAAGTTCTAGTCGTGGGTGTTCAATTATTAAAAGCAAAAATTCTTTAAAAATAAAGGGACGTAAAGATATTATAAGGATTGATATAAGGCTCTCTGTAGACTCTAAACTATCTTGTGTTGAACTGGGAGATTACATAATAATTTGTATGCCTTCATAGGATAACAAATTTGATCATTTAAAAAAATATAAGATGTTTTGAAATCAGCTAGTAGAAGTAGTGAACCTCTTGGTGTCTCCGATGCTCACCGATTTTCTAAATGGTAGCCCGATAGTGAAAAGCCTGTTATTCTTACTTGTTTAAGTTTTAATATCTTATGTTTAATACATAAATATATTTCATTTTAAACAATCTATGCAAATATTTCAATTACGATAGTATCATGTGTCTTCATAGTATCAAAGTATTTTAAAAGAAATCAGTTCTTTGCAACAATCGTAGTAAGCTACGAGTGTGAGATTCGTTTTCGAAATACAGTGTAGTAGAGTTGTAAGAATATCCACTGCGCCTAACCGTGCCTTAAGAGGCGGCAGAAGGTAACAAACCAGGAGGTAGGCAGCAATGTATTCCTAATAAGAACTGGAAAATTAAAAACTAGGGTTGCCATCCAGCTTGCCAAGCGTGGCATCTATGGAAAATATTATCCTTATAATGACATTTACTGGTTTTAGGTCTATGTTCAACAGTGAACATAGACCTCCCCTAGGCTATAGGTAGAAATGGATTGGATGGAAATAGAGCTTACATAGCATACTATTTCATTACTTAGTTTTTTCATATTTTTTGTTTTTGTTTAAAAGTCTCTATAATATCTCGAAACGTATAAAACGCGCGAAGAAAATTTGTGAAATATTACTTTAAAAATAAAAAAAAATCTGTGTCATTAAAACGACAAAATTTATTTTCGGCGCTTATTATTCAAAAGAAACGACCTGGAATGAGAAATGCCGAGATAATTTGTCAATGAGGATTCATTGTTGTTTGGTTTAGTGTAACCCGCTAGTGAGGCTGATAAATGTCCTTTCAGAGTGCGCCGTCAGTCAAATCGCGGTTGCCTGCCCGCAAGATATATTGTGAACCCAAGACTCGCCTTTCTGGAACGCTTCGCCCCCGCTTTCTGAAATTAACAATTATTTTAATGACGATTTCATTAAAATTTTAAATAGGTATCCTGCTTGCTCGCTTGCTCCAATAACCACGTTGAATGAAATCACTAATAATTTTTCATTGTTTTGAGAATATATTTTCGTGTTTGATATTTTAAACAAAGCTAAAATAAAATATATACTTACCATCGTAAAGCAAATATAACCTAAAGATTGTACACGAACTAGGAACTCTAAAGTCGAACGGGAATTTAAGTAACATTAATTTTTTTACTTCTTTTTTATTTTCTTTGTTCAAAAAATTTTACGTATTAAAATGACTAATTGCTCGCCATAAACTTCATAGCACGCGAGAAACCCAACTAATCCCAGTTTGATCCCACCCTGCCCCCAACACCAATGAAATTGATAATTACAATTAAAATGCTTATTTGTCATTTATAAAAACACATCAACATAATCTACGGATATTTTATATTTCATCAAATATCTAAAAATCTATGAAGAATTTTCTGATATATTAAATGGAAGAATGATAGGTTATTTTAAGGTCTTTAATCAAAAATAAAAAAAACATTTTTTTTTATACTATAAGGGTGACAAACTAGCACACAGTCCACCTGATGGTAAGTGGTTGCTGCGGCCCATAGACATCTACATCTATCTTCGATTACGAATCAAAATGCAGATGCGTTGTCAACCGTGAGGACTAAGATGGAATGGCTCGGTTCCAGTAAAAAGGGTCTCCGGTTCTCTACACTCACCATACGAAACACAGCAGCGTTAAGCTGCTATTTTACGCTGGTATTCTGTGAGAGCGTGGTCCTTACCCGATCGAGCCGACCCATTCGTGCTACAACCATAACATAGCTGCAGCATGGCTCTACCACGGTTAAAATCATTTCATAATTTTTTGTTTTAAATAAAAATATAATTTTTTGAATTGCCGTAGAAAATTAGTATGATAAGAAACTTCATTTCTTCTTATAGTTTTACTATAAATTTTAATTAACATTAAAAAAATCACATAAAATGTAACCACTTGCCACCTCTTACATTAATTATACATCGACGTCAATTGTTACGACGTCAAAATTAAATTGTCTATGTCTTGCTGCGGTTTGAGGTCCCATGTTCTTTGCAAGTGTTCGTAAAGTTGTTGTTCCGTCGTCAAATTTTACATTACATTATCAAAGCTTTTCGTTGTAACATATCCCAGGTATACTCGATAGGATTTAAGTTGGGCGACTGTTCAGGCCAATCCAAAACTTGAATATCGTGGTCTCAGAGAGCGGCCGACACCAGCCGCGCCGTATGGGAAGGAGCATTATCGTGTATGAGTAAAAATTCCTGGCTCATTTGGATTCTGTGTGGGACAGTAACAGGCTCTACTATCTCATCGTGGTGTTTTCGTGCAGTCATGCTGCTTTGGATCCAAACAAGCAGAATTCGCCCGCCAAGACGAATTCCTGCCCACACTATGATTGTCCCGCCTTGCTATATGTGGATCTCCTGAGGGTGCCGTAGACGGCTAACTCTCCCTGGAGTTCTCCAAACGCATGTTATTCGTGAGACTGGATGAAAACCAATCGGAGACTCATCGGTGAACAGCACCAAAGATCATTGTTCGTCACTCCGTGGTAAATGCTCCCGAGCTCACGAAAGCCGCCGACCGCGATTACCACGTCGCAATGCTGGAACACGTAGCGATCTTCAACCATGAAGACCAACTTCATGCAACCTCCTTCGCACGGTTTGGTCACTTAGCAGTAGCTAGTAGTCCACCTGGAGCTTTTGTAGTAGTTGTATCGCTGTGATATTGGGTTGTCTTCTGGCGGTCGTTTGGAGAAATCGATCCTGTGTCTGCGTAGTAACACGATATCTACCCGTGTGCCGTTCAGCCACATCCCTAGTACTGTGATAACGTGCCCACAACCTTGATATTACGTTTTGGCTGGTGTGTAGGGCCTCAGCAACGACGCGTTGAATAGCACCATTTTTAACATGCCCACGGCTCGTAACATTTTATCTCGACTTAAATGACGACGTGACATGACTCTTAAAGCTCACACGACAGGTTAAATTAAAAAAGACATACAATCTAATCCATTTTCGTTATTTAATATCAGTAGAACAGTTTTAATTTTCCTTGCGGTAATGAATTACTAACAATTTTGCCGTCTTATTTGTTTTCTTTTTATTTACATTTTTAAATTTTAAAAATAGAATAAAAGTGTTTTCAATCTTTATATAAACTTTTTATGGAAACTAAATAGATTTTAAACTATAAAGTCGTAAATAATTTAAGATTATGGTATCCATAGATTATGTTAGATAGATATACGTCTCTCAAACTTCCAGGTACAGAGCCCTGCTTTTTTATTTCTTAAACATAGAAGTTTCCCCACGATATTTTCATTTTTTAACGACGAGCATATAGTAAAATAGCGCTTAAAATAGCATTTTACAATTATACTGGTGCTGGCGAGAATCGAATTCGGGAATTGCTCGTGTATAAAATCATACGTGTCAAGGTGTTAAGGTGGGTAAAATAAAGTGAACATTCACACATGATTTTTCCATGCAAGCTCTCAAACCAATTATTTTTCTTTTTCTCTTTTTTTAAAAGAACGTTTCCTCCACACTAGGATTTTCTCCTGTACCGCGGGAGCAGTTTACATACATAAATTTCACAAGGACAAACATCCAGACCCACAAATTATATATGGTATATGGTCTACAAAAAAAAATTATTTGTAGACCATACAAATACTTGTTCCGTGCGGGATTGGAAGCCGCGGCCCTTAACACCGTAACTCATTGCTAAGCCACTGTGCCACGGAGCCGTCAATTTATATGAAATCATTTTCATCACATTCATGATTATATGAGTTGAGTGAGATGCCTTTGCTTTCCCCGCAATACAGGTATCACAAAAAAAAGTTATACAAACGTTGTTTTCTAACAATTTATTTCAAAAATCGACCACAGGCGATTCTAATAATATAAAATGCGTAAATTATTCGTAAGCAAAACTCAAAATTTAATTTTTAATAATTCTTTATTAAGTTCATTGCTGGAAAGAGTGTCATTCAGTGCATGCAAGATTTGCGGTTATCATCACACTTGCCAGGCGGATACGTAATAATAATACAGGTCTCTTAGGATTCTATCAGACAGGAAGTGGTCACGCGTTCAAGCGTTCCGCGTTCGCGTTCTACGTTCGAGCGTTCAGTTGCTTAAAATCTCACTGTTGGACGGTCTACGCGGTGCCATGTTTTTTGACTACGAGGGTGACACTGAAAGTTCTTAGAAAATCAAAAACTGAACGACCTAGCAAGTTATTAGTTATTTTTATTATTATTATATTTTCAAAATAGTGTTCATTTACATCAATACATCGCTGCATCCGATGGAATCATTGAGAAAAAATTGCCAAAATAAATAAATAAAAAATCACTTTGCCCACTCGTCCTTAGGGGTCTCTTCGACGGCATTTTGAAACGCAGCCATTGCTTCCTCGACGTCCATAAAACGTTTTCCTCGAAGTTTTTCTTTTATTTTCGGAAATAAATAAAAATCGCAAGGTCGGGGATATAGGGCGAGTGACCCAGTAATTCCACGTCTGACGTCGCCAAGTAGTCGATTGTTGGCTTGTCGGTGTGCAACGAGGCGTTTTCGTGGTGAAGGAGGATTCGGGCACAAAGCTTTCTGACCGCTAAATGTTCACTTGACTCATACCGATGCCTAAGCTTGTCCAAATCTGGTGATAAGTCACTCTTTTCACAGTCTCTGTCATACGCCGCGTAACACTGATGTACCTAATCTTCAGTCGTCGCCGTAGAAGGCCGTCCCTCACGCGGATCATCGGTGAGATTGGTGCGACCACGTTGAAACTAATGAGTTTAAACATCATCAACATGATCATCAACATTCAATATTATTCTATATAAATTACTTAAATCAGAAATACTATGTAGCCGAAGTATTCTTTCTTTGTATTTACGAGTATCGTCAAAAAATTCATTCTTAGTATAATAACGTTTATTAATAAGGAATGTTTTTAATTGTTTATTAAATTGCGCAGGGTTTTCTAGCATTTTTATAGAATTCGATAAATGGTTATAAATCTTTATTGACATAACGTGGGGGCTAGTCGAAACCAATTTTACCTAATATGGAGAAGGGTATCCTAAGCTTATATAAATTTCTATTATTTATTTTAGTTTTTGTAATAGGTGAGTAAAATTTTGGGTGTTTCCTGACGAATTTACAAGACTCGAGGATATAGATAGACGTAAGTGTCAGTATTTTATGTTTAATGAAGTGAGGTTTACGCGATTCCATTTGGTCTGAATTCGTTAATATTCGAATGCACTGACACTTCTTTTGTAATATAAATAATTTGTTTACATCATAACAGTTTACTCACAATATGATGCCATATGAGAGTACCGAATGAGCATGTGCATAGTAAGCCGCAAGGGCGGTCTTAAAATCTGTCAAATGTTTAAGGTATTGTAGAGCGTAAATAAAAGAGAATATTTTTTTTAAATTTTTGTATGTCTGTTTCCAACTCAAATGCGTGTTTAGGTTTATTCCTAACAAAGAAGCAGAGTTAACATTTTCTAGTTTTGTGTTTTTATAGCTGTAAGATATTTGTAAAGCAGGTTTTTGGTAAGGTTTAAATTGAATAATTTTAGTTTTATTAAGGTTAAGTTTTGGATTATGTAATTCTAGCCAGTTAGTAATTTTATCTAATGTATAGTTCAATTTTGTTGCCAAATCAGTGGAATTAATGCAAGAGATTAAGATGGAGATATCATCGGCAAAGAGCACACATAGATTGTACAGTATGTTTGCGAGATTATTTATGTAAACAAGAAACAAAATGCATCTCAAAACGCTACCTTGTGGGATAGAACCAGTAATGACAGTTGCATCAGATCTAACATGAGTACTTTTGCCAGCCTCGAAGTCGGTATTTTCAATTTCTACATATTGAAAGCGGTCAAGATAGGATTTTAACCATTTGTGAGCTACTCCCCTAATTCTTGTTTCATATAGTTTATACGACAGAGTTCTATAACAAACTCTGTCATAGCCTTTATTCATATTGAGTAAGAGGCCTACTGCGAATTTATATTGTCGATTTCGTCTAGGATGTTTTTTAAGCATTTATAAATTGCTAGGGTGGTAGAGTGGTCTTTTCTAAAGCCATTTTGGTTTTCATGTAATACTTAAAATATTTAATAAAATGAACAAAGACGTTTTGCCGATTCAAATATATCAGCCGACGTAGGTAACAGACCTTTCGATAATTATCTAATAATTATTTAGGTCAGTAAGTTCACCCTTTTTATGCACGGGTTTGATTAGGGATATTTTGAGGGCATCTGGGAAGACACCTTATAAAAAAGATTGATTTACTAATATTGTATAGGGGATTGTTAATAAATCAGCACAACTTTTTATCAAAGTAGGAGTAGGAGTTCTTCAATATCGAAGGATGATCTATTTTTATGATTTTTTATTATGGTACTATTTTCATTAGTTTATACTGGGCTTAAGAAGAGAGTATTTTCGATAGTTTTTGCTAAAGGTGTTCTATTGAAATTACTGTAATTTGAGTGTAAATTTCCAATAAATGTATAGCTCGCTACTATTTTAGTATCACATAATGTTTGTGGTTCTGGTATTTTGACTTGCATATATTTTCTTGTATATACAATATGTAACAAAAACCCTGTGGTTCCCATTATATGCGTTATCAGAATCAGTATTCAAACGTATAGAAATAACTTTACTTCAGAAAACTCGACATAAAAATATTTAAATTAAATTTGAATTAAATAATATTTGTAAATTTTATGTGGATTGATTACCTCTGCCTGGAATTATCAAGCAACTAAAGCGAAGCAGCAAGCGGCGGCGGCGTACATCAAAGACAGGGCGCGCGCGCGCGAGCGCGCGTCATACCTACACTAACTTCACTAACCTCGGCACATCAGTCAGCTGTAATCACTTTAGTGGTCATTTATCACAACTTTTAAAATTGTATTTCGACCGATTGTGGTAATTATACACAAACACTAATTTATGACTACGTCTACGAGTACTTGACGACCACGAAGATATTTTTCAATATGTCCGCCTTGTACCTCTATGCATTTGCGACACCGTCTCAACGCACGCGTTGCATAACAGATATTTCGAAATTTATTTTTTCAAAGGATGCGGCTATTCGTGTACGCATTTCCGCCTTGGTATCGCATGTTTTTTGGAATACAGACTGTTTAATCGCACCCCAGAGATAAAAATCTAAAGGTGTGAGATCAGGTGATCACGCCGGCCAGTTGACTGGCCCCCCACGGCTAACCCATCTCGCACCGAATTCAGTATCCAAAAATTTCTTATGCAACGGGAGAAATGCGGTGGTGCGCCATCGTGTTGAAACCACATGCGACGAACGAGGTCTAGATTTATTTTGTCAAGTTCATTACTTAGTTCTTCTCGCAAAAAGCATCCGTAGTTTTCACCGTTTATTGTGTGGTTAAGAAAATCATCATCATCATTACAGCCCTTCACAAGTCCACTGCTGAACATAGGCCTCCCCCAAAGAATGCCACAAAGCACGGTCCTGAGCCACCTGCATCCATCGACTTCCTGCATGTCTTACCAGGTCGTCACTCCATCTTGTGGGGGGACGCCCTACACTTCGCCTACCGGTACGACGCTGCCACTCGAGAACCTTTCTTCCCCATCGGTTGTCGGTTCTTTGAGCTATATGGCTGGCCCACTGCCACTTCAGCTTACTAATCCGTTGGGCTATGTCGGTTACTCTGGTTCTACTGCGGATATCCTCATTCCTAAGTTTATCACGCAGAGAAACCGCGAGCGTAGCCCTCTCCATAGCTCGCTGAGCGACCTTGAGCTTCCTCATACGGCCAGCAGTGAAGGACCACGTCTCAGTTCCGTAAGTCATCACTGGCAACACGCACTGGTTGTACAATTTTGTTTTAAGGTTTTGAGGTATTTCTAAAGAGAAGGTGTGTCGTAGATTCCCGAACGCTGCCCAGCCGAGTTGAATCCGTCGATTGACCTCTCGGTCGAAGTTGGACTTACCTAGTCGGACTATTTGTCCCAGGTAAACATACTCGTCAACAACTTCGAGCTTAGTGTTCCCAACAACTACCGGCATAGGTGTGACATGGACATTAAACATAATCTTTGTTTTGTCCATGTTCATCTTAAGACCTATCCGTTGGGAGACACTATTGAGGTCATTGAGCATAGTGTTTAGTTCCTCCAGCGATTCTGCCATGAGGACTATATCGTCGGCAAATCGAAGGTGAGTGATGTACTCGCCATTGATGTTAATACCGTATCCTTTCCAGTCCTGAAGCTTGAAAACATCTTCCAATGCAGCGGTGAAGAGTTTCGGGGATATAACGTCACCCTGTCTTACACCTCTCTGCAATTGGATAGGTTTCGTACTCTGGTTCTGTACTCGGATAGCCATCGTAGCTCTACTGTACAAACACTTCAGCACTTCGATATACCGACAGTCAACTTGGCACCGCTGAAGAGACTGCAGCACCGCCCAAATTTCGACGGAATCAAAGGCTTTCTCATAGTCCACATACGCCAGACATAGTGGCAAATTGTACTCTTCGGACTTCTGTACAATTTCCCGTAGGGTATGTATGTGGTCTATGGTGCTAAAGCCCTTTCGGAAACCGGCTTGTTCGGGAGGCTGGAAGTCGTCAAGTCTGCGCGCGAGACGATTCGTAATGACTCTCGAAAACAGCACGTAGACCCGGCTCAGAAGGGAAATCGGTCTGTAGTTCTTCAAGAGAGCGTTGTCACCTTTCTTGAAGAACAAGACCACCGTACTTCTGCTCCACGCCTCCGGTGTAATTCCACCATGGAGGACGGAATTAAAGAGCTTCTGAAGGACTTCAAGTACCGGTCTTCCACCCGCTTTCAGAAGCTCCGCTGTAATTCCATCCTCGCCTGGGACGGACCTTGCCGTTTTTAAGGTGCTGGAGAGCCATTCTAATCTCGCTCAGGCTGACGTCCGGGATAACTTCGGAATAGTGTCGAATAAGACTCGCTCTTGGATCGTTACTCACACTTGCGTGCGGCTCCAACGATGACGTGTACAGCTGCCCATAGAACCTCTCAATCTCACTCAAAATCTCAGGTGCCCCGGAAACGATGCTGCCACATTCGGTCTTCAGCTTTGACAGTTGGCTCTTTCTGGCAGACAGATCTCTGGCAAAGACTTTGGAGCCTTGGTTCCGCTCGATCGCTTCTTCAATACGAGCTGTATTGAGGTTGCGTAAGTCTCGCCACATGCATTTGGAGATCTGTCTGTTCAGTTGCCTGTATGCTGTCAAATCTGTTGAAGAATGTAGCTTCATCTCCCGTCTAACAACGAGATTTAAAGAGTGATCGGAGAGTTTTTGTGTTCTTCTGCGGCGGGTCTTGCAGAACTTAGCTCCGACCGCATGGACAGTTTCCACGAGCTTGTCATTCATATCGTCCACTTCATTGCAGTCTTCTAGGCACTGAAAACGGTTTTGTAACTCGAGCTGAAAGGTTTCGGGACTTTGGATTAGAGCACGAGGGGGACGGAGCGTTGACTTCATCAGACGAGACCTCTCCAACTTAACATTTAGGTTCAGTGTGCCTCTAACCATTCGGTGATCGCTGCCGGTTTTCACCCTCGCGATCACTGAGACATCACTGAACAGTTGTCGTCTAGTCGTCATAATGAAGTCAATCTCATTTTTGTCGAAACGTCGGGGCTCGACCAGATCCACTTCCTGTGGGGCCGCTTCTTGAAGAAAGAGTTCATCATAAAGAGTCCCTCTTTCTCCATGAAGTCGGCCAGCTGCTGGCCCCTTGGGTTCCGTTGCCCTATTCCAAATTTCCCTACTTTCAGCTCACCGTTCTCTCTTGTGCCTAGTTTTGCATTGAAGTCTCCCATTAACACCGTATATTGGGTTTTGGAGGAATGCATGGCTCTAGAGATATCCTCATACATTTCCTCCACCTCCTCATCGGGGTGTACCGAGGTTGGTGCGAAAACCTGTATGACCTTCAGCGAATACCGTTTGGTGATTCTGAGTATAAGGTACGCAATCCTCGTCGACACACTCCCGATCTTTACAACGTTGTTAACGAGAGACTTGTGGACGATAAATCCGACACCTCCTTGGGACAGATGGTCGCCCTCCCGGTGATAGAGCAAGTTGCCGGATTCGAGGATTACCGTGTCCTCCCCCTGTCTTCGGACTTCGGATAATCCTATAATATGCCAGCGCAACTTGTCTATCTCTTCTTCCAGCTCCACGATCTTCTCGTCAGTCCTCAGGGTGCGTGCGTTGTACGTTGCCAGGTCGAGTCGTCGTAGGTAGCAACCGAACCTCCACCGGAGATTCTTAGCACCCCCTGCTCCGCCGTTACCATGGTCGCCACCGTAGCCAGGAATAGCGGGGCCGCCGGGGACTGAGGGCCGTCTGTTTGTTGTTTTGATCATTGGGGGGTATTTGCCATAGTTGCCACGCTTGGCGAGCGGGTTGGCAACCGCAGTTTTTTTATTGTAATTTTGGCTATTATCAGGAAGATGCTGCTGCCCATCTCCCGCCTGTTTCCCTTTGTCGCCTTTTACGACACCCACGGGAGGATATGGGGTAGTGGATATTCTTGACCGCCACTACACGGCAGTTAAGAAAATACGTGTTCATTATGAGCGTTAAATACGTCTGTTCTAACAAAAGAGCATTCATCCGTGAAAAGTACGCCGTTCAAAAACTCAGGATCTCTTTCAACCTTATCGAGTAACCATCTACAGTAATCCATTCTCGGCTCGTAGTCGTTGGCCAGAAGACACTGAACTCTACGATAATGATACGGGTGCTCGCCATCATCTTTGAGGGCTCTCCAAACACGCATATGGTTCACACCTTGTTCACGTGCCACCGAGCGCGTGCTCCGCGTCCGATCTTCCCCAAACATGTCGAGAATGTTCTCCTCGATGTCATCGTCGTACATTCTCGGTCTTCCTGAATCTGTACGTTGTTGATCACAGCCATTCACACTGCCAGTGTTGTACATACGAATGTGAAGTTGTTGGAACGACATCACCGACGGCAATGGTATATTTCGTGGAGTAGCGAAGCGCTCCTCATAAAGTCTTCGTGCTTCTGCATAATTGCAGAAGCACGAAGACATTTTCCGAGATACATCAACATATTAAAATATTCCTCGTTTGAGTAAGACATCGCACACAACACAAGTCACTCACGGCAGATACTTAATTTCGCAATATAAAAAACAGATCAGTCCGGAAATAATTTACGCGGGCGAAATACCTATCAATATCAACGCACGCGCAATACTGAAGCTTTTGTTTGTTATTTGTGGGCGTGGCAAAGCGACTGTACTCTACAACGTAATTTTGATCTTTTCTGAATCTAGGAAATTTGGTGCGATTTTTGATGTAATTTTTAATAATAGTTATTATTTATTTATTTACTTCAGGCAAAGCCCGTAATAGTGTTATTAACAAATTAAATTGTAGCCAGGGATTAGTAAAAATACATTTAAAACACTACATTAACAAGAAGTTTTTTAAAAATTGTGGGATAAATCCATACAATATCATATACTTAAACTGTTATGCTGCTCTGTTTTTCAAAATCTACTAATTAGCATTTTTTATTAATGATACACAATCTTTATCTTTATTTCTATTCTTGACTACTGAATTGTGTCAAAATTTTATGTTCATAAAACTTCCCATGTTTTTAAATATTACCACTAAATATTAGCACAGTATAATTAATAGATATTAGGTAAATCAAAATAAGTGGATTAAAATAAGTTAGTCGACATATAGTGGACGCTACCTTTGATCACTCGAATGGTGTTTGTGGGGTTTTTCCTATATCTATACCTAAGTACTCCATCAGCTAAAGCCGGCTACTGACCTGCCTGCCGCAGGCCGCAGGGGCAATCTAGGGAGCACAGCGATCGGAGCAATATCGAAGGTCGCAGAGCCGACTTAAAAAATTGCCCCTGCTTGCCTACACGCATCACAATTAAGGAGGCAATTAAGGGTCATCCCCACTCCTACACCCTAGATTGCCCCTGCGGCAGGCAGGTCAGTAGCCACCTTTAAGGCTAAGTATTTTCGCAAAGTAATATGTGTAAGATATTATAAAATATAAAATAAATATTAACATATCAAATATTATTAGGTATTCAAGAAGGGAAATGGAATATTCATAAACAGTCAACACATTATTAAAAAAAATATATATTTCAGTATAATTTCTGTTATTTTTAAATTTAACTTTTCGCAGAATAACTGTGTCTAAATAGGTATAACCATTTACACAAAAACCTTGGAGGCGCTCGCCGCGCAGCGGCTTGCTTTGTGGCAGCCGTGTCAGTGACCTCACAGCGGCCGTAGATAATAATATGTCGGCACGTGTCGGTAAGTTCAGAAGCAAATAACATTTTCAGAAATGTTAAATTTAGTAAATTATCTGATAAGAAACTCTTAAATTCCATTTATAGTAACTAGAATAAAATTTAAATATCATAATTGCAATGCCTATGTGCACACCTAAACGTCCCTGAAACGACCAACGGGGTTTTTGTTATATACTATATAATATATAGTTTAAGTTTTATTTTGAGAATTTTCGAATTGATATTTGTTACATAATTTTTTGGATATATTGATGGTTCTTTTTAGTATTTTACAATTCTTTTTATAGTGATATTTAACATTTTTATTATTGGTTTTACAAACCAATATTTTTTAAAATATGTTAAATTGGCACGATGTATTAATCCTACTGTTAAATAATTTTTCTTTGGTGCATTTTTTATTTTTAATAGTGTCTTCGGTATACATTTATTTAAAATTCTTTGTAAGATTTCACTAAATATACTATAATTTTCAATTACATTTTTATTAGGTTTGAGTAGATATGTCGTTCCAATTTATATATTAAAAATTTCATTTTCGAATTGAAGATATATTTAAATCTTGAAGATATTTTTATATAATAAAAATTGCTTTACATTTTGTGTTGGAAAGGGTATAGAAATTAATAAACTACAGAATCAGAAACTTTTTTATTCTATATAGATTATAAATAATACTTATTGAAAGTCACTCTTTTGCTCTTTTGTTTAATTACCACTGGTTCGAAAAAATACCTCTGTCCTGGGAAGAACCAGCAAGAAACCCAGCGGGACTTTTTTTAAATAACAGTTTACAATCATGTATGTTACACAAATTAACAACACAACAAATTAGAAATAGCTTGGTAGCAATCACCTCATTTCCAGGGGTCATTATCATCCATGAATTCTTTAATATTATAATAACCCTTTTTATACAAACTTAGTTTAATAAAGTTTTTGAACTATGAGCAGGTCAAATTTTGTAAAAACAATTAATAAGTAATTAATATATACAACATGTAACAAAAACCCTGTGGTTCCCGTTAACTGCGTTATAAGGATCAGTATTCAAAGCTATAGAAATAACTTTTTTTAAAACTCGGCCAATTTTTTTTTTATTTTATGTGATTTTATTACCTCTTACTGACACTAGCCGATGCTAAAGCAAAGTAAAGCGGGGTGTTTGACAATCCTCTTACTCCCCGGACAATGCAGAGGTAATAAAACCACATACAATTTGAATACAATTTTTCTTTCAATAAAATTAAAAAATATTGGTCGAGTTTTAAAAAAAAGTTATATCTATACGTTTGAATACTGATCCTGATAACTTACTTAACGGGAACCACAGGTTTTTGTTACATATTGTATAAAATAATTAAATAATAATAATAATTATTAAATATAATAAAATAATTATTCGTAAATTTTGTTGCTAACAGTGATCTGAAAGACCAAATTGATGAACAGCTATTTTCATATCCTTTAATTTAAAATTAATAGATAGCAAATCAATGCGTGTGGAGCTATTTGGCGTAATTGTGGTGAGTTGTTTATTTTTTGGTGGAAGTTATACGATACCATTAAATTGAAGAGCCTATTTTTGCACTATTATTTGTTAGGAAGTCTACCTTAAATTGTGGACATTAGCAACATCAAAACGGAAATATTGGGTGCGCAGTTAATACGAATAGAGAAGAAGATGGAGAATTTCATACTGTTTTGTAAATGGTTTACTGATGAAGAATTTTTTTATAATACATTTTCGGTACCCATTTCTCAGGCAATTTGTAACTATGCTTCTGCTACTTTTCCTCTTTTTTTATATCATCATTCTACACATCATATAAAAAACACCTTTCCGAC
Organism: Parnassius glacialis; assembly: GCA_033319125.1. NCBI lineage: Eukaryota > Metazoa > Arthropoda > Insecta > Lepidoptera > Papilionidae > Parnassius > Parnassius glacialis. Next base: position 32,620,161 of record JAVANC010000013.1, on the reverse strand, counting down.
CGAGAAGTTGGTTGTGTAAGTACGACTAACATAATCAATTTCTAAATCTTCATCTTCCTTCCGATGTGGACACCGAAACAGTAATAAACGCGCGAACGCGTGCGCTCTGGTTGACCGACGCGGTCAGAACTCAGAATGCCTGCTGTCTGGCTAAATGTCTATGTAACGTAATACAGCACAACGAACGGAGAACACGAACTCGGAACGCTTGAACGCGTGAACGTCCTTCTGTCTGATAGATCCCTTGCACTATTGACGCTGCTCTCCGTCGCCAGTCTGGGTATTTTTATTTTACATAGACAGTAGACCAAGAATAGCGATAGCAACAAATCCTCAAACAGACAGAGGCCCATGTCTACCTGTGAACTATTATGAATGTAATATGTACATACTAATACGTAGGTTGATGAAGTTCAAGAAGAAAAATACTATAGTATTTAAATAAACTATCAAAAGTTAATTTATACAAGTTTTTTTTTATAGGAATAGGGTAACAAACGAGCACACAGTCCACCTGATGGTAAATGGTTGTTTTGGCCCATAGACATCTACATCTATCCTCGATTATAAATCAAAAAGCAGATGCTTTGTCACCCCTGAGGACTAGGATGGAATGCCTCATTTCCATTAAAAACGGTCTTCGGTTCTCTACACTCACCATACGAAACACAGCAGCGTTAAGCTGCTATTTTACGCTAGTATTCTGTGAGAGCGTGGTCCTTCCCCGGTCGAGCCGACCCATTCGTGCTACAACTATACTACTCATATAGCTGCAGCAGGGCTCTACCACGGAAAAATTTATTAATAGTTATGTAATAACCTAAAACCCATCTATCTGGGACCACAAGATCTGTTGAACATTCCAATAGATTATTTATACGATACATTCTAGACAAGATTGTGTGACAAATTCTTTAACACCACCATTACAATGTAATTATCTTAACGGTTAGGTTTTATTATGTTATCATCATTACAGCTTATTAAAATTTCGCTACTGAAAGTCTCTCCCAAATATATTGCTTTATAGGGAAATATTTGCCAAAGTTGCTATTACGCTTGGCAGGCGGATTGGATCCCCCAGCTTTTTTATTTTTAAATTTTATTATATAAATCAAAAGTTGCCGTGTAGTGACGGTTAAGAATATCCACTACCCCATATCTTCCCGTGGGTGTCGTAAAAGGCGACAAAGGGCAGGAGATGGGCAGCAGTATCTTCCTGATAACAACAAAATTACAATAAAGAAACTGCGGTTGCCAACCCGCTCGCCAAGCGTGGCAACTATGGCAAATACCCCCCAATGATAAGAGCAATAAAGAGACGGCCCCCAGTCCCCGGTGGCCCCGCTATTCCTGGCTACGGTGGCGACCATGGTAACGGCGAGGCAGGGGGTGCTAAGAATCTTCGGTGGAGGTTCGGTTGCCACCTTAGACGACTCGACCTGGCAACGTACAACGCACGCACTTTGCCAGGTCGAGGCATGAGGACTGACGAGAAGATCGTGGAGCTGGAAGAAAAGATAGACAAGTTACGCTGGCATATTATAGCAATATCCGAAGTCCGAAGAGAGGGGGAGGACACGGTAATCCTCGAATCCGGCAATTTGCTTTATCACCGGGAGGGCGACCATCTGTCCCAAGGAGGTGTCGGATTTATCTTCCACAAGTCTCTCGTTAACAACGTTGTAAAGATTGAGAGTGTGTCGACGAGGGTTGCGTACCTTATACTCAGAATCACCAAACAGTTTTTGCTGAAGGTCATACAGGTTTACACACCAACCTCGGCACATCCCGATGAGGAGGTGGAGGAAATGTATGAGGATATCTCTAGAGCCATGCATTTCTCTAAAACCCACTATATGGTGTCAATGGGAGACTTCAATACGAAACTAGGCACAAGAGAGGACGGTTAGCTGAAAGTATTATAGTATAATTTGGAATAGAGCAACGGAACCCAAGGGGCCAGTAGCTGGCCGACATCATGGAGAATGAGGGAGTCTTTATGATGAACTCTTTCTTCCAGAAGCGGCCCCACAGGAAATAGGCCTGGTCGAGCCCGGACAGTTCGACAAAAAATGAGATTTACTTCATTATGACGACCAGATGACAAATGTACATTGATGTCTCCGTGATCGCGAGGGTGAAAACTGGTAGCGATTGCCGATTGGTTAGAGGCATACTGAACCTAAACGTTAAGTTGGAGAGGTCTCGTCTTTGAAGTCAACGCTACGTCCCCCTCGTGCTCTGTTCCAAAGTCCCGAAACCTTTCATCTCGAGTTACAAAACCGTTTTCAGTGCTTAGAAGACTGCAATGAAGTGGACGATATGAATGACAAGCTCATGTAAACTGTTCACGCACGCTGACGTAACAGTTAAGTGGCAAAACCGCTACGTCGGCGCAGTCAGTCAGCACCTTGCCAAGAGGTGTTAGCGCCGTGCCTTGGCAAAATTGAGGGTGCAAAAGCCCGTTTGTGCATATGGCTCCAACATGAAATGGCGCCGGGTTTGGGCGTCTCCCGTCTAGATCTAATAAATTAGTAAAAAAAGTTGAGGTCATATTTAGGAACAATGCCACGCATACCAGACACGAAAAAAGTAACACAAGACCTGAAGAATTTCTAGACACCTTAAAACAAAAACTAGCACTCAAAGTTCACAGGCTCAAAAGGTACAAAAAGGCACTAACCCGAAAAGAAGATAACTCCACATTTGCAACAAACGAAAAAATGTTTTATAGGAACCTACAAAAACCACAAACAGACACAATTGATGAACATACCATAAACACATTTAACCTACCTACAAAAGAACAACTAGAAGCATATTGGGCTAGTATTTGGGAAGAGCAAAAACAACACAACGACAATGCATCTTGGATAGTGAAAGAAGAAGCAAAATGGAGAGATATTGACTAGAGGGAATTCGCAGAGATAACAGAGTCAGATATTACACACATTACAGCTAGATTACATAATTGGAAATCGCCTGGTATAGACAAAATACATAATTTCTGGTACAAAAAGTTAACCTCATTACACAAATCTATAGCAAAAAATTTAACAGATATTATAGTAGGACGACAGAACTTGCCCGAATTTATTGCAACAGGAATTACTTACATGCTACCTAAAACAAAAAATTCCTCACCTCAGCCTTCCCAATACCGACCAATTACATGTCTACCCACAATTTACAAAATATTGACATCTGCAATTACAAAGAAAATTCACTCACACATCGAACACCACAATATAATAGCAGAGGAACAGAAGGGATGTAGACAGGGCCACATGGGATGCAAAGAACAGCTGATTATTGATTCCACTATTCATAAACATGCCACCTCTAAAAACAGAAATTTGCATTGCACCTATATTGATTATAAAAAAGCTTTTGACAGTGTTCCAACCAAGAATGAGGTTGTTACAAATATTAAAGATTTACAGAATAAACCCGAAAATAATAGATTTCTTACGCCGTGTTACAATGGAAAACAACACTACAAATAAATTGTGACAAAAATACTATCACAACACGACATATTTCCATCAAAAAAGGAATCTACCAAGGTGACTCTCTAAGCCCACTGTGGTTCTGTCTCGCCCTAAATCCTCTGTCTCATTTGCTGCAGAGCTGTGGGGCAGGATATAGTCTCGAAAACAATACAGACGAAACAACAATATCGCATCTTATATACATGGACGACATCAAATTATACGCAAAAACAGAAAAAGATATGAATAAATTAGTAGATATTACAGCAAAATTTTGTAACGATATTAATATGCAATTTGGTTTGGATAAATGTAAAACACTTCACATCGTAAGAGGCAAAGTAAGACCCGGCGACTATGTAGTGAATGACACGGATGCTATTACAGCAATGGAATCGACTGACTTGTATAAATATTTAGGATATGTGCAACTTAAAGATCTTGACCACGTACAAATAAAAAGTTCACTAACTGCGGAATACAAGAGAAGACTTAACGCCGTTTGTAAAACACAACTTTCAGGTAAACATCTCATCAAAACAATAAACACCTTCGCCATCCTCGAATTAACGTACTTATTCGGGGTTATAAAATGGTCCAAAACTGATACAGAACGATTAGAATTTACTACACGAACAACACTTACGAAACATAACAACCTGCATCCTAAGTCCGCCATAGAAAGATTAACCATAAAACGGGAACATGGAGGGAGAGGCCTAATAGATATTCAGCGCCTAAGGCAGAAACAAGTTGATCGACTAAAATCGTTCTTTTATACAAAATCCCACACTAGTAATATACATAAAGCCATAGTAACAAATGATATTAACTAGACTCCACTTGACCTTAGCAATCAAATGGAAACCCAAAACACTACCAATGATAGCCAGCAGATACAAAAAATTGAAGATTGGAAGAGGAAAGTACTCCACGGTAGGCACCCTCATGACCTGGAGCAATCACACATAAATAAGTTAGCTTCAAATAAATGTCTGAAAATAGGCAACTTATTCCCAGAAACAGAAGGATTCGTAATAGCTATTCAAGATCAAATCATAAACACAAAAAACTACAGAAAATACATAATAAAAGATCCTACAGTAATTAATGACAAATGTCGCAAATGCCACATCCACCCAGAAACCATCCAACATATAACAGGCGCATGCACAGCCCTGACGCAGACCGACTACACCCACAGGCACAACCAGGTGGCCAATGCCATTCACCAAAAACTAGCACTCAAACACGCCCTCATTAAAAATACCAACACTACCTACTATAATTATACACCAAAAATTACCCTAGAAAATACCACACATAAGCTTTTGTACGACCGTGCCATTCTTACTGACAAGACAATCCATTATAACAGACCAGATATAATCCTACAAGACAAAATAAATAAAATTACTTACCTGATAGACATTGCAGTTCCCAACACACACAACATACAGAAGACAATCACAGAAAAAATTAGTAGGTACGCGGAGTTCAAAGTTGAAGTGACTAGAATCTGGCGACAAGAAAAAGTATATGTAGTTCTTATAGTTCTCTCCACAACAGGCGTAATACCAAATCATCTCCTCCATAGCTTGACACTATTAGACCTAAAGGAATCCCTCTACATTACACTACAAAAAGCTGCTATATTAAATACATGCAGAATTGTCAAGAAATTCATGCAGATAGAAGAAAACGAAATAGTACCTCATGAAAACACATAAATATACACACCTCACGCTGCATTTGCTTTGGTTTCAGCCCGTAAATGTAGCTGAATTCCAGTCTAAGGACTGAGAAGTGAAAAACACTTTCCGAAAATAATAATAATAATCTCAATACAGCTTGTATTGAAGAAGCAATCGAGAGGAACCAAGGCTCCAAAGTCTTTGCCAGAGATCTGTCTGCCAGAAAGAGCCTTTTTTTTATAGGATAAGGGTGACAAACGAGCACACAGTCCACCTGATGGTAAGCAAGCACTTACTTGCTGCGGCCCATAGACATCTACATCTATCCTCTATTAGAAATCAAAATGTAGATGCGTTGTCACCCGTGAGGACTAAGATGGAATGCCTCATTTCCAGTAAAAAGGGCCTCCGGCCACCTGCACTCACCAAGCGAAACGCAGAGGTAAACCTCTACTTCACGCTGGTTTTCTGTGAGGTCGTGGTACCACCCCGGTTTGAGCCGGCCCATCCGTGCGACAGCAAAAGCTGCTGCCTGGCTCTACCACTGTTAGCAAAAGCTGCTGCCTGGCTCTACCACTGTTGAAAAGCCTACTGTCAAAGCTGAAGACCGAGTGTGGCAGCATCATTTCCGGGACACCTGAGAGTTTGAGTGAGATTGAGAGGTTCTATGGGCAGCTGTACACGTCATCGTTGGAGCCACATGCAAGTGTGAGTAACGATCCAAGAGCAAGTGTTGTCCGACATTATTCCGAAGATATCCCGGACGTCAGTCTGAGCGAGATTAGAATGGCTCTCCAGCACTTTAAAAACGGCAAGTCCCCGGGCGAGGATGGAATTACAGCGGAGCTTTTGAAAGCGGGTGGAAAATCGGTACTTGAAGTCCTTCAGAAGCTCTTTAATTCCATCCTCCATGGTGGCACTACTCCGGAGGTGTGGAGCAGAAGAGCGGTGGTCTTGTTCTTCAAGAAAGGCGACCACTCTCTCTTGAAGATCTACAGACCGATTTCCCTTCTGAGCCGCGTCTACGTGCTGTTTTCGAGAGTCATTACGAATCGCCTCGCACGCGGACTTGACGACTTGCAGGCTCCCGAACAAGCCGGTTTCCGAAAAGGCTTTAGTACCATAGACCACATTCATACCCTGCGGCAGATTATACAGAAGACAGTGGAGTATAATCTGCCGCTTTTCCTTGCGTATGTGGACTATGAGAAAGCCTTTGGTTCCGTCGAAATTCGGGCGGTGCTGCAGTCCCTTCAGCGGTGCTAAGTTGACTGTCGGTATATCGAAGTGCTGAAGTGTTTGTACAGTAGAGCTACGATGGCTATCCGAGTACAGAATCAGAGTACGAAACCTATCCAACTGCAGAGAGGTGTAAGACAGGGTAATGTTCTAGATTGCTTGTCGCTATCTTTGTAGTGTTTTACTCACCATTAAGTAGGTAGATTGAGATGAGGATCGTACCTACTCAGCGGTTTGCATTAGGAGATACTTACATATATCCAGCAGCGGACTGCAACAGTTTGATTATGATGAAGTTCAGATGGGGTTTTAGTGTAGGTAAATAAAACAATACTTTGTTTTTGTAAGTAATTTATTTTTTTGTACTTATAATTATTCAATTCTTAATATTACTTCATCTAAGAAGGGGGCAGGTCGGGTAATACCCTCATGGCAAGCATAGCTTATCTGACGGACAGGGCCGTCATCTACCCCGGTCGCAACGGTGAGTGGAACCGGTGAGAGATGTCGTGCGGTGTCCCACAGGGTTCGGTTCTGGGGCCGCCCCTGTGGAACATCGGTTACGACTGGGTGCTGCGCGCCGACCTCCCTACCGGCGTCAGCGTAGTTTGTCGCGCAGCGGACAGACTTCCGGCATGATCTCATGGCGACATGGAGAGAGCGACTGTCGCAACCCCGTGCTGGGCACGCCACTATAGCGGCGATAAGTCCCCTCTTTGAGGAGTGGCTTGAGAGACGCCACGGCGTCCTCACCCTCCGCCTGACGCAGGTCCTCACCGGACACGGTGTGTTCGGGAGGTTCCTGCACCGAATCGGGCGGGAGGAAACGCCCGGGTGCTCCCACTGCGAGGATCGACCGGAGGACACGGTGGAGCACACCGTGGAGGTGTGCCCTGCTTGGCCTCGTAGCGGCGATAGGCGGCGGCGACCTCTCACGTCCGGCCCTGGTTGAAGCCATGGTCCGGAGCGAGACGGAATGGGATGCCGTCACCACCTTCTGCGAAGCAGTGATGCTAGCGAAGGAGGTGGCGGAGCGGGAGAAGGAGAGAGCAGCAGCTTTCCTTCCCGGCCGCCTCGGGAGACGCCCCAGGCGTCGGGGGCTACGTCGTGGCCCCTGGCCACCGTAGGCGCGGGCCTGTGGACGGCGAGCAATGGGTAGCTCGCCGTCCGTCCGTCTAACGACGACAGGCCGTGTCGACGGCGCGTTTTGTTCCACGCGCGCCTAAAAGAGCTGTCAGTAGCGTGAAGGGGCCCGCAAGGGCCGACGCCTGCCGGGGCTGCGGGCTGTTCGAAAGAGATACCGTGGCTCCGGAACGTAAGGGCACTGAAGGAACACGGATGGTTTTTAGTCAGTAAAAGTCTGACACTCCCTTCCGCTCGACCCAGAGCGAAAGGCGTCATTTCATGATTTTCCATCCGCAAAAAAAAAAGGGTGACATTATATCCCCGAAACTCTCCACCGCTGCATCGGAAGACGTTTCCAAGCTACTGGACTGAAAAGGATGCGGTATTAACATCAATGGCGAATACATCACTCACCTTCGATTTGCCGACGATATAGTCCTTATGGCAGAATCGCTGGAGGACCTAAGCACGACAAAGCAGACTAAGGTCTTAAGATGGACACGGGCAGAACAAAGATCATGTTTAACGTCCATGTCACACCTATGCTGGTAGTTGTTGGGAGCACTAAACTCGAAGTTATTGACGAGTATGTTTACCTGGGACAAATAGTCCGACTAGGTAAGTCCAACTTCGACCGAGAGGTCAATCGTTGAATTCAACTCGGCTGGGCAGCTTTCGGGAAACTACGACACATCTTCTCGTTGGACATACCTCAAAACCTGAATACGAAATTGTATAACCAGTGCGTATTGCCAGTGATGACTTACGGATCTGAGACGTGGTCCTTCACTGCTGGTCGTATGAGGAAGCTCAAGGTCGCTCAGCGCGCTATGGAGAGGGCTATGCTCGCGGTTTCTCTGCGTGATAAACTTAGAAATGAGGATATCCCTAGTAGAACCATAATAACCGACATAGCCCAACTGATTAGTAAGCTGAAGTGGCAGTGGGCCGGGTATATAGCTCGAAGAAACGACAACCGATGATGAAGAAAGGTTCTCGAGTGGCAGCCTCGTACCGGTAGGCAAAGTTTAAGGCGACCCCCCACTAGATGGAGTGACGACCTGGTAAGACATGCAGGAAGTCGATGGATGCAGGTGGCTCAGGACCGTGCTTTGTGGCATTCCTTGGGGGAGGCCTATGTTCAGCAGTGGACTTATGAAAGGCTGTAATGATGATGATGATAAAAATCAAACCGTGTAGTGGCGGGGTAAGAATATCCACTACCATATATCACCCCGTGGGTATCGTAAAAGACGGTAGTAGCAAACAAACCAGGAAATGGGCAGCAGCGCAGCGTCTTCATAATAACGACTAAAATAAAATCATACAAATTATAAAAGATTTTCAGTAGGATTCACTTGACGCGTGTTCAAGCTGTATGTATTTTTCTACGTTTCATTCCTTTTAAAATGAATTTCACATTTGTTATTTCACGCCTTTCAATTATAGTAATATATCCTTATCTACGAAATTGCCGTTTTTATGAAATAAGTTAACATAATTTTTTTTTCTATATTTCTTATTTTTATTAATCAATGTAATCACCCACGCAACCGACGCATCTTTGCCAACGCAGCGGCATTTTATTGATGCCTTTCTTGAAGAAATCGGCTGGACGGGACCCAACCAATTCTTCAAAGACATTTTATACTGCCTTTCTGGTATTCAACTTTTTCCCGCTAAAAAGTTATCCAAAGTCTGTAATAAGTAGAAGTCTGTAGGCACAAGGTCTGGTGAGTATGGCGGATGACGGAGAGCTTCCAACCCCGGTCTTGTAACTTGGAGAGCGTCTTTTGTACAATAAGAAGTCACATGTTGTCGTGTAGGAACAGCGGGGACATTGAAGACGTGCCACGTTTGTTTGATAACAAGCTGTGATGAATCACACCGGCGCTAGATCACCAAACAGTGACCATCACTTATGGGCTAAGTTTTCGTTTAGGGTAATAGTAATAGTTTAGGTGCTGAACCAGGACCCAACCAACTTTCTGAGCATTTGCGTTAGTCAAACAGAAATCATTTTTCGTTGTAAGTAACAATGCAGTTCAAAATTCCTTCGTTTGTGTGCCTGTTTAGCAGTGCAAGGCACGTCTCGACACGTACTTTAGGCTCGTGATCATTGAGTTCGTGGCGCACCCACCCATATCAAGCTTTTTTACCTTGCCAATTTAACGCAAATGTGCCAATATAGTTTTTATACTAACGTCGAAAACTGCTGCTAATTCTACCGTAGGTTGAGTATCATCAGCTTCCACAATCGCCTTTAATTCGTCATTGTCGACCAAAGTTTTCGGACAACCACGGGGTTTATTTTTAAGGTCGAAATTTCCATAACAGAAGTTGCCAAGCCAAAAGCAGGTGGTGCGTTCGTTTGTAGTAATCGCTCCGTAAATGACGTTGATATTGAGTGCTGCATGTGCCACGTTTCTGCTACGACGGTACCCATATCCCATAATTACTCGAACTTTTAACGTGTCCATGATGACGAAAAATGTTCAAATGCGATGAAAACATAACACTAATCAATAAACAAATGACTAATTTAGAAAAAAATATGTTTATATAAATATGTTCTTAAAAAATTAATTTGAAATTAGAATTCTTAGCCAAACAAAAATTTTTTTTGATTTGAAATGGCCAGTACTTTAGAACGACAATTTCATAGGTAAAGACCGTAATTATTAATTATGTCCTTTGGTCAAACGTAACAGATATTTATTTCATTGCGGCTATTCCATATCACTTTAATTATTTCATTTTCGGGCTTAAACAATTTATTTAGTTTGACGTGGGTTACATTTAATTTGTGAATGCTTACAGTTTCGGTAGTATTCTCGACTTAGGGAGACCGCAGCAAGCATCACCCGCCGAACAAGAACAAACAAAGTAATTAAACACATCAAACGTAGTGAAATTGAAGCCACGACTCAAAGAGAGAGAACCAGTCACTGGTAGCCGTCCGAGAATACAAATTCGTATGTTACTATAAGATGGAACTTAATGAAAACAAAATATTATTTCAAATTGTAAGTTTTGATGAAATTAAATGTTATTTCTAATATAGGGGTCGTTAACTACAACATTAAATTTCTTAATCATTGATATGGGATGTAAGTAGAAAAATTAAAATTTTGTCGCTTACCTCCACTGCGCACAGTCCTAATTTTCGGACAAGCCTTTGCCAATTGACTAGTAACGAAATGTCCATCCAAAATTGTGTATTCAAATTTTACAGACTGGTAATACAGCACATGAACAGCATTACCTGTTCAAGGAGAATCAACTTTAGGTACACTCGTCAACCTACTGTAGATAGAATGCCATTTGTAGAACAATAAGCTTAAAAAAGGTTAAATGTTGATGTGAAATGGATACAACTGAATTCGATCACTTGCAATCCTTTTTTACGTGGTACAGCCATGCTACAGCTATATTATGGTCGTAGCACGCATGGGTCGGCTCGACTGGGGAAGGACCACGCTCTGACAATATAGCCGGGTGAAAAAGCTGCTTCGTATGGTGAGTGTAGAGAACCGGAGATCTTTTTTACTGGAAAAGAAGCATTCCATCTTAGTTCCTAGGGGTGACAACGCTAGACGCCCAATTTTGATTATTAATCGTGGTTATATGCCGATGCCTATGGGTTACAGCATCCACTTACCATCAGCTGGACTGGTATTTTTACTGGGTCTTTTATATTATCATTATAGCCCATCACAAGTCCAGTGCTGAACATAGGACTCCTCAAGCAATGCCACAAAAGATAAATGTGAGGATACAGGACAAGGAGAATTTTCTTATAAAACCACAAGAAAACAATAGCTTAGTAAGACCTTTATATGGCGAATATTTATATCCCAAACCATTAAATTATAAAAGTATCAACATTATTTAAAAAAAGGTTCTGAAATTTTTTTTACAATTTTTATGGATGCGGATCTCTAAAAACGTCGGGAAGTAATTACAAGTAACGAGCGGCGCGGGAGACACCTATTGCCTCGCGTAAATACTCGTATATTTTATCGGATTACATATACGTTATCACCGCTGGCCCTCACGCACGCCCCGCTTGTAGTGTTGCCTTGTCGATAGTTAATTAACTCCTATCATAAAGCCAAATAATTTCGTCATAATCTCTACTATAATGGTAGACTCTCAAGTATGTTTGTTAACTATGTTTATTATAGAATGAAATATTCAAATCTAGTCAGAAAGCCTTTATAGGATGAGTGTACTATCTGTTTAGTGTACATTTAGAGTATACAAACGTATACACCTACTTCTGTAGTTTAGCTTTTGTAATGAAAACGATCATGACATTCTTCTTACTGATTTGGTCACCGTAATTACTTCCGATTCTAAAAGTTATCCACAGAATGCAACTACGCGGATATTAAAATTTATCAAAGTTATTTCATAAAGATTGTTTATAAGCTAGAATTGATAGTAAGTGGTAAGTTAGCGCACTGGCTTAGCTAAACAAAAGTCTATTCACGTCTAGTAGTTTTTTTTTATCTCCACTCTCATTTTCAGTTCACTTACTGTTTCGTTTCTTTAAATAATAACAATTATTATGCTGACTCTGTCCCACACTGAATGTTTTTCTTTAAGTTTTAGCTTTAGTTAATGTATGACCGTCCGTGAAGCCAATAGTAGGCTCTATTTGAAAATCAGCGCTGCTGTCATTTAGTTCAGCAGCTGTTAGCTGAAATAGGGACCTAATTTGACTTTACACAAATCATGTTTTTTATATCTTGTGCTATTTTATTTTATTTTTTTGTTTTTCATTGTGACGTCAAATAAAGTTTTCTTTCTTTCTTCTTTCTTTAGTCATACCAACATTGTAATCGTATGGATATTAGACAGGCGCCGGCAAATTATTCCACTTTATGCTATAAAAACAACAAAACAGCACGTTTGATGTATCGATAGTAAAGTTTTGGAACTACCAACCTTCCTTTTTTATACTGAAGTGACAAATGAACTTACAGTTCACCCGAGAAATTTTTTGTTTATAAAGGAAGGCTAGAATGCGTTATCACCTCTAAGTGACTCAAAGCTATCAAGCCTCAAGTAATTATATTTGTTCTTTTTACCCTCTACATCGGAACACAACAGTGCAAGCACTACTATTTGGCGGCAAAAATTGGTAATAGTGTAACACACGTACCTCTGGCAGAAAAGGAGTCCTACCTCTTGGTAGCTTTACCGATTTAAGTCCATATCATCACGTGGGTGACGTAAGAACAGAAGGAAACAAACCAGGAGATGATTTTCAACAGTGGTAGAGCCACGCGGCAGCTTTTGCTGTCGCACGGATGGGCCGGCTCGAACCGGGGTGGTACCACGATCTCACAGAAAACCAGCGTGAAGTAGAGGTTTACCTCTGCGTTTCGCTTGGTGAGTGCAGGTGGCCGGAGGCCCTTTTTACTGGAAATGGGGCATTCCATCTTAATCCTCACGGGTGACAACGCATCTACATTTTGATTTGTAATAGAGGATAGATGTAGATGTCTATGGGCCGCTGCAACCACTTACCATCAGGTGGACTGTGTGCTCGTTTGTCACCTTTATCATATAAAAAAAAAGATGGGCAGCAGTGCCTTCCTTATAACAACTAAAAATAATAAAAAGATGCGGTTGCCAACCCGCTTGCCAAGCGTAGCAACTATGGCAAATATCCCTCCTATGAGGTAATCTATAAGAAAGGCCTATGTTTAGCTTCACTAAGAGTGATGTTTTTTATTTTTATCAGCCCGTATAATTCCGCAGCTAGATAAGAACCTGTTGCATATAGGAATGTTATGCGATCACATATGTCTGACTTCTTTTACGCTGCTCCCCGTCGACGATCTAGTTATTAACCGACTTTAACAAGGAGGAGGTACTCAATTCGACTGTGTGCTTTTTTATGTGTATTCGTATTACCCCATAACTTTTTTCTAGGTGAACCGATTTTGATGATTCTTTTTTATTTGAAAGCTGGTGCTTCTCATGTGGTCCCATATAATTTGATTGATCAAGGTATGTCTAATAGTTTTTCAGTTATCCTTAATAATATATATTGAAGTCGGTTATACAAAATGTTTAATTTTACCACTTGTATGTTGTTGGGTCTACGGGCTATCGTCTTCGTCTTTAGACTCGATGGTGCCAAGCATTGTCTTACTCATAAATCACATAATAGGGGAAACTAGTGAGAGCTAGCTGCATTTCTCGTAGTAGCTTCTTTTTATTACTTCATATTTTCCGAACCAGTGATAAATTAAACTAAAAATAACATTTAGTGAGTATAAATATTGAATAAATAAATCTATATTATATTTCTTATTTGAAATATTTTACTGTATTAATAAATCTTCCTTAGGTGAAAGCTCCAGGGTGGCCGGCGAAATTCAAATTTTCTTACGTTTTTTGTAATTTGTAGGTCAGTGTCAGGTTTTATTTATTAATAAAATATGATTCACGATCGTGACGAGTATGTATTTACAGTATTATAATCATTATAATCATCAATACAACCCCCTAAGTTCGTATAATCCCATTGTATGGCTATTTCCAGAAAAACTCATTAGGAATTATATGAACTTGGAGGGTTGTATTGGAGATTTAATGATAATAATTCTATAAACACATACTTGTTACGGTCGCGAATCATATTTTCTTAAACATTCAACATGACCCTGACCTGCAAAGTCCAAAAAACGTAAGAAAATTTGAATTACGCGGACCATCCTGGAGCTTTCACCTTAAGTAAGATTAATATATTTATTCGAAAACGTTTTCCATATACATATGTACTCAAAATACGTTGAAATTAAAGGATCTACTGTGGAAAGCTTTATTTATTTATTTCAGTGGAGTGCACTTGTGCTCTACAAGACGAATAAATCCTAAAATCTAGTTGGATGTACACCCGCAGAGTAGCACTTAGGCGATACTTAAACACGGAATTTAAATATGCTAAGATGAGTTTGCGGATACAGTTACGAGTCCGAGAGACCGCTGACATGGGCCGCTCCCGACTAATGCCTCACATTAATAACCCTCGTAATTAATTGTTTGCATGTCCGCAGAAGAGAGCTAACGTCTCGTGAAATACCCAGCGCTAAAATAAATTAAATTCACGCAATTGATAAACATTTCGCACCCGTAACGCCTACTGTAGTTATGTATCGTTCATAGGAATTTAACGAATTTTCAAAATAATTCTCACTTAATCGATATAAGTATCATACATACCTTCTAACCGCATTACGAAACCTATAAATAAACTTTAATCAACGCCAACTTTAATGCAGTTTAAAAATAATTACTTTGTATACCTTAGAAGTGGATTACAAAAAAACATATACAACACATTTGTGAGCACGTCAGTTTCTTTTCGTCTCCATAACTTATATTGGAATTTATTATAAAAATTAAAGCTAACTAAAAACAACTTATTTATTAGCCCCCAACTTATAAACCCAACTTTAAAGGCCGGCAACGCATCTGCAATTCCCCTGGTTCCCCTGGTGTTGCAGTTGTTCATGGGCGGCGGTAGTCACTTACAATCAGGTGAGCTGCATGCTCGTTTGCCCCCTCTCCTATAAAAAAATCCCACAAAACCTATCATCAATAAAAAATCAACATAAACAAAAATATATAAATGGGAACCTACATACCGTTACCCACTTCAAAACAAAATCGTTGGTTCACTTTAAGCGGATACTTTTCTCTAAACGAGGACCATCCATAAAGGAACGATTCGTTCAATTTGATCGTTACGTACTTGATCGCGAAACGACCTCAAAGGGATAATTAGCCCGTCCTTGTACCAGCTTATATGCTTATGTTTATTTGTTGCTGGAATTATTTTATACGTGTTTCAGAAAGTTTTGCAGAACTAAAATAAATTTCTATGGTTAAATTTTTTATTAGTAATTTTTTTTGAAAAAACTCCATCAGCATCTCTACTAAATTTCATGTATCTAAACCGATTTTCGAAACACTTTTTCAAGTCTGCCTCAGACTACGACAGTAGCCTATTCGAACGCTGTCTTCCGATGAATTCATCTGATTTTTTTTAATTTTAAGAAACAAAAGTATACCTTGAAAATATATTAAATAGATATATATTAAGCTATTTATATTTATTTAAATACAAGTAATATCAATTTAAATGTAAGAATTTAAATTATTATTATGCTCTGAAAAATATTACTGAACCAATATTACTTCAACAATATCAACATCTCCGTCTAGTGAAGAGCAGCTATGAATCCCAAATCGTTTGAGAGTTCATTGAGATCTTTGACCTCTTTAATGGATAGTAACTCTAATATTCAAATATCTAAAACAGAACATTAACTTTCAGCTCGATCTTCAACAGTATCTGGTTCTGTAACTAATACATCAGTTTCTAGACCTTAATATGGAATTAACAATATATTGAATTTTCAACTTCTAACCTTGATTGCACCAGAGAGAGATCTTCTTGTGAGATACATATATGTATAGTAGAACATAAAAAACGGGAAAACATCTAATAGTGAAAGTACCGCTCCCCTACTTTTATTAGTAATAACTTCTTCACTTTGTAAAAACTATCTTATGGTAAAATATTTTTGTAATTAAAATTTAATATAGCATACTGTTCTCTTTGCAGTTCTGTAACTTTATTTCAGTAATAAATTATTTTAATTTGTCAAGTAACAAAATAGTTACCTATTTTATATTTGACCACTTTATTGTTTTGTACTTATTAGGCATAAGCCATTAATAGAAAACTATATTATAGTTTCCTACTACTTTTACTGATTTAAATATAATGTTTGATTCGAAAAATGTATTGTACCTAATCCTTTTGTTTTTGAAGCAAATTTTTGAGCATACTAATGAGAAATATATATAGAAAACATGGCGAGTAAACACCCATGTCTGAGAAATTCAAAAGAAAATGATGATATGATAATTAACATATGATAATTAAGTTTCTAGTAGTAGTTTTATTTTATTGTTATAGTTTTAATACTGTATAAAATAAAATATTGTAAAAAGAAATAATTGAAAAAATTGTGTTAATTAAACATAATTAACCTTACTTCTAACATATAGAAGTTTGTAATGAAATTTGCAAAGAAAAATAAGGGCGACCCACAATTTAAAACAAAGGGACACTGTTTGTAAAACACGAAAAAGGTAATTCTGTCCACCCGATATGGATGCTCGCCCTGTGAAAAGTACCCTCGAGCGGGTCGGCTCGTAAAATATACGGTACTTCAATATTATACGGGTAAAGCAGACCGTTTATGTTCACTTAGAAAAAAGTTGGCTTAATTCAGCACATCGTTAGGCCCCTCTTCCCTCGTAAATATGAGCTTGCGATTCATCTGATCTGAACACTTTAAAGGTTAAGGACCCTAGAGGAGTGATTTTCCCTTATATAGATCTATTCATATCTCAATCTGAGAAATGTTCATACCTTATATTAATGTGGCCCATGCCTGAAATATACAGTTTTTTTTTATTACAATTTAATGAGACCGAGTTAGGACCGTGTTAGCTCAGAGGCCAAGTGCTCGCTATAAACTCACAATGCGCGAGCAACCTGGATCGAATCCCCGCTGGCACCAATGATATTGCTAATTATAATTTTGTGCTGATTTACTACGTGATCGGTAGTGAAGGAGCAAACATCGTGAAGAAACCTGCATTTCTGAGAAATTAAAAAAAATAATTTCGAAAACATTTGAAGTACGTAAAAATGGACGAAGCGCGGTGGACAGGCCTTTGTTTCTTGCCCTAAAAGAAAACCTCTCTGTAATGGCAGGAAGCCTGTACCCAGGATTAGGACGTATAATATAGTCTATAGCTTTACTTTTAAATAAAATTAAAAGTATCTTTTATCTAAAGAAGAAATAACATTTATCACTTTTCTTTTTAATACTATCAGTTAGTTTTTTAGTTAAGTTATGTTTTCTTTTATACGAATTTTAAAACAATGCAATTTTTTAATATCTTACCAAATAAGTACCACAAAATTTTATAATAACAGTATTATTATAGTAATTTGCGAGAAACTAATAAATGACATCTCATGTGTAGATTATATTATTATTAGATCGAGTGTTAGTAGATCAAACGATTTTTTCATAAGATGCTGGAAGAAAGTTAAACGTATTCATTTCGTTATTTAATAAGGTTACCGTCCAAAAATAATATCACTAGTTTCACTTATTGTAGGATTTGTGAGTAAGACAATGCTTGGCACCATCGAGTCTAAAGACGAAGACGATAGCGCGTAGCTCCAACAAAATACAAATGATAAAATAAAAAAATTTGTACAACCGACTTCAATATATATTATTAAGGATTACTGGAAACTTATTAGTCAGACCTTAGTCAAATTTATATGGTACTACATGAGAAGCACCAGCTTTCAAGTAAAAAAAGAATCGTCGAGATCTGTTCACCCAGAAAACGTTATGAGATAACACACATAAAAAACATACAGTCGAATTGAGTACCTCCTGCTTTTTGAAGTCGGTAGAAATTAAAATGAAACTTTAAACTCGTAAGAAATTAAAATTTCATTAGTCAAATGTCAAAATTTAAATATAAGCTTCGTACCACTACCACTTCAGCTTTATCGCAACCAACAACAACTTTTACGCAATAAGCCGATTTTCATCAGTGTTTTTACAATGAACTATAGTGAAGATGATGATTATCTATGAGCATTTATGTTCAAATCAAAATAGATGTATCTTTGGTTAATTTTTTAATATTCTATTAAGCCAGCGCTTAACTATAAACCCACCTGATGGTAAGTGGTGATGTAGTCTAAGATGGTGAAGCGCACTGACTTAACAAAAGCCTATACACTCTTGCCTTAAAAAACACCCAGACTGTAATCGGATGGAAAGACAGATGCGGGCAAATTATTCCACTCCTTTGCTGTACGCATTATTTACGATCTAGCGAACCGTTTGGTTCGAAAGCGTGGTAAGCAATAACGAAAGGATGGAAACTGGCCGAACGTCTGGTTGTTAATTTTAAGGTCGATTTGATTATTTTATTTTATTGGCTAATTATTATATTTATTTGGCACATACACAGAAAACATATATAAATAAATAAATATATATATATATGTGTATATATATATATATATATATATATATATATATATATATATATATGTGTATATATATATATATATATATAAATACATGCAAAATAGTCTCGTTATAAATAAAAGAAATGCATTTAAGGCTTTTTTATTATTTCATATTACATAAACAAGAAAACAACAATAATAGAGAAATATAAAGAATAGAGAAGTAAATACTAAAAATTTGATTTTATTTCATAAATACCATACAGAAATATTTCTACAAAATAAAATTACATAACCACAATGTATATACATTCAACAGTGAACAACGAATTCAACACACGTCATCGATTTCCTATCCGGGCAACAATCTGGACAATGAAAAAGTGAGATCGCGAAGCTGTACAAAGGCCGCACGCTTACCTGCTTTGAAAAAATGGTAACTCTATGAACTTCTACATCGCGACAGAGCGACGGGGCGAGAGCATAACAAAAGTATCGTTGGAAAAATAATAATCAGAAATAAATGTATTTCTATTTTTATGAAAAAAAATCTACTTCAAGTAACAAACGTTATAAGAAAAAGGTTATAACAACATAAGGAAAACCTATATATAGTTTTACAAAAATACCACATTAAACCATTATTTAAAAAATTGAAATCCATAATGATCCAGCAGTTAAGATTTTGAGGAATAAATCTTAATTTGCGAAGGTAACTCTAAAGCAACATTTACATTTAATTCTTCGATCTAAACATTGTTTTTGTTGATGTTTCATGATTTTGATTATATTCAGAGTTTATAAAAACTAAGTTACTACTGAAACAAAAAAATATTCTAATTCAACTTGAAATTATTATTCAGAACAGTTTATTTTCTAAAACTTTTGTTTATATTTTTAAAAAAGCGCTCAGATTATATTCGCAATTGGTATTTTTTTACAGACAGTCGGCGATCGACACGGGAACTTAAAAGCCTCCACATAAAGAGAAACACACATCCGGCCCCGGAACTATTGTTGTCGGCGCGAAGTAAGTGATCGACAAGACGAGTGGTTAGCACTGAAGCAATTGTTAGCTGCTATCAATATAAAACGCTAATATACCTACGTTCATAAAACGCTGCAAAATGTAAGCCTTTATGTTTGTATTGTTTGTATGTCAGTCAAATCTCATTTACCCAACAACAGAAAAACAAATACAAAACATAAGCATGATTAAATAGGCGTTCCCAATTGGATGAGTCCACGTATACACAAAACACAACATCATAAGTGCTTACGAATTCATTTCTGTGGAATTTCTAAACAACGGTACCCCGAGTTCCCATTGGTATTTTAACAAAGCCTGGAAGTTGTTGAGGTATTCGAAATTGTTTACAAAATTCAATCCTGAAGCTTCGAGCCAGATTAAATCTAATTTCAACTTGAAGGTAAGTCTCAAATAAGTCTTCATAAAACCGGAACCCTTTGATTTTAACCCTTCCCGAAGTTAGACCTGCTGATTGCCTGAAAGTTACTCTTGCCTATTTCGTTTCGTCTTTTTTCGGCGTAGAAAAAACAAACGGAAACAAGCGAGTAAGTAATGGCTTAAAAGTGATTTCTGAGATTTGAAACATCGGGAAGAAATGAATAGTAAAGAGAGATGTTTTATTTAGATATTCTTTTTCATTGTATTATTGTACATCGTTCTTTGATGTGTATTTTATTTTTATTTTATAGAATAAGGGTGACAAACAAGCTCACAGTCCACCTGATTGTAATGTGTGTGGTGATGTGACCCATAGACACCTACATCTATCTTCAATTAAGTATCAAAATTCAAATACGTTATCACCCTTCAGGACTATTCTCGTCGTACGAAATATAGCACCATTAAGCTGCTATTTTACGCTGGTATATTATGAGAGCGTGATCGTTCCCCGGTTGAGCCGACCCATTCTTGCTACAACCACAATACAGCTAGCTTCGGCGAATATTTCATATCATATTTCGAAATTGTCTAAAAATAATTCAACTAAGGAAAGAGAACGACTTACCATCCCTACCTGCATAGCAGGTAGATTGGCGATCACGGTATCATACATACATTTCGCATCTTTGATTTCGCTGCCTTATTCCAGTCTGGATATTTTATTACGGCGCGATGGTTTTTCGACCACCTGTCAGAAATCACAATGTGAATTTAAAAAAAGAAACTGAAAAAATTACCAAATACATTGGCTAGGGCTGCCTCCAATAGGAAATCCAATGGCAAACGCAAGGGATGAGAAGCTTTATGACCTAGAAATTTTAAAATGAAAATCCTTAGATTACTTTTTAATTTGTAAGTATATCCAATTCATCACTCATCTTTGTGTTTATCCATACCTCGAACATTTCTGTAACACATGGTGTGTCACATCTAATATATAAAAAATTATGTTTCTTTATTCGTATTTTATGCGCTGCCATACCGTTCATCAAATTGCAGTAAAACTTTGTCAACTTAATTGAGACCTTCATTGACTAACCAACAACTAATGTAATAAATAGTGAATGCCCATGATCAAATCGATTAAATCTTGTACAAATTTGCTTGATATCTGATTATGGTGGTGGGATTAAATGAAGATGTCTTAGTTATTCTAAATACCAGATTACCGTCGCTTACCAGGCTATGAGTCAAGCACCATTTTAAAAGAACTGTGATTAATATTTGTTACTATAATGTTTTTCTCCGTAAGAATATTTGCGAACAGTTATAACACACATAATTATTTCAACTTATTGATAATGGGTGAAGGAATTTCATTCTACAGCCTATCAAAAGTCCACTTTCAAACGTAGACCCCCATAGATTGCCAAGTTGCCTACCGGTTATAAGGTTGGCAACCGCATTTTTTTTTAGTTAATTTGAGTTAATATCAGAAATATGCTACTTCACATCCTATATTTCATTTTCCACTGTCGCCTCTTATGACCCCCACGGGATAATATGGGGTAGTAGGCCTTACGCTATCACTAAATAGTGGCGAAGGCTTATTGAAGTATAACTTCATTAGATGTGACTTGAGGGTAATTCAGGTCATTTTTGGTGGAAGTAACGTCCCGTAAAATCAATAGTCCGTTTACGCAGTATCCGCATTCATAAGGACAGTGACTATAGTAGACTATAGCATTAAAGCGATACCAAACATTTAAATGATGTCCATATAATTTTGTTCCAAATTTTGGTCACGGCGGCTCGTCTCAACGGAGACTAGCTATCTGCGCAGGACAGGATTATAGTGAGCGCGTGTACGCACAAGCACAACTGCAATCTCTATTCCCATACTCTCATTTGCGGGACAGCAATCCGACACGTCCTGAAAGAGATTAGGTGCAGAACCAACTATTTTAGGTGCCAAAGAATGGAGGTGAATCACCGCCAATTTTATGACTGCGGGCTGCTACTGAAAATGTCTTGACAGAATAGATTCGAACTCGGCACCCCATGATCAGCAGCCACGTTTACGACAACGCCTTCCGACCGACAAACGAGGCAATCGAATATACATGCATAATAATAAATAATAGAATACATACACCTGATATAATGTAAGTTGACACTGAGGTAAAGTTTTTTTGTTACACAACATAATTTAATTGAGAAGTTAGTTTTTAATAAAAGTTTATCAGTTTCTAGAGTATTATATTAATACGCAAAAAATGCGTCAGTGGATTGCTTTTAACTTTTTTCAATTTTTCTACTTTGATGAATATCTGTGGTTTGCTTTATTTATTTTTAATCTTATTAATATAAAATACAGCTAATTGTACAGAAAGAGATATTAACCAAGATAATAACATTTTCCGAACAAATTAACTACCCCGCTGTGAAATCTGTCAAATATTATACCTCACTTTCTAGTGTCGCCCTCATTGATGCAACCTTTTATAATACTGGGCAAAACATAGTCCGTATATAATTTTATATTATACTTAAATTTATTTTTATGAGATTTTTGTATAGTATAATACTAACATTAATTGTGATTTTATTAATAAATATTTTATACATAAAAATGTTAAGTAATGTAAAGATTAAATTCTAACAATAAGCGGAATAAAAACATTAATAAAATAATTGTTGGTAATTATTTATATTGTTAATAATAAATTTTACTGCAACATTCGGTCATTTTTATCGAATAAGTTATTGAAGAACAATCCATCCAAAGCATACTGTGAACAATTTGTTTCGTGACGCCACCATTAAAAGAGAACAGATTTTTCTTTGCGATATTTTTGGAGCTACAGAGGGGGACTGCAATTTTGCAGCATTAATTAAGAAAAAACTAAATAAATTTAAATACAAATTACTGTTATATATTTTTAAGACTGCAAGAGATTTAAATTCATACCCCGCACTACGTGGTATAATGACAAAAAATCATTACTAATCTTTTTTTTTCTTTTTTTTTATAGGAATAGGGTGACAAACGAGCACACAGTCCACCTGATGGTAAATGGTTGCTGTGACCCATAGACATCTACATTTATCCTCGTTTGCGAATCAAAATGCAGATGCGTTGTCACCCGTGAGGACTAAGTTGGAATGCCTCTTTTCCAGTAAAAAGGCTCTCCGGTTCTCTACACTCACCATACGAAACACAGCAGCATTAAGCTGCTATTTTACGCTGGTATTCTGTGAAAATGTGAATCTTTCTACTTAACCGCCAAAACTTACTCCTTAAATCGAAAGTTCTAATATGTAACCTCACTGCATTTTTAGAACTCCATTTTAAATTGAACAACAACACAACTAAACAAGTACACTGCCGAATATAGGCCTACCCCAAGGAATGTCACAAAGCACGGTCCTGAGCCACCTGCATCCATACACTTCCCGCTGTTTCGTATGGTGAGTGTAGACAACCGGAGACCCTGGAAAAGAGGCATACCATCTTAGTCCTCACGGGTGACAACGCATCTGCATTTTGATTCTTTATTGAGGATAGTGTCTATGGGTCACAGCAACCACTTACCATCAGGTTGACTGTGTGCTCGTTTGTCACCTTATCCTATAAAAAAAATGTCTTACTAGATCGTCACTCCAGTTCATAACCCCCCTCCCCCTCCCCATGAATAAAGTTTTCTTTGTGAAACACTAAAATATTGCATTCAAAAGATACCAGAACCAAAATCTTGGAAACTTATTAAAAGACCCAGAGCTATTGCGAGGAACAAAATCTAATATTCGAACCTCTTAGTCGTAGACATAACGGTAGATAGTACAGCGCATTTTCTGCCGCTATAATAGGCAAAAACTATTACTGCCGCTGAGCTGCGACATACCTACTGCGATGATTCAATTTGAAAGTCATAGACACCATTATATTAATACCATAAGCAATACTAACCGACATTTTATTTAAATCTCAGAGATGACGAAGCTCGCGTGGAAGTATTTATTTGTAATCGGCTGCAGAGACTGTCCAAATATTATCAAACCGTCCGCCCACTGTCTATATAATAATGGTACTTACCATCTTGACCGCAAGCTTTTTTGTAATCTTAATGTTATAAATTTCCCAATTTGAATGAAGCATCTGTGCAGCAATACAATAATCAAAAATAATAAAAACAAGGATGACGACTTATACCCACTAAATAATATAACAGTTATGAGAATATTAAAACTTCAATCGACCCATACAGCAGTCATATTTATCATTGTTGACAATACTCTAAGCAAACGTTCATTCTAAACCGGAGGTGCACTGCATGCGGCGAGCGGAAACGGAAGGGATTCAGCGTTGGCGTCCCACGGCGAGCCTCCTTCAACGTGCCTACTGTGTGATCCCACTTACTCCCAGACGCTGACGAAGTGAATTGCTAATATTAATTCAAAAGTTCTATGTACACACACCCCCTTCATTATAAAGTCAAAAATTCATAAACATATGTACTTGACATTGCGTTTCAGGATAATTTCATTGAAAAGAACACTCGATTTTAATATAGCATTAGGGAGATATATGTAGGGTTAAAACTTTGAAATTACCAATACAAATTTTCTAAAAATGAAGTTTTGGTTGCGTTTATTTAAAATATAACAATAAAACATTTAACACTTACTGCCTTAAGTCTTAATACGTAATACGCGAGGCTGTAATAAAGTAACAAAAAAATATATGCTTAATATCTAATAAATAATATGTAAGCCTAAATGAGGCTATACTTTCTTCTATTTATAAAACTGCTTTTGAAAACTGTGCACACAGTGTGCAATTGTGTGCAATAGTGTGTTCATTGTAATCAGTTCCGTAGTTTAAGAGTTCATCGCGGACAAACAATGTGACACGTAATTTTTATATATAAAGATATAACGCATTCTATTGTTAAATTATCATAAGGTGTTTTCAATGTTCATATCTCGAAATAACGATAATTTCGTTCTTTTTTTTAAACAATGTCAACTAAATCTAAACGACGATTATTAATCAAAACAACAATAAATTAAACTATTACTCTAGTCAAATAACATCAGACTCCCGCTAGGAATTCATTTGGCTTTTGATACGCCAGAGCTTAACGTAGAGGTACATGGAAAAGGAAACAGAGAAACGAACAAGAGGTCTGGGCGCGTTTTTTGCAATGCGATACATACTTTACGTCTGAAGGTTTTGAAAATCGCTTTCGGTTTAATGTCGGTTTTACGTGCAAGTGCACCGACGTTAAGTGATTTCGCATAATATACTCCTCACATCTATATGCCTAAAGTAACATAGTATTATATTACTTTGTACCTGTAAGTTTACTTGTATCAAATGACGCTTTTAATGTATAATTTTGTCCCCTTCTTCTTAAGCCCGTATGTAGTTCACTAGCTACTAGACTTGATATTTTTTTAACATAAGTGAGCAATTGCCATAATCGTTACGTTTGATTTGATAATACTGTTTCAAAGTAAATATCATAGTCGTTCACTACTTTTAGTATATCTCTTGTTCTCTTCTCGCTTCTAACACAGAGTATATTTTTATATCACAAAGAATTTAATGTAGTTGTAACCACAGAACAGATTTGTCTGCCTGCAACATAGAGCACATTTTTCTAGGTGCTACCCACAGAGTGCTACCTACTATATAATTATTAAGTGGTGAAGCTTGCGAAGACACTTATTGATTTCACGATGTCTGTCCGTCTGTCTGTCCCACGATTATCTCGAGAACGGTTTCGAATTTTCAAATTCTGTTTTTAGCAATCGATTACTGATCACCCAGGCATCTGAACCTCCTATTTTGAAACTGATTGCTCAAAAAAAGCTGATTGCTTCGCCACTTTGCTATGCTGTTAGCTTGCTAGGTTTTTTTATCGCTGCTAGCACAGAGTAGACTTGTCTAACTGTTACCATAGAAAACATTTTGTTTAGCAACTACCACAGAGTACATGTCTCGAGCTGCTATCACGGAATACATTGGTGTAGCAGCTCGTTGTAGCGAGTTTGAATATTTCATATACTCGTATGTCCATAAAGCGATGGTTGTACCGCTATTTATCGGGAGCTTTTTAGATTTTCATGGCCACCGGGCACCGGTAAGTTAGTAATAGTAAATAGTGTGTCACATACTCTCACGCACGCATACACGCACTTACGCTTGCTCAGACACACGCAAGCACGCACGCACTCACACACGCACGCACTCACAAACGCACGCACGTACACACGGAAGCCCACCAAACGTGTACCAAAACCCAATAACTGACTTAGCCCCGACTCGGGATTTAAGCCCGTGACATCGTGGTACGACCATAACACCAACGAGGTAGAGTATATTATATTGTATATATACAATGTTCTTGCACGTCATATTCTGGTAATATTAAAATAAATCAAGTATTCATATTATTGTAATTTTCTCAAAGTAGTTAAATGGGATACTATATACACTTAAATTGATTAGACAATTTATTCGAGATTTCGAAATAGATAAATTATTTTAACCGAACCATTGTTAATGAATGGAATATAATCTGTTATTTTGATCATGTTCGAGTAAGACAGTTAAGAGTGAGAGTGCCGATTATTTGGCCGTTATTTTATTAGCTCCTTACCCTCGACCGACCCGCGTAGATAGATGGAGCAATCAGTCGAACCCTGTCGGGGTCGATGCTGACGCGGATTTCACAGCAAGGTCCCTTACAGGGGATTTTATTGATAACACGTAGTAAATCTACACGCTCTGTTTACGTAATACGTATAAGTGCTCGCTAAGGCCTGGCATTATGTTTATTGACATTTTTTCAGCCCGTTTTGTCTGGAACTAAACGCCACTATTCCTATTATCCTTGTCAAAAATATGTTTAAATTTTTTAAAAAAGTTGGTGGAATATTTTTTTATTAATTGACCAGCAGTATCACAGAGAAATAAGCCTTTCTTTTACTATTCACATTATGCTATATCTACTTCCGACATGTACTTTCCTTATCTTTTGTTCATATATTATATTATTACGTATAACAATACAAGAAGCTGGGTCTAAATACCTAATCCAAGTTACAGACAATGGCATAATATGAGCAAAATACTGGATAGTATTTTTCACCACGAAAGTTTACCCGCCAGCTTCTTATGGTAAAGGCAAATACGTTACGGCCATTGACATATACTCGTATATTACTAGATTACGACTTTTAAACGATGATATTGCTAAGTATGTAGAATGGGGCCCATTGCTGGAGGCAAATAATATTGACGACAAAATTGTTCATTTGAACACCCAAATTCTCGACTTATTCGATAGGCACGCACCAGTTCGTGCAGTCAGGTTACGTCGACCCCCTGCACCTTGGATAACTGATGAACTGGACTGACTGACTGAGAGCAATGATAAGAAGAGATCGAGCTTTTCACATTTTTAAAAAGAATCGTAATAGTCTCACCTTTCAACACTATAAGCGAGCACGAAACCGCTGTAATCAGTTGGTAAGATCTGCCAAACGCCGCTACATCCACAATAGTATTTTCAACTCCTCTTCTGCAACTATATGGAAGTTCCTTAATTCCCTGGGATTTGGAAAATCACATTCCTATTCTCTGATTCCAAATATTTCACTCAATGACTTAAACATACACTTCTCTTCTGCTTTGCGTCTGCATTATTCCACTAAAATTACGACTCTCCAAGAACTTAATTCCATGCCATTGCTATCGAGTAATTCTTTCAACTTCAGTTCAGTGACTGATGAGGATACTAGAAAAGTCATACTTTCAATAAAATCTTCCGCAACCGGCTATGATGAGGTGAGTAGATCTATGATACTTCTCATACTCGATATCATTACTCCAGTTCTTACTCACATCGTCAATTTCTCACTTTCTACTGGTGTTTTCCCTAAGTTATGGCTAAAAGCTTTTGTCTTGCCACTCGCCAAAGTACCAAATCCATCGCTTCCTTCCCATTTTAGACCTATTTCCATACTGCCGTTTCTCTCCAAAGCACTTGAATCATTGGTACTAAAACAAGTCACCTCTTTCATTTCAAAATGCAATTTCCTTAGTACATTTCAGTCTGACTTCCGCCCGGGACACAGTACAACCACAGCATTACTTCAAGTTACAGAAGACTTTAGAGATGGCATGGAGAGGTCATCTTTGACTGTTCTTGTCCTTATTGACTTTTCGAACGCATTCAATTGTGTTGATCACGACTTACTTCTTGAAATACTTTCACGACTAAATTTCGCTTCGTCAGCACTGAACTGGTTTTCCTCTTATCTTCGCGGTCGCCAGCAGGCTATTCGGTCTGGTCAGGATTTTTCCGACTGGTGCGACCTGTCTCTGGGTGTACCGCAAGGTGGCATTCTTTCTCCTCTCTTGTTTTCGGTGTTTATCAATCTTCTAACTCCTCACCTTAAATATTCTTACCACCTCTATGCTGACGATCTCCAGTTATACTCACAAGCGTCCTTGACTGAAATTGATTCTGCTATCGCAGCTATTAATCGTGACTTACATCGTATATCACACTGGTCACAGCGCTTTGGTATAACAGTAAATCCCAATAAATGCCAGGCTATCGTCATTGGTAGTCGTCGAATGGTGTCGCAACTTAACATATCTGAACTACCATCCATTTACTATGAAAACTGCGTTATACCCTTCAGAAATAATGTAAAGGATCTGGGTTTAATTATCGACCCGACTCTTAGTTGGATATCACAAGTGTCCGAGGTTTGTCGTACAGTCACAGGCATACTTCGTTCCTTCTATCGCCTTAAGTTCTTTCTGCCTCCTTCAACTAAACGTCTTCTCGTCCAATCTCTAATTCTTCCATTATTTGACTACGCCGATGTTTGTCTAACTAATATTTCTCAGGAGCTGCTAAATAGATTGGACAGGTTACTTAACAACTGTATCCGATTCATCTTTGGCCTGCGCAAATATGATCACGTTTCAGAATTTCGCTCTCAGTTAAAGTGGTTGACTATACGCTAGCGCAGAGATTTCCGAATCCTGTCCACTTTGTTTTCAGTTCTTAATGATCCTTCCTCACCCCTTTATCTAAAAGAAAGATTTCAATTCTGTAGTGACACTCATTCTCTCAATCTCCGTTCTTCACACAGTTTAATCCTGTCTACTCCTCTCCACCATTCTGGGTCTATGTCAAATTCTTTCACAGTTACTTCTATTACCCTCTGGAACAAATTGCCTGTTGACCTGCGAACAATACCTGTCAAAAATGTTTTTAAAAGAAAACTATATGAGCATATCCGTAGCCTACAAAGTTGAATCAACTTTCTTTATATGTTTATAGTTATTTATATATACATTTATTGTGTATGTATATGTGTGTGTGTGTAAATGTGTGTATTTATTTATATATGTATATGAATTATATATATTTTATGTATATATGTGTATATTTTATGTATGTGTTGCATGTACATATATTTGAACTGAATAATATCATGACAACTTAACTGCCCAAACTCACTTTCTGTTCTACCCAAGGTTAGCTGGTAGAGAATGCCATATAGCATTAAGCTCGCCTTTTGTACAAATATTTGGTGCAAAAAAGAATAAATAAATAAATAAATATTGTTGAGCGCCCTCTAGTATCGAGTGGCAGAACTAGGAGAGTCAAGATCCTTCTATAAATTTCCATGGAAAAACTTTCGACACCTGACTAGGTACGGTATGTACTCGAACATTCTAGATGATTCTACAGTAGAAGATTCTGGAACTATCTGAAGCCCTATAGGTCGGTATAGACCGTGACCAGAGTCAGTATTGAATTGGCGATACAAGCGAATACTTCGAAGCGATACAACTGCGAACTAAATTGATCAGTAGTACAATTGTGTTTTGTTATTTGTGTAGTTTTAAGTTGTAATTAGTTTTGTGCAGTTAAAGTGTCAATTTTGATAATTCACTCGGCAGTTTTTAATTGTCTCGAACCCCAAGCTCGTAACAATTGGTGTCAGAAGTGGGATCAAATCATGCAGATTTTACCTAAGGACGACATGGAGGGTATCCGTACTCGAAGTCAACGCCAGCAGGAGACGGACCAGAGACGATTTGATGGTGCAACGCTGCAGACGTCGGAAGGCCAACTGCCAATCATGGAGGCTGGCCTATCAGCAGCTCCTGCATCTGCAGCACCTGACTTAAGTGTTCTGATGATGATGCTACAGGAGCAGGCCCGTCGGTTGGAAGAGCAACTGCAGCGCAGTCAGGAAGAGCAGATGCTCCTCATGAAGTACCTTCACGCTACCTTCGGGAAAGAGATAAGGGAGGTGAAGGATATGGTTGCTCAACATGACAACCGCCTGTCGGAAGCTGAAACCCAAATCAACCAAGAGAACAATTGAGTTGACAACGTGATGGCTGACTTGAAGAAAACGCTGGAAGACCTCAAACTTGGAGATGGAATTACAGCTCCCGTGATAACTACAACGCCTTCGCTACGTGGATTCAAAGTGCAGGCGTTCGACGGGACTTCTTCCTGGTCGGCCTACAAAATCCAGTTTTTTTTTTATAGGATAGGGTGACAAACGAGCACACAGTCTACCTGATGGTCATTGGTTGTTGAGGCCCATAGATATCTACATCTATCCTCTATTACAAATCAAAATGCAGATGCGTTATCACCCGTGAAGACTAAGATGGAATGCCTCATTTCGAGTAAAAAGGGTCTCTGGTTCTCTACACTCACCATTCGAAACACAGCAGCGTTATGCTGCTATTTTACGCTGGTATTCTGTGAAAGCGTGGTCCTTTCCCGGTCGAGCCAACCCATTCGTGCTACAACTATACTACGGGTACTAATATAGGTGCAGCATGGCTCTACCACGTAAAAATTCGAGGCTGTAATGAAGGCGAATGGCTGGAATAAAAGTCAAGCCATGACTGCTCTCGCCCTAGGCCAACGCGACCAGACCTTAACTGTTCTGGAAGCTCTCGGTAAGGAAGTGACTTACGAGCAGCTCCTTGAGGCATTGGAGGCACGATATGGCGACGCTCACCTGGAACACGTCTTCCATGCGCAGCTCAAAGATTGAGTGCAGGACAGCAACGAAAACCTGCAGCAGTGGACCCTTGAGGTGGAAAAGCTGGTTCGAAAAGCATACCAGTCTGTACCTGCGCTCATTGAAGGGAACCTGGTGCAGACATTCATCAACGGCATGCGCGACCTTGAAGTCTGAGCAGCTGTGAGGCTCGGGCACCACGAGACGCTTAAGGACGCCTTGGCCCATGCACTGGAGGTGGAAACCGTGCGGCAGGATCATCGTTCACCATAGTGCACCATGGGAGAGGATAGCCCTTGACGTTGCTGGGCCGTTTCCGGAAAGTGAAAGTGGTAACAAGTATTTCATGGTTGTAATGGATTACTCACTAAGTGGGCAGAAGTCTTCGCTATTCCAAAGCAAGAAGCTTCAACAGTTGCAGATAAACTAGTTCATGAAGTCTTCTGTCATTTTAGAGTACCTTTAGCAGTTCACAGCGATCAAGGAAGGACTTTTGAATCTCAAATATTCCAGGAAACTTGCCGAGTTGTGGGTACTCTTAAAACAAGAACAACTTCTTACCACCCACAATCTGATGGAATGGTAGAACGATTTAATCAGACATTGGAGAGGTACCTAGCAAAAGTTGTGGAAAATCGGCAACGAAACTGGGACAAGCACATAGAGCCGTTAAATTTAACGCGATAAAATCCGTAAAAATTAGTTTCATTTAATATGTAATCTTCGCGTAAATACATATAAGAAATCATTAGGAAGTAGTGTTTATTGTTTAGAGCGTCTATTCTATGGATCTGGGATTATCTACGAGAAGAAAAACAAGTAAACTACTGCCTGAAAATGTAGAAAAATTAGTCTTTCTGCACCGTTATCTTTCACTTTAATTACGATAATACGTGTTCATAATTTAAAAAAGAAAATTTTTTTTTTAATATGGGAGTTAAAAAATTATAAAATAAATATTTTCATTTTATCAATTATCTGATTACAATGTACCTCTTACTTATGTATTCAGTATTCGATCGAATAGGATAAAACTAGCCGAATAGACCGAATACCGAATAATAGCCGAATATTCGTTGCAATTAATCAGGTTTTTTTTTTACGTGGTATGGCCATGCTGCAGCTATATTAGTAGTATAGTTTTGCACGAATGGGTCGGCTCGACCGGG
Organism: Parnassius glacialis; assembly: GCA_033319125.1. Lineage (NCBI taxonomy): Eukaryota > Metazoa > Arthropoda > Insecta > Lepidoptera > Papilionidae > Parnassius > Parnassius glacialis. Next base: position 32,587,840 of record JAVANC010000013.1, on the reverse strand, counting down.
GAAGGACCACGCTCTCACAGAATACCAGCATAAAATAGCAGCTTAACCCTGCTGTGTTTCGTATGGCGAGTGTAGAGAACCAGAGACCCTTTTTACTCGAAATGAAGCATTCCATCTTAGTCCTCACGGGTGACAACGCATCTGCATTTTGATTTGTAATAGAGGATAGATGTATATATCTATGGGCCGCAGCAACCAATTACCATCAGGTAGACTATGTGCTCGTTTGTCATCCTTATCCTATAAAAAAGGTAAACATTTTTACCGGTGCTATACTAAACTAATCCACAAAAAAAGGCAATACGGCCTTCGTAATTGTTCGATTTTAATAAACTACACAACGCGTTCGTGATGTCTAAACAGTCTGAAATATGGTTTAAATACGTACACGAGTCGAATGAAATGAAAATTATTGCTGAACGTGAAGGGGGTGATGATTGCGCCACCTGTCTCCGCCGAGCTGATTTAAAGCCGCGACAGCTAATAAAATAAGCTGCCTATCCTAATAGTTTTCGTTCTATCGTATCGTTTAGGTAAAATGTGGCATTCAATGGAGAGGCCTTTATTCTGTAATCGACTTTTGATAGACTTTAATGCATGGATGAAATATTGTTTATTTTATTTATAATCTTTTTTTAGATTTGCTTAAAAAACAAGGACACTAATTGCGGACATAATGCCCGAAGGCAACAACCCATAGAGTGGTGAAAATTTGACGCAGATGTAGCAATTGAAAAAAATACACGTAATATTATGTAGTAAAAAATATATAATGATATATATAGTATGTATACATATTAACACATAGTCATAATATAAATTCTATACACATATTTAAAAATAAATATTTAATAATATGAATACATATTTGTAAATACGGCTACTATATTAATTAAGAGTAAATAAATGATATATTAATAGATTAATAATAGGTCATCGCGCGCTCTGAGCGCGCGAAGACCTATCAACAATCTAAGGATATATTAATTAAGAGTGACCAAAACTATTGTATTATCTAGCAGCTAGCTAATCATTAATTTAATACTGCTAAAACTTCAATCAAAGGACTTCACATGTCAACGAAATATTTATTCCTCAAACATAATAATTTCCTCACGATGTTTTCCTTTACCGTCGAGTTCGTGGTAAATAAGTATCTAAAATAATTGTAATCAACATCGTCGCCAGCGGGCAAACCCAGATCGCTCGCGTATTTTGAAATTTACGACGAACTCTCAGTCCCTGAGCCACCCAACTGTGTATGTCTGCTGTGTTTTGTACGACAGACAACACATCTTCCTTTTGATTCTTAATCGAAAATATACGTGGTAAAGCCATGCTGCAGCTATATTAATGGTATAGTTGTAGCACGAATGGGTCGGCTCAACCGGGGAAAGACCACGCACTCACAGAATACCAGCGCAAAATGGCAGCTTTACAATGCTGCTTCGTACGGTGAGTGTAGAGAACCGGAGACACATTTTACTGGAAAAGAGGCGTTCCATCTTAGTCCTCACGGGTGACGACGCATCTGCATTTTAATTGTCTATTGATGATAAATGTAGATGTCTATTGGTCACAGCAACCACTTACCATCAGGTGGACTGTGTGCTCGTTTGTCACCCTATCCTATAAAAAATAGGTATAGGTGTCTATGAGCCTTCACTTGATAATTTCTTATAAAGAGTTAAAAATAAAGGCGATAAAATCCTTAAATTTTGTTTTATTCTAAGCTTCCACTTAACATTAGGTGGGCTTTCAGCTGTCAGCTTCACGAATGACTGAACCTTATACGCGATGATCCACTGCGCCTTGTGCAATCAGCAAGTGTCATAACTGACTAAATAATTTTTACACCTAAACTAATACTTTCATTAGACCTTGTCACACTAAAAGCGAAAGAAGTATATCTATATCGTCATTAAGTCACATTGCCATGCTTCAACTTAGTCTGCGGTTGAAATAAAGCGAACTTCGGCAGTTTTCACCCTTTTTATGGTACTTTTTTACGGAATGCACTCTTCTACCCGACTCTACAACTTATAACAAAGTATGAGATCGGCTTAAACAGATATTGTTATGGTAAAGTTGATGGTATTTCACCATCTTTTATTAAATACATTTTCTATACAAAATAATATTTAGACACACGCGGTATCAGCCAAGTTTGGAAAAGAAATTGGCAGCCACTGTCAACCCCTATAACTCAAAAACTATTACACCTACACACTTGTAATTTAATACCATATGAAGTTTCCTTACTCTCAAATTTTAAGAATAAACCTATTATAATATTTGAGATTTTAAGGTCTGAAAATTGCCATTTTCATCACTTACTACCTTACTCAACTTAAAATCAAAGTCAATGCTTGTTTAACTTGAAATCTGGCATCAAGGTAGATTATTAGGCGTATACTACTATGGAATAAATCTGAATACTACAAAGTATCGATATTCGGTGTCTGCAGGTATTTTTCAGTTATTCTTATAGTTTAAACTAAAATAGAAATCAGTTAAGCGTAAACGCAAGACAAAACGTTAAATATATTTAAGTTTAAGTATATTAATAAAAGCATAAAAGTTTATCAAAAATATATGTATATTATCTATAAATATAAAAAGAGCCTTCTTATCTTCTCTTAGGCTTCAGGGGTGACAACTCATCTGAATTTTGGTTTTTACACGTCTTTCTATCAGGTGGATGGTGTGCTCGTTTGTCACGCTTGTTCTATAAAAAAATAAATCAAAAGAATCAATTCAGACTAGCCAAGAATAGTTCAACTTGAGATAAATTTTATCTAATGCTATGAATTTTATTACACATAACTGCCATGTAACAAGCACTACCTTAAATAATATTTCTGTTATTTTGGTTTGTGATAACAAAAATCCAAATAACTTATTAATTCGTAACGCAACTCCATGAAATAAGACGTAGCCGATAAAATATCAAATATATGGACGCTCCCTTGTATGTGTAAAAGAATCCCATGTATGTGTAAAAGAAGTCCAAAGTAAGATAAAAAATTGTTTGTTTACGTCACGTCCTGCTTGGGTGCAGTTCGGTCCACTGCTACAGTGTTAAGTACCGGGTTGTTCTCGTCGCTCCTCGATGTATTTAGCAACATTATAAAGTTGTTAGGATTCCTCTAGCAGGTAGAGTGGCTTGAATAGCATTAATACCTACCCACACGCAAAATACGCACTTACTCATGGAGTTGCGTAAACCATTTCGTGTAACACCATCACTAACTACATATTATTTATTTTAATTTTTATATTTTCAAAATTTGCAAACATGAATTAAACGGTTAAACGATTTCCGGACTTTTTAAATTAATTTCATCATAATAATTTGTAAACATATTTTTGGAATATTTTACATTTTATGCAAGAAATCACCCAGGTGACAGTTGAAATTTTAAGAACATCATCGGGCTATCAATTATTCGATCGCTAAAATTATAATTCCAGGCTGTAGATATGTAGTAGTGAGGCGGCCAGATCAGAATATCAGGGTTCAATGTTGCTATTTTCTACACGAATTTGCTCTGACAATTTTATTATTTAAGAATCTTATATCACGTACTTTAATTACATAATTTTTAAACAAATTAAACAAGGAGCAACACAATAGTTTTTTTATATATATATATATATATATATATTTACGCGAATACTAGTTCCGTGGTAACTCAGATCAAATCTCAGTTTTTTATTTTTGTAAAATTTTTATACAGGCATTTACCTCAAAATGCTTTGCTGCATCGCCGCGCCGATCATGAGGCTTATTAGTGTTTAAAATCGCTTTTAATAAAGAAGAATAGAATAGAGAAGATTGAATTTGTTCTCGTATTTTGAAATTTAGAAAAATTTTAAGAAACTTAAAAAATAAATAAATGGCTGACCCTGCCCTGAGCATTTTTCATTCATTCATTATTACAGCCTATCAAAAGTCCACTAGCAAACATAGGCCTTCCCCATAGATTGGCTCATATGTATATACCTATATTTTATATCGGTTGGCAACCGCAGTTTTTATTATTTGTGTTGTTATTAGGAAGATGCTGATGCCCATTTCCTGTTTCATTTCCCTCTGCGCCCTGTACTACACCTACGGCATGATATGGGGTAGCGGATGATAGCTCAAGGCGCAATCGCTTACTACGCATTGAGTTTCGGCGCTAGAGACCGCGGTTAGGACCCGCACTAAGCAAGTATACATTTGTATGGCCTACAAAAAATTGTTCCGGATCTGGATGTTTGTCCTTGTTCGACATATGTAAGTAGAAGAAAACCCTAGTGTGGGAGTGAAGCTCTTAAGAAAAGGTGAGAAAAAAGGACACCGCCCCGAGCATAGATATTAAAAATATATTTTTAAAAATCCCACGACTTTAAGCAGACTAGAAATTAACATAAATAAAATATCAATGATACCCTAATTTACGAGTGCTATTATATATTATTAACTAAAAATTTATAAAAATCGACAGTTTCATCATCATCATCATTATTACGTTAAGTCTGAATAAAAACACTTTAATATAAATGCAAATTTTATATTAAAGTGATTTTTATTCAAATTTTGGATTCACAGACAGACAAGACTAAGACTAAGGCGTGGTCTATTGTCACAATGAAAGATGTTGTATATATTATTATCATATTGTATCACATTGTGATAAAACTTATACCTTTAAAAGTCGATTAGCACGTACATTGGAGTAATAAAAACAATAAAAACATGTAATAATGTCTGCCGAAATTGTTACTGAAAATGAAAGAATATCGTAAAATATAGTCGCTACCGTAAATGCCGTTGCCTGCGTTATTTATACGGTGCTTTTGAAACGGTGCCCCTTTTAACGGCACTTTTAAGTGCTACCCATGGCGGTCCGGCCGCCCGTTGATCACTGACGTGCAGTAACAAGCGATCAACTGTCAGCGATTTTACAATAACACTGTTCCCCGCGTCTTCGCTTGTATGATATTTATTACGATTGAATATAGGTTTTAATTTTTTTGCGCTGTACCTTAATTTTTTTTTAATAAAAGTAGCCTATTTTACTCCTTATGTTATATATTGGATGTCAGGGGTTTTAAGTTTTTTGTGCGGAACCCACATTTTTTTCTAAAATAAAAGTAACTAGCCTAAGTTACTCCTTGTGAAGGAGTAACTTAGGCTTCCTTATGAAGGAATAACTCAGGCTACTTTCATTTTAGAAAAAATTCGTTCCGCGTAAAATAATTTAAACTCATGACATCCAATTGTAATAAATATCATGCTAACGAAGTCGCGGGGAACAGCTAGTGCCAGTGAAAGTCCCGTCAAAATCAGTTCATTCGTTTCGGAGATTAGCCAGAACAAACAAATAGACAGACAGACAGACAAAAATTTTTAAAATTGCTGTTTTGTTAAAGTACCGTATATATTTCATATACATTATTCAGTAAAAAGCTGTTATTTATTGACATTACAAAGAGACACTTCAATTTTATTTATTTGTATAGATAAGAAAGATTTGTCACTTCCTTAATTTACTAGTTTATAGCATCTTTAGCATATCATATATATATATATATATCATAGCATCTAAAACTTGCTTTTAACGGCCTCAAGCATGAAATAAATCGAAATCAATAAAAAACGAAAAAATATTTAAGAACTAAAGTAAGATTTAATTTAAACGACCACACCATGCAAAATGGCGATAAACAGGCGCCGTTAATTCTTTATTATTTTCCTACATGTATGTCTTTGTGTAGTAATGATAAATCAATTGTGTAGTAATGAAATTATTTGGGAAATCGCAATGCTCTTACTTCTTGAAAATTAAACCACTTGTGCCTCAAACATATCCTTGATTTTTTTTTAAATGAAAAACTAAGAATCGATTCCAGTCTTACCCAAACATAAGCTTAGACGTATTACGTACATTTTGTTAATGTTAAATAAAACTTATAATACAACCATTACCTTTTTTCAGTAAACATTTCGTACAGGAAGTTGTACACCTCGTTAACAAATCGTACTTCGATAACTAATAATGATTATACATTTAATTCTTCGAATTTTCGACAAATCAGTTTCGAAGGAATAAAAAAATACAATGAAAATTACAATGACTATTGCTAATTGTACATGCATGGTGGTGGCGTATGAGACTTTATCACCCTACTTCATCCTGCGGCTGTCATAAGATGCGAACTGCGAAGATGATGAATGAAAAATGTTGGAATATCATCTCGTTTTTTTATTTTAAATGATTATTATAGTTTTTAGTATTGTATATTTTAATAAATCTCGTATACACTCTATCAAATGCTATATCTAGATCAAGAACAACAGACGACGCAGCGTCAAAGTTTAAAACATCTGTTGATTAACAGTACCTCGTCAATCCGCCAGCAAAACGTGGCGATTACGGCCAAATCCTAAAATAACTATGCCCAGCTGTTAATATGTAAATAATCATAAAGTCATAAAATAATGTATAAAAGGATTAAGTGATAAAGATTTGTTTTAAATCTTCTAAAAGCCTGGAGATTGCATTTAATTAAAGAAAGCTCAAGACAGTAAGGATACTATATACCCTATAGCGCAAGTACTGATTTTATATTTCGCAAACAGCAGTTAGAGGAAAGTGACATATGGACAGGCCAAAGACCGTCTCGTCGGTCGTACACACTCCGTAGCGTCTACTCGTGTCCGACAAACTCGTTAAAAGTTAGTGAAACAACGCAAGCCTCGTTACTTCGACACAGTTGCGACTCGTGACGTTAAGTAGAAAACTATAACACGATAATAAATATGAAACATTTTGTACGAGACAAGGCCATCTTCCTTGTATTTAAGCTGACTTACACTTGAACTTTAGGTTCAATCACAAAGTTATATTTTATGCACATTTTGTTGTTAAGCGTTGGTCATTTATATACTGTTTAGTGTTTTGATCGTTTGGCGACTATGTAACTCAAAAAATACCGAATTACTTTTTTTACCGATTGTACAGATGATGACCGCAAGATTAATACTAAGCGCGTATTCTCAATACATGTGGGCAGAAAGCTATGATTTTGGACGTTATTGATCACATATTATATTTATGTGAAAGTTTATAAAGGTGGTAACTGAAAACAGATTACCAGTTCGAGAGTACCTATCGTTTCTCTTCTTACCGATCCTTTCGTCTCGCCTTCAGCTTTGACGCTTCCTTTTAAAGGCATATTTGCAGCAGTGAATTTCTTGTCTGTATAAAAAAGAAAAAATATGAGGGGAAGGTGAATTTATTGAATGATTTAAACGTTATTCCGTCCATTATCACTGATAAATTAAATACTTATATTACACTTAAGTGTTGATGATTAGGGCACATAAATGCAAGAAAAAGGTCACAAAATTAATATATTTTCGGCCTTAACTAACTACGCCAGTATTCCGTTAAGAGGATTCCCAAAGCAGTTAATTGCGTGAGAGAAATATTTACGAGACAGGTCTACGCAACATTACAACGACAGTGTGCACACAGTGGGGTAACGCGTTTGTTGTAAAAACTCTATAACATTTACCAAACAACTAACAGCATATATTGCAATTGCATTGTTATGTAAATTTTTTGTATCGACTTACAATATAACGAAAATTATATTCACCTAGTTGATTTCAGTTTCAATCTCCATAGTAATTCGGAGTTCTGCGGGTGGATATCGATAGCGGAAGTATACAAACACAGATATTTCAATTCATAGTGACAATTGCTGGCTCGGATTGGGGCGACTAAATCTAATCCAGTTCAATCCCCAGAAGACACAAGTTTGCGCGTTTACCGCTAAAAATAACCCCTTTGTCGAATCTCCTCAATTTCAAGGTACTCCCCTTGCTGCCTCAGCTAGCATCGGAATCCTCGGCGTCGACATATCGAATAGTGTGCAGTTTCGTGGTCACTTGGAAGGTAAGGCCAACCTGGCCTCTAAAAAGCTTGGCGTGCTCAGCAGAGCGAGACAGTATTTCATGCCGGCACATCGCTTGCAACTTTACAAAGCGCAAGTTCGGCCCCACATGGAATACTGTTCTCATCTCTGGGCCGGGGCACCCCAGTGCCAGCTCCTTCCACTTGACCGCATCCAGCGCAGAGCGGTTCGAATCGTCAACGACCGAGTTCTTTCTGATCGGCTCGATACACTGGCACTGCGTAGAGATGTCTCATCTCTTTGCGTATTTTATCGCATTTACCACGGGGAGTGCTCTGAGGAATTGTTGAATTGAAATCCAGCCACTCAATTTCACCTTCGCACATCGCGACAAATCTTGCGATACCATCCATACCACCTGGATGATTGGCGGTCCACCACTATGTGATTTAGAAGATATTTTCTTCCTCGCACAACTTCCTTGTGGAATCAATTACCACCAGCGATTTTTCCGGACCGATACGACTTAGGGACCTTCAAGAAAAGAGCCTACTCCTTTTTAAAAGGCCGGAAACGCATCTGCAATTCCCCTGGTGTTGCGGTTGTTCATGGGCGGCGGTAGTCACTTTCCATCAAGTGAGCCGCATGCTCGTTTGCCCCCTCTCCTATAAAAAAACCCAATATTTAAGACAAAACATTATTTTTAAAAGACATCACTACTCCGCACGCAGTCAACTTTTGTATCCCCTTTGCTATGGTGAAGTATACAGGTTTGTTTTGCAAAGGTTTTAGGCTAGGAGATGGTGACAGAAAATATTCTCCCATTTTCTCCTGCATGCCTTTTTAAGAATTGATAACTAACCCTAGAATATGAAAGATAGAGGGGGTTACGAGCCCTTGCGCGCTTGCACGTCATAAATAAAATGGCTTCTCTTTGTGTAAAGAATTTTAGTATTTTTCCGTGACATTATATTACATGCTTTTGTAATATAACGTAGTTGGAACAAATTTAAGCTATAATAATTGATGGCATGCAATTCGCAATGCCGTTGTAAAAAATTAGTTTTTTATCTCAAAAATACTCTAAGAAAATTGGCATGCACCCCTCGTATAACCAAGGGTGGAAAATATTAGGAAAATGTTGTGAAAATTCAATACAACTTTTCCGTGATTTCAAACTTTATTATACAAAATTAGAAGTAATAAAGATAAAAAATAATTTTATGACCAAATAATTCTGAAATACAAATGACATGCATGTTGCACATAATCATTATATTATAAATAATAACAAAAGTTGCAAAAAAAATTAATAAACATTTCCGCGTTTTTTATTTGCATGCTGTTTTGTATTTCATAAAAACATATTATTTTAAGTATATACCGAAAATGGCATGCGTATTAAATAACACGATCGTATTTTAAATAATAATAATGAAAGATTCATAAAATATATCAAACATTTCCGTGTTTTTAATTTTCATGCCGTTTTGCATTTCCTAAAAACATATTATTTTAAGTATATATTGAAAATGGCATGCGTATTAGATAACACCATCGTATCTATACTAATCTATACTAATATAATAAAGCGGAAGAGTTTGTTTGTTTTTTTGTTTGTTAAAACGCGCTAATTTCTGGAAGTACCCGTCCGATTTGAAAAATTCTTTTTGTATATTATAGCCAGATTTATGTGGAATAGTATAGCCTATCTAGCATTAAGCTACATCTTAGTGATGCTAGCCTTAAATATAGATATTTGTTAAGCAAGTCAGAAGAAAAAGCGCTCCCAAAATGATTTATCCGCGTACGCTTGTGTTATGGTTAGGTATACGTAAATACAATGTTCTAGAAAAGTATAGATCTTTACTCCGTCTAAAAAAAGGCCGCGATACCATATGTCTATTTCTTATATATAAGCCATAATTAGGTATTTAGTGACAAAAAAATATTGAAAATTAAAAAGTGATATATAAGCGTAATTATTAGGCATGGCCTATTTATCCTTACGAACGAAAGTTACTTTATCATCAAGACAATTTTATGTAGAAAAACTTTGTTCTTTATACCATGTTATTTGGACGCATAGTTTAAGAGATAATGTAAAATTAAAATAACTCAATACTTGGGTGGGCGCGCGAACAACTCATAAAACCTAGCCGCCCGGTGAGAACTGCGAGAAGCCAGTATTGAAAGCTTCTATGAGCGAGGTTAGTTCAATCATCATAGCTAAAATAAATTCAAAATTAATTGAGTATAAAATAATACTAAATAAAATATTTAATTGCAATGAGGGCTAATAATCTTCCACTCACCAGATGTCGCTAGTTGCGACTGAGGTAAAGTTTGTTGTTAAATAATGTCAGTTAATTGAGAAATTAATTTTATGAAAATAGTTTATCATTATCTAGAATATTATATTAATACACAACACAATGCGTCATTGGTTTGCTTTTTAATTTTTAGTTATATTTTATAGTTTGGTTTATTGATTTCTAATGTAATTAATATAAAATATAACTAATAATACAGAAAGAAACCTTAAAGATTACATTTTCCAAAGATATTATCATCCCCGCTATGTAATCTGTCAAATATTTTACCTCAGTGTTAAGTGGCGCCGCCCTGGTGGCAGAAAAAGACGTGGATGGCCTCATTATAAAATGCTTGAACTAGGTGTCATGTCATGTCGCGCACCTCGGACACGTGATGACGCGGGTGAAACCGCGGGGCACAGCTAGTTTCTAACAATAATGAAAGTTTCATAATATATGTGAAACATATCCGTGTTTTTAATTTACATGCAATTTGGTATTTTATAAAAAAACATTATTTTAAGTTTATGACGAAAATAGCATGCGTATTTACATCTATAGTTCAACAGAAAAAAAATGTTATAAAAAATTGAAAATGAAAATTTCTCAATTGTAATAATTGTAATTCCCGGGCTCTGTGATCGAAAATGTCTGTATGGATGTGTAAGTAAGATCTCAGCTTGTACTCGATCGATTTGAATAAACCAAGACTCATTTTTTTATACAACCTCCGGAAAAGAATGCATTTTTTATTTTTACGACTCGTTTTTGGTTTTTTTTCATATCGATTTTTTGATTTTTTGATTTCAGTTGTTGGCGTTTTGTTTAGTTATTTCGTTTGGAAACCTAATTTTTAAAAAATGCATCTGAATCTCATCAATCATTATCTATCTTTTCTTGCTTGAATTTTCTAAATTGCTTTTGTACTTCTTTAGTTATACACTAAAAGTGTATTTTTAAAACATGTTATATTTCGGCTAATAAAGATCGAATGGCTCAGAAAGAAATCATAATGATAGAGAGAGATATATAAAAGATATACAAGAACTATATTTCGTATAAATTTCAAGTTATTTCACAAAGTATATCCTGAGAAAAAAATCAAAAACTGAAAAAAATCGTTTTGCGTGGTCGCACGATAACTGAAGCAAAACCATTTAAACAATTAAAATGTAAATTAAAGGAGAGAAATGTATGTTTAAATTAAAAATTACTAGCATTTCAAAATCACCAAAAAAGCAATTTTTTATTTTACGTGACTTTTTGTTTGAACTAACAATATACTACATAAAATATTTCAGTTATTTAGTAAAGTAAACCCGAGTACTTAATAATAGAAACAATAGCTTAGTTTGAAGAAAGTCACGTACCAATGTATTGGCAGTGGTTTTTTTATTTATTTAAGTAATTTTTTATCAATAAACATGCATGCCATTTGTTATTGAACTTTAAAATAATATTTACAGACAATGTACAAAAAGCATGCAAAAAAACAGGGAAATGTTCCTTATTTTTATTTTCGTTAAAAAACTTTTTTTAATTTTATTTTTGCACAAGTTTTTTGTCATGTTGTGCTTGTGTAATATACATGCCATTTCTTTTATCAACTTAAAATAATGTTTTTAATGAAATATTGAATGGCATGCAAAATAAAGTCACGAAAATTATAACAGCGTTTTTTGCAATTTTCATCATACATGCCACTACTTTACAACTGCCTGTTGTGCATGCCAAATTTGCTAACGTCAATAAATTCTAAAAATTAAGAATTGTTGAAATGGCATGCAGTTTTAATCACGGAAAAGTTGTATTGAATTTTCACAACATTTTCCAATTATTTTCCACCTTTGGTCATACTAGGGGTGCATGCCAATTTTCGTAGAGTATTTTTGAGATAAAAAAAACTAATTTATTACAACGCCATGCAATTTGTAAACACGGAAATGTTCTATTTTTTTTTTCATTTCTTCGTAACGCTTTGAGCCCCGTCGGCCGTTGCAAATTGCATGCCATCAATTATTATAACTCAAATTTGTTCCAACTATGTTATATTACAAAGGTATGCAATATAATGTCACCAAAAATACTAAAATTCTTTACACAAAGAGACACCATTTTCTTTATGACGTACAAGCGCGCAAGGGCTCGTAGCCCCTTTCATATTTTAGGGTTAGTTATCAATTCTTAGAAAGGCATGCAGGAGAAAATAGGAGAATATTTTCTGTCACCATCTCCTAGTCTATTTAGAATAAGTAAGTAAGTAAAGCAAAGCTACTTACTACTAAGTATTATGTGTGACGCATAAACAATGACGAAGTAGATTACAGTTAAAAATATAGGCAGACAACATAACAGTGGAAGGGCTACACGGAAGATTTTACTGTCGCACGGGTGCGCCAGACTAGATGGAGTGACGACCTGGTAAGAAATGAAACGAAGGACGGTAATGAATGAATGTAATGAATGGGTGCACCAGCTCACACCAAGGAGGTACCACGACCTAACAAACAACCAGCGTGAAGTAATGGCTTACTTCGCCTGGTAAGTGCAGATGGTCGGAAGCCTAACCCCTCTCCCCTTAACATGGTAGTTTAATTAAATAAGAAAACATCCCAGGAGCGTACCAGCACCCCTGGTATTGGAGAATCCCTGGCTGAGCATCCACGCCCAAACTACCCAACTCTTCATAAGCGCGGGTGCTCAGGCTGCGTCGCATATCCTGGCGAGGGGGGGGGGCATAAAGCAATAAGATAAAGGTGACCCCTGCCACGCTATCCGTGAATATCTGCAACATCAGGGGATTTCATCCGAACGTTTAAAAAGTCCACTAGGTACCATCTGAAAACCCTGCTCTTTCTAACCGAGACGCAAGTGTCCTCTGCGGTCGATACTTCTCTCCAATCCGGGGTACAAATTAGAACACCTTTGGGCCTCAGGCTGCAGTTTACGTATACGTCAGAGAGGACGTCGGTTCTCGATGCCTCGGTAGTCTTAAAGGTCAGCGACAACCATCCTCGCGTCTACGGGTGCCTCTATATGAGGCAATGCTAACACAGACCAACTCATCGACCACGTCCAAATCGCTGCAGACTCCGTGCTACAACAAGCCCCATCTGCAGAGATCGTGACCCTTGGTGATTTTAACGGCCACCACGCTGAATGAATCGGTTCTCGTTTAACCGATCATGTGGAAAGATCTGTTTATGACTTTGCCTTGGCATATGGTCCGACACAAATGGTTACTCCGCCTATGCTGATTCTAGATGTGGAGGATCTTGCACCTTCCCTGTTGGACCTTCTGCTGATTTCTCATCTGGACGGATATCAGGTCTCCGTCGACACCCCTCTTGGCTCATTGGACCATTGTCTGATTCGAATTATGATGCCACTCACACTCCCATCGCGGTTGCGTGCTGCAGATCGCCGCCGTGTTTGGCACTATAGGTTGGCCGATTGGGACAATTTTGCATCCTTCCCTTGAGGACAGGGGCGGGTATGCTGCTCGCCGGAAGATCCCAACGTGTTTTTGTCGCTGATGTGGTACTTCAGGGAATGAGACTCTTTATTCTATCATCTGTGGTGCCTGGTTTGGTTGCTCCTGTAAAATTGCATCGCGCTTTAATAAGAGTTCTTCACCAGCGCTGTTAAAAAGAAGTATAATTTTGCTTTCAGGTCCGTACGATACGGTTTACACAGCCCTTGGTGCGCATATTACTACTGTCCCTAGACGTCAAGTCGAGTGGGCCTGATGGAATTCCTTCCATTGTGCTGAAGACGTGTACTCCCTAGTTGGCACCGGTCGTACCGTGTCTTTTCTAAAACTCTTTCTCTCTAGACGTAGTCCTGAACTCAAATACAGCTTTAGTGCACCAGATCTCTAAAAAATAACCGAAAATTGGCCGCTCAAACCGGTTCTCCAACATACTGAACACCACTGTGCACTGCCAGTTCATGAGGTTGAGAATCACCTATTAAAAAATGACTGCCAGCACGAATTCCATCGGGATGCTCAGCTGGTGATCTTCTGGATTACCTGGCTCATAAATTGACGGAGGCAGAGAGAGAGAGAGACTCTGGCCGTTAGTTTGGACATAGCTAAGGCCTTCGATCGGGTTTAGTACAAAGCGCTTCTTTCGAAGCTCCCTTCCTATGAGCTTCCAGAGAATTTGTGCAACTGGAATAGCAGTTTTCTTGCAGATTGGAGCAACAAAGTCGTAATAGAAGGTGCATGCTCTATTTACAAGCCTATTTATGCTGAAGTTCCACAAGGCTACGAGCTATCACCTACGCTGTCTCTTCTGCTTATCAATAATATGTTGCAAACCAGTAACGTGAAATGGTGATGCTTTATACACCGGCTGTGACTACATTTCTCAGGAAAACGTCGCTGAGTACCGGAACAAGCCTGTGTCTGCAGTCGAGTCTTTTCCGGATAATGTCTTGGGTGGGGGCGACTAAATATAATTAAGTTCAATTCCCAGAAGACACAAGTTTGCGCGTTTACCACTAAAAAGAGCCCCTTTGTCGTAACTCCTCAATTTCAGTGCACTCTCCTAGTTACCTCAGCCAGTATCGGAATCTTCGGCGTTAACATATCAAATAACGTGAAGTTCGTGGTCACTTGGAAGGGAAGGCTGAATTAGACTCTTAAAAAGTTTGACGTGCTCAACAGAGGGGTACAGTATTTTATGCCGACACACTGTTTGAAATGTTTACAAGGGGCAAGTTCGGCCTAACATGGAATACTATTCTCATCCCTGGGCTGGGGCTCCCTAGTACCCCCTCCTTCCACTTGACCGCCTTCAGCACAGAGTGGCTCGGATCGTCGACGACCGACGAAGACGAAAGACGAAATGAAGAGATGTTGCATCCCTTTGCATTTTCTACCGCATTTACCACGGCGAGTGTTCAATACCCCTGGTGTTGTTTTTTTTAGTAGGCGGTGATCGACACTTGCCATCAAGTGTGCCGCATGCTCGTTTGTCCCCCTCTTCCATATAAAATAAGATAATAAAACGAAGTACACAATTATCTTTAACAGTGTTATATTTATGTTCTGGAAGTGAGTCTGTAGGTGAAAAATTAAAACTAGAAAATTCTTTATACAACTAGGATAGTACATAATTTTCGATCATCGTTCTTGGAGGCCGAGGGGCCTCTTTAGCTTAGGGGCCCCCGGGGCACTGGGCCGCCTAACCCCTGGGTAGCTACGCCACTGCCTTAAAGTAATAACACATGAAGTTCGTTATCGAGGTTAGATATAGGAGTTTATGGGTCTCAGCATCCATTTACTATCAAGTAAACTGTATGCACGTTTGTCTCACTCTTTTCTTCTTTGAAATAAATATACATAACTAAGCTGTTAAAGTTCGAATCACAGTCATAACTTATATTTGTTTAAAAGCATTAATTGTTGATTTTCGATTGTCTAATTATGTTGTGATTATCCCTGTGGCTTTACCACTGGATCCTAATTTCATATAAACTTTATATATGACGTAGGAATTAAAGAGTTAAAATTAAACGGGATAAAATCCGTAAAATTAGTCTCATTTAATGTGTAAGTGTAGGGCGATCCCCCACTAGATGGAGTGACGACCTGGTAAGACATGCAGGAAGTCGATGGATGCAGGTGGCTCAGTACCGTGCTTTGTGGCATTCCTTGGGGCATGCCTATGTTAAGCAGTGGACTTATGAAAGGCTGTAATGATGATGATGATGATGAATGTGTAGTGTTCGCGTAAATATAAGAAATCGTTATGACGTAGGAAGGTTCAAATATGTGAAACACTTACATTATATCTACTCCTGTTATAGGAACTGCGTTATGCTTAAACATCACGCTTAGAAGGCGGATTGAGTCTCGTACCTTTGACATTGCTGCCTGTCATTAAACTGAATATTTTATATCTAAAGCACGGTCGCGGAGCAGGAATTTTTTATTGCTTTACATTTTTGAACTTAATTCCCATCATAACAAGTTTTATTTCTATTGCAACTAAGATAGTTGTAGGACCTTTTGGCCAGTATTTATGATTCAAAAACAGAGTTTATTCTCAAGTTATTAAAGTTCACATTTGTATAAATTGCAATAATATGAAATTCTTCCTGCTCCGCGATCACGCCATACCCTAAACAAAAAGGTTATACCAAAATCTATCCGAAGCCGATTTTTCGCCGAACAAAATGGGGTGATACTCTCTTACACCGTCATAGGTATTTATTTATTTATTTATCCTTTAAGCTACTTTCAACTAGGGTTTACAAATGACGGACTTTCCTACAACTAAGAAATATGGAATAAATCAAGAGGTATGTGTATAATATAAAGAAAATACTGTAGGTATAACGTAGTTTTAAAAGTTATGCGAATCCATCAATATCGCAAACGGACACCAAATATTAATTTGCTGTCCTATGTATAAATAAGAGAAGATCGGCAAAATGATTCATATTAAGACTTAACAATAACTCAAATTATTCGTTGAATTATATCATGTCGTAATAAAATTCAACTAAAAGCTTAAAAACATTCACTCTTATAATTTTGGTAAATATTACGGAGCATGAAAAACAGCCCGCTGACAGACAGACGGACGGACAGCGGAGGCTTAGTAATAGGGTCCCGTTGGTTACCCTTTGGTTACGTAACCTTAAAAAGACTAATAGTAAATAAGCCAATCATAAGTGCAACAAGACATGCACACAAAATAGATTAATTATACATACCCCGTTACTCGACTAAAGAGTACATCATTGATAATAACCCCTTGGAATGAGATGTTTGTTACCATGCTGTTTCATAAATTAATCTTATTTAAAAAAATGCTGTGTTTTTTGGTTCTTCCTAGAACACGTAGGTTTTTAACGAACCAGTGGTAAAAGTTAAAATGACTTTCAATAAGAATCACATACGAATATGATCTATGTATTGAATTAAAAATATATTTACATTATTTTAAAAATAAATATTAAAGAAAAATTTAAATCGGTAGACACAGCTGCTAAAACTTAAAATAAAATGAAACTTTGTTTTCACAGCTCCCACAGCGGCAGGCCAGTCGTGATAAAAAGAAAAACGAAAATGGTTCGGCTAACCGCCAAGCGTTAATAAATTCTTCGAATTTGTAGGGAGCGGGAAAAGCCATGGAAATCGTGGCGACATAGCGTGCGGTTGTGGCGGTCGGATGACATTGCGGATCGGAGCGACTACCTACTACTGCTATACCAACTTCGTGTAGTATTTAAATTAGGGATGCATCCGACAGCGATACAGATATATCGGCGATATATTTGATTTGCCCATAAATCAGCATTGGCGCTTACCTTAGTTAAATAAATTTAGATGAACACGAGCTAATTTTATCGTTCTAGCAATTATTTTCATTTAGTCGTTACTATTAGGGGAAGGAGGAGGAAAACCGAATAGAAGGTGAAACCAGATATACCCTATTCCAATTACGAAGTCCCATTTGACAGATGTCAATAATCAAGTACTAGTAAAGTACCGCTATAGTCGATACTTGACGATATTGATCTTTGATTACTATAACGAACAAATTAAATCGTATTGACAGAAAAAGGATTAGCATCAAATTAAAATTTATAAAACTGTTTTTTAATTTTAATTAGATAATATTACGTGATATTTTTATCAAGATGGAACATATTCATCATCACTAGCCGAAATCGATATTTCATGGACGGCATCGTCGTCATCACCCTCATCGTCGTCTGTAGAATCCCCTGTATTTATTATAATTTGGTTATCTATGACGGCATCGATATGTATGTCTCTGTCCATTGGGACTGATTGCAGCGAAAATCAATTTTTTTGTTTGTAAAACCACACTTTCCCAATTTGCGGCAGTAACAGTATCACAAGCTTCTTGCAACAATGACAGCATTTTGTTTGCAGTAAACGGTGGGCTGGTATTTTTACGAGCCGCATAACCCAAAAATAAAGGTTTGCGTGTTAATATAGCAACAGATAAAATGTTAAAATAGGTAAAAATAAATTATAAAAAAGATTTGTTTAAATTCTTGCCTTTAATTTGCGCCCAAATCAATTCTATGGCATTGTATTGACAATGGTAGGGTGGAAGGCGCATTACATTGTGTACGGCTTCCTTAGCCATTTCGTCCAATACGTATTTTGGTCTAGCTGGCTTATTTATAGCAACCAAATGCAGCAGCTCAACTTTTAACATGGACATTTTTTTTATAGGAGAGGGGCAAACGAGCATGCGGCTCACCTGACGGTAAGTGACTACCGCCGCCCATGAACACCTGCAACACCAGGGAGGGACCGACCATCCAAGGATCTCCTAAGTGTGTGTTGTTTGTGGATTATACAATGGTCCCAAACAACCGCCGGTACGACATACTCCACCGATCGTCGAGTCCGCATACTCCGAGAGGTGTCGAGGTCACCGGCCCTTAGGCAGATTTTTGGCACTCAAGTGCGTTCCGTGCCTTTTGTGCCTAGTCGCGTACGCGAGTGCTCATTAGCACTTCCCCCGACCCTTTCGTGAGGAAAGGGGTAGGCAGTGCGCCTAAGTGTTGCGGCCACCCATCTTCGCTTCCGTCCGTTTCGAACGTCGCGCGTCGCTTGCGTCACCTGCCACGTTAGGAACGGTCTTATTAGATAGGCACTTTGCAATCACACCAATTCAAAACAGTAGTAACAGCTGTAATCATGTCAGGCAAGGGGAGAGGGGAGCCCCCCCACCCCCGCGCGTTAGGAAACCCCCGGATCGTCCCGGGGTATTCGACCGACCATTATGCATAAAGGACCTGTCAAATCCAGAGAAGTCGAGGATCGTCAGCTCCTTTAGCCAGATCCCCAAAAGGAAACCAGCGTCGCCGTACAAGGAAGATCCCGCGACGAGCGCCGCGCTCACACCCACCGTGTCTGAGAGCACGAGTGGGCTGGAACCGACGCCCCTACCGCAGCGGGCAAGGAAATCGGCACGCAGACATAACCCACCGCAGACCGACGCATCGCTTTACGAAAAAAGGCAGTGCGTCGAATCACCAACGTATTATGGATCATCATCGTCATCGTCCTCGGCGGAGTCGGAAGATGATGAAAGAGTCCCAACCAGGAGGGAAGCAATTAGGGCGCACAAGTCGCCACCCAAGTCGCCATCACCACCGAAACCAACCACCCCACCTCACCCGGCCGCAGGAGCATGGACGCGACCGAGTTCGAGCACGGAGGAGAGGCGTCCCACGGTTGGGACTCTACATCATACGCTACCATAGTGACCGCCGGACAGACATCGGCTCCTACCAACCCATCGGGCCTACCAGAGGATGATGGTCAAAGGCCCTAGACCAGCTACGCCCAACTGGCAGCGATGCCAGCAGTACCACAGACAGCCAACACCCCTCAACCACAAAAGGAGGAAGAGAAGGCACGATACCCGCCGATTGTTGCTGAGTGCCTCCCGGATTGGACGAGGCACTTCGAGATACTGAATAAGAAATTAGGACACCCTCCTAACGCCCGTCCGTTCGGGAAGGGTGTTCGATTCACCCCACAGAGCCCAGAAGAATTCCGGGCAGTACAGAGATACTTGATAGAGCTCACTGAGAAAGTACCAGCACTGTCTTGGTACTGCTACACCCCGACGGAGGAGAAGCCCACTAAAGTGGGCATCCGAGGGCTGCCAGTGGGCACGGATACCGTCCAGATAACTGAGGCTATCAGGGCAAAGGGATTCCCCATAACTTATGTGAGAGCAATCCCGCCCCGTAGAGGCAGACCTGGGTGCCTCTACTATGCACAGTTGGAGCACCTAAGCCTAGAGAAGCTAAATGAACTCTATTCAATCGACGAACTCCTTTATATGAAAGGAGTCGTCATAGAAGCCTGGCAAGGAAGAGTGGGACCGGCTCAGTGCCACCGCTGCCAGGCTTTTGGCCACGCATCCGCTAATTACCATCGGCCCGTGAAATGTGTCCGCTGTGCAGGGGAACACATAGCGAGCAAGTGCCCACGGGGTAGAGAGGAACCACCCACATGCGCAAACTGCGCAAAGAACCACACCGCGAACGACCGACGCTGCCCAGTCCTGAGGAGGATTGCTAGGAAGCAGGGGATCACTCTGCCGGGACTACTGCCGGAAGCACCGCAGAGGATCCCAGCGAGTCGCCCCAGGGTAGAGATCCAGGAAGACGGATGGGCAACTATCAGGGGGAGAGGGAGGCAAACCGCCCCCCCCCCCTCCCGCAACTGCACCACCCGCACCACAATTACCCAGAGAAACGGTGGAACCTGTTGTAAGAGCAACCATCGGACCGACTCTACAGCCTCCCGCTAACGACGCCATAGAGCGACAGCCTCCTAAGAAGAAGAAGCGGGGGAGAAAGAAGAAGAAGGTGCAGCCACCTCCTCAGGCAGCTACCTCTACCCCGACACCAGCAGTTACGATAGCCTCGCAAGCGCAGGCAATCAAGAAGACCACCACAGAAGGTAGAGCGCCAGAAAGTGCTCTATCAGAAAATAGAGCCCGCTCTACACATAGAGCGCGCTCTACCTTGAGGAAAGACACCTATGCCCAGCCGAGACAAGTACCAACAACATCTACATTCAGACAACCAACCGCCGACTCCACCACCATGGACTCAATTATGAGGCTGGTTGACATCGCCATAGAGGTCGGTAGCCAGGTACTAGCAGATATTAGTGCCGGCACCGACCCTATCACTACAGTGATGAGAGCACTGACTTTACTACTGGCTCGGCACTACAGAGACGAGTGACACCAACCTGCGCTTGCTATACTGGAACCCGGACGGTATCCAGCATAAGCTCCATGAACTCCGCACTACAGCCCAACAACAGGACATACATGTCATATTGCTGGGGGAGACAAAGTTGAGGCCGTCTATGCACTTCAAGATGCCCAACTACTACATTTACAGGAGGGACGAAGTCAACGCTCTAGGAACCGCCTATAGAGGCACGGCGGTTCTAGTGAGAAAGGACATCGTCCACCTAGAGCTTGAATTACCGTCATACCATACGACGCGCTCCATCGGCATAAAAATGGAGGCGGCGGGCGAGGAACTGAGGATCTTCGCTGCACACCGCCCGCCAGGGACTCCATTTCACTCCTCAGACATCCGGACGACCTAAACGAAAAACACCCGTCGTGGGGATCCAGAATGATCAACCCGCCGGGTCGTGAGCTCTACCAGGACGCAGAAGATAACAACTATGACGTTTTAGGTCCCGAAGAACCAACGCACGTTCCTACTGACCACAGGAAGAGTCCGGATGTGTTGGACATCGTGCTCGCTAGGAACGTCAACTACCCGGTAGTGGTAGAGGTGCTGTATGACCTGATGTCTCAGCACCTCCCGATTTTGATAACCCTTGGCCTCAAGGCGGTGTCTGCGCTGCCCAGAGCTTTTACTACCAAGATCAACTGGAGGCTCTACCAGCAATACCTGCAAGAGAGGCCTCCAGCACTCACCCAGATTACCTCGGCGGACGACGTAGAGGCCGCTGCAGCTAGAATAACACTCAACATCCAAGAAGCCCTCAACGCGGCCTCTACGATCGTCCCTCTATCACATCGTAGAGAAGAGCTGCCACAAGAGATACGTGTGCAGCTAAACCACAAGCGAGCGTTGAGGAAGCTCTGGGCACGCACTCGCTGCCCACGAATCAAATGCAAATTGAACGCACTGACGGATGAGCTGTCGGTTGCAATACAGGCCTACAGAGGAAGGGCCTGGGAGCGGCGCATATGGATGGCTGAAGACCAGGAAGCGTCGCTCTATCAATTGAACCGACAGCTAACTAAGACCAGACCCCCCGTCTGCCCGCTGACCAACAGCGCGGGTGGGCGTTGTTACGAGGCCAAAGGCAGAGCGGATATCCTAGTCGAGCACTTCGAGGAGCAATTTATGCCGAACCCAGCAAGTGCGGAGTACATGAAGCTTCATGCCCAAAAAGAGAGCCGCGTACGGGAGTTCCTGTCGTCGCCCGCGCCACCGCTTGCAGGAGACTGGTTTGTCTCCCCCGCTGAAATGCGGAGGACGATTGCCCGCCTGCAACCGAGGAAGGCGCCGGGGCACGACCGGATTACGAACGCTGCACTCCGACAGCTGCCCCATAGAGCCATTGTAGAGCTAGGACGACTCTACAATGGCATACTGCGGACTTCACACTTCCCGGAGGACTGGAAGAAAGGCAAGGTCATAGTTCTGCCTAAACCCGGGAAGGACAGGCGTAGATCAGCTAGTTACAGACCGATAATGCTGCTACCGCACATAGCCAATCTTTTCGAACGGATTGTTTTAAGAAGAGTCCGCCCGTGTATCAAACTACGGGCGGAACAACATGGATTCAGGAGCGGACACTCCGCAGCAACACAGCTGACCAGAGTGCTGCACCTTTTAGCGGCCGAATACAACTGGGGTCGCACATCGTTGGGCGTCTTCCTTGATATCGAGAAGGCGTTCGACAGGGTGTGGCACTCTGGCTTACTCTACAAGATGGAACAACAGACGAGTGTCCCTCCGGCTATGCTGCGGCTAGTGGCGTCGTTTCTAGCCGACAGGAGCTTCTACGTCTGTGTCGAAGATGCCGAATCCGCAGTTAAAACCCATACGAGCTGGCGTACCACAGGGCAGCTGTCTTTCGCCGATCCTGTACGCAGCTTATACAAATGACATCCCTACTCTGGCTGGCGCTATATGCGGACGATAGCGCCTACTTCGCCTCGTTCAGAAGCTCCCATCTCGCCGTCGCCAAGATGAAGCGCCTGCTGGACCTGCTGCCACCGTGGCTGGATGAGTGGAGGATGGCTGTGAATGTTGGGAAAACGGCCGCCCTCCTCACCCGCCCCGTTGACGCTTAGAGGCCAGGAGATTGCGTACGAGAAGGCCGTGACCTACCTTGGGTGCCGGATCGACAGGATGTTGCGCATGACCGCGCACGTCGACATCGTCGTCCGCAATGCCAGATGTGCGCGGGCGATGCTCCGTCCAGTCCTGGCATCCAAGTTGCCGCTGAAGACAAAAATTAAAATGTATAAGCTTTACATCAGGACCAAGATCACCTACGCCGCGCCGGCCTGGTACGCACTCCTGAGCGAACAGCAGAGGCAGCGGCTGCAGGTTCAGCAGAACCTATCCCTACGGACCATCGTCGGTGCAGGTCACTACGTCCGGAATGACGTCATCGCGGCCAACTTAAAGGTGGAGACTATCAAAGAATTTGTGGCCCGATTAGCGCGCGGTATGTTTGACCGCACTGATAACGGGCCACACGAACATCTGCAGAACTTCGCTCCTCTACACGCTCGGCCACCGGACGGGCGACCTCTACCAAGAGAACTCCTCTCTATAAAGATTAGAGAGTCGAGTAACAACCCTCAATGCCGCAGATAGGCCAACCCAAACGCCTGGCCGCATTAGCCGCCAGCCACACTGACC
The DNA here is from genome assembly GCA_033319125.1 of Parnassius glacialis. Classification (NCBI taxonomy): domain Eukaryota; kingdom Metazoa; phylum Arthropoda; class Insecta; order Lepidoptera; family Papilionidae; genus Parnassius; species Parnassius glacialis. The sequence continues at coordinate 32,564,159 of JAVANC010000013.1, read as the reverse complement.
TTTGACAAAAACCGGATAACCAACTTACAGCGACCGGGGAATCAAACCCGCGTCGCTGCTTCAACCCGACAATGCCATAACGGCTCCCACGACCGGTGCATAGTAATGCACCGCGAGGAGATTCCGGGTAATGGGGTCAGCCCCGAGGCCCGAGACCTGCAATATGCATCATGCATATATGCGGAAGACAGGATAACGTAAAAACCAGGGAGGGAATTGCAGATGCGTTGCCGGCCTTTTAAAAAGGAGTACGCTCTTTTATTGAAGGTCCCTAAGTCGTATCGGTCCGGAAAAATCGCTGATGGTAATCGATTCCACAAGGAAGTCGTACGAGGAAGAAAACATCTTCGAAATCGCACAGTGGTGGACCGCCAATCATCCAGATGGTGTGGATGGTATCGGGAGTTCTGCCGCGATGTGCGTTCGTGAAATTTAGCGGCTGGGATTAATCCGAACAATTCCTCAGAGCACTCCCCATGGTAGATGCGAAAGAAAATGCAAAGAGATGCAACATCTCTTCGCAGCGCTAATGAGTCGAGCCGATCGGAAAGGACTCGGTCGTCGACGATTTGAGCCGCTCTGCGCTGGATGCGGTCAAGTGGAAGGAGCTGGCACTGGGGAGCCCCTGCCCAGAGATGGGAACAGTATTCCATGTGAGGCCGAACCTGCGCCTTGTAAAGTTGCAGGCGGTGTGGCGGCATGAAATACTGTCCCGCTCTGCTGAGCACGCCAAGCTTTTTAGAGGCCAATTTGGCCTTCTCTTCCAAGTGACCACGAAACTGCACGTCTGCGCGCAAACTTGTGTCTTCTGAGGATTAAACTGGACTAGATTTAGTCGCCCCCAGTTTTCATGCGTAGATAATGGAAGATATAATATTATATTATTACTGTCCCGTGTGCATATATAACTGCAGCATGGCTCTACCACAACATATAAACGCAGTGTTCAGCATTCCACAAGTGATTGTTTACGATTACGTTGCGAGTAATTTAAGTTCGGTTTATTGTTCCAATGTTATCATGCCACCACCAAAGTCATTAATATGGACATATTTTACCAAAACAAACGAAACAACTGCAAAATGTAAACAATGTTTTAAGTCGGTGAAATATTGTGGCAATATGTCTAATTTATTCAAGCATTCCAAAACTCATGGAATTACTGTGGATAAAGGCAAATTACAGAAAAAAGCAGATAAAGGGACAAACGAAAGGTAGGATCTTCAACTTTTCACTAATTAATTTCGTTAGGTTAGGTTCATAATAGTTCGTTAGTTCATTGGTTGGAACTATTCGATGTTATCTAAAGTTACAGGGCATAATAATTCGTTGTGGGGCTTGAAACATTTTTGTTACGGCCGGCAGCTGCCTATCCCAGGAGTAGAATCCTTCGCGGCCCATAGACGAAGAAGCTACAGGCAGATGATGGTCGGGCGTCCTGACACCAAGGGTTAAAGTCTAATTACACTAAACAATCCGGGGGGAGCGTTACAATTATTGAACAGAGCTTACTTACCTCTATTCAAGGCGACTGGTCCCTCAGGATTCGGTCAGGTCTCGTGTGGATGTATTGTGCTAGAAAGTAAAGGTCAGTGATGTGTATTTGGGTGTGGCTGGTAGTGTTATTGACCTTATTTGACCGTTCCCCCTGCAGCAGTTCGGCCCTCAGCTCCTCTCCAAGGTCGCCTTCCGCAGTCACTTTCTTCCTTTGTTACGATTGACTCGCGAAAATGAACACAGAACGTACGGGTCAAAGGTCACCGTTATTTCTAGAATATTAACTACCGCACTAGTAACTAATACAGTCGAATCCACTTATACAGATTCTGCGTTAAACCTAAAGTCCCGGGTAAACTCTCAACACGCGCTACCATTCCCAGTGGTATATTTACTATACGCGCCTAACATAAAATTAGATCTAAGAGCTCCCAAACAAAAGGACTGCCTTCTCTTTCGACGCGAAGAAGGCATCTAATCTTTCGCTCTCGACTCCCACCTTTCAGCAAGCTCGGACGTTCAACACGCACGAACGTCATTCCGTATCGACCGAGCCGAGTGCCATCTAACGTCGATGCCTGACACTAACGCTTTTGCGTGAACAAACCCCCGTCCCGGACATAAGGATTTAGGTCCGCGAGCAAACCGGTCAGCGGGACAGGGTCGCGACGGCAAGTTGCAAGATCGAATCTACAACCAAACTAGGCCACCTTACGCACCCAATCAGATCTTGCAACACTAACCAACGCCCCAAAATTGCAGCCCCAACGTGGGCTAGCCGGAGAGTTGAACTGGATGCTCTTCCTGGACATCGCAGCACATAAATAAGTCCTATTCCTAGACAGAAGTCAGACGACCTCCTTCAAACACCTATCTGCGCTCCTATGATTAGTTCCGCAATTCGACCGGATCAGGTCTGCAAACAGCGACGCGACACGAAGCGGCCCAGAGGGACCTTCAAGCTTCAGTGCAGAGAGCACCCCCAAATTCCCCATGAACGTCGTCTGTGGAGAGCTGAACGAAACGAACAGATGGTCCCTAGCAGGTGATCCTATGCTCATACTTCAACTAATTTTTCAAAAGCATCAATGTTCAATTACAGAATTAATTAAAACAAGTAATCACCGATGCACATAGGTCAACTTGGCAAAGTAAACAAAACAATAAACGTAAGGGACAGCCCTATTTCTTATTTCAAATAAATATCTTAGACAGTGCCAACAAAATCTAAACCAAAAGAGAATTGACTCCTATTTCCTTCGGCAACCACAGGGTTATCTAATTTCAACCTTCCTTATCACAAAGCAAAATGATTAAACACTATCACAAGCATTAAACAAGGGCACACAATTTAATCTCAATTTTCCGTGCAACAACAAACGCAGTGATCAAATGTATTTACAAAACATATGCAGCAGCATTTAAAGGAGTATTTTAAATTCATTTCTTTTAATCATAACCACTACAATATGAATTTCGCGGAAAACCCAAAAGCATTTAAATTTAAATTTAAAGAATTTTTAACTAAGTGCTCGACCAAACCAAATCCAATACCCCTTGAGAGCGTGATTCAACTCTCCAGGGGGCCCTAATCTTCCCACCACCAAGTGGAGGCCACACCGCGTGAACCCGATACTAACAGAGCGCAACCGCTAACGGTCGCCACTCGGGTTGTACGCCCTCACTGAGGCCGTCGGCAACAGAACAGCTTGACAAGTGGACTGTTGACGGCTTAAGGCTCAGTAGAGGCAGCCATGGTGGGAGCTAAGGCGGCAGCTAGCTAGGGCCACCTCCATCAAATGGGGTACAGTGGTACACCAGTCGCGGCCACTCAGCTAAAGGGAGTGAGAAGGGTCCAGCGGACTGATGAGTGGCGGTGAAGTTCCCCTCCGCACGCTGAGGGGGTGTGATGACACCCCCGCCCCTGGGGGAATTACCCCCCGACTGGTCGGGGGAGGGACCCCTTTCAAACCTAGGGGCCTGGTGGCTAGCCGGCGGGCGCCGAGCGTCGCCCGTCAAAGGGCATGGCGGAGCGCCCCCGCCCGTGGGGGTCGAGGGCCTGGCAGCGCCCCGAGAGGAGACGTCGTTCGCACCCAGGCACAGTACGACATGGTGATTGCCCTGGCAATGCAGACAGGGCCGCTGGTGCGGACAGTCTCGCTGGAGGTGCCCTTCCAAACAGGAGTAACACCAGCGGCGCTCCTTGGCGATAGTTCGCCTCGCCGGAACTGGCTTACTTAATAATTTTGGGCAAGACGTTACCCGGTGATCAGATGCTCGACAATAGGAGCAGGGGGGGGTTGACGACGACTTGCCCGGCGGATTTCGCCTCTCACTGGGTACGGCTCGTAAGTCGTCGACGGTGCCCGCCGCGTGCTCGATCTGTCGGCACTGCTCCTCCAAAAACCGCAGCAGGTCATAGAAGGGCGGAATATAGGAGGCCTCGTCCCCGCCGTACCTCTCCTCAAAATGCATTTGAAGGTCGAGAGGTAGACGGGACAGCACGATGCGGAGCAACAAGAAGGCCCATTCGCCTACTGGTAAATCCAGCCACCTCAACGTATTACAGGCCACCAAGACTGGATCCAACAGGTCCGGACGTAGTCTGGCCCGGTCACTAAGCAGCGGAAGGCTTAGAAGCTGCTTAACATGTTCGTCGGCAATTCGCCGGACGTTGGCGTATCTTCTGGCTAGGAGGTCCCGAGCAGTCTGGTAGGCGTCGTCCGACAATCTCAAATGGCTGACAACGCCCAGGGCCTCCCCCTCCAGTGAGGCCAGGAGGTACGCCATCTTCTGGCTCGGGGTCAAGTCACTCCGGGCGTCCACTAGGCCGTCGAAAAGACCAATGAAGGTCAGCCATTCGGAAAGGACCCCGGAGAACCTTGGCAAGTCCAGAGTTGGGAGTCGTCCCAACAGCTCTGGCTGAGGCTGCTTCTGAAAGGACTCGGGCAGGCCACTCGTCCGAGCTTCACGCGCCTCCTCGGCATACCTGCCTTCAGCCTCGATCAACTCGTCCGTGAGCGAAAAGAACTGCTCGTAGTCTGCGAAGCAGGAGTCCAGGACTCCCTTTTCCACATCCAAATCCTCGAGCTCAGCGTAAGCCTCCTCCACTGCAGCCCTTCGAGCATCAACCTGCTCGAACCGCTTCATCAAATTATGGACCCTATCCGGTCGACCTATCAAAGCATGGGCGCTGGTGGCCCAGCGTAACTCAGTCCGCAGGCAACGGATTAGCATCTTGAGCGAGGACATCACTACTAAATACAAATTACTCTATTTATCAAATCAAACACAAGTTAGTACAAAAGAAAAGGCAAATCAAATTAACAATAATAAATACTAGTGCGATCAAATCAAGTTAAATTCAAATTACGTAAATACAAATTACCACTCTTTAGTTCAAATACAAATTACAATACGAAAGATACATAACGAAGATACACATCAACAAAAAATGCCTTGCTCGGAAATCGACCCCTCGATAAGTAATACACCACAACTATCCGCAACGATAATTAACCGATTACGCAAAATTAACCATCTACCTACATGACGCAATCTCCCGCTTGCGCGCTAAACGGGCGCGGTTTTTTAAATTTACCCGCAAACAACAAAGCAAGCTAACAAAGAAAGGAATTTTATTATTACGTATATAATAAAAAAAAAATTTTTACGTATTACGAACGGACGTGATTGTAGACACAAAATTAAACCAATAAACCCAACGCTCCCTGCCACCAAAATTATTTAATTTTTATCAAATACTATGGTCGGTGGATCGACCGGGAATCGATCCCAGCACCGCGTTCTGCTACCAAATGTTACGGCCGGCAGCTGCCTATCCCAGGAGTAGAATCCTTCGCGGCCCATAGACGAAGAAGCTACAGGCAGATGCTGGTCGGGCGTCCTCACGCCATGGGTTAAAGTCTAATTACACTAAACAATCCGGGGGGAGCGTTACAATTATTGAACAGAGCTTACTTACCTCTATTCAAGGCGACTGGTCCCTCAGGATTCGGTCAGGTCTCGTGTGGATGTATTGTGCTAGAAAGTAAAGGTCAGTGATGTGTATTTGGGTGTGGCTGGTAGTGTTATTGACCTTATTTGACCGTTCCCCCTGCAGCAGTTCGGCCCTCAGCTCCTCTCCAAGCTAAGGTCGCCTTCCGCAGTCACTTTCTTCCTTTGTTACGATTGACTCGCGAAAATGAACACAGAACGTACGGGTCAAAGGTCACCATTATTTCTAGAATATTAACTACCGCACTAGTAACTAATACAGTCGAATCCACTTATACAGATTCTGCGTTAAACCTAAAGTCCCGGGTAAACTCTCAACACGCGCTACCATTCCCAGTGGTATATTTACTATACGCGCCTAACATAAAATTAGATCTAAGAGCTCCCAAACAAAAGGACTGCCTTCTCTTTCGACGCGAAGAAGGCATCTAATCTTTCGCTCTCGACTCCCACCTTTCAGCAAGCTCGGACGTTCAACACGCACGAACGTCATTCCGTATCGACCGAGCCGAGTGCCATCTAACGTCGATGCCTGACACTAACGCTTTTGCGTGAACAATTTTCTACGTTAATTTCATTAAAAAAAGTATCGATATCAGTAAGTATCGATACATTAGGAGTATTTATATGAGAAGTATCGAAAAATGATTTGAGTACTACTAATATGATCTGTTAACGCTGACAGTGTAAAGATCTGCTCTTCGAGTTTTAATCAATAACATAGTCAAAAGTGCCGTACAGTAGTGAATAACTTATTAAATTTATTACCAGTGTAGTGTTTTATGGTTCTGTGATGGTAAATTAATAATACAATTGACATTACAAGAGGATTTTCTAAAATATTTATTAGAAATCTACGTTATCAGATATATCCATGACCTACACCAACTCACGGCTCGACCGCTGAGTTACAATAACGCCGCTTAAGCGCTAATTCCAATAGTAACTTACAGATCGATGCCAAAATCTGCAGCGCTTGTCGTGTGGCTACTAGAATATAATACACCTTTTTGAAGGCAATTAATTATTAAAGCGCTTCATATAATTGCATTCACTTGGACGAAGTACGCTGCGTGTGCGCTGTTTTTGCTGGATTATCGCTTTGAAGCAATTAATATCATATTCCTCATACGGTTTAACCTACTACCTGCGACAATATTATTAAAATGCATTGTTTAGCATGCAATAAAATCACTCGTAGTGACGAACAGCTTAAATGTATTGCATGCAAGGGATGTTACCACTACAAGTGCTATAATTTATCGACGTCTTTCTATAGAGACAATTTACACGAACTGAAACGACAGTGGAAGTGCCAATCATGTAAGCTAGTAACACGACGTAAAGATGATAATACGCCTGTTCGCAAGCAGCTCTCATCACCGCCTACCGACATCTCGGATATGTCTTCCGATAACATAACACCGCAGACGGTTGATTTTACCGAGAAAAGTGCTTCCGTACTACCATCGGCGACTATAACATATGATCAATTCAGCGCACTCCTGGACTTAAAATTGTCGGATATGAGGTCTGCAATTAGGGAGGATATCAACTGCGCCATTTGTAAGCTTAAGGCAGAGTTCACCGAGACTACTAACCACTTAGCCGCACTTCAATGTGATATGCAAATAAAATTAGATACTGCCACAAAAAACATCGCCAAAATTGAAACCGAAAAAACCGCATTAGAATCGCAGATTAACAAATTAAATAGTCGTATCTCCATATTACAAAAAAATTCTAGGGGCTGTAATTTCGAAATACAGTGTGTGCCGGAAAAGAAAAACGAAAATTTGGTCTCAATTGTGTGTAATCTGTTAAAAGAAATAAAAATATCAATAAGTGAGACCAACATTAAAGCTATAAAGCGAGTTGCAAAAATTGATAAAAAATCAAAAAGACCTCGTGGAATACTTGTCACTTTACCATCGGAGCGCGACCGAGATAACGTGATTGAGATTACAAACGCTACAACAAGAATAATAAATCTACCCCATTGAACTCTGCTCATTTGGGCGTTCATGGAGAGGAGTGCCTCGTTTATGTTTCAGAACATCTTTCACCGGAAACAAAACAGCTACATGCCTCAGCAAGATTAACTGCCAAAAACTTGTCATATAAATATGTCTGGGTTAAATATGGCCGTGTATATATGAGGAAAGACGATAGTTCAACTGCCATACATGTAAAAAGTGCAATCACTTTGGACACTTTAAAATAATGTTTTTTTTTTACTTGATATTTTATTAAACCTTTTAAACTTTTATTTTATACTTTATAAATAATTTATTAATGGATATTTATTACCAAAATGTAAATAGAATCAGGACGAAAGTCACTGATATTTATTTAAATACTTTAAGTTGTGATTATGATGTTATATGTTTCACCGAAACCAATTTAAATGCCAGTGTCTTTGATTCTGAAATGTTTGATTCTCAATTTACTGTATTCAGAAGGGACCGTCATACTACTTGTATTTCTAAGCATGAAGGCGGTGGCGTATTAATTGCTGTTAAGGAAAAATTTCATGTAATTAGACAAGCGAGTTGGGAATGTGAAGTAGAAGATCTTTGGGTGACTATCCTTCCGAGCAATTTTTCCTGTCGAAAGCTCCACTTATGTTTATGTTATCTCCCTCCCGATATTTCTCGTGACCACTTGCAAGCCTTTTACGAGAATGTTCATAAAAACATATCTCGTGGTGAGGATAAAGACGCATTCTTACTTATTGGCGATTTTAACACCCCACATCTGAGTTGGTCCCCTAGTACTCATAGTAACGTTATGACACCGGGTATTTCATCCGAACTTAAATCTAATTGTCTTGTTGATATTATGAATCTTTGTAACTTAGTTCAACTTAATTCAGTCTATAATGAGAATAAACGTCTCCTTGATCTCATTTTATCAACAACAGAGAAAGTGCTCATAACAACTACTGAGCCTATTACTCGAATAGATTCTCATCATCCCCCACTAAAAATTGTAATTATGGAAAATTTTAAATTAAAAAGAATGAAACGTGCGCAACAAATAAGATATAACTACCGCAAATGTAATTATTATGATTTAAAAAAGGATCTAGCAACTACTGATTGGACTAGTTTATCGAATGAACCAGATATAAATGATGCTGTCCATAATTTCTACACTATCGTAAAAAAATTAATTGCAAAACACACGCCACTTGTAAGTAAAACCCATAACAAATATCCACCATGGTATACCTCAGCATTAATAAAGTGTCTTAAAGAAAAAAATAAATATCATCGTCGTTTTAAGAAATATCATAATCCTAGGGATTACGATACTTATGCATTGCTACGCACGAGATGTAAAAAACTCACGGAATCGGCGTATGTATCGTTTATTACCTCCACGGAGGAGGGTTTATCGGACAACATAAAGATATTTTGGAATTTTGTTAGCAATAAAAAAGGTAACTCAGGTATGCCACAGACTATGACTCTTGGTACAGAAACTTCTTCTGACACACAAGAAATATGTGAACTTTTTTCTCGGTACTTCAGTTCAGCTTTCGAAGTTTCTCAACCTGTCATCAATCAGGATTTGGTTACTAATGACACTGTAGATTGTAATACTTTTTGTAATTACAGTATGTGTAATATAGAACTTAGTCAGGCCACAATATTGGACAAATTAAAGAAATTAGATATTCGCAAAGGCCCAGGGTATGATGGAATTCCCGCTATATTCTTCTCAAATTGTGCAAAGGAATTGTGTGAACCGCTAACATTATTGTTTAATAAATCCTTAAAGTCTGGTGCTTTCCCTTCCATTTGGAAATTGGCTCACATCGTACCCATTCACAAGTCCGGAAGTAAGTCCAACTGTGAAAATTACAGACCTATTAGTATTTTGTGCTGTGTTGCTAAGATATTCGAATCTGCGTTGTATGATCATTTTTACTCTCAAGTCAAACCGCTTATATCCAACAAGCAGCACGGTTTTGTGAGAGGCAGGTCCACAGTGACTAATTTGTTAGAATACAAAAATTACTTATGTGAAGTTTTCGCCATGGGTGGGCAGGTTGATGCCGTGTACACCGATTTTACGAAAACCTTCGACAAAGTAAATCATTCTTTACTCTGTAAGAAATTAGCTATGTCGGGTATTTACGCTGGGTTCATTCGTACCTCGATAACAGAAGCCAACTTGTCGCTCTCAAAGGTTTCATGTCGTCACCTGTCACAGTTAAATCCGGTGTTCCTCAGGGTTCACATCTCGGTCCGTTATTTTTTATAATTTTTATAAACGATCTGATTTGCAAACTGTCCAGTCCTTGCCTTCTATATGCAGATGACTTGAAAATATACCGTGTGATACAGGACTTTTCTGACTGCTGTAAACTACAAGATGATATAAATTTAATATATGAATGGTGCAGGCTTAACGGTATGTACCTCAATGTTAAAAAATGTTTTGTTATAACGTTCACTAATAAGAGATATAAAAAGAATTATGACTATAAAATAAACGAAGATTCATTAGACAGGAAAACGGTAGTTAAAGACCTAGGTGTGTTGTTTGACTCTAAATTAACATTTCGTGAGCACTATGCGTACATTAAAAACAAAGCTTTCCAGTTACTAGGTTTCATAACGAGATGCACTAAAGGCTTCAAACGGCCTCAAAGCTTCCTGACCGTTTATTATAGTCTTGTCCGTAGCATTCTTGAATATGCTTGTATCATTTGGTCTCCCTGCTACACGATCCATTCAGATAGTATAGAAAGCGTCCAAAGAAGAACTCTTAGAATACTTAGCTACAAATGTGGGTTTGCTCGTAATTTAGTTAGTTATAGTGAATTACTCGACAAATTTAAAGTGACCTCCTTATTTATTCGCCGCAAGGAATATGACCTTATATATTTACATAAAATTCTCCATAATAAGATTGATTCCGATTACCTCTTAAGTAAATTGAACTTAACTACAAAGCGCAATCCCCGAATTGCTAGCAAGACATTTTACCTGCAGACTTATAAGAATAATACTTCCTTTTATAACCCGATAATAAGAATGTGTCGACTTTACAACGAGATATCCATGAAAAACTCCGGCATGGATGTTTTTGACCCAAGATCCAGGATATTCAAAAGAGCAGTGAAACAGTATACACTTATGCACACTCATTCCCATATCATATAGATTTTGGATTTCTTATTTGTATATTTTTATTTTTTGTTTAATATCATTCCCATATCACATAGGTTTTAAATTTCTTATTCGTATATTTTTATTTTTTGTTTAATGTACTTATGTATGTCATAAAGATTGCAAAGCGTAGAGTTGATCTCCTGTGTTTCATATAAAAATGATGTGTCAACATATTTAGGATAACAATCTAGCACAAAACTGTTATATTTATATTATATTTTAATGTATTTTGATTGTCAACTGTTTTGTTGTCCATATAATAAATAAATAAATAAATAAATAAATAAATAAATATGAGTAGGTATCGATACTTTGATGGTATCGGAACATCCCTAGTTGTGAGTGTAGAGAACCGAAAACCGTTTTACTGGAAATGAGGCATTCCATCTTAACTCTCAAGTGTGACAACGCATCTACATTTTGATTCTTAATCGAGGATAAATGTCTATGGGCCACAACATCCACTTACCATTAGGTTACTCGCATGCACGCACATACACTCGCACGCACGTACGCACACACACTAACCTCTTACCTTTTCTTTACTCACTTATCTCTACGCAGTAAAAGTATGCCCGCCGATCATGGCGATTGAGGCAAATCCTTCCTGCTATAGAAGATGCCTATGTTCAGCGCTGAACTGATGACGGAACGGAAAGAGAAGAATAACTAAAGTATTATAAGGGCTTAGCTTTCCATTGACTCCCGTCGAGTTGGGGGTTGATACGTATTTTTACAGAAAAGTTACACTATTATAAGCACACACACAAAGTTACAACATGCGGAAACGTGTAATTTTTGAGAAAAAAGTTATTGAATCAATTAGTCTTGCATTGTTTACATCTAATCCTACCATAAAACTGACGCCATTTTGTAATGTCATTGTCGTCAGTAGGGATGTCAATTCTTTCCGAAAAAGGTGGATTTTTAAATGTATGTAATAATAATTTTTGGAATGCTTGAATAAATTAGACATATTGCCACAATATTTCACCGACTTAAAACATTGTTTACATTTTGCAGTTGTATCGTTTGTTTTGGTAAAATATGTCCATATTAATGACTTTGGTGGTGGCATGATAACATTGGAACAATAAACCGAACTTAAATTACTCGCAACGTAATCGTAAACAATCACTTGTGGAATGCTGAACACTGCGTTTATATGTTGTGGTAGAGCCATGCTGCAGTTATATTAGTAGTATAGTTGTAGCACGAATGGGTCGGCTCGACCGGGGAAGGACCACGCTCCCACAGAATACCAGCGTAAAACGGCAGCTTAACGCTGCTGTGTTTCGTGTGGTGAGTGTAGAGTACCGGAGACCCATTTTACTGGAAAAGATTCCATCTTAGGCCTCACGGGTGACGACGCATCGGTATTTTGACTCTTTATTGAGGATAAATGTAGATGTCTATGGGTCACAGCAACCACTTACCATCAGGTGGACTGTGCGCTCGTTTGTCACCCTATCCTATAAAAAAAACTGCTAGTTCAGACGGGACCAGTGACAATTTTAGTGTAATGGCGACTCTCTCTCGGTCTCGGCTCGGGGGAAGTCGGACGGGTTCGTCTCGCCTGATTCGATTCGATTCCAAGTACTTTTGTTTCGATACCGAGTAAGTATCGCAAGATTGATTCGATGCTATTAGTACTTGGTATCGAATCAAAAGTATCGAGTACCTACTCGTATTTACTAGTATCGGAATGTCCCTACTCACAACATGGAACAGAGTAGCTTTAAGGCCTTATCTTGGATATTTAAGTAAAAAAATCTCAATAACTGTTCATTTAATCCACAAAGAAAAAATACAGGGTAAGAGAAGAGGATTTGGTAAATGTTTTTAATTGAACAAAATTGTATTTTTGTCAAACCCTTATTAGAAAAAAAATCCCTAAAGAGTTCTTCTTTCTTCTATCTTTGTCATATTTTGCAAAAACTCTCCAAAACGGCACAAGCTTTTTAAATAGTTCTTACACTAAAAAAAAAGGTCTTAAAAATATTAATATTCTTAATTGAGAGTTTTATTTTTATTCCCCGTTTTATAAGAGAATATATCATTTTTCCCTGGAATTGAATATATTTACGCGAGCGCGCATGCTCCGTCGGCCTGTCAGCCTGTCACAGTCCGTTTTCGGACATCGTTGAGGTTGGACCGCGCGTCGGTGTTGGGGCGACTTCGTTCAATTATATATTAGTTTTTTAAAAGTTTATACTCAATTAGATTCAAATCGTAAGCTGATGTATCGATTCACGAAAAATCGATTTCTAAAATATCTATATTTTTTTATGTTTGCATTTATAATGTAAATATAATTCCATTTTATGAAAAACAAGAAAGATACCATAATAAATGATCTCTTATTGAAATTTGTTTTATTTTAACAGCACCAATTAGGGCAGATAACAAATAAAATAGGTTAGGTTCAACTTATGTCAAAGAACCGAATTGATTGACCCCGACTCCACCTGGTACGAGTCTGTCCTACCCCTAGAGTGGTTTTAAAGAACCGGAGGCGCGTAGGGGAAGCAGCCTCCGCCTGCTGTAACAAATCGTAGGCATCGGACGAGCCGGAGCGGCTGAGGCTGGTCGCCGAAGGCGACCAACAAGCCGAAGCTGCGGAGGCGAGTTGTTACGCTAAGGCGTAGAGGCTGCTCTTCCCGCAGCGCCGGAGACGTAGCAGTCTCAAAATAGATACAGAAATCCTTCTGAATCAGTCCCCCTATATTTTATGATGAAGGGGATTTTTTCTCATAAAATGGATTTATATTTACATTATAAATGATGAAAAAAAATAGAGATATTTTAGAAATCGATTTTTTGGGAATCGATACATCAGCTTACAATTCGAATCTATTTAAAAAAATCGATCTCTACTGACAATAACAATAAAAATGGCGTCAAGCGTCATTTTTATTGTAGGATTAAACATAAACAATGCAAGAATAATTGATTTTCAATAACTTTTTTCTCAAAAATTACGCTTTTCCGCATGTTTTAACTTTGTGTGTGTGCTTATAATAGTGTAACTTTTCTGTAAAAATACGTATCAACCCCGAACTCGACGGGAGTCAATGGAAAGACGTACCATTATAAGTATTTATAATATACACAATTACTATAACTAATAATACAGTACACATACATATATAATAATACATCGTCATCATCATCATCACTACAGCCCTTCACAAGTCCACTGCTGAACATTCGCCTCCCCCAAGGAATGCAACAAAGCACGATCCTGAGTCCCCTGCATCCATCGACTTCCTGCACATCTTACCAGATCGTCCTACACTTCGCCTACCGGTACGAGGCTGCCACTTGAAAACCTTTTTTCTCCATTGGTTGTCGGTTCTTCGAGCTACATAGCCGGCCCATTGCCACTTCAGCTTACTAATCCGTTGGGCTATATCGGTCACTCTGGTTCTACTGCGGATATCTTCATTTCTAAGTTTATCACGCAGAGAAACCCCGAGCATAGCCCTCTCCATAGCTCTCTGAGCGAACTTGAGCTTCCTCATACGGCTAGCAGAAGACCACGTCTCAGTTCCATAAGTCATCACTGGCAACACGCACTGATTGTATAGTCTCGTTTTCAAATTTTGAAGTATACCTGACGAGAAGATGTGCCGTAATTTCCAGAACGCTGCCCAGCCGAGTTGAATCCGTCGATTGAACTCTCGGTCGAAGTTGGACTTACTTAGTCGGACTTACATATTCGTATACAACGTCCAGCTTAGTGCACCCAACAACTATCAGCATAGGTGTGATATGGACGTTATACATGATCTTAGTTTTGAATGGACCAACTGAAAGGGTACAACGGCTTCTCATGACCCGCCCTGCAGCAAAGATCGACCAATTAGTGACCTTATATTCACAGATCCTAATACCACACCACGTTGTTGGGTTCGGAAACAACGAGGTAGGCGTGACCCCTGAGTAGGTGCCGCTCAAATCCCGTCTGCGCTCTCTCAAAAGAAAGGTTAGACGACTAAGATTACGGGTCGCTATGGTATGGTCCCGGTCTTGACGTCAGCCATCAGTGAACTGTATCTTTCTGGGTTTGACGCTGAGTTAAGTAGTAATATAATAATACATACAATTTAAAATATTACACATTTCGGATATTAATTGTTTGCTATTTGTATGAAACTTTAACCAGATATTAATAATCGTTGTATCAGGATCGAGTTACTTTATCGAAAGCTTCATGATAAAATATGTAACATATTTCCTGCATTATGTCGCATTTAGATGTTACGCTACTTGTTACACTGCTCATTATTTATCTAATTTGAATTTATTTTATGTTAGACCCTCTGAGTTCTGCTTGTTTAGTTGTATTTAGGCATGCCCGATTTTTTGTCTTGAATTAACATGGGTTATCTGCCAGTGAAATTCCCGTCAAAATCATCCCATCCGTTTCTGAGATTAGCCGAAACAAACAGACAGACAGACAGACAGACGAATCGACAGACAGACAGATTTTTTTAATTTATTTTTTGTTATTAGTACCGTATATACTTTGATATGTATTCAGAAAGAAGCTGTTATTTTAATATTACAAACAGACACTTCAATTTGATTTATTTGTATAGAAGGTAGATTCTCACAATTTTGGCAATTGCTGTAGTTGAACTTTCTTCACTTTTGCTTAGCTCAGTATAAGTGCCTATGTGATGACTTGAAATTATCTTTTTAAATTGGTAGCCTATTTCTACTATTTTTAACGATCTGTTTACACATTTTACTTTGTCCATCCATGTCACATTTAATTAAAAGAAAGCCCAAGCGTTTGATTTGGTTGGCGTGACCATATTAAAAAGTATTTTAAAGTAATAGTTTACGCTCACAGAACAGTTCAACTTTTCGTATCGCAATAATACAAAGAATGAAAGATAACACTAACATAGGTACCCGATAATAAAATAAACAAAATAACAAAATATTATCATACCTACCTTCATATTTTATATACTACCGTTTTAGATGTAACTCGAATCTACTCTCATTTAATGTGTAGGTACTAAGTAAAACAGTAACTAAAACAAAGTAAGAACTTTGTTTTAGTTATTCTGTCCCCTCCCCGGCATACGATAGGTATGCAAAGTACAGTTCATACGTTAGGACGTTACTGTTTGGTTGATGTTTAAGTTTTAGTTGATACGATTTTTTCATACGATCTTATAGCCATACGAATCTATCTGGGTGAAGATCGCGTTCCCTTGAATCCATTCAAAAATCAGCAGATCAAAGATGTTTTATAGGTCCAGATACCGTGTTGCTAACACAGCGCAACGTTCATAGTGAAGACAGTCTTTGATTCATGTGTGCGTGAGTACCACGTGACGCGCATATCTTACGCACCATGGCTGCATTAATGTGCGTGACTTCGGTAATAACAGTGCGAATCGATTACCCAAAAAATGTGGGAGGTTCTATATTTCATTCATATTGACGTACCTATTGATTCTAAGAGTATAAAATGTGTGTGCGTGGTGTGTGCATTTGTGTGCGTGTGTGTATGGGGATATGCTTGCTTATGTGTGTTTTATGTAGGTACAAGCATCGCACCAAAATATTGAAGATATGTAATAAAACCTATAATTAATGTAACAGTTAAAATAAATAAAAAAGCACAGTAGATATTTATGTATGTAACATATATTTATAACCTATTATTACTAAATATTTACAGAGTACTACACTTTTGTACTGTAGAACACAAAATATTGCTGCTTTTTACGAAGATATTAAATATTATTTTTCAATCCTAAGTAAAATGACGAAAAAAAGTAAGTTTGTTGAAGCATAAACTTCGGCCAAGAGATAGCAAAATGTTTATTTTTTTTAAATTGCTCCGTTCCGATGCTGCGTGAAGGAAAGACAAAAACAAATAAACAAAAAATCACACTTTCACATTTATAATATTACATTAGTATGGATTGTCAAGAATGATAGATAAACTTTTAAAACCGGTTTACAATCGGCTTTTTGAGGGTGGAAATATATACTCGCGCTCTCTTTCTCGCTCTAGTAAATAACGGTTCTGAGTGACCAAAAAGGATAGAAGCACAGGAAAGTGCAATTTCATGCTGCCAGATGTAGTTCAACCCCTAACCCTTAAAACGGTTTAACTCTATAGGTTGGGTAAAATCTGTAAAATTAGACTGTTTAAAACCCCTATACAGATAACTTTTGCGGTTGATCATGACATTAAAAAATGGTAAAAACATTTCATAGACTAGGCAACACTCGAATATTATTGCGCAGTATTATTACTTGTATTGACATTTAGCTTTCGTATTCTTTTACAAAGAAATACACCATAAACTTGTATAGTTACTTATGAAAAGTGATGTTCTTATCCTTATCTTTTTTTCCAAGAGTAATTTTAAATGATTTCACAGCACAAACAGTTAAAAAGAAAGAAATTAAAAACACCGGTGCGAGACGTATGTTATTCACAGCGAACGTCGCTGGCGTAATGGCGGAACGATCGAACGACTACGCCAAAATTGGCGCCTTTGAAATGAAAGCGTTTTAGGCGTGCGTACACGGTATCTGGACCTATAAAACATCTTTGCAGCAGATCGTATAGCCGTGAATCGATCTTACAGAAACTCGATTCAGATCGGGCATCCCTAGTTGTATTAGAAATTTTTTTGTGTCGTATTCGCATTTAACTATTGAGTTATACAAGACTAGTGGAGCAAACCGCATTACCGCGCGTCGAAAAAAGTGAAACCACTATCTAACCGCGACAACGTAGCTTTGAAACCACTAAACCTTTTTAAGTAAACATATATCTGTCTCACTTACACAAGTCGCGAAAACAATATCGTCGCTAAGATAAGATAAGGATATACACACAAACATGCAGTGATGGGTTGGTATTGCCTACTATATGAAATATTACCCAAAATAAGCAATAAAAAGGAGCTTTTTTAAGCTATAGTTATTTGTTTTTATTTTAAATATGTATCTTTGCTTATCCCAGGAATAGAAGTATAAGTAATGAAATGAAAGATTTTTTTTTCGAAGTATCTTTTATTGTACTAATAAATCAAACATAAAAATAAATCAAGTAGAAAATTCAATTTTGGGTTTCTTAACCATGAAGATCTGAGTTTGAAATATGCATCAATTGAGAAAGCATCGGCAAGTCTTTGTCTCCTAAATTTGGTCTCATGACATTACCTACAAAGACGGTGGCTATTAATAATTTTTTAAGATAATACTAAATGGTGTTAATCTGTAGTACTAATCCACTTAAATAAACACGGTCGCCATCGCTTTTTGGTCCTAGTTTGTTTTGATCCCGGAAGTGCTTAGAACTAATGAGAGTAGATTTCGAAAGCACCCATGAGTGTCCTTTCCCAGCAATCGTATCAAATTATTTCCGCCCACTTTTTACGGTATGTTGCATCTTTAGGTACCCTGCAAAATTATTAATATAAAATAGGTAATAAGATATAATTAATAGACCATTCATGAATATTATAAAAGAAGAATAATTAATGCCTTTGTATAAAGGTTGAAACATAGTTTTTATTACAATTTCCAAAATATTTAAAATCAGGGCTAACAAGTTTACTTATTCCATAAATTATATAGTCGTAGTAGTGTAATATCGGAAAATTGCAAAGGCAGAAAAGTGGCAACATTGAACCTAAATTGCAATATTCGATATTTTTTTTAATTTTTTGCGTTTTTTACATTAACATGAAAACCATAGAATTATTACGCATAGAATACTAGTACGCGCACAGAAAGTGAGGCAAGTAAAACTAACGCGAAACCGAGTAAGTTGACTCAGCGACGCGTCAGTGCGCAACGTCACGGCTTACGGAGAAGAGCTCACGAAAAATTGTAAAAATTACCGTTTGTGTTGTAAAATATTGTCACAACGGTGATGATAAACATAAAAGAAGTGATGGTATTACATTTCACATATAAGTTTAACATTTAATTCATTATACGTACGTAAAACTAAAAAAAAATACTTACCTAAGCTCTCATAATACAAATGTTGCTAGTTGTGGGGGAAAAATCACAATTTTCTTTCAAAAATATTTATTTTCTATTTGTGTTTAAAACTTTTAATCGCAACGCTCTGTGTAAAACTCAAATGTTTATATATAGATACCTACTTCTCTAAGTGTTAACATTATATTAACAATGGGTGCCTATTTAAAACTAATACGGAGTGATCAGCTAATCGCGATCCGTCGACGCCATTTTAACGCAACCATTTTATTTTAATTGCTTTTTTCATTGACTAAGGTTACGTTTTAGAGTATAGAATAAAAACTTTTTTATTTACAACATCATGAGATTATTAATAAGAACGCCTTTACTAACCAGATGTACTTCGGAAAAACAACCATTAAAATTTCAACATGTGTATTGGATCAATTTGTGTGTATATCCTTTCAAATAAAAAAAATCTAAATCGATTTAAAAATTGTAGAATTCTGAGGTAAAAAACATTAAAAAATACACCGAATTGATAACCTCCTCCCTTTTTGAAGTCGGTTAAAATTAAACATTACACGATGTGCTTATTGTATTCGAGCAAATTAATTGTGTTTAATAATATTCTTAGATTTATTACGTCTGCATTTTTTACCATTAATATATGTATAATAAAGTTATATTAGTAACATCATTATCGTGTTTATTTTATTCCATTTTATATTCTCATAAAATACTTCTACTAAATAATCTTCGTACGTAATACGTAATCTTTATTGTATTGATTTTTTTAAATTAATCAAAAAATAGTGATTTGCACAATTTGATTGCAAACGCCAGAAACCGGTATCACTGAATGGCGTGTATGTGTTCGTGTGATGAGCGTAGGCACATTCGACTCGCGCCCACTAATATAATAACTTTGCATCATTTTAACGCTCGTGTTTTGTACTGGACTGCGTTTCTATGCATAATAATTCTATGATGAAAACATAAACTAAAACTTACGTGTTGAAAGTGATTCCGCTTGATTAATTGTTTTTGTGACCTTGAATCGCATTCTTTCATTACGGATTTACCCATTTTTTGTCGTGAATCGTCCGGCTCCACTCGGTCGGCGTCACACGAACACTGAAGTTGAACCGACGTTAGCGTTAGCGGGATATATGGCTGTGGCCATATTTGAAGTTTGCCACTTTGCGCTTTAGCGCGACAATTACTTATCTAGTGTAACATATAAATCAACCCTTATATCAGTCTCTTATTATATACATAGCGCGACGAGGCCACCGTCGCAAAAAGTAATGAAAATATATTTATATTTCAAGTTCAATTCGTTGAAATGACATAATTCTGCAAACGAATTAGAACCCTAAATGTAGATAGCGTAAGAGTATAAAATAGCAGTTTGTTATTATGTTACAAGGATGCCGTCATGGTATCATCGACTGTGGAAAAGAGAAGGGCGACTTAATAATAAATGACTTCCTGTATGCTGTTACACTAGTCTACTGTCTACGTATGCCGACTATGTCTAGCCATAAACGACATCATGTAGTTTATATTTATACGTATGAAACCAAGTTGACGAATAAACTAGTTGACAAATTTAACTAGTTGATCGACTAGTCGATGAACGAAAATGGACGGTCTAGTTTCGTTAACGACAAACACGTCGGCGACACATCGCTAGAGACAATTTAATATAACTTAAATTTTAAAAATTAAGTTAAAACTTGACCACCTTGTTATTGCCACCTATCCTACCAGTTGTTTGCCATGTATCACACATAGCAACAACCCAAAATAATTGATGATTTTTTTTATAGAATAAGGGTGACAAAGGAACACAGTCCACCTGATGATAAGTGGATACTGCGACCCATAGACATCTACATCTATCTTCGATTACGATTCCTAAAAGTCGTAGTAGGAGTCTTGATGGTAAAAATTGTGTCACAGTGTGTTATCAGGATTTCGGTAATTTCCGCCAGATGTTTTCTGTCACAGATCCCTCGTGTAATGTGAACGAGTAGACGGTTTACGAACAATCAATGGACTAGTCGAATCTGTAGACGGCTAAATTGAAACTCCATAACATTCATTTCGACGAGCAACGCGACGACCGACGCGAGAACGTGGTCGGATATTATAAGTCATAATTCGTTGAAATTACATTTTTTTTTATATGATAGGGTGACAAACGAGCACACAGTCCACCTGATGGTAAGTGGTTGCTGTGGCCCATAGACATCTACATTTATCCTCGTTTGCGAATCAAAATGCAGATGCGTTGTCACCCGTGAGGACTAAGATGAAATGCCTCTTTTCCAGTAAAAAGGGTCTCCGGTTCTCTACACTCACCATACGAAACACAGCAGCGTTAAGCTGCTATTTGACGTTGGTATTCTGTGAGAGCGTGGTCCTTCCCCGGTCGAGACGACCCATTCGTGCTACAACTATAGTACTAATATAGCTGCAGCATGGCTCTACCACGTAACAATATTCTGCAAACAAATTAGAACTCTAAATGTAAATAGCGTAAGAGTATAAATAGCAGTTTGTTATTGTATTAGCTATAGAAGAGGATGCCGTCATGGTATCATCACGTGTGCAAAAGAGAAGGGCGACTTAATAAAAGACGAATTATTATAATACATCATGCCGTTACACTAGACTACGGTCTACTAATAATAATAATAATTTAATGAATGGTTTAAGACGGTCTACGTATCTCGACTATGTCGAGCCATAGACGACGTCGAGTAGTTTAAATTTAAACGTCTGCAAAACCAAGTTGACGCGTAAACTAGTCGACAAATCTAACTAGTTGATCGACTAGTCGATGAACGAGAATGGACGGTCGTCTAGTTTCCTTAACGACAAATACGTCGACGACCCATCGCTATTTCTAATCTCGCTCAGACTGATGTCTGGGAAATAAATCAAATAGTATCGTATGAGACATGCTTTCGGATCGTTACTCACACTTGCGTGTGACTCCAAGGACGACGTGTACAGCTGCCCGTAGAGGCTTTCAATCTCACTTAAAAATCTCTAGTGTCTCGGAAACTATACTACCACATTCGGTCTTAACGACAGTCAGCTCTTTCCAGCAGAAAAATCTTTGGCAAAGACTTTGGAGCCTTAGTTCCGCACAATAGTTTCTTTAGTGCGACCTTTATTGAAGTTGCGTTGGTCACGCCCATGCATTTGGAGATCTGTCTGTCCAATTGCCTGTATGCTGTCGTATCTGTTGAAGACGGCAGCTTTATTTTCTTTCTAATAGCCATGAAATTAAGAGTGTGATAGAAAAGTTTTTGGATTCCTCTGCGAAGGGTCTCGCAGAACGTAGCTCCGAACCTCTGAGCCACGAACTTTTCATTCATATCGTCTATTGAATTGCAATCATCTAGGCACTGAAATCGATTTTGTAATTCGAGGTGAAAAGATTCAGGGCTTTGGATTAGAGCACGGGGACGGAGCCTCAACGAATACAGTTTGATTCTAAGTATTATGTATGCAAACCTTGTCAACACACTCGTTGTTCTTTACAACAACTTTGTTAACGAGGGACTCGTTGATGATAAATCCGATACGTATGTATGATAATTCTTAAAATTATAGTCATGGGATAGTCGTGAAAATTTTCGTGTATCTCAGTAAGTCAAAAAGGAAAGGTGTGGAATGATTATGGCCCAATATTATTAGTAATATATGTAGGCTATTACTATGCTATATATTGTAAATTGTATGATACTTGTTCACTTTTTGAAAGACAAAAAGACGTATTAAACCTTAAACATTATATATATAAGTATTCATATTATTACAAAAATTGTATGCGGCATTATAATAAACTTTAGAGTGGTCTCGAACAATCTGCCAGTTTAAATCTTTTTACTTTCCATTAGAAACTTTAATGAGACCTGTCAATTTGTACCTTCTCGGGCGTCAAAAGATCTCCCGATTAATGCGGGAAAATATTCGCACTCATTTCCTAGTCTGGCAGTGATGGGAGATTAGATGTTAGAACGAGCATTTTACTCAAGTTCATCTACTAAATACAATTTTAATAGATTTTTTTCGATATTTTAGAATACAACCTTACATCATATTATATATAAGTAATCTAAGAATATATAATACTAGCTGGCCAGGCAGACGTTGTTCTGCCATTTCCGACGACCATGTGTCCTAAAAAAAATCATTTAATTCACAATAAAAAAAAATTAAGGGTCACTTATCGGGATAAAAACTATCCTATCTCTCAAGTTGGACCAAACTGCACAGAGTGTGCAAAATTTCATTGAAATCAGTTCAGTAGTTTAGGAGTTCATCGCGGACAAACAACGTGACACGTCATTTTTATATATAAAGATTAGTTCTTATTTTCACAGTGATAACTAAGTGGTCATCAGAAACAAATCAACACTAACATTTCACGTTTATTTGCACAACATTAAAAGTGGTGGCCATTTATAAAGAGATTTAAATTTTAATTGGATCCCGATCCTGACACATTTATTTTCTTTATTTTCTAAATTCAAATTTTCATTAAAAAGTGTAGACAAAGACTGTCGGAGGCGGTACGAATCTGGGTGTCTTAAAAACCAAATTGCTGTTTAAGCGAAATTTCCTCGACTACCGTAAGTAGTTCATTCACCGGGAGACGTGTCTCTAGGAGTTATCATCCACAAATCTCTTGTAATTAACGCTGTGAAGTTTAGGAAGGGTTGCTTGCCTTACCTATACTCTAATCTAAATTATCAAACGGTATTTGTAGAATGTCATACAGTCCTCCGCACAAAATTCGACACATCCCGATGAGGAGGTGGAGTATATATCTCTAGAGCCATACACTACTCTAAAACTCATTATACAATATTGACTTCAATGTGCGAAACTAGGCACAAGAAAAGACAGTTAGCCGAAGGTAGGAAAACTTATATTTGAGCAAACGGACGCCAACTTCAAGAGCCAACAACTGGCTAACTTACTTCGTTAAGACGATCAAGAGACAATTGTTTAGAAATTCACAGTAATCGTAAAGATGAAAACTTGCGACAATTACCAATGGTGAGGCACGCTAAACCTGATCAATGCTGTTTCCTCTTATGCACTAATCTAAAGCACCGAAAACTTTCAGGTCGGATCACAATCGATCACAAAAAATAGAAAGATTTCTAAGTGCCTAGTAAATTGCAATACAGTGAACAATATAAATAACAATCTCATGAAAACAGTCCATAAGTCCGGAACTTTTTGAACGTTTACCAAGACCTAGTGCAAAGTACCTACCTACGAACTTTTCAATCACACAATATCACAATTTCAATTCAATTCCTATCGACAGGAAATTAAACTGCAATCTTTAACGGATATGACAGTAAAAACGACTGAACAAACAGATCTCGTATTGTATGTAGAGTAAAAAGTGATTAAGCGCAACCAAGGCTCCAGTTTTCGCCAATGATTTGTCTGCAGAAAGAACAAACTATCAAAGCTGGAGACTAACAACGGCAGCGTCATTTCTGGGCGATCGCAGATTTTGGAGTGACATTGAGTCTAGAGACAGCTGTACACATCGTCGTGAGAGCCACACGTCAGTATAGAATAGAATAGAATAGATTATTTTTTTATTCAATATAGATCACATGTGTAATTCTTATTGAGTCATTTTTTACTTTACCACTGGTTCGAAAAAAAACCTCCATCCTGGGAAGAACCAGCAAGAAACCCAGCGGGACTTTTTTTTAAAGCATATTTTACATTAATGGTTGGTACAAAATGTGTTTTAGAAACAGCTTGGAAGCGAACACCTCATTCCCAGGGGTTATTATCAACCATGTATTCATTTATACTATAATAACCCTTTTTATACAGTTTCGACTTAACAAAACATTTAAACTTGGTAATAGAGAGAGCCTGTACACTTTCCGGGACCTTGTTGTAATAGCGTATACATTGTCCCAAGAATGAATTACTGACTCTGTGGAGTCGAGAAACTGGTATCTCTAGCTTGTGTTTGTTCCTAGTGTTTACAGAATGTATATCAGTTTTTTTACTAAAATTACCTTTGTTTTTGTGAACATTCATTAAATTTTCGTAAATATACTGAGAGGCCAAAGTTAATATATTTATATCTTTAAATTTATCTCTAAGAGAATCTCTCGGTTTTAGGTTGTAAATAGCTCTAATGACCCCTCTTCTGTAAAACAAAAATAGTTTCTGAATCAGCCGCATTTCCCCATAGCATAATGTCTTATGGGATTTTGCTATGGACAATATATGGAAATAACTGAAATAAACTAATCTAGCTGTCTCGACACTAGTGAGACCTCTAATCTTTTTTACAGCATAGGCTGCAGAACTTAGTCTGCTTGCTAGTTTGGACACATGGGGGCACCATTGAAGCTAATACATATAAGCGACGATCTAAGAACAAATCTCATCAGACGCTATGATTGATTAGAATGGCTCTCTGACCCTTAGAAATATGCTAGGTGAGGATGAAATTAGAGCAGAGCTTTTGAGAGCGGGTGAAGAACCGATATTTGACTTTCTTTACAAGTTTTGCTTTTTTTTATATATAGGAGAGGGGGCAAACGAGCATGCGGCTCACCTGATGGTAAGTGACTACCGCCGCCCATGAACAACTGCAACACCAGGGGAATCGCAGATGGGTTGCCGGCCTTTTAAAAAGGAGTAGGCTCTTTTCTTGAAGGTCCCTAAGTCGTATCGGTCCGGTAAAATCGCTGGTGGTAATCGATTCCACAAGGAAGTTGTGCGAGGGAGAAAACTTCTTCTGAATCGCACAGTGGTGGACCGCCAATCATCTAGATGATATGGATGGTATCGCAAGTTCTGTCGCGATGTGCGATGGTGAAATTAAGCGGCTGGAATTAGTCCGAACAATTCCTCAGAGCACTCCCCGTGGTAGATGCGATAAAATACGCAAAGAGATGCAACCTCTCTACGCAGTGCCAGTGAGTCAAGCCGATCGGAAAGAACTCGGTCGTCGACGATTCGAACCGCTCTGCGCTGGATGCGGTCAAGTGGAAGGAGCTGGCACTGGGGCGCCCCTGCCCAGAGATGGGAACAGTATTCCATGTGAGGCCGAACCTGCGCCTTGTAAAGTTGCAAGCGGTGTGCCCGCATGAAATACTGTCCCGCTCTGCTGAGCACGCCAAGCTTTTTAGAGGCCAATTTGGCCTTCTCTTCCAAGTGACCACGAAACTGCACGTCACTCGATATGTCGACACCGAGGATTCCGATACTGGCTGAGGCAACAAGGGGAGTGCCTTGAAACTGAGGAGATACGACAAAGGGAATCTTTTTAGCGGTAAACGCGCAAACTTGTGTCTTCTGGGGATTGAACTGGACTAGATTTAGAGATTAGAACAGACTTTGCTGTTCCGTATTTTATAAAGATTACTCCGGAGGCGTGGAGAAGATTGTTGGTCTTCTTTGTAATGAAAGGCGACAAGGCCTTAATGAAGAAGTACAGATCGATTTTAGTCTGAGAGCTGGCGACGAATTTTTGGAAGGTCCTTTTGGTAAGTTGAAATTGTGAAAAAATATAATTTCGTCAATTGGCGAAACCAGTCCCGCAAGTCTGGCAGAGAAAACGTTTGCGGTTATTTCTTTAATGCGCAGCATATAACATATGCAAAAGAATATCCAAAATAAATGTTTTTGCGGCAAATTGATTTCTTTTTTATCTTTTAATGTTTATATAATTAAAAAAAAATCCTTTATGCCGGTTATAAAGTATTAACAAACTACTCCAAAAATATTTTATTATAATTCCCAAAACTTATACTTTTGGCAAGCTCAAATTTTAATCACGTATTTATTGAGAATTTTTAGAATACCTGCAAAATGAGGGCTAATAATTTTCTGCTCACCAAATGTCGCTAGTTGACACTGAGGTAAAGTTTTGTCATTAATGAATGTCATTTAATTGAAAAGTTAATTTTTAATAAAAGTTTATCATTTTATAGAGTATTATATTAATACGAAAAACAATGCTTCAGTGGTTTGCTCTTTAATTTTCTGCATATTTTTAACGTTTTTTTTTTTAATTTTTCTACTTTTATGAATATCTGTGGTTTGGTTTATTTATTTTTAATCTTATTAATATAAAATATAACTAATAATACAGAAAGAACATTTACCTTTACATTTTCCGAGCAAATTAACTTCCCAGCTATGAAATCTGTCAAATATTATAACTCACTTTTAAGTGGCGCCGCCCTGGTGGCAGAAAAAGTCATGGATACCATTCCCAGACGTGAATAGTTTAAAAATGAATACGAGAAAAAGTTGCGTTCACAACAGAGTATTTTGAGTGAGAGCAATCGTAAAAATTATCTATTAGTTGCATTTAACGTGCAACTTATATTTTTTAATTTTATATTTGAATTTGCTACTTTCTTGTAGTCTTAAAACATAGCTCGGTTTTCCATTTCATTTTAGATTTTACTATTTATATTTATTCTAGGTCTAAACACTCGCCATAAATATTATATAACGTAACGTAGATACGTGATCAACTCCACTTCGATCCTCGCCGGAACTATAATGAAATAGTTTGCAATTTTTAATGCAGATTGACAACGGGCTCGGCGGTGAAGTAAAACATCGTAAGAAAAGTAGATATCAAAGAAATATTTCGAGGACGTGTGAACATTACGCACTGAAGCAGTTATCCACTTACTACTCCATCATCTCTCCGAAATCAAAAATACGAGGCCTATGCCCAGCTGTAGAACATAATAGGGATAATAGTTGAGTATAACTTTTTCTATACAAAGAAGATGTTTATTAGACTAATGGAAACAATTACATCTCGTCATTTATTGTTAATTAATCCGTTTTGAGATCTAGTAAAAAGTACTTATGTCTTTTGATTTGCCCCAATGACCTTTCAGTTAGAAAGTGTTGTAAAAATTTTAGAACTTGTAATACGGTATGTAGGTGTGAAAACGATACCACAACTATACTAAAGCGGGGAGAATTTTAGGAAAAACGACGAACGTCCAACCCTCAACCTCGAAGATGTCTCAGTGGGCTCTAAACGTAGTGATGTATATACTCTAGCAGGCCCTGCTTTCAATGTACTCGTACTATTTGACAAAGACGGACGGAATCGCTTGAATTATCCAAATTTTTTGTTTTCACGATTAAAAAAGACATAAAATATGTGTGTATGTAAAAACATGAAAGAAATTAAAAAGTATGATGATGGGAATTTTTAGGAAAGTATCAATAGAGTTAGTTATCAATGCATCAAACGCAGCAGTTCCACCAAATACAGTCATGTCATTCCTATTACAGGGGCCACATAGATAAAAAAAATTGAAAGGGGAAAGAAGTCCTTTTTTCACTCTCTCACACGCACACATACATTGCAGCAATGAACCTCTACTTGCGCAAAGGACCCTCTAAATTGCTGCTTTGAGACATGTTGGTGAAATTGAACACATACCTGGCCCTTGGAGTATATTTATTAAAAAAATATATTACAAATCAAAATTTATTTTCAACAATTTTATTTCAATATAATAGTAATCACAGGTCTATTAATTCTACAAAATATATTTTATGCACAAGATAAGAACTTTCATTTTAGTAAATATTACGAAGCAATAAAACATTGTCAAGCATTTTGGTCCAGTTTTTTATCACATCTAAAATTTACAATCAACTAAATCTAAAACTTGTACTTATAGGATTACAATTCTTATTACAAGAATATACTTACATACATCAAACTTAAGTAGGAAGGAAGATGTAGGATAAAAAGAAATTCCACAAGAGCTTTTTTTATTGGTGCAGCAAATTTAACCAATAACAAGTAAAAAATTCCTTGGCAGCTATATTTATAGATAATTATTTTCCTTTAAATTTATTTGCTGATAATGGATGATTCGTCGCGACAATCACTCTGAGACAAAAAGCATGCATTCATAATTGTCGAGATTCTTTAAACCTCAAAATACGCAAGTACACTTAGTTAGTATATAAAAATCTTATTTTTATCATCAATAGACATATGAAAGATAAAATAAATTGCTCCAAATTAATTGGACCAAATGTTATCGCAAGTTCACTTCTGTTCACCTAGTGATTTCACAAAACAAGTCTTATATTATCAAAAATTCAATAAAATTATACATAAATAATAATTAAAAGTTACATAGTCAATAAAATCTTAGTTACTTAAATGTCATATAATACTACATCAAAATCGCTCAACTAAGCAAATCTAAAACAAACTATGCTCAAAAAACTCAGTCCATATTAAAATCACAACATACTATAAAACAATATTGAGCTACAAAAGTCATAAGTCCATTATATTTCCAAGGGTATATATTACAAATTTACACATATCATAAATTAGGAACACGAGGGAATTTTTGCCAGTTCATAAATAGCTTCTCCTTTCAACTGTGGTAAACTAGACACTTTAGCTAGTGTTGGATCCAAATATTTATTATAAACGGCTTTAAATTTGGAATTTTCGACGTTAACGACGATTTTAGCTAATTTTCTAATAATAGGGTCAATGTGTTCTAAAGAATATTCTGAGTAATATGAAAGTGTTGGTGTCCATACTTCAGAAAGGGTTTTGTTTGAAAGGAGGTGTAGGGAGAGACAAATTGCAGATGCAGCCAGCTCCGATGGTCGATAGTGGGCCATTGAATACTCAATAAGACTGAGGTCAACAAAATATTTTGCAAGGTGGTGATTTTTAGCTGTTCCATGCGCTGCTTTAACAAACCTAAAAAAAACATGTTTGGTTACAGTAAATAATAATAAACAAAATTATACCTGCCCAGCCAAATCTGAAATAGAGGTGTCAAATAAAGATATTTATTATTATTATTATTATACATAAATAAAAATACCTTCTAAGTTATTAGTTCTTGTTTTCTGTGCCATTATTTAAATATTGTACTTAAGTTTTAAAAACTATGTTTGCTACCTACTTATGCATAAAGTTGATGTCCATTATTACAAATTAATATAACATGAGGCTGATCTGGCCTAAAAAAATACAAAATAATAAATAATGGGAGAAATCACTACACCAATCTCATCTTCTGGGTTGTGTGAATTGACTATATAGGTGGCCCATTTTTACTTCAGCTTACTGATCCATTGCGCTATGTTGGTTACTCTAGTTCTTACTGCTGATATCGTTATTTGTTCATCTTTTATTTATTAATCTTTTAGAAAGTTCGAGCATACGCCTCTTAAAGCTTGCTGATATGGCCAGCAGTGAAGGTCCACATCTGAGATCCATGACATCATTGGCAGCAGGCACAGGTTGTATATTCTAGTTTCCAAGTTTTATATGTGATGTGAAAATATGTTGTAATCCAAACCCTGCCCAGCCAAACCTGTACATTGTACCTTTCGTTCAAAGTTTGAATTAGCTAATTGGACAACCTGTGCTCAGTAAACATACTCATTGACAACTTTGATCATAGCTCTCCCAACACCTACTGGCATAGAGGAGGCATGGATGTTACACATTACCTTTGTTTTGTCAATGTTTATTTTATAAGACCTATTTGTTGAGATAAACTACTGAGGTCATTGAGCATAGTGCTGAGGTTTTCCAGCTATTCTGTCATAAGGAATATATTGTCGGTAAATCGAAGGAAGTGGTGTACTCTCCCTTCAGCAGTGCCAAAAATATTACTATCAAGCGAGGCAATCTGTATTACATGAATTTCTAATCTGCCTTAAAAATGCAATTCCATGTTATAATAGGCATATTTTTTTTATTTTAGGTAAATTTCGGTTAACACACTGGTGTAATCACAGAACTTTAATGAAGTATGAGAGGTAGTAAGTTCCCTGAAGGATTTCAAGTGAACAGATCTCAAATAATGAATAATCTTTTACCTGCAAAGCAAATAAACAAAAATCTCGCTAATAAGAAATCTTTACCTTCTCAAAAAGTTGAGTGGTATAGGTCGTGCAAGGCAAAATCCAAGTTTTGAGATAATATCTCTCTCACACTGGAAAACATCTGCTTTGCTGTAGGCTTTATCAGTCACATAGACAAAGTCACCCACATCAGGAGCGTAAATCTCTTCATACTTGCTGGCGATGAACATAGCTGTTACACCAACCAACTGCAGTTGATTCCGTTGAACGTTCGGCACTGCCTGGAATGAATGAATATAATGAAGGAAAGCACTTCATATCAAATGTCATTTAAAACCTACGCATAATATTATAAATCAAACATTATCTTGACAATATCAGTCTATCTCTGAAAGCATGCACTGAAAATCTATTGTAGGTATCCGCAACTTATACTCAGCATAAACCCTTTTGTTGTGTTACTGTAATGCAGATAAGAATTAAAAATTCAGAGTTAGTTAATGTATTTTATACCTTTAATATTTTAGTATCACATAAATTTATTAAGACTAAATTAATATTCAAAGCAGGTTCAAATATTATTTCTTGGCTTGCATTCTCTTCCATTAATCATAAATTCTATTAATTATCCCATCATCATAATCATTACAGCCTTTTAAGTCCACTGCTGAACATAGGCCTCCCAAAAGATTGTCTCACAATAGTTTTACAATGTTAGTTGCTACGATTGGTAGCCATCGTTTTTTATTTTCTAGCAATTATTAGAAATCTTTCACATCCAAGTTTATTATATATGTACAACAGTCCATAACATAACATAAACTCTCATGCCTGTTATACTGAGTGGTGGGCAGAGGTATGAGAGGACTTCCATTTGGAACAATCCTAAAACAGCTCTCCTTCTAGAGCCCTTCTCTTGCAGACTCTGCCACTCACTTCTGCAACATAAATCTGTCTTTTCACATTAAGGCGCAGTTTGAGCAAAATGTCGCGCTAGTCGTTATTTGTGCGGTTTTTAGGAGCTATCTAATTTTTATTTAAAAGATATATCAACTAATAAAAAACACATTATATTTCTACATAATCTTGATTCCATAAGTCATATCCAATTTTTTTAAAGGAATAAATATTAAAATCTCCTTACAACGAAACCACATAAATGTGAAATAATTATTGATAACATGCATCTCCTCGTAAAGTAAGTATTATTTTATTTTGCGATTTACACCAATGGATAGGCAATTTATTATAGAACATTTCTACCATAATTTTTTTTTCTGAAGACCAAAATTTGATTTTATTAAGAAATTATTTTAAAACTGGGCGTATTCACTGCCCACGAGCTTGCTGGAGTCAATGAGCGCTAAGCTCTTGAAGGTGAAACCCGTGTCGTTTGTCACGGCGTCAGCCAGCGCACATGCTCGCTGACGTCATCTTATCAATCGATAATATTATTATTACTTGTTAGGTTATTTATAGGTAGTATTATTTGTTTGTTTTGGATATAATTTTTCGTATTAGTTATACATATATTTGTTGTGTTTTTTACTGCGCGATGAAGCTTTTGGCGTGTATTTTCTTTGAAGTAAAATTCAAATAAAAAAATGAAGCACCATTAGCATGTAAGATTCGAATCCATAATTAACTTACACTATAAAAGGCTAATTCAATATTATCAGTATAGTATACAGTTAAAAATAATCCTAATACCCAACCACAAAATCTTAGTAGGTATAGTATATAGTATTTCAACTTTAAAAATTCCTGCTATTTTAATTAGGGCACAATATTTTTAAACATTTGTTTAAATCGGTAGGACAAATGTAATGAACATTTGTTTCAAATCAAATTATTTCAAGAACAATTTTAAAAACGACGATAAGCAAAAAAAGGCGTTATGGCTCAAATTCCAACCACACTGTACCGAATTTCGTCCTTTTGTGTACCTAATGTCAGCATAGCATAGGATTATGCCTTTTGAGTGTTTGTTAATTTTGAATCAGCATGTTACAAGCATGGAATATGTATTAAGGCTGGCGATAACATTATTTTATTTTAATGTTTTACTACTTAACTTACTGTGTTTTTAGTTTAAAGCTGTTCAATAAATCAAAGCAAATTATGATAAAAAAAATATTATCCTAGTATTCAAATCATCATTGACATTACAACTTTACACAAGTCCACTACTGAACATCCGGCCCACTTTCCTTGTTATGAGTTTTTCATTTATGTTCTAAGTTATAATTAGTATTACTAAGTTATAGTTTCTTGCTAAAATATAGTATATTATTTATTGCTTGTTTTTTTCTTCTTTTTCAAAAAATTATTGAGTACATAAGGTATTTTTAATATGCACCGAATGTCAGAGAGAAAAGCTAGTATATTTTGCTAAACTTTAAAATCTAAAACCAATTCTAAAACAGACGAATTGATCATGACTCCCTTAGCTATAAAATAAGTTACGATGTAATTAATGGTATTTATTCTAGTTTATGGCAGCCCTGATTTATATTCATCATCATCATCATTACAGCCCTTCTCAAGAAAATTGTTGAAAATAGGCCTCCCCCAAAGAATGCCACAAAGCACGGTCCTGAGCCACCTGCATCCATCGACTTCCTGCATGTCTTACCAGGTCGTCACTCCATCTAGTGGGAGGTCGCCTTACACTTCGCCTACTGGCACGAGGCTGCCACTCGAGAACCTTTCTTCCCCATCGGTTGTCGGTTCTTCGAGCTATATGGCCGGTCCACTGCCACTTGAACTTACGAATCCGTTGGGCTATGTCGGTTACTCTGGTTCTACTGCGGATATCCTCATTTCTAAGTTTATCACGCAGAGAAACCACGAGCATAGCCCTCTGCATAGCTCGCTGAGCGACCTTGAGCTTCCTCATACGGCCAGTAGTGAAGGACCACGTCTCAGATCCTTAAGTCATCACTGGCAACACGCACTGGTTGTACAATTTCGTTTTTAAGTTTTGAGGTACGTCTAACGAGAAGATGTGTCGTAGTTTCCCGAACGCTGCCCAGCCGAGTTGAATTCGTCGATTGACCTCTCGGTCGAAGTTGGACTTACCTAGCCGAACTATTTGTCCCGGGTAAACATACTCGTCAACAACTTCGAGCTTAGTGTTCCCAACAAGTACCGGCATAGGTTTGACATGGACGTTAAACATGATTTTTGTTTTGTCCATGTTCATCTTAAGATCTGGAGACACTATTGAGGTCATTGTGCATAGTGCTTAGGTCCTCCAGCGATTCTGCCATAAGGACTATATCGTCGGCAAATCGAAGGTGAGTGATGTACTCGCCATTGATGTTAATACCGCATCCTTTCCAGTCCAGTAGCTTGAAAACGTCTTCCAATGCAGCGGTGAAGAGTTTCGGGGATATAACGTCACCCTGTCTTACACCTCTCTGCAATTGGATAGGTTTCGTACTCTGATTCTGTACTCGGATAGCCATCGTAGCTCTACTGTACAAACACTTCAGCACTTCGATATACCGACAGTCAACTTGGCACCGCAGAAGGGACTGCAGCACCGCCCAAATTTCGACGGAATCAAAGGCTTTCTCATAGTCCACATACGGAAGGCAAAGTGGCAAATTGTACTCCTCTGTCTTCTGTACAATTTGCCGAAGGGTGTGTATGTGGTCCATGGTACTAAAGCCTTTTCGGAAACCAGCTTTTGTTCGGGAAGCTGGAAGTCGTCAAATCTGCGTGCAAGACGATTCGCAATGACTCTCGAAAACAGCACGTAGACGCGGCTCAGAATGGAAATCGGTCTGTAGTTCTTCAAGAGAACGTTGTCGCCTTTCTTGAAGAACAAGACCACCGCACTTCTGCTCCACGCCTCCGGAGTAGTGCCACCATGGAGGACGGAATTAAAGAGCTTCTGAAGGACTTCAAGTACCGGTTTTCCATCCGCTTTCAGAAGCTCCGCTGTAATTCCATCCTCGCCCGGGGACTTGCCGTTTTTAAGGTGTTGGAGAGCCATTCTAATCTCGCTCAGACTGACGTCCGGGATATCTTCGAAATAGTGTTGGATAAGACTCGCTCTTGGATCGTTACTCACACTTGCGTGTGGCTCCAATTATTATGTGTACAGCTGCGCATAGATTACCTCTCAATCTCACTCAAAATCTCAGGTGTCCCGGAAACGATGCTGCCACATTCGGTCTTCAGCTTTGATAGTTGGCTCTTTCTGGCAGACAGATCTCTGGCAAAGACTTTGGAGCCTTGGTTCCGCTCGATCGCTTCTTCAATACGAGCTGTATTGAAGTTGCGTAAGTCCCGCCGCATGCATTTGGAGATCTGTCTGTTCAGTTGCCTGTATGCTGTCAAATCTGTTGAAGAATGTAGCTTCATCTTCCGTCTAACAGCCATGAGATTAAGAGTGAGATCGGAGAGTTTTTGTGTTCTTCTGCGGCGGGTCTTGCAGAACTTAGCTCCGACCGCATGAACAGTTTCCACGAGCTTGTCGTTCAAATCGTCCATTTCATTGCAGTCTTCTAGGCATTGAAAACGGTTTTGTAACTCGAGCTGAATGGTTTCGGGACTTTGGAACAGAACACGAGGGGGACGGAGCGTTGACTTCATTAGACGAGACCTCTCCAACTTAACGTTTAGGTTCAGTGTGCCTCTAACCATTCGGTGATCGCTACCAGTTTTCACCCTCGCGATCACGGAGACATCACTGAACAGTTGTCGTCTGGTCATTATAATAAAGTCAATCTCATTTTTTGTCGAACCGTCGGAGCTGGAACAGGTCCACTTTCTGTGGGGCCGCTTCTGGAAGAAAGAGTTCATCATAAAGGGTCCCTCTTTCTCCATGAAGTCGGCCAGCTGCTGACCCCTTGGGTTCCGATGCCCTATTTCAAATTTCCCTACTTTCAGCTCACCGTTCTCTCTTGTGCCTAGTTGTGCATTGAAGTCTCCCATTAACACCGTATATTGGGTTTTGGAGGAATGCATGGCTCTAGATATGTCCTCATATATTTCCTCCACCTCCTCATCGGGATGTGCCCAGGTTGGTGGGTAAATCTGTATGACCTTCAGCGAATACCGTTTGGTGGTTCTGAGTATAAGGTACGCAACCCTCGTCGACACACTCTCAATCTTTACAACGTTGTTAACGAGAGACTTGTGGACGAGAAATCCGACATCTCCTTGGGACAGATGGTCGCCCTCCCGGTGATAGAGCAAGTTGCCGGATTCGAGGATTACTGTGTCCTCCCCCTCTCTTCGGACCTCCGATAATCCTATAATATGCCAGCGCAACTTGTCTATCTCTTCTTCCAGCTCTACGATCTTCTCGTCAGTCCTCAGGGTGCGTGCGTTGTACGTTGCCAGGTCGAGGCGTCGTAGGTGGCAACCGAACCTCCACCGGAGATTCTTAGCACCCCCTGCCCCGCCGTTACCATGGTCGCCACCGTAGCCAGGAATAGCGGGGCCGCCGGGAACTGGGGGCCGCCGGGAACTGGGGGCCGTCTCTTTCTTGCTCTCATCATTGGGGGGTATTTGCCATAGTTGCCACGCCTGGCGAGCGGGTCGGCAACCGCAGTTTTTTTATTGTTAGTTTGCTGTTATCAGGAAGATGCTGTTGCCCATCTCCTGCCTGTTTCCCTTTGTCGCCTTTTACGACACCCACGGGAAGATATGGGGTAGTTAATATTCTTAACCGCCACTACACGGCCATTATACACGGATTTATATTACGTGGCTGAAATTAGGTACTTTTTATTAGGTACGTCAAACCAAATAACAGCCGGGCGACTGACATTATGCACTCCATATATTTCGTATATCTAATTACAGCCCCATTAATTTCCACTAAAAGAAAATAAATAACTTGCAAATTTAAACAAAAATAAGTGCATTACTATGTCTATAGTCATATTCATACAAATCAAAAAGCCTATATATGAGATAATGTAAAGTAAGCATAATTTTACCGGGATCATAACTTGTCAAATAATTAGGAAAATGATCGTTTTTCGTTGCGTACGTGTTATGATTTTTAATTTAACACTGTTAAGTTTAAAACTACGAGGTAATCTTTGAATAAATATACTTTCCTCTAGGTACAAAGAATTTTTTAGATGACAATATTTGTAGTTAAGACTACTAGAAATCTTATTTATGGAGTAAAAAGGCGAAAAGGCTGAAATTAGCGGCATGACTGGTATTAGGGGCATCCATCCTAATTCGGTAAAAGTATCTAAGTAGATATAACTAATCACAATAGGTACCTATGTAGGTATGATTAGATAAAAGGTACTTATCTAAATAGTTAAAAAAAAACCTATAACTAAACTGACCATTTATTAATTCAAAACGGGACATGGGTTTATTTATACTCTAAAATCTATAACTTTATACAATTCACTGTTCACTTTAAACTAAAACAATGTTCACTATAAAATTATATGCGGTATAGACGGTAATTATTAAATGCAACATATTTTTTTAATTATTAATTACATTTGTCAGTGGTTACTGCTTTAATAAAGTTGGTAATGATTTTAAATAAGAATAAAATTCTGGGAAAGTCTTTTTTATTGTTACCTTTGTTGACAACATCGCCTTTAGAACTGGAACCGTAAGTGTTTTTTTCAGACGTCCACAATTTATTCAAAATAGAAAAATACTCTTTCTACTGGAGCATTTGTACCAGATAGACATAAAATATATTCAATTAAAAAAATAATGTTAAAGATTGTTGGTGCGAAAGACTGAATACTTCCATCCAACGAGTTACGGGACAATTTTATGTCCCGGAGATTTGTTTGGGGGTAATGGGACAGATTACCGAGAAAAGGGACAGTCCCGTTCAAAACGGGATGTCATGGTCACTTTACCTATAACCCTTATACTTCTTGTTGATTTTTGTATTACCTTTATTATAACCCTTATGTATAAATAAATATAATTACATAATATGTATAAATAAAATTGAATAAAAATAAAAACAGAAATGTTTTTTTTCATCCTCATCAATCTCTGGGGTGAGGATAATGTCAGCCAGCATAAGTAATAAGCAGGCTAAGTTACAAGGTGCTCAGTTCAAAAATTAGTAGGTAGGTATGTTACTTTTCAATATGTGACACGTAAAAATTAACAATAAATGCTTCATTTTTAATATATAATTCATTATAAAATTTCAAAATTAGATAATATATGAGAATACATAATTCTAATATGATTAATGCAACTAATATACCGAATAAAAAAATTAAAATACATTTATCGTTGTGCGCCGTGTGTAATTTCCATAAAATAGTTTATTGATGTTGAAAAAATAATACTACGTTCGTACAGTTCGGTGGCGCCTTGCATATTTCTTACGCGATATATTGTAGCGTGAGTCGGCGGCGACCGAATGCTCAAGGTCGTTCGATAGGAGTAGCCCCTTAATGCTTTATGTGTCCAAGGCACCAAAGCATTTGTTTCCATGCCAGGTACCCACACAATTCTTGCATTTCTTTAAGGTTGTACTCACCTTATCCAACTGTGAGAAAATATATAAAAAATTAAATAAATATAAAAAGATGATAGTTTACATACCTGTAAATATCTATCAATGATTCCAACTGTTAGATGGAATGTTTCTAAAACTAAGGAGAATTGACGTTGGACTTCTACCAACCAGTCAATAAGAGTTGCCCTCATTCTTCCTGTGATTACAGTCTGGAATAAACAGAGAATAATATTATAATAAACTAAAACAAAGAAAAATGACTAGAATATATTTGATAACTACAAATTTATGCTTTTCGGCAAAAAAAGCTCAAAGCTATATTTTATTTGGCATGTTGCTTTATATGCTAACAATAAAATAAGGTATATTTGTTCTAAACAAAATATTCCTATAACTAATATCATGGGTCTCTCTTTTAGGAGGAAAGCTTGTTTATGGCTGCTTTTTCTAGCTGCTCTGAGTATTTCACATTAATTTAAATTTGTGATAGCCTGGGCAGCCATCTGACACACGTCACAAGATCTGGCAAGCATTTTCATAAGCAACCTCTTACAAAACCCATTGAAAGAAGGATTGATGGATTTTCTTGTGCCATCACCACAAGGCAAGTATAAGTATGTTATATGTATATAACACTGAGTAATAATATTGTATGTGACTGAACTGAACTCTTCAATACATGTTTTATTGCAGCTATCAGTTTAAAATTATATGTTTAAACCTACTTATATATTATTATTAATGACTTAATGATACAGACCTGTTTTCTTAGGTGATCAAATTCAATAGGGTATTTCTCTTCCAGTTCTTTCAAATATCTGTAAATATCTTTAATGTAGATTGACATAAGAAGTGGGCTATTATTATCCCCTGCATCAATATCTTCTATGTCGTCAGGTAATGTAGGTGTCGTAGGTGTTGATGGTACTATTTGCTTTGTTGCTTTTTCTTTACTGAAAGTCTCTTGTTTTTTCTTGCTTGAAGGTTCAGACAATTTAAGTTTACCCAGTAACTCTGATGAATCTTTGGGGGTAGGTTTCAATATATTTTTAGATTCTTTTGATATCTCCCTAACTGCAGGTAGCTTATTAGCCTTTTTAACATCGTGGTTTGTTTTCTTGGTCTGCACATAAATATTAAGTGATTCTTTGATCTCATTTGGCTTATTGTGCGTGTCTTTCAAAATAGCCTAAAAAAATTAAAAATTAAATTTTCTTGCATGAATTTTAAAAACAGTATATTTATTGATTAATTCTTTGATCTCATTTGGCTTATTGTGCGTGTCTTTCAAAATAGCCTAAAAAAATTAAAAATTAAATTTTCTTGCATGAATTTTAAAAACAGTATATTTATTGATTATATTCTTTAGACCAAACTTAGGATTGAAAATTGAAAAGCTTGGGAATGCGTAAATTACAATATTCTCACAGATTTATCGTAAAGAACCATTCATATGCAAATAAACTTGATACAAACAACTAAATAGAGTTCATCTTTTAACTTTTAATCATAATGTGAATTAAGAAATATCTAATTATAATATTATATTTATTATATATTATCAGTCATTTGATTTACCACTATGTCTTCATCAACATTACTTGGATTCAATATAGTATATAAAAAAATCTTTAAACATCTTATAGCCTCTCTGGTTATAATACAGTGCTAAGATCACTGTATGAGTTTCCAGACTAAATGACTATGGTGTTATAAGCTTTGGAGTGGAAAAGAATCAGTCCCCTCATTAATTTAGTTATTTCCTAGCATAATGTCATATGGAATCTTGCCATAGGCTTGTGTGACTGACATTGAAACTATCTTTGTTTTGCAAAAGAGAGCAATAAGAGCAATTTAATAAAATAAATATGTTATATACTTTGGACTCATATATTTACAAAAATTTTATATAATGTACACAAAAACAGTTTTATTAAAAATAGTGATGTACTTTCTGTAGACACTAGAAACAACTACAAATTAGTTATACCAGTTACTCGACTCCAAAGAGTCAGTAATACTATTAGTATTCCTTCCAAGTAATGTATGCATACTTAATCTATCAAAAGGAAATAAAAATTGTTTAGTAACTTATTATACTACTATACAAGTAAATGATTAATAATAACCCCTAGAAATTAGGTGATTGCTACTATGCTCTCTAAATGTTTTCATAATGTATAAATATTATATATTTTTTTTATACAATAAGGGTGACAAACGAGCACACAGTCCACCTGATGGTAAGCGCTTGCTGCGGCCCATAGACATCTACATCTATCCTCATTTGCGAATAAAAATGCAGATGCATTGTCACCCGTGAGGACTAAGATGGAATGATCCATTACCAGTAAAAAGGGCCTCTGGCCACCTGCACTCACCAAGCGAAACGCAGAGGTAAACCTCTACTTCACGCTAGTATTCTGTGAGGTTGTGGTACCACCCCGGTTCGAGCCGGCCCATCCATGCGACAGCAAAAGCTGCCGCGTGGCTCTACCACTGTTAATTATTTTTAAATATTCTAAGTTATGCTTTTTCTTAAAGTCACTCTGGGTTTCTTGCTGGTTCTTCCCAGGACAGAGGTTTTTTTCAGAACCAGTGGTAAAGTTAAAAATGACGTTCATGAAGAATTACATATAATCAATATTAAATAAAAATGATTCTTTCCTATTCTATTCATCACGAGCCTTGAATACAGAAAATCAATAAGTAAAACACAATAATTGCTGGTATGTGAAGATCATATAAGTATCTTTGAACACCTGTAGTTTAACAATTGTTGTATTACTTTTCATACAGACGTGGATTTAGTTAAACTTGATTAAATATTACATACCCTAGTTCGAGCAGCAGCCTTTGCAGCAAGTGCAGCAGTGCTCTCCTCTCGTCTCAGAGGTGGTCTAGAAGATGGCTGCACAATAGGCTTACTTGCTAGTCCTGTATCTATTTTTGATTGTACATGGCTGTAATTGCTGAAAAATATTAATATCAATTAAAAAATTGTTTCATAGTTCAAATCATAAATATTCATATAATATGATATAATGTGATATATACACTAATTGAAAACATTTATTGTCTTGTTATGCCTGAATCTAAGACCAACGTCATAAAATAGTATAAAACATTAGAAACTTTTACTAAAATGTAAAAACTGACTTCAAAACTAAAAAGATTAAAATAATTTCCAACTATGCCTCTGAAGGTGTGCTAAGAAAGTGTATCGAAGAATGGAAGTCACAACTTCAGAAGCTATTATGTGGAAATTATTTTACAGGTGTTAGTTTTTAATGAGAGTTTTTACATTATATTAGATTTTTTTTTTGATTTTTGAAGAGACTATGGAATATCACATGTTTAAGCTAACAACTAGTAACATAAATAAAAAGAATAATTTTTATCGATTCAGGTTTCAGCGAAATCCATAAACCATGGAAAATATGAATATGAATTGACTATAGAACCATCTGTTTTTAAACTCTAAAAAAAAACTAACAGAAAAACAAATAAGCCAGCATAGCATATTTTGAGAACAAGATCCACCGATACAAATGTATGTAAGCGGAGCAATTTATTTTAAAAAGTGGGTAGTTCTTTTTTTTACCTTCGAATAGTATTACGATTTCCATTAGCCTTCTTCTCGATTTCTGCAGCAGCAGCGGCTGTTTTTCCAACATTTACATCGCGTTGTGCTTGTACGTTAGTATTGAGTTCATCAAGAGCACCCCGAACACTCAAACCCTGGCGCTTTGATGGAAGTGCCAAATTTATTTTACCTTTCGCATATATATTTTCTTGATCTTGAACCTGAACCTTAAAAATTATTTTATTTTTACAAAACACCTATCAAATGTTCATAATTTTATATTATAAATCTATACAATGCATTACCGTTCTGGGTCGCCGAATTGGAATCTCCATATTTAAATACCCAATTTCTTCTTACAACTACACGACCAAAAGAACTTTGGTCGATTGTAAGTTATATTATTGTTGCGGTTCCAGTTTTATTTATTTTCTTCTCAGCTTTACAGAGGAACGCGCAACAACCGTATTGAAAATGACGATGCTCAACTTGGAAATAACGGCTAAAATTTCAAATCAAGGTGACACCGAGCAAATTACGTTCGGAAGTGGATCGGACCAAAGAGAATAATAAATGTCCGGAATAACGGCTTATGATTGGTCCATAGATTATTGTATATATACTGGGATTGGTCAAATCAAATACATTTCAACGGAAGTTAAAGTTACAGAAACTATACACTGACTATATTTTATTTATTTATATTTCCTAAAATCTTATTGAATAAATTAAAGCAAAGCTGCAATTTAGACATTATTAATTTAAATTGCGTTATATTTTTCTTATAAATATAATCGCTTTAATATAAAGGCCAATTAGCCAAACAGTATTTGTAGGATATAAAATTATTGATTTACGGGAAACGTACCAAAAACAACTTTTATCAGCTGATTGGCTTTCTTCCAGATTTCTTTTTTTTTTATCAGGTACTCTAAGTCAAAGAGTATATTATTATTAATCACTACGTTTGCTCTGAAATATGTTCTGTGATCACAGCTGGGCGTTGGTATGGAGTGTAGAGTACAAGGAGGACCATCTCTATATATGAAAAGTGTCCGCAGTAGCATAGGATAAATTTAAAAAAAGCGCCAAAAGTAATTAGAATAAGATGGAGAAATAAACAAGGACTGACGAATCCGCTTGGTTTTGTACTACGTAAATAGTTGAGATTTTGTATACTGGCATTTTACTGACTACTCTAGTCATGAAATTTTTTAAATATTTGAATTCAGCTGACTTCACTCCGTTCACAACAACTAT
The DNA here is from genome assembly GCA_033319125.1 of Parnassius glacialis. Taxonomy (NCBI): domain Eukaryota; kingdom Metazoa; phylum Arthropoda; class Insecta; order Lepidoptera; family Papilionidae; genus Parnassius; species Parnassius glacialis. The sequence continues at coordinate 32,521,234 of JAVANC010000013.1, read as the reverse complement.
CTTCGTATCGTAGTTTTTCAGACGCCAGCGCTATTGTGGTAGGTTTCAGAACCTCTATTTTCAGTAAATAGTAGGATACTTTTTCAACTATCGCCCCTTATAAGATGGTTCTCCGTGTACTCTACACTCCATAGGCGTTGGTATATTATGGTCTTTTCTTTGTCTTTTCCTCAGACTATATTGAATTTTGTAGTGAATATCAAGGTATAAATCACTACTTTAGTCACTATAGTCTATTCTATAGGTATACATAATGACATTCTGACCAAAACGTAGATCCAGGATTTTTGTCCATTAGAATTTTGTACGAACAAAAACAATATCACTGTTCCTTTTTTCGTTAAAATAGTTTGAAGGTGCGATTTTGTATAATAAATGTCTTCGTATAGGAAATATCAATAGAAACGACGAAACAACGGCACCTGAGATGATCTTGAGATACTGTTATATATGGTATACGGCAAGCTCTCTTTGTCATAACTCTCTTAATCTCTTATTAGTTTGTGGTCGTATCACAAACTATGGTAATGAGTACATCCATTACTTTTTTTAGCCACCAGGGCAGCGCCACTTAAAAATGAAGTGTAATATTTGACAAATTTAATATCGGGGAAATTAATTTGTTAGGAAAATGTAAAGTTTAATTCTATCTCTACTATTAGTTATATTTTTTATTAATTACATTAAAAATTAATAAGCCAAACTACACATATGCATAAAACAATAAAAATTAAAAAAAGAGTTAAAATGTGCAAATATTAAAGAGCAAGTCACTGAGGAATGTTTTGTGTAATAATATAATATTGTAGAGACTGATAAATTTTTATTTAAAACTAACTTCTCAATTAAATGATATTAAGTAACAAAAAACTTTACCCTAGTGTCAACTAGTGGCATCTGGTGAGCGGAAGATTATTAACACTCATTGACTCAGGGTCAGTTCACACAGAGACGCAACTCGACGAGACGTTGCTTCAAGAAGCCAGTGGTATTGCACCGCGCTGTGCACCGTCTCGAGACGCCGTGAAACACATCGCGACGTCGCGAGGCGTATCGTGAAGTCGCTGGAAGTGCGACGCCTCGTTGCGCAACGAGACACTGCCCGGCGCAGCGCAAAAATAGTAGAGACAAATGACGCCGACGTAGAATTATCTCAAAAAATGTGTATAAAGATATACATTTTTTAATACACAAAAAGTTGTGTATTAAATAAAGTTATATTTTGTATCATCACTATCTTAAAAAGTACGTTCGGCGTTGCGTCGTGTCATGTCTCGGTGTGAACTGACTCTAAGAGCCCGTTCTCACTTGTCGAGTGTCGACCAGACAGAAAATCGGCTGCTTTAGTGGCAGAACATTTAAATGAACCTGTCTGAAGCATATGTCGGATGTCGGGCCCGACAACCCTTTATATTGCAGTGCGCACGCAGAGCAGAAAAGAAAAGCAGAGCGTTTTTATTATACTCAACATATTGTACACAAGTTCGTAATAATGGAAAAAGAAAATTCTGAAGATTTCATCTGTAGTTCAGGAAAGAGGTGTTCTTTAAGACAAAATAATTCTTCTAAAATAATACTTCACAACAAAAGCTTCGTCAACGTCCATAGAGTACAGTTGCCTTAAAATAAACTGCCACAAAATGGCTCCAGCTTATAGCGCCTTAAGCCCAATTAATCGGGTCTGGCAGAGGCGCTGACACTCGATTAAAATATGGCGCCCGACACCCGACAAGGGCAAACTAGCTCTAAGATGAAACGAAACATTTTGTCATTAGTGTAATGAACGAAACGAAACGCACATCCCGACTCCGACTGCAAAAATATAGTTGTAATGCCGTATTGTGTCATATCTTTCGTCTTGGTAAAAAATAAATGAAAAGTTACAATCGAGACGCCGTAAATTATAATTGTTTCACTTACGAGTTGAGTACGATCTAGCGCTCATTCGTAATTTAACAGATCAAAACGAGTGAAATAATTCTATATTCTCTGTTTTATAAAAATAATCGTAATAATATTTTATAAAAGTATCGATAACAGTGGAAGAGTGGATGCATCTCCAAAACTGGATTGCTCTTGTGGATGATGATCCGTTTAAAGCAGTGTCCGATGTAAATTTATTGTGTAAATTTTTAACTTTGCGACAACATGTGACAAATAAACAACATAAAAAAAGAAACTTTTACGGATAAGAAACAAATAAGGAACAGATGATTTTAAAATAAATAATGAAATACGGTTATTTATTATTTTTTCCTTAAAATACGGCAAACTAGATATGGCAGCTTAGATTTGTATGATAACAACACTGCACAAGTCACAAATTATAAAGTTAACACAGTTCCGCGCTCCGCGCTAGTTGGCGCTAGTGTAGATCTGATGGGGTGCTCGATGTTGTAAAAACATTGATGATGACATCGATGTTGCCACCGATAGCTCAACATCGATGTTCGATGTTTTTCCTACTCAAAACATCGATGCTGTTGATGTAAGTTAAAATTAGATGAAAAAAATTGTCATGTTGTTTATAATATATTATTAATGAAATAAAAGAAATTCATAAACAATGCAATGTAAAAGACTAAATAAAAAAAATTGGAAGAACTTAACAAAAATCCAGTTAATTTGTTATATAATCCAATATTTCTTGCTGATTGATTTAAGAAATAGTAATTTTGACAAAAAAGTACCTTTCAATCTGTTTCTCTGTTGATAAAAAGTTGAGTCAGCTTTTGAAAATCAGCAGCACCACCCAGATGACGTTGATGTGTCGATAGCGGTCAAATATCTCACTGCAAGTTCTTTTTTAATTTTGGATAGGTCTCTTCTTGTTTAAAATCAACCACCGGATTAAAAAAAATAACCAACAAAGAAACAGAGAGCTGACAACGACACCACAGACTAATAAAGCGATAACAGATTTTTTTTATATAAAAACGTTACCTCTACACAAGGATTTTCTCTTGTAATGTGGGGGCAGTTTAAATACAAAAATTTCACAAGGACAAATATCCAAATCAAGAGCAATTATTTGTAGGTCATACCAATACTTGTTCCGTGCGGGATTCGAACCCGCGGCCCTTCGCCCTGCAACTTATTGCCACTGCGCCACAGAGCCGTCAAAGTGACAGTGACAACAGGCTATTTGACAACATTGAAAATATACTACAAATTGTGGTCATCCCATCCGATAATAGCGTAAAAAAGTATATTTAACTTAATTTAAACTAAAATGTATATATTTTATGCAAAATAAACGAAAATTAAAAAAAAATTGAAATTTCTTCTGTGATGGGAACGATCTATGATTGGTTTCAACTCTGTTTACGTCACACACGAGCTAACACAGCTGCCTTGATGATCGATCTTTGAACTATTTTTGAAATAGTTTATATAAATTTTATAACTAGCAGCGTTACTATCCGTTTAAAATCTCAAAATGGAATTACATTTTGTGCAAGCCGTTAACAGCTAAGATAGACGGATTTTTGGTTGCAGATTTATTTAAGAATAACGCTGATTACTATGCTGTGGAACATAAAAATGTGAAAACAGCATTGTAAGTACCACTTAGGAATTCATTATCATCATTACAGCCCTTCACAAGTCCACTGCTGAACATAGGCCTCCTCCAAAGAATGCCACAAAGCACGGTCCTGAGCCACCTGAATCCATCGACTTCCTGCATATCTTACCAGGTCGGCACTCCATCTAGTGGCGGGACGCCCTACAATTCGTCCGCCGGTACGAGGCCGCCACTCGAGAACCTTTTTTCCCCAACAGTTGTCAGTTCTTCGAGCTATATGGCCGGCCCATTGCCACTTCAGCTTACTAATCCGTTGGGCTATGTCGGTCACTCTGGTTCTACTGCGGCTATCCTCATTTCTAAGTTTATCACGCAGAGAAACTCCGAGCATAGCAATCTCCATAGCTCGCTGAGCGACCTTGAGGTTCCTCAACTGGCCAGCAGTGAAGGACCAAGTCTCAGTATCATAAGTCATCCCTGGCAACACGCACTAGTTGTACAGTCTTGTTTTCAAGTTTTGAGGTATACCTGACGAGAAGCTGTGCCATAATTTCCCAAACGCTGCCCAGCCGAGTTGAATCCGCCGATTGACCTCTCGGTCGAAGTTGGACTTACCTAGTCGGACTATTTGTCCCAGGTAAACATACTCATCAACAACAATCTTCAATCTTTGTTTTGTCCATGTTCATCTTAAGACCTATCCGTTGGGAAACACTATTGAGGTCATTGAGCATAGTGCTTAAGTCCTCCAGCGATTCTGCCATAAGGACAATATCGTCGGCAAATCGAAGGTAAGTGATGTAATCGCCATTGATGTTAATACCGTATCCTTTCCAGTCCAGAAGCTTGAAAACGTCTTCCAACGCAGCGGTGAAGAGTTTCGGGGATATCACGTCACACTGTCTTACACCTCTCTGCAATTGGATAGGTTTCGTACTCTGGTTCTGTACTCGGATAGCCATCGTAGCTCTAATGTACAAGCACTTCAACACTTCGATATACCGACAGTCAACTTGGCATCACTGAAGAGACTGCAGCACCGCCCAAATTTCGACGGAATCAAAGGCTTTCTCTTAGTCCACATACGCCAGACATAGTGGCAAATTGTACTCCTCGGACTTCTGTACAATTTGCCGAAGGGTATGTATTTGGTTTATTTTTTTTCTATTTTTAAAAACGTTGCCACCACACTAGGATTTTCTCCTGTATCGCGGAGGCAGTTTACAAATACAAATTGCACAAGGACAAACATCCAGACCAGGAACAATTATTTGTAGACCATAAAATACTTGTTCTGTGTGACATTCGAACCCGCGCCCCCCAGCGCAGCAACTTATTACTAAGCCACTGCACAACGGAGCCGTCTATGGTGCTAAAGCCTTTTCGGAAACCGGCTTGTTCGGGAGGCTGGAAGTCGTCAAGTCTGTGCGCGAGACGATTCGTAATGACTCTCGAAAACTCTCAGGCTCAGAAGGGAAATCGGTCTGTAGTACTTCAAGAGAGCGTTGTCACCTTTCTTGAAGAGTAAGACCACCGCACTTCTGCTCTACGCCTACGGTGTAGTGCCACCATGGAGGACGGAATTAAAGAGCTTCTGAAGGACTTCAAGTACCGGTTTTCCACCCGTTTTCAGAAGCTCCGCTCTAATTCCATCCTCGCCTGGGGCCTTGCCGTTTTTAAGGTGCTGGAGAGCCATTCTAATCTCGCTTAGACTGACGTCCGGGATATCATCGAAATAATGTCGGATAAGACTCACTCTTGGATCGTTACTCACACTTGCGTGCGGCTCCAACGATGATGTGTACAGCTGCCCATAGAACCTCTCAATCTTACTCAAAATCTCAGGTGTCCCGGAAACGACGCTGCCACACTCGGTCTTTAGCTTCGACAGTTGACTCTTTCTGGCAGACAGATCTCTGGCAAAGACTTTGGAGCCCTGGTTCCGCTCGATCGCTTCTTTAATACGAGCAGTATTAAATTTGCGTAAGTCCCGCCGCATGCATTTGGAAATCTGTCTGTTCAGTTGCCTGTATGCTGTCAAATTTACTGAAGACTGCAGCTTCATATCCCGTCTAACAGCCATGAGATTAAGAGTCTGATCGGAGAGTTTTTGTGTTCTTTTGCGGCGGGTCTTGCAAAACTTAGCTCCGACCGCATGGACAGTTTCCACGAGCTTGTAATTCATATCGTCCACTGCATTGCAATCTTCTAGGCACTGAAAACGATTTTGTAGCTCGAGCTGAAAGGTTTCGGGACTTTGGATTAGAGCACAAGGGGGACGGAGCGTTGACTTCATTAGACGTGACCTCTCCAACTTAACGTTTAGGTTCAGTGTGCCTCTCACCATTTGGTGATCACTGCTGATTTTCACCCTCGCGATCACTGAGACATCACTGAACAGTTGTCGTCTGGTCGTCATAATGAAGTCAATCTCATTTTTTGTCGAACCGTCGGGGCTCGACCAGGTCCACTTCCTGTGGGGCCGCTTCTGGAAGAAGGAGTTCATCATAAAGAGTCCCTCTTTCTCCATGAAGTCGGCCAGCTGCTGGCCCCTTGGGTTCCGTGGCTCTATTCCGAAATTCCCTACTTTCAGCTCACCGTTCTCTTTTGTGCCTAGTTTTGCGTTGAAGTCTCCCATTAACACCGTATATTGGGTTTCGTGGAATGCATGGCTCTAGAGATATCCTCATACATTTCCTCCACCTCCTCATCAGGATGTGTCGAGGTTGGTGCGTAAACATGTATGACCTTCAGCGAATACCGTTTGGTGATTCTGAGTATAAGGTACGCAACCCTCGTCAGCACACTCTCAATCTATACAACGTTGTTAACGAGAGACTTGTGGACGATAAATCCGACACCCCCTTGAGACAGATGGTCGCCCTCCCGGTGATAGAACAAATAGCCGGATTCCTCCCCCTCTATTCGGACTACGGATAATTCTATGACATTCCAGCGCAACTAGTCTATCACTTCCGCCAGCTTTAGGATCTTCTCGTCAATCCTAAGGGTGCGTGCGTTATATGTTGCCAGGTCGAGTCGTTGTAGGTGGCAAACGAACCTCCACCGGAAATTCTTAGCAGCCCCTGCCCCGCCGTTACCATGGTCGCCACCGTAGCCAGGAATAGCGGGGCCGCCGGGGACTGGGAGCCGTCTCTTCGTTACTTTCATGGGGGTATATTGCCATAGTTGCGACGCTTTGCGAGCGGTTTGGCAACCGCAGTTTTTTTTTATTGTAATTTTGCTGTTATCATAAAGATGCTGCTGCCCATCCTCTGTCTCAGTTTACCTCTGTCACCTTTTACGAAACCTTCGGTAAGATATGGGGTAGTGAGTATTCTTACCCGCCACTACACGGGCATTATTTATTTACAAACCTCTATGTAGTATGATTATCATTCAGAAGTTTTATTTTAGATTATACTTAAAAATTAAACACTATTGCCGATATAACAAGTAAAGTATCTATATTATGTTTTACAAGACAATATACATTACAAGACATCAATGTAGTGTGCTCCTTATGAAACAAATAATAATTTTAAATGGTTTTCTAAAGCTAGTCAAATAGCCTACTTCACATTACAGTTGACAGTAAAGTTTGATACACCATAACGATAATTTTTAGGTTATTGTTCATGAATTCAGAATTATTCATCAAATTTTAAATATTTTAAAGGAGATGCAAGATTTAGTTTATATTGATTTCCCGGGTTAATATTGTTCTAAAGTTCCCAATAATCGATTATGGGTTCATCGATATTTCGGTGTTTGACATGTGGCAACATCCATGTTTTAATTTTTAACATCGATGATGATCATCGAACACATATAGATAAGAATTAAGAACATCCCTAATCTGATCTGAAGTTCTGATATCTGAATTCGAAATTCTGGACTGAAGATCAATAACATTAACAAAGAATTACCTAAATAACACTGTGAGAAGAGCGCAAGTTTAAGATTAAGTGGGTGAAATATAAAACGGTACCACGAATTTTATACGATGTAAGTCAAAAACATTTAAAAATATTTTTAATTAACTAACCTTTATGCGGCATTATTATTAAATTAATTAATTTTCAGTTTTCGCAAACATGGTACAAAAAGGGCCAAGACCATTGGTGCTTTGCGGGCCATCCGGATCTGGAAAAAGCACTCTGCTTAAACGTCTACTTAATGAATTTCCGGACAAATTCGGCTTTAGTGTGTCGCATACCACGAGAGCACCACGTACGGGTGAAAAGGATGGTATACATTATCATTTCACTAATAAAGATGATATGATAGCTGCCATTGAAAAAGGGGAATTTATAGAAACAGCAACATTCAGTGGAAATATGTATGGAACAAGGTAATAAATGTTTTTCCATGTGCTCTGCTTAGAGGTAGTTGGCGCTTTGCCAAATGATATTTTGTCTTCAAACATCTAGTCATTGTTTACACATCTGTATCCCCTGTGAAAAAAGATCTAATTGATGTATAAACAAATGTACTTTTATCAACCATCAATAAATAGGTATTAGTGTTGTTAGCTTGTAAGGTACCACTAACATTTATGTTATGCTAGTCAGTTATGTGTCCATATAATGAGCAATATATGATAATTTGTAAGACTTAATTTTATTCTTAACAAGAAGGTAATACAGTCATGTTAAAACAAGGATTTTGCATTCTCTTTTGCATTAGGAATTCTTACCACCATTTAAATATGCCTTCTCACTGCACTGACATAGCATAATGTACTGACATAGCACTTTGTATTTGCTACAATGTGTTGGAACACTCTGCGGTATTGGATTGTTTTAAATTAAATACAAAAGTTCCTGTTAAATGACCAACATCAGTTCCAATCGGTAAAACACAGCCTACCTTCATACATGTCTAAATGAAGTGTTTTCTTGTCATGACTATTACTTAAAACACACTAAGCAATACATGTTTATTTGATAGTTTCCATATAAATAATAAATATAAAATATATGCAATTATTTAACTATTTTATTTAGACAAATTATTGAGAATTAACCGATTCATTGTGGCACCAATTTTCGACAACTTTTATCTGTGGCTGCAAACAAATGTTTCATGACACGCTTGGCATCGCCATAGAAGTTGATGACACGCCTATTGTGCCATCAGCCATGTGTAAAAATAATTATCTTTTTAATGCATGTTTCACTTGTTTAGACCTAATTAAGTTTAGTTCTTTTTTTCTCTCCCACAACGGCTGGTCCCCGCGGGAGTTATAGACCACCACCCTCTAACAAAAAGAAGAAACAAAATACTCAATATTGCAACCTTAAATACCAGAACCCTTAGAACTGAAGAAAGCCTAAATGAACTAGAAAAAGCCCTTGAAGACATAAAATGGGACATCCTGGGAATTAGCGAGATGCGAAGATTAGGAGAAAAGATTGAGGAACGCACTGACTACATACTATTCCATAAAGGTGAAGTAGCTGGTCAGAGAGGAGTAGGATTCTTAATCAAACAGTCAATGAAACATCACATACAAGAGCTAATTGGAATCTCTGATCGAATAGCCATTCTTAACATCGGCATACCAGGATATAAAAAAATATGGTCAATCATACAAATTTATGCTGCAACAGAGCAAGCAACAAAAGCAGAAATTAAACTTTTTTACAAAGAATTATCACAAACGCTAACAAGATATTCAAATAACCATCTTATTATAATGGGCGACTTCAATGCACAAGTCGGAGCGAAAAAATGCAAGGAGGAATACGTCCTGGGGAACTTTGGCCAAGGAAGAAGAAGTCCCCATGGTGAATTGCTAGTCGAATTCTTGCTGCAACACAACCTAACGCTCTTGAACAATGTTTATAAGAAAAACCAAAAGAACAAGTGGACATGGATATCCCCCGATGGCAACACCAGAAACGAAATTGACTACATAACAACAAACTATCCAAAGGCTTTCACAGATACGTCGGTCTTAACTAAATTCAACTTCAATACAAACCATCGTATGGTAAGAAGCAACATAAGAATAGAAACATCAAAGAAATCTAGAAAATATTTTGCCTCACACTCTATAAGACACCACAGTGATGAAACCTTAAAGAAAATAAAACAATCTTTAATTGAATCAACAGAAGAATTGACTATGAGTAACATTGACGTCCACACGAAATATGAAAAAATAGAAAATCTACTAACTCAAGTAAAAAATGATACTAGCAGGGGAAACAAGTACAAACTTAGTGATTCAACACTACAACTTATAGAAAAAAGAAAATGCCTACTTTCAAAACACCCTAAAAAAGATAACATAAAAACAATAACGAAATTAAGTAAAGAGATCAGAGAAAACATAAGAAAAGACAGGAAGACCAAGAGGCTGCAAACTTTAGAAAAGCTATAGCGAAAACAGGAGGAGTGAAAAAAGCGCTTAAAGAACTAAGAGAATCAAACAAAGAATAGATACCAAAACTAAACAAAAAGGAGAACACCTCATCCAATAGAAAAAACATAAACGAAATAGCCACAAAATTTTACCAGGACCTTTACTCAAATCCAGACAAAATACAAAACACGATTCGAGGACAGACGCCAGGACTAAACAAGAAAAAGCGATAACTGAACCAAAAATACTTCCCAGAGAAGTAGAAAAGGCTATTTATAGTCAGAAGATGGAAAAAGCTCCAGGTCCAGACAAAGTGACAAACAAACTTATCAAAGGCACCCTTGAAGAACTACTACCAATACTCACTTCATTATTCAATGAAATACTAACAACGGGTTTAATCCCTACTAAATGGAAAACATCAAACATTATCCTTATATTCAAGAAAGGACAAAAGGAAGATATAGGAAACTACAGACCCATAAGTCTGATGTCAAATATCTACAAGATATTTTCTAAAGTTATCCTGGAAAGAATAAGCAAAAAGTTAGACGAAAACCAACCACGGGAGCAAGCAGGCTTTAGACATAATTACTCCATTCTGGACCACATACATACAGTGAAACAAATTGTAGAAAAACATAATGAGTTTAATAAAAAACTCTATATGGCATTCATCGATTACTCTAAAGCCTTTGACAGCATAAGACACACAGCCATATGGGAAAGCCTAGAACAGCAGGGGATACCTTTAAATTATATCAATATTATAAAAAATATATACTTGAACGGCGAAGCGAGGATCCAACTAGAAACCTTGGGAAAAAAGTTCAAGATCGAGAGGGGAGTAAGACAGGGAGATCCTCTTTCGCCAAAACTGTTCTCGGCTGCGTCTTCCGCAAACTAGACTGGGAGGAATATGGTCTCAATGTGCAGGGAGTAAAACTGAACCACCTAAGATTTGCAGATGATATAGTCTTATTTGAGGAAAACCCGACGCATCTTGTTAAAATGATAGAATCACTAAATGAAGAAAGCCTGAAAGTGGGCCTAAGCATGAACAAAGACAAAACAAAACTGCTTACAAACTCTAAACCAGTAATTATAAAAATTGACAACCAACCACTCGAATATGTGTCAGACTATATCTACTTAGGACAGATAATATCTCACAAAGATCAAACCACTAAGGAAATTGAGCGAAGAATAGGAAATGGATGGAAGAAATACTGGTCTTTGAAAGAAGTCTTAAAATCTAAGGAGCTAAGTATGCAAATAGAAAGGAAAGTTTTCAACACGTGTATACTTCCAGTCATTACTTACGGATGCGAAACCTGGGCACTCACCAAACACCACAGAGAAAAATTAGAACGCTGTCAGAGAGCCATGGAGAGAAGTCTGACAGGAATAAGGAAACAGGACAGAGTAAGATCTAGCTTAATAAGAGACAAAACCAAAGTTTTCGATATAATAACCCGAATAGACCAACAAAAGTGGAGATGGACAGGTCACATGATGCGTGATCCACAAGAGAAGTGGTGCAAAACTGTTACTGACTGGTATCCCAGAGATGGCAAGAGAAGTAGAGGACGCCAACAAACAAGATGGGAAGACGACTTAAAACTCACGGCTGGACATCATTGGAGAAGGGTAGCACGGGACAGGTCCCAGTGGAAAATGTTAGAGGAGGCCTATGCCAAAAGGCAAATTGAGCTTCGGGACATACTATAACAAAGAATAACATGTCTAGATTTCTTATTTAACCGAGAAGTTCAGAATAAAAAGGCTTATTATTATTATTATTATTATAAGTTTAGTTGACATCAAACATCAGTCACAAATGGAAGGATACTTGTTTTTAGTGGGTCACTACGTGTTTTCTTTGAAATTGAGAGTAAGTGACGTTTTTTATGCAGAGATTACAAACCTTTTGTACTATTTTTGTTTTATATAAAAATCATTTATATAAGTAGGTACAGCTAAATCACCCTGGAAAACCTTGGTTTTTATTAAATTAAATTTTCACCTAATAATAAAATTTGTAAATATCAAACAATCAAGAACCTTAATTTGGAAAAAATCAGGCTGATGATTAATTAATATTTACAAATGTTAAATATTATTTAATGTTATACAAATATAAAAGTAAAGTCGATTTGAAAACGTCTAATTAGTAAGAATAGCAAAACAAGTGTTTTCAAAAGGAAACAAACGCCGGCACTATATGGCGGCGGATTGACAAAAGACTGTTTATTAGCGAACTTTTTTATGCATGAACGGTTTCAAACTGTTTCAAGCAAAAATAAACCTTATACCATATCACAAGAGCACATGGTACTTGGTAGGTCTATTCGGCCATATGATAGTAATTTGACGGCAGTTCAACCATTTTAAGCAAAATTAAACAATAAGACAAACGCATTGTTTTTTTTTAACAGGACACTAGCCTTCCAGAAATTTATTTACAACTTGAGTTTGTGAGCGATCACAATGAGTGCTATTATTTGTTACTTATTAGACTATTTTTCCACAACATGATTTAAAACCCTGAAAGTAAAAAGAGTACCATGTACAAGTTAAAAAAAATGTTGTCAATCCCTAAAAATTTCAAATTTTCAAAATATCCAGAAACAAAGCCGAAGGCATGAAATACTTGCAAAATAATAACTATTTTGTTCTGGATAAATTTTCCAAAAACGCAATTTGAGCGAGTTATAACGATTTTAAAAAAGACACGACTCGTGTGTCATACGCCACACACAAAAGTAATCGATGGCATGCCCAAATATAACTCCAGTCCATAAAAGTGGGTCAAAACATGATGTTCAACAGTATCGCCCCATCTCTATTCTCTCCGTCCTGTCGAAGGTCCTTGAAAAATTAGTTCACAACCAAATTTACCCAATTCTACATAAGGCTATTATTGAAGAACAGCATGGTTTCGTTAAACATAGATCTACTACTAGTAATTTACTAACCTTTACGAATAATTTATTTGAAAGAATTGATGACGGCTTTCAAGTAGATGCTGTATATACAGATTTTAAGAAAGCTTTCGACAAGGTGGATCATGAGATTCTTCTTAACAAGATTGCATTCAACGGTATTCGTGGTAATTTGCTGCGCTGGTTTGCATCCTATATTCAAAACCGTACCCAAAAAGTTGTAGTAAATGGATATCAGTCAAGGGACATTTTGGTTACATCTGGCGTTCCTCAAGGATCCATTCTTGAACCATTGTTTGTTATTTATTATTTTTATTAATGATATAGACAAATGTTTCCTTAACTCCAATTTTCTATTATATGCCGATGACCTTAAAGCATACAAAACTATTAAAGATGTAGATGACTGTATATCTTTTCAAAGCGACCTTGACAGATTGACAACATATTGCAACATTAATAAATTACAATTGAGCATTCTGAAATGTCAATACATAAGCTTTACAAAAAAGAAAAATATTGTCCATTTTAATTATATCCTTTGTAAAAAGTCCTTGACTAGAGTGACAGACTTAAGGGACTTGGGGATTCAGCTAGACTCTAAGCTACAACTAAACATCCATATTGATAAAATAGTCAAAAAAGCTTTTAAAATGTACGGGTTTGTAATGAGATCTTCTACTGATTTTAAACGCACAACCACATACTTATACCTGTACAAAACTCTTGTTCGTTCCCAGCTTGAATATGCTGTACCTATATGGAATCCCTACTATAAAGTATACAAAGAAGCTATTGAGAAAGTTCAAAATAAGTTTTTACGTGCCATGTACTATAGATGCCATAAATATTACATGTCTCGTATCCCATTGCTGAGAGAGTTTAGTGTTTTGTCGCTTGAATGTAGACGTAAATATCTTGAAGCCATAACATTGTATAAAATAGTAAACAACAAATTTAGCAGTACTGAGTTAGTTTCCTATTTAAATTTTGCAGTTCCTAGAAGTGCTCATATACGAGCTGTGCGCACTCGTAACTTGTTCGCCGTCAGTACATGTCGTACAAATACCGGCTTGCGCGCGCCAGTTTGCCGTATGATGCATTCCTTTAACGAGTTTTTCAATGATGGTAATATAGACTTGTTTACACCTAATGTTCTTGGTTTTAAAAGGTCTATATTTGAAAAACTAAAAATCTAAAAATAGTATTATTTTAGCTCCTTGTTTTTTAGTTTTTAGTGATTAAGTTTTTATTCAGCGTGTGCGACAATTTCATTTAACATTGTAATTAATATGTGGATAGCGTTGTGGGCTACATTATTGTGAACACATCATGTTATTGTATTTTAGATATTACTGTATTTTGTAGCTGTTTGCTGTTCCTTAATAAATAAAAAAAAAAAATAAAATGCCTGGCGTGCCATCCGCACTGAACCGGTTAAATTAAAATATTTTTTTAAGCCTTTAATATATTAAAAAATTCACTGGAATGTCACTCTCTTTGTTTTAAATGTAGTATAATAATAAACTGTTTTTCTGGCTCTACGTCACACAAACTTGGCTTTACTAAAATCAGTGCTGTGGGTACTCTTTAGCTTACACTGAGTGGGGATCAATTTCCAATACAGCAGTACAATAGAAACAGAAACCTTATTTTATGCTTATATAAAGTCACTCTTTTGTTTAATTACCACTGGTTCGAAAAGAAACCTCTGTCCTGGGAAGAACTAGCAAGTAACCCAGCGGGACTTTTAAAAAAATAACAGCTTACAATCATGTATGTTACACAATTAACCACACCAAACAAATTAGAAATAGCTTGGTAGCGATCACCTCATTCCCAGGGGTTATAATCATCCATAAATTCCTTAATTTTATAATAATTTTTTATACAAACTTGGTTTAATAAAGTTTTTGAAATTTGAGTAGATCAAATTTTGTATATTTTCTGGGATTTTGTTGTAGAAGTGTATATGTCACCCCAAGAATGAATTACTGACTGCGGAGTTGAGTAACTGGTACTACTTGCTTGGTAAGCTTGTCTGTTCCTAGTATTTACAGAATCAATATCACTTATTTTTGTGTATGTACATTACATTTTCATAAATGTATTGAGAGACCAAAGATAATATATTAATTTCCTTACATTTTTATCGGAGCGACTCTTTAGGTTTTAAATCATAGATTGCTCTTATAGCCCTCTTCTGTAAAACAAATATAATTTCAGTGTCAGTCGCATGCCCCCATAGCAAAATACCATACACCATTATGCTATGAAATAGCTAAAGTAAACAAGTCTAGCTGTTTCAACACTGGTAGGATTTCTAATCTTTTTTACAGCATATGCTGCAGAACTAAGTCTGCTTGCTAATTGTGATATATGGAAGCTCCATTGAAGCTTCGTGTCTAGTGTTATTCCAAGAAAATTGGTGGTATCGACAAGACTCAGTTCCTCCCGATTTAATATTACATTATTATTTAAATGTTTCACATTTGGAGTCATGAATTTCATACATTTCGTTTTAGTGCCATTTAAGTTCAAGTTATTAACATTAAACCAATTTACTAATCTAGTTATAGCATTATTTACTTCATCATATTTTAATAATTGTCGTTTTAATTTGAAAATTAATGAAGTGTTATCAGCAAATAATACTATGTTATGGTTATGCCCTACGATGTAAAGTAAGTCATTAATATATACAAGAAACAGAAAGGGGCCGAGAATTGAGCCTTGAGGCACACGCAGTTGTACTATCGACCTGGAAGAGCTCATACTATTAATGACAAGTTTTGCATTCTGTTACTTAAAAATTAAATAATTTAAGAGCTTACTTCTGACACCATAGTGTTGTAGTTTCCTGACTAATGTTTCATGATGAACACACTCGAAGGCTTTGGATAGGTCACAGAATATACCCAAAGCATCCTGTGAATTCTCCCATGCATTGAAGATATATTTAATCAGCTCAACACCAGCATCAGTTGTCGAGCGACCCCTTGTGAAACCAAATTGATTTTTATGAAGTAAATTATTTACATTAAAAAAAATTACATTTGATCAAGAATAATTTTTTCAATAATTTTACTAAGTGTTGGCAGTATAGAAATTGTTCTAAAATTGGCGGGGTCTAATGTACTACCAGATTTCAATAAAGGTATTACTTTACTATGTTTTATTAAATCATGAAACACACCATATTCAATACTACTATTAAAAATTATAGCTAGTTGAGGCGCTATTACATGTATTATAGATGCAATAACTTTAACGGAAATCCCCCACAGATCTGCAGTTTTCTTAATATTAATAGTTTGAAAATATTTTACAATATCTTTTGATGATATTTCATGAAATGTAAAATTCTTTGTACACGTATTTACATTTTGTTTAAGCAATAATTCGGCGACAGCTGGAGAAGAATTCAGTGACTTAGTGGCTAAGATCGGAATATCAGTAAAATATTTCTCAAAAACTAATGCAACATCCTGATCCGATTCAGTTAATTTGTTGTTAACACTTAATCGGTAGTTTGAATTGTGAGAGTTGACCTTACCAGTTTCACTGTTAATTATACTCCACGTCATTTTAATTTTATAAGAAGCCGTCTTAATTTTATTGCTAAAATGTAAATACTTGGCTGTGGTGCACACTCTTTTAAATATTTCATTACATATTCCCTAAATTCGACGCTAGGATTATATGACCTTTCATGGTAAAGTTTTATATAAACTAAAAGCGTTATAAGTTTAGTTGACATCAAACATCAGTCACAAATGGAAGGATACTTGTTTTTAGTGGGTCACTACGTGTTTTCTTTGAAATTGAGAGTAAGTGACGTTTTTTATGCAGAGATTACAAACCTTTTGTACTATTTTTGTTTTATATAAAAATCATTTATATAAGTAGGTACAGCTAAATCACCCTGGAAAACCTTGGTTTTTATTAAATTAAATTTTCACCTAATAATAAAATTTGTAAATATCAAACAATCAAGAACCTTAATTTGGAAAAAATCAGGCTGATGATTAATTAATATTTACAAATGTTAAATATTATTTAATGTTATACAAATATAAAAGTAAAGTCGATTTGAAAACGTCTAATTAGTAAGAATAGCAAAACAAGTGTTTTCAAAAGGAAACAAACGCCGGCACTATATGGCGGCGGATTGACAAAAGACTGTTTATTAGCGAACTTTTTTATGCATGAACGGTTTCAAACTGTTTCAAGCAAAAATAAACCTTATACCATATCACAAGAGCACATGGTACTTGGTAGGTCTATTCGGCCATATGATAGTAATTTGACGGCAGTTCAACCATTTTAAGCAAAATTAAACAATAAGACAAACGCATTGTTTTTTTTTAACAGGACACTAGCCTTCCAGAAATTTATTTACAACTTGAGTTTGTGAGCGATCACAATGAGTGCTATTATTTGTTACTTATTAGACTATTTTTCCACAACATGATTTAAAACCCTGAAAGTAAAAAGAGTACCATGTACAAGTTAAAAAAAATGTTGTCAATCCCTAAAAATTTCAAATTTTCAAAATATCCAGAAACAAAGCCGAAGGCATGAAATACTTGCAAAATAATAACTATTTTGTTCTGGATAAATTTTCCAAAAACGCAATTTGAGCGAGTTATAACGATTTTAAAAAAGACACGACTCGTGTGTCATACGCCACACACAAAAGTAATCGATGGCATGCCCAAATATAACTCCAGTCCATAAAAGTGGGTCAAAACATGATGTTCAACAGTATCGCCCCATCTCTATTCTCTCCGTCCTGTCGAAGGTCCTTGAAAAATTAGTTCACAACCAAATTTACCCAATTCTACATAAGGCTATTATTGAAGAACAGCATGGTTTCGTTAAACATAGATCTACTACTAGTAATTTACTAACCTTTACGAATAATTTATTTGAAAGAATTGATGACGGCTTTCAAGTAGATGCTGTATATACAGATTTTAAGAAAGCTTTCGACAAGGTGGATCATGAGATTCTTCTTAACAAGATTGCATTCAACGGTATTCGTGGTAATTTGCTGCGCTGGTTTGCATCCTATATTCAAAACCGTACCCAAAAAGTTGTAGTAAATGGATATCAGTCAAGGGACATTTTGGTTACATCTGGCGTTCCTCAAGGATCCATTCTTGAACCATTGTTTGTTATTTATTATTTTTATTAATGATATAGACAAATGTTTCCTTAACTCCAATTTTCTATTATATGCCGATGACCTTAAAGCATACAAAACTATTAAAGATGTAGATGACTGTATATCTTTTCAAAGCGACCTTGACAGATTGACAACATATTGCAACATTAATAAATTACAATTGAGCATTCTGAAATGTCAATACATAAGCTTTACAAAAAAGAAAAATATTGTCCATTTTAATTATATCCTTTGTAAAAAGTCCTTGACTAGAGTGACAGACTTAAGGGACTTGGGGATTCAGCTAGACTCTAAGCTACAACTAAACATCCATATTGATAAAATAGTCAAAAAAGCTTTTAAAATGTACGGGTTTGTAATGAGATCTTCTACTGATTTTAAACGCACAACCACATACTTATACCTGTACAAAACTCTTGTTCGTTCCCAGCTTGAATATGCTGTACCTATATGGAATCCCTACTATAAAGTATACAAAGAAGCTATTGAGAAAGTTCAAAATAAGTTTTTACGTGCCATGTACTATAGATGCCATAAATATTACATGTCTCGTATCCCATTGCTGAGAGAGTTTAGTGTTTTGTCGCTTGAATGTAGACGTAAATATCTTGAAGCCATAACATTGTATAAAATAGTAAACAACAAATTTAGCAGTACTGAGTTAGTTTCCTATTTAAATTTTGCAGTTCCTAGAAGTGCTCATATACGAGCTGTGCGCACTCGTAACTTGTTCGCCGTCAGTACATGTCGTACAAATACCGGCTTGCGCGCGCCAGTTTGCCGTATGATGCATTCCTTTAACGAGTTTTTCAATGATGGTAATATAGACTTGTTTACACCTAATGTTCTTGGTTTTAAAAGGTCTATATTTGAAAAACTAAAAATCTAAAAATAGTATTATTTTAGCTCCTTGTTTTTTAGTTTTTAGTGATTAAGTTTTTATTCAGCGTGTGCGACAATTTCATTTAACATTGTAATTAATATGTGGATAGCGTTGTGGGCTACATTATTGTGAACACATCATGTTATTGTATTTTAGATATTACTGTATTTTGTAGCTGTTTGCTGTTCCTTAATAAATAAAAAAAAAAAAATAAAATGCCTGGCGTGCCATCCGCACTGAACCGGTTAAATTAAAATATTTTTTTAAGCCTTTAATATATTAAAAAATTCACTGGAATGTCACTCTCTTTGTTTTAAATGTAGTATAATAATAAACTGTTTTTCTGGCTCTACGTCACACAAACTTGGCTTTACTAAAATCAGTGCTGTGGGTACTCTTTAGCTTACACTGAGTGGGGATCAATTTCCAATACAGCAGTACAATAGAAACAGAAACCTTATTTTATGCTTATATAAAGTCACTCTTTTGTTTAATTACCACTGGTTCGAAAAGAAACCTCTGTCCTGGGAAGAACTAGCAAGTAACCCAGCGGGACTTTTAAAAAAATAACAGCTTACAATCATGTATGTTACACAATTAACCACACCAAACAAATTAGAAATAGCTTGGTAGCGATCACCTCATTCCCAGGGGTTATAATCATCCATAAATTCCTTAATTTTATAATAATTTTTTATACAAACTTGGTTTAATAAAGTTTTTGAAATTTGAGTAGATCAAATTTTGTATATTTTCTGGGATTTTGTTGTAGAAGTGTATATGTCACCCCAAGAATGAATTACTGACTGCGGAGTTGAGTAACTGGTACTACTTGCTTGGTAAGCTTGTCTGTTCCTAGTATTTACAGAATCAATATCACTTATTTTTGTGTATGTACATTACATTTTCATAAATGTATTGAGAGACCAAAGATAATATATTAATTTCCTTACATTTTTATCGGAGCGACTCTTTAGGTTTTAAATCATAGATTGCTCTTATAGCCCTCTTCTGTAAAACAAATATAATTTCAGTGTCAGTCGCATGCCCCCATAGCAAAATACCATACACCATTATGCTATGAAATAGCTAAAGTAAACAAGTCTAGCTGTTTCAACACTGGTAGGATTTCTAATCTTTTTTACAGCATATGCTGCAGAACTAAGTCTGCTTGCTAATTGTGATATATGGAAGCTCCATTGAAGCTTCGTGTCTAGTGTTATTCCAAGAAAATTGGTGGTATCGACAAGACTCAGTTCCTCCCGATTTAATATTACATTATTATTTAAATGTTTCACATTTGGAGTCATGAATTTCATACATTTCGTTTTAGTGCCATTTAAGTTCAAGTTATTAACATTAAACCAATTTACTAATCTAGTTATAGCATTATTTACTTCATCATATTTTAATAATTGTCGTTTTAATTTGAAAATTAATGAAGTGTTATCAGCAAATAATACTATGTTATGGTTATGCCCTACGATGTAAAGTAAGTCATTAATATATACAAGAAACAGAAAGGGGCCGAGAATTGAGCCTTGAGGCACACGCAGTTGTACTATCGACCTGGAAGAGCTCATACTATTAATGACAAGTTTTGCATTCTGTTACTTAAAAATTAAATAATTTAAGAGCTTACTTCTTACACCATAGTGTTGTAGTTTCCTGACTAATGTTTCATGATGAACACACTCGAAGGCTTTGGATAGGTCACAGAATATACCCAAAGCATCCTGTGAATTCTCCCATGCATTGAAGATATATTTAATCAGCTCAACACCAGCATCAGTTGTCGAGCGACCCCTTGTGAAACCAAATTGATTTTTATGAAGTAAATTATTTACATTAAAAAAAATTACATTTGATCAAGAATAATTTTTTCAATAATTTTACTAAGTGTTGGCAGTATAGAAATTGTTCTAAAATTGGCGGGGTCTAATGTACTACCAGATTTCAATAAAGGTATTACTTTACTATGTTTTATTAAATCATGAAACACACCATATTCAATACTACTATTAAAAATTATAGCTAGTTGAGGCGCTATTACATGTATTATAGATGCAATAACTTTAACGGAAATCCCCCACAGATCTGCAGTTTTCTTAATATTAATAGTTTGAAAATATTTTACAATATCTTTTGATGATATTTCATGAAATGTAAAATTCTTTGTACACGTATTTACATTTTGTTTAAGCAATAATTCGGCGACAGCTGGAGAAGAATTCAGTGACTTAGTGGCTAAGATCGGAATATCAGTAAAATATTTCTCAAAAACTAATGCAACATCCTGATCCGATTCAGTTAATTTGTTGTTAACACTTAATCGGTAGTTTGAATTGTGAGAGTTGACCTTACCAGTTTCACTGTTAATTATACTCCACGTCATTTTAATTTTATAAGAAGCCGTCTTAATTTTATTGCTAAAATGTAAATACTTGGCTGTGGTGCACACTCTTTTAAATATTTCATTACATATTCCCTAAATTCGACGCTAGGATTATATGACCTTTCATGGTAAAGTTTATATAACCTTTGTCTGCTCTTATGGAATCCTACTGTCACAATATTTTAGAAGTAAAAATATTATCAAATTCATTGTAAATGAGCTTAAACAATGTTCCATACAAAATATTAGGATTATTTTGGTATGAAAGTGATGGAGGTTTCTTCACCATATTACTTCTAAACTTCTCCAAGCGACGTGCATTTACTGGAACAAACACAACTCTCTCATTTACTTGTTTTTTGTGAACATAAGGTAATGAAACTTAATTGTCCACAGTGATCAGAATTCAGGTTTTGAATTATACATTTATGCAACGGCTTAACATTGGTAAAAATGTTATGTGTTGCACTACTTTCAGTAATACTCGTTGGATCTAAAAATAAATTAAAAAGAACATATGATTTAAACAACAGATTTATTCTGTTTATTAAGTTTAACAAAAACTACCTCCATAATTTTTTGAAAAGTATAGTATATAGAACATGAGGGTCTGTAGACGCTCACAACAATGAAGTGCTCAAACTCAACACATACCATTTCTACAGTTCGCTCAACAGAGAAGCTCACAATATCTTTACGTTCTTTACATGTTGATAATTTACTAGCTAATGTTAAGGATTCACCTCTTAAAACTGTTTCTCTATTGAACGAACTGTACCACCTTGGGATTACTGAAGTTAAACATTAAGTTATAAGCTTTTAACCAATGTTCATTCAGTAATACATAAAATATGAATATTGTTGCTATTTAAGAACAATTCAATTTCTAGCTCTTCGTTTATCATGCCTTGTATATTCTGATGCACCAGGTGTAAACAATTCAGAGTCATGCAGTTAGGGATTTGTAAGCGACATTCTAAATTATTTAAATTATTATAACTGCTAGAGATTGCCTCATTTTATAATTTAAATTACTTGAAACTGATTCCAAATTACTTACATATTAAGTCATTATACTGCTCAATAGAAGCAGATGTCTGTGTAGCCATGTGCTTGACTGAGTTAATATATAAACAATAAGATAGCAAATTTGCTAACTATCTTAAATTATATTTGGATAGATAATACCTATCTCTAGTCAAAAATGTCTATTAAATTGATTCTATTATTATAATTACAACAATTAAATGTCAGGTTTATATTATTATTACATAAAAAGTTATTTATTCTTAAATTTAAATCATATCTTATTTTATTTTCCTGTGGCCAACCCTGTATGTAAGGCAATGTAAACAAGATAATTTTATGTATATTTAAAGTATTGAGATAATCAATATATTTTATAATTGAGTTTTGTTTACATTGCCTCTTCCACCCACCACCCACCAACAAGAATTATTAATGTGCTATTAGGGCAAAACTTACTAGTTAAAACTTAATTTATTATATGACTAAAGGATGCTCCAGGCATGCAATAATTACTAACCAGATGTCCTTTTAAACAGTTATTTAACATCATGCCCAAATTTTTGCCTATGTCATCACAATACATAATAACTTTATTTTTTTTATTTTTTAAATTACTTTTTATGTTAATATTCTTTGTCTTGGTCATAGAGTGTAGGTGAAAATAATGAGTCTTTTATAAATAATAATTAAATAAATAACATAGACACGATGGGGTTGTTATAAATTAATTTGCTTAATTCAACTAATACTACTAACTAATATGCTTAAGTCAACTTACTTAGCGGCCAGCCTCCGCAGAGTCTACTTCACCTGAGGATGCCTCGTGTAGAGGCGAATCACGTGTCGTATTTTCGAGAGTGGTGTGTCCTGCCTAGTGTGGTGGTGCTGAGGATGGTAGTGCTGGGATTGACGGCGACGGGTATGGTGCGCGATTGAGGGAGGGTGGGAGGTTGAGGTGAGAACAGTATTCCATGTGAGGCCGGATTTGCGCTTTGTAAAGTTGCAGGCGATGTGCCGGCATGAAATGCTGTCTCTCTCTGCTGAGCACGCCAAGCTTATTAGAGGCCAATTTGGCCTGCCCTTCCAAGTGACCACGAAACTGTACATTATTCGATATGTCGACGCCGAGGATTTCGATGCTAGCTGAGGCAGCAAGGGGAGTGCCTTAAAACTGAGTAGATACGACAAAGGGGTTCTTTTTAGCGGTAAACGCGCTAACTTGTGTCTTCTGGGGATTGAACTGAACCAGATTTAGTTGTCCCCCAATCCGAGACTTTGTTCAGCAAAGACTCTACTTCAAACACAAGTTTGTCCTGGTTCTCGGCGACGTTTTCCCAAAAATATTGACACAAGGCATATATTATATATATAAGGCATTATATTATATTATATAAGGCATTACCAGTGCTGCAGTCTGCATAGCAATGAATCTGTTCAGTTTGCAACATATCATTGATATGCAGGAGAAACAGCGTTGGTGATAGCATGCAACCTTGTGGAACATCAGCGTTGATAGGCTTGAAATCAGAGCATGCACCGTCTACTACGACCTTGATGCTCCGATCAGAAAGGAAACTGGTGATCCATTTGCACAAATTCTCGGGAAGCCCATAGGAAGGAAGCTTCGAAAGAAGCGCTTTGTGCCAGACCCGATCGAAGGCCTTCGCTATGTTCAAACTAACGGCCAATGTCTCCCCCTTGGACTCTACTGCCTCCGCCCATCTATGAGTCAGGTAGACCAGAAGATCACCAGCTGATCGATCCCGACGAAAACCGTACTGGTGGTCACGAATCAGCTGGTGATCCCCAAGGTACCTCATGAGCTGGCAGTTTATAATGGCTTCCATTATTTTGGAGAACAAGGAGGTGATGGCGATAGGCCTGTAGTTGGACGGGTCTGAGCGGTCGTCTTTTTTAGGAATCGGGTGGACCAAAGCTGTCTTCCATGAATTCGGGACTACGCCTTGGAGTAGGAGTACTGGAAAAGACGCGTTAAAACCGGTGCCAACTTCGGAGCACACGTCTTCAGCACAATGAGAGGGACTCCATCAGACCCACTCGACTTGCTGACGTCCAGGGAGAAGAGTGCTTTACGAACCGAGCGCTGTGTAAATCGCACATACGGCATGGAGCACTCACACTGCGGAATGGTCGGCGGTGTGTTTCCCCCGTCATCTAGAGTCGAGTTGGACGCAAAGAGAGAGCTTAAAAAATCGGCTTTCTTCTTTGCGGCATGGGCCAGTAAGTCGTCCTCTCTGTGCCTCTGCACTCTGTGAGATGGAAGAGATGGCTGACAGAAGTTCCGTTGAACAGCCTTGGTGAGAGACCATAATACACGGGTTCCCAAAGGAAGGCGAACTAGCTTCTCGCCAATTCTGCCGATGTGCTCAGACCTTGCCTTGGCAATGACGTTTTCGAAGGACCTGGAGGCGGAATTATACTTCTTATTAAGCGCGCTGGTGTTTACATCCAGAGACGTTGATGCGTCAGCCCAGGCCCGGTAGCACTCCTGCTTATAGCGTGATGCTATTTTACAGGAGCGACGAAACCATGGCTGGAATCTGCCTCCCATGGGCACCACAGAGGATGGAATAAAAAGTTCCATACCCTAAAGTACCACATCAACAACAGAATTGGCAACAACGCTGGGATCTTCCGGTGAGAAGCAAACCGGCCCCCAAGGGTAGGATGCAAAAATGACCGCATTCCGTCCCAATCGGCCGACCTATAGTGCCAAACACGGCGGCAAGCTGCAGAACGCAACTGCGATGGGAGCGTGAGTGGCACCGTACTCCGGGTCAGACAATGGTCCGAAGAGCCCAGAGGAGCATCGACGGAGACTTGATATCCGTCCGGATGAGAGGTCAGCAGAAGGTCCAACAGGGAAGGTACATGATCCTCCACATCTGGGATCCGCGTAGGCGAAGTAACCAGTTGTGTTAGACCATATGCCAAGGCAAAGTCATAGACATCTACCCGCATGATCGTTTAAATGGGAACCAAGCCATTCAGCATGGTGGGCGTTAAAATCACCAAGTATCACGATCTCTGCGGATGGGACCAGTTGTAGCACGGAGTCTGCAGCCATTTGGACGTGGTCGATGAGTTGGTCTGTGTCGGCATTACCGCTATGGGACCTATAGAGGCACCCGTAAACGCGGGGATGGTCGTCGCTGTCTACGCGCAGCCATAGGATGGATAGGTCCGTACCTTCAAGACTGCCGTCGAAAACAGATGTTCTCTGACGTATACGCAAACTTCAGCCCGGGGCACAAAGGAGTGATCTAATTTGTACCCCGGGTAGAAGAGATATGAAGTATCAGCTGGAGAGGACACCTGTGTCCCGGTTAAAAAGGGCAAGGCCGGCTTCGCCGTCTCTAGATGGTAATGGACAGCGTTAAGGTTGGAATGAAATTCCCTGATGATGCGAAAATTCACGGATAGCGTGACAGGGGTCGCCTTGGTCTTATTGCTCCGCTTGCCCCGAGCAGTATTAGTCGCGAGCGGAATTTCGAAATTTTAATGGATGGGTTGGGGTGAAGAGGCTTGGTGATGAAAGTATAATTGAGAAATGGTGAAAGCCTCACCATATGTGTGGAAAAGAATATTTTTGTGACTAACACTGTCTTTCGTCATAAGAATATTCACATGTATACATGGGAGAGAGGTGATAGATTTCATAATTGTGGATGAAAGAACGAGGAGCGCAGTGGTAGATACAATAATTTACCGGGAGTCCAACATAGAGACAGATAATTACTTGGTCTTATGCCGAAATGCATTTTTACTTTCCGCGAGTTTTGATTCTCAATCGTAATCGCACTCAAACAAGTTCAAGTCAAGTCCGGAACTTTTGGAGCTTTGTATAAATTAATTAGAATTTTTCTACAATGAGACTCTTTAAAATTTTTCATTTTTTTCATTTAAAATTTGCATTTTTACGATTCGAAGATATTTATAATTTATGTATTAAATGACAGTAGGTTTATATTAATAATAACCTTCACAATTTTTTTATCAGTTTTGTGCTTCATTTTTCAGTAAACATGCAGTTGAAGAAGTTCGACGTACAGGCAAGATCTGTGTTCTTGATATTGAAATGGAAGGAGTTAAACAAGTAAAATGCACGGATTTGGATCCACTTTTAGTGTTTGTAATGCCCCCATCAATTGGAGAACTAGAAAGACGACTTCGTCGGCGTAACACGGAACATGAGGAAGCTTTAAGAAAGAGATTGGAAACTGCGAAACGGGAAATTGAATTTGGTATGTAAAATTATTTGAATTTGTAATGTAACATTGAACACCGTGTGATGGCGGGGAATGAGATTCGACAAAGGGAAACTAAAACACGAGATGGGCAGCAACATCTGTATTATCATGCTGTAGTTGCAAACCCACCTACCAAACATTGCAACTATAGCATATATCGCCCTCTATGACGCAATATGCTAAAGGCCTATGTGCAGATTTTATTGTTGTCACCTTTAAGAACATACCATGGAATGCAATACAGCTTGTTGTTTTAGTGGACTTTTGAATTTGTACTAATCCTTATGAAACAGCATTGGCTCTCAGTTTGCCTGACGAGGATAGCAGTCTTGTTTTTCTTGGTTAATTACAGGCATAATGAATACATAGGCTGCACTAAAAGTATCGGGAATGGAATATTTCCACTGTTCCTGTCATATTAAAATATTTTTAATTGTAAACTCCTTGGTTTTAAAAATCAAATACCATTTATTTATCTAAAAAAAGATTCTCGGTCTTGTCACAAGGTTTTGTCAAACTTGTTTAGTCGTTGAGGAAATGGAATTTACTCGAGAAAATTCAAGAGCGATGATTTATTATGACTTTCGAAGTGGTTTAACACAAAAACCGGATTGACCGGATGATTTCTGCATTTGGTGATGAAGCCCCATCCAAAACCACAATTTATCGCTGGTTTGCTGAATTTCAACGTGGACGTGTCAAGCTCAGTGATGATCCCCGTCAAGGTCGTCTAAAAACTGCAGTCACCCAAGAAAACGTTGATGCTGTTCGTAAGCTGATTGAGGAAGATCGACATGTAACATACCGCGAAATTCAGGCAACTTTAGACATTGGCATGAGTCAAATACAAATAATCTTGCATGAACAATTAGGTGTAAAAAAGTTGTTTTCCCGATGGATACCGCATTCGCTCTGTGAAAAGCAACAAGCGGCTCGCGTTACTTGGTGCGTCAGAACTCTCGAAAGATTCCACGCAGGATCCTCAAATGCTGTAACAACATCGTATCAGGTGACGAATCCTGGATATACGCGTACGAACTCGAAACAAAAAACCAGTCACGAGTTTGGGTATTCGAAAATGAGTTAAAGCCAACAAAAATTGTTCGTTCACGGAGTGTTGCAAAAAAAATGGTGGCCACGTTTGTCTCCAAAACCGGCCATGTTACGACTATTCCTCTTGAGGGAAAAAGAACGGTTAATGCGGTATGGTATGCTAGCATTTGTTTGCCACAGGTCGTTTCTGAACTCCGTAAAGAAAACTGCAACCGCCGCATCATCCTCCATCACGACAATGCGAGTTCTCACACCGCACACAGAACAAAAGAGTTTTTAGAGCAAGAAACCATAGAATTATTAGACCATCCGCCGTACAGCCCCGACCTAAGCCCTAATGATTTCTATACTTTCCCTAAAATAAAGAATAAATTGCGTGGACAGAGATTTTCATCACCTGAAGAAGCTGTGGACGCCTACAAAACGGCCATTTTGGAGACCCCAACTTCCGAATGGAATGGTTGCTTCAATGATTGGTTCCATCGTATGGAAAAATGTGTCAAATTTCGCGGAGAATACTTCGAAAAGCACAAGAGAATACATTTTTAAATAGTAATGTTGTGTCACTTCCTTGATTCCCGAAATTTTCAGTGCCGCCCTCGTATTAGGGCTTTAATTCTTCTAAACACTGCAACACCAGCGAAATAAATAGCAGGCCTTTTAAAAATGAGTAAGCGTGTTTCTTTAAGCATAGATTTAATTTTTACATAATAGATATATGCGCAAATGTGCCGTGTTAAAAGTGATAAATATTGATTGCGGGGGTATAAGTCACTTAAGCAGATCATCATTGTGCGTATAATAGCGTTATTATTGCGAATTCTAACATCGAATAACAGGATTTCTTCATCAAATATTGAATGTTTTTGTATAAAAGACATAATGCAAACAAACTAAAAACTATGGAAGACGTATTACGCTCAAAAATGGCACCACGCAAACGATAATCAAGTGAGTGGGGCTGAAAAACTACAATTAACGCGCCAGTTACTCAAACGCGCGTTTTGTGTAACTGATGTGCTCCTCATGTGGTGGGACCACATGAGGAGCACCAGCTTGTAAATTTGATCAAGATCTGACCAGTAGTTTTTGAGTTATCCTTAATAATGCGTATTTGATTGACTTCGACTACAATATTACATTGAAACTTAATAAATACTATATAATTAATAAAAATTTAAAAGCATTTATGAAATTGTGGCAAGTCGGGTTATTGTCCCTAAAATTGTATGATCTCATTTGGACGAGAAAGTTTTCGATTGCATCGGAATTTATACAGCGTGCCCCAGAAAGAATGTGGATAATCCTGGAGCGCTAGTACAGGTATCAGGCGCTCAAATAAAAATGCAAAAAAAAAAAGAATATATTTTCCAAGTGGTGCCAAAAATATGAAGGTTTTAAAAAATATGTTTTTATTCACCTTATTGTACTTTCATGTACACCACTGCCGCAAATTAATGAAATTCGTTGCGTTTTTGGTGTTCTCTTATTCCTTACAGACTATTAGAAATGTAAATGTATGTTTCCCAATAGGTTTGCTGGAAGAGAACTCTTATTAGGGTTAAGCTCGCCTTTGTACATTTATTTGAATATTTAATAATTGTTACCAACTTTAGAGTGTGTACAATAAAGAATAAAGAATAGTAAAGAGTATGAGTATCTATTGCACTTTTTGCAAAAAAAAAATTCAATATTTAGCATGAAATTTTATAAAAAATTAATTTTGACAATAGTTTGAGTGCCATTCGTAAAAAAAGTATGAAGACCTCTAACGGCAGTGGTGTAGATGGAAAGTACAATTTAACGCACTACTTTTATATATCAAAATCCACTTCAAGCCATTATACGGGAGCAGCAATCCGCCGCCGGTCAAGTTCCCGCCAAAACAAGTATTTACTTATTTTTATTTCAATACCAGCAGCATAGATACATTTTACTTAGCTATTGTAAGGTGTTCATTTGCGTATCGACGCTGGAAAGGAAAAAATTACTAAGCGACACTTTGGTCGATATTGAGTTATATATATCATTGGAATCAGCTTTTTTTTCTGCGTCGATTGGTCCTACTTTCGTGCTTCTACGATGAATTTAATGTCGTTTAGTTATTTTAAAATTTGAGGATTTTTTGAAGTTTTCGGCGACCAACCGACGATAATTTTCGTCATTTAAAAAAATATTGCGTTTAGGACAATTTTCAGTTTACCGTGTTTCTACTTAGTAAATTTATCCTGTTTCTGATATAAATTATTCTGGTTTTAAGTTACTTTTTCCTGAACTTATGAAAAATTAAAAATTTATTTGAATGTCTTTTCCTACGTAAAAATTTTATTTTTTTGTAACCTCTTACCCTTTTACCTGTCCTTAATATTATCTATTTGTCATTTAGATATTTTATACTAGGTCTGCTTAACAAAAAAGATGTCGTTTAGTGATATTTTTCCTTCCTGTAATTTTGTCGCTTAGATGAATGTGACCTGCCGTTTTTAAAATATTTTGGCGTTAAGATATCTCTTCCAGAAATATTTATTTAATAAAACGTCAGTTGAGCTTTCCGCGTTGATCTTGAATTGTCGTGTAACTAGGTTGTGATTTAATATTGAAGTGGTCGTTAGGAACAAAAAATTGAATCACCGTGTTACAAGCTGGCGCTTGGTGCATAAGTGTGTGACCGCGCGTCCCAATGACTCGCCGGTTGGTCTATAAAAGCGGTAACTATTTTCATTTAAGTATTAGATAATATTCTATAGTTGGGTGCTAATGTTTGACTTACTCACATTTTACAACTGCGAAAAGACCTGCGTTTTTCGAAATTAATAGACCTAGCTTTAATTAATGCAGGTATTAGTACCAATTACCTCGTTAGAAGATAATATACCAAGGATTAGTTAATGTAATTAACTTTTATTTTGATGATAACATAATTTTGTTTTTCTTTGCAAGACTCCTTACCCATACAAAATGTTTCTGAAGATTATAATGTCGTCTCATTCTAAGAAAAATATTTGATTATTTTGAAGTATTTCAAAGTTGTTTCTCGTCGGATGATTCCAATGTTGTTGCTGATTTTGTTGCTAATATGGAACTTCGGGGAATGGACCTTTTTATTCCATCACCTGTAGTGCCCCCTCGGAGGTAGATCCCAGCTATGAATTGATAGCTCATTTAAAATTGCATCTTCCCATAAGCAGGAGTGCTACTGGGCCTGGACTTACGCGTCGGTGTCACACCAAACACCAAGAAGAAAAGAAATATAATAAAATTAAGAAAGTTCCGCTTCTAGCTCCTACAAAAGAGTCATATGCAAAGCAGTGCACTGATTCATGCGTAAATCTGCAGAATTGGCGAGATATTAGTCTCGTCTCGTAGAGAATTCTAGTCTCTCGCCAAGGCTGTCCAACGGAACTTCTGTCAGCCATGTCTTTCATCTCTGCATAGTGAAAACAACTCACTGGTCCATGCCGCAAAGGAGAAAGCCGATCTGTTAGGCTCTCTTTTTGCATCCAACTAGACTCTCGGTGACGGGAGGAACACACTGCTGACCATTCTGCAGTGAGAGTGCTCAGTGCGCAAAGCACTCATCTCCCTGAATGTTAACAAGTCGGGTAAAGCTGATGAAGTTCTTCATATTGTGCTGAAAATATGTCCTAGCTTTAGTGCACCCGATACATAAAATAGCGACGGTTCAGCTAACCATTATAAACTGCCAGCTGATTACGTACCTTGAGGTCCACCAGCTCATTAGTAACCACCATTACTGATTTCGCCGCGGTCACTCAGCTGGTGATCGTCTAGTGTACCTGAACCCCAAGATGATGGATGCAGTAGAGACCAAGAAGAAGACCTTGGCCGTTAGTTTTGACATATCAAAGGCCTTCGATCAAGTTTGCCACAAAGTGCTGCTTGCGAAGCTTTCTTCCTATTTGGTTCCCAAGAAATTGTGCAATTGGATCACCAGTTTTCTTGCATGCTACGACTGCAAGCCCATTTATGGTAGAGTTCCACAAGGCTGCGTGCTAACACCTCCACTGTTTATGTTGAATATCAATTATATGTTTCAAACCAGTAACGTGTACGGATGACAGCACAGGTGATGTATTTAAATCGGCCGTACCAATGTTTCTCGAGAACATGTTGTCGAGTACCGGAACAAACTTGTGCCTGAAGTCAAATCTTTGTTAAATAAAGTCTCGGATTGGTCTCTGAAGGCATAGGTGAACACCCAATGTTCACCGCTAAAAAGAACCCCTTTGTTGTATTCCTTCAATTTCAGGACTTCTTCATTCTCGGCGTCCATTTATCGAATGATATACAGTTCCGCGGTCACTTGGAAGGGAAGGCAGAATTGGCTTCTAAAAAGTCTTAGCGTGCTCAGCAGAGTGGAACAGTATTTCATGTCGGCACACCGCTTGTAACTTTACAAGACGCAGGGTTGGCATCACATGGAATACTGTTCTCATCTCCAGGCTGTGACACCTCATTGCCAGCTCATTCCACTTGATCACATCCAGCAAAGTGCGTCTCGAATAGTTGATTATCAAGTTCTTTCCGATCAGCTCGATTCATTGGCGCTGCGAAGAGACTTTTTAGAATTATTTGGATTAATTCCAGCCACCAAATTTCACCAACGCACATCCTGACAAAACTCACAATACCATCCTTACCATCTGAATGCTTGGGGTCCATCACTATGCGATTTACTTGGAGTTTCTTTTCTTGCCACAACTTTATGTGCAATTGTTTACAACCGGTGGTTTTCCCGAACCAATATGACTGACTTATAAGAAACGAGCTTACTCCTCTTTAAAATGTCGGCCTTCAATTCCCCTGGTGTTATGAATGCTCGTGCGTGGCGGTTGACACTAACCATTAGGCGAGCCGCATGCACGTTTGTCCTCTCTTCTATGTAAAAAAAAGTTTATAGTTCGTTAAATAATTCTAAGTAATTAGCGTTACAATGTACTTGTGAATTCTTTTTATTTTTATAAAGCCGAAGGTCTCTGACGAAATTTGTATCTTGTGGAGGTACTTTTAATTTTATTTTAGAAGAGTTAATTCTTTTTAAAGTAATTTTAGTTCTTTCGGGAACGTGATTTTGAATCACGAAATTGAATATATATTTATTAAAAAAAATCATGTTTAATAAACAAATACTGGTGTTTTTTCCTTTTTAAACCTAAAATCCGCATTGAATTATTAGGGGCCAAACCTTACTTTAATTTGTTCTCTGGTAAAAATATCACAGACAGAAATTGATTAATCATGAAGTAGTAAGTAACTTTTACCAGATCATAGAAATGTTCTTTTTATTATATAGATATTTTTTCCATGCTCAAATTCTTCAAAACTGTCTGATTATGAATTTTTTTCGGGTTTTACTTCTAAAGTCAGTTGTCGGTAGGTCGATTTTTCCCGTTCGTGATCTTTTGATTTTTTTTACTAAGCGACACTAACTTCGGAAATGGTAAGCAAATCGGGAACTTACTTAAAGTAGGTAATAAAGTGTCCAAACAGCTTTTTAATCATGTAAGAATCATTACAATAGGGTAAATAGTACAATTAATATGAATTTTTTTCCAAAATTTCAAACTTTAATCAGCTCTCCTGTAAAGTTGCCTATATTATGTCGCTTGGTAATTTTTTCCTTTCCACCGTCGATATTATGGTAAATCTTTACAACATAGGTGTGGCCTATGTTCAGCTGCGGACTTTTAGATGCTAAAGATAATAATAGATATATAATATTACCTTTTGTACTTTTTTAAATTAACATTTATTTATCGACTCTGGTCTAATTATTATGTGTAGTGTCATAATTTATTTTAATTTGATTTTTTTCAGGTCAACATCCTGGGAATTTCCATGTTATCATTCTCAATGATAATTTGGATAAAGCATATTCAGAGCTTTGTGAATTTATTGCTAAGAATGTTCCAGATAAAGGAGAAGGTAAATTATTTGTTTTAACCATGTAGTGTCGGTGTAAGAATATCCACTACCCCATATTGTTCCGAGGGTGTCGAAGAGAAACAGAGGGAAAATGAAACAGGGATGGGCAACAATATCTTACTGATGATAACTCCAAATAATAAAAGAATACTTGCCAAGCAATGGCAAAATCCCCCCATGAGATAATCTATGTGGGAGGCCTATGTTCAGCAGTGGACTTTTGTAAGCTGTAATGGATGGAAATTATTTGTTCATACAAATTCTGCTTAAGTACAACTTATTTTTTTAGATTTTCATATTCTGCACACGGTTTAACTTAGTGCTCCATTAAAAATCATTCTTTAATACTTTCTGTTTTACTGACAATCTATATTAAATAGATTTAATCCAATAGCTATTAAAGTTACTGCAAAGCTAAATTCTAACCAGGCATCTCTTTAAATAGAGAAATGCTCATAATATTGCATGTCAGCACCCCTCCAGGGACACTTTTAAACACTTCTTCCAACATAATGATAGGTCTCTGCCTATGAAGTTGCCGTTCTGCAGTATTCGCCATTTCAAATCAAAATAATTTTTGTTTGGCTAATAATTCTAATTTCAAATTAATTTTATTTTAAAAACAAGGAATTCTTTTTCGTAAATTAGTCATTTGTTTATTGAGTATTAGCGTTATGTTTTCATCGCATTTGAATATATCGCCGCTTTGGTGGTGAAGAGAGTCAAGTCACAACTTTGTTTCAAATTGAGTTTAATACTCTAGCATAATCAAAAGAATACGATTTATCCGATGGTGAAGAGATCTATCTGCTAAATTATTTTATCTGTGTGATAGTTTTGAAGTTATGAATTAATTATTATTTTTTGTGTAGTAATCTTAAACGCTCATTATCTCAAAACTTGTTAAGTGTGGGTTGACTCTATTCACTACCAAACCGACGATATTTCGTCACCATTGGTACGTTAAAAATTCGAGTAATTATGGAAGATGAGTACCGTCGTAGCAGCAACACGACACAAGCGGCACGCAACTTCAACGACGTTTACTGAGCAAATACTACAAATCAACGCACCACCATGTTATTTGTTTGCCCGCTTCTGTTCTGGAAATATCGACCTGAAAAACGGTCGACCGAAAACTTTGATCAACAATGACGAATTAAACGCGATTGTATTGGAAGCTGATGATACTCAATATACGACTGAATTAGCACCAGCTTTCGACGTTAGCATCAAAACAATATTGGTCCATTTGCGCCAAATTAGCAAGGTAAAAAACCTTGACAAATGGGTGCCCTATGAACTCAATGATTGCCATTGCCAAGTACGCGACGAGACGTGCTTTGGACTGCACAACAGGCACACAAACGAAGGAATTTTGAACCGCATTGTTACCTGCTACGAAAACTGGATTCTGTTCGACAATCGCAAGAGCTCAGCAAGTTGGTTGGATCATGGTTCAGCACCTAAACAATGCCCTAAACGAAAACTTACCCCTAGAAACGTGATGGTCACTGTTTGGTGGTCTAGCGCCGGTATCATTAATCACAGCTTCCTACCAAACGGGATGAGCATTATTGCAGATGTGTACTGTGAAGAACTGAATACTGATGGAAGATTTCGCACGTCTCTAATCAGCTTCGGTCAATCGCTCGTCCCCGCTGCTCCTGCACGACAACGCACGGCCTCATACTGCACAACAGACGGTCTTCAACTTACAAGAGCTGGGGTTGGAAGCTCTCCGTCATCCGCCGTACTCACCAGATCTTGCACCTATAGACTTGCACTTTTTCCAGAATTTAGATAATTTATTGGCGGGAAAAAATTCAATACCCGAGAGGCAGTACAAAATCCCTTTAAAGAATTATATATTAATAAAAAAAAGGACGGGAGTCCAGCTGATTTCTTGAAAATAAATTTATTCTTAACAATAAACTGCCACTGCGGTGGCAAAAGATACATCGATTGCATGGGTGATTACTTTGATTAATAGAAATAGAAAATATAGAAAAAAAAAATACATTAACTTATTTCATAAAAAATGGCAATTTCATAGGTAAAGTTCTAATATGTTAACTTTTTAATGTGTAATGATTATTATTTTTAATTACTTCATGAGAAACTTAGTCTTTAGCAGTTAATTTCCGAAAGACTAATACGTCGCTCCGTCGCACTCTTGGACCTTTTATGTATTTTTAGCATTCAGTCAAAACCATAATTGTTGTAGCATGCAAACATAATGCACGTAAATTTGACTAAATTAGTTCAAATTAAATTTGAATCAAATACTCACTAATTTAGTAGCACGGATGGATAGCTGAACACCATTGAAATTGATACATAGCACTTATTACTTCTATGTATTATTCATATATGTATTTTAATGCATCTTTTTTGCATGATATGCATGCACGTAAATTTACTTTATTGCACTTCAATGATAGTGTGTAATCAATCTTTTAAAAATGTATCCAATCATATGCGAAGTGAGAGTGCAAACTCCCATCACTTATGTACTTTTTAGCTTTTATGTAAAATTATGTTGTATGCCGCTGTACGGTTACTTTACTCATGTCCGCTAAGTACATTTCAACAGACGCAGAAATAATGCTCAGTCTTTACTTCTTTATTTTAACAGTCATTAAAATTCCACTACTGGAAGCACGCGTGATTTTTAGATGTATATGTGTGCGTGTTTACGTGTTCATATAAGACGTTGTTTTCGGCGTCACTGGAAAAGTACGCCGAGTTCCCTTTATCTCTCTATCTACTTTACTTTGTTGGTATGAAATTGTGAATAACATTATTTTCTTGTGTTTGACTGAGTGACAATTAACCCTACTAAAAATTTATTGCAGAACCAAATGGCACAAATGAAAACTGAAAACTATGGAAGTTGAATAATTACCTCTGCCAGTTACATCCAGGATATATTTTTCTTAGATATGTGTATATGTGATTTTAGATATTAGTTAATATATTTCGCTATTTTTAAAAGCATCGATGTTATAGCTCTACAAAGCTGTTAGTGTGTAAAGGCTACGTTTGAAACGCATTTACGGAAATCTAAGATAATATTTAACGTTGTAAGGTACTCATAAAATGCAAAAATTTCTAGCATTTATATCATTTAATACAACACACTGTAGCAAAGTGGTTTAAAAAAAACTATTGTCAATATTTCATACACATCTCATGCATCACACATCAGTATGAGTGTATGAGTTCAATTTACACCACTTAAAATGCTAAAGAAAAATGCTAGCAATTTGTAGTTGCATGTACAATAATTTATTTTGTATCTATAATACGCGCATGGAGCAATATGTATTAATATTTATTGGCATATGTTTGCCAATTGTAGGATCTAGGTTTATTAAGTGCAATAAAATAACTTTGGTTTTTGTTAGTCAGACGAAATGTAAAGAGAATGTTTAATAAATTTAAGTTATCTGCGATATAAGTTCTGTTAAATATGGAGGTAAAAGAATTTACGTCAAACAAGTTTGGATATTACATAGGAGTTTCATTCCAACACATCACAACATTGTACAAACTATACTACTATTGTAACAAAAAACTTGAAGCTTGAGAGGATTGTAAAGTGCCGATACGCAGCGCAAGTAGGTTTTTTTCAAAAATGCTATCTGTTTCAAACCGCTCGCTCCGTTTCGTCGTGTCGTGTGATAAAAAAGTTTCAAGGCTTGGAAGCAATTTCCTTTTTGAAATATTTATTCTTTTGGGCGATAAAGTTTTCATCCCCTAAACCTTTACGAAATGAGACAATTTTGGTTTCATTAGATTCAGTACATCTTAATCTAGTTTTGTGGATTCTTCTTTACTAATTTAGTTTAGTTTGATTAAAACAAGCAGTGAAATTAAAAATTTTGTACAATCGACTTCAATATAAATTATTAAGTGTAACTAGAAAACTACTGGTCAGACCTTGATCAAATTAATGTCGGACCACATGAGAAGCATCAGTTTTCAAATAAAAAAAATAATCATCAAAATAGGTTCACCTTGAAAAAAGGTATCAGGTAACACACATAAAAAATACAGTCGAATTGACAACCTCCTCCGCTTATGAAGTCCGTTAAGAAATAAAAACGCTCCTGGAAATTTTTAAGTTAAAAAAAGGGATATTTACATGCTAATAACTTATATCTCTTATATGTACGCATTAGTTTTTTATAATCAGAACGTACGGATTTTAGTTTTTCATTATGTCTACCACATTTCCAAAAACTATGAAAACTAGATAATGTTTACCGGGGAAAAAAGATATCGCCTTTTATATGAAGATTTCCAGCTTCACAATCCTCTTAAGACCGGTATTCGGAGACAATCTCGAGCTCAAACATCACAATGTCAAAATTTTAATTTACACCATACTATACACATATTTGACATTGTAGTTTGAGTTTAAACTCAAGATTGTCTCTAAATACCGGCTTTAGTCTTAACCTATGAACTATTAAATTAAGAATAGCGTCTACATGTTTGGCACTATCACGTGTATATTAAGAGTTTAGAGTTTTAATATTGATAAGTATGATACCATTACAAATCCATTAACACCATAAAGACTTGAAAGCAAACATAATATAAAACGCATTTTACTGATTTCATCGCGTTTAATTCTCGACTTGAATCCATCCGCAACTTTACCGCTTCTTTTTGTTTAAAGATAATGTAAATAATATTTAGTGTTTGGAGACTTCGACCTAGACATTATAAAAAGTAAATTAATGAACTTGTGACGAGTGTTGAGCTCATAAAGATTCGATTCAAATTACGATGAAATAATAACAAAATGAACCAAAAAAAATATTCTGAAATATAGTGTTGGGTTTATTATAGTACTTCAACATTTTCATAATGATTTAAATATAGAAGATCATAAATTATTATTTGATTCAATTTTATGAGGGCGACATGATTTTTTAAATCAAACCTTCAATTAATAAATAACTAAAAATCCTTGACATTGCGAATAGTCAATGCTCCAAGAAACCGGCATCTCATCTGTGATTGTGTTTGGGATCTCTTCCACTATTACATCAGATTTGATAGATCAAATCTCAAAATATCACCAACTTCTGCCGAGGATGATTTGAAATTCAATCCATATTTAAAAACACATAATATATGTTATTAGTGCAGTTAATTGGATACTATTAACATATTTTTATTATAATTAGATCCAAATATAAGTATACCCCTACAAACCATTAAGACATTGTAGTATTTTTGTGTAGAACGAATCATATGAGCTGAAATATTAAGATGATCTTAGTTCCTCTTTAACAGCTAAAAAGGTGCAAAGTGTTGATACGCCGGGTATTTAAATAAGGTGAAATTAAACGCAATGAAATTTGTTTATTTAGTTTTATTTAATTAATGACACAATTTGATTAAAACATTTTAATATTTTCTTGTAATTAAAATGTTGTAATATTGTAATGGTGATCCAAATAATAAAAACAAAATTGGGACATACATCATGAATAAAGAAACTGCAGGGCAGGATATTGCATAATATGATGAAACAAATAATTTGTAAATCAATCTTATTAAATCTAATTACCATTGCAATTCTTTGTCAATATTTTTAACAAAAATGATCCCGAAAACTAATTTAAAAATTTACATTCTTATATATAATTTAAATGGTTAAGTGTGCCAAAGTAAAGTTCAATATTTTTTTAATAAATAAATAAGGTCAAATAAAAATATATACAAATTTGATTTAAAGCTAATAATCAACTAAAAGTAAAATTAATAACTATTTTTATATAATTCTAGAATATACGCATAATATGAAGGTCAAATTTGTCTCTCCTTATTTTTTAAAAATAAACAATCTCACGCCTGTTATCTCAAGGGGTAGGCAGTGATTACTGAATACAGACATCCTTTTGGTACGATCCGTACATACCTTTCTATATACAGAGTCGTCGGTTTAGAGTACACTAAATTTGGGCCATCTTCAGTATATATAGACAGATTATATTATTAAGTGGCGAAGCTTGCGAAGTCACTTATTGATTTCACGATGTCTGTCCGTCTGTCCGTTCGTCTGTCCGTCTGTTCCACGATTATCTCGAGAACGGTTTCGAATTTTCAAATTCTGTTTTCAGCAATCGATTACTGATCACCCAGGCATCTGAACCTCCTACTTTGAACTTTTTTCCGTTAGAAACCGCTACAAAGCTGATTGCTTCGCCACTTTGCTATTTATTCTATCTGCAAACATAGAGCTTAAGCTCAGTGTAACGGATTTCTAAGTCGTAAATTGTATCTGCAACATCATTTAGCTTTGCCACTGTTTCTACCACGTCCAAACTACCGAAGCGTTTCTTCTTAATCATGGTCACAACACATTTTTGCAAACCACACTTTTCTCGTATAATACAATTTCTCACCTACCATACTTCTTATCGACTGGATTTTTACGGCATTAATTCTACTCTAATGCTTCTTCTTAAACTTTCACTACGATACATTAGGGTAGGTACTAACACAGCATTGTGAATTGCAATATTATGTGCTTTTTGTCACGTTCTGACTTCCTACAATAGAGTGCAGGATTTACTGTGTACTCTTCGTTCTATATCCTAAGACAAACTCATCCAACCTGCTCAAACTTCTCTGCTTATTCCACATATCGTTTTACTTTCTTCTCTTTCAAAAATCGTCACTTTCATTCCACTTTATTTTAATAACATGTTAATTAATATAACCGCCATCGACGCAAATATGACTTGATGGTCAACGTACAAGAGGCATTTGACGGTTAACTCTCCCATCCTCAACCCTCATTCATCAACTTTTATAGTTTTCAAACATTTGTCCATATAAATAAATTTAATAGCAGTGGGGAAGCTACATTATCCTGTCTGACTTCTTTACGGATGCCAAACCGCTCATGAGTAGACATCGTTAATCTCACTCAAGCACGAGATTTTATAGCCTGTATCAGCGCTCAAAGTAAACTACGCTAGCGTTTGCTATAAAGCAACTCTGTCCACTTGTAACTAAATCGTCAATAATTTTAAGAAATTGTACTTTACTAACAAAATTGATTTTTCCTCTTATGTCTTCATCATGTATCTTTGTAAAAATTAATGTACGTGAGGCGGCTGTTACCTACTTGTGTAAAGTAAGTACTTGTGAATCAATTTTAATTATTATATTTATATTGTATAGGCACTGACCTCTATTATACCAGTGTGCCTAGTGCGAGATTTTGTTTATTTACGCGTTCGATATCGAGAACGTTAAAGCTGGCTTTTCACTATGGGATATAATATATATTATATCCCGAAATATAAATTATATCCCGTGATTGGCTTTCACACTGTGAGATATATCTTTTAACCAGTGTGCATTCGTCATTGGTCATTGGATTACCCCCCTTTATCCCGTACACCGTCTGCGGGGGCACGGAACGGTGTGCGGGGTACAGGGGGAGAAATATAAAATGAAAATATCGCTCGGCCGATCGAAAAAATATTTATAGCTTGAGATGTAATATATATTATAGCACTGTGTAAACGGTTCCATATAAAATGTATGGTGAGCGATATTAATTTATATCTCGAGATGTAATATATATTATATTATATCCCGTAGTGAAAAGCGGGCTTAACTACGATTTGTATAGAATAAAATCAGCGCCAACTAGTGGCAATAATCGGAATCACAATTCATTATTAGCTATTTGTTTATGTTTCGTAATTTGATCAAGGTTTCGTCAGTTTGTGTTAGTATTATGAGATTGAGAATTAGCCATTTTATTTTAATGTTAATTATTGAAAGTATTAAATTGAAAGCAAAAAACATGAAGGTGTTTCATTCTAATATAATTTTATGTTGACATTTATGGAGCAGTAAATGTACTTTAGTTACTTAGTGTTAAGTTAACTTACGATACTTACTACTGACTTAATTATTAAATATTGATGTTAGGAACTTGGATTTATCAAACGCTATTTACACAAAAACTTGAATACTTTCTTGGAAAAGGCGATATCTATCCTTCAATTACCTACCTGTCATTGGGGTGTAACAACGGACTAAAATATGCACAAGCTCTTGCTTCAGCACTGGCTTTATAATAGTAGTCTATTATTATTAGTTATTAATGTCTTTGTGGCTGCAAACATCCTCCTAACGAAAAAAAAAACGGCCTGCCTAAATTATATATCGTTCTTACAAAATGAAATAAAATTAACTCTTCAACAATTATTCTCACTTTTCTATCTCACTGTAAAAATTTAGGTGAAAACTTTTTCGATATCGACCGCGTAAAATTTTACGTCTCGAATGATCGGAATTGCCGCTCCACCAATCACGTGCGTTAACGTTCTCACTGACGAATGAGAGTCAATGCTCGATGGTGATTCCGATTATTGCCACTAGTTGGCGTTGATTTTATTCCATACAAATTGTAGTTAACTTTCTCGTTATCGAGCGCGTTAAACAACATCTCGCACTAGGCACACAGTACGCTGAACTGGCTTTACCATTTTGACGCTGGTAGAAGAAGTGAGCGTCCACGGAACGAATAATAGAGATAGGACAGTGTGACAAAATATATCAATAAATATTCTATACTCAGGCCCACCATTCTATTTATGTGTCCATTTTATTACAACGCCATACAATAAATAAATGTATCAATCAATATTTATGTCTTAGACACAAGCTTTATAACCTCAAATAAAAAAAATCAACGCTGCGTTAGTTTATCTACGTTTTTCTTCGTAACTATAGAACGAGTTTTGTTCTGGGTTTCACCGTTGGTTATTATACTTATATGGCCCATTCGAGAGGTTTAAAAAGGTCTAATGAGTAGGAAAAACTTGAGTAGGTAACTACAAAGTAAAAGAAACATAATTTTGTAAATAATTTATTGTTAACCATTCGTTTAGTCTTCGTATATAATAAGGTTGTGAAAATATTATGCCTATTTCAACAATATCTATAGGTACCATTGAAATTTTA
This sequence comes from Parnassius glacialis, assembly GCA_033319125.1. Classification (NCBI taxonomy): domain Eukaryota; kingdom Metazoa; phylum Arthropoda; class Insecta; order Lepidoptera; family Papilionidae; genus Parnassius; species Parnassius glacialis. Next base: position 32,478,610 of record JAVANC010000013.1, on the reverse strand, counting down.
CTTACTTTAAATTACGTTTAAGAATACCATACTACAAATCATTGACGTCATAATAAATTTGCTTCGGAGGCCAATGCACAAGTTTTATGCTTTTTAGTCACAGTTTTAGTCAGTTAAAAACCAGTAAATTAATATATATTTAATAATTATCTGTTGTTTTTGACTGTCATTTTTGTAAACAGATAAGTAGAAAAAAATATCGCTAAGTATTATCGACAAGGAACTCTTCAACTATTCAATTTTATTGTTTATCAAAAATAGATAATTTAAAGCCAAATATGTAAGTCATTACTTTTAACTCATTACATTTAATAAGATAAGTGACAGATTTTTAAAAGCCTATATTATCATATATAGTTTTATTTTTTTAATATAAACTGTAAATCCCCTTACTTTTGAAATGTTACCACACTTCCCTTCTGGTAACAAATTTTCCATTATCATTGTTATTCAAAATATTTTTTATTATGTTAGTAATATGCACACACTCTTTTTTACGTTTGAAACTTTAAAATACTCTTAGATGTTTTGATCAAAACAACGGCCATTTACAAATCATGTCGAATTCGGTTCCTGGTACACTCAATGCCTGCGCTTCAAATCGGCACAAACGTCCAACGTACTAGTATTTATAGAGGTCAGTTTGCCTAGTGGTCAAATTTAAATTTGTAGAAAGTAATTTTTGAATTTCACTCACTTTTCGTTAATCAATTCTAATGTGTAGTTCAGATAAAAATAACTTGTAAGCTTCTGAAGCCAGTGCCAAATCATAGTGTATTGAAGAGTTAAAGCCCCAATATTAGAAGCTAATAAATTTACAAGTAGATTATTTCTTATTTGAGTTCTGTAATTCAATATACTAGTTATCATAGAGTGAAATACATTTTTTTTTATTGACTGTATAAAGTTTTTACACCGCTGAAAAATATACTAGAAGTTTTTCTAAATATGATTCTACTAGTCTTTGTGAAACATTTCGGAAATCTTTGGGCTCCGTAAATCCTTCTTTAATTGTGAAAAAAGTCAGGTCCAAAGAGTGCGTGGCCTAGAGGTCAGTTATTTGGAAGAAAGAATGAGAGATATTTATTTGCAACAATTTAATTCCGTTCATCGATCGACCAGAATACTTCAACTTTTTGGATTATTTTCCTCGATGACTACAGTTTTAATGAAACTAGCTTTTACCGATTTTATCGCGTTTATTAACTTATTTTATATTCGCTACGTTTCCAGTACTTTACAGCACCCATGGTTAACCACGGCTACCATTCATTTAAAATAATTAATTTTTGGTCCGATCTATATAGAACGAGCTTATAGTATCTTGCAGTTGTATGATTGGGTTAGGATTTAATTTGATTAATTATAGGATTCCAACCAGAGAGTAGGAAATTTGGATATTTTTTTCTAATTCAATAGCCTCATCCTTGAAAGGAATCTGGTTTGTGTTCTATTCAATCTGACAGGGCGATTCTGTACTACGTATTAACAAACTGCAGATTTCCTGGAGTGTCGAAATCACACATCAGCTATGTGTTTTTAATTGATCTTTTAGTTTGTTCTATGTAACAGAGATCACATTCACAATCAAGTTTGTATAGTTCTGCATCTTGCAGAGGGATATTACATTTGACCGGTGGTAAAAACAGGAAAAATTAATAGAAGCTCGCTTCAAGATGTAGCCAATCTTGTCAGTGACACCTCTGACATGGCAGTACAGCAGGCACACGCTCGACTGTAGCCAGTTTCACTCGTTCACTGTGACGTAGGTGCGGGGCCCGAATTTTGTTGTCAAGCAAAACTTGCTTGACGTGTTAGAGCTCGGCTGCCTGGTGTTTACGCCTGCCCGACTAATTTAGGTAAGGGGTGGTAGCTATCCAGACTGACTTCTAGGTAGAAGAAGAGTCCTACCATCTAGTAAAATATTCAAAAAGAAAATTGCGTGCTTTCCTAGTAGATCTATGATAATAATATAATAAAACGGAAGAGTTTTTTTGTTTTTTGTGAATTGTCATGTCGCGTGACTCAAACGCGTGATATACGCGGGCGTAACCGCGGGGCATAGATAGTGCTAAATAAACAGTAGGTTGTAAAGGCGTATTACAGTTTATTTATTTTTTATTCGACCTAAATCATATTTTAATGAGTTTAACGGGGCATACACTGAATGGTTTAATATCGAAAAAGGTGTTAGACAGGGATGTGTAGCGTCACCGTGGCTGTTTAATCTGTTCATGGACAATTGCTTGACAGATTTAAAAGAGAATGAAAGTGAGTTGAGAATGAATGAGTTACTTGTACCAAATGTTTTCTCTATGCTGATGACCAAGTATTACTTGCGTCTTCGGCCGAGGAGTTGCAGGAGATGGTAACTGTTATGAGTGGAGCTTTTGTTAGAAAGGGAATGAAGATGAATGTAAAGAAGACGAAAGTGATGGTGTTTGAAAGAGATGAGGCAGTGGCAGACTCGTGATTGGAGATGAACAAATTGAACAGGTGAAGCAGTTTGTGTATCTGGGTTCAAAGTTTACAAGAGATGGAAAGTGTGAGAGTGATATCGAAAGAAGAGTGAATGCAGGAAACATGGTGAATGGAGCTTTGCACTGTCGGAAGGTGTCTAACAAGGCTCGTTTGGCTGTGCATGAGGGGGTGTTGGCTCCGACACTCATGTACGGAAGTGAAAGTTGAGTATGGCAGAAGAAACTTGAAAGCAGAATAAATGCAGTTGAGATGAGAGCGTTAAGAAGTATGATAGGAATTAAACTGAGTGACAGGATAAGAAATAGTGAGATAAGGAAACGTTGTGGTCTGAAAGAAGATGTAGTGACAAAAATTGAGAAAGGTATGCTGAGATGATTTGGCCAAACCAAGAGAATAAATGAAGAACGATTGACGAAAAAAGTGTATAAGGCGAGTGTGAATGACGGACCTAGACCTAGACGGACATTCTAGACCAAATCAGGGACGTCTTGAAAAAAGGCCAGGTCAAGAGTACCCTAAACCGAAGAGCATGTATGAAGGGAATAATGAAAATGGACGAAGCGAAACAAGGATGTAAGGATCGTAGCAAGTGGAAAGAAGTGGTCTCTGCCTACCCCTACGGGAAAGAGGCGTGATTATACGTATGTATTTACATTAACAATTTTTTATACTATTAGACATAACTAACAGTCTAAATTATAATAAGAGTGATGACTTGGAATCCTACAGCCAAATCAAATAAAGCCACTGATGCATTATTAATATTATCCATGAGGACTAAGACAATGCTTTACAGCCTTTAAATATATTGCTCTATTACCCTTCAAATGTGCACAGCAGTGCATGCACTGCTGCTTATTGGTAAATTTAAGTAAGGGCAGAGAAGTACCAATCCGACAATCACCTCTTTAAAATTAATATCATTGATATATTCGTACCAATTTTGTTACCATAATATTACCGAATCATTTTTCAACAACTACTATTGATGGATGTCGTGGATGGATGTTATTCAGGGGACACCCATAAACAACATCATCTTTTGATAATGAAAAACATTCTATAATCCTACCAAATTTTAAGTTACACACACACGGACGTGTTACACTAAAAATGTGATAAGCACCCTAGGTGCCACATATTTGTTTGTCATACGCGATCGCGAACCACCCACACACAAATATATGCAGCGCACGGCAGAACTGGAATTCTCGGACCTTGATGTATTTGTGTGTGTAATTCGTGTATGACAAACAAAAGTATAATCTATGATACTTCATACATTGTCTCATTTCGTCCATATTTTAATGTCAGTGGTCACACTCACTTTTTTGACAATGTGATGTGTAAGTTTTTCTTGCCAGTGTACTAATAATAAATTGAACATGTTTCAGTATTTAAGTCATTGAGCTTGGAATGTTTTGTGTTAAGCTAAAAATGGAAAAATGTGTATTGTTGTAACTTTAATAAAGCCTCCTTATATATTATGAAATGTATGGTGATTATTAAACCAGTCTAGAATATTTATAATAATATTTAACATTGTTTGATTTTAGTGTTTCGAGGGCTATAAGCGCAAGATTGGAGAAAACACAAGACATCTTGTGATAATATTTTATTATGTTAACATATTATATATCAGTAAATATTTTGTTGCAAGCAATAATATTAAAACATCATTTGAAATTAATTTTGATGCTGAAAAATATCTTTTTAAAATTCAGACCATTCCAATGTATGTAATGTAAACGTAATATATTTCTGCATTTTATATGTATTATAAACATGAATTAATTACATGAAATTATAAATAAAAAAAAATGTTGATTGTTTTGAGTCTCTCTATTGGATGTTAATAAATGTATTGAAACATTACGTTATCTTATTGCCACACAATATCATAAATACCCTAGTGAATATATATATCATCTTATTAAAATAAAACTAATACAGTCAATCAATTTGCACCACTACTACTCTGTTGTCAATTTAGCATATTAAAGTGCCTACACATTATCCAAAGTATGTTATTGTGTAATTGTTTGGATAAAGTACAACACAGGAGCAAATCCCATACATAATAAGACTGGCGTTTTTAAATCCAAAGCCCCAGATTAGTAGTAGCCAGATAAACTGATCACTGCACTATAGAGGTTGTCAGGAAAAATCAAATTTTATTCCTAGAAAACTAACTTGGAGCACCAGAAATTACTAAACAATCAATGTAGTGAAATATTGATTAAACGGTTGCCATTTTTTAAATTATTTGTCATTTTTGATGAAGTTACATACAAAATACTCGCATTAAATGTGCAACATTATTTAATATGTTTATAAATATAACTAACAAAGGTAAATGGCTAACTTATGAAAACAATAATCCCATGAAATATCGTCAATTACTGAGAGAAGTAAAGAAAATATCAAAGACATATTTAATGAACATTCATAGTTCATAAACAACTCTCAGGAAACATTGTATAGTAAACAAATCTAAAGCACAATACTACTGTCTTTGTCCCATCGGTCTCTGTGGGAATGGGGCGGAGTGTTTTCACAATCACCACTAATTACTGAAGTTTTGGAGATATTTTTTAGTGAAACTGAACTGCCTGTTATAATTTGTTTTGACAAGGCCTTAAATCTAGGAATATGAGAAACATGTTTTATATGTTTCGCTGGAGGCTTTTCTTTTTTTGGTTCATATGTGCTTGCTGATTTTGATCGTGCATGATCAGTGTCTGCCTTGTTTTTCATGCAAGATAATGGGGTTCTAGATCCATTTATACTGACTGATTTTGCTATTTTTGGAGTATTATTTGCAACTGATTCATCTTCATATATTAGGATACCATCCATAGAGTTGCTAGTCTGATAAAGTTCTGCATTTGTACTCTGCAAAGCTTTTATAAGTGTATCATCCGACATTTCTTCAACATTGCCTTCACTTACATCCTCCTCAGTTTTTGCAACAACTATAGGTGTTCTTTCAATACCCATTGATGGAGAACGAGGATCATCATCTAATATCTGATAAGTTGGGATTTTATTTAATGCAAAATCTGATTTTTCAAAACATTCCTCATTCTCAATAATTTCTTCACTATCTTCAAATTTTTCAGTTTCTGTATAGTCAAAATTAGTTTCCAGTAATTTTGTAGGCTTTTCAGTATTAACAATATTTAAATTTTCTTCAATAGCATTATTTGAAATAGTGGAAGATCCCAAAGGCTCTTCAATTTCTCTAACAGTTTCGTTGAGAGAAATGTCATAAAATCTATCACATAAATTCTTAGCAACTATTAAATCAGGACTTAATTTTATTCCATCTTCTGATGTATTAAGACTGTCATGGAAGTCATTTTTTAAGCATGGGCTTGCATAAGTATCCTCAGTTTGTAGTCTTAAATTATTTTTGTCAATTATTCCATTTTTATCATGGGAAGGTATAATTATAGGGGTTCTTTCAAATTCTTGTGTTGGGGAACGAGGATCATATGACTGCAAGTGATTTTTTATAACAGCAGAAAGAATGGGATTGTTATGTATGAGCTTTTCATCTGCTTGTCCACTTTCAAATGTTTTTCTTAAGTCTACATTCTTTGTAATATTGTGTTTTGAACCATTCTTGTTCTGTAACACAAAAATTAAGTTTAGATAATGCAATTTAAAAAAAATTGAGACGCCTATATGAAAATTTAATCATTCGGAAAAAAGGCGTAGCCGCATACCATTATTCATAAGATAAATTTAAAAAAGTAACAATTTACGACCGTAAGTTAATACGGGATATATTAGGTATTTTTCACCATCTAATGAAGACGCAATTATAGTTTAAAATATACCTGTAAAGGAGTCCGAGTTATTTCAGGAGTAGGCGATCTAGGATCAGGATTAGAGTCAATATCCAAGTCATTTTTTTGTACGCAAGCAGCTGTCTCGTTGATGGATTTACTGCTGTTACTTCCCATGGTTCGTCTTCGATTTTAATACACGATTAAAAAAGTTCTTTATGATTGTAGCACTAAAACGTAGTCATTATCATAAAATATACTCAAGTTGTTAAATTACAATTTAAGTCAGACTATTAATAAATTGGCAGACAAAATCAAACAAAACTAAAAACATGTAACGGCTACTTATGTCAGAAATAATTCTAATTTTAAAAATGCAGTTTATTTTTGGAGTTTATGGCCTGGTATCTAGACCTTTAGGCCAAAAAATTGTAGTTGGCATTGGCCAGGGTTGCTAGACTTGAATGAGAGATCGAATGACGGCTAACTAAAAAACTTATACAGTAAGGAATCCACATATATGCAATAAATGAAACCACAAGTAAAACTACTCCATAGAAGTGTAGAAAAATTAATTATTATATTAAAACCCGTAAATTAATAAAGTGAAATTTTCAAACAAAATAAATATTAAAATAAATTCAGTAAAAGTAGTAGTAGTGTTGACGGTGTTGACATATCGAGTGACGTGCAGTTTCGTGGTCACTTAGAAGAGAAGGCCAAATTGGCCTCTAAAAAGCTAGGCGTGCTCAGCAGAGCGGGACAGTATTTCATGCGGGCACACCGCTTGCAACTTTACAAGGCGCAGGTTCGGCCTCACATGGAATACTGTTCCCATCTCTGGGCAGGGGCCCCCCAGTGCCAGCTCCTTCCACTTGACCGCATCCAGCGCAGAGCGGTTCGAATCGTCGACGATCGAGTTCTTTCCGATCGGCTTGACTCACTAGCACTGCGTAGAGAGGTTGCATCTCTTTGCGTATTTTATCGCATCTATTTAACAATAATATATTTAAAAAAATGAAGTATGATAATGGTGATGGGTGACGTGAATTACAATTAAATAGAAAATAAAGATAAGATGAATACTGAAGCGGAGCCTGAAGATCAAAGTGGCACACCGCGCTTGGCGGTGGTGGCACGCAGCGCCTGGTCTAGGCTCACGCAGCGCCTGGAGTAGGCACACGCTGCGTTTGGAGTAGGCACACGCAGCGCCCAGAGTAGGCACACGCGGCGCCTTGATTAGGCGTTCTCAGCGCCTGGAGTAAACGCTCGCAGCGTTTGGAGCAAGCACGCACAGCGGCTAAAGATAGCACGAGCACTAGTAGGTGGAGGCGTAGGCGACGACTTCAGGTGAAGGCAAAGGTCTGCAGGATCCCGGAGCAGTGCGGCCCCGGGATAAGGCCTTTAGGAGATGCTTCAAGATTGGAAGCTGAAGCGAGACTCCCCGTATTGACCGATTGTTCGGCTTTTATACCTTTTTAGAGAGAACGGGAAATTATTCAAATTATAATCAAATTTTTGTAAATGGCCCAGAGGAAAAGTGTATTTATGTGCAAATATTGAAGTAAAAACATCAGACCGGTAACGAATTTAAATAAAAATTGCCATGACAACCAGATAAACAACGATGTGAAAACATGTCAATTTTTGGTTTCAGGCTCATAATTGAATAACGGCAAGATTTAAGTAAGAAATGAGATATTATTGATATAGGAAAAAAAGGTAGCGCAACAGCGCGCACGAAACCCGAAATTGCAGAGTTACGGAGAACTAAATAAAAGATCGAAAAAGGTAGACTCCATTGACACCGATTTAAAAAGTGTTGGTTGCGTGAAAATACGAAGTAAAAATGATTTGTTATTGTGTTCTTATGGTCTAAAAACGTTACAGGATCCTATGGAAATAAAGGTGATGCAAAATATGAATGCAGAAAATCAAAAACAGAATGGAAAAATAGATGTAAAATGATATGTAAGTAGCATAACACTACAAGTTTTCTCCCTCGCACAACATCCTTGTGGAATCGATTACCACCAGCGATTTTTCCGGACCGATACGACTTAAGGACCTTCAAGAAAAGAGCCTACTCCTTTTTAAAAGGCCGGCAACGCATCTGCGATTCCCCTAGTGTTGCAGTTGTTCATGGGCGGCGGTAGTCACTTACCATCAGGTGAGCCGCATGCTCGTTTGCCCCTCTCCTATAAAAAAAAGTAATCACTCTGTGTAGACTACCTTAACCCCTTGGAAGAGTGGCAACGTTGCACGCGGGTGGCATAGCGGTTGGCGGCTGGCAGCGTTATTGTGGGCACGGTCTTTGATTCGTTTGACAATGTGCGACGAAATAAAAACTTAGTCATTAAACTGTTTAGGTATTTTTACTGCCACTTTTTTATTTCGCGATAGTGGAACTGAATGAAATAAATATTATTGCATATTAGTTTCAAAATTTAATTGAACCCTAAATTTTAAAAATTTTATAATGTCTGCCACGTTCTTAAATGCACAAGTTACATCGCCGCATAATGTTGTCAAAAACTAATAAAAATAAACGTATTTAAAAATACTATTTACACATACAAAGTTAATTAACTAATAAGTGTCCATTTCACCATAAAAACATTGTTTGAATAATTGTATTTATTTTACGAAAAATAAATCACTTGAAGCAAAGCGCGTAAGCAGCGAAACGCACCCGTATCCTGGAATATTGGCAGTGAACTGAAAGCGAAACTTCCAAATTCCAAAATGGCGAAAATAATAAAAATAATAAATATGACAGTCACAAGGTGCAATTATCGTTTATCGACACTTCTTTTTACACTTACTTACCTACTACAAGACATTTGAATACAAGTAATTTTTATTTTTGATTTGATAACAATTGACGAGTTATTGATTGTTAGAAAAAAAAAGTTTATTTTTGTACAATTGAACTTAGGAAACTACAGTTTTGATGAAACGGGTAAGTAAGTATGACTTTTTAATTGGTTGTTTTTATGGGTTTTTATCATGTCAAAATAATTTATTACATATCTCTCAATCTACAAGAACACACTTAGCTAGCTTTAAAGTTTAGCTTAGGTCGTAGTGTTTTTAGAATTATCATAACAGCACGATAGAATAGAATAATTTTTTATTCAATATACATTACATGTGTAATTCTTATTGAAAGTCATTTTTTACTTTACCACTGGTTCGAAATAAACCCTCTGTCCTGGGAAGAACCAGCAAGAAACCCAGCGGGACTTTTTTAAAATAAATTTTACAAATTAAGTGATTACGAACAATTTACAAAATTTATTTTAGAAACTGCTTGGAAGCGACTACCTCATTCCCAGGGGTTATTATCAACCATGTATTCATTTATACTATAATAACCCTTTTTATACAGTTTCAGCACCAGATGGAAGTTAGCGTAGAACATTCTTTTTTTTAACTAACTGTATGCCAATTAATTGCTCCATAAATGCTCCAGCAGAATCCGAAATTGCTCCACCTCTATTGTTATTAGTTAATTTATAATTAATTAAAAAAAATAAGTACCAAAAATTTAATTTTGCTATAAAATCTACTATAATATCTATCTACTTTTTTAAATTAAACTGTATGCCAAATAATTGCTCCTTAAATGCTCCAGCAGAATCTGAAATTGCTCCACCTCTATTGTTATTAGTTAAATTAAAATAATTTTTAAAATATTTATGTATCGAAAATTTTATTTTGCCATAAAATATAAAATATCTACTTTTTTAAATTAAACTGTATGCCAATTCATTGCTCCTTAAATGCTCCAGCAGAATCTGAAATTGCTCCACCTGTATTGTTATTATTTAATTTAAAATAATTTAAAAAATTTAAGTACCGAAAATTAAATTTTGGTATAAAATATCCACTTTTTAAAATTAAACCGTATGCCAATTGATTGCCCCTTAAATGCTCAAGCAGAATCCGAAATTGCTCCACCTCTATTGTTATTAGTTAATTTATAATTAATTTAAAAAGAAATTAAGTATTGAAAATTTAATTTTGCTATAAAATATAAAATATCTACTTTTTAAAATTAAACTGTATGCCAATTAATTACTCCTTAAATTCTCCAGCAGAATACGAAATTGCTCCAACTCTGTTGTTACTAGTTCATTTATAATTTTTTTTTAAAACATTTAAGTATTGAAAATTTAATTTTGCTATAAAACATAAAATATCTAAGAAAATAAGAAGAAGTGAATGTGAAACTATAATCTCCCACTTGCTTTAGCAGTATAAAGTATCGCGCAGTCGACTAAGAGGGATCAGTCTGTAATTCTACATTATTTTATTTAAATAAGTTTGAGAATAATTTCTAACATCAGAAGTGGCATAGTTTCTAAAAATATTTTATATCTAACTACGCTAAAAGTTCTATCATTGTGACTTTGAAATATAATCCGAAGCTCCACGCAACCCCTTGTGGAAAATAGCGTGATTCTAAAAAGTTCACAAATGCATTGCACCCAGAAGGTCTACAATATAATCCTCAAAGTTTTCCAAGATTTCTAATCATTTAATAGAAGAATACTCTTTTTTATAAAACTGGGAGAAAACGAGCATGTGATTCACCTGATGGTAAGTGTCTACGGCCGCCTTGTCTATGAACAACTGTAACACCTAATGTTTAAGAATTTTATTTCATTTGATTTTATATGCTTCCATTAAGGTGGAAGCTCTAGGGTGGCCCGCGAAATTCAAATTTTCTTACGTATTTTGCAATTTTCAGGTTAGTGTCAGTGTGTACGTTTAACAAAATATGACTCGCGATTGTAACGAGAATGTATTTAGAGAATTAAAATCATTATAATCATCAATACAACCCCCTAAGTCCGTATAAATCCTTTGAATGAGTTTTTCTGGAAATAGCCATACAATGGGGTTATATGAACATAGATGGTTGTATTGATGATTATAATGATTATAATTCTGTAAATACATATTCGTTACGGTCGCGAATCATATTTTCTTAAACATACAACCTGACACTGACCTATAAATTGCAAAAAACATAAGAAAATTTGAATTTCGCGGGTTACCCTGGCGCTTTCACTTAAGAGCCCTCTTACATTTCGGCGTTTCGCAAATTTAGGTATTTTACGCACCGAGCGGGCGGCGAGCTACGCGACCGATACTTTCTTTCATATCTATATACTCGCTCGCACTATATTACTGTGAGTATGGCGATTAAACGATCTTAATCTTCCATAATACAAAGTTTTCTTAGGATGGACTTCAGTGAACGGAATATTTTTTGGTGTGTCATTTTAATGTTATGGTATTAATTTATTATTATATAATTTATTATTTATTACTATATACCATTTTGATATATTATTAATTATTTATGAAATTTAGTGTCAAAAAAGGTACACATAAGTATTTTAATTGTTACGCCGTAATCGAATGTTAACCGATTCGTTGTGGCACCGATTTTCGAAAACTTTTAGCTGTGGCGGCGAACAAATATTTCATGACAGTAGTACTAAGTAGTACTAAGTAGATTAGTTTTTGTATTATATATCCAATAAAAATTATTCTCTTCTCTATGTACATTGCTGACACTGCATTTAATCGCAGAAGTTAAGTGATTTAAAACATTAGTTTTGGTGTGAAACTTTTGACAAACGTCTTATTATCCTTAAGTAGTAGATAATGAATATTAAATTTCATTCATTGTTTTAATGGATTGATCAATTGTAGGAGTCTTTAAGCTTTAAATATCTTTTAATTTTCTTAGATAGGTTTGATGATTTTTTTCTTTCACCGCCAAACATGAGGTTGATTGGTACTGTATGAACCAAATTAAGTTCTCTCTAACGTTATTAAGCTTATGGTGTACAATTCTTCTTCTTCGTTACTCTTAATAAAGTGGTCGTGGTCACCACAAAGAGAGATCTTTATGGGCAGACGTTAGTCGCCTCACAAGCATTCGCCACTTCTCCCAGTTGGCCAATATCCTGGTATAATCGTGCAAAGGACCGCCCACTTTGGTCGCAGAATTTTTGGTTAGTCCATCGACCTTTCTCGCACTTTATAGCACTCCACTTTGCCCTGCACGTCAAGATACGCGATAGAGTTGCGATGGATTTAATTTTTATTAGTAACTCAGATCAACAACAGATTTTTAAAAAATATTAGAAAGATAGACAGAGCGTTGCGTACATTTCAAATGATGTTGAAACTATGCTCAACTTCATGATATGTACTCACGCACACATCTTTCTTCGCACTATATTACTGTGAGTATGGCGATTAAACGATCTTGATCTTCCATAATACAAAGTTTTCTTAGGATGGACTTCAGTGAACGGAATATTTTTTGGTGTGTCATTTTAATGTTATGGTATTAATTTATTATTATATAATTTATTATTTATTACTATATACCATTTTGATATATTATTAATTATTTATGAAATATAGTGTCAAAAAAAGTACACATAAATATTTTAATTGTTACGCCGTAATCGAATGTTAACCGATTCGTTGTGGCACCGATTTTCGAAAACTTTTAGCTGTGGCGGCGAACAAATGGAAGGATACTTGTTTTTAGTGGGTAACTACATGTTTTTATGTGTTTTCTTTGGAATTGAGAATAAGTGACTTTTTTATGAAGTTATAATAATAGTTTTTTAATCGGTACTTACAGTCAATTACCATATTTTTGTTAGAAAAATATTTGCTGCGACGGCATTGACTGAACTTTTCTCGAGTCGATAATTTCAAGCAGTACACACTTTTCATAAAAAGCTTGTAACTTGGGTAACATATTGAAAATCTAAAATTGGTCGTCTTTATAAATTTTTAGTACTTTTACTGCATAATCTGGGCCAATACATATTATGGCAAGTATTCAGATATTTTTATTTGCTAAATGAAGCTGGCCTTGGATTTGGTAAACCCAGTCATTATTTTGATTTAATGTTACACTTGAATCACTGAATTTATAACCTTTAACTTTCTTTTTGTCGAAAGGTCGTGTCAAAATCTATTCCGAAAGCTGAAATAGGACATTTAACTTCAATAAGACCGTCGCTGTATAAACCAATAGGCGAAGATAACAATGATCTGGGTCAATGAATAGACCACATTTTTCTATAATAATATCCTCTTGTTTGCTTAATTGTGCCAATGCTACAGACTCGTTGTCCCTACCATGTTTAATGGAAGAGACGTGATCTAAATTATAACTATATAAAATAGTTTTAAACCGATCGATCAAAAATTGCGGTCGTAGTTGACGATGCGCTAGCATGCGGGCAATCGACGCACACTACTGTAGTATCGAAACGATGCAGCGTCCGAAATCAACTGACGTAGGCCCACCCTCGGCAAGCGCTCGCGCGTTAATGATCTCAGATGGCCGGCGCAGTGAAATATATAGTACTTTTATTAAATAAATTAAAATATAATAGTAACGATTTAAAAAGTAAAAATAATAGTATGGTTTAAGCAAATGTTGATGATTATTTTGGTATAAATTTTACGTCTAAATGATGTAGAACTTCGGAAATATAGAGGCTTGTATCGAAGCTTTTTTGGTCGTTTTTTGAATTATGTCGATTTTTTTTCCTAGCGTGAAAAGCATATAACGAAAATGTATTCTACTATTACACTACTCAAGATACATACCCCTGAGAACTAACATGAAATGTCTCATAACCCGTTAAAAGAGTCTCCGGTTCTCGGCTCGTCGTTATGCATTTTACGCTATGTGCCTGTGTGAACGTGGTCCTTTAGCATAAACGCTGTAGCGTGGCTCTACCATATGTGACTCTACCATGTAAAATATTTATTACATACTCGATTAAATGAACCATGGACTTATGCGTCCATTCACTAATATATTTAACAATTTTAAGTATCTAATAGTATGCCTGTTTAGGTCATTACATTATTTTAAATATTTTTTTTGTTATAGGGAATAATAGTTTTATATCATAAACTGTTCGCCTGTCCATTAATTGTAGAGATTTTTTACGTGGTAGAGCCATGCTGTAGCTATATTTTGGTTGCAGCACGAATGGGTCAGCTCGACCGAGGCAGGACCACGCTCTCTCAGAATAGCAGCGTAAAATAACAGCTCAATGCTGCTGTGTTTCGTATGGTGAGTGTAGAACCGGAGACCCTTTTTACTGGAAAGGAGGTATTCCATCTCAGTTCTCAGGGGTGGCGGCGCATCTGCATTTTGATTCTTAATTGAGGATAAATGTAGATGTCTATGGGCCACAGCATCCGATTACCATTAGGTGGACTGTGTGCTCGTTTGTCACGCTTATTCAATAAAAATTTGCTATAAGAGATCAGACGTCCATACCTGTCATTTGACACTGTACCTTAGTCTGAGATTGTACATTAAAAAAATGCGTTTTCGTAGAAGTAGTAATGCTACCGTCTATCAAGAGCCAGCCATGAGATCTTAAAGCGTTTCGTAAAATAGACTCTAAGGGCACTCATTGGACAGAACTAGGGTGAATGAATTTGCCACGGCACTCCAATGAAAGAGAACCGCCACTACTACTACGATTTACAATAACAGTGGTTTAAAGTGTTTTAGCTCTTTACCGTATCGTATTTGATAGTAATTATTACGTTTTATTTTAGAATAGAATAGAATAATTTTTATTCAATATACATTACATGTGTAATTCTTATTGAAAGTCATTTTATACTTTACCACTGGTTCGAAAAAATACCCTCTGTCCTGGGAAGAACCAGCAAGAAACCCAGCGGGACATTTTTTTTAAATAAATTTTACAATATAAATGATTACGAACTATTTACAAAATTGATTTTAGAAACTGCTTGGGAGCGACCACCTCATTCCCAGGGGTTATTATCAACCATGTATTCATTTATACTATAATAACCCTTTTTATACAGTTTCAGCTTAATAAAACATTTAAACTTGGTAATAGAGAGAACCTGTACACTTTCCGGGACCTTGTTGTAATAGCATATACATTGCCCCAAGAATGAATTACTGACTCTGTGGAGTCGAGAAACTGGCATCACTAGCTTGTGTTTGTTCCTAGTGTTTACAGAATGTATATCACTTTTTTTACTAAAACTATCTTTGTTTTTGTGAACATACATTAAATTTTCGTAAATATACTGAGAGGCCAAAGTTAATATATTAATTTCTTTAAATTTATCTCTAAGAGACTCTCTCGGTTTTAGATTGTAAATAGCTCTAATGGCCCTCTTCTGTAAAACAAAAATAGTTTCTGAATCAGCCGCATTTCCCCATAGCAAGATCCCATAAGACATTATGCTATGGAAATAACTAAAATAAACTAATCTAGCTGTCTCGACACTAGTGAGACCTCTAATCTTTTTTACAGCATAGGCTGCAGAACTTAGTCTGCTTGCTAATTGGGATATATGGGGGCCCCACTGAAGCTTTGCGTCAAGAGTGATGCCAAGAAAAACAATGGATACAACAGGGCTCAATTCCTCCCCATTTAAAAACACATTGGTATTCAGATGTTTAACATTCGTTGTTGTAAATTTAACACAATTAGTTTTATTTCCGTTCAAATGCAGATTATTAACGTTAAACCAATGCACTAATTTTGATATAGCATTATTCACTTCGTCACATTTAAATGATTGACGTTTAAGTTTAAAAATCAAGGAAGTATCATCAGCAAATAATACTATATCATGACTATCCCCTACAAGGTGAGGTAAGTCATTAATATACACCAGAAACAGGAATGGGCCGAGAATCGAGCCCTGAGGAACACCCATTAGTACAGGTGACCCGTAAGAACTTTTACCATTGATAATAACCTTCTGCTTTCTATTACTTAAATATGAAATAATAAGTTTAAGCGCTGTGTTCTTGACACCATAGTACTGTAGCTTCCTGATTAATGTCTCATGGTGAACACAGTCGAAGGCCTTGGAAAGGTCACAAAATATACCCAAAGCATCCTCTGAATTCTCCCATGCACAAAAAATATGTTTAATAAGCTCAACTCCAGCGTCAGTTGTCGAGCGACCCCTTGTAAAACCGAATTGATTTTTATGTAGCAATTTATTAATATTAAAGAAACTTAACATCTGATCTAAAATAATTTTTTCAAAAATTTTACTTAATGTTGGTAGTACAGAAATTGGTCTAAAATTGGCGGGGTCTATTGTACTACCAGATTTAAATATAGGTATGACTTTACTATGTTTCATTAAATCAGGAAACACACCAGATTCGACGCTTATATTAAATATAGTGGCTAGATAAGGTGCTAATATATCTATTATAGATAAAATAACTTTAACGGAAATCCCCCATAAATCTGCCGATTTCTTAACATCAATAGCTTTAAAATATTTAACGATATCTTTTGGCAGTACTCTATGGAATTTAAAAGTATTAGAACAAGCCTTTACATTTTGTTTGAGCAATGATTCGGCGACAGTAGGAGAAGAATTTAATGATTTTATTGTTGCAGGAAGTCTCGGAGCTCGTCTAACAAATACTTACAAAAACAGGTTGGTGGATGACGCACAGTATGTCATACAGAAATACTTATGCCGGCGATAGACCTAGCTTTGCTTCAAGTACGCAAATAGATATAAATATATAGGCTTTTAGTTTGGCACAGGCATTTGCATATGTGCGCAAAATTTGAACAGACATTTGCAATTTGCAATTCCGTGTTAGTTTTTCTGGGAACATCAATGTAAACAAGTTTAAACGGCCTGCCACACTTATTAAAAATTTACTTAATTTTTAAACTTAATTAATTTTAAAACTTGGTTGTGAGATAGTGAGTGTTAACAAAGGAGTATCTCAAATATTCTGACCGTATTATCTTTTAAATTCAAAATGCGTGGTAATGCATTATTTTAACGAATGTTACTGCGCACGCACATTTGTAAGATAGACATCGACATCAAACAAAATGCAAAAAACAGAATGCGTTGTCACCCGTGAGGACTAAGATGGAATGCCTCATTTCCAGTAAAAAGGGTCTCTGGTTCTCTACATTCACCATACGAAACACACCAGATTTAAGCTGATATTTGACGCTGGTATTCTGTGAGAGCGTGGTCCTTCCTCGGTCGAGCCGACCCATTCATGCTACAACTATACTACTAATATAGCTGCAGCATGGCTCTACGACGTAGAAAAGAGAGAGTATGCCTAAAGGCATCAAGCCCGCCCCTTGTAACTTGTAAAGTGAAAACAAATAAATATTTTGAAATCCACCCTAGCAATAACACACAATATTGCTGATTGCAAGCGATAAGTGTTGAAATAACAAATTTGAAATATTTGATTCACAATAACAAGCAACTAGCTCCAAAATAGCAGTTCCTGCGTCATTCTTATGCCTAGTATGTACTTGCATATTTCAAAGTCGGAGTATAAGTAATTTACGAGCTTTCTTATGCCTGGAATGTTAACAGCTGCTCTTCAATGTTTATGTTTGTAAAGTCCTAACCAATGTTTTACGAGGTTGCATTGCCAATTTTCGCAAATAATGTTGTAAATATTCCCTAAAGAATCGTCATTGTTTAAGCATGTCTTACAGATTGAATTAAATTTATTTTTCTAAATAGTCTTCTATTAAATCGATGTACTCAACTCATCACTTCTCTAATACACAATTTCAAGTTGAAAAAAAAAAAACGTAGCCGTGAGCATTGTTTATGCAGCAGCCTTTACGAAGTTGTTGCTTCCAATTTTGGTGTATAACCAAACGGTTTGTTGCGTCGTTCATCATGCGTACAGCAAAGGAGTGGAATAAGTTGCCAGCATCTGTCTTTCCATCAGATTACAGTGTGGGCGTCTTCAAGGCAAGAGTGAATAGGCTTTTGTTAAGTCAGTGCGCTTCACCGTCTTAGGCTTATCACCACTTCCCATCAGGTGGGATTGTAGTTAACCAGCGCTTAACTTAGAATAAGAAAAATACTTTTTGTAAGGTTCTTTTAGTGTGCATTACGAGTATACTCGTAAGATTATGTTAACCGCGTAGTGGCGGTATAAGAAAATCCACCACCCCAAACCGTCCCCTGGGTGTTGGAAGAGGCGACAGAGGAGAGACTGAAACAGGAGATGAGCAGCAGCATCTTTCTTATTGTAGCAAATGACATTAAAAAATAACTGCCGTTGCCAACCCGCTCGCCAAGCGCGGTAACTATGCCAATATACCCTACCATGACGAGAGTTACAAAAAGACGGCCCCAGTCCCCAGCGGCCCCGCTATTTTCACCGCTGCATTGGAAGACGTTTTCAAGCTACTGGACTGGAAAGGATGCAGTATTAACATCAATGGCGAGTACATCACTCACCTTCGATTTGCCGACGATATAGTCCTTATGGCAGAATCGCTGGAGGACCTAAGCACTATGCTCAATAATCTCAATAGTGTCTCCCAACGGATAGATCTTAAGATAGACAAGGACAATACAAAGATTATGTTTAATAATGAGAGGTCAATCGACGGATTCAAATCGGTTGAGCAGCGTTCGGGAAATTACGGCCCATCTTCTCGTCAGGTATATCTCAAAACTTGAAAACGAGACTGTACAGCCAGTGCGTGTTGCCAGTGATGACCTATGGAACTGAGACGTGGTCCTTCACTGCTCGCCGGATGAGGAAGCTCAAGGTCGCTCAGCGAGCTATGCAGAGGGCTATGCTCGGAGTTTCTCTGCGAGATAAACTTAGAAATGAGGATATCCGCAGTAGAACCAGAGTGACCGACATAGCCCAACGGATTAGTAAGTGAAGTGACCATTGACACTGAAGTGGCAATGGGCCGGCCATATAGCTCGAAGAACCGACAACCGATGGGGAACGAAGGTTCTCGAGTGTAGGCCTCGTACCGGTAGGCGAAGTGTAGGGCGACCCCCCACGAGATGGAGTGACGACCTGGTAAGACATGCAGGAAGTCGATGGATGCAGGTGGCTCAGGACCGTGCTTTGTGGTATTCCTTGGGGGAGGCCTGTGTTCAGCAGTGGACTTATGAAAGGCTGTAATGATGATGATGACCACTGCGACACCAAGTTTCGTCAAATAATATATTTAGTAATGATATTATGATACATCGTAATCATGTACAGTCATAAGATGTACGAGTACAGTCATAAGATGTGGCCTCTGGGAAACAATATCTTATAACCTTCGATCGATACTTCTATTTCGACGATTATTCAGTTTCTTTTAATTATTCACACATTATACATCTATTATATACATATAAATAAAATTAAAATGTGTGTCTGTAATATATGTAGAAATAGCTCTCTTATATTAAACTCAGGGGTTTATCGGCATGTTATTGACATATATGAGTAACTGCTTTTAAAATATTTTCTGTCTGTCTGGCCGGGCTAATATTTGGTATAGCTGCACCGATTGCGATGAAAATTCACGACCTGATAGAGAGCAATGCCCTTAGTGATTTCTCCGGATCTATATTTTATACGAAAATATGCAGGACTCTTAAATCGAAAAACCGATGAAATAAATATATTTATTATACGTGGTAGCGCAATGCTGCAGAGCTATATTATGGTTGTAGCACGAATGGGTCAGCACGACCGGAGAAGGACCACAGAATACCAGCGTAAAACAGTAGCTCAATGTTGCTGTGTTTCAGATGGTTAGTGTAGAGAAACGGAGATCGTTTTTACTGGAAACGAGTCATTCCGTCTTAGACCTCAGAGGTGACCAACATTTGCATTTTGATTTCTAATTGAGGGTAGATGTAAATAGCTATGGGCCACTGCATCCACACACCATCACGGACTGTCATGTTGGTTGTGTGCTCATGTCACTCTTATCCTTTATAAGAAACGTTTTTTATGATTGTTATTACATAACCTTTCAAGATATAAAAAAGTTTCTACTAATTTTACACAAAAGGGTCCTTACACTTTACTTTTGATGCATATCGATTTTTAACATGTTTTTTTTTACTTTAAAACCATTTTACAACATAACTATGAGTGTGAAAGGATAATTAAGTATAATTTTTTTACGTGATGGATCATCAGTTTATATCTCTATCATTTTCCCATATCGCATAAAGTTTTCGAAATAATAGCAAAAGGGCTGAGTTCAAAGTGGCGTGTGACAAAAAAGGATGTTTTCTTTTTCAAAACACCACTTACCACCAGGTGGGATTGTGGTCAAGCACTGGCTTATAATAAGTAAAAAAAACGATAAAAAAGCTCATGTAAATATTAAACCAAACCTAGACTGTTGATCAAAGTATATTTTTAACGCATACCTCTACATGTCGGAAGATTGCCCTCCCACTGTAAATCGTTTCCACATGATAGTGAAGATGATCCATATAATACCAAGTTGCTATCTCGGCAGGTGAAATTACAAGGTCGATTAAGCCCTTTGCAATGGGCTACTATTGATTTTGGAGTTCGGCAACTTTGGGTTACCACGTGTACTTGGAATTTGCATACTTGTAGATTCTATGATCAAAAAGATAAGGGGTAAAATTAAAAGACTGTAATAATCGACAAGAAATTGAAGAAAGTTAATAATAAACTTACTTCATCCCAATTCATAATCTGGCCAACTATTGAATACGAACCCTCTTGCAGTAATGAACCAAATTTCGGACCATACAAGTGAATAAATCGGATATTTTGCGGGGCTTTACGTCCTGAACATGACAGCAAACGAGGGCTTTGTAATATGACCCGGTCAGACCCCGTTTTGGCAATTAATGTTCTATCGTATGGACATTTCACACAGTGATTTAGTTCTGAAACAAAAAGTTTTTAACACGTATGAGAACTACGAAATAGATATTAAGTTATTCCATTTTAGGATGACACAGGAAATAAAACCTGCAAAATCGATTCGATTATTCTCTCTGGTCCGCAAGCTTCGTGTTGGTAGAGTTCTAAATATATCTTCTTCACCAATCCTCACAACTTCTCTGCCTGGATAAATAGAGGCTACTTCGTAGTTTACGTTCTTGCCATTAATTTCTTTAAGATATTCATCAGACTGGTAGAAGAGGCGTGGGTCTTCTCTGGGTTGGTAGACTTTGACTGGCGTTTTCGCATCGGAGTACGGCGGGGTGGGATAGTGAAAGTGCTTTGACGCGCGCGGTTCGGTGAGCCCGCTGCTATAATCATCATTATCATTGCTCTTGTAAATTCGATTTGTATCTAAATATGAACGGCGAAAATAAAAATCTTCTTTGTTTTCAATACGTGACGCTTTGTCTTTTACGCCGTGTGATCTGAAAGCATAAAAAATAACCAAAACTTAATATCATTAGCATGTACAGCTATTAATAGACTATAAAGCTAAAAAAATCTTCTGCTCCGACTATGATTGGAAACCAGGAGCCGTGATTCGTCAGTCAGATAGTCTGATTAGTGAGCCACGGGGGCATCATTTTTGTATATTCGATAAACGGCCATCGACACATCGTATTATGCTGCGTCGATAGAAAACGGTACCTGTCGCTTTTCTTTATCGCTATCGCTTAGCTACGCGTTTATTGGTACGGGGTGCGGTGAGCGATGCGGTCATTTAGAGGTAACAAAGCGGTTTAAACATGGCGCGCGGAGAGACTAATCGAGTAGGGCAAAGCGTAGCTCATTCCGCTCTGAAAGAACACAATAGTTTTTGGGCTCAATAGAAATTTTAACGTAACTTAATCTTATCACACTTAAAAAATATACCAATTTATTATAGTAAACGGTCTAAAAATTTAATGATAAGTGGTAAAATCAAAAATTTTGTATAACCGACTTCAATATAAATAAAACGAGAACAGCGTCAATGGAGTCGAAGTTAATTAAATACGCATTTTTTTTTAATAGGATAGGGTGACAAACGAGCACTCAGTCCACCTGACCTAAGTGGTTGTTGTGACCCATAGACATCCACATTTATCCTCAATAAAGAATCAAAATACAGATGCGACGTCACCCGTGAGGACTAAGATGGAATGCCTCTTTTCCAGTAAAATGGGTCTCCGGTTCTCTGCACTCACCATACGAGACACAGCAGCGTTAAGCTGCTGTTTTACGCTGGTATTCTGTGATTGCGTGGTCCTTCCCCGGTCGATCAGACTCATTCGTGCTACAACTATACTACTAATATAGCTGCAGCATGGCTCTACCACGTTTAATATATAATATATTATTAGCATTATAAAGATAACTCATAAATAACTAATCCGATCATGATAAAATTAACATGGGACCACACATGAAGCATCAGATTTCAAATACAAAAATAATTATCAAAATCTGTTTACCTACAACAAAGTTCTGAGGTAACACACATAAAAAATACAGTCAAACTGAGAACCTCCTCCTTTGAGATCGGTTGAAAATCTAACCGAAATCATGAAATCTAAAAAAAGTGTTGTTTTTATATTCGTGTTCTGGCTAATGTAATATAAAATAAATTGTGTTACGAAGAAAGAACTACTAAAAGGATTTTTCCATCAATCTTAAAGTACCTATAAGTGCTGAATGTACCTACAACTTTGTTTTATGCTATTAATTATTGACCAGTGCACTATTTTAACTTATAATACCGGTGAAAACTTCTAGACAATCACTTTTAGTTTATTCTTAGGTTATTGTGATATTCATGTTTTATTTGTTAATTTCTCAGTATTCCCGTTAGATACGGTAAAACTAATATTTACTATTGTAATCTATAGATTACAAGAAAATCGATTTGTTTCATTTAGTTACGCCACAATTTGTAGTGGGACAATCATCCATACAATCCATACAAAACGAAATTGTCTCCTTTGCCTCCGTTTGGATAGTTTTGATTTCGTTTATTTGTTATTGTTTTAACTTAGTTATTCAGTTATGTATTGTATTTTAGGTAGTGTTTTTCTTTATTAAACTTTTATTGTATGATAGTTTGTATTTATAGAGAACGACAGTGAAAAATGATATTCTTTTTCAACTGTTAAAATCTTCGTTAGACTATTATACATAATAATAATAAATAAAAGTGTTAAATAATATTTTTTTTATTTTTCTGGCATTCATACGATTGATAGACTTTGAATTTTATAGTACCAAAAAGGTTGGTTACCCCTGTAGCTGGCGTGAAGGTCACTGCCCATTTTTCTGCCTACCCTAGAAACAGACTTTTAGCTTGTTTAACCGACTGCAAACCAATGCTTGACTACAACCCATGATGGAAAGTGGTGAAGCTCTTTAAACTTTAGATGAGGCTACAAGACATTCAGTTAATGTAATATGGTAGTAATCATATATCATCATCATATAATTACTACAGCCCATCACAAGTCCACTGCTGAACATAGGCCTCCCCCAAGGAATGCCACAAAGCATTGTCATGAGCCACCTGCATCCATCGACTTCCTCCATGTCTTACCAAGTCGTCACTCCATCTAGTGGCGTCCCCCCACTAGACCCTACACTTCATTTGCCGGTACGAGGCCGCCACTTGAGAACCTTTTTTCCCCATTGGTTGTCGGTTCTTCGAGCTATATGACCGACCCATTTTCACTTCAGATTACTAATCAGTTGGGCTATGTCGATCACTTTCGTTCTACTGCAGATATCCTCATTTCTAAGTGTACCACGTAGAGAAACTCCGAGCATAACCCTCTCCATAGTTCACTGAGCGACCTTTAGCTTCCTTATCCAGCCAGCAGTGAAGGACAACGTCTCAGTTCCATAGGTCATCACTGTGAATACGCACTGGTTCTCAAGTTTTGAGGTATACCTGACGAGAAGATGTGTCGTAGTTTCTCGAACGCTACCCAGTCGAGTTGAATCCGCCGATTGACCTCTCGGTTGAAGTTGGACTTACCTAGTCGGCCTATTTGTCCCAGGTAAGTATACTCGTCAACAACTTAGAGCTTAGTGCTCCCAACAACTACTGGCAAAGGTGTGACATGGACGTTACACATGACTTTTGTTTTGTCCATGTTCATCTTAAGACTTATCCGTTGGGAGCCACAATTGAGGTCATTGACCATAGTGCTTAGGTCTTCTAGTGAATCTGCCATAAGGACTATATTGTCGGAAAATCGAAGAAGAAGAAGAGTGATGTACTCGCCATTGACGTTAAAACCGTATCCTTTGCAGTCCAGTAGATTGAAAACGTCTTCCAATGCAGCGGTAAAGAGGTTTGGGGTATATAACATCACCGTTTCTTACACCTATCTGCAGTTGGATAGGTTTCGTACTCTGGTTCTGTACTCGGATAGCTATCGTAGCCCTACTGTACAAACACTTCAGCAGTACGAATACTATATACCGAAAGTTAACTTGGCACCGCTGAAGGGATTGCAGCACCGCCCAAATTTCAACGGAATTGGACCACAGTACCGGTTTTCCACCCGCTC
Source organism: Parnassius glacialis (assembly GCA_033319125.1). Classification (NCBI taxonomy): domain Eukaryota; kingdom Metazoa; phylum Arthropoda; class Insecta; order Lepidoptera; family Papilionidae; genus Parnassius; species Parnassius glacialis. The sequence continues at coordinate 32,453,960 of JAVANC010000013.1, read as the reverse complement.
TCAGAAGCTTCGCTGTAATTCCATCCTCGCCCGGGGATTTGCTGTTTTTATGCCATTCTAATCACGCTCAGGCTGACGTCATCGTGTCGGATTACTTGACTTGCTCTTGGATCGTTACCCACACTTGCGCGTGACTCCAACGATAAGTGTACAGCTGCCCTCAATAGAATATAACCTCTCATTATATATCATAGAACCTTTCAATCTCACTCAAAATCTCAGGTGTTCCGCAAACTATGCTGCCACATTCGGTCTTCGGCTTAGACAGTTGGCTGTTTCTGGCAGACCGATTTCTGGCAAAGACTTTGGAGTCCTGATTCCGCTCAATAGCTTCTTCAATACGAGCAGTATTAAAGTTGCGTAAGTCCTGCCGCTTTTGGAGATCTGTCTGTTCAGTTATCTGTATGCTGCCAATTTTTTTTATAGGATAAGGGTGACAAACGAGCACACAGTCCACCTGATGGTAAGTGGTTTCTGCGGCTCATAGACATCTACATCTATCCTTGTTTGCGAATCAAAATGCAGATGCGTTGTCACCCGTGAGGACTAAGATGGAATGCCTCTGCTCTGCTGAAGCTATGCTGAAGATTGCAGGTTCATGTCCCTTCTAACAGCCGTGGGATTAAGAGTGTGATCGGAGAGTTTCAGTGTTCTTCTGTGGCAGGTCTTGCAGAACTTAGCTCCAACTGCATGGACAGTTTTCACGAGCTTGTTATTCATATCGTCCACTGCATTGCAATCTTCTAGGCACTGAAAATGTTTTCGTGTTCAAGGATTTAGGGACTTTGAATTAGAGCACGAAGGGGACGGAGCGTTGACTTCATTAGACGAGACCTCTCCAACTTAACGTTTAGGTTCAGTGTGCCTCTAACCATTCGGTGATCGCTACCAGTTTTCACCCTCGCTAACACTGAGACATCACTGAACTGTTGTCGTATAGTCGTCATAATGAAGTCAATCTCATTTTTTGTTGAACCGCCGGGGCTCGACCAGATCCACTTCCTGTGAGGCCGCATCTGGAAGAAAGACTTCAACATAAAGGGTCCCTCTTTCTTCATGACGTCGACCAACTGCTGGCCCCTTGGGTTCAATTGCGCTATTTCAAATTTCCCTACCTTCAGCTCACCGTTCTCTCTTTTACCTAATTTATAATCTATCTAATGCATGGCTTTGGAGATGACCTCATACATTTCCTCCACTATCGTTATCAGGATGTGCCAAGGTTGGTGCTTAAACCTATAGAACCTTCAACGAATACCGTTTGGTGATTCTGAGTATAAGGTCGTCGTCCTAAATCCTCGTCGACACATTCTTTCCTACTTTGTTAACGACAGACTAGTGGACGATAAATCCGATACCTTCTTGGGATAGATGGTCATCCTGCTGGTGATAGAACAAGATTTGATAGATTCGAGGATTATCGTGTCCGCCCACTCTCTTCGGACCTCAGATAATTCTATAATATCCCAGCGCAACTTGTTTATCTATTCATCCAGCTCCAGGATCTTCTCTTCAGTCTTCAGGGTGCGTGCGTTGTATATTGTCAGGTCGAGTCGTCCTAGGTGGCAACCAATTCTCCACCGGAGATTCTTAGCACCCCTTGCCCTTCCGTTACCATGATCGTCACCGTAGCCAGGAATAGCGGGGCCGCTGGGGACTGGGGCCGTCTTTTTGTAACTCTCGTCATGGTAGGGTATATTGGCATAGTTAACGCGCTTGGCGAGCGGGTTGGCAACGGCAGTTTTTTTAATGTCATTTGCTCCAATAAGAAAGACGCTGCTGCCCATCTTCTGTCTCAGTTTCCCTCTGTTGCCTCTTACGATAACCACGGGAAGATATGGGGTAGTGGGTATTCTTACCACGTTGTCGCTTACTACGCTTGGCAGGTGGATTGGCAACCGCAGCTTTCAATTTTTTTGAGTTGTAATCAGAAAGATGCTGCTGCTCATCTCCTGTTTCAGTCTTCCCTCTGTCGCCTCTTACAACACCCAGGGGACGGTTTGGGGTAGTGGATATTCTTATACCGCCACCACGCGGTTAACATAATCTTACGAGTATAATCGTAATGCACACTAAAATAACCTTACAAAAAGTCTTTTTCTTATTCTAAGTTAAGCGCTGGTTAACTACAATCCCACCTGATGGGAAGTGGTGATAAGCCTAAGACGGTGAAGCGCACTGACTTAACAAAAGCCTATTCACTCTTGCCTTGAAGACGCCCACACTGTAATCTGATGGAAAGACATATGCTGCCAACTTATTCCACTCCTTTGCTGTACGCATGATGAACGACGCGGCAAACCGTTTGGTTATACACCAAAATTGGAGGCAACAACTTCGTAAAGGCTCCTGCATAAACAAGGCTCACGGCTACGTTTTTTTTCAACTTGAAATTGTGTATCAGAGAAGTGATGAGTTGAGTACATCGATTTAATAGAAGACTATTTAGAAAAAAAAATTAATTCAATCTGTGAGACATGCTTAAACAATGACGATTCTTTAGGGAATATTTATAACATTATTTGCGAAAATTGGCAATGCAACCTCGTAAAACATTGGTTAGGACTTTACAAACATAAACATTGAAGAGTAGCTGTTAGCATTCCAGGCATAAGAAAGCTCGTAAATTACTTATACTCCGACTTTGAAATATGCAAGTACATACTAGACATAAGAATGACGCAGGAACTGCTATTTTGGAGCTAGTTGCTTGTTATTGTGAATCAAATATTTCATATTTGTTATTTCAACACTTATCGCTTGCAACCAGCAATATTGTGTGTTATTGCTAGGGTGTATTTCAAAATATTTATTTGTTTTCACTTTACAAGTTACAAGGGGCGGGCTTGATGCCTTTAGGCATACTCTCTCTAAATTAGTAGTATAGTTGTAGCACGAATGGGTCGGCTCGACCGGGGTAGGACCACGCTCTCACAGAATACCAGCGTAAAATAGGAGCTTAATGCTGATGTGTTTCGTATGGTGAGTGTAGAGAACCGGAGACCCTTTTACTGGAAATTAGGCATTCCATCTTAGTCCTCACCACTTACCATCAGGTGGACTGTGTGCTCGTTTTTCACCCTTATCCTATATAAAAAAAATATCGTACGAAATTCTTAAATATTCGTTACTATTATCTGTACTCAAAATTTGTGTGCAGCGATTTTTTTAATAATATTAATAATAATAAATATTTATTTCATTTCCAATTACACATGTTTACATACAGGAATAAATATGATTACAATTAAATAAAGTAACAATAAGTCTAACAAAAATAACATGTTATGATAAAATTAAAACTATGTGTAGCTTAATAATGTAGAATATACAAAAGAAAAATAAAAAAGTCAAGTTTATAATATTAGCTACCTGCCTGAACTAGGTTGAGTACCTGTGTTTCAGACATCACTTACACAATGGGTTTAATAATGTAGGACACTAGATATTTAAACAATTAAACTAAATTATATAATAAATAAAATAACTAAATAACAATAAATTGTTACCTACAATTAATACAAACTATTTTAGAATTTCGAACAACTTCTCTGTGTCTTCGTAATTTAATTTATTTAGAAATCCCCTTACACTTATATTACAGTTCTTATAACTTAGACTATATACCTTTAGTGACTTGTTGAGCTTGTTATATAGAAAGGGTCCTAAAAATATGTAAAATTTGTTCACAAATGCGTGTTTGGTTTGAGGGTTTACACAAACTAAGTCCATTCTTCTCCTGTCTATGGATTTTAAGTTAAATGGAAGTTCGGTATGCTGTTTTAATATGATGTTCAGTTCAGGATAAACAACTGACGGACAGTTAGTACACTACATCCCAAATAAAGTTGATGTGTAGGAAACATGAATGGACGGAAAGTGGCTACCTTTAGAACTGCTCTCTGAGCACGTTCTAATGGGAGCAATATTATTTTAGAAGCGCCACCCCAGGAAGTAATGCCATAGTGAGTATGGATTGACACAAAGCTAAATAGACCTGTCTTATCAATTTGAAGTCAGCGATGTTACGAAGATATTTAAAAATATATATTAATTTACGAACTCTAGCACAAAGTAAATCGATGTGCTTGCGGAAATTTAAATTTGTGTCAAGCGTGATACCTAGATATTTGATATTGTCTGTTTTTGTTAATGCGGAACATGCACATGCAGTGTCATTATACGAGTTACAATTATGAGTGTAAATATTTAGATGAATATTTATGTTATTATTTCTCATTAAAAATAACATATATTGTGTTTTATCAGCGTTTAAACATAGGAGATTATTAAGAAGCCAATTAGATACTATGTTAAAGCCTTGCTGAGCGTATTTATAAACCTCATCTCGTGATTTAGCTGAGAATAACAGGGCTGTGTCATCCGCATACGACATTATGACACCATTTTGAAGTTGAAGATTGCATAAGTCATTTATATAAATTAGGAACAATGTAGGCCCCAGGATACTGCCCTGTGGGATTCCATAAGAGCTGTTTTGTAATTCAGTACTTGTATACTCACTGATTTTTACACATTGAAAGCGACCACTGTGGTAATCAGAAAAAATATGTAGTTGAGTTCCAAGAAGAATAGCAAGAAATAGTATCAAATGCTTTGGCAAGGTCTAAAAAGATCCCAATTGAGTGCATACCGTTGTCAAGATTACTTGTGACGTAATCTGTTAATTGGTGCAAGGCATCATTGCATGATCTCTTAGGCCTAAAACCAAATTGTCTGTCTGACAGCAAGTTGTTAGTTTCCAGGTATTTTATTAACCTGGTATTTATGATCTTTTCTAAAATTTTAGATAAGCCAGATAAAACTGAAATCGGTCTATAGTTACTAACTAAGTTTTTATCACCAGCTTTGTAAATAGGAGAAACCACTGCTTTTTTAAGCACTTTCGGAAAAATACCGTTTGATAGGCATAATTGAAAGATATGTGTTGACGGGGCGGCCAGTAAATGCTTAAATCTTTTGAGTATGCGATTAGGTATATTGTCCCATCCAACTGCACAATTTTCCTTTAAGCCAGATATTATACTTAAAATCTCATCAATATCGGTATTTAACAATACAAAAGAATTTAACTTATAGAAGGATGTGGGCATAAAAATTGGATTACGAGTGTTGCTTAATTTTAAAGTTGTCTCTGCTATTTTTTGCCAACATTAATAAAATAATTATTTACTTTATTAGTTGCTTAGTTTGGGCTTTTGTCTAATGACAGTAGATCAAGTGGGGGTCAAAGATTTTTTGAACTGAAGGTATTATTTTTGATGAATTTCCATACAAGTTTACTGTTTTCACCGGCCTTTTGTAAAACATTTTTATCATATTGTATTTTGAGGTTTTTTAACAGTTTATTGCAAAAATTCCTATATCTTTTATAAGTAGCAGAAAGTATTAAATTATCAGGTGAAAGTTTAGATTTTAAATGAAGTTTGTCTCTATTTCTTATACAGCGGACGAGACCAGGTGTTATCCAAGGTTTAATATTATAATACTTACGTGACAGTTTTATTGTTGATGTATTATTCATTATTGCGTATTTTAAGGAATTTATAAAGTAACTCAAGGACGTATTTGCATCGTCAGAGCAATAAACAAAGTCAAAATTAATACTACGAATGTCATTTTCAAGGTTCGTCTTATGTGTAGTTGCGTATGCAGTTTTGCCTAGGTAAGGCTAATTGTAATGTTAGTAAAATTGCTTGATGATCAGTAAGCGAGGAATTAGTAAGTAATGTTAAAGAAGGTTTATTTGATTTAATCACAAAATGGTCTAAACAAGAGCCGCTTTGATATGTAGGGTGGTAAGGTATTGGTAATAGCCCATGAAAAGAGCAAATATTTAGGTAGTTATGTGCATGGTTATCTGTTTTCCCAGGGGTAATGTTAATATTTATGTCACCGGTTAGGATTATATTTTTATATGTGCTAAATTTGTTTAAGGTAATATCAAGGGATTCTAGAAATCTATCAATATTTTGTGAAGGAGGTCTGTAAATTGCGATAACAATCGTCTCGGAGTTAATTCGAATGATTAAGCAATTACTATCCTGGAATGTAGGTTCTGTGACAGTTACTTTTAAATTATTTTTAACATAGATTACTAAACCGTCATTTTGATTAATGTTTTTCTCGGTTTTATGTAAAGAATGGCCATTTAGAATCGATAGGTGGGGTGGGAGGTTTGACAGCCAACATTCTGTAAGGATAATAATATCACATTTTATATCCAGTCTATGCAACAAAACTTCAAACCCGGTTATATTCCGATTTATGCTTCTAATATTTTGTGTAAGTAAGATTAACTTATTTTCAGGACGTGGAAGGAAGTGTTTACAGTCATCAACATTACATGTTTTAGCGTCAGACACAGAAAAGTTGTCTAGGTCATTGAGTAATTGATTCACCATACTCAAGCCTAAAGATAAACTAAAACTAGTGTTTAAGAGCTAAGTAAGTAATATAATACGCGGCGCTCTTAGGCGCCCTCATAGTCTATGGAGTTGATATATTTGTCGACAATGTAATTACAGGTATGAAGGTTTTTCTTACCTGATTTATGGCTCAGTTTGACTGTTGCCAGGAAGGACTCACGCGTGGCATTGGGAAATTTATCGGCAATATTTTGTTCGAAAATGCACTCGAACACTTCTTTATCCGTGAGGGCTACAGGGACACCAACAATTGCAATCCTTGGACGTCGTTTAGTAGGCTCTTCTATGGTAAGGCCAGAAGATACAATCTTCTCGGAGTTCTTTAATTTGTTGATATCTCCTTTTCTCTCAGCGCTAATTATAACTCCCCCATTTTTGACCTTCCTCATGCCCCGGACATGTAGTTTCAGTTCTTCTGGGGATATTATTTTTTGTAAGAGGCACTTCGTGTCATCACTGGATTTGGACTTGTCCCTCGGATAAATTGCTAGGGTACTAAGGTTGTTTGGGCGAATTAGGGTTTGGCCACCTTTTTTGACCATGTCCGCAAAAGTGGTTCCAGAGTCCGGTTTTGATGACTCTTCGATACTATTCTTTAGTTCCTGCAGCTTTTGGGACATGTCAAGTTGGTTCTGCAGAGATACGATGGAGGTCTTGGCTTTAGTGGCATCCATTTTCATTCATTCCAATTGTAATGTACCGTGGCTTACTTTTCGACAAAGCGAGCTAATGCGCATTTTTTGATCAGAGTTAATTTTCCATCTGTAGCGATGGAGCACACCTCGTTAAGGGATAGGTCAATGCTTGTCATCCAATGCTGCAACTCAGGAGTTGGAAGTGTTTTAATTGGTTCGCTTGAAGTGGGTGTCTGCATGGGCGGGGTTGATGGAGGCGGGGTGCGAGTGGTCCTGGCACTCCGGTTGAAGGGTACTGCTCTCCATTTTAGTACCCATTCTAGATAAAGCTAAAACATTTCAACAATATCACTAACACAAATATAACTAAAGTATGTCACAGTTACTACCGGTATTGTTATAACGAGGTCACGGCTAAGCACATACTTATTTAATTATTTTAATTACTATATGACACGTCTGTACACAATAACGTGCACTTATGAACTCTTTTTAGAAACGTTTAGCTGTATGGAAATAAAATTAAGCATTTATGGGGGTAATAATATAATATTATCAATATTACGTTAAGTTCAAATATATTTAAATAATGATATACCGTTATTACAGCTTTTAAAAATACGAGTAAATAAGGCTTTTGCTTTTATTTGAAATTATCCCAAATTGAATATGATTTATGGGCAACAACGTTTTTGCCTATCAATCGACCCTTATAAAATGTGTGCGTACGCAGAAATATCCGTTAAAATAACGCAATACAACGCATTTTGAATTTAAAAGATAATAAGGTCAGATTTGAAATACACTTTTGTTAACACTCACAATCTCACAACTAAGTTTTAAAAATAATTAACTTTAAAAGTTAAGTAAATTAATTAAAAATTAAAAAGTAATTTAACAGTGGTAGAGCCAGGCGGCAGCTCTTGCAGTCGCACGGATGGGCCGGCTCGAACCGGGATGGTACCATGACCTCACAGAAAACCAGCGTGAAGTAGAGGTTTACCTCTGCGTTTCGCTTGGTGAGTGCAGGTGGCTGGAGGCCCTTTTTACTGGAAATGAGGCATTCCATCCTAGTCTTCACGGGTGAAAACGCATCTGCATTTTGATTTGTAAAGGAGGATAGATGTATATATCTATGGGCCGCAGCAACCACTTACCATCAGGTGGACTGTGTGCTCGTTTTTCACCCTGATCCTATAAAAAAAATATGTGTGGCAGGCCTTTTTAAACTTTGTTTACTTTGATGTGCCCAGAAAAACCAACACAGGATGGAAAATTGCAAATGTGTGTTCTAATTTTGCGCACATACGCAAATGCCTGTGCCAAACTAAGCGCCTATATATTTATATCTATTGCGTACTTGAAGCAAAGCTAGGTCTACCGCCGGCATAAGTATTTCTGTATGACATAAACTATGCGTCATCCACCAACCTGTTTTTGTAAGTATTTGTTAGACGAGCTCCAAGACTTCCTGTAACAATAAAACGTAATAATTACTATCAAATACGATACGGTAAAGAGCTAAAACATTTTAAACCACTGTTATTGTATATCGTAGTAGTAGTGGCGGTTCTCTTTCATTGGAGTGCCGTGGCAAATTCATTCACCCTAGCCCTGTCCAATAAGTGCTGTTAGAGTCCATTTTACGAAATGCTTTAAGATCTTATGGCTGGCCCTTGATAGATGGTAGCATTACTACTTCTACGAAAACGCATTTTTAATGTACAATCTCATACTAAGGTACAGTGTCAAAAGACAGGTACGGACGTTTGATCTCTTATAGCAAATTTTTATTGAATAAGCGTGACAAACGAGCACACAGTCCACCTAATGGTAATCGAATGCTGTGGCCCATAGACATCTACATTTATCCTCAATTAAGAATCTGAGAACAGAAACAGAAACAGAAACTTTTTTATTCAATATAGATTATAAATAATGCTTATTGAGCATTATATATTATATTTATAAATAATGCTTATTGAGCTTTAGCTTACGCTGAGTGGGGATCAATTTCCAATACAGCAGTACAATAGAAACAGAAACCTTATTTTATGCTTATATAAAGTCACTCTTTTGTATAATTACCACTGGTTCGAAAAAAAACTCTGCCCTGGGAAGAACCAGCAAGAAACCCAGCGGGACTTTTTTTTAAAATAACAGCTTACAATCATGTATGTTACACAAATTAACAACACAACAAATTAGAAATAGCTTGGTAGCGATCACCTCATTTACAGGGGTTATTATCATCTATAAATTCTTTAATACTATAATAACCCTTTTTATACAAACTTAGTTTAATAAAATTTTTGATCTTTGAGCAGGTCAAATTTTGTATATTTTCTGGAATTTTGTTGTAAAAGCATATACATCGCCCCAAGAATGAATTACTGACTCGATGGAGTCGAGTAACTGGTACTACTAGCTTGTGTCTGTTCCTAGTATTTACAGAATGAATATCACTTATTTTTGTAAAACTACTTTTATTTTTGTGTACGTACATTTATGAAAATAAATGTATTGAGAGGCCAAAGTTAATATATTAATTTCCTTAAATTTTTGTCGCAGCGACTCTTTAGGCTTTAAATCATAAATTGCTCTTATGGCCCTCTTCTGTAAAACAAATATAATTTCAGTGTCAGCTGCGTGTTCCCATAGCAAAATACCATACGACATTATGCTATGGAAATAGCTAAAGTAAACTAGTCTAGCTGTTTCAACACTAGTTAGACTTCTAATCTTTTTACGGCATATGCTGCAGAACTAAGTCTGCTTGCTAGTTTTGATATATGGGGATCCATTGAAGCTTCGCGTCTATTGTGATTCCAAGAAAAATGGTGGTATCTACAAGACTCAGTTTCTCCCCATTTAAAATTACATTAGTATTTAATTGTTTGACATTTGGAGTCATAAATTTCATACATTTCGTTTTAGTGCCATTTAAATGCAAATTATTAACATTGAACCAATTTACTAATTTAGATATAGCATTATTTACTTCGTCATATTTTAGCAATTGTCGACTTAATTTGAAAATTAAAGAAGTGTCATCTGCAAATAATACTATATCATGGTTATCTCCTACTATGTAAGGTAAGTCATTGATGTATACAAGAAACAGAAAGGGGCCGAGAATTGAGCCTTGATGCACGCCCATCTGTACCATCGACCCGGAAGAACTCATACTGTTAATGACAACTATTTGCGTTCTCTTACTTAAATTTGAAATAATTAATTTAAGAGCATCACTTCTTACACCGTAGTGTTGAAGTTTCCTGATTAATGTTTCATGGTGAACACAATCGAAGGCTTTGGATAGGTCACAAAATATACCCAAAGCATCCTGTGAATTCTCCCATGCATTAAATATATATTTAATCAGCTCAACACCGACATCAGTTGTCGAGCGACCCCTTATGAAACCAAATTGATTTTTATGAAGTAAATTATTTATATTAAAGAAATTTAACATTTGATCAAGAATAATTTTTTCAAAAATCTTACTAAGTGTTGGTAGTACAGAAATAGGTCTAAAATTGGCGGGGTCTAATGTACTACCAGATTTAAATAAAGGTATTACTTTACTATACTTCATTAAATCAGGAAACACACCAGATTCTATACTATTATTAAAAATAGTAGCTAAATGAGGCGCGGTTGTATCTATTATAGACGCAATAACTTTAACGGAAATCCCCCTCAGATCCGCAGTTTTCTTAACATCAATAGTTTTAAAATATTTTACAATATCTTTTGATGATACTTTATGAAATGTAAAATTCTTTGTACACGCATTTACATTTTGTTTAAGTAATGATTCGGCGACCGCAGGAGAAGAATTCAGTGACTTAGTGGTTAATATCGGAATATCAGTAAAATATTTCTCAAAAACTATTGCAACGTCCTGATCTAATTCGGTTAATTTGTTATTAACACTTAGCTGGTAGTTTGAATTGCGAGAGTTGATCTTACCAGTTTCGCTATTAATTATACTCCATGTCATTTTAGTTTTATTAGAAACCGTCTTAATTTTGTTGCTCAAATGCAAAGACTTGGCTGTGGAGCACACTCTTTTAAATATTTTTGAATATTTTTTTACATATTCCCTAAATTCGACGCTATGATTATATGACCTTTCATGGTAAAGATCATATAACCTATGTCTGCTCTTATGGACTCCTACTGTCGCCCATTCATTAAATGACTTCCGACTGTTCAAGGAGAAGTTTTAGAAGTAAAAGTATTATTAAATTCATTGCAAAAAAACTGAGATGGAATGCCTCCTTTCCAGTAAAAAGAGTATCCGGTTCTACACTCACAATACGAAACACAGCAGCATTGAGCTGCTATTTTACGCTGCTATTCTGTGAGAGTGTGGTCCTGCCCCGCTCGAGCCGACCTATTCGTGCTGTAACCACAATATAGCTATGGCTCTACCACGTAAAATATCTCCACAATTAATGGTTAGGCGAACAGCTTATGATATAAAACTATTATTCCCTATAACAAAAAAAATATTTAAAATAATGTAATGACCTAAACAGGCATACTATTAGATACTTAAAACTGTTAAATATATCAGTGAATGGACGCATAAGTCCATGGTTCATTTAATCGAGTATGTAATAAATATTTTACATGGTAGAGTCACATATGGTAGAGCCACGCTACAGCGTTTATGCTAAAGGACCACGTTCACACAGGCACACAGCGTAAAATGCATACCCACGAGCTGAGAACCGGAGACTCTTTTAACGGGTTATGAGACATGTCATAGTAGTTCTCAGGGGTATGTGTCTTGAGTCACAGCATCGACATACTATTAGGTGCACTATGTGCTCGTTTGTCATACTTATACCATATGAGTAAAGAAAAAAATATTTATAAATAATGATATTTTTCCCCCGACAGGTTTGCGAATCCTTTACCTTATTTCTTCTTGTGTGTATCGTTTGCTGCGAATCTATAAAAAATATCGTATCAAGCGCGCACTATAAAAGACTAAACATATATAATGGCACATTACGTATTATTAAGTGTAGAAAAAAATGTGTGTTGTTTATTTGCTGGCGGGGTTCGAACTAGACTTGCACGCGAGCGTTTAGCTCCTGAGCTACCACGGCTTTGTATTTGCAGATCATCTAATAATCCTTACAACACGATATCGAATAATTCGATTTTCCATCGACTTGCTAAGGGGGAAGAAGAACGCGTAAGTGAAACGTTATCACATATTAGTTTATTATTAGATATCAATTTATAATACATTCGCGTGTAAATGAAGCTTGTTACAACATCTGCATAGATATTTGTGGTGAGTGTGAGCCATATTTTATGATGTGTTATTGAATTCCAAGTTGCAGATTTCCATTGCATAAGCAATAACCATACAAAGGATTTCCGAGACGTAGTATATTATGACATTATACACTGAGATACAGAAATGATATCATTGGTTTAAAATAACAGTGATATTCATATTCATTACAACATGCTCGTATGTTATTCTGTCAAGTACTAACTCATTACGCAGCTTAGTCTTAATAGTACTGCGTCATGTTGTAATTTATATTATTTTTGTATTACTTATCCCGTAGAGGGACCAGCTATCACTAATACTTTTTTACAATTTTTAATGTAGATTTTTTTAATGTAAATTATATATGAAAATAAAAAATGTAATTAATATTTTTTATTAAAAAGAGTCAGTGATTCCTCCATAGGGCAATTGTATACGCTTTTACAACAAAGTCCCAGAAAATATGCAAATCTTATCTATCAAAAGGTTTTAAGTATTTATTATGAAAAATTGTTTAGTAAGGGTTATTATACTATTAAAGAGTACATGATTGATAATAACCCCTGGGAATGAGGAGATCGCTACCATGCTTTTTCTAACTGTTTTCATAAGAATTGTATAAATATTATAAGTTATGCTTAAAAACAGTTGTTTTTTCCGAACCAGTGGTGAAAGTTAAAAATTACTCAATAAGAATTATATGTAATCAATATTGAATAAAAACCATTCTATTCTATTCTATCCGACCGCGGTGGAATCCATAAGGGAGTTAATTTATTTGCATGTACATATTTAGTATTTTTTTTGCATTCAACTTGTAAAGTAGTCATTTGAAAATCTAAAAATTAAATATTTATCGATATGTCTTTATTGCGTAGGTAACATCTCGAATTTATAATACTTCGGTAATATAGACTATGATATGACATCTGATAATTTAACTATAAATTATACGAAAGATAGTATTTTTCGTGCGATTTATTATTATTAATAGGCGTGAGAGAATCTACTATCCCATATCATTATCATAGAAATCAAACAGGAGACTGATAACCAATCAAAACAATAAAAGAAGTGTGGTTGCCAACCCGCCTGTGCTAAGAGTGGCAACTTTGGCAAATATCTTCCTTCTGAGGCAGGAAACCTCTATAGTAGAGGCCTATATGTGGATGGTTTTGTGGTGACATACTGCAAACCGTTTGTAAATATGTTCAGGATCGTCCCAACCATTGCATCAGATTTGATAGAGATTCTTACCGACAATGACACGCGAGGTTTAAATTAAAAAAGATTTTAATTTCAATAGATAATTTGGCTGGGTGCAACCATCTGCTTGGGATCCCATAGTTAATAAAATTAAATCCAAACCCAAACATACTACTGTAAGATTTCAAGATGCTGTAAGCTTATTTTGCGTAGATAAGATCGAAAAATTAAAAAAAAAGTTGAAGACAGCTTTCCTTAACTATGACATCAGGACGTCTAACACCACAAACCCTACGTGACCATGGGTGGTGCTGTAAAGAATCCAAGAATTTTTTTATAGAATAAGGGTGAAAGAACGAGCACACAGTCCACCTTATTATATTTACCCTCTATTAAGAATCAAAATGAAGATGCGTTACCACCTTTGAGGACTAAGATGGAATGCCTCGTTTCCAGTAAAAAGGGTCTCCGGTTCTCTACATTCACCATACAAAACACAGCAACATTACTCTGCTATTCTACGCTGCTATTCTGTGAGATCGATCGGGCCGACCCATTTGTGCTACAAACATAATATTTGCAGCGTGGCTCTACCACAAATTATAAAGTTGTAGGCTCTGCCGCATAAAATGAAGCGCGAAACGTGTTATCATTGCGCGAGAAAATCCGTTAAATTAGTTTTATTAAATGCGTAGTATTCGCGTAAATATCACAAATTAAATAAAGCATAATGCTGTAATGATGATAATGGTTGTTATTATTATAAGATATATGTACTTTTTTTTGTTAATAATAGGTCACTGCAGTCAAGTTCTTTATTTTTAATACAAACTACTTAATAATTTTCATAATCACATAATCCTTTACAGACTAATCTACTCAAATTTAATAAAACTAGTTTTTTCGGATTCTATCGCATATATTAACTTATTTTATATTCCACTCTACTCAATATAATTTACGTCTATAGGCCCACAGATGGGCACAGGCACTCTAAGTGAGTTATCCCGTGTCCTCAAAATACTTAATTCACCAGACATGTAGGTTTCCTCACGATGTTTTCGCGGCCTCCAGTACTTGAATGACAAACAGTATTTAAAATTGCAATTGACAATTTAATTGGTGCTGACAGGTTGATCGCGCACTGAGACTTAGAGCTACTATTACCACGGCTACTGACAGTCTTACTATTAAAGTAAAGTTACAGTCTATATACGTCCCACTGCTGGGCACAGGCCTCCTCTTATTTCTGAGAGAGTTTAGGGCAAGGAAATGTCCACCGCGCTACCCTAATGCGTGTTGGCAAAGTTCACATGTCTACGAAATATTTTTTTATTTTTCATAGATGCAGTAGGTAGGTACATGCAGTTCTCAGAGAAGCTTACTGTAATATGTTGATATTTTTGCTTGCGCTATGAAGCGAAGAGAAATCAAATTCATCATTCAGTAAAGGGAAATACAAGAAAAATGTTTTACATTGTGATATAACCACCTCGTTCACTACATCATCATCATCATCATCATCATTACAGCCCTTAACAAGTCCACTGCTGAACATAGGCCTCCCCCAAGGAATGCCACAAAGCACGGTCCTGAGCCACCTGCATCAATCGACTTCCTGCATATCTTACCAGGTCGTCACTCCATCTAGTGGGGGGACGCTCTACACTTCGCCTAACGGTACGAGGCTGCCACTCGAGAACATTTCTTCCCCATCGGTTGTCGGTTCTTCGAGCTATATGGCCGGCCCATTGCCACTTCAGCTTACTAATCTGTTGGGCTATGTCGGTCACTCTGGTTCTACTGCGGATATCTTCATTTCTGAGTTTATCACGCAGAGAAACTCTGAGCATAGCCCTCTCCATAGCTCGCTGAGCGACCTTGAGCTTCCTCATCCGGCCAGCAGTGAAGGACCACGACTCAGTTCCTTATGTCATCACTGGCAACACGCACTGGTTGTACAGTCTCGTTTTCAAGTTTTGAGGTATACCTGACGAGAAGATATGCCGTAATTTCCCGAACGCTGCCCAACCGAGTTGAATCCGTCGATTGACCTCTCGGTCGAAGTTGGACTTATCTGGTCGGACTATTTGTCCCAGCTAAACATACTCGTCAACAACTTCGAGCTTAGTGCTCCCAACAACTATCGGCATAGGTGTGACATGGACATTAAACATGATCTTTGTTTTGTCCATGTTCATCTTAAGACCTATCTGTTGGGAAGCACTATTGAGATCATTGAGCATAGTGCTTAGGTCCTCCAGCGATTCTGCCATAATGACTATATCGTCGGCAAATCGAAGGTGAGTGATGCACTCGCCATTGATGTTGATACCGTATCCTTTCCAGTCCAGAAGCATGAAAACGTCTTCCAATGCAGCGGTGAAGAGTTTCGGGGATATGACTTCACCCTGTCTTACACCTCTCTGCTATTGGATAGGTTTCGTACTCTGGTTCTGTACTCGGAAAGCCATCGTAGCCCTACTGTACAAGCACTTCAGCATTTCGATATACCGACAGTTAACTTGGCACCGCTGAAGGGACTGCAGCACCGCCCAAATTTCGACGGAATCAAAGGCTTTCTCATAATCCACATACGTCAGACATAGTGGCAAATTGTACTCCTTTGACTTCTGTACAATTTGCCGAAGGGTATGTATGTGGTCTATGGTGCTAAAGCCTTTTCGGAAACCGGCTTGTTCGGGAGGCTGGAAGTCGTCAAGTCTGCGCCCGAGACGATTCGTAATGACTCTCGAAAACAGCACCTAGACGCGGCTCAGAAGGGAAATTGGTCTGTAGTTCTTCAAGAGAGCGTTGTCGTCTTTCTTGAAGAACAAGACCTCCGCACTTCTGCTCCACGCCTCCGGTGTAATTCCACCATGGAGGACGGAATTAAAGAGCTTCTGAAGGAGTTCAAGTACCGGGTTTCCACCCGCTTTCAGAAGCTCCGCTGTAATTTCATCCTCGCCTGAGGCCTTATCGTTTTTAAGATGCTGGAGAGCCATTCTAATCTCGTTCAGACTGATGTCTGGGATATCATCGGAATAATGTCGGACAAGACTCGCTCTTGGATCGTTACTCACACTTGCGTGTGGCTCCAACGATGACGTGTACAGCTGCCCATAGAACCTCTCAATCTCACTTAAAATCTTAGGTGCCCCGGAAACGATGCTGCCACATTCGGTCTTCAGCTTTGACAGTTGGCTTTTTCTGGCAGACAGATATCTGGCAAAGACTTTGGAGCTTTGGTTCCGCTCGATCGCTTCTTCAATACGAGCTGTATTGAAGTTGCGTAAGTCCCGCCGTATGCATTTGGAGATCTGTCTGTTCAGTTGCCTGTATGCTGTCAAATCTGTTGAAGAATATAGCTTCATCTCCCGTCTAACAGCCATGAGATTAAGAGTGTGTTCGGAGAGTTTTTGTGTTCTCCTGCGGCGGGTCTTGCTGAACTTAGCTCCAACCGCATGGACAGTTTCCACGAGCTTGTCATTCAAATCGTCCACTTCATTGCAGTCTTCTAGGCACTGAAAACGGTTTTGTAACTCGAGCTGAACGGTTTCGGGACTCTGGATCGTTCACTACGCAATACGTAAAATACCCAGGCCAGCGACGGGGACCAGCGTCAAAGGTGCGTTACGTCTGGTACTTCGACTGTTAATCCGCCAGTCATACGTGATGATTAAGAAAACCTCCCTATAGCAGGAGAGGCCTATCACCAGCTGTGGATTTTCGCGAGAGAAGAGGAAAGAATAAAATCGATATTTTAATGGACGTGTTTTTTGGTTCTGTGTTTGCGGTTAACCTTTTGGCACTGTGATATGTTAGTTGTACATAAATTGCACATGGTTAGACATCCAGATCTGGAACACTTAAAAGTAGGCTATACAAATACTTGTTCCGTCTAGGTTTCGAACACATGGCCTGCAGAGTCTCAGCTAACCGTTACGCCAATCCGCCGAGCTTTATTTTAGAGACTTTTTTTTGTTTGCTTTTCCATCCTTTAAAGAATAATTTTTTTTGTAATTTTTGTCCATTTATGTGACGTATTCGTATGCATTCTACGTATAAGCCGGCTAGACCGATTTGAATGAGATAGACTACTAGTTATTTAAAATTAAACTTAAAATGTAGCTTTACTTTTATTCTACACGGTTATGTAGATCACAGTTTAGAGTTTGAGTTCATACAAAGAACCCCATGGTCTCATGACCATTCATATGTATGGTTATTGAAAAATACAAAGATTCGAACCTCTTGGTAATTACTGATTATCACTTACTAAAATAAGTACTTACTATCTCTATACTTGTCTCTCTATTGTCATTTAATAAAAATAATTAGAGAGAGAAAGAGAGAGAGGGAGAAAGAATATCTTAAATTGACATCGATTTTTATGAGCCTTAATATCTAAAAAATATCCACTGATATAATCGAGAATAGATGTAGATTTCTATTGGCCGCAGCAACGGCTTATCATCAGGCGGACTGTTTGCTCGTTTGTCACCCTTATCCCATAAAAAAACTGTAGAAAAATGCACTTGTATTAGTAAATATTTTGTTGCAACTCCATAGAAAATGACCTAAAATGAGCTGCATTAATAATTTTGTAATGTTATTCTAAACTGTTAAAACATCTATCCTAAGTCTATGATAAAAGTAAACATTTTATGAATAATGATGAAAATATGCGTCGATAAAGCGGCGGTCAAAAGGCCGCCGCTTTATCGACGCCATTTTGACAGTTGATATTATAGTAAGTACGTGAGGGTAATATGGTCACATTAAGCTTTATCGTCCTATAAAACCAAAATTAGGAGGAGAACAGAGATAAAAACACAAAGTCGTATACTATAACTAATATATTAAGAAAAAAAAGCAAACAAGTTTTGGAAATAATTAGGAACATTTCGAAATATTTACTTAAAAAAAAACTAACTACACTACACATGACTACACAATACAAAAATCCACTGAAATATTTACAATAATATCAACTGTCAAAATGGCGTCAATAAAGGACCGCCTTTTCGACCCTTTATTATTTGATAGACTGATCAAGAGCTATCGTATCACAGAGCGTTCTATGCAAACGACGCTGTAGTTTTTGAGTTATAAGAAAGTGACCATATTAACCGGATGGCATTCCTTGGGGGAGGCCTATGTTCAGCAGTGGACTTGTGACGGGCTGTAATGATGATGATGGTGATGAAATATAGAAGACGGTGATCTTTAAAATATTATCGTATTATATTTTAAAAGATCACCGTAGACTAATATAATGTAATTAATTTATAATGCAAAATAATATCATTAGCTTAGTTGTTAAAAAAAATATAAGACTTTTATTAACGACTAAAATGAATAACATAGATTCCGCATAATAAGCTCATGTGGTAAGACATAGTGTATTAAAGCTACAAAGCTACTAGCTAGTATAAGTATTAAATCCAATAAAAAATAAGAAAGTATTAAATAAAAATCCAACGAGGAATGAAGTAATTATTATTTTATTGTTTTTAGATATATAGAGTATAAACATTAATAACTTTATCCCCTATTTTTGCACCATTAGGTGAAGAATTTTGTCTCCATATATGTATATGGTATTACCCTTTTACCGTATATAATGTAAAATAAATATTAAAATCGGTCCACAATCGACGAAGATATCGAGTTATAGTAATACAAAAAAAACATACACTAGAATTGAGATTCTCTTCCTTTTTTAAAATCGGCTAAAAATTAAGGTTGTTTAAACACTAAATAGTGCTAATGTTTGTAGGAAGAAAGTAAATCTTAGAGTGCGGGCTTCCTTTTGATTTTATGTGAAATAATTTGTCAACACTGTGTATTGGCGGTGTAAGCATATCCACTACTCCATGTCATTCCAAGGGTCTCGTACGAGGCGATAGAGGGAAATAAAATAGGAGATTAGCAGCAGCTTCTTTCTGAAAACAACTCAATAAAAAACTACGGTTACTAACCCGTATGCCAAGCGTGGCAACTATGGAAAACATCCCCAATATGAGGTAATCTATGTGGAGGTCTGCGTTCAATAGTGGACTTTTGAAAGGCTGGTAATTCTGATAATGATAAATAAATTTCCTATAAACCAGTCCTTCTTATTTGATATGTCAAAATATAAATTATCATTAAAAATAAAAAAAGCAACACAAAGGACTCACCAAATAATGTCACGAATAGAATTGTCCATAAAATAGACATCTTGGGACAAACATCAGTGGTTGAAAAATCGTCTGCTATTGCTGTGCAAAGCGTTGGAACTTAAAAAACTTGGCGCGCCACAACACACTACGGCGAGGGGAGTCACAACATTGGCGCGTGTATGACTGCACGAAGCCAACTGATCAGAAAAAGCACGCAAATCCACTCGCGGAAAGACTAGCGTTACTGAAGTGCGTAGGCGGCATTTTATACACTTGCCAGAATAAGTCTGTTTATGCAGAATTACAGTATAGTACATTATGTGCAAAGCTTACGCTATACAGGTGATTTGGAGGTTGAACGATATATTATTTAATTGAAAACAAACAATAGATAATTCATCTGTTATTCACATTGATTTTAGAAGTTAAAATCTTTTATTTACAAACTGTTTTTAAATGTTACATTTTAAACACATTGCAAATTATACCAAAAACACACGTTTTCCGAACAATTATCAACCAATTACCGTCCATTTAATTAATCTAAAAAAAAATTATGATAGTCAACATTTCGTACAAGACTAGGATTCCAAAACAAAAGCGCAACATCTTACAAAGTTCACGAGTAAAGACTTACATTAATTTATGTCTTATAAGAGTTTTTTAAACTAGCTTATTACAGGTGTGCGTGCAGCAGGGATGATATGGCGGGCTTGGGCACGTAAAAGCTTGGCACGGGGGAACAACTGGACAACATTCACCCGGGTACCAAACAGTACGGGCGTATCTTCCACTGGGCCTCGTACACGCGCCGTGATTAAAGCAATCCGCTTTACAAGGAAAATCATAACAGCATGGTCTGGAATAAAGAACATGATGTTAATGTTGTTTGCCCACTTTCTTTCTATTTTCATTAATAATTAAAAATTAAAAATGTTGTACAGCCGACTTCAATATAAGTTGTTAAGAATAACTCAAAAACTATTGGTCTGACCTTGATCAAATTCATATGGGACCACACGAGAAGTACTAGGTTTCAAAAAACAATCATCGAAATCGGTTCACCCAGTAAAAAGTTATGAGGTAACACATACAAAAAACATACAGTCAAATTGAGTACCGTCTCCTTTTTGGGAGTCGGCAGAAAAATGTGGGTGGCCTATTTTCATTAAATAAGTTATATCAATTTTAAACGCGAATCGGAATCACAAATTGCCTATAAACTATTTCAAACTGCCAGGTCAAGATGTTAAAATAAGGTCATGCAGCATCCAGAGCAATATAAATTTTATCTAGGCGCTACCTATTCGCATATTAAGAGCAGAACACATATTAGTTTATAAAACATAAAACGTTCAAACTGAGGTTTAATAATATTGTAAAAGGATTTTTATAGTGCCAGCTTTATTTTATTTCGAACGAATAAAGAAAATGCGTTTGAAGAGAACGTACCCACCGCTTAGGGCATTACTTATGAATACTCTGACATTTACCACAAATAACTTTTATTTTACACAATCTTCAGTGCGCGCTTGGGCGGGTGTGGAAACAGAAACCAGTTTCGAAGCCCTTTAGCCGCTTTATTATGTACATATAGATATTTACTTATTTGACTTTTGTTTCAGTTTTTAGTCATAATGAAAAGATAAATGAGAATCGGAGCAATACAATCATACAATCAACATTAATTTTGAAACATGATACTTCTATAGTCCTCTAGTCGTATATTCATAATTATGTAAACTTAGACAGGATAATAGTTTAAAAAAAGATTTGTTTATTATTCTTACACCGCCACTACATACACAATATAATAATAATAAGTTGTAAAAAAGAAAACAAATCGATTACGATAGTCGGCGCAATATTTAGTTTTTCTTGTTGAAAATAGAGCCATGCTGCAGCTATATTATGGTTGTAGCACGAATGGGTCGGCTCGACCGGGGAAGGACCACGCTCTTATAGAATACCAGCGTAAAATAGCAGCTTAACGCAGCTGTGTTTCGTATGGTGAGTGTAGAGAACCGGAGACTCTTTTTACTGGAAACGAGGCATTCCGTCTTAGTCCTCACGGGTGACAACGCATCTGGATTTTGATTCGTAATCGAAGATAGATGTAGATGTCTATAAGCCACAGCAACCACTTACCATCAGGTGGACTATGTGCTCGTTTGTCACCCTTATCCTATAAAAAAAATTGGGTTGTGGTAGCTAACACTTTATTATCTTACTAGCTGTTCCCCGCAACTTCGCCCGAGTTCAATTTAGGGTTTTGATTTATTTGCGCGGAACCCTAATTCTTTTTTAAAATAAAAGAAGCCTAAGTTACTCCTTAAACATCAGCCTGCCAGTGAAAGTCCGGCCAAAATCGGTCCAGCCGTTTCGGAGATTAGCCGGAACAAACAGACAGACAAACATTTTAAAATTGTGTTTTTGCTATAAGTACTGTACACACTATCATATGACTTTAGGAAAAAGCTGTTATTTTGATATTAAAACTAGACACTTCAATTTTATTTATTTGTATAGAATAAGTACCTTTCTCGTGGAACTCGACTCTTTCCACTGCAATACGGGGCTACCTCTCGTTGGAATGGTTGTGGTCGAGGTTGACCACATCTCGGTCTCTTGTGATACACACTGTATTCACCCTTTACACATCCGTACCTTGGGGATGGCTGGAAGCACTCATAGCCTCGTGGTAATACAGACATTTTTAACTAATTTTTTTTAAATGTTTACCTGTGAACAAACATTTCATGTCACAGTAAAATATTTGTCATTCGTTTTCGAATTATATTTATATAAAACGTATGGTAAACGATATGGCCGTCTCCAGTTGTGGGGAGATTTGCACTTGGCAGGTGAATTGAGTATCTCTCGCATTTTTGACACTGCTGCCCGTCACCGGTCCATGTATTTGGGGACTGGAGTAAACAGAAATGTGGAGGACAGGAGTCTGTTCTTCGAGAGTCTAATTAAAGCGTTTTTTTTATCTTAACCCACAAGATCTTACTGGTGTCTCCCATATTGTTTGCTTCTTACGATATCCACGAAAATAAATAAAGTGAGTAAATAAGGATTCGCACGGCAAAACATCATTTAAAAAAAAATACGTTACCCCCACACTAGGATTTTCTCCTGTGTCGTGGAGGCATTTTAGAAACATAAATTGCACAAGGACAAACATCCAGACCCGGAACAATTATTTGTAGGCCATACAAATACTTGTTCCGTGCGGGATTCGAACCCGCGGCCCCCAGCGCAACAACTGATTGCTAAGCCACTGCGCCACGGAGCCGTCAAATATTTAATAAATATTTAAAAAATAAATCATTGTTTATAAGTATTTTTTTTTGTACAATATAAAGGTGTCATATGACCTCACAGTCCACCTGTAAGTGAATGCTGTGGCCCATAAACTCCTTTACCTATTCTCGATAACGAATCAAATGTGGTGCATTACATGCAAAAGGGTTTCGGGTTCTTTACGTTCACCATACGAAACACAGCAGCACTAAATTTCTATTTCATGCTGGTATACTGTGAGAGCGTTGTCCTTTGCCGTTCGGGCCATTCATGCTGAAGCCATAATATAGCTGCAACGTGTTTCTACCACGTCGATCTTATTTCATGGGTCCACACCACGGGTAAGGGTAAGGTTTGGACTTTAGGTGTGTCTCTGTATTCGCGCGTACATTATGGCATTATAGTATAACCTGCACAGTTGATAACTTCTGATTATAAGGAAATTGTCGTTGCGGTTAATATTTTAAATATTAAAATGATCGCTCATTGCCAGTCAGAAAGAAAATAAATTAAAATCATAAAGAAACGGTATATACGGTATGTAATCATATTGTAATTTATTTAAAACTCGTTTAAATTTGTGACGCTCTATAACAATACAACACTTACGGTGGGCTATTTTTTTAGTTGTCCAATTTTTATGTTTTTTTACATTAAAATAATTTAACTATTTTTATATATTTATTTTTTGACGTAAAATTTTTGACTAAAATTTCAACACTGACATATTGTTTATGAAACTATTTTTAAAAAGTATATACCCTGTAATATATAAACTTTTTGAATATTTTGTAGGTTTTATTTAATATTTTATTAATATTAGGTATAGGTTACTATTAATATGCTTGGCATTCTATAAATAAATTAAATCTAAACCTAGCCAAACATCTTTTACGCTCTACATTTGAGCCGTGAACACCCGTGAACAAAGAGTAGAGTATTATAAGCGAAGTCCGTGAAACAATTTCATGGCGAGAGTCTAGAGGGGCCGTTGTGGATGGCTTTCGCGTTCGAGCCAATATTTGAGCACGCGTCAAAGATTTTGCGGAACACGAACTTGGCGTGAACACAAACTATCCACACTCACGCCGTGAAAGCCAATAAAAAGGATATAAATATAAAGTATTTTATACTCCCAGGCCTACTAGACTAGGTATGAATATTTTGAATAGTATTAATTCGATTTAATACGACTTTATGTGTGCTACTGTTATTGCAATGAATATACTTTATGTCCACACACATATACATTTGTGTATACTTACACATTTACTATATTATATTATTATATAAACCAAAGCAAAACATGTTTTAAAATAGTTTCATAGAAAATTACGAGTGTCTTGTTAAATGTGTATTTCTTTTTAATAGAAAAAAGGTGACTCGCGAGCATACAGTCCACCTGATGGTAAGTGGATATTGTGGCCTATAGACATCTGCACTTATAAATGCAGACGCGTTGTTACTCCTGAGGACTAAGATGGAGTGCTCAGTTACCAGTTTCAAATAAAAACATACGTAACACAGCAGCATGAAACTGCTATTTTACGCTAGTATTCTGTGAGAGCGTGGTCCTACCCCGGTCGAGCCGATCCATTCGTACTACAAACAACCATGATATAGGTGCAGCGTGTCTCGACCACGTACAATACCACGTCTACCATATTATTTATTGTATTAAGCATAGATTTAGTATAAACTGACGTATATCTATGGTAAGTATTATTAACGTGAAAGTTTGTGAGGATGTATGGATGTTTGTTACTCTTTCACGCAAAAACTACTAAATGGATTTTAATGACGCTTTGCAATTATATAGCTTATACATCATAATGACACATAAGCTATAATTAATAAATATATTGTGTAAATTAGCCTAAATATAACGGTAAATGTTAAGTAATTCGGAAAAAAATACGACGTTCGTCCGTATGAACACGCATCCCGCAAAAACCTGTAAACCGATTTGGATGGGACTTTAAATGGCAGATAGCTGATGTTATAAGGAGTAACTTAAGCTACTTTTATTTTAGTGTTCCGCGCAAAATAATTCTACGCGGGCGAACTCGCGGAAACAGTTAGTCTATGGTATAAAGTACCTTAGAGTAATTAAAAAAAAGTAAATTAAAGTATCTTAGTGTAACTATGGTTGACTTGGATAAGTCATGCTTGCCTGAAGGTCTTTGCTTACAGCAGCGTCGTGTGTCGGGTCGTCCATCCCCTATAAATGGCCGAGGGGGGCGATTGCTGTTATATGCGTCATATTTGTGAACAGGTAATTCTTGTGAGGATTGCAACTTTTTATGTACACTTAATTGTAGTGAGCCAAAGCGCACAGCGTTACTGCTGCAGTAGTAGCTAATATTTCAGTGTCCCATCTCGTTAAGCGTGCGTACCTAACTGATTTGAACGATTGTGAGTTTGGAAGAATATGTTTTTCGTGCTGTCTTCGCAGGATAATTCAGGAAGTACATTCACACCGTGATCTACGCGCAACTCTAGAGTCAAGGCAAGATTTTGAGATACTGTGCGCACACAACTGAGATAAAATTAATTCAATGAGAAAACTCAAGTAAAGCAATAAAACTTAATCCAAAGAATTAGTAACATTTTAATGTGAATTTTCGGCTTTTTCGCCGAGTCACTAAATTCAAAATTTGTCGGTTCGTACCTATTCGGGGGCATGGGAATTCGTTTCTCAACCAGGGGTAAATGAAGGGGTATCCTAAGTTGTCAAAAAAGAATGCGCACAAACAAATTTTGACAGTTCTTCACTTCAGGGGTACCTTCGTTTAAAGTCGGGGCGGCATAAGAGGCGGCTAAGTTGAGATTATCGCCATATTAGAAAGTCGGTTCGTGGTAGTCTGTAGCGTCCTCAATCAAGAATATAAAATGTAGATAGCTTGTCACCTCTGAGAACTAAGATGGAGTGCCCCGTTACCAATAAAAGGGTTGCTTGTGATGAGTTGCAGTTGTAAAGATGATGATCGTTTTTAACTATAATTGCATGGTTCCGCAAAATGCTGAGAAGCAGCAAATTAGAAAATTGTTTCAAATGCTTAGAAGAAACATTATGTCAGTGCAAATTATTTTAAGGGATACTAAACTAAAGGCATTAAGTCCGCCCTTTGTATTCATTTAGATTAAGGATTCATAAAGAACAAATAAAATAAATAAATAAAATATATAGGTATAAAAATCAATTGCTGTCCGTTAGTCGCGCTGAAACTCAAAAACGGCTTGACTTATTTTGATGAATTTTTTTGTGTGTTTAAATGGGTTCCTAGATGGTTTAGATTCACATTCGGACCCGGTAGGTGGCGCTATTATTGAAATCCAGAAATCAACCATGCGACGCCGAGGCGGATAGCTAGTTACAAATAAATATAACCTTCTCTAACAATTACTTTAACACAAATCCCTTTAATTTTTGAAGTGATTCATGAATTGATTTTGTTACAGTCACGACTCACGACACGTAAATTTATAGGTTAAGATGCAATCAGTGGCACATTGATGAATTGTCACATGTTATTTCGACAATACATCAATGTTTTGACCAAGGTTCCGTTCATTTACCTGAATGGTAATTGAACGGAATGAGTGCTAAGATTTATTGATATGAAATCAATACGTAGTACACTGGTTCCCAAACTAATAAATATATAAATATATATAAATAATAATATATATCTACTGACCGACACAAAAAAGACTCACTATAATTTCTTTAAATAAATAATCTAAAAATATTTTCAGCCAGGCACAGGTCGCCAAAGACCCCACTCCTTACGCTTGCAATACTACGTAACAGGGCCATGACTGCTGTTACAGTCAGGAGTCGCTTTGCTGAAGTTCGAGATGTGCATGTAAGTAACAGGACAATTAGGAGACGCTTCAATGAAACTGATAGGTCAGAAGACGGCCAGAAGACCTGCACATGGTCCAGAGATTACCAAGCAGTATGGAGTCAGTAGACTTGCATTCGTACAACATGAACATGTGAATGGGGATATGGAACAATAGAGCCATGTACTGTTCACAGATGAGCCCCACTTTTGCTTACAAGTTTTGTTTGTCAGATATTTTTTCCAAAGAATAACTTAAATAACACTTATCAGTAAGACATGATACCACAAAAATACAGCACAGCACACACATCATCAGAAACCAGTAAAAATAACAATTAGGCATAATGTAGGTTGTTGATTTTCCAGTTTAATCGTCAGAAGACACAAGTTTGCGCGTTTACCGCTAAAAAGAACCCCTTTGTCGTATCTCCTCAGTTTCAAGGCACTCTCATTGTTGCCTCAGCCAGTATCGGAATCTTCGGAGTCGACATATCGAGTGACGTGCAGTTTCGTGGTCACTTGGAAAAGAAGGCCAAATTGGCCTCTAAAAAGCTTGTCGTGCTCAGCAGAGCGGGACAGTATTTCATGCCGGCACACCGCTTGTAACTTTACAAGACGCAGGTTCGGTCTCACATGGAATACTGTTCCCATCTCTGGGCAGGGGCTCCCCAGTGCCAGCTCCTTCCACTTGACCGCATACAGCGCAGAGCGGTTCGAATCGTCGACAACCGAGTTCTTTTCGATCGGCTTGACTCACTGGCACTGCGTAGAGATATTTCATCTCTTTGCGTATTTTATCGCATCTATCACGGGGAGTGCTATGAGAAATTGTTCGGAATAATTCCAGCCGCTCAATTTCATTATCGCGCATCGCGACAAAACTCGCGATACCATCCACACCATCTGGCTGGTTGGCGGTCCACCACTGTGCGATTTAGATGATGTTTTCTTCCTTGCACAACTTCCCTGTGGAATCGATTACCATCAGCGATTTTTCCGGACCGATACGACTTAGGGACCTTCAAAAAACAAGAAAAGAGCTTACTCCATTTTAAAAGGCCGTCAACGCATCTGCAATTACCCTGGTTCCCCTAGTGTTGCATTTCTTCATGGGCGGCGGTAGTCACTTACCATCAGGTGAGCCGCATGCTCGTTTGCCCCCTCTCCTATAAAAAAAATGTGGAGCAATAGAGGGCGTTGTTCATATGAACTTGGATTCTAAAACGCAAACGATTGTATATTTCAAACTAGAAAATAAACTTATAATATAATATTATATAATAAGCTTATTATTTATAAACTGGCGATCAACCCAAGCTCGCCTGGATAGGATCTATTAATGTACGCATAATTTAGATTTAGGTCATCAAGGTATCAAAGACCATAATTATTTTATCAATATTTAGAATTTTCAAAAAAATATCTTAAGTTTTTCAGATAAAAGATCCCACCTGGAATAGCTCTATATCTATTAGCAAAGTTTCATCACAATAGGTTTAGCCATTTCGAAGATTAGACCGGACAGACATAAAGACAGATTAAAAAAATTATTGTTAATGTCTTAATAGTATGTATTTGGATCCCCTGAGCTTAATAGAAGCCAGTTATTTCTATATTATAGACAGACTTCAATTTTATTTATATGTTTAGAGTATATTAGATTTACATATTAAAAATGCTTTTAATTTTTATCACGTTATTTTAAGTCACTTTCTTGTTTGTCTGTCGTTCCGGGTGGAATTTAGTAATTGATTTTATTGGAAGTAAAGACTAGAAATGAGTTGGAAGGTGACTCGAACTTTAGGCCTAGTCAGTTTGAATGGCCTATCGTGTAGAGAATGTCATGGGGGTAATGGTTGAATAGGGGCAAAAAGTTCTCATCACACTCCTAGGGGGTCAAAATGGCCAAATACCAAAAAAGTTGAGGGGTGGGGGGGCTCGTACTTTAGGCATAGCCAGTTTAAAAAAATTGGTAAATCCAATTGGGCATACCTTAAGCGCATTAAAAAAATTACGTATAACATGATTATACGGAATTTTTAAAGTAGTTTAAATACATTTTGACAGCACTATCGGCTTCAACATCCTCGAAACCATGAAAATGACACCCGTGATGAAAAAATTGATACCTATTGCAGCCGCCATCTTTGATTTACATTTCGACAGCACTATCGGCTTCAACTCTCTCGAAAACCATGAAAATGACACCCATGATGAAAAAATTGGTACCTACTTCAGCTGCCATCTTGGATTTACATTTCGACAGCACTATCGGCTTCAACTCTCTCGAAAACCATGAAAATGACACCCATGATGAAAAAATTGGTACCTACTTCAGCTGCCATCTTGGATTTACATTTCGACAGCACTATCGGCTTCAACACTCTCGAAAACCATGAAAATGACACCCATGATGAAAAAATTGATACCTGTTGCAGCCGCCTTCTTGGATTTACATTTCGACAGCACTATCGGCTTCAACACCCTCGAAAACCATGAAAATGACACCCGTGATGAAAAAATTGATACCTATTGCAGCCGCCATCTTGGATTTACATTTCGACAGCACTATCGGCTTCAACTATCTCGAAAACCATGAAAATGACACCCATGATGAAAAAATTGGTACCTACTTCAGCTGCCATCTTGGATTTACATTCCAACAGCACTATCGGCTTCAACACCCTCGAAAACCATGAAAATGACACCCATGATGAAAAAATTGGTACCTACTTCAGCTGCCATCTTGGATTTACATTTCGACAGCACTATCGGCTTCAACACTCTCGAAAACCATGAAAATGACACCCAAGATGAAAAAATTGGTACCTACTTCAGCTGCCATCTTGGATTTACATTTCGACAGCACTATCGACTTCAACACCCTCGAAAACCATGAAAATGACACCCATGATGAAAAAATTGATACCTGTTGCAGCCGCCATCTTGGATTTACATTTCGACAGCACTATCGGCTTCAAAACCCTCGAAAACCATGAAAATGACACCCAAGATGAAAAAATTGATATATTTTGCAGCCGCCATCTTGGATTTACATTTCGACAACACTATCGGCTTCAACACCCTCGAAAACCATGAAAATGACACCCATGGTGAAAAAATTGGTACCTAATTCAGCCGCCATCTTGTATTTACATTTCGACAGCACTATCAGCTTCAACATCCTCGAAAACCATGAAAATGACACCCATGATGAAAAAATTTATACCTATTGCAGCCACCACCTTGGATTTACATTTCGACAGCACTATCGGCTTCAGCACCCTCGAAAACCATAAAAATGACACCCATGATGAAAAAATTGATACCTATTGCGGCCGCCATCTTGGATTTACATTTCGCAACCCTATCGGTTTCTACACCCTCGAAAACCATGAAAATGACACCCATGGTGAAAAAATTGGTACCTAATTCAGCCGCCATCTTGTATTTACATTTCGACAGCACTATCAGCTTCAACACCCTCAAAAACCATGAAAATGACACCCATGATGAAAAAATTTATACCTATTGCAGCCACCACCTTGGATTTACATTTCGACAGCACTATCGGCTTCAGCACCCTCGAAAACCATAAAAATGACACCCATGATGAAAAAATTGATACCTATTGCGGCCGCCATCTTGGATTTACATTTCGACTCACTCCATAATTTCGACAACCCTATCGGTTTCAACACCCTCGAAAACCATGAAAATGTCACCCATGACAAAAAAAAATTATACTACTTGCTTTTAGTACGTACTACTATTATTTATTCTGTGCTTTTAAATATTGTAATAAACAAATGTCTTATTATTATTATAATTAAGTATTTAAGAAATTTGGTTATTCGAATATTGTGTATTTGTACAGCGATCTTTTTGAGCCACTGCAAACAACCGAAACAATGTCCACTCACGAAGGCGACTGACACAGAGTACATTACATATTACAGACATAGAGAAAACAGCTGATATTTCAGAGTGGCGCTATCTGCTTCTAATTGCAGGAACTAAAAATTTGCCATACATACGTATAATAAGAACCTATACAAGTATATAGGTTTATTGAGACCGAACTAAGAGAACTGAATTTCCGCCATATTGTGACGCGCTAGCGGGAAAAATACGATTTGTTATTTTAAATTAATATTTCCCATTTATACGTCACAATATGGCGGAAATTCAGTCCAATTCTTAGTTTGGCCGCATTATAAATTATTTTGTGTACTGTTTACGTAGGTACTAGAAATATATTAGAAAATATCATAGAGATACGACTGGAAATATATGTACTTACAGAAAATATTTTTGAGGGAACACAAAAAAAAATAAACAAATAATATGATTAATTTTTATTTTCCCCTTTTCTTAAAATATTCATAACATTATTTTTGTATTGTGTCCTCTACATCATAATCCAATCCCTTCAACAATTTATTAACATCACGACACCAGTTGAAAATGAAGAACTTCGAACTCAAATCAAAGATATAGTTTGATAGTTCGCACTTATGGTTTTCACATTTAATGAAATCCATATTAATGGTTATACATAAAACTGTTTAACTGCCTTAATTTTTCAAGATGAAGATTGATGTTTGACAGTTGACGTACGTACAGAAGTCGTTGTGATACCAGGCTAATTTATTTTTTGTCAAAAGTGCCATCTAGATTTAATTGTAGTAACTAAAATTCATTAGGTTTTTTTGTATTGGACAAGAATATTACTAAGTGTTAATACGGTGGCGACTGAAGCCAAACCAGTGGCATAACAGTCCATACTATAATTTTTCTTAGAGGTATTATTATGTCATGACAGTTTGTCCATGTTGCAGTAGATGTCGCTTTTTAAATTTAGCCTTGCTATGCCAACTATTAATCAAACAAATTAATGAATAGTTTAAAATACAATCGAACCTTGCTAACTTACTATTTTGTTACAAAACAAATTTGTAATTAAATTTTAGTATAATTTACTAATTTTACATTATTCCCTATATATAATGTACTCTGTGAGCCAAACTAAACTACTCATTACTACTCTGTGGCTGTAGCTTCCCATTTACAGAAATAATTTGTATACGAGGCTACCAAATCAACGAAAATTTCGCTATTTTGGAGCCGAAAAAAATTAATTATAGCTAAACAAAACAAAACTACACTGCCGTTTACATTCAGTGGCTTCCCACATGATAGATGAAGAGATTAAAAAATAGATTGAGTTGAACAATTAATATTTTCAAAAGTTATTGTGTTTACAAGCCACAGGGACATGATAAATCCACACCATAAGCTACTAAAACCCTTTTCTTTTATTTAAAAATAGCAATTAATCGATTTAAAATAATCGATTTAAAAAAATATTTATAAGTTCAACAATCATTTATCTTTCTAACAATGTGCGTTTTATATCATTTATATGTATAATATGATTGCTAGATACGATTTTATTCGATAAAATGTTGGAATTTTAATTTTTAGGCGATAGTAGAACATTCCCTTGCGCTTTCGCTTAAGGTATGCAATAGCCCATCATGTAGAGGATGTCATGGGAGTCATGGTTGAATAGAGGAAAAAGTTCTCGTTACACTCCTAGGGTGATCAAAATGGCCAAAAAACCAAAAAATTTTATATTTTTATTTTGGCTATAAATCCGCCGCCTTCGGGGGTTCTTACACAGTCTATACTTCCCGCATCCCACTAGTTGATTTTAAACTAACGAGGACAAAGATGGAATGCTTAGTAACCATAAAAATTAAAAATTAAAAATTTTGTAAAACCGACTTCAATATAAATTATTAAGAATAAATCAAAAACTATTGGTCAGACCTTGATCAAATTTATATGGGACCACATGAGAAGCACCAGCTTTCAAATTAAAAAAAGAAACATCGAAATAAGTTCTCGCAGAAAAAAGTTATGAGGTAACACACATAAAAAAAGAACATAGAGTCGAATTGAGTACCTCCTCTTTTTTGAAGTCTGTAGAAAAATATTTTTTTAAATTAGAATATGGGTGACAAACGACCACACAGTCCACCTGATGATAAGTGGATACTGTGGCGGATAGAATGGCGGATAGAAATGTATATTGATCCTAGAAGAATCAAAACGCAGATACGTTGTCAGCCCTGAGGACGTAGATGGAATGCCTCGTTTCTACTAAAAAGGGTATCTGGTTGATGGTTCTTATAGAGATAAGCAATTGTAGTATCAAATATCTCGTAACTTTGATAACGATGCTCCCTGTTGTCTATCTACGTATTTGTGGTTAAAAAAACTTTATTTTCTCAAAAGAAATATAAATATTATTTCACTTCATGAGAAACTTAAAAGAAAAATGTTTCAGAAAGTTTTTAGATCAATGAACACAAACATAAGTGATAAAATGACAAGTAAATCGAGGCTACAATGCGATACCTGTTGTCGTTGCAAAGAAACTAGAAACAAAAATCAAAAACAATGTGGGTGGAAATTAATAACAATGCTACGCTATACACTAGCAGGGCTGGGTTCAGATATAATTAAATAAATTTAACATGCTGATTATGCAAGATGTCTCAAAAGAAAGTTTATATATGTAAAAAATCGATTAAAAATGCCGTTTGTTTATTATGAAAATACACTCTTTCGGAAATAATTTCTTAACAATAATGCCGTCCAAATGTCTACCTTCGTGTTTATGATACTCATTCAATCTAGCACTAAGATTCCTGATGACGGCTCGGCAAGTATGCTCCGTGACGGCTCTCATTTCGTGTTGAATATTTTGTTTTAACTGGGCCAGTGAAGTTGGTTTATTTAATGTAAACAATTGCGCGTAGACAATTAATGTCACTTCTCCTGGAGATTAATTTGCCTGGAAAAATTTCGCGTACTCGTGGCAGAGAGACATTGGACGTGTGTGAAGTTGCTCCATCTTGTTGGAACCATGTTCTTTGGTTATAGCCAGGAAAATTCTGCGGCTCAGACAACAAAAACTCATCTAACATCCTCACATAACGCTCTGAATTCACAAGTGCACGCCCCCTTTCATCTTCAAAAAAGTAAGCCAATAATTCCTCGCGATGATATTGCAGCCTATATGGTCACCTTTAGCGAATGAACGGGTTTCTGATGCTTGCGTTTTGGATTGGTTGCACTTCAGTAGCAGCAGTTCTGCTTATATACGTGGCCATTAATGGGAAAATGAATTTCATCTGAAAACAATCTGTTGGTAATCGTTTGTAAGCGCTCAATTTCCTGGTTTACGTATTTTAACCTCTGAATGGCATCTTGGTTTCAATTTTTGCACCAATAGCATTTTATAGGGGTGCAGCTTTAGATCTTCGTGCAATATAAGGAGTAGCAATGATCTATGCACATTGAAATCACTTGAACGCTTCCGAATTGAGAGGTCGGGATCATCACGAACAGACCGATTAACCCTTTCTACATTTTCTTCCGTTCTCAATAACTTTGCGCTCACGGGTTTTGATTTATCTAGTATTGACCTGGTCTCCTCAAACTTTATTACTCATTTTTGAATGATAGGAATGCTTGGCGAATGATTTAAGTGACGCATACCTCGAATATTGGAAAAATTTCTTTGCGTACGCCTAACGCGCGATCCGCTCCCGTGAAAGCACAGCGTGAAAGGCTCCATAGCGACTACCCTATATAGTATATTGTCTATGATAGCGACTACAGAACAATTACTCTCTACCGAGAGACGACGCCGAGCGACTAAATTCCCAAGAGCCAGGCTACCGATTGACATATCCCCCGCGTCCCTCTGAAATCACTGCCTTCATGCAGTAAGCTAAACAAATATAAACTTTGTTTTCAAACACCTATTCTTTTAGTTTTAGACCGTACTTTTTTTGGAAATTTTTATATCTAAATGTAATTTATTGTGAATCTGTGCTCCCTCATGTCTTGAGTTCGTTTTGCCGTACTTTGTACATGGTTTTGGAAGATTAATATTATTTGTACTCTTCGAAGACGTCGAAGGCCTAGATCTTGTTTAGTTTTAAAACGTAATTGTAATTGTTGTTCATTAATTTTGTTATATTACATATGTAACGGCGGACATTTCCTTGCCGGTACTTAACGTCCTTCAGAAGCTCTTTAATTGCCCTCCATGGTGGTACTACTCCGGAGGCGTGGAGCAGAAGTACGGTGGTCTTGTTTTTCAAGAAAGGCAACAACGCTCTCTTGAAGAACTAGGGAGCGATTTTCCTTCTGAGCAGCGTCTACGTGCTGTTTTCGAGAGTCATTACGAATCGTCTCGCATGCAGACTCGACGACTTCTAGTCTCCCGAACAAGCCAGTCCCCGAAAAGGCTTTAGCACCACAGACCCCATACATATCTTTCGGCAAATTGTACGGAAGACCGAAGAGTACAACCTGACACTTCGTCTTGCATATACCAGGTGTGAGAAATCCTTTGATACCGTCGAAATTTGGGCGGTGCTGCAGTCACTTCAGCGGTGCCAAGTTGACTGTCACTAAATCGAAGTGGAACCTATTTTTACAGCAAGGCTACGATGGCTATCCGGGTACAGAGCCAGAGTACAAAAACTTTCCATCTGCAGAGAGGTGTGAGATGGGGTGACGTTATATTCCCGAAACTCTTCACTGCTGCATTGGAAGACGTTTTCAAGCGAATGCATTGGAAAGGATACGAAATTAACGTCAATGGCGAGTACATCACTCACCTTCAATTTGCCGACGATATAATCCTTATGGCAGAATCGCTAGAGGACTTCAGCTTTTAGGTAAAAACCCCCTCAGAAATGAGAGGAGGCCTGTGCCCAGCAGTGTGACGTATATAGTTTGTAACTTTTACATATATAACAAATATATGTATCTCTGGCATCTTTCTAGCTTATATTTTGGTCTATACTTTAGATATAGCGTACTTACAATACTCACGTATCTTTTGAGACAAAAAAGTATCATTTACCCCATTTTGTCCCGATTTTAAATAATATAAAAAAAACTTTAGTAATGCGATCAAATTTATTACTTATACACAACGAATATTATTTATACACAACGGACGTAATAATTTATACCATCACTCTGTAAGTTTTTTTGTTCGCTACCAAACTGGCATAGAGGGACCACAGCATCCACAGCAAACTGGCACTCCCGGATAGCTGCAGCACTTTGGTGAACATATGGCGGGTTCAGTGCAGCAGTAACAAGGGCACGGCTTGCAGCGATTGGGTCGACAGCAGGGAATTGCTACAGAATCACAGAGACGTGCAGGTGGAGGTACCGGTCTCGCTGGCTGTAGAAAAGAAATATATTTAGCAAGTTAACAACAATAAAACTAAAAAAAACTTAAATCATAAAGTTGATTAATTTTCATTAAATTGATCCATTTCAGTAATTCATTATAATATAGTCTATTATTCGCATCGACCTCAATCATCGAATCAATTTCATAGGGTTATAAAATCCTATGTGCTAACCCTATTCTAAGAAAAATTACTTCTACGGCAAATTTTAGTAGAAGTCGTCCAGAACATTTTAAGCCTTAAAACGAAAAGAACGTTCATCATTATAATATGACTGATTTCAACATTGTAATTATAATATATAAGTATTTTGCGACTGATCAAAAACCAAAAAAGTTTAAAACATACAAAACGGTAATCAGAGATAGACTAATATTTAAAAATATTTACAGAATGAGGTAAATGAAATTATTTCTAATTCCAAAATAAACAATGAAACTTTCTTTTAACATTCAATAAGTAAAATAGATACAACTGCATTTGTTTTAATTTTAATAAAAGTAAATAATAGTAAATTAGTAGTAAAACACTATTTATTAATAATAATTAATAGTAAAGTAAAAGTAACCTTATCACATGGCGGACAAGGAGGTAAGCATGGTAGGACTGGTGGTGGAGGGCAGGGTGCCGGGCAAGGACGTACTGGCGCCGGGCATGGAGAGCAGCCACCTCCAGGGCAAACAGAACAGACACCAAGGTTGTTACACGATGCCACACATGGTTTTGTTGTGTACGGATAACACGCACCGCAAGGTAGTCCTGTGCACACGCAGGGGTCAAAACTGTAAAATGGTGCACTCATTTTTTTTGATTTTATGATATTTAGATACACTACAAAATTTACAAAAGATGTCGAAAAGTGTCAAAGAATTGAAGTTTCGTAAGCGCGTTTTTTCTACTTTCATAAGTTCAAATTGCATTCTGCCAGCAATTAGTGGTTTGAATTTGCAAACCGTCTTGATATCTTCTCCTTCGGACCGCTATAAATTGCTTTTATATATGGATATAAGATTTTTTACAATAGTATGATTGATTTGTGATCAATAATATAATACTTAACATTATTAGGAAATAAAAAGTTTAGTCAAACAAACATAATATGATGACCTACCGCTTGTAGGATAGAATAGAATAGAATAATTTTTATTCAATATTGATTACAATTAAATCTTATTGAACGTCGTTTTTTTAC
Organism: Parnassius glacialis; assembly: GCA_033319125.1. Lineage (NCBI taxonomy): Eukaryota > Metazoa > Arthropoda > Insecta > Lepidoptera > Papilionidae > Parnassius > Parnassius glacialis. The sequence goes on along the minus strand of JAVANC010000013.1, from coordinate 32,416,556 downwards.
TTTACCACTGATTCGAAAAAAAACCTCTGTCCTGGGAAGAACCAGCAAGAAACCCAGCGGGACGTTTTTTAAAATAAATTAACGGCTTGGAAGCGAGCACCTCATTCCCAGGGGTTATTATCAACCATGTATTCATTTATATTATAATAACCCTTCTTATACAGTTTTTGTTTAATTAAATATTTAAACATGCTAATAAAGAGATCTTGTATATATTCTGGGACTTTGTTGTAATAGCGTAAACATTGTCCATATAATGAATTACATATACACTGAGTCATCTGTGGAGTCGAGAGACTGGTATTACTAACTTGTCTTTGTTCCTATTGTTTACAGAGTGTATATCACTTTTTTACTAAAACTGTCTTTGTTTTTGTGAACATACAATAAAGTTTAATAATTTATTTCTTTAAATTTTTCTCTAAGAGACTCTCTCGGTTTAAGATTGTAAATAGCTTTTATGGCCCTCTTCTGCAAAACAAAAATAGTCTCTAAATCATCCGTATTTCTCCATAGCAAAATCCCATAAGCCATTATGCCATGGAAATAACTGAAATAAACTAATCTAGCTGTCTCGACTCTAGTAAGATCTCTAATCTTTTTTAGAGCATAAGCTACGGAGTTTAGCCTGCTTGCTAATTTTGATATATGGGAGCCCCACTAAAGCTTTGCATCGAGGGTGATGCCAAGAAAAACAGAGTATTCAACAGGGCCCAGTTCTTCCCCATTTAAACACATTGGTATTCAGATTTTTAACATTTGTTGTTGTAAATTTAATACGTTTAGTTTTATTGCCGTTTAAATGTAGATTATTAATATTAACCCTTTCGCTGTCCCGTGCACTACATATAGGTCACTGCTATTGTCTTACTATTGTGTCTCAAAACCGGACAGCGAAAGTGTTAAACCAATGTACTAATTTTGATATAGCATTATTCACTTCGTCACAAATAAATGGTAGACGTTTAAGTTTAAAAATCAAGGAAGTATCATCAACAAATAATACTACATCATGATTGTCCCCTACAAGGGAAGGTAAGTCATTAATACACACTAAAAATAGGAATGGGCCAAGAATCGAGCCCCGAGGGACACCCATTTTTACGGACGATCCGTAAGAACTTTTACAATTGATAATAACTTTTTGCATTCTATTACTTAAATATAAAATAATAAGTTTAAGCGCTGTGTTCTTGATACCATAGTACAGTAACTTCCTTTAATGTCTCATGGTGAATACAGTAGAGGAATGTGGGGTCTGGTCTGCTTGGGTATTTTATGCGCTTAAGAGTTTTAAATATTAACGTACTGTTTTAGTATGTCATAGAGCATGAAGTGTACAGTTACCGATGGGGCTATCATTTTACATAAACTTGGCTATGTATGATTTAAGGTTAATAATGACAAAAAAGAGTATGTAAACCTGCAGAATTTTTTCGTCGTTTCTTTTGCAGTTAGAAGAATTTGTCTTGTGGTCTTGGAGATAAAATGACATTAAACAAATGAAAAATAAAATTATTTCTTATGTTAAAGAAAGATATTATATTTGATTTCATTTCATAAACATTAAAGGCAGTATGAGTTTCAAGTTAAGAAAAATACTCTCCTAAAAACCGGAAATATAATAGCTTGATAGAGAAATTAACATAGATCTTCCCCAAGGAACTTTACAAAAGACGGTCCTGTGTCACTTTTACCTATTGACTTTCTGCATGCATGACTTATCAGGTCATCACTCTATCTAGTGGGGACCACCCTTTACTTGGCTTACCGGCACGAGGTTGCCACTCGAGAACCTTTCTTCTCCATCGGTTCTCGGTTCTTCGTGCTATATAGCTAGCGCATTGCCACTTAGCACACGGATCCGACATCCGACATAGCCCAACAGGTCACCGTTGGGCTATGTCGGATGTTGGTTACTCTAGTTTTTATTCAGATGTCTTCATAACGATTTTATCACTTAGAGAAACTTCGAGCATAGCTCTTTTCATATTTATCTGAGCTTAAGCTTACTAATCATAATCAGTGGAGTAGCTATATTACTAAGGGCCCCGCGGCAAATATGAGATTGGACCCTATTTAAACTAAACTAAATACTTTAAAGGTGCAAAACTCCTTCATCTTGAATTCCTTATAGCCCACTACAAGACATAAAGCAAAGCTACTTACATCTAAGTAATATGTGTAACGCGGCAGATAATATTCAATCGTTCTTCCTAATAATGTTATAATTGTGAATGTTTGTTGGTTTGTTACGTTTTCGCGAAAGCTAATGGATGTATTTGGATGAAATTTTGCACACTGATAGAGCTCGACCTAAGACATAGGATATCTTTATCCCGATTAAAGGAATCCGTTGGATAATTTTAATTGCTAGTAAAAAATAAAGGATCCTTTGAGCTCGGAGGCCCCGGGGCACTGCCCCGTATATCCTTACGGTGGCTACGCCACTGTTTCTAATAATATGCTACTACTGGGACTTGATTTGTATAAAAAGGTATAACATAAATAAAATATTACCTTGTGGCAGCACTGTCGTCGCGCTACAAAGAAAAACGAATTGAACCATAAGTCAGGATATCGAAGTTTCCGAACTACTCTGGTATATACAACATGTAACAAAAACCCTGTGGTTCCCGTTAAGTACGGATCAGTATTCAAACCTATAGAAATAACTTTTTTTTTAAAACTCGACCTCATAATTTTTTTTTAATTTTATGTGGTTTTATTACTTCTTACTGACACTAGTCGATGCTAAAGCTAAGCAAAGCGGGGTTTTTGACAATCCTCTTACTCCCCAGACAATGCAGAGGTAATAAAACCACATAAAATTTACGTACAATTATTTTTTGTAAAAAAAATAAAGTTTGAGTTATTAAAAAAAGTTATTTCTATACGTTTGTAATGTAATGATCCTGATAACTTATTTAACGGGAACCACAGGGTTTTTGTTACATATTGTATAGAACAACCCCATAAAGCGATGCCCTCTCCCCAGGCTTGACACACCTTGTTCAACGGGAGGTCGCTTTTTCGTCCACGGCCAAAACTAAAACAATGTTTTTATTTTGCATTATTCTGTATATTATTATTATTATTATTATTATATATAAACACGAAACGATTAATTTTTGCTAGTCGAAGTCATTTTTGTTTTGAACTCGAATTTAAAAGCTCGAATCGGAAAACAAGATCGATTTACGATCAAATGTTACCAACGCTGTGAGGCACATCCGGTGAGAATATTTTTAATATATTAAAAATTCAATCATCTTATGAAGTACACATAATTATTTTGTCACTTTCAAGTCATCTCGTGATGTTTTTTTTTATATTGTACTGACTAAAGACTCTTTTTAACACTTTTCAAATAATTCAGAATAGACATTATTTAGCATTATTTTAGCAAATACAAAAATATAAAAGTTGGACCTGTGTTTTTTTAAATAAGAGGGGCAAACGAGCATGCGGCTCACCTGATAGTAAATGTCGACCGCCGCCCATGAACAACTGCAATACCAGGGGAATGGCAAGGGCGTTGCTGGTCTTTGAAAAAGGTGTAAGCTCTTTTCTTGAAAATCTCTAATTCGTATCGGTCCTGAAAAATCGCCGAAAGTAAACAATTCCACAAAAAAATCGTGCGAAGAAGAAAACTCCTTGTAAATGATGATTTGTGTTTGGCAGCTGGAATTAATCCGAACAATTCCTCAGAACACTCCCTGTGGTAAAAGCGATAGAAAATGCAAAGGGATTCACTTTCATGTAAGTGGTAGAGTAAGAATATCACTAAACTATTTTTTTATAGGAGAGGGGGTAAACGAGCATGCGGCTCACCTGATGGTAAGTGACTACCGCCGACCATGAACAACTGCAACACCAGGGAGGGAATTGCAGATGCGTTGCCGGCCTTGGTTGCTAGAAGAGGCGACAAAGGGAAACTGACTCAGGATATAGGTAGCAGCATCTTCTTGATACAAGCTTAAAAAAAGTCGGTTGTGAATCTAGAGCTGGAAGGAGAGGAAAGACAAGTTACACGTAACCGTTACTTGTTACTGTTACAGCCTATTAAAATCCACTGCTGAACAAGGACTCCACATAGATTGCCTCATAGGGGGGGATATTTCCCATAGTTGCCATGTTTGGCAAGCAGATTGGCAACGGCGATTTTTTATTTTTTGTCGTTATTAGTTACACTGGTATGTTATGTGATTATCTGACGTCCGAAGACGAAAGGACACATTTATTCTACAAACCGGTAACTTGCTCTATCACCGGGAGGTTGACCATCTGCCCTATAGTAAAATTATTTTATGCGTGCAGTTGGGGTCATAAATCATAGCTCGGCCTCAGCCCGGCTACGGCGCAACGCCATTATCGATAACAAAAAAAAATAATTTTAGATATAAGTTATTATCTTTATATTTATATTTATTTTTAATATAACTTGTTACATTCCAAACATTTGTACTTATAGTTTTTTTAATACATACATACCTACTTAATAATATACCTAATAAATATTTAAAATCATTATTAGTCTTATTTTAATAAATACGTTGTTTTATCTATTTTTTTTCATTTTTATCACTGATCCACATAATGACAAAACTAAATACACTATCGATAACGCTTATCGACAACAATAATGCGCATCACTATGCTCGCCCCTAAAGCCCGTGAGTGGGAGAGAGAGGGAAATACTCCGATGATTTATGACCCAAACTGCACGCACAAAATAATTCTAGTATAAGTAGCTTTTTATTAGTTATTTAGTTGTCTCTGTGATCGCTAAGGTGAAAACCGTCAGCGATTACTAAATAGTTAGAGATATACTTAATTTCAATATCAAACTAATATCATTTCTAATGAAGTCAATACTCAAACCTCCTTGTGGACTGATTCAATATCCTGATCGCTTTCAGCTCGAGCTACAAAATTGTGTCCGTTGCCATTAATATGGTGGACGATATTAATGACGTCGAAACTGTCTCTGCAGCTGTAACCAAAAACTATTCGATCACATTATTAATGTAATGGCTGCTAGACGAGAATTGAGACTGCAGTCTTCAATTGGTACGTGGGTTGTTGGACAGACAAATCTCTAAAAGTATAATTACGCAGATTTTATACAGCTCCAAAGTCTTCGCCAAAAATCTAAAAAGATAAAAATAAAAATCATTTACCTGTTGTTCATTTTACTTGTATAAAATTCTTTTACAAAAGTGCAAAGAGTTTTTACTTGATATCTGAGATATTAACTTATAAAATGTTTTAAAAATAAAAATCAAATAATATGTCAATATTTTTTATAAATTGGTAATTTAAACATAAAAAGATAATTTATTAATGATTTTATTAATGTAAATTTCAAAGTAAAAATTTAAAAACTAAAAACGAAAACTAAAAGAGATAAAGGAGCCTTTGTAATTTTAGTTAAAAATGTGTTCTTCTTGCTATTGCCCCACTTGTCCGCCAACTATACCATGTGGTGTTGGTTGTTGCTATTATTCCTGTCCACCACCTCCATCCTGTTGTCAGCCATGTTGTCCGCCTCCGACACCATGCACGCCATGTCCGCCGTGCACATGCAAGCCAGTATTTCGACCATGTCCAGCGCCTGTAATTCCTGACATAGTACCACCAATTGTTCCAGTATTGCCAGTTTGCAAACCACGCCGATTACCACCGTGCGAGCCACCTCCACCCCCACAGCCGAAACCAGTTTGTTGTCCTCCAGTGCTACCATGCTGTCCTCCCCCGGAACCATGCGATCCTCCTCCGGTAATATAATTAATTTATTATAATAATCATTGAACTAGTGAGCAGAAAATGGTTGTACATTGTTAATCATTTGTATAGATAATGGTGATATGACGTGAACAAAAACAATGAACAAAAATGTAGGTTTTCATGTTTCACACATGACATGACAATCAATGATTGCCAATTTTCGTTCAATGAACGCAACGAAGCTATTATGTAATTTATCAAAATTAAAATATTAATGTGTTCATGTAGTGGCAGCGAAAAAATCTTCTACCTCATGTTATCTCGTTGGTGTCGTAATAGGCGACAGAAGGAGACTGAAACGGAAGATGGGCTACAGCATCTTACAGATAACATCTCAAAGGAATAGAAACAATGCGTTTGCCAACCCGCCAGCGAAGTATGGCAAATATAGCTTTAATAGGCTATAATAATGATTAATGACGTTGTGTTTTGTGAGACTAAAGGGCCGGGAACTTGAATTATTATTTTTCCGTGCCATCAGCCAGCACTTAAAATTATTAGGCTGTTTATGCAATGAGTCGTGGTAGTCGATTTTTAAAGCTGATAATTTTTGCTCATTCTACTATATTTCTGAATATTTACTACTATTAATTTTCTTAACGTTCTATTTCGTGCTACAACCATAATTTAACTATGTCACGGCTCTACCACGTAAAATATAATGGCACATGGACACATGAGTAAAGAAACCGTACCGTACAGAGGCAAAGTTTCATACAATCGCGCTATGATAGTTACACTACTACAAGCTTGACGCGAGAGTGTGCGTGAGCACTGGCGGCTCGTCATGTACAGAGAGAAACTGCTCTAAACCTGCTCGGCCAGTGCTCAAACTCAGGCTGATGTAAAGAGTAATAAGTGTAAAATTTTGTAATCTAAAGAATTATTAATCGTATCAAATGAAATTTAAAAAAAAGTAAATTGGTTTACTGTACTGTTTGTATGAACATTAATAGAATGAATAAAATAGGGATATTATTTTTTAATTATCCTGAAGACTCCACTAGGTAAGTAGTAACTTAATTATAATTTATTATTTTTAATGTGGCAGATAGATACCTCATACATGTACCTCAACATTGAAAGAAAACGTAGTATTACCTATAAGTGATTGAATAGTATTTTTATAATGTTTGTAATCGAATAATTACGATTATAAGTTAAAAACGTAGGTATATGTTTTTTATTATAATTTCAGACGACAACAGCGGTGAAAAGTTATCGCACGAGAACATCTGCTTTCAAAACTTTTTGATTATAAAAAAGGCAACAATATGGAATGTGTGAGGATCACTTCGAAAAATCCTGTATTAAGTTTTCTAAAAAAAAAATGTAAAATATTTATAAGGAAATACTTTTGCAAACTTGCCGACAAATGACGGTGCTTGTTCGAGTTCCAGCCAATGTGAGAAGAAATCTGAAATGAATGTATGAATTGCTTGAGCAAAAATTTTGCGAATATTTTGTTCTCAATAATGAAGAAATATTGTAAATTATATTAGTGATGAAATGTTAAAACGTGCGCAAGATTGTATATTTTGTTACGACATGTGATTGCTTCCCAATAGATTGTTGAAAAAAAAAACTTTACATTAGATTATAATTTACCATTTAATTAAAAGGCACACCAAAAACTTTTTGAAGAAAAAATTTCTTGATAAAATATGATACTTACAATAAGCAGTTTATAAAAAAAATATCTATATTATATCTTAAATATATAACAAAAGCTGATAAACCTTTTATTTAATATTATCCTCAATCCTACCAAAATAGGTAAACATTTTAACAGCTCCTTAGAAGCTTTGCCTCTGTACTCTGTCTGCTTTACTCATGTGGTAATGGTTACTTTTGACATTATACATTAACGCGCGTCGCGTTTCTTTTTTTCGCTTTCATGTCTTAATGTAGCGTAGCCTAGAAATACGAAGTACGGGTTTACAATATGTCAAAATTGACATTATTGTGTTTATTATTTCAATGATAATATGTAATATGTAATTCTAAAAAGAAATAAAATATCTTCTTTAATTTACAGGTGTGTCCTTGCCCGGAACGAACGCCTTGTTACCAGCCAGCTTTACCTTGTTGTAATCCGCAATGCCCTCCTCCTATAATTCCCAAGCAACGACCAATTTGTCCACGACCTCCACCTTGCCCGTATCCTTGTATTCCTGTGTGTCGCAGCTGCTGTCCTGATTGTGAACTAGACCCAGTGACGCGAAGAAGACCGTTAATAGTAAATGACAGTGTGTTCCAAAATAGACCTTCTGGTCTACCTGCAGAATGCTTCACTCGTCGAAATCCAAACGTGCGATATTCTGTATCTAATTATGTAAAACAGGTTAGTTTAAAATTTGTATCTGGTCTTATTTATTCCTGAGGTAACCAATTGTTTCAGTCGGGTTATAACACAAAATAAATCATGAGTTCACACAAAACTAGCACACCTCTTCCAGCAAGTGCTGGTCAGCATAGGTCTGGTTGTATCTGAAAAGGTAATTTCACTATCTGTAGATAGTTTCGTCGGTCGCGACTTTTCTGGTAATTTCTTTAGATGACTTTGAGGACAATTCTGGAATGAGAGATAGGTGTTAGTTTCACTATTACCTTCTTTATATGTCAACAGCTGTTATCTTATTACATTATTTTTCGTTAATATTATCTATTCCGATGATATTCCGGGCGCCAAACTAGAGCGTGATAAGAATGCCTCTACAGCACTTTAAAAACGACAAAGCGCTGTGTGAGGATGGAATCACAGCAAAGTATTTAAAAGGAAATGGAGAACCGCTAAAGTTCTTCAGAAGATATTTTATTCGTTATTCTTTCTGAACCGCGTCTACGTGCTATTTTCATGAGGTATCATCTCTCATCCAGATACTAATACTTCCAACCTCTCACAAGTAGGTTTCCAAAAATCTTTAGTGCCACATATTTACCCTTCAGCAGGATATACAGAAGACTGAAGAGAATTTGTTATATCTAGCGTATGTGGGCTATGAGAAGGCCTTTGATTAAGTCAAAATTTACAGTATCTAAGTAGTAAGTCGGTATCTAGGTGTTAAAGTGTTTGTACAGTAACCGAGTAGGGAACCAGAGTACGAAACCTATTAAACTCAACATAAGTGTAAAACTAGGTTTCGTAATATCCCCGAAACTCTTCACTACTGCATTGCAAGATATTTTAAGACACTAGACATAACAGAATTCCTGGAGGATCTTAGCACTATGCTCAATAGTCTCAATAGTGTGTCCCTACGGGTAGATTACACCTTTAATGGTAGATCCTGGGAGCAAAACTCTCGAGGCTGTTGACTAGTATGCTTACCTAGGACAAAATGTCCGTTATCCGGGAAATCGCAACAAATCTTGTCCGATATACCTCAGAACCTTAAAGCAAAAGTGTACAACCGGCGCATGTTGCCAGTGATGACTTACAGAACCGAAACTTAGTTTGTCATTGCGGTGGATTTGAAGGCTGAAGTGACAATGGGCCAACCATATAGCTCGAAGAATCCAATGGGGAAAAATATTCTCGAGAGACGGCCTCGTAATGGCGAGCGCAGTGTTGGGGTTACTACTACCCCACTAGATGGAGTGATGCCCCGAGGAATCATGTTAGGGAATCAATGGATTCTGATGGTTTAGAATTGTGTTTTGCGGTAGTTATACATACTCCACTATAGTTCAGCAGCGGATTTTTATTTTATTTTATTTTTTATTTATTTAAAAGGACGAAGAACAAGACGAACACTAATACATGGATTTTAAGGTAACATGAATATCAAACTAAAGCTAAGCGTCATCTTAATTATAGGCTGCCACGGCATGCAAATGTGGACTATGCAAATAAAACTTAAATAGGTTAGTTAATACTAAGCAAATGAAAACTTAAACATTTTAATCATCATTTAACAATCATTATTTTTATATGTTAAAAAATCAAACAATAGATATAGATACTTGAATCAAACAGACACCATTGACTTGAGAAACTGACTGAGTTTGCGTCTAAATTTCAACGGCTTGTCAGAAAAGATGTCGATGTTGTAAGACTTAGATATTAAGTTGTACGGTCTCTGAAAGCGATTCATGGTGGCGTGGTGACCTAAGCTACTTTTGGCACCTTTTGGTGAGAATGGAACGTAAAGTACGCGACGCGGCAACTTGTATGGGATAGTAAAATTGACAGATCGCAATAACGTAGGGCTGTCAATGAGACCATTGATAATCTTATAAAAAAGTAATTGATCCATAACAATCTTCGCCCCTGTAGGCTAGTCATTTTAAAATAGGCAAGACGTTCCTTATATGAGGGCAGCAGTTTGGCTTTGTTAGATTGGTAGGATAGGTGCCAGAGAAATCTCCGTATTCGCTCGATTCGTTTAATATGTACCTCATAATGTGGGGACCAAACCTGACAGTTGCCTTTTGTAATGCGTAGATCTTGAGCAGTTGCCTCCCTCCCTTTGGAATATGTGGTGGGATCAGTCTCCCCACACAGGTGCTGTTTTTAAAATATGTACAATGTTTTGTGAGTGCCATGTTCACACAGTGGCCGTTGCCACAATATTCCAAAATGTTTTATTATATATATATATATATATTCCATAATTTGTAATAGATGGGCTTTAATGATAATTATGATGATGATGATAATAATACAGAAGCCTCAAATCAAGACGTAAATTGTAATAAATATTCGTTAATAAATATTATGTTTTTAAACCGCTTCATTAAAAAGTAGGAAATATTATTTTAATTAAAAATGTCATTCAATTTCAGGGACCGCAGGCGGGATGTGCTTATGCAGTAAACGTGCCCTTGAGATAGCAAAGGAATTAAATGAAGTTATAATTTAAAAATATAGTGTGTTGTGTCAATTAAAGCAATTTTTAGATAGCATAACTTTTTATTTGTTGAATAGCTGTCCCCCGCGACTTCGCCCGCGTGGAACTTACTACGATTTCATGGGTTTTAATTTTTTTTTGCGCGGAAACATTATTTTTCTAAAATATAAGTATCCTAAGTTACTCCTTATAATATCAGCTATCTGCCAGCGAAAGCCGTCAAAATCGGTCGAGCCGTTTTGGAGATTAGCCGGAACAAACAGATAGACAAAATTTTTAAAAAATTGTTTTTTTTTTTGTTATTAGTACTGTATATACTTTCATATGAATTTAGTAAAAAGCTATTATTATAACATTAAAAACAGAGACTTCAATTTTATTTATTTGTATAGAGTATAGATAATGTGCAATAATAACTACAAATAGCCTTTCTTTTATTCGGTAGAAATGTTTTTAAACTGCTAATATTGTTTACATTCGCAAATAGTGGGCTGGAATAAACTTTGATAAGAAGTAAGTCAAACGAACGAATGATGTTCATTGGTTCTTTCGACTTACTTGATCAATGTGGAAGCTTAGATCATAGCAGAAACTTAATTTTTTATATAGAAATAAGGGTGTCAAGCGAGCATACAGGCCATGATCTAAAAGTCAGTGAGCGGCAGACATCGGTATCTCAATAAGCTTCACGTTTTTTTTTTCAATTAATCCCCTATACCTGAGGTACATGAAAAAGGGACTCTATAGTTTGACCGGCGGTTGATATAGAGACGCTCAGGTGTGAAAGGTGTAAAGACGGCTATACATGTTGGCCGAGTGCAGGCGGCAGGCGAGCGCCAACGTATACGGTTCGTTTGGCGTGCCTTGCCACCACTCGGGATCGCTCGCTACCGACTCATCCACTTCGGAACAGTGTCGGTTTTTCTGCACAAATGGAAGGCGCTCGCCTGCAGTCGGCAAGTCGCGTCCACATGTTAGTCGGCCATGTTTTAATTAAGTTGCAACTTCGAAATAATTTCGACAATGTCACTGCTTCTTCTTTTTGCGGAGTACACTGACATGATAATTATATGTACTCATTAAATAAATAGCAGAAACTCCAATAACTTCTACGTCGTCCATATCGTTCCAATTCTCAATGAAAATTAATTTAGCAAACATGTGGATAGCCCGTCTTTCGAACTTGACCAACGTGTACATGTAAACTGTAGCACTCGTCTTGTATCAATTTGTCTACGCTCGCGGTGGCTGAGGCTTGGCCAACATGTATTGCCGGAGTAGAAAAAAATGACCGAAAAAACCTGAAATTAATAAGTCTGCCGCTTTGACATCTTGAAATATTCAAGAAATGTTACTGAAAAATAACATTGGCAGACACTTATGGCAGTTCCAAGGTCATGGCAGATAGGTACAATTTTTATTTATAACTTACGTTATTTCAATAAAACTGCAGTTTATATATATTGTTGATAATATTATTTGACATAAATATTTTGCATGGCAGACTTATTGAGGTTCTATCACCCAGGCAGAAGGCAGACAACAAACTTCATTAGCATCCATAAGCGCGTACTATACCATTCGCTGTAATCCAGTCTTTTTAGCATTCCGTAGTTACACGACAAGGAACCCTCATAGATTCGCTATGTCCGTCCGTCCGGATGGACGGACGGACATAGACGGACGTATATTCATTATTCACACGAATATATTTTTTAATATATACTAAGCTTAATATCGTCATAACACTAACCTTAAACGCTTACATAAATTTATACCTGTGTGACCGAATATATTTTTTTATAGAATATGGTGACAAACGAGCATACAGTTCATTTGATGGTAAGTGGATGCTGTGGCATATAGACATCTACATTTATGCTCAATTAAGAATCAAAATTCGGATCCGTTGTCACCCCTGCGGACTAAGATGGGATACCTCATTTCCAGTAAAAAGTGTCTCCGGTTCTCTACACTCACCATACGAAACACAGCAGCATTAAGCTACTATTCTAAACCGGTCGAGCCGACTCATTCGTCATGCAACCACAATGTAGCTGCAGCGTGGCTCCTCTACGTAAAATATACTTACACTAGCTGGCCAGGCAGACGTTGTTCTGCCTTTTTAGACGACCCTTCATATAACAAATCCTTAAATTTGTTATAAAAAAATATTGAGCGTCACTTATCAGGATAAAAACTATCATATCTCTCAAGTTGGACCAAACTTCACAGAGTGTGCAAAATTTCATTGAAATCAGTTCAGTAGTTTAGGAGTTCATCGCGGACAAACAACGTGACATGTAATTTTTATATATAAAGATTAAAGGAATAGGTTTTTCAAAAGAACTACAAACGCTGTTAAATAAGAGTTATATATATTAGTAAAGATACATATTTTCATTTGGCAAATATTACTTTTTCGTTGATGAAGTCTTCATTTTTCTTTTTTTTTCATCGATTCTCATTTTTACATAATTTGCGTGTGGCAGCTATAAATGTTGATACATGGGTTCAAAGTATAACACCTTTGTATTGGTGGAATATTGCTTTGACACACATAGGGTCCTTGTGGTCCACATGTATTGGCAATTGGTAAACACGTCGCTGGCACGTTAGTCATTCCGCAGCTACCCATGTTTCTCTTTATTATGGTTACTTAAAATTTTGAATAAATGCAATAGTGAGGTTAAGTTGCACTTTGAACAAATGAGAGATTTCTTTTAGTTCACCGTTATTTATAAGCAGTGTTATGAAACGCCTGCCTGATTTATCAAAAAATATTTTGTTTTTGTATCTAGTTGGTTGAGGATCTAGCTTTACATTCACGTGGGCTACACATTTTGTATTTTGTTTTAATTGAACTTACGCAATATGGACATTAGAATCAAAAACAATTAAACAATCGAATTAAACAAAAATTAATGTACTCATATCATCATTATATTGCTAAAACCTTTGTATAAGAATTTTGTTAGAAGCTAGGGTTAGGCTAAAATGACCGTTAAATTAATCGAGAACGAGTCCGTAGTAATGCTGTTGTTATGAAGGTCTCTGGTCACCTGGAGATTTTAATGGGCGGGCTGTTGAAAAGTACGATGTCTGATGTTGCGTACATAGGTTGTATGGTATGTATACTGAAAATTTGTAACTCATTAGAATCATCACCGCAGGCCTTTATTTTGATACCTTAGCATGAAACTCCTATGGCCTAAAACACGTTGTTGTCATAATGTTCCTCTTTTCACCGATATTCTGGAACACTAGCTTATTACAGTCCCGATGGTGGTGATCCTTAACCAACCCCTTTTTTATAGTATAAGGGTGAGTAGTAACAAACGAGCACACAGTCCACCTGATGGTAAGTGGTTGCCGCGGTCCATAGACATCTACATCTATCCTATATTACAAATCAAAATGCAGATGCGTTGTCACCCGTGAGGACTAAGATAGAATACCTCATTTCCAGTAAAAAGGGTCTCCGGTTCTCTACACTCACCATACGAAACAGCAGCGTTAAGCTGCTATTTTACGCTGGTATTCTGTGAGAGCGTGGTCCTTCCCCGATCGAGTCGACCCATTCGTGCTACAACTACACCAGTAATATAGCTGCAGCATGGCTCTACCACGTACCCCTCTCGCTATTATTTACCTGAGTTAGAGCTCTGTACCTCTTTCTGGGTTTCTTGCTGGTTTAACCCAGAGTATAGATTTTTTTCCCGAATGAGTGGAAAAAACATAAATAACTTTCAAAAAGTATTACTTGTAATCTATGTTGGATAAACATTGTTCTATTCTATTCGTCATAATTTAACACTTCAATCCCTCATGTATCAGGCGGCGGAATATCCTATGTTTGTTTTCTAGGTTTTAATTATGGGCTGAGGGTATTGACAGTTTATTCTTAGAGGCCCGTCTATTTGCCTGCCGCAGATGATATATTTGTAATCTTTTTCTCTTCACAATTTTCTCTTGCAAATGGTCGAGAGGCAACAAACATTGGAATGTTTCATTTTTCGCAAGGTGACCCCATTAGCGTCCAAAACTTTTCGCCTTAGACAACAACCAAAGTCTTAGAGCGGGATGTCTTCTATAGATAATTGATATTTGTATTTTTGTCCATCGAGGGTAAACTCTGAACAAAAATTTCACCCAAAAATTTTGACTTTTGTTAAAAAGTAAAAGCCAACTTTAAATAACTAAAATATATAAAATAATTTCCACATAATTTAGCCTCTGATGCCGGTGATAAGACATAGTTTAAGCACGTTCTTAACTTCGTCTTTATAAGCATGAATTTATACGTGGTAATTATTTCATTCGTTTGAGTTCTTTGAAGGAAGGTGGTGAGAGTATATCCTTTACAGTAAAATACCGCGGGAAAATCATTGTTTAATAGAGCACGTCGATCTCCAGCACGTCAAGCAAATTTTGCATGATAACACGCTTCGGCTTCTTAGGTAGGTTACGCCTTCGTCACAGAGACCGACCACAGTCGAGCGTAAGCCTGCTGTAGTACCATATATCAGAGCTGTTGCAGATAAGATTAGCTACCAAGATGTAGCTAATCGAGCTTTCATTAATTAAAGAAGATTAGTCAGTTTACCATTCTTCAAGTGTTATATTCCTCTGCAAGATGCAGGAGTTTACAAGCTTGGTTGTGAATCTGGTCTCTAATAAAGGATAAACTAAAAGATCAATAAAAACCCGCGTAAAGAACATATGGCTGATGTAAAGAATCGACGCTACGGGAAACCTACAATCTGTGATTTACATTAGATTTGATAAACTACAAATCCTCACAAAAGAACACCGATTCCTAAGAAGGATGATTCATGAGGCTATTGAAATTAAAAAAACATTCTAAACGTGGTAGAGCCATGCTGCAGCTATATTATGGTTGTAGCACGAATGGGTCGGCTCGACCGGGGAAGGACCACGCTCTCACAGAAAACCAGCGTAAAATAGCAGCTTAACGCTGCTGTGTTTCGTTTGGTGAGTGTAGAGAACCGGATACCCTTTTTACTGGAAACGAGGCATTCCATCTTAGTCCTCACGGGTGACAACGCATCTGCATTTAGATTCTTAATCGAAGATATATGTAGATGTCTATGGGCCACAGCAACCAATTACCATCAGGTGGACTGTGTGCTCGTTTGTCACCCTTATTCTATAAAAAAAATCAATGGAAAAGATTGTTGAATACTACCATCTGTTTGAGATCTTATAATTATTCAAATTAAATCCCAACCCAAGCATACCACTGCGCGATTTCAAATTTCAATACTATAAGTTCTTTCTGCGTAGTAAATCAAATAAAAATAACATACTACTAATGAGATGACTATTATTTCACGTGCAAATTGCAGGATACATTGTTGGTACTGAAAAAACTGCTGCATAACTAAAATAAATTAGCTTAGTTGTTTAACATAATCTACGATGTACGAATGAACGTGATAGACGACTTTGATAAACTTTATCCCCATCCATTTATCATTTAATATTACGAACTCACAATGTCTGTTGCATTACCTCCATTTTATCAATAAAGTATACTTCATGGGAACTAAAAGCGTTGTCTGTACACCGAAAAAGAAAACGGTTAAAATACTTTCAGAGGTAAAAGATAGTAAAGGAACTTCGACTTCATATCGCTCGTAGCATTTATTTTCTTCTAAAAGTTACACTACATATTCTTATCACAGTAGCACGGGATTTTATAAAATGAGCATTGCATTGGTGTAAATTAATAGCTGGTTTTAGACTCAGTTTGCATACTATTAAAATTACTTACTTTTTAGTAAAAATAAAAACTAAATGACGCCAAAATGATAAAGTAGCTATATTTATAAGACGAGTAACTGTAAATAATAAGGTGGTTTAGTATGGCGTGTCGTACAGGAGTGACGTGTAGGGAAATGTTCTAAGACCTCAAAGAGATAACACCACCATCTTCTTTTCTTTCGCCACCCATAGGATAGAAAATAGACTTAGATATTGGCTTATGTACACTATCATATTGAGTATGATAAATTCTTATTTATCTCACTTTCTCAATTCTTCATCGATTGTTTTTTATATAAGAAGGGACAAACGAGCACGTGGCTCACCTGATGGTGACTACTACCACCGCCCATGAACAACAACAACACTAGTATCGCGAGTTTCGTCGCAATGTGCGATGTCGATTCTTAGAGCTATATGGGCGACAATGCAACTTCGGCTTGCTTTTCCGTTGGGCTATGGCAATTACTCTGGTACTACAGCGAATACTTTTTATATGTTTAATTATTCAATGCGCAGGAGGCAGTTAAAAAAAGGATATAAGGCAAAATAACCGCTCAATGGGTGGCATAACGGTGATTTTCTGTGAAGATTTCAGGCAGACTCTTCCAGTTATACCCAGGGGAACACACACAGATGAAATTAGAGCCTGTCTAAAGAGTTCGATTCTATGGAGCAGTATAGTATCAATTCATTAAGCGTCAATATGCGTGCGCAATTAGGAGGGAGCTTTAACGCACAAGGATTCTCCATCCTATTTTTAAAATTGGAGATGGCTCTTTTCCACGTGAAGGAAATTGAATCATTTTGACAGACAATTTATGTTGTTCAGTTCCATCATTGCAAGATTTAATTTCGTCTGTGTATCGCAATATTATAGAAATAACTCAATATCAAGCAGCTTAATAGCTATGCGAAAGAACTATTTTAGCCCATCGAAACGATCATGCGGAGGCTATAAATTCTGAAATATTGAGACACGTTCATGGTGAAAGTTTCGATTACACGTCTATTGACAATTTCATTGAAGAAGATGACGCTACCAACTACCCAGTAGTTTTTAAATTCCCTAAGCACGCCTGGTCTTACAGCACATAAAATTACTTTATAAGTTCGGCCAGTCTCCACCCTTTCGTTGTTGACTTACCACGCATTCGAACCAAAAGGTTCGCCACGTCGTTCATCATGCGTACAGCAAAGGAGTGGAATAAGTTGCCAGCATCTGTCTTTCCATCCGATTACAGTGTGGGTGTCTTCAAGTCAAGAGTGAATAGGCTTTTGTTAAGTCAGTGCGCTTCACCATCTTAGGCTACATCACCACTTACCATCAGGTGGGATCGTAGATAAGCGCTGGCTTAGTAGAATATAAAAAAGTGGGTGTCTCCATAATTGCTTGCTCAGAAATTTTTGTCCCCGTAAACTTTGTAACGGAACTCGACTAACGAACGTAACAAAATTGCAACAAAATATCATCGAGGCCGAAATTTTAACAGGTTGCGCTGCCAGTGATAGTTTTTATACCCAGAATCCCTCATATACCAAATAACTTTCCTTTCAGTTTTAAGCATGGTCAGTTCCCAGTCAGCGTGTGTTATGCGATGACTGTAAACAAAGCGCATGGTCAAACTTTGCACCTTGCAGGAGTGGACCTCAGTACCGACTGTTTTGTTTTGTTTTGCACATCGCCAACTCTTATGTTGCTTTTAGCCCCCGTAACTTTTTTGTGTGCGCACCGGCTAAGTCTACTTCTAACGTCGTTTACACAGAAGCTCTTATCATAAACGACATAGAACTTTGCGGATAACAATTTATTTCGTTACCACCACGGGGAGTGCTCTGAGGAATTGTTCGGTTTAATTCCAGCCTCCAAACACGAACGCACATCGCGTCAAAATTCACAATACCATCCTTACCATTTGGATGCTTGGCGGTCCACGATTGTGCGTTTTACTAGGAGTTTTCTTCCTCGTACAACTTCTCTGTGGAATTGTTTACCACCGGCGATTTTTCCGGACCGATACGACTTAAAGACTTTCAAGAAAGGATTTTACACCTTTCTAAAAACCGGCAACGCATCTGCAATTCCCCTGGTATTGCGGTTGTTCATGGGCGGCGGTAGTCACTTTCCATCACGTGAGCCGCATGCTCGTTTGCCCCCTCTTCTATAAAAAAAAACTTATTGATACAGTTATGATATAAATCTTCTTCTTCTTCTTCTTTTAAATTATGGCTAAATCGTTTAATATTCTCTTACCTAAACGTCAAATTCTTCAAGTAAAACCTATATACGCGAGCTATGCCGCGGGCACAGCTAGTTAGATAATAAAATACTGCGATTCTCAAAACACCTGGCAAGCGTGGCAAATAAGAAAATATCCCCCCCCCCCCCCCGAGCCAATCTATGTGGGGGTGTACGTTATTCAGCAGTGAACTCTTGACAAACTTTTAGTGAATGAATGAACTAAGTGAAAATTATGCGACAGTGTTTACAGTTATTTAAATTATGGGATAGTTCCATAGATTGACTTTATTTATATACCTATAACGAAAAAAACACGAAATTTTTTTACAATACGTGCATAACTGTACGCATATTGAAATATATGTAATAATTTAGGTAATGTTTTCACTAATTTCTGATTGATAAATATAAACTGTTTTTTTAAAACTCGTCGGGGTTTTGGAGTTATTATATGGTATATAACAAGTCAGAATCCCTCCCTAAGACATATGAATATATCGGAAAAAGAGTATATTAATCACTACGTTTAATCTCGGGCTCCGATGGAGTAACATACCTATTTTAATATCGGTGTAAAGCCGTGTAGTGGCGGTTAATAATATCCACTACCCCATATCTTCCCGTGGGTGTCGTAAAAGGCGACAAAGGGAAACAGGCAGGAGATGGGCAGCAGCATCTTCCTGGTAACGGCAAAATACAATAAAAAACTGCGGTTGCCAACCCGCTCGCCAAGCGTGGCAACTATGGCAATATACCCCCCATAATGAAAGTTACGAAGAGACGGCCCCCAGTCCCCGGCGGCCCCGCTATTCCTGGCTACGGTGGCGACCATGGTAACGGTGGGGCAGGGGGTGCTAAGAATCTCCGGTGGAGGTTCTGTTGCCATCTACAACGGCTCGACCTGGCAACATACAACGCACGCACCCTGAGGACTGACGAGAAGATTGTGGAGCTGGAAGAAGAGATTGACAAGTTACGCTGGCATATTATAGGATTATCCGAAGTCCGAAGAGAGGGGGAGGACACGGTAATCCTCGAATCCGGCAACTTGCTCTGTTACCGGGAGGGCGACCATCTGTCCCAAGGAGGTGTCGGATTTATCGTCCACAAGTCTCTCGTTAACAACGTTGTAAAGATTGAGAGTGTGTCGACGAGGGTTGCGTACCTTATACTCAGAATCACCAAACGGTATTCGCTGAAGGTCATACAGGTTTACGCACCAACCTCGGCACACCCCGATGAGGAGGTGGAGGAAATGTATGAGGATATCTCTAGAGCCATGCATTCCTCCAAAACCCAATATACGGTGTTAATGGGAGACTTCAATGCAAAACTAGGCACAAGAGAGAACGGTGAGCTGAAAGTGGGGAAATTTGGAATGGGGCAACGGAACCCAAGGGGCCAGCAGCTGGCCGATTTCATGGAGAAAGAGGGACTCTTTATGATGAACTCTTTCTTCCAGAAGCGGCCCCACAGAAAGTGGACCTGGTCGAGCCCCGACGGTTCGACAAAAAATGAGATTGACTTCATTATGACGACCAGACGACAACTGTTCAGTGATGTCTCAGTGATCGCGAGGGCGAAAACCGGCAGCGATCACCGAATGGTTAGAGGCACACTGAACCTAAACGTTAAGTTGGAGAGGTCTCGTCTAATGAAGTCAACGCTCCGTGCCCCTCGTGCTCTAATCCGAAGTCCCGAAACCTTTCAGCTCGAGTTACAAAACCGTTTTCAGTGCCTAGAAGACTGCAATGAAGTGGACGATTTGAATGACAAGCTCGTGGAAACTGTCCATGCGGTCGGAGTTAAGTTCTGCAAGACCCGCCGCAGAAGAACACAAAAACTCTCCGATCACACTCTTAATCTCATGGCTGTTAGACGGGAGATGAAGCTACATTCTTCAACAGATTTGGCAGCATACAGGCAACTGAACAGACCGATCTCCAAATGCATGCGGCGGGACTTACGCAACTTCAATACAGCTCGTATGGAAGAAGCGATCAAGCGGAACCAAGGCTCCAAAGTCTTTGCCAGAGATCTGTCTGCCAGAAAGATCCAACTGTGAAAGCTGAAGACCGAATGTGGCAGCATCGTTTCCGGGGCACCTGAGATTTTGAGTGAGATTGAGAGGTTCTATGGGCAGCTGTACACGTCATCGTTGGAGCCACACGCAAGTGTGAGTAACGATCCAAGAGCGAGTCTTATCCGACATTATTCCGATGATATCCCGGACGTCAGTCTGAGCGAGATTAGAATGGCTCTCCAGCACCTTAAAAACGGCAAGGCCCCAGGCGAGGATGGAATTACAGCGGAGCTTCTGAAAGCGGGTGGAAAACCGGTACTTGAAGTCCTTCAGAGGCTCTTTAATTCCGTCCTCCATGGTGGCATTACACCGGAGGCGTGGAGCAGAAGTGCGGTGGTCTTGTTCTTCAAGAAAGGCGACAACGCTCTCTTGAAGAACTACAGACCGATTTCCCTTCTGAGCCGCGTCTACGTGCTTTTTTCGAGAGTCATTACGAATCGTCTCGCGCGCAGACTTGACGACTTCCAGCCTCCCGAACAAGCCGGTTTCCGAAAAGGCTTTAGCACCATAGACCACATACATACCCTACGGCAAATTGTACAGAAGTCCGAGGAGTACAATTTGCCACTATGTCTGGCGTATGTGGACTATGAGAAAGCCTTTGATTCCGTCAAAATTTGGGCGGTGCTGCAGTCCCTTCAGCGGTGCCAAGTTGACTGTCGGTATATCGAAGTGTTGAAGTGCTTGTACAGTAGGGCTACGATGGCTATCCGAGTACAGAACCAGAGTACGAAACCTATCCAATTGCAGAGAGGTGTAAGACAGGGTGACGTCATATCCCCGAAACTCTTCACCGCTGCATATGAAGACGTTTTCAAGCTTCTGGACTGGAAAGGATACGGTATCAACATCAATGGCGAGTACATCACTCACCTTCGATTTGCCGACGATATAGTCCTTATGGCAGAATCGCTGGAGGACCTAAGCACTATGCTCAATGACCTCAATAGTGTTTCCCAATGGATAGGTCTTAAGATTAACATGGACAAAACAAAGATCATGTTTAATGTCCATGTCACACCTATGCCGGTAGTTGTTGGGAACACTAAGCTCGAAGTTGTTGACGAGTATGTTTACCTGGGACAAATAGTCCGATTAGGTAAGTCCAACTTCGACCGAGAGGTCAATCGACGGATTCAACTCGGCTGGGCAGCGTTCGGGAAGCTACGACACATCTTCTCGTCAGAAATACCTCAAAACCTTAAAACAAAATTGTACAACCAGTGCGTGTTGCCAGTGATGACATACGGAACTGAGACGTGGTCCTTCACTGCTGGCCGGATAAGGAAGCTCAAGATCGCTCAGCGAGCTATGGAGAGGGCTATGCTCGGAGTTTCTCTGCGTGATAAACTCAGAAATGAGGATATCCGCAGTAGAACCAGAGTGACCGACATAGCCCAACGGATTAGTAAGCTGAAGTGGCAATGGGCCGGCCATATAGCTCGAAGAACCGACAACCGATGGGGAAGAAAGGTTCTCGAGTGGCAGCCTCGTACCGGCAGGCGAAGTGTAGGGCGTCCCCCCACTAGATGGAGTGACGACCTGGTAAGATATGCAGGAAGTCGATGGATGCAGGTGGCTCAGGACCGTGCTTTGTGGCATTCTTTGGGGGAGGCCTATGTTCAGCAGTGGACTTGTGAAGGGCTGTAATGATGATGATGATGATGATGATGATGTATTAAAGTCACCAATTAGTCCCTAAATCTTAAAATAGGAATCAGATTTCATACTCTCAGCTTTAAATTTAAGCTAGAATCCTTCCAAAAAAAAGTGCTCTATCTCCATAAGTATTGAGGCAAATTTTCTTCTGAAGTCACTAGATAATTGTCACCAATTCCTCACTAGGTCTTGACATAATAAAATTCAGGATATCGTTGGGGAGGATTCCCCATTGAAAAACGTAATATAAGTGGGTATTTAGTTTTACAAATTGTTAATTCATTTACTTATATACACATGCATACTTAATTTACTTATATACTTATATACACAGTACATGTAAATAGTTGTCACGATAAATTGCTAAGCTTAAGTAAGGACTACTGCCATTAAAATGTGTTTTCTCAGTTCTGTCTATGAGCGAGATTACTGAAAGTATCATTAAAATGGTAATTACAGACATTTAAACTTATCGTTTGATTGATTACTCTTACAAAATCCAGTCAGTCCTTGTCTATACATAATACATACAAATAAATAAAATTGAAGTGTCTGTTTGTAATGTAAAAATTACAGCTTTTTACTAAAAGCATATGAAAGTATATACGGTACTAATAACAAAAATACAATTTTTAAAGTTTTTGTCTGTATGTCTGTTCGTATGTCTAATCTCCGAAACGGCTGGACCGATGTTGATGGGATTTTCAATGGCAGATATCTGATATCACAAGGAGTAACTTAGGCTACTTTTTTTTAGAAAAAAAATTAGGATTTCGCACAACAAAATTAAAAATCCAAATAACATACGGGCGAAGTCGCGAAGAACAGCTATTTTAAAAATATATTTAAAACTCCGGTATGCTACCTCAATGGTTATGCACGAATCGTTCATTATGGTATAAAGCTATAAAGAGTTATGTCTCTTAATATTAAAAACAAATTAGGATAAAAACAATCATTTTTAATTTATTGAAAACAGCACTGTGCAAAATAAGTAACATCACAAAAACAAATTTAACACAAAAGTGTAATAAAAAAATAACTTCCAATTTTCACTGTCTTGAGCACGATGATCTATGATTGTGATGGCCGATTGCAATGGTTGCTTTGTCGAAAGCTGCTACTGGACGTGGCGGTTGACCCACTGCTAGTATAGCATCTGTTAAAAAAATTGGTATATTATCATCACCACAACATCTGAACCGTATTAAGTATACTGTATCTATCAAATTCAATCTATAATTGAAGGAAAATAAATGTTAAAGATCTTCTAGTCTGTGTTGTAACAGTTCAAAGACCGGCGCTTGCCTTAAATAGAATGAATATAATGGCTATACGAGCTCGTAGATTTCACTCTCCAGTGTCGGCACCATTAAAATTTTTAGTTATAAATTACCCTGGGTCCGGCGTTGAATGCAAACTGCAAATATTACGGGACCACTTTAAAATTAGAGGCACACTGAACCTAAATGTTAAGTTGGAGAGGTCTCGTCTGATGAAGTCAACGCTCCGTCCCCCTCGTGCTCTAATCCAAAGTCCCGAAACCTTTCAGCTCGAGTTACAAAACCGTTTTCAGTGCCTAGAAGACTGCAATGAAGTGGACGATATGAATGACAAGCTCGTGGAAACTGTCCATGCGGTCGGAGCTAAGTTCTGCAAGACCCGCCGCAGAAGAACACAAAAACTCTCCGATCACACTCTTAATCTCATGGCTGTTAGACGGGAGATGAGGCTACATTCTTCAACAGATTTGACAGCATACAGGCAACTGAACAGACAGATCTCCAAATGCATGCGGCGAGACTTACGCAACTTCAACACAGCTCGTATTGAAGAAGCGATCGAGCGGAACCAAGGCTCCAAAGTCTTTGCCAGAGATCTGTCTGCCAGAAAGATCCAACTGTCAAAGCTGAAGACCGAGTGTGGCAGCATCGTTTCCGGGGCACCTGAGATTTTGAGTGAGATTGAGAGGTTCTATGGGCAGCTGTACACGTCATCGTTGGAGCCACACGCAAGTGTGAGTAACGATCCAAGAGCGAGTCTTATTCGACACTATTCCGAAGATATCCCGGACGTCAGTCTGAGCGAGATTAGAATGGCTCTCCAGCACCTTAAAAACGGCAAGGCCCCAGGCGAGGATGGAATTACAGCGGAGCTTCTGAAAGCGGGTGGAAGACCGGTACTTGAAGTCCTTCAGAAGCTCTTTAATTCCGTCCTCCATGGTGGCATTACACCGGAGGCGTGGAGCAGAAGTGCGGTGGTCTTGTTCTTCAAGAAAGGTGACAACGCTCTCTTGAAGAACTACAGACCGATTTCCCTTCTGAGCCGCGTCTACGTGCTGTTTTCGAGAGTCATTACGAATCGTCTCGCGCGCAGACTTGACGACTTCCAGCCTCCCGAACAAGCCGGTTTCCGAAAGGGCTTTAGCACCATAGACCACATACATACCCTACGGCAAATTGTACAGAAGTCCGAAGAGTACAATTTGCCACTATGTCTGGCGTATGTGGACTATGAGAAAGCCTTTGATTCCGTCGAAATTTGGGCGGTGCTGCAGTCCCTTCAGCGGTGCCAAGTTGACTGTCGGTATATCGAAGTGCTGAAGTGTTTGTACAATAGAGCTACGATGGCTATCCGAGTACAGAACCAGAGTACGAAACCTATCCAATTGCAGAGAGGTGTAAGACAGGGTGATGTCATATCCCCGAAACTCTTCACCGCTGCATTGGAAGACGTTTTCAAGCTTCTGGACTGGAAAGGATACGGAATTAACATCAATGGCGAGTACATCACTCACCTTCGATTTGCCGACGATATAGTCCTCATGGCAGAATCGCTGGAGGAACTAAGCACTATGCTCAATGACCTCAATAGTGTCTCCCAACGTATAGGTCTTAAGATGAACATGGACAAAACAAAGATTATGTTTAATGTCCATGTCACACCTATGCCAGTAGTTGTTGGGAGCACTAAGCTCGAAGTTGTTGACGAGTATGTTTACCTGGGACAAATAGTCCGATTAGGTAAGTCCAACTTCGACCGAGAGGTCAATCGACGGATTCAACTCGGCTGGGCAGCGTTCGGGAAGCTACGACACATCTTCTCGTCAGAAATACCTCAAAACCTTAAAACAAAATTGTACAACCAGTGCGTGTTGCCAGTGATGACTTACGGAACTGAGACGTGGTCCTTCACTGCTGGCCGTATGAGGAAGCTCAAGGTCGCTCAGCGAGCTATGGAGAGGGCTATGCTCGGAGTTTCTCTGCGTGATAAACTTAGGAATGAGGATATCCGCAGTAGAACCAGAGTAACCGACATAGCCCAACGGATTAGTAAGCTGAAGTGGCAGTGGGCCGGCCATATAGCTCGAAGAACCGACAACCGATGGGGAAGAAAGGTTCTCGAGTGGCAGCCTCGTACCGGTAGGCGAAGTGTAGGGCGTCCCCCCACAAGGTGGAGTGACGACCTGGTAAGACATGCAGGAAGTCGATGGATGCAGGTGGCTCGGGACCGTGCTTTGTGGCATTCCTTGGGGGAGGCCTATGTTCAGCAGTGGACTTGTGAAGGGCTGTAATGATGATGATGATGACTTTAAAATGGTCTGGTGGTCTCTCCTTTGCTTCACAAATAATATTTCTTGTTAATGACAGGCAGTGTCTACACTGCAATGGGGTTGGTATAGTTTTTGGTTATTAATTTTTACTTTACTTTAAAACATGACAGAACCCTATATGATTGTCTGTAGGCAAGCTGGCACAATTAAAATATTTAATTGAAAGAGTAACCTGCATATGTAAATTAAAGAAGCATTTGGAATTCTGTAAAGTTGCAGGGAACATAGAAAATAACCTTTGTCTTATCTGTGACAGTGAAAACAGCGCAACAGGCTATTCACGGCTTGATTACCCTTTCGATCTTGTAATGGAAGTATTATATTATGGTATCAATATTTTCGACACGAAAATCAAATAACTCTGAGTAACATCACTGCTGTATGCAATTCCTTATGGCTAAAATAATCCACATCCTTGAATTGATGTATCTTTGTACGTACTGTACATACAACAAGGCTTTTCGCAGTGAATGCTACAAAACACGGTCCTGAGTGAACTACTTCCATCAACTACCTGCGTGTCAGCTTGCCACTCTATTTGAGGGCCTCAATACTCTTGGCTTACCAGTACAATTCGCATAGATTGTATTAAAAATGTATTATGTGCAAATAACTTCAACCGCAGAGGAGTATTAACAGCGGCAGGTCACTGAATATGTGCTACTTGACTGTAAACTGTAACGAGGGAGCCACTGCCGCAGCAAGGAGTGGTGCACGGTGCGCAGCATCTTGGACTGCAACCATCACAACCCCTGGAATGTAAAAATATACTTAAATAATATCCTCTTGGCTTCTCCTGGCTCCTTCTACCGTTCAAAGTTGATTTTTTTTATAGGATAAGGGTGACAAACGAGCACACAGTCCACCTGACGGTAAGTGGTTGCTGCGGCCCATAGACATCTACATCTATCCTCGTTTGCGAATCAAAATGCAGATGCGTTGTCACCCGTGAGGACTAAGATGGAATGCCTCATTTTCAATTTTTTTTATTTTATTTCAATTTTATCATTTGTCCAAACAAATTAATATTTGATTTGCTTGGTAAATTAGATTTACTATATGTTCTATTTATATCTTAGTAAATCTAGTTATTATCTCATTATTTTAAATATCAGACTTCTACTTTACTCCGGTACCGTACTCTAGGTACCGTCCTCTTTCCTATTTCTGCCTTCAAATGGCATCAGCCCTTCAGATCGGAACACAGCAGTGCGGGACTGCTGTGTTCCGATCTGAAGGGCTTAGAGAGCCAGTACAAATACAGATTGTGAGTTTGTGAGGCATTCCATGTTAGACCTCAGAGGTGACAACACATAGCCTTCATTGTTTAAAGTGGCTGCAGGTGTCCATAGGCTGCCGTAGCTACTTACCATCAGGTGGCTTGATAATTCATTTGTCAATTCAGTTTTTTATAAAAAAAAAATTGTACTTGTTTTCATTATTAAAGCTTCGTCCAAACTGAGGCGAATCTCGAAAACTCCACTTAGAGAGAGTTAGAGGCTCACTCCACTTAGAGAGTTAGAGTTAGAGGCAAACAATTCTTTAGCTTTTCTAGATGTGTTAGTAATTCGAAATCCTGATAACACCTTGAGTCACATTGTTAGAAAAAAGACCCATACAGATAGATATTTAAACGGTGATTCTCACCACCATCCTTCACAGTTAGCTACCGTGGATAAATCTTTGTTTCAGAGAGCACGAGGGATCTGTGACAGTAAACACCTGGCCGCCGAGCTCCAACACGTCAAGCAAGTTTTGCACGACAATAAGCTTCGGATCACGCGCCTACGTCACAGTGAACGAGTGAAGCTGGCCACCACAGTCGAGTGAGTGACTGCTATACTGTCATATGTCAGAGGTGTCACTGACAAGATTGGCTACATCTTGAAGCGTGCTTCCATTAAAACATACTTCAAGCCTTCGAAGAAGATTAGTCAATTTTTACCATCAGTCTAGTGTAATGTCCCTCTGCAAGATGCAGGAGTGTACAAGCTTGATTGTGAATGTGATCTCTTTTATATAGGATAAACTAAAATATCCATAAAAACCGGCATTAAAGAACACATAGCTGAAATGTAGAATAGACGCTCCGGGAAGTCGGCAGTCTGTGAACACGTACAGGATCGCCCCCGTCACTACATTAGATTTGATAAACCACAAATCCTCGCTAAAGAAAACCGATTCCTTCCAAGGATGATTCGCGAGGCTATTGAAATAAAAACATCCTATTTTCAATAGAGAAGATGGCTGGGTGCTACCATCTGCTTGAGATCCCATAATCAATAAAATTAAATCCCAACCCAAGCATACAACTGCAAGACTTCAAGATACTGTAAGTTCATACTGCGTAGATCGGAACAAAAATTAACAATATTTATCTGGAGGTAGCCGCGGTTAACTATGACATTGGAACGTCATACACCTCAGTCTCCCCCGTGACTATGGGTGTTGTAAAGTGCTCGAAACGTCGGGGATATAAAATAAGTTAATATACGCGATAAAATCCGCAAAACTAGTTTTATTTAAATGTGTAGTGTTCGCGTAAATATAAGAAATCATTAGCCTCCCAAACTGAGGCGAATCACGCACGTCATTATTTCTGGTTTCTCAATAGGAAAACATGTCTTTTGATATTGAAGCTCAGGTTTTGTTATTATTAGCATTAACTGAAGAAGAATCTCAAGATTTATATTTTAATAGGATAAGAATGACAAACGAGCACACAATTCACCTGATGGTAAGTGGTTGCTGTGGCCCACAGACATCTACATTTATCCTCAATTAAGAATTAAAATGCAGATTCGTTGTCACCCTTGAAGACTAACATCGAATACCTCGTTTCCAGTAAAAAGGGTCTCTGGTTCTCTACACTCACCATACGAAATAGCAGCATTAAATGTGATATTTTACGCTATTATTCTGTAAGAGCGTGGTTCTTTTTCAGTCGAGCCGATCAATTCGTGTTACATGAATAATATAACAGTAAGCATGGCTCTATTACGTATCAAGTTTATTAATATGATATTGTAAAATATATATCGCGGAACAACAATAGTTAATGTGAGCGAGCGATAGAAAGTCGTAAGCGATAATCATACGAGCTACTCTCATATTTTTTTTTCAAGGGATTGTGTACGTTTAGATAATTCGCGTCATTCTATATAATTATATTCGAGAAATTTAACTGAATTAGTGTCTAACATAATATGGTCAGTTTCCTACCACAAAAAGCATTGAATTTCTGCAAGGTAAGCATTAAAAAGACTTTACTTACTGAATAGCCGACATGATTGTTTGTAACTGACCAATAACATTCATCCGGTCACACATTTTTAAAAGTTTTAACTTACAGGCTGAACTTTTAACACGAAATAATTTTGATACCTACTAATCTACTTTTATTTTTTCTTAAATGGATATTTTGACGTTTGTCATTTTATTATTTATAAATCATTGCATTTTAATTTTAATTATGATAACGTTGCTAGTACCGTTATTTCTAAAAGGAGGTTATAATTGAGCCTGAACTACACGTTGGCACTTTCATTGGCAAGGAAATCATCAAACCATCCACCAACATTTTTTCACATCATGTGTTGGTAATTTGTCCAGTGCTTCCGCAGGTGAGTGTGCATTATCAAAGAAGAAAGATGTAACTCATTCAGGTGCGACGAATGTTTTTGTAATGGACATAAAACAGCTGTTTAACTGCTTTAACTCTTTTTGAAGTGAAAATTTCTTTAGGATCATGATTTGAAACTCGATGAAACGAAAAAGCGACATTAAGAAAAACAAAAACAAAAAGAGACAAAGTTATACGTCTATCGGAACTAGCATGTGAGAAAATGAGATAGAATACAGTTTAGTTGTAGTAAGGGACAGTAGCCTAATGGCAGGGTGCGGGCCGTGAACTCAAAAGGTAGTGAGTTCGATCCGTTATTCGACTTGAATTCGACCGTGTACCACCCCTAACACAAGCATTTCCAGCAAACCAGTCGTGGCTAAAGGATATATTAGCAATGTTAACAGCGTTGCCAGTATTAAAAAAAATACATTGTTTTTCTAAATCTTGGGCTCATCTTTGTGTGATACTTTAAAGATAATTAATATAAAGGTAACTGTTAAAATAAACAATATAGAAAAATAACGAATTTCGTAAATAAATAAAATTAACAGATATTGAATAAAATTATCATACCCTTTCATATCTTTAGGTCATCTAGTGTATTTTACGTACCACCTAGAATCTATCAATTTTTGTACGATAAAAAGAATATAACGAAGATGGCACTATTAAGAAGCAATTTTACTCGATAGAAAAATCTAAAAATAAGAATTTTAACATTTATCTTTATATATATATATATATATATATATATATATATATATATATATCTTTATATATAAAAAGTACGTGTCACGTTGTTTGTCCGCGATGGACTCCTAAACTACTGAACTGATTTCAATAAAATTTTTAGTCAATGTGCAGTTTGGTCCAACTTAAAAGATAGCTTACATCTCAATTTATAGTCGCAATACAATTATTTTATTGAAAATTATTTGTCTATTATTTGACAGTCACAATTATCTGTTAGCTCCAAACGATTCTGTCAGAAGACGATATCTGTTGACTGGATTGAGTAAATATTTAATAGATGGCGCTATGTTAAAAATACAAACGTTTAATATAAACTACAATTTAGTAGTATAACCACCACGTGTTGCTGTAAGTATTCAACAGATAGAACCGATTTCAAAAAAATTTTGCAGACTGTGTGCAGTTTGGTCCAACTTGAGAGATAGGATAATTTTTATCCCGATAGGTGACCCTCAATTTTCTTATTGCTAATTTCAGGAGTTTTCTTGGGAAAGCAAATGGTTGTTCGGAAAGGGCAGAACAACGTCTGCCTGGTCAGCTTGTATATTTATATATATATATATATATATATATATATATATATATATATATATATATATATATATATATACATATATATATGTATAATTCTTCTGTCCGTGTTTATGTGACTGAAAATCTAAACGGCTGGACGGATTTTGATGATATTTTGTGTGCGTAGTTAAGTTGATTCGATATTGGTTTAGATTCATAGTTGGAACCGGTAGGGGGCGCTATGGTCGAGATCCAGAAATCACTCGTGCGAAGTCGGGC
This sequence comes from Parnassius glacialis, assembly GCA_033319125.1. NCBI lineage: Eukaryota > Metazoa > Arthropoda > Insecta > Lepidoptera > Papilionidae > Parnassius > Parnassius glacialis. The sequence goes on along the minus strand of JAVANC010000013.1, from coordinate 32,385,359 downwards.
GGATCGCTAGTTTGTTATAAAATTCTACTTGTATCTTTAATTTTATACCGCTCTTGTGGTTGAAAATTATCATATTAAATTTTAAATTAATATTAAAATAATATTTTTTACTCATATTAAAATAGTATTTAGTTACCATAAGCCATTCGTCTCATTGTTGAAATTGAAAACTTGGTGCCTAGAATATGTTCTTTTTTTTTATAGGATAAGGGTGAAAAACGAGCACACAATCCACCTGATGGTAAGTGGTTGCTGCGGCCCATAGACATCTACATCTATCCTCTGTTACAGATCAAAATGTAGATGCGTTTTCACCCGTGAGGACTAGGATCTCATTTCCAGTAAAAAGGGCCTCCGGCCACCTGCACTCAGCAAGCGAAACGCAGAGGTAAACCTCTACTTCACGCTGGTATTCTGTGAGGTCGTGGTACCACTCCGGTTCGAGCCGGCCCATCCATGCAACAGCAAAAGCTGCCGCCTGGCTCTACCACTGTTAAAAAATATGTTGTTAAAGAATATGTTGTAATGTAATTAGGCACATAATGTGTAAAATAAAACGTAAAATAATTTTTAACCTTGGTAACAGTATTATAAGAAATAAACCCTTCAATTATCCTACTCCTCATACTTTGGATTCGTTTTCATTCTCTCTAATTTTAGTTTTCTGAAAGTTTCACTTCTACCGCGTGTGACCTGCACACGTTTTTTTTTCTTCAAGTGCCAGTTTCGCCTTCACGTTGTGCATCATGCTACAAGATACTGATACTGAGAACATGGTTTTTTGATTTGTAATTATTAATTATTAATAATTAAGGTAAAAAATATTATAAAAAATATTTCGTAGACATGTGAAGTTCGCCAACACGCATTGGGGCAGCGCGGCGGACATTGTTCCTTGTCCTAAAACCCTCCCAGAAATGAGAGGAGACCTGTGCCCAGCAATGGGACGTATATAGTCTGTAACTTTAAAGTAAAAAATATATTTTTTGAAACTGAGACTTCGTTTATGATAGGTGTCTATTATCAAAATAAAATTAAAAACAACTGAAACAAAGGGACATTCCGTCGTAAGGAACATTATTAGATGCTATGGCTCCTTTTCTGCATAGAAGTCCGTTTCGGTTTGTTCCATCTATACCTCTTTCAGTTGCCAACAACAGAATATTATATAATATTGTTACAGCAGAGTAAAATAATTCATGTATTTAAACGGAAAATATTAAATTTTAAAATTACAACTCCTTACCGTTATTAAAATTTAAACATATGAGGGCGCGCATGAAGGATAGTGTGGCTTCACCTGGAAAATTTACCTTTATTAATGACTACCGAAGGCCATTGATATTGTAAAAATACTATTTATTAACAAAAATATTAATATTATGAAATGTGTGTCCTCTCCACGAGATATTTGGTTTCAAGTAGACTCATAATGCATACTAATTTAAATAGGGGGGATATTTACCACAGTCGCTACGCTTGGCAAGAAAAACGTCCAATTTATATTTCATATTGCCTAGTTGTTATATGCAAGATGCTGCTGCCCATCTCCTGTTCCAATTTCTCCCTTTCAACTATGACGATACTCCATTCACTACGTGTTATGGTAGTGGATTCTTTTAAGTCACCACACTTTGGTTAGGATTTCATTATCTATATATTATGATGTAGGAGTCATATGTACTCCTAGTACATGAGGTACCACCCTCTTACCAATTTATATCGCTAAGTAGCAGAGCACATCCACTTATATATTTGGCTCAAATACCTTGTAATTACAAACTGTAAGGCATCTCTTTCTGGCTAATTGCAAGCTCATAGGCTACAAGAGCCATTAATTATTAGATGAACAGAAATATTGTTTGGTACTCCATAGTTGTAAATAAGTTAAGCCTTACAGATATACTCCAAACATATCTCTCTCCCTAACTCGCTAAGCGACTTCAAGCACCCTTATACGCCAACAGTGAGGGTCACGTCTTACATTAATATGTAATCACTGGCAACACGCACTTGAAGTACACTTTACTTTTTAGACTGAGAAATTTGTGAATATTAGATGTGTCGTAATCTCCCGAACGCTGCTAAGCCGATTTGGATCCGTCGATTGACCTATAGGTCAAAGTTGAACTTGCCTAGTTGGACAGTATATACTAGGCAAACAAAAACTTCGGGCGTCGTGTTCACAAGCATTGGCGTTATTGTCCATTTTTATCTTAAAAACCTACAATTAAGTATACTAAATATACTAAAAAATATACTAATAAATATACTAAAATCAAAGAGATTTAAATATATAGATTAAATGTCTTTGCTAAAAATATACTATTGATAACATTGAGTATAGTACTGAAATCTACCAGCGATTCTACCATAATGATTATATTATCGTCGGCAAATCAAAGGTCAGTAATGTATTCACCATTGATGGTAAAATCATATCATAAAGAATTTTGGGGATATAACGGAGGATATAACAACTGGCACAACTGAAGTCACTGTAGCACTGCCCTAATTTTGACTAATTCAAAGGCTTTCTTATAGTCCACATACACAAGAGGAATCGGCTTATTGTACTCATCGGTCTTCTGTACGATTTGCCGGAGATTCTTTGTGGGAGGCCTATATTTAGCAGTGGTCCTGGGAAGGGCTGTTATATGACAATGTTGAAACTAGCTGCAGAGTGGACCTACAATAAATTATTACTACTTATTTATAGAACAATTTATGCTTAAATATAAAGTGGTAGATAAAGTTTTTACTTTCGACTTATATATTTATGGATCATACAAAGTCTTCGTACCGGCCGATGATAGTTGATAAGTTGATATCGCACTTTTTTGTCTTGATTATTGAGAATCATTCCCGGCCAACTAGTAGGTCTATAATCAAAAGTGCTATCATGCACAATTAGAGGACGTCGTAGCGTAACGGGATCCATGCCACATGGTAGACAAGGTGGACCCTAAACAGAAAACAAAATTATATATTTTTTTTCTAAATAAAATGATGCGCGTTTCTTGCAGTGACGTAGGGTGTAGGAAGCGGCTGCCATCCTTTTAGTGGTTGAAATCTGACCATAAAAATTAAAACTTATGAAAATTCCGTAAGTAGAGTATTGCCACAAAATGTGCGTATACACTTCACTACACACTGTCTATCCGTTTTTGGGGAAAATATTTAATAAATACACGATATTGCTCTATATTATTACTTACGAGTATATATTTAGTTATACCGAAACCAGGTTCGTGCTTAAAGTCCTAATTTGGAAGAATAAACCAATCGAGACTTACAAGCTTGGAACAATATTTGACGGCTGCGTGGCGCAGTGGCTTAGCAATCAGTTGTTGCGCTGGGGGCCGCGGGTTCGGATCCCGCACGGAACAAGTATTTGTATGGCCTACAAATAATTGTTCCGGGTCTGGATGTTTGTCCTTGTGCAATTTATGTTTGTAAACTGCCTCCACGACACAGGAGAAAATCCTAGTGTGGGGGTAACGTTATTTAAAAAAAAAATAACCATTGAACACGAGGTAACACAAAATAACCATTTTGAACATGTGATGAATGGATTTTAAGTGTTTGTTCATAACAATGTCTTCCAGTTGATGCGAAGCTTCAATGGGGATCCATATATTATCTAAACTAGCTAGCAAACTTAGTTCTGTAGCATATGCTGTACTCAGATTAGAAGTTTTACATGTGTTAAAACAGGTTTATTTTATTTTAGTTATTTCCATAGCATAATGTCATATGGAATCTTGCTTCTATAACTAAATTAGAGATGCGCTACATTTTTTTTTGCATAAGACAGCCGTAGTACCAATTTATAACTTAAGTCAGAAAAACTCTTTTTATGATTATTTAGAAAAATACTTTGGCCTTTCAGTCTATCTACGAAATTTTTTATCTATGTATACAAAAAAGTGATGTTTTTTTTATATGATTAGGGTGACAAACGAGCACACAGTCCACCTGATGGTAAGTGGTTGCTGCGGCCCATAGACATCTACATCTATCCTCTATTACAAATGAAAATGTAGATGCGTTGTCACCCGTGAGGACTAAGATGGAATGCCTCATTTCCAGTAAAAAGGGCCTCCGGCCACCTGCACTCACCTAGCGAAACGCAGAGGTAAACCTCTACTTCACGCTGGTTTTCTGTGAGGTCGTGGTATCACCCCGGTTCGAGCCGGCCCATCCGTGCGACAGCAAAAGCTGCTGCGTGGCTCTACCACTGTTGTATAAGTGTTCATGTAAGTACATTCTATAAATACAAGCTACAAGTACAAAATAGTTACCAGTTACTCGACTCCAAAGAATCCGTATTCAGTAATTCCTTAATGTGGCAATGTATATCCATTTACAACAAAGTCCCAGAAAATAATATGTAGGACCTATCTATCCAAAAGCTTAAAGCGTCTCCCACACACAAGCGGCTTGCGGTGGCGGCTCACCGCGAGCCGCGGCTCCAGCCGCTGCAATAACACACCACCGCGGTCGCACCGGCGGCCTGAGGTACCACCATTCGCTGTGGTGTCTGTGCTACGATTGGACGTTAGTAAATATGGATAAACGTGTCTTCTCTTCTTATTATATTCAGCAATATTATCATATATTTTGTTTTTAATCCTAATGCTTTTGTAATCACGATGCGAATTATAATAAAGTACTGGATAATTTTCACATCACATGTTTCTATTACAATCATTGAATTTAGCACCAGTTTTCACGCGGTACACGTGGCCTGTTGCAAAAATTTGCAACTGACCGCGCTGCGGCCACCGATTGATCGCGTACTGTTTAATATACGCGTTGGAAAAAGAGGCGGAGCATGCGGCCGCGGCCAGCCACTTGCAAATCGCGCCATGGTCGCACGGGTTTGCAGACTCACTTACATTGCAAGCGAATACAACTGGCCGCCACCGCAGCCGCCACCGCAAGCCGCTTCTGTGTGGGAGACGCTTAAAATGTTTAATTAAGCAAAAACGTTTTTAAGGGTTCTCATACTACTAAAGAGTACATGACTGATTAAAACCCCTGGTAATGAGGTGGTCGCTACCATGGCGTTTCTAACTTTTTTATGTTTGTGTAAATTTTTGTTAAAAAATGTTTCACTGGGTTTCTTTATCGTCTTCTTAAGACAGAGTTCCTTCCGAACCAGTGGTATTTCTCGGACTTTCAGTAGGTATTCTTATAATCAATCTTCTAATATATAAGAAATAATGTTTGTTTTTTTCGTATTTTATGCTGCCATACCGTTCATCAGATTACGGTAAAATTTTGTTAACTTATTACTTGCCCGTGCACGAAGGTTATAGGCATAGTACAATTAACTTACAGTGGTGCGGGTGTCGTACCGACAAATCTACTACAAAGTTCTATCATTTAATTTCAATGAATGTGTTATCACTTATCATTCCTAATTAAACAATATAACTTTTCCAAATTTAAATCATCTCCACTATTATTTCTTCTGCGGCAGCATCGTGCCGGGTACCAGCTAGTATTGAACAAAAATTATACTATTATATTACATTCTAGACCAAATTTCAGTCACAGGCTGTTTCGACTACGGAATATAGTTACTGGTGATAATAGTAATATAAATAATCTCGGCTCATTACTTGGCGGGGAAAGCTTACACAAAGCCTACGACTTTGAATCCGATTAGAGGCGGCGATCTGTTAACCTCATCAGTGCCTAAAGAATGCCGAACTTTTATGTAAGAAAGTTCTAGTAGCTTTGATCTAGTATGGGATGCTATGTGCGTAGACACTATGCCAGCCTCTCCTCTCATTGGTAATTCGTTTAAGTACGGGTCGGCATCAGAGGCGGCTGAACTGAGTTAGTGGCGCAAGTATGAGTCTCTGAGAGATGACTACATACTTGTGCCATTGCTATAGAGACTATCGGTCCATGGGGTTCACGTGCGATGAAGTTCCAAAAGGAACTGTATTCGCGACTTGTCATCACCGCTGGTGGGTGATAAGAGAGCTAGATCTTTATTCGCTCAAAGGTTACTTATGCGTGCTCTTGTTTGTTCATCTTGCGTCTTCCTCTAACGCATGCCTGAGCAACCATAGCTCATGCAATAGCGCATACGCTAAAACTAGTTCTACAACAGCGCATGCCTCTAGCGAACGCTGATCCGTCACCGGTGGGTTCGCATGCAACATTTCGTGCATTTTAGTAAACAAAATGACGGAAGACAAAGTTAAAACATTAGATAATGAGTGTCATGTTCCGTAATTTTTGGCTCCACTATTTTCAAAAGCTTGTAGAAAGTGGCTTTGGACATTCGTGTGAAATTTTTAAAAAGAATGTCATTGTTTAGCTCTAAATCTTTCAATATTGTGTTGTTCCGTTTCTTCAAATAATCTTTCGTCCAAATTCTCCTTTTCTTGCGTTTTTCCCTGCACTTAACACAAAATATGCCGCACTGATAGCTACTAGTGCCGCGTTCATCTCTAACCAAAAATAACCGAGGCGCGTGAGGTATAGACGAGTTGCATGCGACAAGCGCACTGGTATAGAAGATAAGCTGCATGCGTCTTATGGCACAGCGCTTGACACAAGACGAACTGCAAGTTGAAACGTAAAATGAATATGAAAGCGAAATAGAAAGCGCACTGGTAGACATAGCTAAACGCAGCCAGCGTTCTGGCACAATATCGCGATAGTAGAATTGTGTTAATTTAAGTGTTTAGTTTTAGTTTTTTTTATTGTTTTTAAAAAAAAATTGTGGTAAACAGTGATGCATAATATGCTCAATATTTGTTATAGGATAACATTACGAAATTACCTTAACTGGACAGCACGGTGTACATTCTGGAGGTTCTTTGTAACTTGGTAAATGAAGTATTGGACTACACATCGCAAATATATTATAATAACTTAATATAATTTAGGAATTTATTTTATATTGTTTTTTATGTTTTTATTATTTTCTATGTATTCTTCCTTAGTCTATCATTGGAAATATTATGTCAAAAATTTCTTCTTTTCTTAATATGTGGTTGCGTCCAAAAAGTATATTAATCACTACTTTATAGTTACGACGAGCTTGTACAAATGAGGGCCACACGTCATAATTATAAATAAAATACATAATTTAAAAATTATACGAATATGTAAGAGTTAAGATTATAGTAAGGGTAGTCTAATTAATGTCACAGAAGGAATAATACGTTTCGCCCAATTATACACTTACTATGCCGTGTAGTGGCGCTTAAGAATATCCACTACCCCATATCTTCCCGTGGGTGTCGTAAAAGGCGACGAAGGAAAACAGGCAGGAGATGGGCAGCAGCATCTTCCTGGTAACGGCAAAAATACAATAAAAAAAACAGCGGTTGCCAACCCGCTCGCCAATCGTGGCAACTATGGCAATATACCCCCCATGATGAGAGTTACGAAGAGACGGCCCCCAGCCCCCGGCGGCCCTGCTATTCCTGGCTACGGTGGCGACCATGGTAACGGCGGGGCAGGGGGTGCTAAGAATCTCCGGTGGAGGTTCGGTTGCCACCTACGACGACTTGACCTGGCAACATACAACGCACGCACCCTGAGGACTGACGAGAAGATTGTGGAGCTGGAAGAAGAGATAGATAAGTTACGCTGGCATTTTATAGGATTATCCGAAGTCCGAAGAGTGGGGGGGGGGATACGGTAATCCTCGAATCCGGCAACTTGCTCTATTACCGGGAGGGTGACCATCTGTCCCAAGGAGGAGGTGTCGGATTTATCGTCCACAAGTCTCTCGTTAACAACGTTGTAAAGACTGAGAGTGTGTCGACAAGGGTTGCGTGCCTTATACTCAGAATCACCAAACGGTATTCGCTGAAGGTCATACAGGTTTACGTACCATCCTCGGCACACCCCGATGAGGAGGTGGAGGAAGTGATTGAGGATATCTCTAGAGCCATGCATTCCTCCAAAACCCAATATACGGTGTTAATGGGAGACTCCAGTACAAAACTAGGCACAAGAGAGAACGGTGAGCTGAAGGTGGGGAAATTTGGAATAGGGCAACGGAACCCAAGGGGCCAGCAGCTGGCCGACTTCATAGAGAAAGAGGGACTCTTTATGATGAACTCTTTCTTCCAGAAGCGGCCCCACAGGAAGTGGACCTGGTCGAGCCCCGACGGATCGACAAAAAATGAGATTGACTTCATTATGACGACCAGAGGACAACTGTTCAGTGATGTCTCAGTGATCGCGAGGGTGAAAACCGGCAGCGATGACCGAATGGTTAGAGGCACACTGAACCTCAACGTTAAGTTGGAGAGGTCTCGTCTAATGAAGTCAACGCTCCGTCCCCCTCGTGCTCTAATCCAAATTCCCGAAACCTTTCAGCTCGAGTTACAAAACCGTTTTCAGTGCCTAGAAGACTGCAATGAAGTGGACGATTTGAATGACAAGCTCGTGAAAACTGTCCATGCGGTCGGAGCTAAGTTCTGCAAGACCCGCCGCAGAAGAACACAAAAACTCTCCGATCACACTCTTAATCTCATGGCTGTTAGACGGGAGATGAAGCTACATTCTTCAACAGATTTGACAGCATACAGGCAACTGAACAGACAGATCTCCAAATGCATGCGGCGGGACCTACGCAACTTCAATACAGCTCGTATTGAAGAAGCGATCGAGTGGAACCAAGGCTCCAAAGTCTTTGCCAGAGATCTGTCTGCCAGAAAGAGCCAACTGTCAAAGCTGAAGACCGAATGTGGCAGCATTGTTTCCGGGGCACCTGAGATTTTGAGTGAGATTGAGAGGTTCTATGGGCAGCTGTACACGTCGTCGTTGGAGCCGCACGCAAGTGTGAGTAATGATCCAAGAGCGAGTCTTATCCGACATTATTCCGATGATATCCCGGACGTCAGTCTGAGCGAGATTAGAATGGCTCTTCAGCACCTTAAAAACGGCAAGGCCCCAGGCGAGGATGGAATTAGAGCGGAGCTTCTGAAAGCGGGTGGAAGACCGGTACTTGAAGTCCTTCAGAGGCTCGTTAATTCCGTCCTCCATAGTGGCATTACACCGGAGGCGTGTAGCAGAAGTGCGGTGGTCTTGTTCTTAAAAAAAATGCGACAACGCTCTCTTGAAGAACTACAGACCGATTTCCCTTCTGAGCCACGTCTACGTGCTTTATTCGAGAGTCATTACGAATCGTCTCGCGCGCAGACTTGACGACTTCTAGCCTCCCGAACAAGCCGGTTTCCGAAAGGGCTTTAGCACCATAGACCACATACATACCCTTCGGCAAATTGTACAGAAGTCCGAGGAGTACAATTTGCCACTATGTCTGGCATATGTGGACTATGAGAAAGCCTTTGATTCTGTCGAAATTTGGGCGGTGCTGCAGTCCCTTCAGCGGTGCCAAGTTGACGTGCTTGTACAGTAGGGCTACGATGGCTATCCGAGTACAGAACCAGAGTACGAAACCTATCCAATTGCAGAGAGGTGTAAGACAGGGTGACGTCATATCCCCGAAACTCTTCACCGCTGCATTGGAAGACGTTTTCAAGCTTCTGGACTGGAAAGGATACGGTATCAACATCAATGGCGAGTACATCACTCACCTTCGATTTGCCGACGATATAGTCCTTATGGCAGAATCGCTGGAGGACCTAAGCACTATGCTCATTGACCTTAATAGTGTTTCCCAACTGATAGGTCTTAAGATGAACATGGACAAAACAAACATCATGTTTAATGTCCATGTCACACCTATGCCGGTAGTTGTTGGGAACACTAAGCTCGAACTTGTTGACGAGTATGTTTACCTGGGACAAATAGTCCGACTAGGTAAGTCCAACTTCGACCGAGAGGTTAATCGACGAATTCAACTCGGTTGGGCAGCGTTCGGGAAGCTACGACACATCTTCTCGTCAGGTATACCTCAAAACTTGAAAACGAGACTGTACCCCCAGTGCGTGTTGCCAGTGATGACTTACGGATCTGAGACGTGGTCCTTCACTGCTGGCCGGATGAGGAAGCTCAAGGTCGCTCAGCGAGCTATGGAGAGGGCTATGCTCGGAGTTTCTCTGCGTGATATCCTCCATATAGCTCGAAGAACCGACAACCGATGGGGAAGAAAGGTTCTCGAGTGGCAGCCTCGTACCGGCAGGCGAAGTGTAGGGCGTCCCCACACTAGATGGAGTGACGACCTGGTAAGATATGCAGGAAGTCGATGGATGCAGGTGGCTCAGGACCGTGCTTTGTGGCATTCTTTGGGGGAGGCCTATGTTCAGCAGTGGACTTGTGAAGGGCTGTGATGATGATGATGATGATGATGATGATACACTTTCTACATTACGTGGCGATCCTGCCACAGACGGTGCGCTGCGACAATGCACGTGCAACGGCGCAACCTAATTAAAGGGAGAGAAGTAAAATTAAAATATTAAGTATTTTTTTTTATAGAATGAGGGTGACAAACGAGCACACAGTCCACCTGATGGCAAGTGGTTGCTGCGGCCCATAGACATCTACATCTATCCTCTATTACAAATCAAAATGTAGATGCGTTGTCACCCGTGAGGACTGAGTGCCTCATTTCCTGTAAAAAGGGCCTCCGGCCACCTGCACTCACCAAGCGAAATGCGGAGGTAAGCCTCTACTTCACGCTGGTTTTCTGTGAGGTCGTGGTACCACCCCGGTTCGAGCCGGCCCATCCGTGCGACAGCAAAAGCTGCCGCGTGGCTCTACCACTGTTGAAGTATACGAAAACTGAAATAATGACGACTTTATTGAGATGATTGACACGAAAATATTAGACAGCTTCTTTTGTATCACTGTTTGTGTTTGCTTTGCTTTTGTTTTCTCCATTTCTCCCAGTTTTTAATTTCCAATAGGCATTAACTTTATAGTATAATAGTTAGTTAAAGAATAAATAAATTAATGGCGAATCTGGTATGGTCTAACCTTGCAGCCTAAACTATCAATCAAGCTTTAATAATAAACTTACTAAATCAGATCAGGATATTATAATGGTTTTTGAAAAATATTTTACTGATATTCCGATCTTAACTACTAATCCACTGAATTCTTTCCTTACTGTCGCCGTGTCGTTGTTGCTCAAACAAACTCAAACAAACATAAACTCAAACTTTGGATACAGGTTGTTCAGGGCCGTGCTTTGTGGCATTACTTGGGGGAGGCATATGTTCAGCAGTGAACTTGTGGAATGGCTGATGATGATGATGATGACGACGTCGCTGTGTCATTGTTCAAACAAAATTTAGGTAAATGCTTGTACATTTTTTTACTTTTCATAAAGTATTATAAAAACTATAGACTTAAGTAAACGGCGGATCTATGGGCGATTTCCATTATGGTTATTACAGATACGCGTACAATCGCCCTCAATCAGCTATTATTTTTAATACTAGTATAGAATCTGGTGTGTTTTCTGAATTAATGAAACATAGCAAATTAATAACTACTTATATCTGGGGGCACGGCAGTGCCCGTGTCCCCGCCAAGTCGAGCAAAATAGCGGCAAGGCCGTACCATCCTTTTCTCGAAACAGTTTTTAAACAGTGGTAGAGACACGCGGCAGCTTTTACTATCGCACGGATGGGCCGGCTCGAACCGGGTTGGTACCACGACCTCACAGAATACCAGCGTGAAGTAGAGGTTTACCTCTACGTTTCGCTTGGTGAGTGCAGGTGGCCGGAGGCCCTTTTTACTGGAAATGAGGCATTCCATCTTAGTCCTCACGGGTGACAACGCATTTGCATTTTGATTCGCAAACGAGGATAGATGTAGATGTCTATGGGCCGCGGCAACCACTTACCATCAGGTGGACTGTGCGCTCGTTTGTCACCCTTATCCTATAAAAAAAAAACAGTTCAGGCCATTTTCGAAACCCTATAACTTCGTTGTGGATCTAATATTTCTATACTGCAAAGGCTCAGTAAATTTTTCAAAAATAAATTTGGATCCAATGTTAAGGTTTTCTGATAGTAGTAAATTACTTCATAATATTTAATGAAGTATTAAATTAATTAGTAATAGGATCCTTTAGAGTTTTTGATATTAATCAAAGGATAAATGGGTGAATGTGTAAGATTTTTAAGAAATACCGTCAATTTTTCAATAATTTTCAACTAAATTAAATAATTTCGACTAAAATAAATATAAATAAAAAAAGACTAAAAAATATTTAAAAAAATTAGTATATTATACCGATTAGATTATAGTATGACGCGTTCGCATAAACAATTTAAGTTGCATTATTTAGAAGTTGTCGGTAATATTTTTGATAATGGTTTTACTTAAGTATAATTTATGTTTTACTCGTAACTAGCGTTACCGTTACAGCATAATAAGAGTCCACTGCTGACCATAGACCCGATAGATTGCCTCATAAGGGGGATATTTGCCATAGTAGTTACGATAGGATGTCTTGATATTAATTAGATTCTAACTTTTGGGGAAGTTTACTTTACCTTTCAGTAACATGAGTCTCTTTTGTCCCTTTTTTTAACAAGACGTTACCCCACACTAGGATTTTCTTCTGTATTGTAGAGGCAGTTTACAAACATAAATCGCACAAGGATCAACATTCAAACCAGGAACCACTACTTGTGGGTCATACATGCACATACGTATCGCAACCCAAGCCACTGCACGATGGAACCGTCGAAAATAACATGACATGAAAAAAGTTATGATTTTTTTTTAATAATACAAATACGTTGTATATCAATAATATTTGTTTTCTTTGTATCAAAATGCGAATATTAGTTAAAATACGAATAAATTGTTATAAATAATATCACATTTTTAAAGTGAAAACTTCTTTAGCCGCCTACATGTTTGTCGCTTTTTCGTAGCATCGAGTTTCAAATGAAAACAATTTTAAAGAAGTTTTCAAGGGCCACCACATACATTTCTATCTAGAGAAATCAAAATAAGAGGAAAGGTTACGAAAAGAGATACACATATAAAATTACATATAAAACATACATATATACACCTACTCGCTTCAGTCCTTCAGTTACCCTATATAGTATATTATTATCTATGCCTTCAGTCGTATGACGCACACTGGGCGCGTACCGCACGGAGTTCCGAATGTATGTGGCCGGCATTATGATAATAACTAATCTTGACTGTATGCAGTCAGAGAATCATCAGCGAAACGATTCAGACAAAGAGTATATAATCAAAATTGAAACATTAAAAAAAAGAAGACTTTGTATCTGGCACTTAGATCGATAGAACAGAATCATTTCTATTTTTGAATTCTTTTAGAACGTTTATAATTTCAAATTCTAGATATTTTCCTATTTTATCTTCAGTCTATAAAATACCTCCTGTAAGGAAACACAAAAACTAAATAAAAAATAGAAAAATAGAAAAATTAAAATCAAAACACAAGTACAATAAAAATAATATTTTTAAAAGTGTCGTCCTCTTGAATATTAATTATTAAAGAGTATTATAACAGAAATTTTAAGCAACATGTGAGTAAATTACAAGTTACTACTATCTTTTATGACTAGTTTACAATTATTGAGGTAAATCTACGTGGAGTAGGAGTAATGGTGCTGTTTTTTATTTTGTTTTGTTAACCATTTTTACTGGCAACGAAGCATCTATCTCATCGTAACACTTCACATTCATACGAGCGCTTGGGCGATTTGACTTCACTTGTGTTCGCTCACCTCGCCTCGTCTGCGCGCTCACCTTTAAACTTCGTACAAACGAATCCCGCGCGGGACGCGGGACGCGATTCGCTCGCGCCGATTGTATCAGCTCCGTGTTCACATTGACGCGAACGCGCACGTGCTGCAGCGAAATATACGCGGAATAGTGCCTGGTTTTTCGAAATGCCGTTGAACCTTGTTTCATTAAAGTATTTGTCTGGCATAAGTAAATATACCCATAAAATATTTTGATCTTTCCGTAATGTGGGTATCAAAGCATCAAACTCTCCCAAATTCTTTGCGTTAAGCACTCGGCTCATGAACCCATTTTCTTCCTTTTCTTTCTCCCATCTTAATCTTCTTCAGTTACTGTTATGTAATAACAAAAAACCTTAAGATTCAATACCAAAAGACATGTTTTCCTCTGAGATGATTACATATTTGTGCCATTTGCTGTAGAGACTATCGGTCCGTGGGGTCCACGTGCGGTGAAGTTCCTAAAGGAACTCCATCTGCGGCTAGAAGTTACTGCTAGTGATAAGAGGGCTGGTTCTTTTCTCGCTCAAAGGCTAAGTAATAAATATAAATTCAGCGAGGAAACGCAGTCAGTATTCTTGGTACGATACCGCGGGGAGTAGGACTTCACGATATGTTACTAGTTTGTTTTTAATGTTGTATATAATAAAAAAACTATTGTATATTGAGAAATAAAAAATAATGGCGTGCGGGATTCGTCTGTTTAGGAGGCTAAGTGAGCTAGCGAATCGCGCAGGGTTCTCCTGTTTGAATGAGGCTTTGTTGGTATTTTCTGCAAATATCATAGTAGCACTTCATACTTACGAAATGCTCGGCGAGTAGTGCTGAAGCGAGGGGAACCTATACTCGACTTATTATTGCCGCTGAAACTCCGAAGATTGGGGTTGTTTTTTTTTTACACGAAATTGAACGCATTGGACTAGCAAACCTTGTGAAAAAGACTTTTTGATTTAAAAAAATTCTGATATCTACCATATGAGGAGTTGGCGAACAGAACGGTGTAATTACGCTTCTGGTCAAAATATTTTTTTTCTAATTCAGAGGTTTTAGGCCCGCTGAATACGAATCTCAATTCAGATCAAAATAGAACGGCCTAAAACTGTGTTAAAATTGCATGCAAAGTGCGTGTTTTCGATCATAACGGCATAAATAAATTTTCAACAACTTTGAATAAGCCGGCACCTTTTTGTTCAAAATGGAATAATTTTCATACAAATTATTTCAAAAATAAAGTTATTGTTTATTAAAACGTTAAGTAGTTTAGTATTATTAAACAGTAGTGAATAAGCATTTTGAACTGACTTATGTTTAAACTGATCTCGTCTAGCTCACAACTTGTCGCTTGCAATCAAAATGGCCTAATTGCAGCCTTGAAGACGTAATAATTGCACCGGTCGCAAACTAAACGGAATAATTACATTTATCAATTTTCAATATCTTCCCTTGTACTAGAGATGTATGGATTTAACATTATGTGAAATTAAGTTGAGCCGTATTTGCACGGCACTATAGTGGTGGCCGTCGGCTTTTTTTATTTAAATCAATATAATATACATCTACTAATGTCAATTTTGTTTTTGTAGGTATGGTGGACATAATTGTTGCGGGCCTTGCTGTGGGTCTTGCTGTGGACCATGCTGCGGGCCATGTTGCGGATCAAGCTGTGGGCCTTGTTGTCCTCAAATTACTATCCACACTTGTTGCACCAAGATTTGTTGAACGTTACCCACAAGATATATTCTGTGAAACCATCGTGTTAATGTTTTAATATATTTATTTAAAATAAGGTTTTCTTTCATTTCAAATATTATGAGCATCGAGGGGCCACGCTGACTTCGTGAAATAAATTGCCAAGGATTTAGTAGTAGGCTTACAACAATTAAAGGATGAACAGATATTTGCGCTTAATATAGCCACCATAAAACAGCCACTCGGGGGTGTTTACTCGAAAGCTGGATTCTAATCCCCAAACAATCTCTCTAATGGGCCGTTTACATGATGCAAGTTTCTTGCATGTTGCATACAATTGAATTGAAGCAATAAATTTCTAAGCACGTGACATTCTTGATCTATTAGGCAAGTTTCAATTCAAAACTGGTTATTCAAGGGTTCATACGCACTAAGCGGGTAATCCCAACGCGGCTAGCCGTCCGCGGTGGATACTTGGAAAAACGTGTTTATCCACCCCCAGACGGACCGGATAATCGGAATTCGTATATTATTTTTCTTCCAATTTGCTCCCTTGGCTGTTTATAGAAACATGAAACTGGACCGAGATTACTTAGTAGACATTAGCATAGCTACTAATACATACATATTTAAAACGCTTCACACGTGGCAGCTATAATGTATATTAATTTACATTATATCCCGGGATGTATAGGTTTACATCGATACCTCCCAAGTACGAGTCAACTGACATTCATTTTATAGGAGAGCGATTTGAAGGCAAATCGTTTATATTTTAACCCATTCATTGCTACTAAAATTTTAAAAACATCACCTGGGTGCCACTTAAAATGTTTGTGGATTACAATAGAAAAGGTGTAATTGAGCGCGTTTTTTAATTACAAAAACATCGATAAAAACCCATCCAAAAATGTTAAACGCAACATACACGGTGGTGGTACTCTGGTAAGAGAAATTTAATCACAAGTCCCATTCAACACACCGCTTGCGTTGCCGCTTGGATAGTATTATTCAACATATTCTGAGAGACTGCTCATGCCCGATATGTCGATATAAATGCCTTTGAATTCTTTTATTCTAATCTGTCTGTATATAATTTAATATTAGTATAATTTAGTATGTTTGTCCGACATCTGATAAATGTATACTCTACTGTTACATTTAAGGCACCCAATAAATACCTCTCTGCATGACCTTTGGGTGGGTTTACTATTTTATTATACGTAGGTATGGGTTATAGGTAGATAATCAATATTTCATTGGACAATCAGGGTACACTATGGCTAATAAAAAACTAAAAACATGAAGATAATACTTTTTTATAAAAATTAAAAATAAACAATTATTGTCGTACTTTTTGAAACAATCATTCAAACAAAACCCGTATTATTTGGAACAATCTGGAAAGAAATATGAAGTTAATGTTATCTTTTTTGAAACTTAGCACTGTCTACACCGAGGTCGTAAAATGTTTCTCTTATCACTTTGTTCTTATAAGGTCAGCACCCGCGTCTAACTCGCTTTGAAAGGACCATGCCCATATTAGTATGGTGCTGAAAGTCAGCAATGCCATGCAATGCCCAAATTGCAGCTCTGTCATATGATAATTTTTTAACAGTATTTATATGATATCTAGACTTAATGTCATATAAAGCACCGGTTCAAAAGATATTGGACATTAAACATGATAACTTTCTGCTGGTTTTTTAATACATTTTATCGTTTACAGACAGCATTTCTAATTTTTTTTTATAAAACGTTATCCCTACACTAGGATTTTTTCCTGTGTCGTGGAAGCAGTTTACAAACATAAATTGCACGAGGACAAACATCCAGACCCGGAACAATTATTTGTAGGCCATAAAAATACTTGTTCCGTGCGGGATTCGAACCCGCGGCCCCCAGCGCAACAACTGATTGCTAAGCCACTGCGCCACGGAGCCGTCAATTAGTTTTTCGCTAGGACCATAAGCTAAGCCAAATCAGTGTTCTTTTATATACTTTGTAACGACGTAATTTATTTACTATTCAAATGAAATAAACAACTTTTGGGCTTTCTATAATTAAATTTTAATAACTTTATAAAAATATGCAACGTCCATGAAACAAATTTTACAACTCCACGAAAAAATGGCCGTCACATTTATCTCTCCTCTCCGCTCCACCAATCACAAATCAACACCTCTCCACGTCACCCAAGACAGCACACCGCACCACGTGACACCTTTCCAATACAACCTCTTTTATCTTTATTACAGTCGGCCATCCTGTAACAATTGCACCGCAATTGGTGCAAATAAAATCATATTAGCTCTCTAATAGGTCAATCAAATCATCTTTAGTTACAATATCCTCATCACTGCTGGTTTCACTACAATTAGGGGCACTATGATGTATACGTAGAGCATCTGCAGCTACTATACCAGTAATTTTTTTATAACCCCTCATACTCTTGATGCTTTTAATCTCATACCTACCATGAGAAAGAATTTTCTGTATAGAGTAAGGACCTGCGTACAGAACTTGAAGTTTCGTATCAACATTTTTGATTTGTCCACCAGTGGGAGCTTGTTTCCATAAAACTAAGTCCCCTTTTTTGATCTGTGGTTCAGGTTTTTGACGCTTATCATAAATACGTTTCATAGTTTCCGCCCGATGTTTCAGTCGATTAGAGGCAATACTTCTCTTTTGTTGAATCGGTACAGACTCCGTTTTTCCTGATAAATTTGGAAGTAATCTACCCTTATGACTAAACATAATTTTGTACGGATGGTATCATAAGCTTTCATTTATTGTATTATTGATTCCCCACACGATATCCTCTAAACACTCAGTCCACATATTGGCATCCTCAGATTGAGAACGTAAAGCATCAAGTAAAGTCCGGTTAAAGCATTCAACCTGACCATTTGAACGCAGAGAAGCTATGGCATTATTATTATTATTAGTATGATGAATTTGGTGCTGTGCTATAAATTCTTTGAAAAACCTGCTCGTGAATGCCAAGTTTCTGTCGAATATTATTCGCTTGGGGTAAATAAACATGCTTAACATGTCTTTTAATATTCTCACAGTATCAGAAGAATTGAGAGTTAGAGTTGGGCCAGCTAACAGAAATTTAGAAAATGAGTCTACTATCATTAAAATATACTGATATCCCTTTGTGGTCTTACTAAAAGGTCCCAAATGGTCAATATGTTAAAATGAATAGGATGCAACTCACCTGACGATTTCCCGTAGTTTCCCTTCCCATAAGCACATTCTAAGCATGAACTGACATAATTTTTTATGAAGCGTGTCATCTTTGGGAACCAATAAACCGATTTAATGATTTCCTCACATCGTTTTAGCCCTACATGCTATATGTTATCGTGAAATCTTTGCATAAATTTCCATCTAGCGAACGAGGGTACTACAAGTTTATCACCATTGAGAGTGACTTGATATAACCGGTTGTTCTTTATTTTATAGTTATGAATAATATCACTACTCGCATTGCCTTCCGTCAACTTTAGAATTATGTTTTTTAATTTATCATCTTGGAGCTGTATAGATAAAAACAGTCTTCGCTTGAAATTTGATTTATATTTACAATATAATTCCGTTGATTAGAGCTAATAGAACAAGAAGAAGTACCTAAAACATTTTTGAGCATTTCAAATTAGCGCATCAACATGTTTCATACGATTACCAGGTCTATATTCTATTTGAATATCATATTCTTGGATAGATAGCCACAAACGAGCAACCCTATGAACAAGATCTTTTTTAACAACGTATAGCGTACAGCGGAACAGTCCGTGACTATTTGAATAGGCTTACCATAAACATAAACACGAAAATGTTTTAAAGACTCTACTACTGCCAATGTTTCTAGCTCGTAACTGTGATACATTGGTTCTTCGCGTGACGTCACTCTACTAAAATAAGAAACTGGCTTTAGATCGCCACTGTATTGAATCTGTAACAAAATACTACCTATTCCAAGCTTACTTGCATCTGTATATGTATTTCACATGATAAATTAGGATCGAACAAGGCTAAAACTGGCCTAGAACATAATTTTTCTTTCAATGTATTAAAACTTTGCGCCTGAATATCAGTCCAACACCAAACGAAATTCTTTTTGGTTAAGTCTGTAAGCGGTTTTGCTAAAATAGCGAACTGACATATGTATTTCCTAAAATAGCTACACAGTCCCCAAAATTGCCGAAGCTCGTGTAAATTTGTGGGTACAGGAAATTTTTCTACTGCTTGTATTTTATAGTTACCGAGCCTTATGCCCTCTACACTTATCTGATGTCCTAAAAATGATACTTCAGACTTTAAAAACGAACATTTCTTTATATTAAGCTTAAGATCGCATCTTCGCAGTTGAACAAAAACTTTTTCTAATAACTGTAATCCAGCATCTTCTGTGACTGTAAATTCATTTTCACCAAATTTCAAATTTTCAAATTTAAAAAATTTTAAAATTCAAATTTCATCACAACATTAAAAACTGATGGAGCATTAGCAAGTCCAAACGGAACTCTTAAATATTCATACAATCCATCAGGTGTAACAAACGCTGTCTTACGTACAGGTTCATCATCAATTTTGATGTGATGATATCCAGAATATAAGTCCAAATTTGTAAAGCGAATTTGTCGATAAAATTGAAATGGAAACGACTGCAGTAATTGCTAATATTGATTTTGGAAATATTGCACTTATAATAGGGTAACCTATTATTAACAACGAAGGAATAGAGCTTAACGTAACAAAGAATGGAGTAAAGTTATCTATGACATCATGTCCTGAGAGAATCCTAAGTGCATTAGATATTGTCGAAGAAGCCAGCCGATTTAGAGTTAGAGCGTTTGAGGATACAGAGGTGCCAGTTGGAGATATGTTAGTTAAAGTATTAATAGAAGGTGTGAATGAGGGAAATGTTTGTACTAAACCGAGGCAGCATAGTATGGGTAAGGTGGACTATGTAATCGCTAGTATGGTTCTTCGAAATGGTACCGATTATTTGAAGGTCTGCAATGTTGGTGTAGAGCCATTTATGTGGAAAAAAGGAGAGCTTGTGACACGAGCTGAGAGATATGAGGAGATGACTGAAGTGAGTACAAAAATATTTTCTTTGAGAAACGTATTAGAGGTGACAAAGGAAAGTGACATTGTGGGCGGTATTAAAGATTCCGAAATAAATGTTGGTTGTTTAGAGGATTGCTTCAAAGATAGATTATTTTCTTTACTTCGTGATTATGGTGACTGTTTTGGAGCTCTGCAGCTGAAATAGGCCTCACTAGTTTGGGAGTGATGCACATAAATTTAACTGCAGTTAAACCAATAAATAGACAGTCTTATAGGCTAGCTTGTACGGAAAGGGATATTGTAGCGGTTAAGGAAAGATTTCCTTTACCTCATATAGATGACACATTAGCATGATTATCAGGAAAACAGTATTTTACAAATTTGGACTTATATTCTGGATATCATTACATCAAAATTTAAGATGAATCTGTACGTAAGACAGCGTTTGTTACACCTGATGGATTATATGAATATTTAAGAGTTCCATTTGGACTTGTAATGCCCCATCAGCTTTTATGCGTGTTATAAAGAAACTAGTAAATCTAGTAGGAGATGATGAAATGCGTTCATGGATGACAAACTTTTATCTACAGTCTCAAACGATGCTAGATTACAGTTATTAGAAAAAAAAATTTTAGGACATGAGATAAGTGTAGAGGGCATAATCCTCGGTAACTATAAAATACGTGGTTGAAAAATTTCCTGTACCCACAAATTTACACGAGCTTCGGCAATTTTTGGGACTGTGTAACTATTTTAGGAAATACATATGTCAGTTCGCTATTTTAGCAAAACCGCTTACAGACTTAACCAAAAAGTATTCCGTTTGGTGTTAGGAGACATTGAAAGAAAAATTATGTTCTAGGCCAGTTCTAGCCGTGTTCGATCCAAATTTATCATCTGAAATACATACAGATGCAAGTAATCTTCGAATAGGTAGTATTTTGTTACAGATTCAATACAGTGGCGATCTAAGGCCTGTTTCTTATTTTAGTAGAGTGACGTCACGTGAAAAATCAATGTATCAAAGTTAAGAGCTAGAAACATTGGCAGTAGTAGAGTCTTTAAAACATTTTCGTGTTTATGTTTATGGTAAGCCTATTCAAATAGTCACAGACTGTTCCGCTGTACGCTATACGTTGTTAAAAAAGATCTTGTTCATAGGGTTGCTCGTTGGTGGCTATCTATCCAAGAATATGATATTCAAATAGAATATAGACCTGGTAATCGTATAAAACATGTTGATGCGCTAATTTGAAATGCTCAAAAATGTTTTAGGTACTTCTTCTTGTTCTATTAGCTCGAATCAACGGAATTATATTGTAAATATAAATCAAATTTCAAGCGAAGACTGGTTTTATCTATACAGCTCCAAGATGATAAATTAAAAAACATAATTCTACAGTTGACGGAAGGCAATGCGAGTAGTGATATTATTCATAACTATAAAATAAAGAACAACCGGTTATATCGAGTCACTCTCAATGGTGATAAACTTGTAGTACCCTCGTTTGCCAGATGGAAATTTATGCAAAGATTTTATGATAACATAGGGCATGTAGGGCTAAAACGATGTGAGGATGACACGCTTCATAAAAAATTATGTCAGTTCATGCTTAGAATGTGCTTATGGGAAGGGAAACTACGGGAAATCGTCAGGTGAGTTGCATCCTATTCATTTTAACATATTGACCATTTGGGACCTTTTAGTAAGACCACAAAGGGATATCAGTATATTTTAATGATAGTAGACTCAATTTCTAAATTTCTGTTAGCTGGCCCAACTCGAACTCTCAATTCTTCTGAGACTGTGAGAATATTAAAAGACATGTTAAGCATGTTTATTTACCCCAAGCGAATAATATCCGACAGAAACTTGGCATTCACGAGCAGGTTTTTCAAAGAATTTATAGCACAGCACCAAATTCATCATACTAATAATAATAATGCTATCAAAAACATAACCTGTAAAAAAAGTCAAGTCTCGCAACTCAGTTCTTCTACCGTAAAAAGTTGTGAAATCCATGTAATACCAAGTCGGTTAATTTATTCACTCCATAGATTGATACATAAATTGACTTGGCAAACGCATGAAAACACAATATATCTCACAAGTAATACATATTATATTAAATTAGATTGTTTAGTGCGATTGCCAAGTCAATCTATGTATCAATCTATGGACTGAATAAATTAACAGACTTGGTATTACATGGATCTCACAACTTTTTACGGTAGAAGAACTGAATTGCGAGACTTGACTTTTTTTACAGGTTATGTTTTTGATAGCATCTCATTTCTTTTTGTAGATAGTTATATCTACGTACCTATCTACACCTATTATTCCGTTATACATATATAGGTACATTAATTCATTCACTGCAAATGTAACTTTGTAATACTATATGTTTATATGGGATTACAAAGTTATTTATGCAGTTAGTGTATCTCGAAAACTGGACCGAAATTGTAAAATATTTTAAATTTTCCTTGATTTATATATTAAACAATAATTGTATTCCAAATTTGAAGTTTCTATGTTTGCTAGAAGTGCCTCAGAGTTTTGATGATCGGTCAGTCAGTGAGTGACAAAATTAAGAAACTTTGACTAGTTATAATTCTTCAACTACTGGTTCAAATTTAATGAAATTTGAAATATATCGAGTTTATATAATGCCGACATGGTTAGTAAAAATTCAGGCTTCTAGTTTTATCCATAACGAAGTTATAGGGTTTCGGAAATGGCCTGAACTGCTTCGAGAAAAGGATGGTACGGCCGTGCCGCTTTTTTGCTCGACTTGGCGGGGGCACTACCGTGCCCCCAGATAATGCCATAGCTTCTCTGCGTTCAAATGGTCAGGTTGAATGCTTTAACCGGACTTTACTTGAAGCTTTACGGTCTCAATCTGAGGATGCCAATATGTGGACTGAGTGTTTAGCTGATATCGTGTGGGGAATCAATAATACAATAAATGAAAGCTTATGATCCGTACGAAATTATGTTCAGTCATAGGGGTAGATTACTTCCAAATTTATCAGGAAAAACGGAGTCTGTACCGATTCAACAAAAGAGAAGTACTGCCTCTAATCGACTGAAACATCGGGCGGAAACTATGAAACTTATTTATGATAAGCGTCACAAACCTGAACTAAAGTTCAAAAAAGGGGACTTAGTTTTATGGAAACAAGCTCCCACTGGTGGACAATTCAAAAAAGTTAATACGAAACTTCTAGTTGTGTACTCAGGTCCTTACTCTATACAGAAAGTTCTTCCTCATGGTAGGTATGATATTAAAAGCATCAAGGTTATGAGGGGTTAAAAAAATTTACTGGTGTAGTTGCTGCAGATGCTCTACGTATACATCATAGTGCCCCTAATTGTAGTGAAACCAGCAGTGATGAGGATATTGTAACTAAAGATGATTTGATTGACCTTTTAGAGAGCTAATATGATTTTATTTGCACCAATTGCGGTGCAATTGTTACAGAATGGCCGACTGTAATAAAGATAAAAGAGGTTGTATTGGAAAGGTGTCACGTGGTGCGGTGTGCTGTCTTGGTTGACGTGGAGAAGTGTTGATTTGTGATTGGTGGAGCGGAGAGGAGAGATAAATGTGACGGCCATTTTCTCGTTGGGTTGTAAAATTTTTTTCATGGACGTTGCATATTTTTACAAATTTCATCATCATCATCATTACAGCCCTTCACAAGTCCACTGCTGCACATAGGCCTTCCCCAAAGAATGCCACAAAGCACGGTCCTGAGCCACCTGCATCCATCGACTTTCTGCATATCTTACCAGGTCGTCACTCCATCTAGTGGTTTACAAATTTATTAAAATTTAATTATAGTAAGCCAAAAGTTATTTCATTTGAAAAGTAAATTACGCCGTTACACTTAACATTATTTTCCATTCGTCCCATGTATGATTATATGAATCAAGACGATTAGACCAGTAAAGATGCATAATCATGATGCCTAGGAAAAGCTTTAGTTAACATTATTTCCATTCGTCCCATGTATGATTGTATGAATCAAGACGATTAGACCAGTTTCGCGCCTGACCTTGTAATTTTGACTGTAAGATTTTAAATCATCACCTAATTGCTTAATTTTCTTTATCCAGGTTTTAACATTTCCGTCTTTATTTTCCGGATTGGGTTTCCGGGGTATAATTCAGGAATAAGATTTTCGGTTTTATATAATCCTTTAGATGTTGGCTCTGTTATAATCGTTTTTAATACTTCTCGTAGCTTCTTCTTTTCTATCAAAAAGATTTTATTGATTCACTATACGATTGTGCTTCCTCACTTACGACCTGCTCACTCGATGCTAATCTACGCTTAGATTTTAATATGCGTTCCACCATATTTAAAATTTCGCCTCTTTTCCGTGCGGCTTACTATCCCACTTCCGAACTGTAACGGCGTAATTTACTTTTCAAATGAAATAAACAACTTTTGGCTTTCTATTATTAAATTTTATTATCTTTGTAAAAATATGCAACGTCCATGAAACAAATTTTACAACCCAACGAGAATGGCAGTCATATTTATCTCCCCTCTCCTTTCCACAAATTATAAATCAACACCTCTCCACGTCACCCAAAACAGCACACCGCACTACATGACACCTTTCCAATAAAGGACTTGGTATCTTTATTACAAATACTAATATTAAATTATATACAGACTTTATATGAAGAAATTTCCAGAACGAAAACGTCGAAACCAAAAACGTACCGTGCTTTCTTTTGTCACCAGCGCCGTACACATTAACCCTTCGAGCTGCTTCTGCAGCACTGGTGCCACGGTAGAACTCGTACTCGTAAATATATAAATGGGATAACCAATTTCAATGATTTGTCAAAATAGGAGTATCAGGGAAATACTTACCATTAAGAAATACTTACGAGGTCTAATTTGGTAATAAATGCTATTTAGGACTATTTTGGTGTTATGAGAAATAAAAGTTAAATTATGCTTATACATATTTATTTCACGAAACGGCACCAATTATAATATGGTGAGACAAAGTATTGCAGACACTGGCCATGGAAACGCACTAACAGATCTTCGTACAGCACGTGTAGATAGTGATGCATGGACAACAGGGTCCGCTGCTGCACCCGCCACAGCATCCACCACAACATCCACCACAGCAAGGTCCGCAAGACCTGGAAAAATTTAAAACATTTTAAGATTCATCTCTAAAATCAACCTTTTGTCTACAACTTCTTTAACACCTTACATTTTTGGATGAGTACAAAGTCCTAATTGAACAGAAAACCTGAAAGGATATAAAATAGGTTAAGTTTTAGTACAGATAGTTTTTTTGTCTTTTTATGTATGTACGTATTCCGCAAGAGATTTAGTTGTACTAATGAATAAATGTGACTTCTTCTTTTAAATCACCTCCGAACGAATTTGAAAATGGAATTCGTAACAAAAATTAATAGCAGTAATATAGGATCAGCCAGAATTTGTAACAGAGCGATAAAAAAAACGCGCTCTAACCGCAAGTTGAAAATTGTCAGTTTTTCATATCTAGTCTAGAAATATATGAATAGAATGATTGAATAGAAAATAAAGATTTATTTATTTATTTTATTTTATTAAGGATAACCAACAAGACATACATTATTTGTTATGTTACAATATTTCTATTCCAGTATTAAGAACTAAATGTTATTTAAAAATTATAGGTTACCACGGTGTGCGTCGTAGGCGAGGTAACTTTATAGGTGCTTACATATTTATAAACAATTCATAATCAAATATGATGATGAAATAATATAATTATTATATAATTAAAAATTAAAAATTTTGTACAGCCGACTTCAATATAGGTTATTTGAGAATAACTCAATAACCATTGGTCTGACCTTGATCAAATTCATATGGGACCACACGAGAACTATCAGCTTTCATATAAAAAAAGAATCATCGAAATCAGTTCGCCCAGTACAAAGTTATGAGGTAACACACATAAAAAAAAAAAAAAACATACACTCGAATTGAGTACCGTCTCCTTTTTGGAAGTCGGCAGAAAAATTACATAATTATAATACGATTATACTAAAAAACAGTAGAATTTTTATAAAATTTCTTATAAAACACTTATTATATAGGACGAAAAAGCTTTAATAATTACATAACCCTTCATGTAAACCTTAAATATTATATCATTATGATTAGGTTTAGAGCAGAAGGATATGATAAAATATTTCGGTTACAGTTTTAGATAGGTACATAAAAATAAGTACACAAAACACAAAAGTGACCAACGCGTTGCCACAATGCGTGTTGACGGACTTCACACGTCTTTGAATTTTTTTTAATAAGACTAATTTTACGCGTTTCATCGCGTTTAATTTAACCGATGTCTACTTATTTTAACTCCCGGTGCTTCGGGTGCTACAGCTCCCATGGTTACTGGAGGACTGATGTATTTCATGTCCAGATGTCATAGCTAACCCGGGCTACCTTTAGCTTTTGAATAATTTTTTTGCCGAATCCAATCTACGCTTATATCCTGAATTATTGCAGTGGTATGCTTGAGTTTTAATTTAATATAATTAATTATGTATAGGACGCCAGGCAGATGGTAGCACCTAGCCATCATCTCTATTGAAATTTAGATGTTTTTTAAATCCAATAGTCTCGCGAATCATTCTTTGTAGGAATCGGTGTTCTTCTGCGAGGATTTGTGGTATATCAAATTGTACGTAATAGTGTGGATGATCTTGATCATGTTTTTCATACTGTATACTTCCGGAGCGTCGGTGCTTCACGTCTGATTGGGGTCCTATATTAATAAAATTAAATCCAAACCATACTATTTTTATTTATTTACACCAGCGACTTTTTCGGACCGATACGACTTAGGGACCTTCAAGAAAAGAGCCTACTCCTTTTTAAAAGGCCGGCACCGCATCTGTAATTCCCCTAGTGTTGCAGTTGTTCATGGGCGGCGGTAGTCACCATCAGGTGAGCCGCATGCTCGTTTGCCCCCCCTCCTATAAAAAAAAATACTACTGCCAGAATTCAAGATACTATAAGCTCGTTCTGTAAAGATCGGACGGGTCGGTACCTAGGGTTAATTAAGACACCGAGACGTCAAATACTACTGTACCTCCCGTGACCACGGACCACGACCAAGGGACGGGACTGAGGTATCACTCGAAACGTCGACAATTAAAATGAGTTAAATTGAATACCCTAAAATCAGTAAAAATAGTTTTATTCAATAGTATTCGATTGAATATAAAAACTCATATTTTTAATTTCTCGATTTTGTACTTCACCGCCGAGTACGTGGTAAATCAACATTTAAAGTTGCGATTAACAATCTTATTGATGTCTGCGGAACTCGAACCCGGGTTGCTCACATACTGTGAAATTTACAGCGAGCGCTTAGCACCTGAGATACCTCGGCTACCATATTACCACTATACAACAACATTAAGTTTATGTAGGGTTTCCCTTAATCTCTCTTCTTTAATCTTTAATCTGGAAAGCGTTGTGTTGTATGTATATCACAGAAGCTGTGAATGATGCGAAAATTGCAAGAGTTATGAATAGCATAACAAGCATAAATTTTATTACGTGGGAGAGCCACGATGCGGCTTTATTATGCTTGTACCACGAATCAGCCGGCTCGACTGGGGACGGATCACGCTCCCACAGAATACCAACGAAAAACCACCAGTTTCATGCTGCTCTGTTTTGTATTCTTTTTCTGGAAACGAGATATTTCCATCTTAGTCATCTAGGTGTGACAACGCATCTACATTTTGATTCTTAATCGTAGATAGATGTAGATGTCTATGGGCCACAGCATATACTTACCATGTAAGATAATCATTTGCTTTATATTTCATTGAGAGGTTTATTTTATTTTAAACATACGTTTAATGATATTATTCATTTATGAAATGTGTTTTGACGTCCACATAGCTAGTTTTTTAAATTTATAATACGAATGCACGAAACCATCTGGAATTAAGTAAAAATATGTATATTAAATAATTTTCATATCTCTTTATAAATGTAAACGTTGAAGCTTAAAATAAATCAATAAAAAAATTTGGATCTGTTTTAAATTTTAGTGCTCAAGTATGATATTGATACCATATCTTGTGATAGTTTGAGATAGCAATTAAAGCATTTAAAGTGAATTATTTGCAGATAATCAATATGGGACTATGTACACCACTGAAAGGCTGTCAAAGCCGTGAGTTAAGAGGTGGCATCTTGTACACGGACTGCTTTTGCTTACGTAGAAATGGGTTACAGTATGATTGTCGTAGAAGCGGATGTCAAACTTCACCCTATTGTCAAGTTTTACCAGCTCCAGTATGTGGGCCGTCTAACATGGCATGCATAAAACATTATACAAACCCTCACGCAGAAGCTTTAAGCAGTATTTGCAGGATGCGAGGTTTTTAATTAAATGCAATTTAAACCATTAAGATAAAGATTTGCGGGTTTTTTACAATAAGGTTCTGACAAGAAAATTATCTAGAGTAATACGATTTTATCGCCACAAACGTTCACTCTATTCGAAACCTTTTTCTTCTATAGAATGTTCTTGGCAACTTGTAATACTGGCACTATAGAATTGAAGACAGAAAATATAGAACAAAAAAAATCGTACAAACAAAAATCAAATGAAGAATTTATTGACAAAGGAAGTCTGTGCTTCAATTTGAACACATGTATTTTTTATAAAAATTTAAAGTTTAATAAACAAGTTTCAAAATTTATAAGTACTTAATTTACAATAATTTAAAATAAACAAAAATTTATAAATAAATACCAAAACCCCCTCTTATTAATATCGGAATCAAAATGTAAGTATTTTTATATCTTCTATGAAATCTCTATACAATGTTTATCTACAGGATTCGTTTAGATAGAACTAAACTTCTATTTTTAATAGGTGTTCTCCTTGTGGTCCTATGGTATGCTACAAATACGAAGACTGTGGCCCACCGGTAAGCTCAATTTTATTATTATAAGTACCTATTAAGGCCCTTATCGATATCTTTACCATACCGTAGTCTTGGTGGCTCGTCGGTAAATCTCGTAGTGTATCATCATAAAAACGAGGTTTAGTAAGGCAACAAGTCAGGTTCTCTGCTCGTTGGCACTATATGGAATAAATACATTACATTAATTTTAAAATATTTGTACATGATGAAAATAAATGTGATAGTATATATAATAATAGTTTTTACCATTAAGTAATCTCGGCACATTACTTGATGAAATGAGATGGAAATGGGAGAGCCGGCGCATAGCCTTAGAATTTCGGCTAGCAGCGGCGATCTATCAACCTCATCAGTGCCCTTGTGGCAAGGGACTTTCATGTAATAAGTGGTAGTAGGTTATCCCGTCACGACTCTTTGAATAATGACATCCGAAGAGCTCATGTCTCTATAAGTATTCCCCCGGTTTAGAACTTTATGGAATATTTAGAGACGATGACAAGAGACTCGATGGTATAACTGGTCCCTTAGGAGAGAAGCCTTAGTGTAGAATATCAGTAAGTGGCGGTCAGCGGTCTGTCAATAGAATATGAAATGTTTCGTCTGTGCCATGTCTACCACGCTACGTTCTGATCACACTACGTGCTGGTCTCAGGCTTTTACATCAGTTTCATATATTAATATAAGTCTCGCTTACTGAAACCCGCTTTCCAAATTAGAGCATAACTTGATTTCAAAACCTGTTTGCCAATATAAAAGGATCTGTTACATCTAAAAATCTTTTCTTA
This sequence comes from Parnassius glacialis, assembly GCA_033319125.1. Taxonomy (NCBI): domain Eukaryota; kingdom Metazoa; phylum Arthropoda; class Insecta; order Lepidoptera; family Papilionidae; genus Parnassius; species Parnassius glacialis. Next base: position 32,355,111 of record JAVANC010000013.1, on the reverse strand, counting down.
CTAAATCTGAAATTAAAATGATGACAAAAGAACGAGAAATATTCTCAAGGAGTTGAGTATAAGAATCGATTTCCACTTCTATCATAATCGTGGCATAGATAATGCGGAATGCTTTTTAAAATATCTTAACTATTCAAATTGGGTATTTCTCTCAAATAATTCAAAATTGGTTGCTTTGTGAAAAAAATTAGGACCAGTAATATCTGCCATATTTCACGTGTATAGTTTTATCAAATGATTTAGTTTATGATAAAACTGTATATTTTAAACAGTTCAGCCTATACACGTCTCACTGCTGCGCACAGGCCTCTCATTTCTGTGAGAGTTTTAGGGCAAGGAAATGGCCGCTGCGCTGCGCTGCACTAATGCTTGTTGGCGAATTTCACATCGTCTTTGAAATATTTTTTTCTTATTTCTTTAGATTTCCTTACGATTTTTTTCTTCACCACTGAGCACACGTGGTAAATCAGCACTTAAAAATTACAATTAACAATTTATTGGTCCCGGCGGGGATCGAAACTGGGCTGCTCGCGTACTGTGAAATTTACAGCGAGCGCGTAGCTAGCTTTAGTTGTGACATAGACAGGCAATAATACAGGAAAGATATAGTCCGTGTTTAGATAAAATAATACAGGAAAGATATAGTGTGTGTTTTGTGTTGTTTAGATAATATAACTAAAGGGTTTTTGACTAACTAGTTCTACTAGTAGGTAGTTCTACGGTAGAACGAAATGGGCAGTTTATTTTGAATTTTAATAAATTAAATAAAGACCATCCATGTAGTTCCTAATTTAAATCTAATAAGGTCAATCCTAAATCAATGAGGTAAAGTAAGCCATAAATCACAGCAGTGATTTGTTTCGAACGAGGTGTCCTATAATAAGACTAAGGAATAATTAGTTTTTAGTCTTATTATTGGAATAGTCGTTCCTAGTCTTTGACCGACAGCACTTATGAAGCGGATTGTTTGCTCATCCACCATACTCATTTGTTAAATATAAACCATTTACAATATGTATAACCCATGAATTTGCGTGCTCAAATACATTACAGGTGTTACTTTGTATTTTCAATTTCTTATGTTGTATTGAATATTATTTGTAAATCACACAGTAAGGCGTCGTCCTAATACAACGCGATTACGCGATCATCGCGCGAGTAAGCGATGCGACTATCGCGTGCTCGCGCGAATTGACGATGCGAGCGGCCGCGGGTTCCGCTTGGCATATTGGTGCTAAACATGGACGTCAGAAACGCCTAGTTTTTACTTTCTGGAAATATATCATGACCTATTCTGCTGATCTTGACAGCAATGAAAAACCGGAGTGGGTCGCAATGTGCTTTGTTGGAAATAAGACCGATATGTGGTGAATTTCACAATCAATATAGGTCAGGCCTCTGCCCTTCACCTCGCTTCCTGACGACACGACGCGATTGTCGCGCCAATCTCAAGTATATAAGGCACCTATTCGACAGCAATATGTTTGATCGCGCGTTCGTACGAACTAAGTTTGCGCGAATAATTTAAAAAATTAAGACGCGCGACCCCCCTCGCGCGAATGCCAATTAGGACACCTATTCGAGATCAGTATTTTTGATCGCGTATTCGTACGAGTAAAATTCGTGCGAACTTGCGATGATCGCGTAATCGCGTTGTACTAGGACGACGCCTTAGGACGATGCTTAAAACTGAATGGACATAACCATCATCAGCGTCGTCATCACAGCCCATCACAGGTCCATTGCTGAACGTGAGCCTCCACCAAGTATCCCGAAAAGCACAGTGCTTATCCTTAATAACGCGTATTTGACTTCGACTACATGATGTCCTCATTTTATTTATAATGAAGTACAATAACTTTATAGCTTGTTGTTGTTTGAAACTCATGTTGAATATATTTGATATAAATTTAAAAATGAAAAGTAGTACCTAGAACTACTTAAATTTATTTATATTATCTTCGTCATATTGAGATAAAAAATTGTAGAACTAATTGGAAAAGACTGTCCATTTTGTTTTATCCTATAACAAATAGGAAAACTAGATGGCAAAACTCATGAAATGTAGAAGGTATATATATAAGGTATCTCTTTGGGAACCAATGATAATTAATAGCGGTTTTGTAGCTATTTTTTGTGCTAACATAATTGATTACGTTATATTATGTGCTTATTTCAATAATAAAATATTTTAAGCACTCAATTGTAGCTAAATGGTGACATGCGATGTAATAATATATTTTTATTAATAACAATAAATGTTTTGTTATTTCTGTATTTAATATTAGTATTTCTTTTTAATAAATAAACCATTTTTATACCCATGTTAATTACCGTTTAGCATTGTTGTTATAATTGTATTATTTATTTAGCTTCAGTGTCTCCCACGGTCTGCCTTCAAACGTAATGGACTCCAGGATCATCAATTCTTCCAGCAAGGCTCTATACGCTATCTATGTCGAGATGGTCCCTGCTGCCCTCGACCGTGTCCGCCATGTTGTCCGCCGTGCGTGCGACGTCCACCACCTGGCAAGACCTACGTAACTCGATTCAGCGACTTCGATCTTCTGTCGCAGTGGTAGTCGTCTGTGGCGTCACTCGTTAAAATGTTAGGAGCTTAATGGTAATGCTTAAGGTCTTGGCCCACTACAACGACTCATACTATGAACGTGTTATGAAGATATTAGGCACGAAGAAAACACGAGTCACTACTACGCTGTTTAGAACGTATCATCGGTTGTAGTTCATTTTGTTCGCTTTTTTGTGTCAGAATGCATCATGAGGAGCTGAGGAAGCCCTAGAAGTACGCACTGTCTTAGCGTAACAGTTTGTTCATTCTTACTTTGAAGATACCCAGATTATTTTTGGATGGAAAAACGCTAGCAAACGATGCCAGTTTCTGGACGAATTACAACGGACGAAACAAACCGAATGCGTGAATATCAACAACTAAGGAATGTAGAAACGCCGAACGTCTGGTTGCCTGATGGTGGAAAAGGGACTGGAGAATTTAACCACGTAATTTGTGTGCACGCGCCCCGTAATGTATTCTATAGAATACCGAGAGGCTGACTACTCTGCGCCTCTACTTGAGACTGACAAGATTGTTTTCTACCAAATCAGGGTCAGCAATAAACCTATTAGTGCGCCTCTTTGTTCTATTCGATTACAGTGTGGGTGTCTTCAAGGCAAGAGTGATAGACTTTTAAGTCAGTTCGCTTCACCATCTTAGGCTGCATCACCACTTACCATCAGGTGGGATCGTAGATAAGCGCTAACTTAGTAGAATATAAAACATATTAGCAATGATTGTTATATTTTGGACAACGGTAAGCATACGTGGTTATTACGCAGATAATCCTGCGCAGAGCGATTTGGTATCGTCGTAAACAACGCATGGAACATATCGATGCCTGCCAAATATCTTCGTATATTCGCTTACAGTCCGGTCATGGCAAGTTAGTGTTAAACAGCTTAAGAGTTTTTGTTACATATATTTTTTGCATGTGCCGCACGGTTACGGTCATGGAATGGGACGTTGTAGTGGGTGTGTCGTGTCGATCTTTACTCAAAACACGGCGGGCATAGCGGGCTGTATGTTCAATGCTTTATTTATGTTTTCTTTTTAGAAAAGAAAGACTTCCGATGAAACGGAAAAATCTGAGGGCGGTGCACAAAAAACGGAGAAAGAAAATAATTTAAAAAGAATAAAGAGTCGAGAACTGCGTGGTGGCATTATGTATTATAGTTGCCATTGTATCAAGCGCAACGGTCTTCAACACGATTGCCGTCGCACTGGATGTGGTGGGGAACCCGCTTGCTTGGTTTTGCCAGATCCCTTATGCGCGCCTAGTCAGCTAGCACGCGCACATGGTCTGGCAGATCCCGCTCCTCTTGCAAAGCACACAGGAAATATTTCTGGAATGTCAGAAGATTCCACTGCTAAAAGTGGCAAAAGATTTATTGTTTGTGAACTAAAGAGTGTTGCACCACAACCGCCTCAAGATGATTCCACTAAAAAATGTTGTAAGTAAATTAGTACACTTATTCTCTGTTATATGATTAATAACTTTAGGGTTTTTTATAGAATAGGGTGACAAATGAGCACACAGTCCACCTGATGGTAAGTGGTTGCTGTGACCCGTAGAGACAATCTACATCTATCCCATAATGCAGATGCGTTGTCACCAATGAAAACTAAGTTGGAACGCCTCTTTTCCAGTAAAAAGGGTATCCGGTTCTTTACACTCTCCATACGAAACAGCAGTGTAAGCTGCTATTTTTTTTAAATCTTTATTTTCAAAAAAGGGGTTTTGTCACACAGTGACTATGTCACCCCCGTAAAATATACAAAAATAATAACAGGAAATTAACGAATGAACACATACTAACATTGACAGTAATACAACTACATACAATCAAGATAAATTTAACAACAAAAAATATAAATGTTGCAATTCAATCCGGTGATATGATTACCCTCATAGGTGGAGAATATTACATCTTTCTAATGTCATACTACATATCTATAAAGTTTGATTAGCATTTTGGCCTCTTACAAAGTGGGGAGGATAGAATAGAATTGCAAATGCCTACATTGTGGTTATGCAAAAATGACATATCTTACCTATGTACCTCGTTCCGGACACACTGCGTCAAAACACACATTTCTCTACACTCACCATACGAAACACAGCAGTGTTAAGCTGCTATTTTGGGCTGGTATTTTGAGAGCGTGGTTCTTCCCCGGTCGAGCCAACCCATTCGTGCTACAACTATACTATTATTTTATTAACAAACCATTTATTTGGATTTTATACGTGGTAGAGCCATGCTGCAGCTATATTAATAGTATAGTTGTAGCACGAATGGGTCGGCTCAACCGGGGATGGACCACGCTCCGATAAAATACCAGCGTGAAATAACAGCTTAATGCTGCTGTGTTTCGTATGGTGAGTGTAGAGAACCGGAGACCCTTTTTATTGGAAAAGAGGCATACTATTTTAATCCTCACGGCTGTCACGCACAGTCACGCAAACGAAGATAGATGTAGATGTCTATGGGCCACAGCAACCACTTACCATCAGGTGGAGTGTGTGCTCGTTTGTCACCCTTATTCTATAAAAAAATTGGATTCAATTTAAAAGGATTCTGTATGAAAACTTAATACCAATGGGATAACCTCTAAAATGTTATTTGCGTCACGGTTGTGAGAATAAAAACGATGACTTACAATAAATATATGTGAGGACTTGTTGTACGAAGTGAAGACCGTGTAGTGGTGGTGAAAGTACGTCCACTACCCCATATCGTCTCATGGGTGTCGTGAGAGATGACAGAGGGAAACTGTAACAGTATATGGGCAGCAGCATCTTTCTGATAATACTTAAAATAATAAAAAAATGCGGTAGCTGCCCTGTCAAGCGTAGCAAATATGACTAAATCGTGCTATGAGGCAATCTATGGTGGGAAATATTTTAAAACGATTGTCGCAATTCGTGGCTACAAAGGTTAATGCGATCGCTCTTTTCTTGGAACGTATCCCCCCAGGCCAGTAGCAAATCCACTAAATGATTTTTAGAAAACATTAGCTTTGAGGGAACTGCTAAAAATTATTGTGATTAATATAAGGTAGGAGCCGTGGTAGCTCAGATGGTTATCGTTTGCTGTAAGTTTCACAGTACTCGAGAAACCCGGGTTCAATCCCCGCCGGCACCAATGAAATTGTTAATTGCAATTTTAAGTGCTGATTGACCACGTGCTCGGCGGTGAAGGAAAACATCGTGAGGAAACCTGCATGTCTGAGAAATAAGAAAAAAAAATATTTCGAAGACATGTGAAGTTCACCAATACGCATTGGGGCAGCGCAGTGGACATTTCATTGCCGTAAAACCCTCTCAGAAATGAGAGTAGGCCTGTACCCAGCAGTGGGACGTATATAGGCTTACTTTTTATAAGGTATAAAAAAATCAAAGAGTTCCGTTAAGAAAACTCTATTATAAACATATTTAATAACCATTCTACAGGTTGTGCTCCAAAAGATACAAGAAGTACGGATAGAACGGCGGGAATGAATGATCCAACAACGGGACTGCCAATACTGGTGATGAAGCTCTGTTGAAACATTCAGAGATAATAATAAAAAACCATAAGAAAAAGTGTAAGATAAATAAACGAAATGTTTAACTTAAAAATAAATTTTTATATATGAAAGATCAGCATTCTTATTTAGTTAATTCTTTAGCAGTAAGACATAAGTCCCGTTTCTGAAATTAAATTTGAAATCTTATCTTGGAACACATGCGCATCTACATGGCTTGGTAGTCCGTTACATTGAATTTCCTGCTGTGAAGAAATTGTTTGAAGAGCTTTCAAGAAATTTTGCAGATCTAATAAAAATAATAGCTAATAATATTTTAAAGGACCTCTATATCTTGAGACCTGAAATTTTAATGAGACATTGCCACACTCTACTATACAAGCAACATCAAGGCGATTCATTGCATGTCTACATTTGCATTTCTTATACGTTCTGTTCTGAATGGTCTTCGGTTCAACAGTTCGCTGTGGACACGAGTAAATCCCGTGTGTATTGGCGGTGTAAGAATATCTCCCACTACCCCGTATCTTCCCGTGGGGGGTTATTCCGCCCTAGAAAATCCACCCTAGGGTGGATACTCTTCATCTATCCACCCCATATGCCCCCTCCCCCCCCCCAATCGGAATTCGGATCTGGGGAAATTTAATTCGTATAATTATTATAGAGAAAATTAAAATATTTTGCAATTTCAGTCCAGTTTTCGAGATACACCAACTGCATAAATAACTTTGTAATATCATAAATGTATAGGATTACAAAGTTACATTTGCAGTGAATGAATCAGTGTACCTATATTATAATATGTAGAATGGAATAATAGGTGTAGATAGGTACCTAGATATAACTATCTACAAAAAGAATTGAGATACCGGACAAAAACATAACTTGTAAAATAAATCAAGTCTCGCAACTCAGTTCTTCTACCGTAAAAAGTTGTGAGATCCATGTAATACCAAGTCGGTTAATTTATTCAGTCCCTACTTAAGGGTCCTTCTGTCTTAAGTTATTACGTAATTAGCTAACCTAACAACATCTTATAGTGACCATATCAATATTAAAAATATTTAATAATATTATTCTGAGTTGCGAGACTTAGTTTTTTTACAAGTTATGTTTTTGATGGCATATATTATTTTTCTCCCGATTTTATCCCTTGCCTGTGTATAGAGTCTATAGAAACATGATAAAAATTGGCCCAAGATACTTGGTGACTTTACCTATAAAATATAATATCTGTACATACCTACGTCTTACTTGAAAGGTCATCGCTGTAATAAAAGTGTGTCACAGGATTACAGATAAATTGGAATCTTGGAACAAAATAATTTAAAATGAAGTTAAAGATCCAATAGTAAAGTTTTTGGAATGCTTGCAAAAAACCCCCTGTTCTTCGCTAACACATCTGTTGTAGCAAAGAAATTTAGAAAATTTTTGCAAATACACTAAAAGTAATGAATTTGTCCAGGATATCAAATTACGTCTACTCAATAATGAAATTAGTATATTTATGAATAATAGTTTAAGAGCCAGTGAGCGGCAGACTTACGGTATTTAAATAAGCTTCACGTTTTTTTCAGTTAATCCCCTATACTCGAGGTACATGAAATGAGGACTCTTTTGTTTGACCGGCGGTCAATATAGAGACACTCAGGTGTTAAATGTGTAAGAAACGGTAAAAACTGGCCAAAAAAAAAGTGATAGTAAAAAGTCTGCCGCTTTGACATCTTGAAATATTCAATAAAAGTTACCGAAAAATAACATTGGCAGACTGGTCATGGCAAACAGGTTGACAAGTACAATTTTTTCTTAATTACTTACGTTATTTCAATAAAGCTACAATTTATATATGTTGTTTTGACATATATGTTTTGCATGGCAGACATATATTGAGGTTCTATCACCCAGGCAGACAATGAACTTCAGTGGTACCATCCATCCAGTATTTTTTAGGGTTTCGTAGGGTACACAACAAGGAACCCTTATAGTTTCGCCATGTTCGTGCGTCCGTCCGTCCGTCCGAAGTTTTACTCAGACACCCTAGGACCTAGGGCCTAGGTGCTACAAATATGTAATTTGGCATAGTTATAGATATTAATCACGCTTAGAAAACTATGAAAGGAAATCTTTAAGAACATTTTTATTTTGGGTACTTCCCCTACAAGTAAATGGATGATGTTTTTTTACCCGTCTACTCCATCATGTGGGGAAACGATGGATAGGTCAAAAACAGTGGGGGTGTGGAATCTTTTCGATTCAAGGGTCCTAGAATAACGGTACCGCTACGTGACGGTCGTAATAAAGTGGTGAATGACGCCACTATAACGTTGTCTATAACGGTGACCATCTGTGTATCCAATATTTATGAAAATAGTAATTTTTTTAGTATTTAATAATATGAACCATAAAAGGGAAATTATCAACCGCTCCCACAGTGAGTTACTACATATATAGAAATCTCATATATACAGTGACTCATATCGATATCTCTGCAACCATAAGGCCCAGAAACTTAAAATTTTGTAGGTATATTTATTTTGTCAAGTAAAGGTTAGCTAAGAACAAATTTTACGAAATTCCACCTGCAAGGGGTGTTGCGATGGCGTTAATTACAAAAAAAAAATCACATTTTGTACTGACTCATCACGTTATTTCTGGAACCATAATGCCTAGAGACTTGAAATTTGGTAGGAATATTCCCTTCATCGGGTATGGGTCAGCTAAGAACGGATTTTGCGAAATTACATCGGAAAGGAGGGTTGCAGGGTGTTATTTAAAAAAAAAATCAAATTTTTAAACTATATTTTATAGGTATAAAACTTGGTCAGAATATTCTTTTTGTATCTGTTTGAATGGGGCCCTAAATGGTTTGTATTCACGATTAGAGCCGGTAGGTGGCACTGTTATCGATATCCAGAAATCATCCGTACAAAGCAGGGGCGGATCGAATATTGGATATTATTGCATAAATAATTTATCAACATTGGTCGCGAGACATTCTCATTTATCCTATAATATATTCTAAATATCTTTATATTTACGAGTTTATTTTATAATTCTACTGTTCTGTGTGTATGTAACTGAATTCCTCTTCTGACTCTTCTGACTTATTGATTTGATTGTGTGTGTGTGTGTGTGTGTGTGTGTGTGTGTGTGTGTGTGTGTGTGTTTGATTCAGTTGATTCGAGAAGGGTTTAGATTCAGAATTTTCAGAAAACCCGATTGGTGGCACTGTTGTCAAGACATAGAAATCACCCGTGCGAAGCCGGGGCGGACCGCTAGTAAATATATTATATTGAAGGCTTCCGTCACCAGTAGATCATTATATTATAACTACAAGGATAATTATTCAATAGTAGACGCAGGTATTTAACTAAAAAGTAAAAAGGACAACAAAAAGAAATCCTACATATAATATACACCGAAAGCTCTACCCAGAATAAATAAAGTGATGCCACATGCTTTAGTGGGATTCTCTCCACGTAGCTTTTGCTCCCCACAAACACTGAATGAAACCTATAGATATTTCACGAAAAGGTATATATACATAACTACCGATTATCATGAGCTAAGAAACTACTGAAAATACTTTTGGAATTGTATGTGGATACTGGTTACTTGTCGTGCCTATTGCTACTGCCCCACTGCCGGGTAGATAAACTGAGCGCGTGCATGTATTTTAAAGAAGAAAAAGTAAGAAGCAAAAGTACTGGCTCCAGGTCAAAAACATTCATGACCTTTATTACTTATTGAATATTTAATACCTCTGGAAAATCACACTGTCCCAGTACTAATAAATCGCACTTGCCCGGGGAATATGGAGTGGCAATACAATCATGCGACACAACATTAGGCAAGCTACCTAATAAAGTTAAAAAAGTTACAGTTACAGCTTAAATACGTCCCACTGCTGGGCACAGGTCTCCTCTCATATCTGAGAGGGTTTTTGGGCAAGGAAATGTCGTTACCAAAGAGAATATAATCACTACGTTTAGTCGTTACGTAAATGCGTGTTGACAAACTTGACATAATATATTCGAAACATATTTTTTTAATTTTTTATTTCTCACATATGCAGGTTTCCTCACGATGTTTTCCTTCACCGCCGAGCAAGTTGTAAATCAGCGCTTAAAATACAGCGAGCGCTTAGCGCCTAAGCCACCACTGCTCTGTTCATAGGCATCTATGTAATAAGATATTATAATTTATACTACTAGGGGTATGTAAATATACTAGACGTATCTACCATGGGGAGTACTCTGAGGAATTTTTCGGATTAATCCCAGCCGCCAAATTTCACGAACGCACATCGCGGCAGAATTCCCGATACCATCCACACCATCCGGCTTATCCTTAATCTATGATCTGAACTGTGCTCCCTCATGCCACACAATTTTTTATAGGTATTAGTAGAAGTCTTAAAAATGTTTTTAAAAATAGAAACAGGGCTAAATATTGACGCAACTTTAAGAAAGCCACTGTTTAAACTAGTCCCTCAATTAACAAGTTTCCAGACATATATTGTGTTCTAATTGCTTGACAAAAGGAATATAATATGAAGTTGTAGTGTTTTTACCTTTTCTGCCGACTTCTAAAAGAAGACAGTACTCAATTCGACTGTATGTATTTTTTATGTATATTACCTCATAACTTTGTATTGGGTGAACCGATTTCGATGATTCTGTTTTTGTTTGAAAGCTGGTACTTTCCTTGTGATCCCATATAAATTTTATCAAGGTCAGACCAATACTTTTTGAGTTATTCTTGATAACTTATTTTGAAGTCGGCTGTACAAAATTTTTAATTTTAAAATATTAAATGTAGCATATTACCAAGCATGATTATTGTGATATCCGTATCAGAGCGTACAAAACTAGAAAGAAAAAGACTGGATTAGAGCTCAAGAATATCATAATGTTAAATCTCAACACCGGTTAGTGTTTACCACGCAATAAAAAATTTTTTTTGATTGTTTTACATAGTAATAGAGGCTTATTAGTAAATTGTTCATTAAACTTCCCAATATAAAGTGTTAAATACGTTTAACAGAAAACGTACGCTTATGAAACGAAACGCACAGTTTTGAGCCACCTGTTTCTATCGACTTCCTACATCATATCTTATCAGGTTGTCACTTTATCCAGTGGGGGGCCTCCCTATATTGCGCTTACTGGCTTACGCTTACGAAGTTGCCACTCGAGAACCTTTATTATCCATCAGTTGTTATCGTGTCACTAAGTAATTCAAAGATCGAATGTTATTTCTTGATATCCTAAAATAAAATATAAATAAAAAAATACATGTTTTATTTAACTATTATGTTTACTGTGCATTGCTATGTTTTTTAACCATATTAAAGTCTTATGCCCAAATACGTTAAGTCTCTTGCTGTCTTTATAAGTTAATGACTGTGATACCACGAGACTTAACGACATCTTAAAAAATAAACTTTTAAGAGCCTTAAAGTATTTTTTTTTTTCAAATAATATGCTTCACTTTTCAGCCAACTTGTCTTTTCAACTGTAAATCTGTTTTTTTTGTCAATATGTCGCCTAAATCAAAGAGAAAAAATAAATAAAACTGCCACTGTATTAGTGGTCCATTATATCTCGAACTTTCGCAAAAGCTAATTCACAATTATTTGGGAAACATGTGAGGGAGGCGGTTCATTGCAAAAACTTTTAATGTTAAAGTCGAAGTGATGATCAAAGAGTATATAATATAATCACTACGTTTTTGACATATACTTACAATATACTGGCATAAGTATATTCTCAGTCTATGTTTTTGATAATGTTTCCATTGTTGAAGTTTATCTAGTAGACAGTAGATGAAAAAAAAATTTGCGTCAAAATCATTGATAACACACCTATATTTCAAAATGTTTAGAAATGTGTCCACTAAAGTAAATATAGGGTAAATGCTTAGAAATATAATAGTTTGTTCATAACGTAAATCCACATGAATATGACATGAATGAAAAAAAAAAAAACTTTAGAAGTCGATAAGAATAAATTACACTTGAACATAATGTCGCTCTATAAAATTACAAGACTTTTAGTCAGCACTTGCCAGTTCAAGCAGTATAATTTATTTAAATTCACTTATTATAGCACATCAGATACTTGTGATTCTAGTTCTAACAGTGATAACTCAGGGGAAGAACAAGGATCGAAACCAAACCCGCCCACACTATACGATGTAAGTGTCTTCTTCGAGTAAACGAGAAATATGAACGAAATAATAACACTCCATCTATACTGGAATTGTTCCAGATTACGTATGTCACTCATCTGCTCACAAGCTTGTTATCTTTATTAGGAAGCTTATGAAACAGAAAAGAAACGCTACGCTAGTGCGTAGCGTTTCTTTTCTGTTCTGTTTTCTAGTTAGGGAGATTACAATCGTGTACTATTCAACGCTAAAATATTTTTAATCTCTATAATAGGTATTCTCACGTATTCTCCCGCTCCTTTATCACAGAATACATGATAAATTAAAAATCAGTCTCGGATAATTGGTTAAATTAACCACGCGATTACACCACGATCTCATAAAATACCAGCGTAAAATGGCAGCGTAATACTTTTTTTATAGGATAGGGTGACAAACGAGCACACAGTCCACCTGATGGTAAATGGTTGCTGTGGCACATAGACATCTACATTCATCCTCGTTTGCGAATCAAAATGCAGATGCGTTGTTACCAGTTAGGACTAAAATGGAATACCTCTTTTCCAGTAAAAAGGGTCTCCGGTTCTCTACACTCACCATACGAAACACAGTAGTGTTAAGCTGCTATTTTACGATGGTATTCTGTGAGATACTCTTGTTTTAGTCCTCCGGGGGTGACAGTGCATCTGCATTTTAATTCTATGGATGGTAAATGTCAATGGGTTACAGTATAAACTTACTATCAGGTCGACTGTGTGCACGTTTATCATTCTTATTCTATAATGAAGATGGTTCACAACAGTTTAATTACGAGGATTAACTAGCAGACCGGAAGAGTTGGCAGGAAATGACATTAGACAACTTAGTGTAATACTCAGTGTTCTACTCCTTAGCATTTATATTATAAACTTTAATCTACAGGTATATACCCACATTGTTCCTTACCATGACAGTAATCGTTTTGACACATGCAAAAACAATCTTTGTTTAAATTGCATGCAACGCAACGAAACGCAATCCAACAAGACCCACCAGACCGTTCAGTCATCCATCAATATATTACTGTGCCTTGAGAATATTTGGTAAGTGCCGATAAGCTCCGTGCACGGCATGTGACGTTACCAAACCACTTTGTTCAGGCGACCAAACCCTTTGTAGCCGCGTATGATGAACGTTGCCAAAAATAATTGTAATCATTACTGATAATTCTCTAAAAGTCATCATATGAGTTATTAAATATAAATTATTTGCACGCCAACGTTCTTAGCTCCTTCTGACCCACCCTTCGGAACGAAATGAGCTACGACCGATAGCACGAGCATCGTAGTCGTTTGCACATTGAACAGCGATGGTACGTTAACAGCGCGTTCATGGTCTGAGCTACAGACATATATCAGTCGTTGTTGTGGACTGAGACCTTAAGGCCTAAGTAGAGAGCGTTCGGTGGGGTGTGACGCAGCAGCGCATTGGGTGTGACGCAGCAGCGCATTGGGTATATACGAGTACATGTGACCCGCGGTTATCACTGAGTTCACGGTAAGGGTGCTGTCAGCGTGTCTTTGTCTCGCGCCGATAGCCCAGCATGCTGGTATAGTCTTAGGATTATTTTTAATAAATGTGATGTGACAAATGAAGTTACATATGATAGTAAGTGGCTACTGCATTCCATATAAAATCTGCAGCCGAATTTATACAAAGAAGATTACAGATGCGTTGTCACCAGTGAGGACTAGGATGGAATGCTTCACAGCTTGAAATTATTTGGGCTGTCTAAATCCTTCAGACCGGATCACAGTAGTGCTAGCACAATTGTTGGCACTATAGGTTCCAGGTGAACTTCTATACAGAATAATATAATTCCTATCACGAAGTAAATTAGGATATAGATAAAGATTTTAAGTAACAAGATAATAAGATTTTGATTACATGTGATAGCAATAAATATAATTTGAAAATGGTAACTAAGTTTTTGTCTTTAGTGTCGAAAATACGGACACAATTTGCCATCCAATAAAGTGACTCCTGAATTCGATACGCTTCCTGACATACCGACGGGCGTCTTCAGATGTACTACTAACGAGGTTTGTTACTTTGTTCATTGTTAATATGGGTAATAATACACAGTGCCAACTTAGAAGAGGGATATAGGAGTAAATCATATTCTAAAAATAGCTGTACTTTATAATAAGTCCCAGTTTTAAACATCCTCGTAAGGTTTTTTACGCTAAACGTTGGTACTTGCAAACAAGGAAAGATAGCTTGGTAGCGTAGTGGACAAAAGTTTAGTGGCAGCACGATGTGTGCACGGTTCCAATCTCGCACGGAACAAGTGTAGGTATTTGTTGAACTACAAATAATTGTTCTGGATCTGGATGTTTGTCCATGAGCTATTAATGTATGTAAACCTCCTCCACAATACTGAAGATAATCTTAGTGTTTATCTGACTTATTTTTAAAGAACAAAATATTTTTTCTTGTAATATTTTCAGGTACTGGGTTCGGGTGTAGCTGATGGTACATGCTATCAAAATCCAGAATATTTTTCATTTCATCATATGACTTACTATGATATGCATATGGCTTTAAGACAGTATCGCAATCCAAGTCCTAAGACGGGGCGGAAAAAATAATGACAATGACAAATATTAAGAGGATATCCGTGCGGAGTTAAGGTCATAGAAATAGATTTTTTAATATAATATGGATTATAAATAATACTTATTGAATATCATTCTTGTGATTATCACTAGTTTGGAAAATACCTCTGTCCTGGAAAGAACCAGGCAGAAACCCAGCAGAACGTGTTTTGAAAAAAAAAATCCGTTTACAATCATATATTAATATTACACAACTAACTATACAAAACAAATTAGAAATACCTAGGTAGTGATAAGCAAATTCCCAGGGGATCATCCATAAAATCCTCAACATTATGATAATTGATAACCCTTTTCATACAATATTTGTTATTAAAGTTTTTGAACTAGGCGGTGAGTTTCCTAATATGTTTATTCCTATTGACAATATTTCACGCGTCTATAACATAAAATAATAAGTAACGTTTTTTTTTAAATATTTTTAAATGTTAAGTGAAAGGTTATATTTGATAAATTTTATTGAAATTATACAATTAAAAATTTTAATGATTTAAACTATTTATTTTCTTTTTTGTTCCAGAATAAACACAAATGAAATTTCTAAATATATAATTGGACTAACAGTCAGGATATAAAACGACGATCGGAACGAATTGTCTGAGTAACTAGTAGATAGGTACAATTATTAGAGAAAATTAAGTAAGGCAGTTGGTTTTTGAAATTGCAAGACCTATGTAATTTTCATATTGTATTATTTATAATATAATATTTTATTACATTTAATGATTTATCCATGTGCCGACATTGAACTCTTAAAAACTATAAATAAAATTATTATTGTCACGACTTAAATTTTCAGCAGTTTGTATCGTTATTTTAGTTTTTTTATATTATTAATTTAGTTTAACATTAAAATTACGTATTTTATGTGCACAGTTTGTTAATTTGTATTTGTTTTGCAATTGAAAATTTAATATTTACTTTATGGTTTTGATAAAATTTATTATTGTGATATATATATTATATAATGTACAGTACTGAATTTTGTTTAATATTTTACCTTTCCTTACAAGGCTCTACATCGCCTATGTTTACTGGTTGACGAAAATTACTTGAAATGACTCGGATGTGAATAAAATACCTATAGTATATTTTTGTGACCATGTTTTAGCATAATCTTCATATCCTGGTAGCTGTTGTCTACTAAACTGAAAGATATGCAGCGGACCTGTAGCCTTCTTTCTTTGAAGTTGGTTACAGACGTTTCTAGACTAACGTGGTAGAGCTATATTATGGTTGTTGCGCGAATAGGTCGGTCCGACCGGGATTCCTCCCCAGTCGGAATGACCAGAAAGATGAACACAAGGGGCGTGGAACACCTAGTAACGAGAAAAATAAAAATATAAAAATTCCTTTATTTTCAAAAGTACGAGGCATACTATCTTAATCTATAAGGCTGACAACGCATCGACCTATTGAGGCCTATCGGCCACAACGTTCTGTGCAGACTATGTGCCCATTTGCACCACTTATTCTATAAGGTTTATTAAGTTTTTTTATTATATACACGAAGAGACCCTTTTTACTGGAAAATAGGCATTCCATCTTAGTCCTCACGAGTGACAACGCATCTGCGTTTTGATTCGCAAACGAAGATAAATGTAGATGTCCATGGGCCACAGCAACCACTTACCATCAGGTGGACTGTGTGCTCGTTTGTCACTCGATCCCATAAAAAAAAAGTTGCGGGAAAAGTAAGTAAAATTGTAGTATAAAAGATATTACATTAAACAATATCTTTATGCCAGAGTCACTTTTACGTCCTGAGCTTAGTACAATGCAAGTATAGGGTCCCTTGTTAGTGGCCTTATCTATAAATATCAATTCCACTCAATCAAGTTTGCGACAGTCGTGGTTGGATCACGACTAGTACTGAAGTTACTTGCGGTTGGCTTTGTGTGTTATATGTTGAAATATTTTAATTCTTGTGAATTTAAGCAAATATTAAATTATGTAAATAATATATCTATTTTTTGTATTATAAAAAATACGCGGGGATGTGCTTATGATGTGGTGAAGCAGGTCTTTGGTAAACAAAGTTTATCCAGCACAGGGATTAAAAAATACAATAATCTAGCTTTTGCTAGGGACCGATGTGAAAATCATGAAGACGATTTTATTGTATAGAATAGCTGTGACAAACGAGCACACAGTCCACCTGATAGTAAGTGAATGCTGTGGCCCATAGACATCTGCATTTACCCTTGATTAAAAATCAAAATACAAAAGCGTTGTCAGTTGTCACCCTTGAGGACTAAGATGGAATGCCTTGTTTCCAGAAAAAGGATCTCTGGTTCTTTGCATTCATCATACGAAACGCAGCAGCAGATGCTATTTTACGCTGGTATTCTGTGACCCATTAATGCTACAACTATAATATAGATGCAGCGTGGCTCTACCACGTATAAAGATATGTATTGTTTTAACGGAACAGATTTTTATTATAGAATAATGTGTGAAAAACAAACATATTCCACCTAATGGTATGTGGATGCTGTTCGGAAAAAAACCTCTGTCTTGCGAAGAACCAGCGAGAAACCCAGCGTATCTTACATCATGTACGAGTATGTTACACAATTAGGAACACAAAACAATTTAAAAATAGCTTGGTAGCGATCACCTCATTTCCAGGGGTTATTATCATCCATAAATTCCATAATATTATGATAAGCCTTTTTATACAAACTTATTTTAATAAAGTTTTTGAACTTTGAGTAGGTCTATTTTTCTGGAATTTTGTTGTACATATTTACACTTTTATGATTGGGCCTCCGGCCCAATGCAAACCCCCCCCCCCCCACCCCGGCGAAATGCAGAAGTAAACTTCTACTTCACTTCTATTCTGTGAGGTCGTAGTACCACCCCGGTTCGAGCCGGCCCATCCGTGCGACTAAACGTAGTGGTTATATTCTCTTTGCGAGCGACAGCAAAAGCTGCCTCGTGGCTCTACCACTGTTGCATTTGTTTTCGCCATCAACGAAGTAGGTATAACAGGTAATATTTTTACGCATCATCAATCAAATAAGGCCTTCCATAATAGGGTAATTAAAATTAACAATTTTCTTTCATTAATAATATAACAATATGCTTCTTTTATAGAGTTTTCAAGACTGTTATTATTTATAAAGAATGCAATACTAATTCTGACGCCACAATAATCACAATAAGAAATCCCGAGGCGCGTCTAATATATAAAATATAACTTTTGTTTGTTCTTATTTTATGCGTTGCCATATCGTTCATCGGATTGCGATAAAACTGTATCAACTTATTGCTTGCCCTTCCGTGAAACTTATAGGCATAGTAAAATTAACTTACAGTAGGGGGCGCGCGTGTCGTACCGACAAATTTATTTGAATGTTATAATATATCATTCAAATTTAATTAATGTATTATAATTCCCAATTAAACAACATTAAAAGCAATTATTTCTTCTGCGGCAGCAACGAGTCGGGTAGCAGCTTGTACAAAATAAAAATGTTTTCAAAACAATTGACAATCACTGGCACAAATATTCCAGACACATGCATGTTCACAAAAGAATGAGATAATAGCATCACGTTCGCCGCTTCCATTTTCTTTTCTCACAGCCTTTCGTTATCTGTGACGGGTTACCCGTCACAGACAACACAGGTGTATCTTTAATTTAGCAAACTGATACATTCAAAAGATAACACGTTACGTATGTACGTAGCATGTACATATAACTATAGTTATATTTTATTTCACATCTTTTACAAAGCGTTAAATTTTATTTTTTCTTTTAAATAAATTGGTCAAGAAGATCTTATTTTTCTTTAATAAACGTTCAATATTTCAATTCTGGATAATTGTTCTTTAAAAAAAAAACGAATTTGAGATATAGCCAGATTTGCTCACACCTACACGTGCGTACGTACTTAGTAACTCACTAGAAACCCTACTTACAATTTTATTTATGGAACTTTTATATAACTTTCTATGGATTTTTTTATTGATTTGATTTTTTTATTGATTTTGTGGATACCACTGTTTTTCTTGGTATTACTATTGACGCGATACTTCAATGGGCATATATCTAAATTAGGAAGCAGACTTAGTTCTGCAGCATATGCTGTAAGAAAGATTAGAAGTCTCACAGATGTTGAGACAGCTAGATTAGTGTATTTTAGTTACTTTCATATCGTAATGACTTATGGAATTTTGATATGGGGTAATACGACTGATATTGGACCTATATTTGTTTTGCAAAAGACGGGCAATTTATAACCTAAATTGTAAAGAGTCCCTCAGAGAAAAATATAAAGAAATAAACATATTAACTTTGGCATCGCAATATATTTATGAGAATCTAATGTATGTAAGCAAACATAAGCTTGTAATGCCAGTTACTAGACTCCACAGAATTAGTAATTCATTTATGGGGTAATGTATACGCTTTTACAACAAAATCCCTGAACATGTTCAAAGTTTGCCGATAAACAAGTTTAAAAGTTTTATTAAAGAAAAACTGTGCAAAAAGGGTTATTATAATTTTTTTTTTATAGGATAGGGTGACAAACGAGCACACAGTCCACCTGATGATAAGTGGTAGCTGTGACCCATAGACATCTACATCTATCCTCGTTTGCGAATCAAAATGCAGATGCGTTGTCACCCGTGAGGACTAAGGTGGAATGCCTCATTTCCAGTAAAAAGGGCCTCCGGCCACCTGCACTCACCAAGCGAAACGCAGAGGTAAACCTCTACTTCACGCTGGTATTCTGTGAGGTCGTGGTACCACCCCGGTGCGAGCCGGCCCATCCGTGCGACAGCAAAAGCTGCCGCGTGGCTCTACCACTGTTAAATAATATCAAGGAATACATGAATGAAATTAACCCCTGGGAATAAGGTGATCGCCACCATGCTGGTTCTATGAAAAATCATTTAAAAATTGTATAATCGAAGTTATTGTTAAGTGAAATATGTTTGAAAAAAAAGTCCCGCTGGGTTTCTTGCCGGTTCTTCCCAGGACTGAGGTATTTTCCGAACCAGTGGTAAATAATTAAAAATTAAAAATTATGTACAGCCGACTTCAATATAAGCGACTTCAATATAGGGTATTTAAGAATAACTCAATAACCATTGGTCTGACCTTGATCAAATTCATATGGGACCACACGAAAACTATCAGATTTCATATAAAAAAAGAATCATCGAAATCGGTTCGCCCAGTACAAAGTTATGAGGTAACACACATAAAAAAAAAAACATACGCGTCGAATTGAGTACCGTCTCTTTTTTGGAAGTCGGCAGATAAAAAATGACTTTCAATAAGTATTATGTAATAATCAATATTGAATAAAAAATTATTCTATTCTATTCTATTCTATGGGATTTAAGAACGAAACAAGTTCGTTGTTTATAATGCGTACAGCAAAGGAGAGGAATAATTTGCTAGCATCTGCCTTTCCATCCGATTATAAGGCGGGTATCTTCATGGCAAGAGTGGCTTTTGTTAAGCTAAGCGAGTGCGCTTTACCATCTTCGGCTACATCACCACTTACCATCAGATAGGGTAGTAGTCAAGCACTTGCTTATAATAATAAAAAATGGCATTTTATAATGACACCCCGATAGGTAAGGCGCTTATTTTTTTTATATAAAAACTTAAGTGACAATCGAATTCACAGTCCAGCTGATGGTAAGTGACTACTGCACACTTACAGTCAGCTGGACGACGGATCACCATCCACCATCCACGAATCTGCAGCCAAATTTAAACAAAGTAATTTATAGAGGCGTTGCCACCTTTAATGACTAAGATGAAATGCCACACATCCTGTAATTATACTGGCACACCGTATCCTTCAGCATTGCACGTTTTGCTATTAGGCGTCAAAACTAGGTAAAAGGGCGGTATCTACTCAGATGGACATTTAGGCAGAATAATTAAAAATTAAAAATTATGTAAAGCCGACTTCAATATAAGTTATTTAAGAATAACTCCAAAACTATTGGTCTGACCTTGATCAAATACATATGGGACCACACGAGAACTATCAGCTTTCATATAAAAAAAGAATCATCGAAATCGGTCCACCCAGTACAAAGTTATGAGGTAACACACATAAAAAAAAACATCAGTCGAATTGAGTACCGTCTTCTTTTTGAAAGTCGGCAGAAAAGAGCGATTACCACTAGTAAGTGTGTTTTCTACCGACTTCAAACAGGAGGAGGTACTCAATTCGACTGTATGTTTTTTTTATATGTGTTACCTCATAACTTTTTACTGGAAGAACCGATTTCGAAGATTCATATTTTGTTTGAAAGCTGATACTTCTCATGTGGTCCCATATGAATTTGATCAAGGTCAAATCAATAGTTTTTGAGTTATTCTTAATAACTTATATTGAAGTCGGCTGTACAAAATTTTTAATTTTAATTTATTTCTTTGTGTTACCTCATAACTTGTTTCTGGGTGAAATGATTTCGATGATTCTTTTCTTATTTGAAAGTTGATGTTTCATATGTGGTCCCATATAAATTTGATCAAGCTCTAACTAATAGTTTTTACGTTATTCTTAACGATTTTTAGTGAAGTCGGTTCTAGAAAATTTTTAAGTTTTAATTATATTATCACAATTTCTAAATAAAAATAACACGAAATTTAGCAAAACTGTTTTCAATATAAGTAGAAGCTGTAGTGTATTAATATTTTAATACTAGCTGTTCCCCGCGACTTCGCCCGCGTGTAATTTAGGGTTTTAATTATATTGCTCAGAACCCTAATTCTTTTTCTCAAATATAAGTAACCTAAGTTAATCCTTAGAACATCAGCTATCTGCCAGTGAAAGTCCCGTCGAAATCGGTCCAGCCGTTTCGGAGATTAGCCGGAACAAACAGACAGACAGACAGACAAAAATTGTGTTTTTGTTATAAGTATCGTATATTCAAACATATGTATTTAGTAAAAAGCTGTTATTTTAACATTACAAACGGGCACTTCAATTTTATTTATTTGTATAGATTATTGCTAGGAATGAGGAGAAGATGCTCATAGTCAATCCGCCTGCCAAACGATTGTGGCAAATTGTCTCTATATCGGGTAAGGCCAATCTCTAGTATACTTTCCCAATAAATAATTTAAAATTAAAAATTTTGTACAGCCGACTTCAATATAAGTTATTTAAGAATAACTCAAAAAATATTGGTCTGACCTTGATCAAATTCATATGGGACCACATGAGAACTATCAGCTTTCATATAAAAAAAGAATCATCGAAATCAGTTCACTCAGTAAAAAGTTACGAGGTAACACACATAAAAAAACATACAGTCGAATTGAATACCGTCTCCTTTTTGAAAGTCGGCAGAAAAACAGAGGCAGCCATAAGGACTGCCGACACCAAGTAAAAACTCAATGATATATGCTTATACGTGTACACAAGTACATAGTAGACATACTCGAGATCATCGGTGCATGAATCATCGGATCATCGAGCATGTCCAGGTCATCGTTGACGCGAACCCATACATTTTTCCCCTACCAAAAATCGGTCAACGCGTCTAAACAAGTTTTCACCATAATGAAAGGAAAATGTTAAAAAGTAACCACATATTTTGTTTTCTTTTTTCTAAATTGATTTTTATCCGAGAACGAGAACATGGGGGAAAATTAATCTACGGTTTTTTTTAATATATTCGTTATTTAAATATCAGTATAAAAATGTATTCGTAATTTAAAATGTATGTGTAACGCTTCATGGCTAATTTTTACAATGAATGTTTTTTTTTTTAAATATAGGATAGGGTGATAAACGAGCACTGTCCATCTGATGGTAAGTGGTTGCTGTTACCTATAGATATCTACATCTATCCTCAATAAAGAATCAAAATGCAGATGCGTCGTCACCCGTGGGGACTAAGATAGAATGCCTCTTTTCCAGTAAAAAGGGTCTCCGGTTCTCTACACTCACCATACGGAACACAGCAGTGTTAAACTGCTATTTTACGCTGGTATTCTGTGAGAGCGTGGTCATTCCCCGGTCAAGCCGACCTATTCTTACTACAACTATACTACTAATATAGCTGCAGCATGGCTCTACCACGTATAAAAATGTGTAATGTGGCGAACAAATAACGAAAAACCACTACGTGTGCTATTTTATACTGATATTCTATACTGCAGATTTAATATACTTCAGTATGACCATAAAACGTAAAAGCTTTTTAAATATAACAAAAATATTTTATTTATTTAGTATTTACACAAAGAAATTTAAAAAATAAGTAAAAGGTTTGTGATGATGTATTCGCTTCTCGACGTCGAGGCATTGTTATAATTATGGTGAAAATAACACACACTTTACATCAAACAGAATAGACGTGCGTGACAAATGACTAAAATTATGATTTGCTTCGTAGACGCAAACAGCGATCTGGTGACTCCGAGCAATGTCATGCTTGTTATTGAAGGTAAGTGCAGAATGTCATTTGTTCCTGGTGTGAATTTTGCAGACGATACTTATAATATAAATAGGTTTGTATTAAACATGGCGGTAATTATAAAGTATCTAAGCATCTGTATCCATTCCTCAACTAAACCCAAGGAGTAAGTTTTTCTTTCCAAAGTCCTTCAGTCATATACACACTATCACTGTACCCCGTTATCGTTACAGCCTATTAAAGTCCGCTGCTGAACATAAGCCTCTCCCATAGATTGCCTCATAGGAGAATATTTGCCATTTATTGCCTCATAGGGTTGGCAACCGCAGTTTTCTGCCGACTGCAAAAAGAAGACGGTACTCAATTCGACTGTATGTTTTTTTATGAGTGTTACCTCATAACTTTTTACTAAGTGAACCGATTACAATGATTCTTTTTTTATTTGAAAGTTGGTACTTCACATGTAATCCCATGTGAATTTGATCAAGGTCAGACCAATAGTTTTTGAGTTATTGTTAATAATTTATATTGAAGTCGGCTGTACAAAATTTTTAATTTTAAATTATTATTTTTATAACGTTATTAGGAAGACGTTGCTGCCCTTTCTTGATTTGTTTCTTTCTGCCGCCTCTTACGACACCCATGTGATCATAATATGGGTTAGTTGTGATGTTCGCACACCGCCAATACACGGCAATGTACACAATAGCAGAAATTCTTAAAGCATTTAATACTTCCGCCTCGGCCGTATTGAATCGAAGTGAGCAGCCCGTTACGACGCCGCCGCAGGCCACCTTAAAGCGACAAGAGAGATAAGAGAGAGCTATATTATTGAATAGAAGAGCAAATGACATTTTTTACGTCATAGAGCCATGCTGCAACTATATTAGTAGTATAGTTTTAGCACGAATGGGTCGGCTCGATCGGGGAAGGACCACGCTCGCACAGAATACCTGCGTAAAATAGAACCGCTGCTGTTTCGTATGGAGATAGGATATAGAACCGAAGACCATTTTTACTGGTATGAAAGAAAGAAAGAAAGAACTATTTATTTGATATACACATTTTACACACATTAAAAAAAATTATAAACAATAGCAAGGGGAAAAAGAATGCATGTACGAGTTTAACACTGCTTACGCATTTACAATTGAGAAGCAGTACATACACAATAATAAAACAAACAAACAAACAAAAAAGTAAAAAGGAAAAAAAAATCAGTATGAAAATGTGACATCAAATAGGTCTCCAACTCAGCATAATGCTGCAAATACAGCGCTGGTTTTCAGTTGGAGCCTTGTGACTTCACAGACAAGTCGGTGTGTGATCTTCTAACTAAGAGTTATATACGAGTTCATAGTTATCTATTTACAATTACGAGTTAAAATGTAGTGCTAACATATTGTATAACGTATACAGACATGCACTGAGACTATACCTAGGTAACAAGTGTGTTATATTACTATATATTTAAATAATACCTACTTATATACTTATCCATACAATATTAACATGATATTTGACTATTCTGACTATTCTATGGGGAAGACAAGTTTTACTTCTTTCATAAAAGTAGATATTTTAATATTCTGAGTCAAAGAGACACGCCATGTTACGAGACCTGCTGGATTTTTAGAGCAAAAAAAAATGAAAGAAAGAAATAAGATTGAAACCAATAAATAATCATTCATGAGATACATATCAGAAACACATTAATAATCAATAATATTCGAACATGAAAAGTGTAGAACAAATATAAATATTGCTATCATCGTAGGTTCCTACGTTCGAGACAGTTATTACGTATTTTGTACTTGTTGTACCAAATAATGCAACTTTAATTTCTTTTTGAAACTACTTAATGTTTTTAGGGAATGAATAGGTGGTGGTAAATCATTCCAACAGTGTGTTGCTGCAAATTTGAAGCTGCCTCTAAATGCAGCAGTACGGTGTCGAGTTGTTACAAGCGAGTGAACGGAAGCTCTTGTATTATATTTATTTTGGTCTCGGGCCCATTTCAACTTTTGGAAAAGATATACCGGTCTCTGCTTTATAATTGTCGAGAACAATAGAGTAGCAAGATGTAATTTTCTTCGGGCGCTCATCTTAAGAAGATTGAGGCATTCCATCTTAGTCCTCAAGGGTGACGACGCATTTGCATTTTGATTCTTTATTGAGGATAAATGTAGATGTCTATGGGCCGCAGCAAACACTTACCATCAGGTGGACTGTGTGCTTGTTTGTCACTCTTATCCTATATTAAAAAAAAAAACAAAGATAACCAGATCATATGTTATTACTGTCATCTAAGTAATTGGTAATAGCTTGATACTGTCGGCTTTTTGATCTATTGATTTCAAAGTATTGATTTCATACACGCAATGCCACGGCATTTATAGTTCTAATTATCCGTAGCTCAAGTGATGTTGGCGGTTTCGTTAAATCGTATAATAAATGTGTTGCAAGACCTGTTTTAAATAACAGTATTTCTCAAACATGAACTAATTTTATAGCTGTAATAATCCACCGTTTTCAAACTTAACTTTTTATATTTTTAGGGTTCCGTACCTCAAAAGCAAAAACGGAACCCTTATAGGATCACTTTGTTGTCCGTCTGTCTGTCTGTCAAGACCCTTTTTCTCAGGAACACTTGGAGGTATCATGCTGAAATTATATCATATGAAATACTCAATTCTACTGTCCCTTGGAGCTGTGAAAAAATCAAACTTCTAAGCCAACGCAATCAAAAGATACAGCCATTTATGCCGCAACTCAGAATCTTAAAATTTGGTACGAAGCAACGTATTATAGCACAGATAAAGGAAAACTTGCGGAAAGGATAAATTTTTAGTTTAATCATATATTAAAAATATTTTTAATAATTTTAAACTTATATACCTACGGATTTATTCGGAACCCTCGGTGCGCGAGTCCGACTCGCACTTGACCGTTTTTTTTGCAATTATTTAGGCTATGCTAAATCCAATAATGGGTTACTGGGGAGTACCTACTTATTACTATTACAGTATTTAATTTATTGTCACTGAATGTTTTAATAAGACGAGTGTAATACACTACCATAATTTATAACGAAAATATAGTGCTTGATTTACAAAACATTTTAATGACATGAAGTTTGAAATTTCTCTACGTTTAAAACGTTTATAGTTCGCCACTAAAAAGTAGACCATTGTTATTTTACTATTCAATATCCCACGATCTTTGAAACGATGTTGTATAAGTCGCAGTTTTATAGTAATATCAGGTTTTTGATCAAATACCTTGGCTTGTGATCAAGAACCGGAAGAAGACAAAATGATTACTTAATCTTATTAATAATAATATTCAGGTTAATGATCAAAAACCTAGGCATTTGATCACTAACCGGAAGAAAAGAAATCTGCGACATATACAAGCTTTATAAAGCTTCCTTTATATAAATTTAAAAATAATTTGAATTTTGTTTATAGCACAAACATATTATATCTTTAGATTGCCTACGTAATAATTGTCTAAAAACGGTTAAAATATACCCAAAAACTATGTAGACGTATTGCGTGTACTTTGAAACTGCATCAATATTTGCTTTCTTGACTATTATGTAATGCACTTTTTTTATAAAATTTAAGTGTGAAACACCACCAATTTGAAATGAAGAAAACAAAAAAAAACAAAACAACAACAACAACAACAACGCAACCAAATACAAGCGTGTTGTTAATTTTGAGGACTAAGATGGAATTCCGGTAATGAGGGCATCCACGAATTTTTCTGCCACCAGGGCGGCGCTACTTTACAGTGAGGTAAAATATTTGACAGATTTCATAGCGGGGACGATAATTTCTTAGGAAAATGTAATCTTTAAGGTTTCTTTCCGTATTATTAGTTATATTTTATATTAATTACATTACAAATGAATAAACCAAACTATAAATATAACTAAAAGCCGTTTTTTAAAAAAAAGAGTTAGAGAAAATCAAACCACTAACGCATTGTGTTGTGTATTAATATAATACTCAAGATAATGATAAACTATTATTTAAAACTAATTTCTCAATTAACTGACACTGTGTAACGAAAAACTTTACCTCAGTCGCAACTAGCGACATCTGGTGAGTGTAAGATTATTAGCCTTCTCATTATGCAGGCACCATGATCTTCAAACAATAACATAGTAGTACACGCACTGCTGCTGGCGGCAGAACCATTTCTGCCTATAAATGGCGTACCTACGAACTTCTCTCATCGATCAGCCATGGGCAAATAATCGATCAGTATAAGATCTGGATAAGGAAAACTGAATTGCATGTGTAAAGTGTTGTGCATGAGAGTTTTTAAAAAAAATATAGCAGAGCCCTTGGTTTTTAAGTAAACGTAAAAGTTGTCGTGGTTTATCATAAAGTTTATAGCATATAATACAATAGAACTCAATCATTACCACCTAGATAAAGTATCTTACAATACCTTTGTTCTTGTGTCAAAAATAAGAGGTAATTTTCAAAGAAATAAATTTATATTATTTGAAAAAAAAATAATACAACATCATGTGTGCCTATGTCACCTATGTACAATAATTTAAAATAATATTAAAATTTATCTAGTAAAAGTTTATTTATCTATATATTGTTTTAAATTACTAAATTACAATAGAGTTATTATGGCAAAATTACCGAATAATATATTTGATTGATTTTTGTGTGAACTAAAAAATCTATCGAGAGTGAGTTGTATCATTATCTGTATAGTACCCGATGCTACTTTTTAAAGTTGTTGTGTTTGAACAATTTAAATAATAAAAAGAAGTTAAAAATGTTACGTTGGTCAAGGTTTTTACAAAACGATATTAACACCACGTAGTAGAGCCATACTGCAGCTATATTATGGTTTTAGCACGAATGGGTCAGCTTGATCGGGTAAAAAACCACGCACTCACAGAATAATTGCGTAAAATAGCAGCTAAATGCTGCTGTGTTTCGTATGGTGGTGAGTGTAGAGAGTCGGAGACCCTTTTTACTGGAAACGAGGCATTATATTTTAGTCCACAGGGGAACAACGCATTTTGATTCTTAACCGAGGATAGCTGTAGATGTCCATTGGTCACAGTATTCACTTATACCAACAGGTGGTCTGTATGCTCATTCGTCACCCTCATTCTATATAAAAAGATATCTATTTATTTATTCATTTGTCCAAATAATTCTGTTTTGTCGATGTCGAAAAATTTTAATATTATTAGATAGTTATTAATTTACAGACAAAGAATCCCAAACAGTGTTAAATAAATAGCTCTACAATATATAGGTATAATCGCAGAACGTTGAATTGAATTTTACCTAATATTTTTACAAAACGTCAAATTCAAGTAGGTATTATATTAATTTTAGGCGGTATTCGTGGACGAATATACGAGTATCTAAAACTGTGTCATGTGATAAAAATAATATCATTGTAGCACAGATAACAGTGTAGTACAGATAATATATTAAAGATCTTAATGTGGTAAAGCCACGCTGCAGCGTGCCATTGCTGCAGCACGACAAAGGATACATAGAATACCAGCTTGAATAACTGCTGATAACAGCTATAGTAATAATAATTATAGAAGCTTGCAAAAAATACCGGCGTGAAATATAATGCCGCCGAGTTTCCTATGGTAGGTGACGAGAATCGGTGACACTTTTTACTTCGTAGGTATTTTATCTTAAACCTCAGAGGACACAACGCACGTATATTTTGATTATTGGAAGGAAGTTCCTTATCGGACGGTACGAATTTTATGGATGGGGGCTAGGCGAGAAAAAATGTAAGATATTTCCGTCACGACCCCTTCTGACGTAGTGTAGACGGCCTTGACAGCTATAAGGAAATGAGATGGAGTAATATCCATCTCCCTCGCACTTTTTCTTATCCCATGACGGAGATATTATTTTATTTTAAATGACACTCCATTTTAATAGACGCTGGTAATTCATTTATTTGTATTTGTTAATTAATAATATAATACGTATATCAATAATAATATACCACGAAAGGAACTTCATTCCAACCGAGTGTTCCACGACACACACATGTTTTTGTTCAAGGATAGATTTTTTTGTATAGAATAAGGGTGGCATACAAGCACAAAGTCATAAACATTTATTCTCGATTACATATACATAATATATGATGTAAATGTCCATGGGCCACATTATTCAACTAACCATCAGGTGGACTGTGTGCTCGTTTGTAATCATTATCTTACAAAAATTAAGATATTTTTAATCTTTGCTTATTGACAGTTATACGAGTATAGTTGAAGCAAATATTGCAATTTCTATAAAGACTACCTGTTATAAGAAATATCTTCCGCTTTGATTTACGTACAACTTTATTTTACTCTCATTATACGTTAACGTTCGCCGTTATGCTGTCGTGCAGATAAAAGAAGTTATTTGCGGTGAAAATTGAGCACCGCTTTTATAAATGACTGTTTCCAGTTCGAGCCGATTTCTAATAAATTGTTGCCCATAGCGCCGATTTCCCTATTGGAAATATGAACGATCTACACATATTTAAGAGCCCTAACAAATCGAACGGCGTTTAAGACAAGAAACTGAAATCACCGGGTTTTCTCATTGATTCGTTTACTAATGCCCACCAAAAGTCCACAACTGAACATAGCATATTTGCCATAGTTGCCACGTATGGCAGTCGGATCGGCAACCACAGTTTCTTAGATTTTGAGGTGTTATCACGAATATGCTGTCATTTCCGTTTACTTTCGTTTGTCGCCTCTTTTTACCCCCACCGGATGACATGAGTCGATTTTATAATGCCGCCACTACAGGATTTCTTATTCGCTTAACGAATTTATACGATATTTATGAATAGTTACGTTAATATGATAATATTTAGTAATGGTAATTATCGATTTGTGTAAAATATTCCTTATGCATTTGAATAAATGCGCCGTTAGAAAGTAACAGAGATTGTATAACAACCCAATTTAATTAAATATATGAATACCACGTTGGTGCAAAAGAGCTACAAATAAGAATTCTTAAAAGACTAATACGTTTAGAACATATTATTGTGCCCAACTTGTATTTTTTTTATAAGATTAGGGTGATAAACGAGCACACAGTCCACCTGATGGTAAGTGGTTGCTGTGACCCATAGACATACACTACACCTATCCTCTATTACAAATCAAAATGTAGATGCGTTGTCACCCGTGAGGACTAAGATGGAATATCTCATTCCCAGTAAAAAGGGCCTCCGGCCACCTGCACTCACCAAGCGAGACGCAGAGGTAAACCTCTACTTCACGCTGGTTTTCTGTGAGGTCGTGGTACCACCCCGTTTCGAGCCGGCCCATACGTGCGACAGCAAAAGCTGCCGCGTGGCTCTACCACTGTTAAAATATTATTGTATTGTATGGGTATATTACTTACTATACGCTATCTATACAGGGTTATTAAGCAATAACCTGTATTTTCCAGTAACCAAATTTGCTGAGAAGGTTCAGAATAAGTAATATAGGCAAATGGTGAAGAAAACTTAATTTAAAAATTCTCAAACATTCTGTCCTTTTTATCTTTTAAATTCAAAATACATGGTAATAATATGATTTTACTGGGCACGCACACATTCGTAATGGTCGATCGGTAGGCAAAAACATTGTTGCCCATAAGTCACATTCTTTAGGAGAATTTCAAATAAAAGTAGAAGCCTTATTTACTCGTACTCGTGTTTTAAAAAAAACTGCAATAACAGTATATCATTATTTAATTATCTGAACTTAAGCTTAAAATACCACTTTGTCTGCTTTAAATAATTCCTTTTTTTAGGAAAAGTCTACCTGTAACCTAACACTGCGTTTACCAATATGAGGCCGCTACTCGAAAACCTATCTTCCCTAGGTTCGGTTGCCGGTTTGGCTATATCAGTTAGCCTAGTTTTTTTGCGCATAATCTCTGTACCTATATAGCCCTTTATATACATTTATATATATATATATATATATATATAGCCCTTTCTATCGTTTGCTGAGTGACTTTGAGCTTCCTCATAGGTACGGCCAGCAGCGAAGAACCACATTTTGGTTCTGTCATTACTGTCAACTGGTTGCATACTTTCGTTTTAAGGTTCTAAGAAATGTAAGAAAATATGTTGCAATTTCTCGAATGCGGGCCGTGTTTTAACTCAGCGTGAGTTGAATTTACCTAATCGGACATTTTGTCCTAGCTACACGTGCTACTCGTCAACAACTTTGAACCTACCGTTATTAAATAAATACTATCAGTAGATATATGTAGTACGGTTTTACTTTAGTAAACTATTTAGTAATCTGTGGTACGGTCATCATATACCAGTATGTAACATCGATGTTAGAAATGACCCTTGGCTTGTCCACCCTTTTAAACTATTGAGATCGTTGATAATAGTACTAAGGGTCCTCCAGGGATTCCGCCATACCGACTATTATGTCGGCAAATCGAATTTGAGTGATGTATTCGCAATTATATCGTTTCGTTTATAGACCATTTTATACTATCAATTTACATGTTTTCACTTATTTATTTAGTAAGCTGTTTGATTTTATGAAACTGTTTGACGGACAATTTGGATTGACCCGTCCGTTGTAACTTCTAATTTATATTCAATAGCAATACATATTTGAAGGATAAGAAAAAATAAACTATTAGACCGAAGCTCTCTTTCAATTTCGTGAGGTCAACATAAAAGAAAAGTTGTATTTTCAAAAGATTATATACGTATTAAAAAGAACGAAACAAAACCAAAATAAACATAGGTACCTACCATGCACGCTTCAATCGTAGGTACATGATTTTTAATTTTACGTGTAATGGAGTAAATATTTCTTAGCAATACGGGCAGCAAACAGCCTTTTTGGTTTCATTGGATATTAACGACAGAGTCTAACAGCTTAAAGTAGAAAAGAAGAAGAAGAAGCTATAACTGGTAATGAAGCATTTCAATCTCAGAGGCAACCATTGCAATTTTTTGTGTTCATGAAGGTTCGACCATAGACTTTTTTATTTAGTTTTAGGCTTGCAAGGAACGGAAATAAAATCAATATAAACGGTATTAATAATAGTAAATATCATGTCGAGAAATATATCAAAAATAATTGTACAAATTTGGTGAAGGGAAATAGTATACAATAGAACGGGCTGCGCAACAAAATGGCGCCGGACGGAGGTCGAATTGTGCGTCTGTCCGCAGTTTTGTCTAAAGATCAAGGTTACCGATGCGATAACATCTTTTATACTATGTAGTAATGAACAATTTAACCGTCAGACACAAAACCGCCGGTACAGATGATCTTTTCATGGTTCGGTAGAGTCACTTTATACTCGCGTTGATGGATCAAAATGTACTGTTGAAATGAAATGTTTATCTTATTTATTTTTAAAACTTTGAAGAAGCTATTATGTTTCTATAATCTAAATTTATAATACATATATATATATATATATATAAATAAAATACAAAGCAATTGTTCTCAGACATTTTGCATTATATTTTTATTATCAAATAATCAAATTCGAATATCTTCTTTAATAATGCTTTAAGTAGGATGTCCTGTGTTTACTTTCTTCCAGAATGTTTATATTTATGATTTCTTTTAATTTTTTAAAGCCAATTTATTGTACATCTATACGAAAAATTGCTGATATAATTTTTCCCTTTATTGTTAACATTATTTAACCGTGTTGTTGATGGTTGATTATATCTATTTGCAATATTAATGTTTCGTACATATTCTATTTTTCTTTTCTGCCATTTTCTTCTATTTTATAACATTTCATTCGCTTAGATGGTGTCAGATAAAAGTAATGAAAGCTTTATTATATATAATTATCGTTTATTATAAACTGTTAATATATGCTCTGAATATGCAGTCTTTTTATTCTTTTGCATAAGTTAAGCATTATAATATATCTTTGTATTACATTTATAAAAGATTACCATTACGTTTGTATTACTAGAGCGTGCGAGAGCACGTGCCAATTGTTGTTAAATATTGCGAATATCGCAAAAAATTGGTTAATAAGGAGCTCAATCATATCGTCCAATACGTGTAGCTTATTTTAATAGTCAATTGTTATTGATAGTAAAATATAGATTATGTATCATATACTTCACTTCTCATTCTACAGATACTTCTTTTCTTTTCTTCTTCTTTCTAATTATTATTTTTTCTTTTTTTCTATTTATTCTTTCTAACTAAATTAATTTGTTTTATTATCAAATAGTCTACAGCCTAGTACCAAAAGCATTAAATTGGGCAATGGTACTTACGTAGAGATAAGTACTATGCGTGACAAAGAGTCAGTTTGACAATTCTGTTCTTATCATTTGCGTTATTTATTCTGTGGTTAAAGTAACTACAATAAATGCCCAAGGACTTGCAATACTTTGTACAGATTTAGGTAAATGCCTCTGTGATAGCGCGTAATCTTAGGCACTGTCGTGACAGTTTTTGGGAGTTGTTATCGTAGAAAATTATTTATTGAGCATATATCTGTACAAAAATGTTAAATAAGTTCTGTCTTAATTATTTGTATAAATACACAAGGTTATTTTGCAATGACCGGCCAAATTTGCAGCGAAGGCTCAGAATAAGACATACAGGCAAATGGTGAAGACATAGATTAATGATAGGTCATCGCGCGCTCTGCGATGACCTATCATTAATCTATGGGTAAAGAAAAATTAATTAAAAAAAATCTCACTAATTCTGTCCTCTTTATCTTTTAAATTTATACGTGGTAGAGCCATGCGACAGCTATATTAGTATTATATAGTTGTGGCACGAGTGGATCGGCTCAACCGGGGAAGGACCTCGCTCTCACAGAATATCCGCGTTACTGCTGTGTTTCGTATGGTGAGTGTAAGGAACCGGAGACCGTTTTTACTGGAAAAGAGGCATTCCATCTTAGTTCTCACGGGTGACAACGCATCTGCATTTTGATTCTTTATTGAGGACAGTGTGCTTTTAAGTGGACTGTGTGCTCGTTTGTTAGCCTATCCAATAAAAACAAATTCAAAATGCGTGGTAATACATTATTTTAAGTGATTTTACTGCGCACGCACTTATTCGTAAGGTCCGATCGGTAGTCAAATACGTCGTTGCCCATAAATCACATTCAATTTGAGATAATTTCAAATAAAAAGAGAAGCCTTATTTACTCGTATAAATTTGGCTACTCTGAAAACAACTCTGTATATATACATATAAATGACACATTAAAAAATTAAGGCTCTGCATGTGGCTGTAGTAAATGACTCACTACTTAAAATTCCTCTTGCATGATGTAATGCACCAACACAGATACAAATAACTGCATTTGTACAATTTTTAAATGTCTAAGTTGAAAGTGAACGTGAATGTAATTTAACAATCAATAGTGGTCGTGTTGACTGACGAGCTCACATTTTATTGACATCATTGTTTAGGTGATTTAATAATAAGCAAGAACAATAAAGGACAACAGCATGATAGTATTCTCTTGAAACATTCTTAACACGACAATAGTTAAAAGTAAAAGAACGGAAGAAATGTCAATGCACATTTCAAAACAATTTGTCGCGTTTTTGGCCTACGTTTGCTTTCATAGTTGCAAGTATTGCAAAAAGTCTAAAAATCTATAACATTCTTCAACCCATTTTATTATAGCATATTCGTAAACAAACAATGTGCGACGTGCGATTGATAATCTTATCTGTTTATCACTAATACGGGCAGACCGGCAGATTTACAGCAGGCGAGAGAGAGAGGGAGGGTTCCGTTACTAGCGGTGGCCCAAGCTACAGCTGATTTCACAACGCTAGCATCTGACTAAGGTGGCGCGCGTATTCACGTTGTTTCGCGAACGCTAAATACCGGCTATGTTATGTTTATGATACAAAATTAAAGTTTCAATGAAAAGTGAATGGTGATTTTCATTTATTTTTAAGCAACGGGCAAATATTAAGAAGGATAATATTGCTCATTAGAACACAAACGATCGTTGATATCCAATTTATGCGGGTAAGTTACATTTGATAATTTGCAAAAGAACTCAAACATTTTAGGATGTTTTGCTTTCAAGCAATCTTGACTAAAACGTATTTAATTTTTTTTTAATCGACATTTTTTGGCATTTTTATAAATATAGTATTTAAATATGTTTATATCATTATAATGTTTGTTATTAAGATAGGTATAATAATAATTAACTTAGGTCTTAAAATATTTGGTGTATTTTCATTGGAATTTTCATTAAGTTTCAAAGTCAACAACTGTAATAATATATAAAATTATGGTAACGCTACTACTTTGAATTTTATATCCAATGAAAATGCTTTATTATTATTCTAGCAATAATAATTGAACTTATTTATATTCCTCGCGATTCATACTTGTAAATAAGTTAATAAAATTTTGAATAATATTTTCAAAATCATTATTATCATCATTACATAACAGCCAATCACAGTTCCATACTCAACTCCCTCTTATTTGCAATTTGCAAATTCGATTACATTATTAACAAAGTGATTCTTATACGGATGCAATTGCTACGTTTTTTCAACTACAACTGCATAGTAGACTGCAATTAGGTGTAAAAATCGCTTATGCATATAATGAATCAACATTATTATTATAATTGTAATTATGTTTTGATAAATTAAACGAACTAATGGTATATTTTGGAACAAACACATAGTTTCAACCAGTTACTGGATTCCACAGAGTCAGTTATTTATTCATGAGACAATGCGGTTTTTACAACTATATTACAAAAATTTATACACAATAATATATTGTATGGGTATAACCTAACATTTTTTAAAGAAAAATATGTAGGATGTATAATGTAATTTTATAATAGTCTGTTATTTTTGGTTGTAATAATTCTATTATGTTTAGTACCTTTTTTTTGCTTTAAATAAAAACTTTTTTCATTTAAAATAAAACGTTATTAAACACTAGGATTTTCTTCTGTATCGTGGAGCTAGTTTACAAAAATATATCGCACGAGGACAAACATCCAGACCCGGAACAATTAGCTGTAGAACTACAAATACTTGTTCCGTGCGAGATTCGAATCAGCGGCCCCCAGCGCCACAACTCATTGCTAAGCCACTGCGCCACGGAACCGTCAGTACCTAACACTCTTCTTGTTTTTTGTTCTGATTTACCATAACAATCTTTTAATGTTTAGCTCCGTTATTTTCGTTGACTGGGAGAGAATGCCAGGAGACATTAAGTCCGCCTTTTGTAATCATATTGATAAAGGTGTTTATACAATGAAGTGTAAATAAATAAATATAAACTGTGCAAAAAGGTTTATTGTTATATTTAATGAATATATGGTTGTTAATGACCCTTGGTAATAAAGTGAACCTTGCCAAGGTGTTTTTGAAATAATTTCTATAATTAATTGTAAAATTTATTTAATTAAAACATGTTCAAAACACATAAAGTGACAAAAGTTTCGCTGGGAAACAGTCTAAGTAATCTTTGTGTTGACCTTGGCTTCGGCAATAGTGACGATAAATTCACCTCATAGCTCGCTGGTCTAGTGCATCCATAATATATTGTATAGTTGTTGTGTAAAGAATAAATGTGCCGTTATATACGTAGCAGTAAAGCGTATCTAATTTAAATATATTGTGCATTGATTTGCCTTTAGTAGATCATTAATCTCGAACAAACCGATACAATGAATACGTACACAATTTTTTTCATTCCAACAAATGTTACGATAAACAATGGCGCGTCTATTCAATCTATTGTTGAGTTTGTTCGCATGATTACCGATAGGGAATTAACTCACAGTATTGTTCGCTTTAATGACACACAATTAGCATCATAAATAACTCATAGGTAGCCTATTTATATTATGGACTATCAAGGAAACTGTGGCGTGATTTACTTTTTGTGCATTATTAAATTTGTGTTCAAAACTGCCTTGTTGAATTCAATGAAGCGTAAACTATACAAATTTGGACGTTTATTGGGGAAGATGTGTTAAAACAATGGCGTTGTCATTTAATTCTAAAGTATTGTGAATAATGGAAATTATTTTTAGAAAACACCGCAATAGTATTCTGCTTTTCACTACTGTTAAGACTGAAACAAAAAAATATCCCGTAATGCTTTCTACACTCAACTAACACGCCATTTAAAGGGTGTAAACGTATGTTTACCTAACGTTCGTCATCAACCTAGCAAGCAAAGCAGTACAAACGTCCTAAAGCATTAGAGACGGTTCGCGGATAATGCGCATCCGACAATCTTCCGGATCTAATTGTCAAATAGCGACAACAATCAACTCGTCTTTGTACGTGTTCATAGATCCACGGCTTAATAGAAAACATTACAATTTGTTTCATATTTCCCTCGGTTAAAAGGTTTCCAATTCGTCCATTTGTCTCGGTCGCAAAAGTGGCTCACAATTGATACGTCACGCCGGTTGTCATTCGGGACGGCCAGGCTGAAGCGCCTGTGCACAATATTACGAATTTGACCTCGTTATTATTGCCGGTGGTTTCACTGTACACGTGGAAAATAAACGTGATTGCCTAATCCTTAAATAAAATACCTTATTTTAGTTCTACTTTAAAAACATAAACATCAATCGTAAAAAAATCCACGCCGCTGAGGTCGCGGAGAACGGCTTCTATAAACTAGTAACTATGCAATCTACAATAAACTTTATATTAATAAACAGCGACCCCCTCCTCCCCCCAATAATAGGCTTCGCTTGTTGTTAATATTAATGTGCATTTATTTTTAATAACCTTTAAGCTAATCTAATTTGTCACTCGTGTTTATCGCTCACTCTTTGCATTGTTCTCTATCCATTCGTTAAGTTTCATTACAATCGGTTCAGACATTCCAAAGATAAACCCGGACAGACAGACAGACAAACATATTAAAAAAATATTCACTTAGAGTATATACATAAACAAGCTATATTGGGCTATACAACTCAACTTAAAGCAGTTATTAAGGCAGTTTTTATAAATTTCACCACTTTCAGTATCTTTTAGTTTCTCCCCACGAATATCACTATCATGTTTATGTGTACCTAACGCCAAAAATAGGGCCAAGCGTTTTATTTGTATTAGCCCTATATTCAATAACCGATTCCTTTGCAGATTGTATTGAAAATGTAAATTAAGAAAAATAATGGTTCTTACATTTTTAATATAATATTCTTTTTTTTTTAAATAAAGAGAAAGTTTTATTTAATTAATTTTCTCGGATCTTAAGTTTGCTAGCAATATTTGGATCTCTCAAATCCAAATTTTTAATACTCCCGGAATTCAAGATTTTCCGGTTATTTGGAATTTCCAACAATGCGGATTGCATTTTTTATTTTTCTAGCTTTTACTTATATGTTATTGTTTTGTTAAAATAATGAATTGTTCTCTTTTGTAATGAGGGCATCCACGACTTTTTCTGCCACCAGGGCGGCGCCACTAGAAAGTGAGGTATAATATCTGACAGATTTCGTAGCGGGGAAGTTAATTTGTTCGGAGAATGTAAAAGTTATTATTTCTTTCTGCAGTATTAGCTATATTTTATATTGATAAAATTAAAAATAAATAAACGAAACCACCGATATGCATAAAAATAGAAAAATTTAAAAAGTTAAAATGTGCAAAAAAAAGAGCAAACCACTGACGCATTGTTTTGTGTATTAATTTAATACTCTAGAAACTGATAAATTTTTATTAAAAACCAACTTCTTAATTAGATGACATTGTGTAACAAAAAAACTTTACCTCAGTATCAAATAGCGACATCTCGCGAGCAGAAAATTATTAGCCCTCATTGGAAATACAGCTTTCTCAAAACCAGGAAACAAAATCGTTAATTCGTTGTTTCCATTTAGGTTTTTATTTTGTTTCCTTTCGTTTTTTTACGTGGTAGAGCCATCCTGCAGCTATATTAGTAGTATAGTTGTATTACGAATGGGTCTGGGAAGGACCTCGCTCTCACAGAATATCAGTGTAACGTAGCAGTTTAACACTGCTGTGTTTCGTATGGTGAGTGTAAGGAACCGGAGACTATTTGTACTGGAAAATAGGCATTCCATCTTAGTCCTTATGTGTGACAACGCATCTGCATTTTGATACATAATCGAGGATAGATGTAGATGTCTATGGGTCACAGCCACCACTTATATATATATATATATTGATATATATATATACATAAGTGTATATATATACATTTAGACTATATATATATATATATATTTATATGTTATATATAGTCTATAAAAAAGAGATAATGCGTCTTATCGTAGTCGTAAATTATTACTAATGGGAATTGAAAAATTTTAAACGAAAACGTTTTCTTTATGGTGAGTTCGATTTTATTTAAAAAAAATATTTTAGTTTATTCACATCACCATTATCTTGTGTATCGTCAAGGACCTCCTCTTAAGTAGTTACTAGAAACTGGAGCATTACAGTGATCCAGTGAAACCGAAGTTACTATGTCAATTACAAAAGATTATCCGCCCTAACTCTAGGCCTGTAAATGTACTTTGTAACATCACAGTACTAAGAGATTTCAAATAGTTTTAAAGATTAATATTTAACAGAATCTTAGCGAACAATAACAGTTTATATAAGATACCAATTAACATAAGATAATTTTAATAAGAATGTCAAATTTAAAATAAAATTACAAACTATAGTAAAACGAATAAAATATTACTTTGTCGTCATCAATAAGCTCATCACAAATCCATTACGTGCTTAAATTATTACTAAATGGTTTAATTACTTTTAACTAAAAAAATTAACTAGCCTTTAACTACAAAACCTGTTCTTGTCGGTTGGTCAAAATTATTTTTATAATTAATTATTTTACATTTTACTGCATTTATTATTGCGGAAGCAGGGGCTTGGTTTTATAACGTAAATTTAAAATGAGTCGACATTATGCAATACAAAAACGGCCCGTTACCACAAAATATTTAATAGTAAAAGATACCGTTACTACATTAAGGCTACTTCTTCTCATTAGTCGTAAACGTCATTTAGTTTAGCAAGATGTTTCTTGTATATTATGACATGTTGCTCTCTCCCAGCCTTAAGCATAATTAAGCACACACTTATCAACTTCTTTGAACGCACTTATGTCAATCTAATGACTGATGAAACCTCATTTTTTTTTAACATAGATAAAGCAGAAATTGGCTTCTAATGGAAAACTACCTAGAACCAATGTTGAGGGTCGGTTTGGACCTCCGCGATATGTTATCAAGAATAATATATTTTGTTGATCAAGATATTACGTTATCAAGAAAGAATATATCAGAGGTATTATTAGCGTTCAATGTTATAACGTAGTTCATATTCACAGTACATAATAAAATTTAAAGAGATTTAGTAAAGTCACTGTAATAATTACACATAAGTACTATAAAATATTTGTACGTAAGCACAATTGTAAATTTTTACGTAAATACATTTAAATATTTTTAGGTGGTAGAGCCATACTGTAGCTATGCTATTTATACACAGCTGCAGCCTGTTGTAGGACCACGCTTTCACAGAACACGAGCGTAAAACAGCAGAATAATGCTTCTCTGTTTCGTATGGTGAGTGTAAAGAACCGAAGACCCTTTTTAGTTGTATCAAATCTTTTTAGTCCTGAGGAGTGACAACGCATCTGCTTTTTGATTCTTAATCGAGGATAGAAATATAAATATCTATGAGCTATAGCATCTTCTAGCAATCAGCGGGACTATGTTCTCGTTTATCACCAATATTCCATAAAAATATATATTTCAAATATTATTATTACAGTTATTAGCTAATCATAATTAAACTACTGTATTAAGAATATTAATTATGAAGAATATTAAATTATGTATAGGAATATGTTTTAATACTTATAACGCGCGCAAACTAAAAATAGTCCAAATATTTTTTCGTTTAGCACGAACTAACTGTACTGGCTAGGTGGCTAGGCATAC
Organism: Parnassius glacialis; assembly: GCA_033319125.1. Classification (NCBI taxonomy): domain Eukaryota; kingdom Metazoa; phylum Arthropoda; class Insecta; order Lepidoptera; family Papilionidae; genus Parnassius; species Parnassius glacialis. The sequence continues at coordinate 32,313,775 of JAVANC010000013.1, read as the reverse complement.
TAAAACTAACTAAAATTATGCAAATTAAAACACGCCAATCTCTTTTATTGCTTTACTTTCGCTAAAACATTAATACGTCGAAATATAAGTTAGTCTCGTATGTATGTATTTATGATATAATCTATCATAAATACAATATATAACACGAGTTCATCCAAAATAAGTATGGTTTAACTGCTCAAAATATTTTTAAGCCAATTTTCTTGCTAAATGTTTATTAAACAACATTTGTCAAAGATAAAATTGATTACTGGTGTAATTTTTCGTTATCACATTCAGTTACTTATTCAATGAATTTGTTACATTTGAAATATCTTTTTTACTCCGAGAAACTGTTTGGAACAATCAAAACATGTATTCATGCTGTTTTGTTTATCTTTACATAATAAATCCAATGTCAATTCAATACATGTCGAAAACGAATTATGTTAACGTGTTTATATATTTAATCCAATTATCGTTAAAAGGAAGCGACGAAACACGCCACAGTCTACTGGAATGGACTAATAAGCATTATTGTGGGCCGGAACAGCAGTCGATCGATCTGTATTATGGAAGGACGTCAATTTAGGACGAGCAAAGCTAGTTGTTTGTTTATGGTGACTGTCTAAAATCGTAGTTTAATTTATATATTTTTTTGGTTCCAGATTCCTAAACTTTTTAATATGCCTTATTTTATCTCTTTGATATACAAGTATTACTTTGTTATACAAAGCTGAACAGTGAATCAATTTATGATGATAAGGGATTTTGTAAAATTGTATCTAAATGGAATCTACATGATCGTATAGCAGCTGACTAATACGTTATTAAGAAACTGTTTGTTTTAAACAATGTTGAAAAACTCTAATCTTATTTTAGACCTTTAAGAATAACTTGGTCATGTTAGGATTTTAACAAATACTATGTCGTATTATTGATTTTTACATCATCATCATCATCATCAGCCTACGGCAGTCCTCTGCTGGTTATAATCCACCAAAGGACGCCTCTTAACCGATTCGTTGCGGCACCGATTTTCGACAACTTTTAGCTGTGGCGGCGAACAAATATTTCATGACAGTAGTACTAAGTAGTACTAAGTAGATTAGTTTTTGTATTATATATCCAATAAAAATTATTCTCTTCTATGATTGTCCTCTCTATCTACATTGCGGACACTGCAATTTATCGCAGAAGTTAAGTGATTTAAAACATTAGTTTTGGTGTGAAACTTTTGACAAACGTCTTATTATCCTTAAGTAGTAGATAATGAATATTAAATTTCATTCATTGTTTTAATGGATTGATCAATTGTAGGAGTCTTTAAGCTTTAAATATCTTTTAATTTTCTTAGATAGGTTTGATGATTTTTTTCTTTCACCGCCTAACATGAGGTTGATTGGTACTGTATGAACCAAATTAAGTTCTCTCTGACGTTATTAAGATTATGGTGTACCATTCTTCTTCTTCGTTACTCTTAATAAAGTGGTCGTGGTCACCACAAAGAGAGATCTTTATGGGCAGACGTTAGTCGCCTCACAAGCATTCGCCACTTCTCCCAGTTGGCCAATATCCTGGTATAATCGTGCAAAGGACCGCCCACTTTGGTCGCAGAATTTTTGGTTAGTCAATCGATCTTTCTCGCACTTTATAGCACTCCACTTTGCCCTACACGTCAAGATACGCGATAGAGTTGCGATGGATTTAATTTTTATTAGTAACTCAGATCAACAACAGATTTAAAAAATATATTAGAATGATAGACAGAGCGTTGCGTACATTTCAAATGATGTCGAAACTATGCTCAACTTCATGATATGTACTCACGCACACATCTTTCTTGTTTAGTTCTTTATCAACCCATAAAAATTCACAACTGAAAATACAACATATGCACCTAAAGTTGCAAATTATTTAAGATGTAATTGAGTGCGTGTTCTTACAATAATTTCAGCATGGTCTTGGCTTCATTTTTCCGTTACTTGAAATGTATGCAGAGTTGTTTTTTTTGGTCTGAGATTAGTAATTAAAATACCACATTTTTTTCTTTAAGAAATAAACACTTTTATCATGCAGGTGTCGATTTTTTCCACATTTATAAAATTGGCTTAATTGATCAATTAAAAGAAAGTAAGTTTCCATCTATCAAAATAATTAACGGCAACCATCAAATGGTTTATACAAAAGTATTTTTGAATAAAAGAAAAAAACAATCTATAATTATCAATATAACTTTTACAGCTTTCTTCCACTCCCTTTCTATAGAGAAGAAAGAGCAGCAGCATTACGTAAGTTAAAAAATAAGCATTTTATTAGCACTCTAATTCATATTTCTTGTTTTTTTATCGAGTGTAAGTTTCGAAGCAGCTAATAACATTTCCCATACTTTGCCAGTCAGCTGCTAATCAATGATACGAAAAGTATTCATTTTAAATTTAAATAGCATTTAAATGTCCATTTGATATGAAATTCTTGCAATGTTAATGATAAAATTATGATTATGATAATCAAGGTGATTCATTTTTAAATATAAAAGTATGAAACGAGCTGGCAGTCCACCTGATAGTGACTATCTTCTACGTGCACCAGAAACCATCATAAGGCGAAGAAAGCCACAGATGCGTAGTCACCCCTGAGGACTAAAATCAAATGTCCCACCGATCGCATTTTTTAACAATTTTACTATTTTATCAACGAAGGATGGTACTAACACAGACGGACTCCTCCGGAAAAAGGAGAATATTTAATGAATTCATCTGTCAATGAAAAAATTATTTACAGCAAGACCGAGAGCAAAGTAACCCAATGAAACATCTTTTCGAAGAAGGTTTAGAAATTTTGAAAGTTAAGTTCATCTAACTATGTAATATTAGAGATGCATTTTTATTACCACAGAGTGAAAGATTCGGCAGCTCAACGTTCGTGACTAGTTTCAAACCGGTTGCTCTGCCGAATTATTCATCCACTTTTATTACTAATTTATTACTAACGATTTACTTAAGCATTATGTTATTTTATGATTATTTTACTATCGTATATGTCAATAAATATTATGAAAGTGCGACGTTGCGGCTTATAATGATTCCGACCTCTCTTTGTCATTGTTCACGTGTCCGAAGGTGATGGTCGGGATTATGTCCGTTCCTGACATTGACAGTAGCGTTTAACTCGTGATAATTTATTTATAGCTTTACAAGAAACCATTTCAGTGTCGTAAAGTAATGTTCATCCAGCACTTTTTACTTTCCTGTATACAGACTTTAGATCAAACATCAATCATCGTGTACATTTTCAAACTATTTTCAGTCATACCATATGACAATTGATTAAACCATTTGACCGTTTGCCGTGAGAAGTAAGAAAAGTCATTACTTTAGTCTAATCCGTCACCGCCTTTACGTCTAACGGGTGATGTGACATGTGACTCTGCGTAAGATCACAAATATGCCATAGCTTTTGACTAATAGGTGTATAGCATCTTATATTCACCAAAAGTATCGATATGATCATACCAATATCGGGGAGCAGCAACAAATGTACGAGATTGCCAATGACAATTGTAGCAAATCCTTCCTACAGACTTGACATATTTAAACCATATTTATACAGGGCACATTGGTATAATATAGGTGGCCACATCAAATATATAGAGCCGTGGTAGCTCAGATGGTTAGTGCTCGCTGTAAGCACAATTGAAAATTGTTAACTGCAATTTTAAGTGCTGATTTACCACATGCTCGGCGGTGAAGGAAAACATCGTGACGAAAACTGCATGTCTGAGATATAAGAAAAAAAATATTTCGAAGACATGTGAAGTTCGCCAACACGCATTAGGGCAGCACGGTGGAGAATTCCTTGCCCCAAAACCCTCTCAGAAATGAGAGGAGGCCTGTGCCCAGCAGTGCGACGTAAATAGGCTGCAACTTTACTTTACTTTTACATCAAATGTGTGTTTATAAAAATAAAATAACCTGGTTATTATTATCAATATAAAAAAAATATATTAAATACCGAATATAATATTTTTTTTATAATATTAGATGTATAACATATAAAGAAAAACAAATATACATATAGTCACATAAATTTATATAAATATATTCACAAATTATATATGTAATAAGAATTAAAAAATATAAAAAACTGTTACCTGATGATTCTGCCAATATCTGCCAGTAGGTGTTCCCGAACTTTCATCTTGAATACGTAACGATTGCTAGCTGCCTTGGTTTCGAGAGGGCATGCGTTCCAAAGGTGGATAGATTGAATAGAGAAAGAAGAATGAACAAGATTACTTCTTGATTGAAGTAGAACATCTTACATTTTGCTCTTGGAATATATAGGTGCTATTTAAAAAAAATACATAATATACCTTAAATTGGTTATATATATATATATATATATATATATATATATATATATATATATATATATATATACATATACATATATATATATATATATATGATTTATTCTGCTTATGACTAACATAAAGAAGCACCAGTCATGAAGACACGTCTACAGGAAAGAAAAAAAATAACAGGCCTTTTCGCATTATTGATATATCATTATCGTTATATAAATACCATCTATCGATCACAGTGGTTAACAATTGCACTTCTTTAACTGCGATGGTATTACATCAGTCTTTGTGAGAAAATATTATTTTGATATTTGTATTACCGTTATAGAACATTATTTTACATAATTTTATTATGACATTAGATAAAAATGCATTAACGACTCCACGCCACCATTTTCGTACACCAAATTCGTACTACATTTCAAAATCATAGTCATAACTTTTGATAGAATGAACCGATTTTAATAAAACAAAAACTAAATGTTACACAAAAATACGCTTTGCAATTTTCTTATCGATTATTATGAAAAATTTTGTGCTTTAGGGGTGATACGTTTATAAACAAACAGACAATTCTAAAATGATAGAAATGTATTTACTTATTTTTAGTCCCCCTCAATCATTTTTGTCACAACAATGTACAATATACAGACACATGTAATTTATGTAATACTAATTATGAATTTATATAATATATGAAACTCGATTGTAATATATTATGCTAATTAATGTAATATATGGGTAGTTCTACAAACTAAGGAAGAATTCGAGTCTGATTTCGGCCCGACATTTTTTATACATTCTGGTGGCTAAATTCAGTCTAATAACTAGAGTACAGTGTCTTTTAGCTTATCCTAAAGGGAACAGTCAAAATATTTAATATTATTTGATTTATAGCCATTTAAAAAAAATCGATCCACAGGAAACTGAGAGTGTCACCAGGAAGCTGAGAAAAACAACAAAAATCAATCGATATCAATCATATATTTCACAAATTTTAAAAATTTGTCTCTTAACATTAATTTATAATAATCAAAATATATTTTATAATAAAAAAAATTGTTTTAATCTTGGCTTAGATACTAATTCTATGCCTAAAACAGCTTTCAACAGGAACATTAATCATCAAATGATTATTGAACATAAGAATAATAATAATCTCTCTCTCAATAATATCTCTAAATATCTAAATATCTCTTCAAGTCAATAAACAACATGAAGTTTTTGTAACAAATTGTGACTAAACGATACTTCAATCTAGTATTTTACTTAAATCTATTTAATATATCTATCTTTTCAGTTATATTTTGTAATCACAATCAGCTAAACACCCAGGGCATGTAAATAATGTAGATCGACCTTTAATACATCCATCTTGTGCCAATTATTAAGTGGCGAAGCTTGCGAAGTCACTTATTGATTTCACGTTTCCGTCTATCCGTCTGTCCCACGATTATCTCGAGAACGGTTTCGAATTTTCAAATTATGTTTTCAGCAATTGATTACTGATCTGAGGCATCTGAAGCTCCTATTTTGAATTTTTTTTTTCCATTAGAAACCGCTACAAAGCTGATTGCTTCGCCACTTTGCTATGCTGTTAGCTTGCTAGGTTTATTACATATTAGACACTGGACCCAGTCATTTCCTGTCGTATCTTCACTGTAGAGAACACCACATATAAGGCACTCGCAGTCACTGAACTCGTATTTATTTGTCTGTGCTTTTTTTGATTCATTTTCTATTTTATTTTATTAATTAGAGTCTTCAGATTAGACATATTATCTGATATTTGTTTTTCCAACATATCACAAAATAAAGCCTTTTTGACGACGTCTACCCGTGTCATTGGATCTTCAGCAAGTTTGGTCATTGCGGTTTTAGGCGTAAGCTTCATTTGTTTCTTTTGTTTTTTCAATCTCTGGCATCTCTTTTTTATTTGCTAAATTTTTGTTTCAATTTTACTATTAGCATATTTTTGTTTTATCTCCTGGTTTTTCTTATGACGCTGCTTTTGTGACCGTTCTCGTGCTGATTTCAATCTTGGATATGGCTTCGGTTATAATGTTTGAGGAACATTTATCTCAAAATTTACTTGCTGACGTTGTTCATGATCGCGGAAATTAGGACCTACAGGTTCATCATCTAAACTAGACTAAACTATCCTATCCTGAGTGCTAATTGGACAGGATCCTGAGGCCAGGTTCCTGATAATTTTTGTCTAAAAATAAAATAAACACACCAATTTATAACTTTCAACAAAAATTAACCTAAACTAGGCCTATGCGCTAGCATGTTACATATCTATACGCTAAAATTAGTCATATTCATTATTTATTTCGTTAATAAAAATCTTACCAGGATTCTGTGAACTCCACTGATTACGACTCCATTTCATTCGCTGAACGCACTCTGCTCACTAAACAACGTGCTAGGTGAGAATAGGTAAATGATATTCTTAGTCTCTTTCATAGGTACTACTGATTTAGCGAAATGGTAAAGACGCACGGCAAATAGTTTAGTGAATATTTGCTAATTCAACAGCGAACAGGATACTGATATAAAATCGTGGGGACAAAATGTAAACAAGATTTATTCAATATTTTTTAAGGAAATACTTATAGTAATTGTTCTACCTAGATAGCAAAAATAGTAAACTTATTCATTTGGGTTTCTTTTAAGACCCTAATGTAGAAGTAAACGTATCACGACGCACTTTGAACTAAATTTTGTACGAGGGACGCTGCAGGATCCTGAGAATTCGGCACTTTGAATAGTAATTTTGTTCAAATCAGAATTGCGAATCTTAATTATTTTTAGTGACCATCTAGAAACAATTGTAATTAATAGTATTCCATCCAAAAAAAATGTAATTAACAATTTTTTTATCATATTTTGGCGGAGCCGCCAAAAATTCCTTAGTTTGTAGAACTACCCATATAATGACAGCGTTTAAACATACTGACAATAAAAATATAATTTTATCGGTCTAAGCTATAGCTTATTAATGTCCAAAGTGACCTAAGTAAATAATAAGTTTAAATCCCAATCTTTTTTTGTGCAGTTGGGCGTCAAAAAATATTTAGACGCCCAAGTGCACAAAAAAAATTTGTGCCTTAAAATTACTTTAATTTAAAAATTCTGTTTATTATTTATGCAATATACGAGTACTAATACGGTCCCGTTTCTTGTGCTTCACTACGATCATAGTTTATATAAAAACGCAATTCAAATAAAATATTAAAAGGAAATTCTAATGTTTAGCTGGTACATCTTTCTCTAATTTCATCCTAATATCTGCAGCGAAGTGGCGGTGTAAGAATATCCACTACCCCATATTATCCGGTGGCTGTCGTAAGTCGAGACAGAGGGAAATTGAAGCAGGTGATGGGCAGCAAGCATCTGCTCGATAAAAACTCCAAATAATAAAACTGCGCCAGGCATGTCAACTATGGCAAAATTCCCCCTATGAAGCAATCTATGGGGAGGCCTATGTGCAGCAGTGGATTTTTATAGATTGTAATGGAATGGAATAGATGAACAGTGAATACCTAATTATGCCTTGAATTGAAATAAAATCAGCAAGTTTAAATGTATCTATTGCATCGAAGAAGATCTTCATAGTATGAAGACGAATGACACGAACATATCATGTTCGTGTCATTCGTAAGAACATTAGTGACGTGATAGTATTGACGCAAGATATTAAAAGCGATTCCTTACAACTGTAAACTGAATAGCTTATTAAATGTAAAGAAATTTTAAATACGTTAGTGGCTTACAAAATTATTCTGGTTTTTTTCTATGAATACGCCAGAAAAATTGTTAGATATACATGGGTTTTAACTATGTTAAACCAAAAACTTTTATGAAGGTTCTACTTTGTTATATCTTATGTGTCTAATGTGATAGACAACACTGAAAAAAGATCGGATCAATTATATTTTGCCAAAAGAAAACCAAAGTGAAATTTAGATCTCGCTGTGACGTTGGTATGGCCATTTCTAAGCATGGCAGCAATACCGGACGATATTACAGCGTAAGTGACATATTTCTTTGCAGTCTGGTTGCATAATCAAAATTCTATTGAAAATTTACGTTCAGTGATAGTATTGTTTGCTTACTCTACTTCTTCAGCTCGGAGTTAGGAGATTTCAACGAAAGTAATTTTTATACGTGGTAGAGCCATGCTGCAGCTATATTAGTAGAATAGTTATAGCACGAATGGGTCAGCTTGACCGGGGAAGGACCACGCTCTCACAGAATACCAGCGTAAAATGGCAGCTTGACACTGCTGTGTTTGGTATGGTGAGTGTAGAGATCTGGAGACCCATTTTACTGGAAAAGAGGAATTCCATCTTAGTCCTCACGGGTGACGACGCATCTGCATTTTGATTCTTTATTGAGGATAAATGTAGATGTCTATGGGTCACAGCAATCACTTACCATCAGGTAGACTGTGTGCTCATTTGTCACCCTATCCTATAAAAAAACAAGTCGTTTTGAGAACCTGTTAGCAGACATAATTTTATGAAAAAGTTGCCCACTCTCGAATTTTTGGGTTGGCGAGCTGGTGAGTAAAAATTTGGTAGCGATAGATGTGAATGACAGATAGATGTTTGGTTCCCATCTCCAGTCGGTGGGATTTGTGTTAGGAATTCTTATATTTTACAAGACAGGCATCAGCAACTCATTCCTTAGAGGGTAAGTTCCATATTTTAGAGAAAAAGTTTATATATACTTCATTACAACCTGTATAAAGTAAATATTATAATGGTAATTCATAGTATTTTAAAAACAATAATACAATACTTAAATAAAAAGTATCAATAATTCATATTATGTACTCGTACATACATATGAATTACTATTTAACTAAAGTCCTCCCTTGTCAGCTTACCCGTAAAAGTTAGGGTGGCTCAGTAAATGCACATAGTGAGACTGATTTTTTTTATATCGATAGAATTATAATTTATTTCAAACCGGTACATAGGTATATTAATAATTTTCTTAATATAAAATGAATATGGATGTGATTCTTTAAGCCCGTTGCATGTTAACGAGCCACAAGTGCGTCAATTCGTATTCATAATAGAACCGTGATAGCGCGGACCGTTATAAACGATCGATACACTGCGGACATGCCCCGATATCGGTACGCATAACTAAGCATTTTTTCCACGATAAGATTAATTTACGCGTATGCTTCCATATGAATATACCGTTGTATTTTGTGATTTTATTAATAATTTGTATCCAGTTGAATATTGAATTATTTTTCTAAATGATTACGGTCCACGGTGTTAGAATCCCGGGCTAACTTTAAATTTCACATCTCTGTTGAACTAAGGGGGCGGCCATACATTTTATAAAAAAAAAAACGTAAAATATATAATAACTTTTGTTGTGGATATAAAGCTATATTATCAAAATGAATAATTTAATCACCATTCGATTTTATTCTCAACGAAAATCATTTAATTATTTTTTACGCTCATTATCTAATTGCCGTTCCCAGAAAATATTTTCCCACGACTAAAACAAAGGTGTTTGTGAGTGAGGTGAATTTAATTTTAGCTACCTCTTTATCGCGATCCAACATACATACCAAGTTTTATATAATCATTATTTATATTATAATTATAACCTTTATTATTGTTACTTCGTTCAACGGCTTTTAGCGTATCCAAAGATACTTTTAAAAACATCTTAGAGCGTACCTACTATTTTCATAGAAACTGTAATAGAGGACTTGCTTTTTGAATTTGAATGCCTCATTATCACTTACTGCTAGCGTGTTGAATGATTTATTGTATTATAATATTATTTATTATTATATTTATTAATCATTTTAAATAATATTTTTTATGAAGGAGGACAGGAGAAAGTGTGGATGAAATAATGAAGACAATTAAATACATAAAAACAGGCAAATAATAAGGTTAAAGTATCAAGTCAAGTGCAGGAGATGGAATGGTAGCAAGCCTGCTGAATAAAATGTTGGGAAGTGAAGCGAGTACCGAGAAACTGGTGCAGAGCCGTTATAGTCCTACTGTATAAGGGAAAAGGTTTGCAGCAGGACTGTAAAATCTACCGTGGAATTATCCTGCTTGGCAATGCCGGAAACTATATGCTAAGGTGTTGATTGAAATAGTTGTGCAAAAAAACAGATGGAATAATTTGGGATGTGCAATCTGGATTTAAAAAATCGGGGTATGCGAAGATCTAATCGTCTTTTGTTTGCACATAGACGGTCACAGAGAAGGTTTTGGCCAAAAAGCAGAAGGATTTATGTCTATCTATATCCTAATAAATTAAGATGTTGTATGGGTTAAGCACGGGGCTGATAATTTAAGATTAAAATCGTTTTATAGGGACTTTAATCCTTGTATCAGGATCAACCGGGCGTATACGGACAGTTTTATAGATATATAAAAGTGTCAGACAAGGTTGTGTGGCCTCCTCATCGCTGTTTAATCTCTTTATGGACTGTAGTGCTTTTTATGTCTGTGGTAGTTTGGAAACATTAAAGGCGAATAATTTGTTAAGAATGCGTGAGTTGTGGGTTAAGAAGTCATATTTGTGACGTTGGTAAACGAGTTGCAAATGGTGATTATGTTAATGATTCTATCATTACAAGACAGGAAAATTAAAGTGAACGCAGGTGAGACGAAAGTAATGGTTTTTGAAAGGAAAAAAAGTGAAATAAGAATAGAAGGAGAATTGGTGAAGCTCCAACGTATTTGCATTAATGTAGCTTATCTAAATTATTCCCAGATACTTCAATTTGAAAGACAAATGGAAAAGTCTTAAATTGACATTAATAACTTTTTTGTAAATTAAAAACAGGACGATGTTTGTTTCGTTAATCAATCAATCGTTTCTAGTAAAAACGAATCCCACCACAAACATTAAATGTTTTATTTACGTGGTAGAGCCATGATGCAGCTATATTAGTAGTATAGTTGTAGCACGAATGGGTTGGCTCAACCGGGGAAGGACCACGCTCTCACAGATTACCAGCGTAAAATAGCAGCTTAACGCTGCTGCGTTTCGTATGGTGAGTGTAGAGAACCGGAGACCTTTATTTTTTTATAGGGTAAGGGTGACAAACCAGCACACAGTCCACTTGATGGTAAGTGGTTGCTTTGGCCCATAAACATCTACATCTATCCTCTATTACAAATCAAAATGCAGATGCGTTGTAACACGTAAGCAGTAAGATGGAATGCCTCATTACCTGTAAAAAGGGCCTCCGGCCACCTGCACTCACCAAGCGAAACGCAGAGGTAATCCTCTTCTTCACGCTGGTATTCTGTGAGGTCGTGGTACCACCCCGGTTCGAGCCGGCCCATACGTGCGACTTATTACTGGAAAAGAGGCTTTCCAACTTAGTCCTTGTGGCTGACAACGCAACTGCATTTTGATTCGCATACGAGGATAGATGTAGATGTCTATGGGCCATAGCAACCACTTACCATCAGGTGGACTGTGTGCTCGCTTGTTATCCTTATGCTATAATAAAAAAATCTGAAAAAGGTCAAAAGTTCGGTACTAACTAAGTTCGGGGTTGTCGCCTGCGTCGAAAAAAGAGTTGCAAACACACACAACAGTTGCTTATATCATAAATTCTGTAGAAATATACAAAGTTTTTGTAACTAATACGATGCGAAGCGGAAATTACCTGAAACCTTGTAAATTTGCACGCGATGTGCTTGCATTTTTTTTATATAATAAGGGTGAAAAATGAGCACACAGTCCACCTGATGGTAAGTGGATGCTGTGGCCCATAGGCGTCTACACTTATTATTTAAGAATCAAAATGCAGACGTGTTGTCACCCCTGAAAACTGAGATGAACCCATAAACATCTACATCTATCCTCAATAAAGAATCAAAATGCAGATGCGTTGTCACCCGTGAGGACTAAGATAGAATGCCTCGTTTCCAGTAAAAAGGGTCTCCGGTTCTCTACACTCACCATACTAAACACAGCAGCATCAAGCTGCTATTTTACGCTGGTATTACAACAGTTATTACTGGTATTACTGGTGTTACAGTACAATTCGCGCAGCAACCATAATATAGCTGCAGCGTGGCTCTACCACGTAGAAAAATATTTGTATGAAATACTGTCACGCTCTACTAAGCACGCCAAGCTTTTTAGAGGCCAATTTGACCTTCCCTTCCAGGTGAACGCGTAACTGAACGCTACTCGATATGTCGATGCTGAGGATTCCGATGCATATTAAAAGCATACTAATAATAATATATCTAAGCTAAATCTGTACATTGCATATATCTTAAACATTTTAATTTCTTTATACATCTTTATCGATATAGAAGCCAATTTTTTTGTGTCTGTCCGCCTGCCTTTAAAAATTATTCTGGTTTTTTTTCGTTCATTTATTAATTGACATTTATTTCACATTTTAAGCATGACTGTAATTATTAATAATAATGTCCTCCAGACAGAGTTTCGGTCAGTGCAGCCTGTCTCAGCGAAGACTAGCTATCGGCGCAGGACAGGATTATAGTGCCCGAGTGTATTTGCAAATACAAGTGCACTCTCTATTCCCTCACTCTAATAATCCAATTGAACGGTAATCCGACACGTTAAGAGAGAGATTAGATGTAGGACTCACGGATGCTTTCCAGTCGGTTGAGAATTTCTTGAAAACCCAATAACTGACTTTGGCTCGACCCGGGATTTGAACCCAAGACCTTGTGATCAGAAACCGCGTTTACAGCCTATACCGACGAGGTAGTTAAATATATAATATACCGTTCTGTTTAGGAATATTAAAATCTAATAATTTAAAATTAAAAATTTTGTACAGCCGACTTCAATATAAGTTATTTAAGAATAACTCAATAACCATTGGTCTGACCTAGATCAAATTCATATGGGACCACACGAGAACTATCAGCTTTCATATAAAAAAAGAATCATCCAGATCGGTTCACCCAGTACAAAGTTATGAGGTAACACATTTAAAAAAAAAAAAAACATACACCCGAATTGAGTACCGTCTCCTTTTTGGAAGTCGGCAGAAAACGTGGTAAACGCAGAGATTGCCACCGATTGAGATACGAGTGAAAGAAGTTTTTAATCCAGAAATTCCGAATTCAGTTTTGGTGCAAATAAATCAAGGAGCTAATATTTATTTCGCAATAATAATAAACAATTTTCAGCAGGTCACGAGCAGCTGCTTCTCACTTGGTTAAATCTCCGTGACGTTGTCCAACATTATTGTATGAGGAGCTACTTTGATATTATTATATACTTTGACCTATGGATATTTTGTAGGGTTTCATATTTAAAAGTATTATATATAGTATTATATACCGGAACTACGAATTTGTCCGTCTTTATAAGTTATAAAGATATATAGTTAACATAACAACAAGATGTCATAGGTATATATATTACTATATTATATAATTGTGTATTATTGTGTCCAATGTTAGTATAAGAGCGCCTCTCGCCATCAAACGTAAAAGTTTGGCGAGTTTCGAATTAAGTAACACCACTGTTACATAAATTAATTAATAAATGAATAAAAAATGGCCATTTTCTCAGTTATAAGTGACTAATGCTATTGACTAGAAATTTTGACATTATTGTAGAATTTATTTGCTGCTACTTAATTCTTTTTGGTAAAAGAATGTCGTCGTATTTTTAAGTAATGTTCATCATTTAACAAATGAGTTTTTTTATTTTCTACTAAAAAAATTAGCATAGCACGTTTTTTTTTCATTTTCCTACATTGTCACCGATTCTGAATTATGTTCAAACTTTCAAGTCTCTAGCTAATCGGGAAGTGCTCGAAATTTGAGTTGTAAGATCCCACAAATGTTTTCTCTATGCTGATGACCAAGTATTACTTGAGTCTTCGATCGAGGATTTGCAGGTGATGGTAACTGCTATGAGTGGAGCTTTTGTTGGAAAGGGAATGAAGATGAATGTAAGGAAGACAAAAGTGATGGTGTTTGAAAGAGATGAGGCAGTAACAGACTGCAATATCGTGATAGGAGATGAATAAATTGAACAGATGGAAGAGTTTGTGTATCTGGGTTCAAAGTTTACAAAAGATGGAAAGTGTGAGAGTGATATCGAAAGAAGAATGAATGCAAGAAACATGGTGAATGGAGCTTTGCACTCCTTTATGAGCGGTCGGTAGGTGTTTAACAAGGCTCGTTTGGCTGTGAATGAGGGGGTGTTGGTTCCGACACTCATGTACGTAAGTGAAAGTTGGGTATGGCAGAAGAAACATGAAAGCAGAATAAATGCAGTTGAGATGAGAGCTTTAAGAAGTATGATAGGAGTTAAACTGAGTGACAGGATAAGAAATAGTGAGAAAAGGAAACGTTGTGGTCTGAAAGAAGATGTAGTGACAAACATTGAGAAAGGTATGCTGAGATGGTTTGGCCATGTCGAGAGAATGAATGAAGAACGATTGACAAAAAAAGGGTATAAGGCGAGTGTGAATAGACCTAGGCAGACATTTCAAGACTAAATCAGGGAAATCTTGAAAAAAAGCAAGGTCAAGAGTACCTTAAACCGTAGAGCATGTATGAAGAGAATAATGAAAATGGACGAAGCGAAACAAGTATGTAAGGATCGTAGCAAGTGGAAAGAAGTGGTATGTAAGATTCCACCCGGAACGACAACCAAACAAGAAAGTGATTTTACCTAAATGTCCAAAAATTACAAGATAATTATCATCCCCTGCTTATCATTCAGCTTCTAATTCAAGAAACTCTTACCTTTTATTCAATGTAGGTAATTGTAATTGTTCAGCTCTTCCAAGGTTCATTTTCGTTTTTTTTTTAATATTTATACACAACTCTCGGTGTTTGAGTCACTGATGAATACTATTATATTTGCAACAGTGGTATAGTCCATAAAACTAAAACTAGCATGATAGAAATACAGATTCAAACAAATTAAATTACCAACTTGCCTTAAAATGATCGAAGAAAATGATCCTATGCGAAAGAAGTAGCGGGCACAGCTAGTAAAAATTATTACGATTTTGCAGCTAGCGGTTGGCTTATTAGGTGATTATTACGTGACTAGCAGACGAGTATAAAAGCATCGATTGCAATTCTACAAATCGATTCATTTCTAATTTTCAGCTGTAGTTATCGATAGTTAGTTGAAAGTTATTATTTACTTTTGATTGCTCTGAGAAAGCGTTACTTTCTCTCCATGGTGATAACAATAAATTGAACTTCTTGTCTATTTTGGAAGACGTTACGCTCGTATAGTCTTCATTTGAGCCGTTGCGTTGGAGCGTCACGCCTACTATTTTTAAAACGACCCGTGTCCAAAATCTATTCCATGTAATTTCTCTACCTACTAATTTAACCTGTAAGTAGTTTATGCAAAATAAATTATAGTTGTATCTCAAATTTCATTAAAAAAGGCAGATCGAGTGCTTTTTGGACGATGTTAAAACATTTTTTGTAAAATTGAAGCGATGATTTGTTCGCTTTATGGCGGCCACTGTAGCCTATGGACAACTGCCGTTTCATTGTCACACCTGAAAACTCAAAAATCGAATGCTTTTTAATCGGCACACAACAGTGGAAACACTGCTGATGAGCCTACCCTCGCCTTCTTCAGAAAAGGATGCTTATAATGATTTCTTATATTTACGCGCACAATACACATTGAATAAAATGAACATTGAATAGAATAAACGCCAAGAACTAAAATAAGTAAGTAAGTATACATTTAAAAAAATGAAAAAACTCACAAAGCAAAACACAATCAGCCCAGGATTTCCAAATTTGGTAGGCTTTGGTTGGTAGTTTGGTAGGTAAAATAGACGGCTAAATTAAGTGGCACTCGAATCTTGATTCTCGTAACTCCATTTCACTATAATATGAAATACTGATCATTTTCTTATTTTATTTTAATACTTGAATGTTTTATAATATTAATATAAATGTTTGTCATATTACTAAGATAATTTCGTTTAAAGTGGTTGAACGCCTGTCTATTCTTCATCAAATCAAATGTACATGTACTGGTATGTGGACAAGCGCTTAGCATCTAGTACCTATGATAGTAAAATAATACCACATTCACACAAGTAAAAATAAAATATAATGAAATTATTGTGCTGTGTAAGAACGTCCTTATATCATAATTAATTCGCATTTCTTTCAACTTTTCAATAATCATTTTTTTTGCCGAATCTACGCAAAAGATTAGCGAGGATTTGTAGTTTAAGAAATCTGACGTAATCGCAGGGACGATCCGTGAATATGTGCAGATCAAATTAAAAATGTGCGTTCGTATACGTAAAATTAATAAAAATAAATTAATATTATATAGAAATTATTATACTCGTACCGTTCATCAGATTGCGGTAAAACTTTGTCAATTTATTGCTTGCACTTGCGTGAATGTTATAGGCATAGTACAATTAACTTACTTTAGGTGGCGTACGTATTGCACCGACAAATTTATTTGAAAGATATGTATCATTAAATTTCAATGAAGTTATTATCTATCCTACTTAAACAATGTGACTCTTCCAAATTTGAAATTATATTTCCACAATTATTTCTTCTGCGGCAGCAACGCACCTGGTACCAGCTAGTGGTCTACAAATTTTATTCAATGTGTAGTATATGAATAATTACGGAAAAATACCTATATAATTGAGATTACGGTTAAAACAAACTTTAACCAATATACTTTCAATTTCCAAAATTATAGTAGTCGTTAAAATATTTTGTTTTAAAAATGTAGGTTTATAAACATTTTAATTATTTATAACAATAAAATAAATAGGTATGCAACTACTTCAATAAAAATTAACAATGTACGTAACCTATTTAGCTCTTAAGCCGAACTTCCACCGCAAACTAAACTAAGTTAGTTTAGTTTGCGGTGGACGTTCGGCTTAAGTATGTGAGGCCTAAGCTAATATTAAACATAAGCATGTTATGTTACCAAAGTACACAGCGGCTGTTTGACACTTATAATTTGTAAAGTTCTTACCTATTCGTAACCTTACGCTACATAATGCGAAAATTTTATAAACATATACATTACATGAACTATTATTTGACACGATATCTTGAATCAGTGTTACACAATAGAAAATAACAGCGCAGCAGTGGCACTTGCTTCATGGGTGGCACATACTATTCATTACTCATTCGAGCCCACCCATTCATAATGAAGCCATAATAGGCTGCAGCGTTGCTCTACCACGTATATGTGTATGTTGCTGTGTCAGTATAGACCACAATCTTACAAACATTTTACTTTGTAGTCTTTAAAAGTTAAAGTTACGGCCTCTATACGTACCACTACTGGGCACATGCCTCCTCTCATTTCTAAGAGGGTTTTAGGGCAAGGAAATGTCCGCCGCGCTGCCCCAATGTGTGTTGGCGAACTTCACATGTTTCCGAAATATATTTTTTTTCTTATTTCTCAGAAGCGCTGGTTTTCGCCGAGTACGTGGTAAATCAGCACTTACAATTGCATTTAATTATTTCATTGGTGCCAGCGGGGATAGAACCGGGTTGCTTGCGTACTGTGAGATTTATAGCGAGAGCTTAGTCCCTGAGCTACCAAGGTTCTTCAGTCGTCTTTTACGAGACCCACGGGACAAAATGGAGTGACGATTCGCTAATACAACATCATCAAATCCTCTTATCTCCATAACCCGCATGTATCTAATCTGCGTGGCGGTTACAGCATTTTTTACAACAAAATACTACGGGAAATGATTATTCGCAGCAATGAACTTCACTATCTGATGATGATCACGAGGAGGGCGATTAATATTAAATTTGTTTCTTATATGTGAGATGACAGTCAAATTTTAATCAGGGATATACGAGTAGTATATGAAATGTTATAGCTAACGATTAAGGATGAAAAGTATAATTTTGATATATATAGAAATGCATCCATCCCATTTCTAATAATATAAGTACCTAAGGAGCGAAATTGTTGTTATTGTGTAAGTCACATAACTCAAATGTAAAACTAAATTCAGTTGAGTTAAATCCGAGACGGCATCCGGACTTGTACGTGCGCACCCACTTAAACACGTTTGCCGGCACTTGGGTCTTGGTCTAGTCCAGCTAAATATAGCCTTTAGCAGTGTTGCAAGAAATGGCATGTACTTAGTACAGTACGTAAATAAACAATTTTAAAAATTACCAAGATATTAAACCATTTTAAAGTAACATTTTTTATTGTGCATATAATTTGCGGAAATGAACGTTGACATAATTCGTAGAATTGGATTGGTAGAATTACTTTAGTGCTGTTTGGTAATAAAATATGTAATTTAAAAGTTAATTAAAAACATAAAAGAAAAGCCAAAGTTCGCCGTGGGTTCATCGCGACCTCCGATAGACCATGCCCAACCGACGGTGTCAATCATCACCGTAGGTGGAAAACTTCTGCACGATCCGGACGCCTGTCGATAATTGTGAGTTAAATTTAAATAAATTAAGAAAAAAGAACTTTTGAAATTTGATTTTCTGGAAAACTTTATTTAAAACAGTGCTTATTTAACCTAACATAAAAGATAGGACAGCTATCTTTTTCATTTTAATGTCAACAACCTCTAAGCCCATTCCTAAATATCTTCAATGATGCACCAGCTGGAGTGCATTACTTCTGATTTGCCAATGTTTATTAAGCTGGTAAAGTAGGTAATAAAGCGTAGAACGAAGACAGTGAGATTCTTGCTTTGATATGGTTGTTTTCTATCAGTGTGTGGTATTTGGCATCAAAGTTTTGAATGGATACAATGCCATCAGTCGGTCGCTAGATCCTCATCTAACAATTTGAAGTGTGCACTTGCTGGTAAGGTCAGGGTGGGGTGAGAATATGACATATACCTATATTGAAATTATTAAATATTGATATTTCATATCAGTTTTCACTTGTAGGTGTTGTTATTCGATCTGCCGTACAGGAACGCTCAACGACCCTGGTCGCAAATTAAGTTGAAAGGATTATATGCATGCTTCTAAAAAGGCTTCTTTGTCTCCCCAGTAATTTGCCTGTAGATCATTTTCTTATGCTAGGTTATTCACAGTTTTGTTATATGACTGCACTAAGCTTAAATAATAGTATATACGTAGTGAGTTTTGGTAACATAAGGGATAAGCGCACGCTTGAAATTTCATAGTACTGTAGTTGTAGTTGTAGTTCAAGTTCTAATTCCGACAGCAAGAATTATAGTATTATTTTTTTATATAGAATAAGGATGAAAATCGAGCACACAGTCCACCTGATGGTAAGTGGTTGATGTGGCCAATAGACATCCATCTTCGTTTGCGAATTAAAATGCAGATGCGTTGTCAGCCGTGAGATAGAATGCCTCTTTTCCAATAAAAAGGTTCTCCGGTTCTCTACACTCACCATACGAAACACAGCAGCGTTAAGCTGCTATTTTACGCTGGTATTCTGTGAGAGCGTGGTCCTTCCCCGGTCGAGCCGACCCATTCGTGCTACAACTATACTACTAATATAGCTGCAGTAAGGCTGTACCACGTATAAAATTTAAAGTGTAAATTTTCCACGTGTGAAGCAAAGTCATGAATTTAAAAAAAATTCAACGACACGGCAAGTCCACCAACATGCAAAAAGAAAATTCTATGTTTATTTTTAGATAAAATATTCTAAACTAGCTGTACCAGGTCTCGCTTTACTGTGGCTCAAAAAGATGTTTTAAAAAGTATATAAAAACACGCACATATTATATGAATGAACTTTCGGAGATTTAAGCGATTAGCGTCGGCTTCGCTCGGGTGATTTCTCCAGGGATCACTCAACCGCACACAAAAAAATCTATTTTTACTTTACGAGTATATTAAGTTTTACGTTAAGTTAACGATTTCTTATAATTACACATTGAAGTAAACTAATTTTTACGGATTTTATCGCATTTAATTTGATTTTTTATTCTCGACTTTTCGGGTGCTTTACAGCACCCATGGTCTCGGGGGGACTGCGGTATTTGACGTCTCGATGTCATAGTTAGCCCGGCTACCTTCAGCTTTTGAATATTAATTTTTGGTCCGATCTATGCAGAATGAACTTACAGTATCTTGAAGTCTTGCAGTAGTATGCTTGGGTTTGGATTTATTTTATTAATCACAGAATCCCAAGCAGATGGCAGCACCCATTCATTTTCTGTATTCAAATTAGGATGTTTTTTAATTTCAGTAGCCCCGCGAATTATCCTTGGGAGGTGTCTCTTCGAATCGGTGTTCTTTTGCGAGGATTTGTGTCGTTTCATTTACGTTAAGTTAGCTTTAATTTATGTAAATTAAACGCGATAGTTTTATTCAATGTGTAGTGTTCGCGTAAATATAAGAAATCATTACAAAAAGTTTCATCAATATCGTTCGAGTCGTTTTCGAATTTTAGCGAGACTAACGGACAGCAATTGATTTTTATAGTTATTTTGCAATTTGCAGAGAAGATTCAAAATAAGTAACATAAGCAAATGGCGAAGAAAAATTAATAAAAAAAAATCTCAAACGTTTTGCCCTTTTTATACTTTAAATTCAAAATGCGTGGTGGTAAAGCATTATTTTAACAGATTTTACTGCGCACGTACAAATTCGATCGTTAAGCAAAAACTTTGTTGCCCATAAATCACATTCAATTTGGGATAATTTGAAATTAAATTAGAAGCCTTATTTACTCGTATTTTCAATAACTGCAATAATGGTATTATTTATATATTTGAAGTTAAGTTTAAAATTTGGTTATTGTTTGAAAAATATATAATTAATATATATTTTATTGTACGTGAGTAGTTATTCAGATCTTGCAAGGCCAGTATCAGTGCAGTGATACTTGATTTATTGTGAACGCTGCTTTGACTATTTATTCACCGTTCAGAGCTACACGTACGAGGGTGACACTGAAAGTTCTTAGAAAATCAAAAACTGAACAAACTAGAAAGTTATTACTTTTATTATATCTATTCAAAATAGTGTCCATTTACATCAATACATTGCTGCATCCGATGGAACCACTGAGAAAAGAACTTTGCCCACTCGTCCTTAGGGGTCTCATCGAAGGCATTTTGAAACGCAACCACTGCTTCCTCGGCGTCCATAAAACACTTTCCTCGGAGTTTTTATTTTATTTTCGGAAATAAATAAAAATCGCAATGTGCGAGGTCGGGGCTATAGGACGGGTGACCCAGTAATTCCACGTCTGACATCACCAAGTAGTCGATCGTTTGCTTGGCGGTGTGCGACGAGGCGTTGTCGTGGTGAAAGGAGGATCTTACTGCAAGGTCATAATGACCTGTCCTTCCGAAGAACGAGGCCACCATCTTTTTTCTCACGCTTCGAACTTTCTTCACTTTAGTTGGCAACTCCTCGGAAGGAAACACCCAGACAGCAGAGTGTCTCTTAGTTTCAGGATCATAACAATAAATACAGCTTTTCTCACCCGTACGTATCTCGAACACAGCATTTGCGTCACCTCCGTTAAATTTTTGAACCATTTTACGACACCAATCAACGGAGTTTTTGGGCCTCTGTCAAATTATGAGGTATCCACCGGACACAAAGCTTCCTGACCGCTAAATGTTCATGGAGGATTTTGTGTACTTAACTCATACCAATGCCTAAGCTTGTCCAAATCTGCTGATAAGTCACTCTTTTGCCAGTCTCTATGATACGCCGCACAACACTGATGTTATCTTCAGTGGTCGCCGTGAAGGCCGTCCCTCATGCAGATCATCGGTGAAATTAGTGCGACCACGTTTAAACTGATTAAACCGGTTGTAAACAGTGGCACACGATGGGACTTCATTGTGGAAGGTCAATCGAAGTCTGTCATAACTTTCTTGTTGCCTTAAATGACATCGAAAGTCATAAAAAATCATTGTACGAAAATTTTCTCGCGTTAGATTCCTGCTAACGTGACCATTGAAGTATAATTTACTTACGTACTAGAACAGCTATCAAACAAAAACTGTGCTCTACTCTATGTCGCTGCGCATTCGTCGTAAACAGTCTTACCGCGCATGCGCGGTTTTGTTATCATAATAGATTATGCGTCATGTAGAATGATCAGTAGGTATTTAATTATTGTTTATTTAGAATACATAATATATTAGTAATTAATTTATTAAAACGAGTTCAATTTTTAATAATTTGTCATTTATGACATAAGGTAAATTAATATGATAACAATGTATAATATTATCACAATAGCATTTTAATTACATTTTTATATAAATATTTTATAAGATAACTATATAAATTGGAAGGAATCGAAGCTAATGAGATATATTTATTTAAATCTAGAACTGGGTCCCCAAAAGCCCTAAGCTAAGTTCGTGTAAGTTCGTGTGAGGCATGGACACAGAGCTCATAATTTTTATATTATACCTTATGAATTACTGTGAGAAAACATAGTAAAACTTTAAAAACTTCAACTATTTCTGTTTACACATGAATTATACGTATATACACTTATTTGTTGTTTTTGCTGAAAATTAATTTCAATTAATAAAATGTACAAATGTTATTGTAAAAATATATATTAGGAATTTAATTAAGTGCCTTTAAACAATATAAGTTTTGTTAATTTTTGCCTTTTTCGTACTATATTTATCCTCTTCCTTAAAATGCAAAGAATAAATGTATGTATGTTTTGTTGGTAACCACATCGCTGCTCTACGATTATTTTGGACGAATTTAATCCGCTTTTCTTGGTTTTCGTGGCTTGGACGTGGAAACCTAAAAATAAAATAAAAGAATAATGAGCAAATTTAAACGTAAGAAATTTAGCCTAATTATAAATACTTCTATTTATTTCTACAAAAAAAATTGTGCAAAAAATAATATAATCGTCCTACACTTGCTCACAAAAATGTCGTATCTGAACAAATTAATTTCATAATCTATATTCCATGGCACAAGTTGGCGCCAAAGAAATAACTTTTTAATTATTAATCTATAATGTTTTTTATTATTTAAGTATCTTACTTACCATTGAAAAGTGATTCCTTGGTTTTTACTAACATTTCGTGAATTATTTGTGCAATATCTAAGAACACACCCCGGCATATTTTATCAAGAGATTTTTTTTAAATCAACACAACACGTGACAACTCTACAAGCGCCTAACGAGCAGCTGATTAAAGTGCGGTGTCATTGCCGCAGTTGAATGGAACAGCGTAACTTAGTGCAGTGTCGCCTCTAGTACGTAGTACATAATAACTCAATGAACGTGACACAGACAATTTTCAATTTGCTGCCAAATCGTAAACAAATGACAAATTACTAAAATACATACACAATAATATTGGCAAAGAGTTACATTTTCAAAATTTGAACTTATTTTTTTATTATACCGTTTACAAGTGGCCAGTTCTAAAAACTTTCAGTGTCGCCCTCGTATACAATGAATTGCAGGAGTTATTTAGTTGTTTTACTTCCTCTGGGCTGAGTAAGTTATTTCCTAATCTATATACATAAAATGATAGAGATTTGCAGTTTTGCGCATCACGAAAACTACTGGATAGATTTCAATTAGATTAGATTTTATTTCTTAGACACTTGGTCCTTATCTAAAAAAATATTATTGCGATATCTTCATTTAATATAAAGTTATTAAAGTTTTAAAAATCAAAGATTTTTATGAGCACTACGTGTTCAGTGATGTGTTTTCTTGTCGCGGAGAAGTTTTCACAGTAAATTTTCACCGTTAAATAACTAACCTTCATATAATTCGTTTTCCTAGAGTCGTATTTATATATTTTTTATTATATTATATCGCAGACTTTGTTAATACATATATCAAACAACGCGGACGAAGTCGCGGGTATCAGCTAGTAAATAAAAATTACTTAACCTCTTTACTGGAATAGCCATTGTGATTTGGTCATTGCACAGAACACTTAATATAAACGGTTTAGATGAATAATAATATACTTAAATTTAATTGCTGACACAAACAAAATTTAGATTTTATTATTATGAAAATGATAAAGCAAGAACGTAAAAAAAACAAACAGTGCACAGTATTTTGTTGGAATTTTGCTGATTATACGTAATGAGGGTATTCAGAAAGCGTGTAATGTAAATCATTTCCTATTCATTGAGGCAGATTCAGGATCATCATAAACATATTTTTAACACTTCCAAATGCTCAGTCATGTCGTTCAGACATTCACGCCTGCCTCACACATTCAAATATAATATAGACGGAGTAGCCTTGCAGCGGGTAACAGAGGTAAAAGACCTTGGAGTTCACTTTACTTCGAAACTCAATTTTAGGGAACACATTCTTAAGATTTGCAAGAAGGCGTAACGAAATTTAGGATTTGTGTTGCGGCAGTCGCGGGAATTTACAAATCTCGGTGCGATCCGTGCCTTGCATGAAGCACTAATGAAAAGTCACCTAGAGTGTAATGGCTTTGTACAAATTGGTAGAGGAACGGCTACAAAATAAGTTCATTCGGTTTCTTTATTTAAAATTATATGGAGTGTATGTATCCGTTCTACCCATTAATGTACCCAACATTATTTGTGCTGGGCATGGTGGGTTATAACTGGAGGTTAGGAGAGAGTTAAGTTTGGCAACGTTAATATGTTTAAATTGCTGCGTGTAAAAATATATGAGGCAATGTTGCGAATGGCTATGCTGTACGTGTGGCGCCGGAAGCGGTCCTCGCTGTACGCGGTACCGCGCGTACGCACCAACCTTCTAAAGCAGGCCCCATGACCCGAGTGCTGCACACTCTAAATAGACAGCTCAGGATGTAGATTTATTCTGTTGTTCCTTGGGTGAATTCACAAAAGTGACATTGTATGTATTATGTTATAATAGTAGATAAGTTGTGGTCTGTCCTTATTAAATTAGATAGTAGATTAGTGCCTACTAGTGGTAAAAACAGAAGCAGAGATAAATAAACAAATAAAATATCTACGCGAACACTACACATTTAAATATAACTAATTTTACGGATTTTATCGCGTATATTAACTTATTTTACATTCCCGACGTTTCAAGCACTTTACAACACCCATGGTCACGGGGGGGACTGAGGTGTATGACGTCCCAATGTCATAGTTAACCACGGCTACCTCCAGATTAAAAATTATTAATTTTTGTTCCAATCTACGCAGTATGAACTTACAGTATCATGAAGTCTTGCAGTTGTATGTTTGGGTTGGGATTTAATTTTATTAATTATGGGATCTCAAGCAGATGGTAGCACCCAGCCATCTTCTCTATTGAAATTAGGATGTTTCTTGATTTCAATAGCCTCGCGAATCATCCTTGGAAGGAATCGGTGTTCTTTAGCTAGGATTTGTGGTCTATCAAATCTAATGTAGTGACGGGGACGATCCTGTACGTGTTCACAGACTGCAGACTTCCCGGAGCGTCTATTCTTCACATCAGCTATGTGTTCTTTAACACGGGTTTTTATAGATCTTTTAGTTTGTCCTCTATAAGAGAGACCACATTCACAATCAAGCTTGTACACTCCTGCATCTTGCAGAGGAATATTACACTTGACTGATGGTAAAAACTGACTAATCTTCTTCGGCGGCTTGAAATATGTATTAATGGAAGCACGCTTCAAGATGTAGCCAATCTTGTCAGTGACACCTCTGACATATGGCAGTACAGCAGGCACTCGCTCGACTGTGGCCGGCTTCACTCGTTCACTGTGACGTAGGCGCGGGACCCGAAGCTTATTGTCGTGCAAAACTTGCTTGACGTGTTGGAGCTCGGCGGCCAGGTGTTTACTGTCACAGAGCCCTCGTGCTCTCTGAAACAAAGATTTATCCACGGTAGCTAACTGTGAAGGATGGTGGTGAGAATCACCGTTTAAATATCTATCTGTATGGGTCTTTTTTCTATACACAGTGTGGCTCAAGGTGTTATCAGCATTCCGAATTACTAACACATCTAGAAAAGCTAAAGAATTGTTTGCCTCTAACTCCATTGTGAACTGAATTTTAGAATTTAAGGAGTTAAGATGGTCTAGAAATGCAGTTACTTTATCTAAAGGGAGAATTGTGAAAGTGTCGTCTACGTACCGCTTGTAGAATCTTGGGTTTACGGGAGAAGTACGCAGGGCTTTTTCCTCAAAGTCCTCCATGAATATATCGGCAACAATGGGAGATACAGGTGAGCCCATCGCCACTCCATCTACTTGCTTGTAGAACTCCTCCTTCCACAATAGGTAGCCAGATGTAAGGCAGTGTCTAAGTAATACTGCATATTCTACGGGCATGTTGTTTTGCTCTAGCCTTCTAGTAACAATCGAGATGCAGTCTTCAACAGGTAAACATGTGAACAGAGACTGCACATCAAAACTGACCATAGTTTCATTGTCTGCCAGATGTAGGTCTTTAATCTCGCTGACAAAATGGTAGGAATCCTTTGTGTGTGCTCTTGTATGTCCCCTGAGCGGTGAGAGTATATTCGCTAAGTGTTGAGCCAATTTGTAAGTTGGTGAATCGATTTGGCTCACTATAGCATTTCAAGCATTGGCACATTATTGAATCCGACAAAAGTTAAGAGCAAGTACTTATAAAAAGGTTAAAAATAACTCAACAAATAACACACTCAAAACAACTAGTGATCTCATAAAGAAACACTCCGAAAGATTAAATCTAGAAGTAAAATCGATAATACCTACGTGTGCCAAACCACCGAAATCGTATGGGTTACCAAAAATACACAAGCCCAATGCTCCACTACGTCCTATAGTGAGCCAAATCGATTCACACAACACAAACTAAAAGATCTATAAAAACCCGTGTTAAAGAACACATAGCTGATGTGAAGAATAGACGCTCCGGGAAGTCTGCAGTCTGTGAACACGTACAGGATCGCCCCCGTCACTACATTAGATTTGATAGACCACAAATCCTCGCTAAAGAACACCGATTCCTTCCAAGGATGATTCGCGAGGCTATTGAAATCAAGAAACATCCTAATTTCAATAGAGAAGATGGCTGGGTGCTACCATCTGCTTGGGATCCCATAATTAATAAAATTCAATTCCAACCCAAACATACAACTGCAAGACTTCATGATACTGTAAGTTCATACTGCGTAGATCGGAACAAAAATTAATAATTTTTAATCTGGAGGTAGCCGTGGTTAACTATGGCATTGGGACGTCATACACCTCAGTCCCCCCCGTGACCATGGGTGTTGTAAAGTGCTTGAAACGTCGGGAATGTAAAATAAGTTAATATACGCGATAAAATCCGTAAAATTAGTTTTATTTAAATAAAATATCCGTGTATAATGTATCCGTGTATAAGATGCTAAAAAACTATTATTTTAATTTATAATTATTATTTTGAAGAAGATCAAAGTACCAGTAATAAAGTATTTCACCTTTCAAATTGTGAAATTCCTCTAGAATAAAAATAAAAAAGGCCAAAAAAATCGTATACTTAAAGCAAAATATTTTTACGAATAAATGATAAACCTGCGATATATTATGTATATGAGCAAACCAAGTTAATTATAATCTAGTTATTACAAAAATTCCTTATAAAAATGCGTGAAAATTTAATAATTCAGCATTAATTTCACACAGAGATGAGCCCGATATTAAATACATGTAGGTAATTGTTAATTTGAGGTTGTTTAAATTATAACAATAATATAGTTAAAGAAATAAAAAAAGTCCTTAGCGTATCAATTTTCTCAATAATATAGCTAAAGAAATAAAAAAGTCCTTAGCGTATCAATTTTCTCAATAATATAGCTAAAGAAATAAAAAAGCCCTTAGCGTATCAATTTTCTCAATAATATAGCTAAAGAAATAAAAAAGTCCTTAGCGTATCAATTTTCTCAATAATATAGCTAAAGAAATAAAAAAGCCCTTAGGGTATCAATTTTCTCAATAATATAGCTAAAGAAATAAAAAAGTCCTTAGCGTATCAATTTTCTCAATAATATAGCTAAAGAAATAAAAAAGTCCTTAGCGTATCAATTTTCTCAATAATATAGCTAAAGAAATAAAAAAGCCCTTAGCGTATCAATTTTCTCAATAATATAGCTAAAGAAATAAAAAAGTCCTTAGCGTATCAATTTTCTCAATAATATAGCTAAAGAAATAAAAAAGCCCTTAGCGTATCAATTTTCTCAATAATATAGCTAAAGAAATAAAAAAGTCCTTAGCGTATCAATTTTCTCAATAATATAGCTAAAGAAATAAAAAAGCCCTTAGCGTATCAATTTTCTCAATAATATAGCTAAAGAAATAAAAAAGTTCTTAGCGTATCAATTTTCTCAATAATATAGCTAAAGAAATAAAAAAGTCCTTAGCGTATCAATTTTCTCAATAATATAGCTAAAGAAATAAAAAAGCCCTTAGCGTATCAATTTTCTATTGAGAAATATATTATTACTATATTACTTATTACTATATTATTATTACTATTAATATTACTATATTATTGTATAGCTAAAGAAATAAAAAAGCCCTTAGCGTATCAATTTTCTCAATAATATAGCTAAAGAAATAAAAAAGTCCTTAGCGTATCAATTTTCTAACTTGCTAATTTCATCACAGTAAACGGCTACTTTCTCGTTTGAAATGAAAATTGGTGGGAAAAAAGACTACTCGAATCGGCGAATAGTCTTTTTCCATTTGTGTTACTTAGTTGCACCTACATATCGAAGCAAGTAACACAAATAAAAAAAAACAGGTGTGACGGTTAAACTTCGTGACAAAAATAAGCAGTGAAAGTGTCGCCTTCAATCAGGTCCGCCCGTCCGTCACAAGCGAGCAAGACGACTTTTTGCATGAAAATATTTTAATGCCTCCATTACGTGGTATTGTGAGCACAGTAAATATTTCATATTTATACTGTGTTGTGAGCGCTAATTGCTGGGTACGGTGACTTGTATGTGACGACGGACGGACGGATTAAGATCAACAACGCCTTGACGGCTGCGACCCTACTGTTCTATAGAAACTGACGATTTTGCATGGTTAACTGTTTTAACTTCCTTGATTTTTGTCGCAATCTTGTGTAAATAGTACAACAATACTAATGTAATTTGAGCTTACGCTGTAATTTTGTAATTTTGGGAGACTTAAAATTTAAAATATTTGTCATAAAATGTTATTATAATCTAAAGCCGTGGTAGCTCAGAGGTAAGGGGCCCTTCGTAAATTTCGTAGTACGCAAATAACCTTGCCAATAACAATAAAATTGTTAGGTATAGCAATTTGAAGTGCTCGCGATGAAGTAAAACATCGTAAGGAAACCTGCATTTTTTATTAATATAAGCACTGGCTTATATTAGTAAAAAATACTGTACTGGCTACTGTACGGTACTGGCTACAATTCCACCTGATGGTAAGCGGTGATGAAGCCCTAGATAGTAAATGGCTCTGTCTTAGTATAACAAAAGCCTATTTACTCCTGTTCAGTCACCCAGTCCCGACATCCAGATTATAAGCGAATGTAAACGCAGACGCCGGCAAAATATTACCACACCCTTCTCACATAAAAAGTCAACGCAAACCGTTTGGTTTAAATGCGTTGAAGTTGTCGATGGTGGAAAGAAGAAGTAGGAATTACGTCATGTAATTCCTGTGCACATTCCGTAATGTATGCTATAGAAAACCGAGAGGCTGGCTATAGTGCGCTTGTTCTTGAGGCTGACAAGACGGGTTTCAAGTTTGAACTATATCAGTGCTCACCTTTTAAATGACTAATCAGCATCCGAGAAAAAAAAACACACACACACACACGCACACACGCGCGCGCGCACGTGTGTGCGTGTGTGTGCGTGCGTGTGTGCGTGCTTGCGTGCGTGCGTGCGTGCGTGCGTGCGTTCGTGCGTGCGTGCGTGCGTGCGTGCGTGCATGTGTGCTTGCGTAAGTGCGTGCGTGCGTGCGTGCGTGCTTGCGTGCGTACGTGCGTGCGTGCGTGCGTGTGTGCGTGCGCGCGCGCGCGTGTGTGTGTGTGTGTGTGTGTGTGTGCTCTCCAATGAGGTGTGGAGGATGTAAATATCTAATCTTATCTATTGATATCTTATGCATTAAAATATTGTACCTCTACGTGTAATAGTTCTTTTTTGGTAAAATAAACTTTAAAAAATCGAATTAAGTTGGAGCATATTGATAAAGAATTGATGAAAATAAATTAAATTAATTGTTACAGTCGGGTTTTAATTTGCGGTCTACTTTTAATGAACGTTTCTGTCTACTGACTTTTGGAGGTTTTCATTTTCGGGAGTCAAAACTTCTTCAACACATATTTTTAGTCACACATTTTGAGTCTAGTTGTATTGTGGCTGTTTCTCTACACGTGATATTGCATTTTAATGTATTCTTTTGGTTCAGGGATATGTCAGTACGAGGTGGTCTCTGATTACTCCACAGCCTTTACTGAACAGCAGTAACTGAAGCAAGCCTCATTGAAATTGAAAGTGTAGATACCGCTTCTGGTACATTTTTGATCACGATGCAAATTACGTGCGTTGTATTAGCAAAACGAATTTACCAAATCCTTTTATGTACTCATTGATTCACCTTATTTGGCGATTTTAATGTAATACAACAACCATTGCGTACTTTCTTTTTCGTTATTTACATTGGTAATAACGACGTGACGCGAGTAATAAAGTGATCAAAACTTCACCGGTGCATTAAAAATTATAATCGAGTTCGCAACTTTTTGATACAAAACAGTCCTTTCACATGTTCTTGCAATCCGATCACCTTCTTTTTTATGCAAAATCGAAAAAAAAAATTGCATTACTAGATCGTAGGCTGGTCTCTACCTCTTTTTTGTCGATTTTCAACGCATTTAAAACAAACGATTTCTTCAATACACATGCGGAGGGCTCATATAATTTATAGTTTTCAAATACATTTTATCGTTACCATTAACACCTATTAAATTCCACTGCTGAACAAAGGCTTCCCTATAGATTGCCTAATATGGGGGATGGGGGATATTTGCCATAATTGGCACGCTTGACAAGCGGGTTAGCATCCGCAGTTTCTTATTTTTAGACGTTATTAGGAAGACCTTGCTGCCTGATCTCCTGGTTTGGTTCTCTCTATACCCGTGTAATGGCGGTGTAAGAATATCCACTACCCCATATCATCCCGTGGGTATTGTTAATATATTTTAATTTTTATTAATAAATTTTCGTTTATTGTGTAATAAATTAAAGAATTTCGCGTTATGCGACTATCAAACTCATTTCGTAACGGAGTATGTTATTGAATTCGACAAATAAGAATGAAACAAGTATCACGAGTATCGATGGACAGTTTGGAGCAATACAAATATTAGCAACTCATGTTGTTCAATTGCGCCACTTCGCGATGTAACTCATAGGTTGACATCAATTTGACAACAAATCGGTTACGAGTTGTATAAAAAGTGGGACATTGCATCACACAACAACCAATATTTGAATGACCCGTAGTAGATTTTCTTGTACATATTTTAGAGTACAGTAAGCAACATAAACTTTTCCCGCCGACGAGGAAGCGATTAGCTGTCGACTATTTTCTCGCTCAAGAAACGAACAATAGATATAGATTCCGTGTCAATAAAAGAGATATATATGTATATTAATAGTTGATCACTGACTGGTCACAGTGCTGGCGAGAACTATCTCTCCAGTAGTTTGTCGTAGCGACAAGAATTTTCAAAGATAAAACTCGCTCAGCGATTATCGCTTGGCGGTCAGAACTCACGCCAAGAGACCACCCAGCGGTCATTTTACATTGCAATATATTTTATTATTAAACATTTGCTGCTTAGCTCCAACATGTATCAATTATTGAAGACGTTTGGTTCACGACTGATAACTGCAAGTTCTAATATTAAGGATACATGACTACAGGTGCAGTCCCTGAGTCCAAATCGAAGCTAGTGCGTGTATGTACAACATAATTCGAACTTACCTCTGATACTCGCTTTATAATAACATTAGTAACGACAGGACGTTACATTTAAGGAATATATATATATATATATATATATATATATATATATATATATATATATATATATATATAAGAGCATAAACAATCATCAGAACAATATAAACTATCATCAATCAAAACAAACGATCAATAATGCATAAATAATTAAAAAAAATAATGAACCTGTTTTCATTCATATACTATATAATAGCATATCTGTTTTCATGAATCAATCACATGCATCAACGCTTGTAGTAAACCTTTCTGGCCTATTGAGTGTATGAAGATGAAGTGCAGAGCCGCGGCACTAACTTTGCTGCCGAGATTAGTGCCTTGCTTGTTCATTAGTCAGCGGTTGCGGTTGGTACAAACACCGTACGATTTTGAAGTACTCAATGTATTTATTTAAAAAAAAATCTACGCATACTAGCCCCACGACAATGTTCAGCACTAAAAATGCATGCCACACAAAACTGTATTACTACACTATGCCCACCAACGCGGTTGTCAAATTCTAAGTAAAATTAGAGTTTAAAAAACATTAACTTACTAATGAGCTGTGATGATTGTTGTCAAGGTCATAGTCATGCACTTGTTGAGTTGAGATTGTCATCGGTTCTTAATATTTATGCAAAATTTCAGATGATCAGTCTATCATTGGGTGAAAACTGAATTATAAAATTCGATTTACATACATAATATTTGTGCACATATGGATACATACAGGTCAAGCTAATAAAGCGTATAGTATGGCACCTTTGCCTTCGTCGATCATAAATATCTACGTCTTCATGTTAAAAATTAACTTAAATATTAACTTTGTTACTAATTAGCTTTCCAATATTCTTACATTATTAATTAAAGTTTTTTTTTTAATTCTGCCATAATTGCAGTTTAAAGCAGATAATTTGCGCGTTAAGCACTAACCGATATTATTTATTAGCGAATTGCACACATTTCGCATTTCAGTTGACAGTGCGAATTATTTTTTTCAAATGTACATAAAAGTAATAGCAAATCTATCTATGTATCATCGATTCCATTTTATTACAATGAGGGCATCTGCGACTTTTACAGCCACCAAGAAGGCGGCATTTTGGAATTTGGTGAAATATTTCGCAGATTTTATAACGGAGAAGTTTATTTATTTGCTAGGAAAATGTAAGGGTTAATGTTTCTTTCTATAATATTATTTCTATATATTTTATATAAATAAGATTAGATTGCCGGTAGGTTTTCACGACACTGTTCTTTGAACGATGTCATCCGAAGGGCTCTTGTCTCTATAAATGTTTTCTCGGTTTTAGAGCCTTGTGGAATATTTAGAGACGATGGCAGGAGACCCGACGGTATGACATTGGTCCCTTCGGAGAGAAGTAAAGCCCTGGTGTGGGATGCTAGTTGCGTAGACACTCTGGCGGCTTCTCATCTCAGGGTTACTTCGTTTAGAGCCGGGCCGGCATCAGAGGCAGCTGAACTGAGTAAGTGGCGCAAATATGAGTCTCTGAGAGATGACTTCATATTTGTGTTTTGCTGTAGAGACTATCGGTCCGTGGGGTCCACGTGCGGTGAAGTTCCTAAAGGAACTCCATTCGCGACTGGTCGTTGCTGCTGGTGATAAGAGGGCTGGTTCTTTTCTCGCTCAAAGGCTAAGTATAGCGATCCAGCGGGGAAACGCAGCCAGCGTTCTTGGCACGATACCGCGGAGAGCAGGACTATATGATAATTAAGTTTCTAGTTATCGTTTTTTTTATTAATATTGTATTTAATATTGTATATAATAAAATATTGTATATTATTATTAATTTAATATTAGAAATTAATAAACCACACTATCGATATTTTTAAAAGTAGAAGCATTTTACAAAGTTAAAAATATGTAAAAAACTAAATAGCTAATAACTAAAGCATTGTTTTTGTATCAGTATACTCTAGAAACCGATAAACCTTTACTTAAAACTAAATCTTCAGCCCCAATTAGCAACATCTGGTGAGGGGAAAATTATTAACTCTCATCATTCTTGAAAAGTGTCATTATCATAGTGACTATGAGAAATATCAGACAGATGTAATAATTAGTCGCATCCATCTTCTTCGTCACCATAGATTTAGAAAGTTATTGAATTTCATGCACTAAACTATGTTTTTACATCTTTTTACCGCTTTCTTAACAATCATTTTTGATAGTCCTTGTAAGTAAAATGTACGTACATCACTAACTAACGCACACAATGACAAATCAAAATTAGTCACGAGTTTTCGGGCTGTCAGGTCGTCTATAGTGCACGAAATTCAATAACTTCAAAAATTAACTGAATTTTTACCATGATAGTACTAAAATAATTAAAAAATATTCATATAACATATTCCTGGGAATAACCTGAACCTACTGGCCTTTTGTTGGATTTTAATTCAAATGTAAAAACCCCGGTGACTCCACAGATAAACTTAAAAAAAATAACCCCAAGAATCAGATCCGAAAGTTGTATTTTCGAGTTATGATATTTTGAGAAATATATTTACTGCCATGGACAGTATCCCCGGAATTTCTTTTTTAACATATTGTTAATATAAATAGGTAGATACTTAAGTAAGTATATACCTATTTATATTTTATATATTTGGTAAAATGTTTTGATGGAGAAATAAAAAACGGTGACATGGAGCACATAATGGCTGCTTTATTTTTCATATAAGTATTACTTTTGATAATTACAAACATTTAATAATTAAATACAATAAAGAAGTTTATTTTAACATTCGACTTGAGTATGAATGTCAAATTAATAATTTAAGTAAGGAAACTTGTAGGAATCAGTTAAATAAGATTGCTCTGTTTAAAGTTCAATATGTTTATGAGGTTTCATTATGCTTCATGTTTATATTCTTTCATCTGTACCTGAAAAGTATAAAGTAATAATAAACGTATTATCATTTTAGCCGTATGAATTTTAAAAAGCATACGAGGGCGACACTGAAAGTTTTTAGAACTGACCACTTGTAAACGATATAATAAAAAAATAAATTAAAATTTTGAAAATGGAACTCTTTGCCAATATTATTGTGTATGTATTTTATTAATTTGCCATTTGTTTACGATTTGGCTGCAAATTGAAAATTGTCTGTATCACGTCAGCATGAATTTAACGCGAGAAACTATTCATACAATGATTTTTTATAATTTTCGATGTCATTTAAGTCAACAAGAAAATTATGATAGACTTGGATTCACCTTAAACGATGAGGCCCCATCTCGTGCCACTGTTTACAACTGGTTTAATGAGTTTAAATATGGTCGCACTAATCTCACCGATCATCTTCGTGAAGGACGGCCTTCTACGGCCACAACTGAAGATAACATCAGTGTTGTACGGCGTATGATAAATACTGACAAAAGAGGGACTTATCAGCAGATTCGGACAAACTTAGGCATCGGTATGAGTTAAGTGCACAAAATCCTCCATGAACATTTAGCGGTCAAGAAGCATTGTGCCCGGTGGATACCTCATAATTTGACAGAGGCCCAAAAACTCCATCGTGTTGATTAGTGTCGTGAAATGATTCAAAGATTTAATGGAGGTGACTCAAATGCTGTGTTCGACATATTTACGGGTGACTAAAGCTGGATTTATGGTTATGATCCTGAAACTAAGAGACAGTCTGTTGTCTGGGAGTTTCCTTCCGAGGAGTTGCCAACTAAAGTGAAGAGAGGTGGAAGCGTGGGAAAAAAGATGGTGGCCTCGTTCTTCGGAAGGACAGGTAATTATGCAACAATTGTTTTAGAGGATCGAAAAACAGTTACTGCAGAGTGGTACACTAACAATTGTTTGCCACTTGTCTTGGAAAAAGTTCGGGAGAAACAACCTCGCAATAGGATCCTCCTTCACCATGACTACGCCTCGTCGCACACCGCCAAGCAAACAATCGACTACTTGGCGACGTCAGACTTGGAACTACTGGGTCACCCGCCCTATAGCCCCGACTTCGCTCGTTGCGATTTTTATTTATTTCCGAAAATAAAAGAATAGCTTCGAGGAAAACGTTTTATGGCCACCGAGGAAGCAGTGGCTGCGTTTCAAATAGCATTTTAAAAAAAAAAACGTTACCCCACACTAGGATTTTCTCCTGTAACGTGGAGGCAGTTTATAAACACAAATTGCAGAAGGACAAACATCCAGACCCGGAACAATTATTTGTAGGCTATACAAATACTTGTTCCGTGCGGGATTCGAACCCGCGGCCCCCAGCGCAGTAACTCATTGCTAAGCCACTACGCTACGGAGCCGTGAAAACAAAATGTATAAACATAACACTATTATAATAATCTATAAAATTACAAAATATCTAGAAGCTAATTTCTTGCGACTTGTGCCGACCTGTCATTCAAAATCGGTTACAGTTCTGAGATTTGGTACTCTATTCTATCTGGCATTTTTACCATAAGGAATTTTCTTCTCCCTTGTACATTATGTCGGTACGCCAGTATATTCTAAGTCACGTCAGTACGTCACCCACTTCACTTCACTAGTTTAATAAACATAAGCGATATTTATTATATTTGACAAGTAAATTATATAGTTTCTTTAACGCGTGCGTGCACCAAACACAAAACGCATTAAATTGCACGAGACGCAATAATTAATCATCTTTTTCACTTGTTTACGTTTTGAACGACAATTATTTTTTCTAGCTTTCCTTTTTTTACAAAATTGTGTACGTATTTTCTATGTAAATATAAATAAAATCATAATAATGAAATTAAAACTGAAAAGAGTTTGCGGTGTTAATTGTTTAAGTTTAATTTAGTTTAGTTTAAGGTTGATATTAATTTATCCTTTTTAACTCAGCGCATTCAAAAGAGCTCTGTTTAAAATTTCATAGGAATCACTAAAACCGAGTTTAATCCTCGGCGTTACTAATAATTTTGTTAATTGCAATTTTACGTCCTGATTTATCGCTTGCACGATGGAAAAGTAAAACATCGTGAGGAAAATCCATGTCTAGGTAATAAAAAATTTCGAGCACAGTTGAGTGCATCAACACGCGTTATGGCAGCGCGGTGAAGTCCAAACGTACGAATATTAATAAGTTTTTTAAATTGGAATGTGTCAACTATTATTAATATTTCGCTGTAGCATCCAGCATGTGGTGGTTTATTTCAACATCCTTTAGTATAATGACA
The DNA here is from genome assembly GCA_033319125.1 of Parnassius glacialis. Lineage (NCBI taxonomy): Eukaryota > Metazoa > Arthropoda > Insecta > Lepidoptera > Papilionidae > Parnassius > Parnassius glacialis. The sequence continues at coordinate 32,276,287 of JAVANC010000013.1, read as the reverse complement.
TAGGCTTTCCCAAGATAGTGCAATTTGGACCACTATTACTTTTAGCATTTGATAATGTACGTTGCGGTGGGGTCGAATTAAGCTTAATTAAGCTACCACAGTTCAAAAACGGTTAGTCAAAACGGTGGTGTAACCAAATCCTCCATTTTATCATTCCTCTCCTTATGACAGTAATAGGAAACTACGAGGAAAACCGGAAGGACCTTATATATGACGGAATGATAGACGGTAGATGGTAGTATACTATCTTCTATATGCCAGAATTAAAATATCTAAACCGACGGCATGAAGCAGCGGCAAAATGCAACACAATCGCTCATCAGTCTGTCAAGCGTGATGAGGGTGCAACAAATCCTTTCGACATCAGAAGAGGCCTTCACACAGACAGACCAATGGCCAGCTATAGGCTGGTAAGGAAAATTTTAAAAATATTTTTATAGAATATAATCAACCCCTTAGAGGGTGAATGAAGGCGTAACAATTTATTTGAAACTTAATATTTTACGGGGCGATTGACTCGAAACTTACTGAAAGTGATACCATCCACACTATCGGGATGCTTGGCGGTCCACCACTGTACGTTTCACTAGGAGTTTTCTTCCGCGTACGAACTCTCTGTGGAATAGCTTACCACCGGCGATTTTTCCGACCTGTAACGACTTAGGGACCTTCAAGAAAAGAGCTTACTCCTTTTTAAAAGGCCGGCAACGCACCTGCAATTACCTTGGTGTTGCAGTTGTTCATGGGCGGCGGTAGTCACTTACCATCAGGTGAGCCGTATGCTCGTTTGCCCCCTCTCCTATAAAAAAAAGAAAGTAAATATATGCTTTTAGTAAGTCTTAGCGGTAAAAGTTAGCAAAATACGTATTTTGCGATTTTTCAAAACAAACCCTTACGGGGTGCCATGTTCAAATTTGTATGGAGAAAAAATAATTTATTATTTATTTCATTTAAAAGTAACACTCAATACGCAAATACTCTTGAATTAAAATAATTTTCAAAAATTTACCCTTAAGGTTTTAAAATGTGGGAATCAATATTGTTAGCTAGATAAATTTAAGAAGCAAATTTTGGATTGTGTTATGGCAAAATTAGTCGATTTTTCTCTTATATTCAATCCCACAGAACACTATCAGTCCTGACCTACGTGTACACTGTACACGCGTGTTTTTTTTTTGCTTCTTTTCACCTTTTAAAATTGTAAGGGTAAAATTTTAGTTAGTAACTTGTTTGTTTTTTTTATTTATCTTTGTACTCATATTTTTTTTAGTCTTTACCTACTTGCTTTACTAATGAGAATGTATGAATATGCCTGACTGCCACGCATTCCTAGCTCGGTGGATACAGCTCCGAGGAAAGAATGCTAGATTTTTTTTCTATTTGTTTAAAGTTTCACTACCTTTACCCTCGAAGGTGTATTCTCCCAGGTTTTTATTGGTTTGTCATTACTGAAAATAATCGTTGTGTGTCGCCACAACTCATGTTGGGTAATACAAAGCCTAATTTATTAAGTATCGTTTCTTGTCATAAATGAGTATATTATTGTACGTCAATTTGGGTTACAACCGATTGCTGAACATAGGCAATCCTTATAGAATGCCTCTTAGGGGGATATTTGCCATAGTTGCCGCGCTTGGCAGGCGGGTTGGCAACCGCAATTTTTTAGTTTTAATTGCTATTATAAAGACGCTGCTGCCTTGTTCTCTTTGTCGCCTCTTACGACACCCACGGGATGATATGGGGTAGTGGATATTCTTATTTCTTACACCGCCACTACACGGCCAGTACGTACGTCAATTTGTCTGTGCCAAAATAAAGTGTTTCTTTCTTTCTTTCTTCTTTCTATCTCTTTAATTTTTGATGCTTATTTACATTGTGAAACACAAGAGTAAAGGTTACCCAATTTCTAGGTTCGTGGATCGTTTGTGTGTTCGTCCGTGGATTCGTTTTGGGCCCGTCTGTTGGTCTAGGATCATTTCACGACATTTAAAAGCACTAATAAATCATCATCACTTTGTATAACAAAGGAACTATGAACCACATGAACGAAGCAAATTCGCGGGCACAGATAGTATATATACAAAATATTTTTCAATTGCGGTTAGCTAATTATGTTATTACATCAAAAAAAAAATGTTTTGCATCGTACAATATTATAATATGATGACTGCATTGAGTTACAATTTTTCAGCATTATTATATGCTGTCATCAAGAACATTATATAAAAATAATGATACACTTATTATATTTGCATTGGAACTCGACCGTGTCTAATTAAACGTCTCTTAAAACTGCAGCTGTTACCAATCCACAAACTAGAATAAAAAGAAACGCTGTAGAGTTAATAAATATACATAACATTGTGTTAATTAGTATTCTATTTAAAAAAAAAGATTTGGTTACTATTTGGGATTTGTTTTAATTATAAGCTGTGCTTCCCTTACCCCAATACGTGACGTAAGAGAGTAGTGTTAGTAACAGAATTCAATACCCCACATCAGCCCCGTAGGTCGACAATCACGACAGAGAGAAATCAGACAGAGATGGGCAGCACTTTATTGATATTCGTGATAACTGCTCAATTTAATATAGAACTACGGTTGCCAAACCACCTACCAAGCGTGGCAACTATAGCAAACACCACCCCTATGAGGCAATCTATGCATTCAACGTTCAGTAGTGGACTTTAATAAGCTGTTATGCAAAAATGAGCTATTAGGTCAGATCACATGCCTTCCAACAGATGGCGGTATTATAACATTGGCATTTAATCCAGAGTAATTCGTCCGTAACTCCAGAGTAAATACGTAAATCGTCGCGTCGGCCAATGCGGCGACGCGACGGGATGTTGCGTCAAAGTTGCCAGACATTTACTACAGTGGTTTCCAATCCGTTAGCCAGTACAGATGAGAAAAAAAATTAAAATCGAAACAAATCGTTTAACATTGTCTGTACACTACAAACTTTATCTGTATGGTTATGTAATGCTGACGCATGTATATATAAACTTAAAAACCAATTATTTGTTTTGGCTTATAAAATCATAAGTATCGATGAAATTGGATACTTATTGATACATTGAACAAGAATACTTAATGGTCTTTAGGGTACTTTAGAAAATTGGAAGTGGGAGTTTCGCACCACATATGTACTTATCTCAATATGAGGAGACAGAAATAGTAATTTTGGAATATGAAATAGTAAATAGGATTTTCATTAATTTTTTACATTCTAAAATTGCCCTAACCATATTCAGAACCTGAATGAGTAAATAATACAGATTATTAATTGTAAAATTCGATTAGCTTGCAATTTACTCATAACAAAAAGCAGCTGTAACGATTTTGATAAAAACGTAATCAGTTTCTAATTACTATTAAGATAATAGTGCTGAATAAGACTAATTTAACGGATTTTATAGCGTCGAACTTGACTCGTATTTTTTAGTTATTTTTAATTCCCCACGCATCAGGTGCTTTATCACACGATGATATCCGTAAAATAGCTTTATTCAATGTGTAGTATTCGTGTAAATAAATATAAGAAATCACGATACATGTATTTTACATACATGTATTTTTACATGTACTTTGGCCCTCTGGCGCAGAAGGGCCAGTGTATCGTCGGCGATACGCGGGAAAGAAGAAAGTTCCGGAACTAAAGATATTGCAATGTATTGTATTGAATATATACATATGTATATTTGTGCATCGAAAGTCATCATAAAAGGTATGCGAGCGATACAGACATCCTCCTAATAGGGGCTACACACGATCACTTTTAACTGTCAGTTTTGACTGATCAGTTTTAACTGACAGTGAAAACTGAGCGTGTGTACGATGAAAACTGTCAGTTTTTTTATTATCAGTTAAAACTGATGATATATTGTTGATACATATTTTTTAACTGAAATGACGGAACTGATCAGTTAAAACTGTGCGTGTGTAGGCGGTGTTTCTTCAATCGTGCTGCAATCATGAAAAAGAAACTGGTCTGTACATGTTTGTCCTCTTCGCATACGCAGAAAAATGATGCAAAGACTGTGGTTGGCCGAGTTTATAGAAGGAAGCGTCAGTAGCCTAATGGCAGGGCGCGGACCGTGAACTCCAAAGGTCGTGGGTTCGAATCCGCCATTCAACTAATGTCGTGAACCACTTCTAACACAAGCATTTTAAGCTTACCAGAAGTGGTTAAAAGGAATATTAGTAATGTATAATAACATTACTAGTATTTAAAAAAAATAAATAGAAGTGAACCTTGCTAATAGCAGAATAAAAGTAAGGAGTACTATGAACGAGAAAGTGGAGACACTAGAGAGAGTAGATTGAGGTATAATTCTTCACTCATTCTGAGATAGTTGTGCCAATCCTTTGAAACAATTTTTAGTTCGGTTAATAAATGAACATGGGAATAAATTTTCCTTTTTTTTAACCACTCTTTGCGTATATTTTTTTATTTCTATTTTTTAAAATTATTAATAAACCAAGCACGGCTAAAGCGTCGTCGTCGGCTGATGACATCTTGAGATGGTAATATTGTTTGTGGTCAAAGAGAACAGTTAAAACTGAACGTGTGTGGGTGCAAAGGACGTCAGTTTTCACTATCAGTTAAAACTGACAGTTAAAAGTGATCGTGTGTAGCCCCTATAAAGAACCATAGCATTCGTATGACTCTAGGAGGCTTGAAACTTGAAGATGGATGTCAAAATTTGGACTTGGTAATTTATTACAGCGACTTCCTACTGAGACTTAACAAGAGCGTACGCGTTTTGTTGCGTTATGCTTACACAGGCAATAAAATTTATATATTTATTTTCAGACGATATAGATGTAAGTGAGGAGCGATGCGCAGTGACATGGCGTATCGCGGGCTCTCGCAGCACGTGGAGCTAGACCGCGCGGCGGACCCGCGCGACCGCTTTACGCTGCAAGAACTGATAGGCGAGGGCACCTACGGTGAGGTCTACTGCGCCAAGGATAAGAAGACAGGGCGCCGGGTTGCTATAAAGGTAAATGTTTTTAATCATAGCATTTACGAATTCTCCCTGCATCTATGTATTATATTTGCATATTTCAAACTAACGTCAGAACTATTGTCTCTGGTGAAAATAATGTGATACTGCCAGCGGCCTATTCTACTATTAATCGTGGCGATTAAATGAAAAGTCCTCTTTAATTAGCAGTACACTTACTATTGGCTTTTTATAGAAGAAAAGGTGACAAATAAGGACGCAGTTCACCTGCTGGTAAGTGTATGCGGTGGCTCACAGACGTGCAGATGCGCTCTTACACCGAGGATCAAGATGGAATTCCTCGCTGCTCGTTAAAAAGGACTCTGGTTCTCTTCACTAATAATACGAAATACGATAATTATCATGCAGTTTTATGTTTATATTCTATGCGAGCCATATAGCCGGCTCATTGCCCCCTCAGCTTATTAATTTATTGGGCTATATCGGTTACTTTGGTTCTACTGCAGATATCCTCATTTCTAAGTTTATCACGCAGAGAAACCCCGAGTTTGCTGAGCTAATTTGAGCTTCTTCATACGGCCATATAGCTCGAAGAACCAACAACCGATGGGGAAGAAAGGTTCTCGAGTGGCATCCTCGTACCGGTAGGCGAAGTTTCCGGCGCCATCCACTAGATGTGGTAACGACCTGGTAAGATATGCAGGAAGTCGATTTATGCAGGTGGCTCAGTACCGTACTTTGTGGCATTCTTTGAGGGAGGCTTATCAGGCATATATATAGGCAGTGGACTTGTGAAGGGCTGTAATGATGATGATGTTGATGATGATTATTCTATGCGAACGAGCCGACCAATTTCTGCTAACCCACAATACGCTACGGCCTGGCTCTACTACATAAGGCTGATGATGGCTACAACTTATATTACATGTTTATGTAAAAACTATTACATAAAATGAGTATATACATCATGATGTATTAATGTTGTTTATTTTTATAAGACTGAAGTGAAAAACGAACTTACAGTTTTTTTAATATAATAAGGATGACAAACGAGCACACAGTCCACCTGATGTAAGTAACTACTGCGGTTCACGAACAAGCGCAACGTTAAACAAAAAAGGCTACGGATGCAATGTCATTCACAAAAACGATACGCTATTTGTTGTTTCAAATTCACCAACGCAATATTAGTCACGAGCAGTTGCTCTTTTGACAAATTTACGTTTACCAGACGAAAATTCGTCAAACTGATTAGATACCACTCCATGGGTTGACTGGTAGAGAATGCCTCAAGGCATTAAGTCCGCCCTTTGTATTCTTTTGTTTTAAGGAATGCAATAAAGAATAAATAAATAAATAAATAAAATAGTTTTTATAGTATAGTTATTATACTTTGCCAAATCTAAGTAATACTTTTGGATAGCTGTCACATTTATTGGACTAGGCATTCAAACTGAGAATTCGGTACCTACAATATTCCATTCTTACGAAAAATCTATATTGATTCCTGCCACCATAGAGTTGGTAATCATTTAGTTTTATCTAGACTAATATCAGAATAAATTTGAAACAGAGAACTCAAAACCCAAATTTTATCAGTTTCTTCATATTATTTATTGCTTTCTGCTAATTTCTAGAAGTAAAGTTACATAAATTAAAGACTACGCTAGATTAAAAGTTCATTTAATCACTTTCCCTACATCTAGTTAAGCTGTCGTCGTGATCATCGTTGTTTACATTCATTATTACTTGATTTTTTTTTATAGGATAAGGGTGACAAACGAGCACACAGTCAACCTGATGGTAAGTGGTTGTTGTGTAGACATCTACATATATCTTCGATTAAGAATCTAAATGCAGATGCGTTGTCAGCCTTGAGGACTAAGATAGAATGCCTCATTTCCAGTAAAAAGGGTCTCCGGTTCTCTACACTCATCAATCGAAACACAGCAGCGTTAAGCTGCTATTTAACGCTGGTATTCTGTGAGAGCGTGGTCCTTCCCCGATCGAGATGACCCATTCGTGCTACAACCATAATATAGCTGCAGCATGGCTCTACCACGTCTATTTTGAATGCTTTATAGTGATTTTCTGTAAAACATTCAAAATATCGTTTTCATAGTCGTCCATAACAATTTTCTTTTTTTTCTCCATCACTTTGGCTCATTCATCCCTTGCGTAATACTCAAGTTGTATTTTCTACAAAACCTCCTCCGGCGGATCCTACATGTCAACTCATGAGGCGTCCACATTATGTTTTAAATTTCTCGTAAGGATGTTATTTTTTGTATTCGTCTCTAAATAATTATTTTGCGTTTGTCAATTTTTTTGTTTGTCACTCTTAACAGACATTGTACCGGCATTTTCTTAACTAACTCGCAATTTCGCCGCAGTGGGATTCACATAATTATAAAAAATTTGGCTCGTTTATTTCATGACTCATACAATTTATGCAAATCTAAATTTAAAAATATAAACAAACAAATAATAAGTTAAAAAATGCAAAATATGTGTAATTTTTTTAGTATTTGAAATCAATAAATATATTGAATTTTAATCATCCAAACACTACGGTTAGGTACATAACGACTTATCATGTCAAGCAAAAAAGTTAATTCTGGTAATTTTTTTATATTTTTCTTTGTTTTGAAAGATTCGAATTTAAATTAGTGATAAAGACCTATACACATTGTTATGAAACTTAAGATAACTTAATAATTATTTGGATTTACGTAGATGATTATTTTAAATCCCATTGCGGAATGATTAATATGAAACGTTAAAATATATTTCTTAGATTTGGTGGTATAGCTATTATAGCTGCCTCCCTTTTAAGTTCATCTTTAAAGGGACGTAATTTAACATATTTATCTACATATTTATCGCCTTTTTCTTGTTTTCTTCATTGTATTCCTATAGTGATAAATGAGAACCGGTTGCCCTTTTTGCTGGTAACATAACGTTCAATCTGTGTGACTGTATGGTATTTTATCACCTTTTTTCTACCGACTTCAAAAAGGGGACGGTACACAATTCGACTGTATGTTTTATTATGTGTGTTATCTCATTGCTTTTCTGGGTGGACCGATTTCGATGATTCTTTTTTTATTTGAAAACTGTTTCTCATTTGGTCCCATATAAATTTGCTCAATCTCTGATCAATAGTTTTTTTAAGTTATTCTTAATAATTTATATTGAAGTAGGTTGTACAAAATATAAACATTAAAAAAATCAGTTTTAAATGATATCTAACACAATTTTTGTTATAACATATCTTTGTATAAATTACACGCAGATTATGCAATTTATGTCAAGGTTAGCTAACTCTGCTTACATAATTTTGCAACCTTCTAATCTATGACAATGCTGTTAGTCAACATATTATGGACTGCGGCTATATATGTAGATATCCAATACGACAATCAGTTTTAAAGTATGGTGATAACATTATTGATCATTTTACATTTCAGATCTTAGAGAACATAGCCGAGAACATAGAAGAAATAGAAGAAGAATTTCTCGTATTTAGAGATCTATCCTCTCATCCTAATATTCCAGAATTTTTCGGTTTATTTCTGAAACGAGGAATAAGCTCAGAAGATGACCAAATATGGTTTGTTATGGAAGTAAGTGCAATTTTAATGAATAAATAAGAAAGGATTTATAGTTTATAACCTTCATGTTTGACCTTTTTGCAGCTCTGCACCGGCGGTTCAGTCACTGATTTATGCGCAGGAATGCGCGCTCGGGGCAACAATATCACTGAACCTCAGCTTGCTTATGTTCTTAGAGGAACTGTGCGAGCTTTGACTCACCTTCACGCTCATCGATGTATGCATCGTGATGTTAAAGGTCATAACATACTTCTCACTGAAAATGCTGAGGTAAAATTAGTCGATTTTGGTGTATCATCCCATTTGGCTGCTACAGCCGCGAGAAGGAATACGTCAGTTGGTACGCCTTACTGGATGGCTCCAGAGGTGGGTTGAAAGCTTATCTTTATTTTTATATTATTATTTATGCATATTCTTTAATGTTGATACAAGTTTCTTATTTCAGGTGATAGCTTGTGAACAACAACTGGATCAGTCATATGATTGTAGATGTGATGTATGGTCGGTAGGCATTACAGCTATTGAATTAGCGGAAGGGGAGCCTCCGCTTTCAGGGTTACATCCAATGAGAGCACTTTTTCAAATTCCCCGAAACCCACCCCCAAGTTTAACCCATCCAGAAATGTTCTCACCACAGCTTACAGATTTCATATCTGAATGTCTCATTAAAGACATGATTCAAAGGCCATTTGCGAGAGAACTTTTAGAACATCCTTTATTACTTGCTGTAAATAATTTTGAGGATAAGGTAATTTTAACTTTATTTAGATCTTTAATTATTAATGCTGTTAATTTTTAATTGCCACGAATTTTTGTAGATACGAAAAGAATTACATGCAGAGATAAAGAGACAAAGAGCTGAAGGTAGAAGTTTTCGAGCACCAGAAGCCACTACTAAGCGAGGAAAATTAAAATCACATCGAAAAGCTAGACCAGAAAGTATGTACACAGATGATTTAGCGACTCTCGAAGTCCTGACTGAGGACGCTATAGTTGAACAAATTCAAAATAGATACAATCAAAATCAAATTTATACGTATATAGGAGATATTCTAGTGGCTGTAAATCCTTTTACAGATATAGGAATTTATGCACCTAAAGTAAGTTCTTATAAAAATTACAAGACTGGAAAATTTTATTAGTCTTCTTTTACACACTTATGATTTTAATTAAAAATTAATTTTCAGACTCAACAAATATACCAAAGTCGTTGTAGATCTGATAATCCTCCACATATATATGCAGTAGCTGATGCAGCTCATCAGGCTGTTATGCATCAGAAACATCATCAAGCTATTGTTATATCTGGTGAAAGTGGTGCGGGAAAAACGGAGTCCGCAAACCTATTACTTAAACAACTTGTATTTTTATCAAAGGTACAAAAAGGCCAAATTAATTAAAATTATAGTTTTTTTTTGTTCTAATTAGCTTATAGTCTTATATTTCTCAACAGTCACAACATGGCAACCTGGAGGAAAAGATTTTACAAGTAAATCCAATAATGGAAGCCTTTGGCAATGCGAGAACAGGAATAAACGCTAACAGTTCAAGATTTGGCAAATATTTAGATTTGTCTATGATGAGAGTTGGGCGAATATCAGGCGCTAGAATGTCTGTTTATTTACTAGAGCAATCACGAGTTGTTCATCAAGCTCTGTAAGTTTCCAAATGCTGTATTTAATTTAATTTTAACTGTGGTAGAGCCACGCGGCAGCTTTTGCTGTCGCACGGAAGGTCCGGCTCGAACCGGGGTGGTACCACGACCTCACAGAATACCAGCGTGAAGTAGAGCGAAACGTAGAGGTTTACCAGCAGGTGGCCCGAGGCCCTTTTTACTGGAAATGAGGCATCCCATCCAATCAGACAACGCATCTGCATTTTGATTCGCAAACGAGGATAGATGTAGATGTCTATGGGCCGCAGCAACCACTTACCATCAGGTGGACTGTGTGCTCAAAAAAAAATCGTTTAATTTTTTACTCGGTTTTTGGCTTCTTTGGAATTGGTTGTATAATACTAATTTTTATACGTGGTAGAGCCATACCATACTGCAGCTATATTATGGTTGTAGCACGAATGGGTCAGCAAGACCGGGGAAGGACCACGTTCTCACAGAGTACCAGCGTAAAATAGCAGCTTAACTCTGCTGTGTTTCGTATGGTGAGTGTTGAGAACCGGAGACCCTTTTTACTTGAAACGAGGTATTCCATCTTAGTCCTCACGGATGACAACGCATCTGCATTTTGATTCGTAATCGAAGATAGATGTAGATGTCTATGGGCCACGGCAACCACTTAACATCAGGTGAACTTCGTGCTCGTTTGTCACCCTTATCCTATAAAAAAACCAAACCAGAGAGTAATAAGATTTATCAAGGGTCATTATAAACACTTTCATAGACTTCAGAGTTCTAAAAGTGTGGTAAACAAATGTATTATTTTTTGCTTATTGAAGTGTAAGTTTTGACTTTTGACTTTTAGAGGTGAAAGTAACTTTCATATATTCTACTACCTCTATGATGGCTTAGAAAGCGAAGGACGTTGGAGGAAGTTCTATTTGGATGAGCAACTGAGATCAAGACATCGTTACCTGCAGCCTCTCACTGTGGCACATCGTGAACATAACGTCCATAGGTGGCGGCAACTCAATCAAGCTTTTAAGGTATATATATAATTTTCTTTTCTATTAATAATTCTAAGTATGATAATTATAATTATAATTAATTAGATTATCTTTTGTAGGTTGTGGGGTTTCAAGATGAAGAGGTTATTGTTTTATACAAAATGCTTGCAGCTATCCTCCATCTTGGCGATATTGAATTTGGAGAAACTGCAGGCGAGGATAATACAGACAACCGAGCTACTATAATTGATACTGCTCCGTTACATAGAGGTAATCCTCAATTATTCACTTACATTAGATCTTATCATATCTGATCTTATCATAGACTTGACGACTTCCAGCTTCCCGAACAAGCCGGTTTCCGAAAAGGCTTTAGCACCATAGACCACATACATACCCTTCGGCAAATTGTACAGAAGTCCGAGGAGTACAATTTGCCACTATGTCTGGAGTATGTGGACTATGAGAAAACCTTTGATTCCGTCGAAATTTGGGCGGTGCTACAGTCCCTTCAGCGGTGCCAAGTTGACTGTCGGTATATCGAAGTGTTGAAGTGCTTGTACAGTAGGGCTACGATGGCTATCCGAGTACAGAACCAGAGCACGAAACCTACTACTACCAATTGCAGAGAGTTGTAAGACAGGGTGACGTCATATCCCCTAAACTCTTCACCGCTGCATTGGAAGACGTTTTCAAGCTTCTGGACTGGAAAGGATACGGTATCAACATCAATGGCGAATTCATCACTCACCTTCAATTTGCCGACGATATAGTCCTTATGGCAGAATCGCTGGAGGACCTAAGCACTATGCTCAATGACCTCAATAGTGTTTCCCAACGGAAAGGTCTTAAGATGAACATGGACAAAACAAAGATCATGTTTAATGTCCATGTCACATCTATGCCGGTAGTTGTTGGGAACACTAAGCTCAAAGTTGTTGACGAGTATGTTTACCTGGGACAAATAGTCCGACTAGGTAAGTCCAACTTCGACCGAGAGGTCAATCGACAGATTTAACTCGGTTGGGCAGCGTTCGGGGAATTACGGCACATCTTCTCGTCAGGTATACCTCAAAACTTGAAAACGAGACTGTACACCCAGTGCGTGTTGCCAGTGATGACATACGGAACTGAGACGTGGTCCTTCACTGCTGGCCGGATGAGGAAGCTCAAGGTCGCACAGTCGCGAGCTATGGAGAGGGCTATGCTCGGAGTTTCTCTGCGTGATAAACTCAGAAATGAGTATATCCGCGGTAGAACCAGAGTGACCGACATACCCCCAACGGATTAGTAAGCTGAAGTGGCAATGGGCTGGCCATATAGCTCGAAGAACCGACAACCGATGGGGAAGAAAGGTTCTCGAGTGGCAGCCTCGTACCGGCAGGCGAAGTGTAGGGCGTCCCCCCACTAGATGGAGTGACGACCTGGTAAGATATGCAGGAAGTCGATGGATGCAGGTGGCTCAGGACCGTGCTTTGTGGAATTCTTAGGGGGAGGCCTATCTTCAGCAGTGGACTTGTGAAGGGCTGTAATGATGATGATGATGATGATTAGATCTTATCGCATCAGCTTTGCATTGGATCCCTTCAAACCACGTATATTAATAAGATGGTTAGTGTTTCACTAAACTTATTGCTATACTTTATATTTTCTAATAGAGCGTCATCATCTTTATTTTAGTTACTTATAATATTATATTTAAAACAGTTTCTACACAGACAACATGCAATAATCTGTATTTATCATATTTCAAAGGTGTTTTCTAAGATTACACATCAAAATAACTCTTATATGCTATAAAGTTAGTAAAGTTAATTATCGATGCTCGCAATTTACAACACATGGCATATGAACATTTTAAAAATAATTAAAAATTAAAAAATTAGTACAACCGCCTTCAATATAAATTATTAAGAATAACTCAAAAAATGTTGGTCAGACCTTGATCAAAATTATATGGGTCCACATTTGAAGCACCAGCTTTCAAACAAAAACAGAGTCATCGAAATCGGTTCACCCAGTAAAAAGTTATGAGGTAACACATAAAAATACATACAGTCGAATTGAGTACCGGCTCCTTTTTGAAGTCGGTAGATTAGGCAAGAACGGACGGACTGCCTAATAATCTGCATTTTTGTGTATAATAAAGAGAAGTATTCTTTCAGCTTCTTGTCTCTTGGGAGTAGAAACTTCAGACCTTCGGGAGTGTTTAACAAGTAGCAGCATGGTCACCAGAGGCGAAATAATAGCTCGACATAGTTCTCCGGCGGAGGCTGCGGTTGCACGAGATGCTACTGCCCGTGCTTTATACGCCAGAGCTTTTGACAGAATAGTAGAAAGGATAAACGCACTCCTTTGTCAAAATAGGCCTCAAAGGTAAAATAAAATCTTTTAAACACTAAAATATTCCTATAATATATATTGACTTATTTATAAGTATAAAAATAAATATATTTAATTTTTACAGTGCGGAACAACTATCCATTGGAATTTTGGACATCTTTGGTTTTGAAAACTTTCAGCAAAATTCATTTGAGCAACTCTGTATCAATATTGCAAATGAACAAATTCAGTACTATTTTAATCAGCATATTTTTACATGGGAACAACAGGAGTACATGGCCGAGGGAATACCAGTTGATCTTGTAGAGTTTTCAGACAATAGGCCTGTGCTAGACATGCTATTATCGAGACCCATGGGTTTGCTGGCACTGCTCGATGAGGAAAGCCGTTTTCCGCGATCCACCGATCGAAGTCTTATTGGTAACTCTTAAACTACATGAGATTAATCTACGTCTCATTTATATTGTTTTCCTTATTGGTGAGAATACAATAAATATTTTTTAATTTTAGAGAAGTTTCATAACAACATCAAAAGCAAATATTACGCTCGACCAAAATCTGATGCCGTTTGCTTTGCTATTCATCATTTCGCTGGGAGAGTCGTATATCAAGCGGATGGATTTTTAGAGAAGAATCGAAACTTTTTGCCACCTGAAGTAGTTCAATTAATGAGACAAAGTCAATATGATATAATTCGATTCCTCTTTCAATGTCCTATCACTAAGACGGGTAATTTATATTCGCCTTTAAAAGGAGATATGAATTCTAGAAGTATAAAAAAATCAATTTCAGGTGACTTCAGGGTAAGTAAAGATAGTTATGATATTATTTTGGAGCAAAATTATTATTTCAAATTATAGTTCAATTTGCAGCAGGACCGATTTAACAGTCGAGGTTTAGCATCTCAATCTCGGGCGCAACAGACTGTTTCAACCTACTTCCGTTTTTCGTTAATGGAACTGCTTCAAAAAATGGTTAGTGGAAGCCCACAATTTGTGAGATGTCTTAAACCGAACGACAGTCGATCACCAAAACATTTTGACTCAGCGAAAATACTTAAGCAGCTAAGGTATACCGGTGTACTTGAAACAATTAGGATAAGACAAAATGGATTTTCCCACCGTCTGACATTCGAGGAATTTATAAAACGGTAAGTTTTTCACACAAGTAAAGTCATAAATTATCAATTTTCACCATTAAATCAAAATATCTATAAATATATATATACTTATTTCTAATACTTTATTACAGGTACAGTTTTCTAGCTTTTAGTTATGATGAAGAAGTTAAGCCAAATCGTGATTCTTGCCGCCTTCTTTTGTTAAGACTGAAATTGGATGGATGGGCACTTGGGAAGTCAAAGGTGTTTTTGAAATACCATCACGTAGAAGTTCTTGCAAGGATCTACGAGGAACAAGTAGGTATCGGGTATGAGTGTATTTTATATTCGAGTTTTAGTCAGAGCATATCTTCATTACAGTATTTTAAAAGTCTTTTTTATAAATACGATTTCTTCATATATGCCTGCATAATATTTTATTATATTTATCAACGGTGGACAGACGATTTTAGTAGTGCAGTTTCGATTTACTACACTGCTAATCGGCTTCCAATATTTCGGGCTGTCGGATTATAATTAAGTTTTTAGAGTAGATTTACCGCGATTTATGTAAGATCGTCAGAACTTTATTTGTTATATTCAACCGTACCGTAAGCAAGTGAAATATGAAATTATAGAAGAAATTTATAACACTATAAATTAGCGACAACTTTCAATTTGCAGATAAGGAAAGTGATACTTGTGCAAGCATGTGCGAGAGCGTGGCTGGCACGACGTCTTTGTGAGCGTCTTAGGGCTCAAATGGCCATCTCAGTGTTAACGCTGCAGCGACATGTTCGGGGCTGGCTCACGAGAAAACATCTTAAAGAACGGCATAAGCAACTTGCGAGAGAGTTTCAACGGGAGCAGATGGAACAAGAGGATAATCACCGAAGACATCAAAAACCTGGTAAATATTAATTGTATAACACATAAAGTGTTAATCGCAAGTAGAAACGACGGGGACATTAATAAAAGTGTTAAACCCACGTGATTGATAAATTTTATATCATTATCATTGTAATAATTTATCTTCATAGGTGTTGTTCTGAAAAAGAATAAAGCTTTTATTAAGGCTAAGCTACTAAGGAAAACGACAAATGAAGAAAGGGACAGCATTGAGAGTAACTCAAGCAATAAAGAAAATAATAACAACCAAGCTGCTGTGATTATACAAAGCCGTTAGTACTAACTTCATGCATGCTCTATATAACGATCACATGAAACTAAGGCTCTTCGTCTTCGTCCAAACGAAGAGACATTGTCTAGCACTGACCCATTTCTAGGGTTTTGGAGGTTATATGTAAAAAATTAAAAAGACAGTCCACACTTCTAAAGGTTTAAGTGGTGGTGCGATGACACTTCGAGTAAAAGTTGGAATATTAATTTAGAAGATCACCTTTCTGGTTCTCATTCACCTTCATATTTTGGAGTAATGTATGTTAATGTTAAGCGGATTTTTTTTTTGGAAACTATTTCACCTATTTTTTTATTGCACAATCTTATCATATTTATTTCGTATCTGCATACACGGTGCTTCTACTTAAAATTTTCTCACGATAAAACCTTTTTGTATATAATTTTTTTCCAGCTCTGCAATGGACCTTTACAAAATATATATTTCCAAAAGGTTTTTTTTCATATTTAGATTGTTCAATTAACTTTATATTTCATAAATTTATTGTTAACTATCTTATCCGATAAGTTTAGGAAGTAATAAATATATTATCGAAAGTTCAAAACTGAACATTGGCCTTATAAATTGCCCCGTAGAGAGGATATTAGTCATACTTGCCGCGTTTGGCGAGTTAGATCAATCGCAGTTTTTTTTTATTGTTTTGTTGTTATTAGTAAAATTCTGCTGTCCATGTCTTATATCGTGTAGGTTCTCTTACGTCCCCACTACGCGGCAAATATAATATTTAGGTAAAAATAAAAAAATAAAATAAAAATAAATAGATTAATAATAGCAAAGCAAGTTTTGAACAACAAATATAGCCACTTAGAGCTCCAACAACTAAAACGTAGCAGAATAGATTAAAAATAAATATACGATTAAATTTCAGATTTTCGAGAATACACAGCTCGTCGAAAATGGGCAAGGGGTCGGGCGCCACCACCGCCCCAACATCCTCCGCCACCAACACCTCAGCATAAGATGCAACAATACTCTGTTCAAGAACGGGCAGCACAGTTGGAAACGTTTGCGGATCAGGTAATAATTATGTAATGTTTTTCATAAAGTTCTTTTCCTACAGTTTCGAGTCTGGATGTACTGAGATTAACTCTCTCTACCAAGACAAACGTGTGTATTTACGGCGTTATTTATTAACGCCGTTAATACACACGGCGTCACAGCCCTTTACAAGTCCACTTCTGAAGGTTAGCCTCCCGCAAGGAATGCCACAAAGCACGATTCTCAACCACCTGCATTCATCGACTTTCTGCGTCTATTACCAGGTTGTCACTCCATCTAGTGGGAGGTCCTTACACTTCGCTTACTGGTACCAGGCTGCCACTCGAGAATATTTATTCCCTATCAGATGCCAGTTCTTAGAGTTATGGCGGCTCTTCACGTTGGCCAACACAGTGGCGAATATGTTGGCAGAGATATTGGCCAAGAAATTGTGATCGCGTCCACACGTTGGAAGATCGTTCAGTTTGCTTCGGTTCAGGCCAATGTGCGGACGAATTTATTAAAATGATTATTGGTGCTCTGCGGTTTATTTATTAACAGCATACCACTATTTTTTTATTTAATTTTCACTATTTTTAATATTTAATATAAATTTTTAATATTTCTTTATTATACACTAACGTTATACAGATAAGTAAACTATATAAACATTAACACACCTAGGCATAGGTATAATTAACACTTTTACAACTAAGGCCTGGAAAATATTCGAAACCTGTCTATGAAACTGTTGTAAAATTTTATTAAACAAAACCTTTTTAAAAAGGGTTATTCTTATTATATAATTATAGAATAAAACTTAATAATAATAATAAATAATTTATTTTGTCAAACATTAAAGTTACATTATACGATCAGTGATCGAGGTCACCTAGTAAGCAAAATAATGCCTGTAACAGGTGGCTTCGCTCTTCCATAGCTAAAAATTACAGTATTATTAACGAAATAAAGTAACTAATAGGGAATAATAAAGACAGTAAAAACATGATTTTAGTATCCTACTTTTTAATTTGATTTTAGTATGCTACCTATAATATAGCATTAATACATCAATAAATAAATTAATACATCAATCACTACAACGTGAATGTGTATAAGATAAGGGTGATCAAAAAGAAATGGAAAAAAGAAATTTTATCTCTTGACGGCTCCGTGTCGTAGTGGCTTAGCAATGAGTTGCTGCCCTGGGGACCGCGGGTTCAAATCCTGCACGGAACAAGTATTTGTATAGCCTGCACATAATTTCTCCGGGTCTGGATGTTTGTCCTTATGCAATTAATGTTTCTAAACTGCCTCCACGATACAGGAGAAAATCCTAGTGTATAATAACATTTTTTTTTAAAAAGACTTGTGTTTTACAAACAATTTTCGGCTTGGTAGGGCTCTATAAAGCGAAAAGTTTTTTCAGTGGTCATTGTTACTGCCCTTATGTAGACACTAGTTACGATGCGTGCATATAAAATTTTTAATCAGTTGCGTGCAATCACTCTGGGAGCTCGTAGCAAACTGAACGTGCGCCCAACGTGTGGACGCGGCGGCCAATACTCTGCCACAACCCTTTGATCTTTTGTAAAAAACCGACACCAGACGGATCTCGCGCCAACTTGTGGGCCATCGTTCCAATACGTACCAACGTAGCTTAAACACCCGCTCTACACGATGGCCATCGTTGTTGGCCAACACATTCGCCAGTGTGTTGGCCAACGTGTAGAGCCGCCGTTATATGATTGGGCATTGCCACTCCACCTCACTGATTCGTTGAGCTATCTGTTTCGAAGTCTATCACAAATTAAAGCCTCCGAGCATTAACCCCTTCAAAATTCGCTGAGCGACGTATGGATCATACAATTAGAACGATTATTAAGTAATATTTGTGGCTTTCTGTTGTCAGATATTTGTATTAAAATTCTGAATAACTTAACCTCAACACTAACCGAAACTGTTAGTTTCTGAATTTTGGAAGCTTTTTTTATTACACATACATTGTACAGTTATAAAGATTTAGACTTGTAATAATAGTTTGTAGATCATACCAATTGTTTTACGGGTTGCCAAAATTAAATAACGGCTTGACTTATTTACCTCCATCGTATCGTCATTCTAGCACAACTAGTATAATGGCGCATCTCCACCAAAGTTTTGTTGTCAACACAACATTTGACAACATGTTTTGTCAACAAATGTTTCTGTCAACAAGCGTCTCCACCGAGGGAACAAATGTTGGCAACAAGCGTATTCCTTTGATGTTGCCGCCGAAAATCGAAACAAGTTTTGTTGGCAAATGTTGTGTTGACAACAAAACTTTGGTGGAGACGCGGCTTAATGCTATATTAAATCCTAGGGTTGTCTCTACTGAATTTTAAGGCGACGACAAAGCTAAATAAATGCATCACACAGCGGCTCTTATTTTAATTTATTATGTCACTCTAATTTCTATGATCTATTGCGGTCACTGCTATGGCTATAGTTTACTAAGACCTACTTGCAATGGATTGCAAGAATAGATAGTCGCAACAGAAATATTTTTTTAATTCCTCTGAATTTAGTAGGTAATTCCTGAGATGGAAGCTACGTTTCTGCATCTAGAAAGTGTAAAGTTACAACAGAGCCTTACTCAAATTATTGCCAGGATTTACGTATAGTTTTCATAACACTAATTATTACTGATTTTTTTCGTGTTTATTTTGAATTCCTGACGTGTTGTGATGTAGAGTGCTCTGTAATCTGTTACCATATATAAGATTTCATAGACCACAAATCCTCGCAAAAGAACACCAACTTCTCCTATGGATGGTCCATGAGGTTGTTAAAATTGAGAAACATTCCAATTTCAAAAGAGTATGAAAGAGTGGTACTACTATCTGCTTCGAATCGCCTTGTAATTAAAAAAGAAATGGTTTGCAGACTCTGCATACATCAGACTGAAATCAATAATTAAAAGCTGAAGGTAGGCGGTTTATTATGAAATAAGACGTAAACAACTCAGTCCCGTGACCATGCATGCAGAGCACTCAAAGCTTTGGGAAGTTAAAATAAATAGTATTCTTATATTCGTATTATTCGCGTTATTAAGGGAAATTAATATGTTACATTACATTTTTTTATATTATTCTAAGCCAGCGCTTAACTAAAATCCCACCTGATGGTAAGGTAGTGAAGCGCACTGACTTAACAAAAGCCTATTCTCTCTTGCCTTGAAGACATCCACGTTGTAATCGGATGGAAACACAGATGTTGGCAACTTATTCCACTCCTTTGCTGCTGTAAGCATGATGAACGATGTAGCAAACCGTTTGGTTCGAATGGTAATTCGACAACAAAGGGGTGGAGACTAGCCAAACGTCTGGTTGTCCAATGGTGGAAGGGAGAGGGAGGAGTTAAATTATGCGATTCCCGTGCACACTCTCCGAAATGCATCCTGTAGAAAACCGAAAGGCTGGCTACTTTGCGCCTGTGCTCGAGTCTAGTAAGATTGGTTTTAACCAAATTCGGGTCACCAATAAACCTCTTAGTACGCCTTTCCATTGGGTCCAAAGCTGCTTGGTGGCATTTTGCAGCACCAGTCCATACGAGGGTGCGTTTTTAAGTTCGCGGAATGGGTAGGTAAGTAATAAGTGCGGACGTCGCTGAATTACGTGCTAATTGAGCAACTCATTATTAGTATTACATATTAATATTACATACTAGCTTTTTACCCGCGGCTTCGCTCGCGTGCGCTTGAATTTAGGAACATCATTAAATGCTGTTCCGTGCCAAAGAATCATGCCCACTTTCCATACATTTGAAAACCTGATAGTGAAAGTTGATGTATAATTATAAAGTATAGTAGAAAAACTACATGTAAGCTCAGAAAATAATGTCATATAATTATTTTTACGATTTAAACGCTACGAATCCCAAAACATACTAATGTCACTTTTTAGGTTAGGATTTGCCGTAACCAAATAGGTAATAAAGAAATAAATGTGCTATAACTTATTATTAACGCTCGAATTGCTATTAAGATAGCAATACTTATCTATTTATGGTCTAAGTCTACGTCTTTTTTACTTTGTGATTTTTTTGAAACCAACTGCCCCTAAGTCACCGCTTACTCTCGATGATTGTCACCATAAATTGAGTGTCTAGCTCTATCTGCTATTTCTTCAGCACACATAAATACTTACTAATTATATTTAGTTCATCTTGTATTGTCAAAATGATCACTTATCAACCAAACACATTTCATTGGCCTATGGTATATACTTACTGATGAACAAAATGGGATAAACAAATAAAACACTATGTTAAAGTGGCATGGTTTATTAATTATCATCATTTTCACTTAAATCTCTCACCACCACGTCATCCAGAAATTCTGCTGGAGCAGAAATATTTTCTTGATACCATATAGGACTGTAAAAAGAAGTAACACAAACAAAATGGCACAGTAGACAACGAGACGCAAATGCAACAACGAAGAACTGCGCCGATGCCAATTGCAGAACTGTCAAATGTCAAAAAAAATCCGTTTCATTCGTCCACACTCGATGACATACTGAATGATTAATTTATTTTATTATTATATAATTTTATATTAATATGTACTATATAAATACAAATAAATAAATACTTACTGATTAAATGAAACATAAAATAATGTATAAAACTCAGAAGCAGAGTTAAATAAAGTAAAGTAGCAGTGTATAAAATGGAACGTATTAGAAAAAGGGTAGTTGAGATGCGTTCAAAACATATAATACGTTTACCCTTGACGTAGAATAAACTTAAAGAAATATGTAAAAATATTTTTTTCTTGCGTTTCTTTTAACATAGTGATAAGCGTAATTAATTTACAATTCAATTAGCTGAATTTTAAGATTTATTTCATTTCTATACATTGTCAGGTGAAAAATGGGCATTGTTCTTTAGAAAAATTCGATCACTTTTAGTCACTTCGGTGTCTATGTCTCTATGTCTGTCAATTTTTTTTCATTCTTAATTACTATTAGACGTAGATGATTGGTAACATGCTATAGAAACACGTGAATATATACATATGTCTAGAAACATCTACAATTTTTTTATATCGGGCGTGTCTTCCGATTCCAATGTATCCATAAGAATGGTAAATAGTATTGAAATCAAAATGTATTATTATTATTTACATTCATTTATAGTTAAAGTTAATTTAGTTTTAACAAAGTAATATAATGTTTATTTGAGACATTTTATTCATATTATTGGTCCTATTTAATATTGATTGGCACCATAAAATAGATGTAGATTTCTTTTTACTTGGAGTAGACTTCAAAATGTTACGAGTGTTTTTACGCATCTTAGATGAAAGTGCCGAGTAAAAGAACATAATATCGTTGATGTGAGGCTCCGAAACTCCGGGAAGTCTAAAGTATGTCAACATGTTTAGTATCGTCCCAACCATTATATCGGATCTGATAGACAACAAATCCTTGCAATAGAACACCGAATCCTACCAATGATGATTCGCGATACTATTGAAATTAAAAATATCCTAATTTTAATAAGGAAGATGGCTGAGCACTACCATCTGCTGAGGACCCCATAATTAATAAAATTAAATTCAAACTGCTACTGCATTTATTCTATTCTATTTTAACGATGACATCAAGTCGTCAAACACCCTAGTTCTCTAGCCCCTCCCGTTACCATGGGTGCTGTAAAGTGCCCAAAACATTCGGAATTTGAAAAGTTAAAATTAAACGCGATAAAATCCTTAAAATTAGTTTTATTCCTTATAAATTTTATTCAAAGTGAACGTGAGGAGCACTAAAATCATGAACGGGAGTAGAAAAATTTTCGCCCTGTTGTGGCGGTGAAAGAAAATCCACCACCTCATATCGTCCCATCGTAAGAGGCGACATAGGAAAACAAACTAGAGATGGGATGGGCTGCATCATCTTCTTAACAACAGATCAAAATAATAATAGCTGCGGCTGCCAACCCGCCTACCAAGCGTGGCAACTATAGCAAACTTGACAATTTATGGGGGAGGCCTATGTTCATTTCAATCATCTTTGCAAGCCTTAATATTTACGGCAAAGTGAAACCAAAAGCAACATACCCGAAAACACGAATGAAATAAAAACTGCATATATTCCCCATGAAAAGTAAAAAAAGTAGCAGCTTACATACATGTTACTAATGGGCACAGGCCGCAGAGTTTTTGGGCAAAAAAGTGTTCGCTGCGCCGATTCCAACGCGGGATGAATGAAATGAAAGTTTATTGTTTCCAACATATTCTTAAATTAGTATAAGTTTGAGGACTTCTTTTAAGTATAAAGATACTTGTGGTAGAAGGTCCTCGCCCTCCCTTAACTAAATACATTCAAAAAAAAATAAACAGGGTGTGTGTATGTGTGCATACGTGCACGCGCCCGAGCACGCTCGTGGGTGCGTGTGTGTGCGTGCGTGCGTGCGTGCGTGCGTGCGTGCGTGTGTGCGTGTGTGTGTGCGTGTATGTGTGTGTGTGTGTGTGTGTGTGTGTGTGTGTGTGTGTGTGTGTGTGTGTGTATGTGTGTGTGTACGTGTGTGCATGTGTGCGTGTGTGTATGTATGAAAAAAGGTAGTGAATGAATGTGTTATAAGCTTGTAAGATAAATTGTAATAAAGCTTCAGTTTGATCGTAATTAAGTGTCTTAAGCCACTGCATTATTTTTTTCTTACAGTCATTTTTTTAATTTTTTTTTATAGGATAAGGGTGACAAACGAGCACACAGTCCACCTGATGGTAAGGGGTTGCTGCGGCCCATAGACATCTACATCTATCCTCTATTACAAATCAAAATGTAGATGCGTTGTCACCCGTGAGGACTAAGATGAAATGCCTCATTTCCAGTAAAAAGGGCCTCCGGCCACCTGCACTCACCAAGCGAAACGCAGAAGTAAACCTCTACTTCACGCTGGTTTTCTGTGAGGTCGTGGTACCACCCCGGTTCGAGCCGGCCCATCCGTGCGACAGCAAAAGCTGCCGCGTGGCTCTACCACTGTTGAGTCATATGTCTTTAATGGATATATTTGCAATATTTTATTAATCTGATTGTATAAATGTTCTGATTGTTTATCATATTGATGTTTCGCAAAGGTGGTTTTCGTTCTCCAAATAGGAGCTACGCTGTAATTTCTTCTTTTACTACTGTAAATAGGATTAAAAGCCAGAGATTTATGTTTTTTCAATAAAGTGTGCAATATAAAATGTAAATGATTCAATTATTTACATCGTATATTCAGTAGCATTGTATTATTTCATTTTATCAATGCCTTGCTTGCCCCTAACTTGCCATTTTAGTTTATTTAGAAGTAAGTAGGTGGCGCTAATATTCGATGAAATAATGAAAGCCAAAACTATACCATCTAGTAATATCAGCTATAGAAGCGAACATTTATATTATATCGATCAGGGATAAAGAGATGTCCATTCTCTTAAAAGTTCTGTTTCTGTTAAAAAATACGCTATCAGCGCCGCTAGCGGTGAAAAACAATTTAATGATATCGTCATATTATGACCATATTATAAAATAGCAACGTTGTTTTTAGTTACTAATATCTTCAAAAGATTTCTATTCATTGATTTGGTCAAGCTATTCCATGACATGGTCAGCAAATAGTGTTAAATATCATGAAATGACCACATCATTTCACGAAATGATAGACTACTTTATGATATATGATCAATTCTACGATCTGGCCGCGACATACATAAAAATCTCTTTAATAAAACTATAATGATAATGAAAATATTGCAATAATTGCAGACAGACCAATTTCAATCACTTTACATATATATATTAGTAATTGAAATAAATGCCTTATCAATTTTCATATTTTTGATAGACGTCACTATTATCTATTGAAATTATTACACTTTTAAAATAAAATAACAAAAATACTAAAAAACTAAACGATAGAATTTTTTAATAATTTTAAAAATCTAACCATTTAATCATACAAATGTAAGTTTTATATATTATTTCATTTATGTATTAGTAACTGAAAGCAAAATATACTACTTTTTCCATTTGATGATAGATGGCGCTGTTTTGAATACCAAATCGGTGTAGTAACAAATTATTTTACCAAGATTATAACTATATTTTAAACTTTATTTACAAATATGGTAGTTATTTGAAAAATACCCGTCATCCCGCCGATAACCAAGATATAATAGAAAAATAACAGCTAAAAGAAATAAAATACTTAACCTTCCTTTTTTGAAGTTCCGTAATCGGATAAAAAGTAGCCTATAAGTTGCCCCGGGATACTACCTACATACAAAATTTCATGTAAATCGGTTCAGTAGTTTTTGCGTGAATCCGGAATACACAGACAGACAGACAGACAGAAAGACAGACAGACAGACAGACAGAAAAAAATTCTAAAAACCACTGATTTGGCTTCAGAACCCTTTATCTAGTCTCCTGCACTTGTTTTATCAAGAATATATTAGAATTACAGACACGACTTTTCTACAGATTTATTATATGTATAGATAACTTTGGCATCGTAATATATTTATGAGAATCTGACATATGTGCATAGGTAAAAACCTAAATAGCTTTAATAAGAATAAGGATGTGCATACTTTAAACACTAGGAACAAACATAAGCTTGTAATGCCAGTTACTAGACTCCACAGAATAAGTAATTCATTTATGGGGCAATGTATACGTTTTTACAACAAAATCCCTGAACATATTGAAGGTTTGTCAATAAACAAGTTTAAAAATGTTATTAAAGAAAAACTGTACAAAAAGATTTTTTTATAGGATAGGGTGACAAACGAGCACACAGTCCACCTGATGGTAAGTGGCTGCTGTGGCCCATAGATATCTACATTTATCCTCTTTTGCGAATCAAAATGCAGATGCGTTGTCACCCGTGAGGACTAAGATGGAATACCTCTTTTCCAGTAAAAAGGGTCTCCGGTTCTCTATACTCACCATACGAAACACAGCAGTGTTAAGCTGCTATTTGACGCTGGTATTCTGTGAGAGTGTGGTCCTTCCCCGGTCGAGCCGACCCATTCGTGCTACAACTATACTACCAATATAGCTGCAGCATGACTCTACCACGTAAAGATTTATAATATCAACCAGGTTATTATAATATCAAGGAATACATGAATGAAAATAACCCCTAAGAATAAGGTGATCGCCACCATGCTGGTTCTACGAAAAATCATTTAAAAATTGTATACCTAAACTAAATTATTGTTAAGTGAAATATGTTTGAAAAAAAAAGTCCCGCTGGGTTTCTTGCTGGTTCTTCCCAGGACTGAGGTATTTTTCGAACCAGTGGTAAATAAAAAATGACTTTCAATAAGTATTATGTAATAATCAATATTGAATAAAAAAATATTCTATTCTATTGTATTCTAAGTATAAATACCGGATGTTATTGTAATTAGATCATTATTCTTTGAGTTATCATCAACCAAACAAGTCAATCGGGAAGAAATTGTGAAATATGGAGAAAATCGAGTTCCGTGCCGTTATAAAGTTTCTTAACAAGCGAGGAAAGTCAGTTAAGACTATACTGAAACTTGGTAAATAGATGTCATCCGTTTACCAAGACTCTTGTCCAAGTAAAACTATGGTTTACGAGTGGCATACCCTTTTTAAACAAGGTAGAGAGTTACTTGAAGATTACCCACGGCCAGGAAGGCCGATCTAGGTGACCACTTCGGAAATTATTCAAAATGTCGAAAAATTAATATCAGAAGAAGCCTAAAGGAAAAACAGCTCGCAGAAATGGTTGGAGTATCAGATACAACCATTTTAAAAATTCTTCATGACCATCTTGGCATGACTAAAGTCAGCGCAAGATGGGTGCCTAGAATGCTCACGCCGCCTCAAAAGCAACAGCACGTGGAGTGTTTTCGTGCATTTTTGGACCTCTGTATGGAAGACAAAGATGGAGTGTTGGCTAGAATTTTTACTGGTAATGAAACTTGGGTTCACCATTTTGAACCTGAGTCCAAACAGGACTCTATGCAGTGGCATAAAAAAGGCACACCACCACCCAATAAATTTAAGGTGGCACAATCGACTGGGAAAATCATGGCGACAGTCTTTTAGGACTCAGAAGGAATCCTATTGACTAATTATAAAGATAAAGGTGTCTCCATAAACGTAAATTACTATGCTTCAATCCTAGAACAATTGAAGGAAGCCATAAAGGAGAAAAGAAGGGGAACATTGACCAAAGGAATCCTTCTTCTGCACGACAACGCGCCTGTTCACAAGTGCCATGTTGCGATGGCTGCCCTGCAGAAGGTGGGCTTCGAAATGTTGCCACACCCACGCTTATAGTCTTGACCTCACCCCCAGAGATTATTATCTATTTCTAAACTTAAAAAAAGAACTTCGTGGGAAAAAGTTTTTAAGTGATGAAGAAGTGAAGGAAACAGTTTCCGCGTATTTTTTAGACATAGACAAATCATTTTTTTTCGAGCGTGTACATAAATTAATTGAAAGATCCGAAAAATGTATTAGGGTAGCAGGTGAATATATTGAAAAGGAAAATAAATTTGTATTTTTATTTCCACTCCTTAGCTCCTTATTCCGCGAACTTAAAAACGCACCCTCGTGTATGGCAGCAATACTCCATGCACGACCGAAATCGCGCTTTATATAAAGTAAGCAGCTGTCTCCGCATGAAGTATCGCCGCACCTTTGCAAGGACTCCTAGCTTCCTTGCAGCTGCTTTGGCCTTGGACTCAATGATCCGCCCGAAGTTCAGATTAGAGGATATCTCAACCTCCAACAACTGAAGGCGGTCGGTGTATTCTAGTGATATATTTCGGAAAGAAGGAGCCAAGATGAGCTAGCTCCATTTTATCATGAAGTAGTAGTATTCAGGTAGTCTATTTCTACTATGACGACACCTATTAGTGATACTACCAGAAATTATGAACTCTGCGTTCTCTTGAACAGCAATATTTACGGGGAAGGCGACTATTAATCTATTCCAAGTCTCTTTTTAATCAATATAATTATCTTTATCGTCACAGTCATGAGAGGTGCCTACCTCTTAATCTACTCAATTATTAACTCGTCTATGGTAATGACATCGCACTAATTTAGGAGTAAGAGGAACCCAAACCAAAGAGTTATCCCGTCGGAATCTCATGACCGGTAAACTAAAACATAATGAAGATTTTAATGCATGTCTCGAGTCTATAAAAATAGGCTCTGAATATGGTCTGAAAACAGACATATTAAAATACACGGATCCATAAGCGAGTATTCAGATATAATCATAAATTTGAACTCAAACTATGGTCTGATCGGCGAGGAATGAAATGGAATCGGTGTAAGAATATCCACTATCCCATATCATCCCGTGGTAAGAGGCGACAGAGAGAAACAAATCAGGAAATGGATAGCAGCGTCTTCTCAATAACGACTAAAAATAAAAAACTGCGGTTGCCAACCCGTTTATCAAGCGTGGCAACTATGGCAAATATCGCCCCTATGAGGCAATCTATGGGGCAGGCCTATGCTCAGCAGTGGACTTTAATAGGCTGTGACGATAACGGTTACGGTAAATGCGGACGTTGTTTTTGTTGATATTATTATATATTTACAGGCTCACTATAGAAATCAAGACGTTCACAACAATCTTAGGCGCAACAAGCCTGGGATTCGGTTAATAGACGTAGAGAGACCCCCGGACGAGTATCGTCCTCCACCTGGATTCACTCTTATACCCGCTATCGTAAAAGGACAACCATCCCAATTTGAACGAGATGCTAGTCGCCTTTCCAGGTACATAAGTATTTCCATGTTTTAGCAAATATGTAGATGTATATTACGGTTTTTACATTAACTGCATAACAATGTTTCATCTGAAGAATTTTTTGTAAGAATGTGCCAACTGGCATGAATTTCATAATCACCACACTGGATGGGTCGATGAACGATGTACCGATACCATCGCTGGTAATGTGGCTCCCCATCACAAGTCTTGCGAAATTAGGATTCGTCATTTTTGGAAGGATTCTCCGTTATCGTTCTGACCTCAGAGTCATGTGCCAGGTATGGTCGAGGATACTCGCAGGAGAATACGATTGTAAATATTATACATGTAATGTTAGAAACTTGAGTACAATCACAAATCACCAAAATCCGAAAACAATATATTTTTTGCACACATGTTACTTACAACTGGGATTCACGTGGTTTCCTTAGGTGGTAGAGCCACGCTGCAACTATATTACTGTAGAACAAAAGGGTCGGCTCGACCGGGGTAGGACGCTCTCACAGAATACCAGCGTAAAATAGCAACTTAATGCTGCTGTGTTTCATATTATGAGTGTAAAGAACCGGAGACCCTTTCTACTGGAAACGAGGCATTTCCGCTTAGTTCTAAGGGATGACAACGCATCTGCATTTTGTCCTTGATCGAGGTTAAATGTAGATGTTTATGGGCCACAGCAACCACTTACCATCAGGAAGACTGACTGTGTGCTCGTTTCTCACCCTTATTCTATAAAAAATCACGGTCATGAAGTAGCTTTATTTTATAGCATTTATGCTGTGTATCTGATATTCGCTTGACCTGTTGAATATGAATTCATGAAACAATTACATATTCAAATAATACACTTTTATTTACATGCTTTCAATAACTTCCGGAACAGTCCGTCACCGGAATTTTTCGAAAGTTCCACTAGACCGTGGGATGTACCACCGATAACAAATAAATGTATGGGGAATGAGTTACCCAGGTTTGTAGGCTGCTTGTGGTACATAGGTTATGGTGGTTGTTTATTTCAAAATTACTCACAATTTAATGAAATAACTTTGTTTATAGATATCAACAAAATGGGCAAAATCAAAATTATAATGAAGGAACTCATCTACAACCGAATCAAAATTGGCAAAATCTGCCTTGTAATAGGCAATGTGGAGGACTGGTCAGGTACGAAGACGAATATCACTTTCAAAGATTTTGGCCATAAGTTAACGTTTTTTCTTAACGCATGCATAATACTTTGGATAATATCAAAGGGTATGCAAACTAGTACCTTTATTTTGTCAACGTTTTTGTGAATGTTCCCCATTTCTTAACACTTTTCATGTAACTTAGATAATTGTTGCTCTTTAGTTTATTAGCTTTCACACTGTAAAATTTCGCTAGATTTAAATGACACGGTAAAAAAATTCGTCAATGGTTGATTTTTTAATCATCAGTTAAAAGTTATCCATCAAATAAATTATAATCTGACTGAATATAAAAGTGAAACAATGGAGCTATTATATTTAATCAACTGTAGTTTTTTGTTTACGTTTTAGGTATTTTATCTAATGAATAACCAAGTTTTAATAAAATTTTGTCGTGATTTCAGCAATAAAATAAATGAACTTGTCAAGCAAACACAGAAAACAGATACACCTCCAAAGCCAGTATACCAACTAGCTCATGATCCTGAATCCACTCTACGCAAGATTCTGCGGAATTCACCTGAAATGTTGGCAACTCCAACATTTATGTCGGACGATGATTACAACGAAGGACCCTTCCGCTTTAAGCAACTATTACGACCCACACTAGGACCCACCGAAAGTCTTCGTAAAAGAAAAGTTCGGAACCCATCCGTAAAAAGCCCTTGGACGTCGGATAGTTCGCAAGACAGCTCCAGTTCTAACCAAGTACTGCATAATAAGCGTCGTCCGCAAATTAGTATGGGAGTGTATTATAGTTGAATGCATTAACGTTATATTTCTATGGGATAAAAACTAATATGTCTATTTCAACTTAATGTTATAGCCGATTTGAAACAAATTTTTTGAGACAAAAACTTTTATGATTTTTCAAAAAAAAAATTATCAATTCAAAATTTTTACTCTAAAATGTTTACATTAATAGTTCAGTTAGTTATTAATTATTAGTGCCTGCTGGCACAGTTTTTTTTTCCTATATTTACTATGTTTTATACATGTTATCGATTTATATTTAATGATTAGCTAAATATGATAATTCACTTTAACTTCACTTTACCACCTTAGAAAGAGCTACCTTATTTTTATTTTAAATCTTAATTATACAATAAACTACCAAAGTCTTAATTATAATAATATTATATATTTAATAAGATTATCTCGTAATTCCATTTATTTAGCGATAAAATCTTAATAAAATAATACAGTTTAGACAAAAATAAGTTTTGTAACAACCTATATATTGAATTTCAAATTCAATTTGTCATTAAGAAACAAAATTAAAGAAAATTGATTATCAGCAAGTAAAATGTATTGTAAAGAAACATCATAATCATTAATACTTAATTAGTTTATAGATTAAAATATTAACATAAGAAGTAAAATGTCGTTTGTTTTTAATCTTGTAAATATTATGCTAATAAAATTTTTCATCTGTAGTTTGAGCGTATTGTCAAATTCTATGATTCTGAACACATATTAATCATGCCATGGTTCATCGATTAGTATTAAAACAACTCCGTAATTGATGTGCGATACATGTACTCAAATTTTATTTTTTGTTAGTTATAAAAATATCCTGAGATGAATCATTGACAAGTTTTGTGATAAAGTGCCAATGATTAATGTTTAAGTGGGTTTAGCGTTATGTTGTTAATAAAATCGCTGTTCATAATTTCGTTGTTTTATTTAATCATTCATATTTACAAACTAACAGCAGACATTGCAAATGAAGTATTTTAACAAGTAAGCTCATAACGACGACAGTAATATTTTAACAAAAAAGTTGGTTGAATCGTACACATGCAGTGTGCTTACATAATTGGCGTTCGCAATCAAAACAAAATAAAACACGTAAAGCTGTAGTTTTATATTCCCGCAAGAGTACACGTTAACACGCAATCTCGTGTTTACGGCGGGCGGGCGGCGGTGTGTGCTGCGCACGTGACGTCCGGTCGCCAATGAAGAGCGCGCGCCCGCGCAGTCGCGCCCGCGCCAGCCATGGCGTCCGCCGGCTTGCCCGACATCGACCTTTCTCAAATAAAGACGCGATCCATCGAGAAAACGCTTCTCCCACTCATAAAACAGGTACGCTAAATACGCATGCAATCTATTGCTAGTCTCTAGCGCAACAGCGCAAATCATCCGCTGCAACCGTGACGTTCTTATATATTACCGCTGTACCATGCTAATCATCTGACGTCGCGAATAATTCTCTGACGATAACTCAGACTTACGCAGTGTCTAAAGTCGTAATATTATTTTTGGATTCGTGCTATCGTTGGCCGCGACGTCGCAACCGCGTCTCGCGTCAGCTGGATGACGCTGAATTTTCCCGCCGGCCGGCTATCTGTTGCATATTTTTCGCGCCGCGCCGTCGCAATAAGGGCACTGTTGGGCGGCGCTTAATTCGAATTTTACTATGTGTATCATTGGAAAATACTTACCTATTCAATTATTTAGAGTAGTTATAAACAGGGCAGTAAATTTCATAAAGTTTCTTTGCATGTAAGATCAGACAGGAAAAAATGCAAAAGTTACCTAAGTAGTGTGAGCGTGGGAAACTCTTAGGGTGGGTAGCCACGTGTAGTAAGGGAGGATAGCGGTGTGAAGTGCGGCCGCGGGGGCAAGAATGGATCGATGCTTGAAATCCGTCAGTGCCGCGGCGGACGCGAGCAGAGCGGCGTGGCGCCGCAACGAATCGCAGCGCCACGGAGCACGTGCGTACGTTCGCACCCGCGTTAGTGCGCGTTCATCGCACGCACGCTCAACGTGCGCTGATACAATATGGACACGCTCTCCGATGATGATGAGTTCACGCGCCGGCAACCCCAGGTACGTTTGAAGCGATAGTCAGAAACAGTGATACTAGAACATTTAAATTTCTTTGGTTTAAACCTTATAAGAACCACCAAATATAGTGAAACTACAGCGCAACAAGTAGCCTCAGGTGTGCAAGAAGATCGCGTGATAGAGCGACCTTGATCAAAACACGCGGCCTGCGATCTTATGCCCTGTCTTAGGCACAACAGTCGCGATTGACGACGACGTCTTTAAACGGACTTGCCAATTAGCAGCATAAACTTAGTAGCAGATAATGGGTAAATAGAGTTTTGTATATGAATCAAACTTTTGAATTTTTTATCTGTTATACATAATATATTAGGTACAATCCAAACTGTTACAAAACCACCACTTATTTACAAAAACTTAACTAAGTATTAAAAAATTATTCTAATGCAAGTTTTTTTTTTATATAAATGGAATTGGATAATTATTATTCAAAAACTCTATATGTGCGTAGTGTAAATTTTAGTTAATTTTGGCATAAATCAGAAAGCACCGTGAACGAAATTTGTGAAAAAAGGCTTGCTGTTATTATAACCTTGATTAAATTTCATAACCTTCACTTTTTGATCAAGTAGGTATTCCTTTATGATACGTATGGGCATATGATAAAATTATAGACTCATTTATAGTAAATTGAAACAAAGCGATAGTTTAATTAGCCTTAGATCTTGGTAACTTAGTGTAGAGCTTAGATTATTAATAAGTCATCGCGCAGAGCGCGCGAAGACTTATCAATAATCTAAGGTGTAGAGTATCTCATACAAGTACTTACGTACATAAGAATTGTTTATTTTTTAATAATATTTCTATGCCATATAACATTTTGATCATTATGTAAGGTATACAAGTTTTTGTCTCTACGTTTAACCTCACTTTCTTACTTACATAACCTTTACACAGTTCAGGTCTATACCCTCAAAGCTTTCCATCCAAATTTCTAATAGCACTAGACAACTTTATCATATTTAATTACTGTTGATTTCAAGAACCTTTATAAAGAAGCAAAAAGATAACTCTTACCACGAGCACCATTTAAGCTTGAAATTTCACCAAAGTAATTTTTGTAGAGTGTTGACTTGTCTCATATGGAAAACAAAAGAAGCGAGTTTGTCCGTTTAGTGTTACTTTGTTAAATGCTTCGAATGAGCCGTATTTCATCCCTTAAATAATACAACATCTAGTTAAAGTGAATTATTATAAAATGTTAATTTATTTAAGTTGAAATTGTACCGATTATACTTTACCTACAATAAACAATATTGATAGCAAACAAATTTATGTAGAGCTTATACTGACTGCGAGAAAACCGTAGTATTTTAAAAGACTATATAAAAATAAACAAGTTATTTAACGTAACAAAGATACTTTGTACATGGAACTGCTAACGAGCATTGGCGTATATAGAGGTGGAAGGGAGGAGGCAGCCGCCCCAGAATTGTCCGGTTGGTAATATAACTCTAGGATGTTATATTCAAAATATATACAAAATTCAGTACATTTGAATAATTTCACACAAAATCGAGGAATCAACATTTTATTCTATTTTAGTAAATTCCATTTGGATAATTTTATTAATATCCCCTCTGTGAAGCACTTCTGGGAGAGGCCTATGTTCAGCAGTGGACTTTTTAATGAAAACAATATTTGCGGAGGCTGCGACTACATCAGCTATCGTTTTCTACCAACTTCAAAAAGGAGCCGGTATTCAATTCGACTGTATGTTTTTCCGTTATGTGTGTTACCTCATAACGTTTTACTGGGTGGACCGATTTCGATGATTCTTTTTTTATTTGAAAGCTGGTGCTTCACGTGTAGTTGATTAAGGTCTGACCAATAGTTTTTGAGTTATTCTTAATAATTTAAGAAGTCGGTTGTACAAAATTTTTAATTTTAAATTATTCAGGGGACAGATCAACTTTGGAAGAGATAATCCAATGCCAAGGAGCAAATAAAACTTATTTTGAAAATTATAATTTTTCATGACGCACCAAAACGTCGTTAAATGATTTTATTTTGATATAGTACTGACTGATCACTGAGAATAATTGTAGAACATAAACTAGCGCACGTACTGCAATCGCTTAGATTGGATTGTTCTGAATCGAATTGACTACGTACGGGCTTAACACTGAATGTTTTGCATAACTCATAAAATAAATAAAAAAATTAAGGTGTAAACTATTATATGTATTGTTTTTCAAAAATTCTCAATAAAATTTTTAACATATTGTCATTTTTGAAAACATACGGACTATATTGGTCTGACAATATATTTTTCACGTGCTGGTTGAAATCTATCACGGCTTCTTCTGGACTCGTAAATGTCAAACATCTCATCAGATTTTAGATTTTTGAGAAAATAAAGAAATCGCATTGTGCGAGGTTTGAACTATGTGTGGGTGGTCACGAGCACCACTTATTCAGAAGCCAAAAATGACTTTGTCTTGTTCTCAGTGTGCGCTGAAGCATTGTCATGGTGCAATAGAATGCAAATTTTTGGTCGTTTTGTCCTAACTATTTCAAAGACACTAAGTAAACAAATGGCGGTATACCATTCAGCATTAACAGACTTTTCCAAGGCGGATCTTGCAGCCTGGGATTTCTCCCATTTTTTCAAATTGCTATAATTTTTTTGCCCACTGTTCTTGCCTACCTCAATTTTGTTGGTTTGTTGTCGCCTTCGAACACCAATACAGATGAACGTTGCTTTCTTTCCGAAATGTAACAACAATATATCAATGTTTCATCTCCTGTCATAATGTCACACACGGAATTCTAACATCATTTTTTACACCAATAACTCGAGCCCGTCGTTGTTCTTGGTTGAGTTCAAAGAGAATCCGGCAAAGTTCTCTAACTTTAAAATGTGGATCTAATTTTTTTTAAATTTAGCTCATATCAATATCCAAATGTTCTTGAATGTCCTCATAGGTGCTGCACCGGTTTTCTTTAATTAGTCACCTGACAGTAGCCACATCTCCTCCTCAGGGATCGCAGTTGAGGGTCGACGTTGATGAATTTAGTCATGGAGAGAAACACGGAAACAATCAAATTCTGCGTGAAAATGCATTACGGTTTTAAAATGAGGTACTACCCTACCAAAAGCATTTTGAACACGAGTAGCTGTATCTTGCAGAGAGCGTGAATTTTCAAATTCATAAAAAATTTTGCTACGGATGACGAAATTCAACTTGAAAATTGATTGATTGAAAATTCAACTTGAATTCAAATAAAAAATACAAGCGACATCTCCAAAAAACTTATATTAATCAATACACGAGTTTCTTATGTTTAAAAAATATAACATTCGAAATTCAAACATTTATGAGCAGCCAGGAGCGTATAACTTCCAGTGTGCCCTACTATATTACGTTATTCGCAATAATTATTATTGAACATAGTATGCATGCCATAATAATTTGTATTTACTAGTTTTATTATTTGGTTTAGTGGCCAATGTTAGGTTAAATTATGATTGTGTAAGTGCCATGAAATTGAAGATAATCTTCGATGACACTACACTTTGATTAATAATTAAAGAGGCAGTATAGACAAATGAAGTATTATTATTTTACGTCGAAAAATAAAGTTTTCATTGCATCTTATGTCATTTCTTTCGTTTTTAATGCTTAAAACTGACATTTGGCTCTTAATCAAACATATGTCGGCTCACATTCAGCCTCATAAAGGGGTTTTTGCCATATTTGCCACGATGGGCAAGCGGGTTGGCAACAAAAGTATTTTTCCCTCTGTCGCCTCTTACGTTATCCACGAGACGATATGGGGCAGTGGATATTCTTACACCGCTTGTACACCATCAGTCTGTCTTACGATTATATCGAAATAACTGCCCTCTATTGAACTCAAAACGTTATTTTCTGCTTTTAAGACATAAATAGTAATTTTTAAACATTTGTCTGTTTGCCTGCATCTTACATAGTCATCTGTCAACAACATAATAAAATTTTGCACGCTCATTATTTCTATTTTTATACATTCATTTAATCGTTATATTTATTTCAAAAGTATCAGGTTTTATTTATTACAAATAACATTGAGCTATGGACCACTTCAGCTTACTAATCCGTTGGGCTATGTCGGTTACTCTGGTTCTACTGCAGATATCCTCATTTCTAAGTTTAGCACGCAGAGAAACCCCGAACATAGCCCTATCTATAGCTCACTGATCGACCTTGAGCTTTCGCATACGACTAGCTGAGAAGGACTATGTCTTGGCTGCCCAGCCAAGTTGAAGCCTCTCGGTTGGACTTAGTCGGATTATTTGTACTAGGTAAAAGTACTATTTCCTATATGTCTAAACTAATCTTCAGAATGGCTGAACCGATTGTAATGAAACTTCACGAACAGAGAGAGAAGCTATACCAGGAGTGATGAAGGTTATATATTAACCGATAAACGAGGAGGATTTTTTGTGAAATCAAAATACTGATAAAGTAATTAATTTTTGATGACTAGGATAGTCAACTAGATCAACTTTATGATATAAAAAAATGAGTATTTTTTTGGTTTGCATTTTTTGCGCACAAAGGTCATCACATTAAATTTCCTATCTTTTAAAGCTTTGATGCTTTACTATGAAAGTAAAAGGATTATATAGTTATTAGACCTTTGTATGTAGAATTAGATCTTAAATATTTTTTAAATCACATATCGTAGATAGTTTCCGCTATAATTGCAATAAACTAAGTTTATAAATTTTCTTTTATTAATGAAATGTTAGATGTTTGCAATAAATTTGATCTTAAAGATAACTCTAACGCAGTTTGTTGCAATTTTTTTCATTGTAGCTTTTGCTACTCGTTGCCATGTCTAACATGACAACTGTCACCAGCAAGCTTCTTTTAGCTAAATATTGTTTTATTTCAAAATAACTAACCCTGCTCTGCCGCTTCGCTCGTGTGGACTTCGGACTAGCAACATCATTGGTGTTCCATAAGAAAATTATGAAAACGGTTCAGTTAATCGTTCACACACATGTTTTTCGAAGAGATTTTTAAAAAAAATACTAGTAAGGCTATCAAACATTACTAATATTCCCTTTAACTACTTCTGGTAAGCTTAAAATGCTTGTGTTAGAAGTGGTTCACGACAGTAGTCGAATGGCGGATTCGAACCCACGACCTTTCGAGTTCACGGTTCGTGCCCTGCCATTAAGCTACTGGCGCATAAATTTTTTCACACAGTTCTTTAAATGTTTGCAACCTATTAATATCCAACACAATTCAAACAGAAAATTTAGTTCACGTTAAAATTAAAGATTTCCAACGGGTAAAATAGGAAGCTAGAAAATATTTATTTGAAATAAATCTGTGAGGTGTCAAATAAAGCTTTTGGAGGATCATTTAAAAAATATATTATAATCATTAATTTATATTTAATGAAACTAATTTTTACGTATTTTATCGCGTTTAATTTAACTTTTTAATTCCCGACGTTTCGGGTCTTTACAGCACCCATGGTCACGGTGGGACCGAGGTGTTTGACGTCTCGATATCACAGTTAGCCCGGCTACCTTCAGTTATTGAATATTAATTTTTGGTCCGATCTACGCAGCATTAATTTATATTTTATATTTCACATTTTTCGTAAAAATTCTTCAAAAGTAATGGCCACTATAAGTATCTCAAAAGAAGAAGATTAAAAATCTGAAAAATTCTCGACAGATGGACATTAGATTCGAGACTTGGATTGAACGAAAAATATCAAAATTTTTCTTACAATAGTGTATAAAGTCTGGATTATTGATCCATAAATTGGTCCATAAAATTCAACCTTTTTTCTTATTTAAGGAATGTTTGCCATCTTTAATACTTAAAGAATTTCACCTCCAAATCTCGTTAGTTTGGGTATACGCAAGGTATTGCCTGAGCAATAAAAACTTATAATTAATAATCGAGATGTAACTTAGTGAACTTAATACTGTTCGATTGGTTCGAGTAGCATACAACGAACATCGCACTGCTGGGCACAGAACTTTCGTTACTGAGAGGGTTTTAGGGCAAAGAAACGCTAACACGTATTGAGTCGGCGTCACATGTCCTCATAATCTTCAGGCAATCAGATTTCCTCACAATGATTACCAGCACGTTGTAAGAGCACGTTGTACACATAAGATTGCAATTAACAACAACTTCAATGGTGCTGCTAACAATCAATCGCGGTTTGCTCGTCTACGTGACAAATTAAGCATGTGTTTAACTGTTTTCAAAAAGAAGGTTTTCAAATTGATTGCATAAAAATTTATGAAACGGAAAATCCCGAACCTTAACCCATTATGCTGAATATTTTCTTATCGATTGAGTTCTAGTTGAATCTACGAAACAGTGGCTCCATGTAAATGTCAACATTATTTGATAAATAGAAGGTTAAGTGTACGCTACCAGCGTTCTCGGCTCTATATCGCAGGGTGTGGCACTGTATGATAATTTTTAAGTTGTTAGTTATATTTATTTTTTAATATAATTATAAATATTGTATATTTTAATGTTATGTAAATGAACTAATTTGTGAGAAATTGGTTCAAATTTTTACTATTCAATTTTATTAAATTGATTACATTGTTACGTTTTTCTGCCGACTTCCAAAAAAGGAGACGGTACTCAATTCGACTGTATGTTTTTTTAAGTGTGTTACCTCATAACTTTTTACTGGGTGAACCGATTTCGATGATTCTTTTTATTTGAAAGCTGGTACTTTTCTTGTGGTCCCATATAAATTTGATCAAGGTCAAACCAATAGTTTTTGAGTTATCCTTAATAACTTATATTGAAGTCGCCTGTACAAAATTTTTAATTTTAAATTATGTAGGTTATCGGTCTATAAAAGTTGTTACTTACGGCTTACTTATAAAACTTCGAAAACCCTTTTGTTAAAAAATGTAAAACACGTGACACTTATATCATTGTATCGGATAAAAGGCTTGCTGACATCATATGTCCAAGAATAACTTAGATCTTACTAATGCGATAAATTGCAAAAAATTCTTTAAGAACTTACACTAGATCGAAGAAAAATATTATATATTATAAACATATATATATATGTTAATATGTGTGTGTGTGTGTTTTTAAAAATATATGTGTATATTTAAATATCAAAATTATCCTTATTGTTGAGAACGGTGCAGTGGCGATGTAAGGATATCTACTACCTCATATCGTATCAAAAACTGACACAAGAGATGTTCCTAATAACATCTCAAAATAATTTAAAAAAAACTGCGGTTGCCAAAGCACGTGGTATCTATTACTAAACCTTTCTTAAATGGGGGAGACCTATGGTCAGTAGTGAACTTTTATAGGCTGTAATGCATGGATGGATCTATGTTGTTCCCCGTATATTTATTTTTAAATAATTAGCCTGATTTCTTGAAAATTTATAAGAATATTTTATTCTTTCATATATGAATAAGTTTTAAGTGTGATTTTGGTCTGAGCATTGTTATCAATTTGAACAATTTATTATCTATGCCATTCTATATGAACAAGTTGTGAACAAATGGAATTCAATTATGTGTGAGTTCTCTCATATGTTTTCGAGAATACCCGAGCAAATTCAAATTAATGCATACAATCAAATATAGTGATTATACTCTGAATACAATCTTCAATTTTTATACATACAATCGTGAGGGTATTGTAGATAATATAAATTATTTAAAATTAAAAATTTTGTACAGCCGACTTCAATATAAGTTATTAAAAATAACTGAAAAACTATTGGTCTGATCTTGATCAAATTTATATGGGACCACACGAGAAGTACCAGCTTTCAAATAGAAAAGAATCATCCAAATCGCTTCACCCAGTAAAAAGTTATAAGGTAACACACATAAAAAAAAACATACAGTCGAATTGAGTACCGTCTCCTTTTTGGAAGTCGGCAGAAAATACAAGAATGCGTGGTGTGTATTATGAAAGTATATCCTGATATACAAGAATGGCTAACGATAAATGATTGTAACATGTATGTTATACCATTTTTTATAGATTTATATGGTATCAGATGCAAAATAAAGTCAAGCAACACCAGTAAGAATAATTTTCCCTAATAATAAAACTCTTTCATGCTTATTTATTTTTATAAGTTGATTATCCAATAAATACATAAAAACTGAATAATAACATTGACACTTAAGGGAAGGCTTCTCTTCTGTACTGTGTATTATTCAATACAATGACTCCTAGCTATCTGAAGCAAAACTAAGTTTCTTGGTCATGACAGACCGGATAGAGTTCTACGATCAACCGAAAAATCCTTATATCGCGTACGCCGCGGAAACTATTTTTTTTTCATTTATTGAAAGGACCACAAACAGATTCACAATTAAATATATATAAAATATTCCAAACAAAGAAACGTAATTATCATTATGAATCCAACAGCCCTGGTCTCATTATACATATAATCTAGTGTTAAAGTGGAGCTCATCTTACATTATAACAAGTGTTAGTTAACTAGTTAAGAAATCATGAAGTAACTAATAAACATTATTAATACATGTGTGTATGTATGTATGTGTGTGTGTGTGTGTATGTGTGTGTGTGTGTGTGTGTGTGTGTGTGTGTGTGTGTGTGTGTGTGTGTGTGTGTGTGTGTGTGCGTGTGCGTGTGTGCGTGTGTGTGTGTGTGTGTGTGTGTGTGTGCGTGTGTGTGTGTGTAAGAGTGGAGGTAGGTGTGTATGTGTTAGTGCGTGTGATTTCAATGAGTTATGTCAACAATCAGAGGTGGATGTCTAGACAGTGCCAAATAGACAAGGCACCACAAGCCTGGCTGCCTTACAGCAGCTGCGACCTTGGGTTCAGAGACGTGTTGTGCAGGTACATGAATCTACAACCAGGTATGCGATATACAGGAAGAAAATAAAATCATTTTTTATGTGTTACTAAGCCAAGCCTATCAATGACTGATTTCTTGAAAGATGTATGACTATTGACAATAGAGCAAAGTGATGTACTACTACTACTACTAGTTTTATAGAGGACATCAATATCTATAAAAAAATCTGCAATATTATATGTTTAACTATTACAGTTATGTCATACACTACTAGGCCATATTATTCATATCTTCAAAATCACTTCGTATTCAAGGCTATATCAGTTCCTTTACAATGCATAACCACCAATTACGTTAACCATGTAATTTAAGTGAAATTTTCACTTTTTAAATCTTTGTTATAATTCAGCAACCGTCCGCTGTGTTGTCTCTCTCGAAGATCACTTGTCGTGAGGCGCAGACGCGTGATATACGCGGATGAAACCGCGGGGCACAGCTTGTTGTATATATTAGTGTATTGAATATTTTGATATTGTGTATCGTTTTAGTTTATTTAGGTATTAGTATGTAAGTTTACTATAATATACACCACCTCCCACTGTCCAATAGTACAACTTTCTCCTAATGTTAAGGTTGTCTACAAGAGATCGCTTTTTAGCGATAAGACCGCCTTATTGTATTCACCTCTTAAGATTTACTCCTTGTAATGTGTTTTTTATCGTTTTTGTGGTGTACAATAAAGTATATAATAATAATAATAATAAGGCTATTTATTGCTAAAGCACGAATGAGTCGACTAGCTCTCATAGAATACCATAGTCAAATAGCAGCTTAAAGCTGATGTGTTTCATATGGTGAGTAAAGAACTGGAGATCCTTTTTACTTGGGAATTCCTCAGACGTGACAAGGCATCTGAATTTCAATCTTAATGTTGATGTATATAAGCCACAACATCTATTTACCATCGTTGAACTGTGTACTGGTTTTCTATAAAAAAATACTACCAGATAAAATACATATTGGAACAAAGAAGTTTGCCGCAATTATCCGATGACATGGTTATAAAGTCTTATTAATCCTCACATACAAAGAAACTAACAAACAAACATATTTTCAGTAAAGAAGTTGTATTTAACACGAATTATTTATTTCTGTGCTACAACTGAAACACTGTGTGACTGTTCCTGAGTTATAAATAGGTTATCAATAAATGATTCAAGAGATCAGTCTGAAAACATTCCCATTACTTAAGTCACTAGTGACAATACTCTATCAGGTTCTGTGTAACAGTTAACGGAGCATTGTTGACTGACTTAATATGAATAAAAGATGTAAGATATTACCAATTAATATGTCAGTGGTATTGTAATATTCTTATACATATAAAGGTAAACTTCTTTCCATATTCCATCAATAGGTGTGGTAAAAAGCGAGTGCAAAGAGGACAGACGAGTTAGCAGGTTAAAGTCTTGAGCATGATAGACGACCACATACATACCCTTCATCAAATTGTACGTAATACCGAAGAGTACAATCTGCCACTATGTCTTGCGTATGTGGACTATGAGAAAGCCTTTGAATCCGTCAAAATTTGGGAGGCGATACAGTCCCTTCAGCGGTGCCAAGTAGACTGTCGGTATATCGAAGTGCCGAACTATTTATACAGTAGGGCGACGGTAGCTATCCGAGTACAGCACCAGAGTACGAAACTTATCCAGCTGCAGAGAGGGGTAAACAGGGTGTCGTTATATCCCCGAAAGTCTTTACCGCCGCATTGGAAGACGTTTTCAAGCTACTGGACTGGCAAGGATACGGTATTAACATCAATGGCGAGTACATTACTCACCTTCGATTTGCCGACAATATAGTCCATATGACAGATTCGCTGGAGGATCTAAGCACTATGCTCAATGTCCTCAATAGTGCCTCCCAACGGATAGGTCTTAAAATGAACATGGACAAAATAAACATCATATGTAACGTACATGTCACACATATGCCGGTAGTTGTTGGGAGCAATAAGCTCGAAGTTGTTGACGAATATGTTTACCTGGGACAAATAGTCCGACTAGGTAAGTCCAACTTCGACAGAGAGGTCAATCGACGGATACAACTCAGCTGGGCACCTTTCGGGAGATTACGACACATCTTCTCGTCAGGTATACCTCAAAACTTGAAAACAAGATTGTTCAACCAGTGCGTGTTGCCAGTGAAGACTCATGGATGTGGTCCTCCTCATGATCATCAGTGGACTTATGATGATGATAATGATGATAAAAAATTGAGGAAGTCGAGTAAATTAGGTCAATTTTAATTCGCATGGGTGTTTTGGCGTCGCTGTGTAGAACAGATTAAGTGTGCAATGCAGCTTTAAACGAATCACTTGTTGTATGCCCAGATTTGATTGCTCAACTCACCGTGACCTCACAGCGACCATCCGTGACGCCCAGGAGCTAATAAATATAAACCGTGTACTAATGTGACTAACATATATAACGAATAACAGTGGTAGAGCCACGCGGCAGCTTTTGCTGTCGCACGGATGGGCCGGCTCGAACCGGGGTGGTACCACGACCTCACAGAATACCAACGTGAAGTAGAGGTTACCTCTGCGTTTCGATTGGTGAGTGCAGGTGGCTGGAGGCCCTTTTTACTGGAAATGAGGCATTCCGTCTTAGTCCTCACGGGTGCGTTGTCACCCATCTGCATTTTGATTTGTAATAGAGGATAGATGTAAATGTCTATGGGCCGCAGCAACCACTTACC
This sequence comes from Parnassius glacialis, assembly GCA_033319125.1. Classification (NCBI taxonomy): domain Eukaryota; kingdom Metazoa; phylum Arthropoda; class Insecta; order Lepidoptera; family Papilionidae; genus Parnassius; species Parnassius glacialis. The sequence continues at coordinate 32,232,063 of JAVANC010000013.1, read as the reverse complement.
ATCAGGTGGACTGTGTGCTCGTTTGTCACCCTCATCCTATAAAAAAATAATAACGATCATGATATCACTATCATTATTAGAACCGTAATATCACGATAATTATTACTACGATATATTATATACTTTTTTCTGGAATTACATAGCTAGAAGAAATGAGATTTCATTACCTAATTATAAAATTTGTCTACATTTATATTAGCGGCTTAAGATACTAACCGATATAAAACAAAAAAAATCCATATTAAAATAAATTATCGTGTGACAAATAACAGAAAAATCTTATGACTGCTGATAGGTAGTTGTACTCGTATATACCTAACCATCTCGTTTACATCAGACAGAAAATATCCATATTAGCCGCCGGGCAGAAGCATTTTAATTTTATTTCTTCTGCTACGGGCTGTCAAAGTTCACTGGACACCTACTCCCGTTGCAGTGCGCAGTTAGCTATCACTTTTCAGGCGAAATGACCTATCGATTCACGCGTCCTCGATTTAGAATCAAAATGTTAATACGTTGTATATATTCCTAAGGACTAAGATGAAATAGCTTTTTTTTTTTATAGGAGAGGGGGCAAACGAGCATGCGGCTCACCTGATGGTAAGTGACTACCGCCGCCCATGAACAACTGCAACACCAGGGAGGGAATCGCAGATGCGTTGCCGGCCTTTTAAAAAGGAGTACGCTCTTTTCTTTAAGGTCCCTAAGTCGTATCGGTCCGGAAAAATCGCTGATGGTAATCGATTCCACAAGGAAGTCGTGCGAGGAAGAAAACATCTTCTAAATCGCACAGTGGTGGACCGCCAATCATCCAGATGGTGTGGATGGTATCGGGAGTTCTGCCGCGATGTGCGTTCGTGAAATTTGGCGGCTGGGATTAATCCGAACAATTCCTCAGAGCACTCCCCATGGTAGATGCGAAAGAAAATGCAAAGAGATGCAACATCTCTTCGCAGTGCCAATGAATCGAGCCGATCGGAAAGGGCTCGGTCGGTTGTTACAAGCAACAAAAATTTTGTTGTTTAAGTTTATAGAATAATGGTGACAAACGAGCACACAGTCCACCTAATGGTAAGTGGATGCTGTGGCCCATAGATATATTTTTTCTTTACCCTCGATTAAGAAGAAAAATGCAGACGAGTTGTCACTCCTGGAGAATAAGATGGGATGCCTCGTTTTCGTAAAAAGCGTCTCCGGTTCTCTACACTCACCATACGAAACACAGCAGTTTTAAGCCGCTATTTTACGCTGGTATTCTGTGAGAGCATGGTCCTTCCCTGGTCGAGCCGAACCATTCGTGATAGAACCTTAATATAGCTGCAACGTGGCCCTACTACGTATAATACTATTCTCGTCACTCACTATACGGGTATACGACACACAGGAACTTTTCGTGTCTCCATTTTATGCTATTTTTTATGAGAGCGTGGTCCTTCTTCAGACAAGCCGATCCATTCTCTTCTTTATTATAAAGAGGGACTAGTTACAATATAAACAATTTTCAGGTTGATTTCTAGGAATATTTATTATTCAGTTCGCTACATCCAAAATTAATTTAATTCAATGAGAAATTCAGGATTTATTATTGTTTATAAAAATGCTTAGTAAAAGTAAGAAAGTTTAAATTTAATGTATGATATTTTACGGTGCCAGATCAGCAGCCTGGTGGCAACTCGGGGTGAGGCGGCTGTGGGCGGCGCGGCGGTCCATCGTGTGGGTGCCGCAGTCTGCTGCGCTGTGGAACGATTCGTAGCAGTCGGCGAAACAATCGCCGATGATAACCCTGATGTGCGACACAGCATGGTGCTTGCATGCAAGGAGGCCAGAGCTGCAGGTGAGTGCGGCTTGATAAAATATCACCATTTTTATAGCTGTCAAAAATGTCTGTCATTGTGTCTTATAACTTTCAATTTTTGATCATCTACATGAAACGCCTTTAGAGAAACTGTCGTATTCCTTTTTGGAAGTTCTGTGACAGACAAATACCATAATAATTCCATACAAATTCCGTTTGCTGACTTTGGCAGAGAAAAAAATATATAAAACTTTTTTATAAGGAAGTCTAAAAATGGGAGGAATACTCTAATCTAACTATCTAACTAATATTTAAACTAGTAAATAAAATAAAATGTACTTATGAATGTACTTTTAACATGATGACACTACAATAAACGTTTTAGTTCCCTTTTTCTCATAAATTTAAATAGTTATTACCCTTCACGTCATAACATTTAATGAACCGCGATGTAAGTAGTTCAAGCGATATTCTGCAGAAACATCAAAGTTATATCTTGTAGTTTCCAACCACGCCATTACCTTTAAGGCCAAGTATGCTCACCTATTAAATGCATAAAATAATATAAATTATAAACATTTATATTATTTTTATATATTATAACAGATTTTGAGTGAGATTGATAGCTTCTATGGGCAGCTCGTCGTTGGAGCCACACGCAAGTATGAGTAACGATCCGAGAGCAAATCCTACCCAACACTATTTCGATGACATTCCGGACGTAAGTCTGAGCGAGATTAGAATGGCTTTCCAGCACCTTAAAAAGGGCAAGGCCCCAGACGAGAATGGAATTACAGCGGGGCTTCTGAAAGCGGATGGAAAACCGGTACTTGAGTTCCTTCAGAAGCTCTTTAATTGCGTCGTCCATAGTGACAATACACCGTTATTCTGCGCCCAATGCAAGGCTACCCTTCGGAAGCAGGGGAGGGAGGTGGTGAATGTTCATAGCATACCATGACAGCCGGCTGCGTAGTTATGTGGGACTCACTTGGAAGAAGTGCTCACCCACTAAACACTACCTGTGGGACTGGCGTTGACCTGTATGGCTTTTCTGCCGAATCGAAAGCAACCCCCTTTAGGGTAAAGGAGGCATAACACTACACTGGATGCGTATTTTTTTATATAGTACGGTGGTCTTGTTTTCTTGTTAGTTTTTGTGTTCTTCTGCCACGGGTCTTGCAAATCTTAGGTACGACCGCATGGACAGTTTCCACGAGCCTATCATTAATATCGTACACTGCATCGCAATCTTCTAGGCACTGGAAATGGTTTTGTATTTCGAGCTAAAAGGTTTCGGGACTTTGGATTAAAGCACGAGGGGGACGGAGCGTTGACTTCATTAGACATGACCTCTCCAAATTAACGTTGTTTTAAATTAACAAACGTGTGTTTGTTAATTTAGATTCAGTGTTCCTCCCACCATTCGGCGATCACTGCCGGTTTTCACACTCGCGATCACTGAGACATCACTGAACAGTTGTCGTCCGGTCGTCATAATGAAATCAATCTCATTTCTTGTCGAACCGTCGGGCCTCGATCAGTTCCACTTCCTGTGAGGCCGCTTTTGGAAGAAAGAGTTCATCATAAAGAGTTCCTCTTTCTCCATGAATGCGGGCAGCTGCTGGCCCCTTGCGTTCCGTTGGCCTATTCCAAATTTCCCTACCTTCAGCTCACCGTTCTCTCTTGTGTCTAGTTTTGCATTGAAGTCTCCCATTATCACCGTATAGTGGGTTTTGGAGGTATACATGGCTCTAGATATATCCTCATACATTTCCTCCACCTCCTCATCGGATTGTGCCGAGGTTGGTGTGACAACGCTCTCTTGAAGAACTACAGACACATTTTCCTTCTAAGCCGCATCTACGTGCTGTTTTCAAAAGTTATTACGAATCGTCTAGCATGCAGACTCGACGACTTCCAGCCTCTCGAACAAGCCGGTTTTCGAAAAGGGTTTAGCACTATAGACCACATACATACCCTTCGGCAAATTGTACAGAAGTCCAAGGAGTACAATTTACCACTATATCTGGCGTATGTGGACTATGAGAAAGCCTTTGATTCCGTCGAAATTTGGGCGGTGCTGCAGTCAGCGGTTCCAAGTTGACTGTCGGTATATCGAAGTGCTAAAATGTTTGTACAGTAGGGCTACGATGCCTATCCGAGTACAGAACCAGAGTACGAAACCTATCCAACTGCAGAGAGGTGTAAGACAGGATGACGTTTTATCCCTAAAACTCTTCACCGCTGCATTGAAAGACGTTTACAAGCTTCTGGACTGGAGAGGATACGGTTTTAACGTCAATGGCGAGTACATCACTCACCTTCGATTTGCCGACGATATAATCCTTATAGCAGAATCACTGGAGGACCTAAGCACTATGCTCAATGACCTCAATAGTGCGTCCCAACGGATAGGTCTTAAGATCATGGACAAAACAAAGATCATGTATAACGTCCGTGTCACACCTATGACGGTAGTTGTTGGGAGCACTAAGCTCGAAGTTGTTGACGAGTATGTTTACCTGGGACAAATAGTCCGACTAGGTAAGTCCAACTTCCACCAAGAGGTCAATCGACGAACTCAACTCGGCCGGGCAGCGTTTGGGAGATTACGACACATCTTCGCGTCAGGTATAGCTCAAAACTTGAAAACGAGAGATTAGTAAGCTGTAGTGCGAAACGAAAGTGTACTATCTAAGTGGAACAAATCTTTTTAAATTTCATAAACGTTAAAATGTCCCTCAAACGTAGTAATGTTTATAAACTTACTAGTTTCACCTAAACGTTTAATATTTGTTATTTTATATTTTGCTACAGTGAACATTTTATATAAGTAAAGTAGATTCCTCGGATCCGAATCATAATGCTGCCAATCTAAGGGTGCGTACAGATTAAGTAACATGTTGTGTAGCTTTTGTTTTATAACACGTCCACATTATGTTACAATGTTTTCCAACATTGAAACATTGCAATACTGTACATATTAGAATAACAATGCAATATAACAATGTTATATGAAATTGTCGTTTGTCGTTCTGCAGTGCTTTTCACAATGTCGACACGAGAAGAAGTTTTGCTAGCTGCTGGAGCAATTCTTGTACTTTTAAATAACAAAAGAAAAAAAACATAGAAACTTGGTTCGTCCCAAACAAACATGTGTACAGTTTATACATATATATAGTGTATATAGTGTCACGTTATATAACACATTTTATAACATTCAGACTCCACATTACTGAAACATGTTATATAAAAATGTTTTATATAATATGTACGCACCGTAAGAGCATAATAAAAAACATTGTCCATTAAAATATTTTCTTATGAAGAGAACGTGTTCAAATTGAAATTCGAATAATTCAAATTCAAATTTATTTGAATTTGAATGAGAACATGTTTCATCTAATTATAGAGCTCATTGTCTGTAAAATTTTTAGTTTGTTAAAAATAATAAAATATTTTGTCAATTATGAAACGAACATTTATTTTTGTATATTATGTATATTTAGAGCTGGAAAAGTACTGTCGTTAAAATGTAACAAAATGATAGCCAAACCTATTTGATTTTAAACGACATTTTAATACGTTTTGCGAACTTTGCAAATTTAATCAGAAGACATTAAAGTACAATATCTGTGCTTAGCCACCGAGCTTTGTCTCTCAATTATATGTATTCCCAAAACGGTTTTCTTTTGTTAAAAATTTATTCCTTATTCCAAACGTAAATTAATACATTGGAAACTTTATCGCTAAAGCTAAAATGATTATGCTTAAATAATTTATTAAGAAATTAATAAGAGTTAACTTTTTAGACTTTAAAGAACAACGCTACGGAAAAATAATAACTGTTTCGTCATTTTGTGTTTCGTATTTTCCTTTGTTACATCAAGTAAGTAAATTCAACTCTTTCTATTATAAAATTTATTTTTTTATATTTTATAGGTGTGATTTTTCGTTATTTATTATTGCGTACATGCATCTAGATAGGATAGGGGTTTTTGTAAAATTAGTTCCAGTAATAAATTTATATGCGTGCAAGCGTGCAATAAAAACAAAATAGCTCCATTTACCCTTCGATTTATAAACGATATTATACGTATAGGGCCACCGTTTCATAAAGCCCTCTTAATTTTGTGTCATCAACCCGACCATTAGATGTTCTAAATATTTAATAAAATTATATTGGTATTTTAAAATATTTACAGTTTATTATCCTTTTTTTTTCTTATTTTTAAGTGGTTTATAATATTCGCCCTGGACCTAACTCACCTAAATGCTTAAATTATAGTAAAGTTGCATCACCCTACCACCTCTCAATTTTGTTTATTTTTCGCACCACACAAGAAGACACGTTTTAAATGAGCAATGTCCACTAATGCTGAGCTAGCTGACATCCAAAAAGAGGCCTTAGCTTCTTTGAACCAACGAATGGCAGATTTTGAAGCACTTATTAGAAAACCTTCAGCACCGTTTCCAGACTTGAAAGTTCTAGCAAGAAACTTTCAAGCTTTTAAAGATAATGTCTGGAAAGTAATGACACTACTGCATCAGGAAATTAATGAAATAAGTTAATCAGTTGACAACATCGAGATGCGACATCGTAGAAAATATTTGTTACTATATTACTTCCCCGAATCCACTAATGAAAAAAATGGATACAGTAGTTACTATCATGAATTTCTATTTATTTTGTTACTGATTTGTTCTTGTTTTAATGAATGTTATAACTTTTTTCTTCTGATATGCTTGTTTTATAATTGTAAACAGTTGGCCGGAGGGTGATGTATGTAGATATACATATATTTTTTAAATATTTATATATTTAATTATTATCATTTCTATTTTTATCTAATGTCAAATGATCAATTTTCTTATTTTACTTGTAACAGTTCTTCTTCCGTTTCGCTTATGGAGGCCTTAGATTAGCCTATAACTTTGCATTCATTAGTTAGTGGTGAACTTCAAAAATCCATGAATCATTTTCATATTTGTCACTTAAATGCACAAAGTATTCCTCAACATTACTCGGAGTTTCTGGATACATCCTCTTTAATAACATATCACGTTATTCTCGTTTCTGAAAGCTGGCTTAAACCAGAACTTACTTCTACATCCTACAGTCTCCCGGGATTTATTTTAATCCGTAATGATCGCACCGGTAAAAGAGGCGGGGGTGTCCGCTATTTATTTACGTAACGAATTACCTTTCAAAATTTTAGATACTTCTCAACCATTTTATTCTAGTACAATGGAATACATCTTGGATGAAGTTAATATCACGAGTGTTAAAGTGTTCCTCGGAGTCATCAGCTGTCCAAATCAAGTGGACTACTTCTCCGTTTTGGAAGAAAATTTGTCGTCATTCTGTTCTGCTTACATACATCATATTGTCATGGGAGACTTTAACACTGACCTCTTAGTGGCTTCTCTCAAATCAAACAAACTGAATTCGATCATGGTGTTGCATAATCTCACTATTCTACCATTGAATGCTAAACATCATAATACTGACTCTGCAGATACATGGATCGACCATATATCTATCTCTTCTGTTGATCATGTTGCCAACTACGGCCAATTTTCTGCTTCTGATTTTTCACGGCATAATTTACTCTTTCTTTCATACAAATTATAGTATCCAAGCCTTCATTAGTGTTTGTCTCTATTCGTAGTTTTGCTAAACTGGATTTTGAAAAACTTAAGCGCGATGCTGATGAAATTGACTGTATTATTATACAGAAATTTGCTGCATCTACAGTTGATGATAAAGTCTATATCCTGAATGGCAATATGCTAAAACTCTTTGATAAACATGCTCCCAAGCGTGTTGTCAGACTTAAGCGCCCTTCAATTCCATGGACAATAGTAGGGAGTGGCCATGGCAAAGCATGACAGAGCATTCCGTGCCTTTAAGAGGAAGCGCACAAACGAAATGTGGAAGGTATATAAAGTTGCGAGAAATCGCTGAAAACAAATGGTGAGAGCTGCTAAACGCCGCTAAATCCATTAACAATTGCTTTATTCATCTTCAGCTGATATACAAAAGTTTCTTAATACTCTTTGATTTGGTAAAACACGCCTTGCCCCTAATAGCGTCTTTTTCCTCCAGATGATTACAACAGACATTTTTGTCTGTTCAAACTGTTTCTAATTGCGCTAGAGCAAATGCTATTTTATCCATATCTTCTATTTCTCCTTATTTTCATGATTCTTTCATTTTTTCTCCTGTTAATGAAGACGAGATACGCACAACATTCCTGTCTATCAGATCTAAAGCTGTTGGTAGTTGGTTGCTTTTGTGAGTAGAACAATGGTTATACACGTAATTGATTCTGTTTTGTTCGTGTTAACTCATATATATATATATATATATATATATATATATATATATATACGCTATTAGGGGCAAGGCGTGTTTTACCAAATCAAATAGTATTAAGAAACTTTCGTATATCAGCTGAAGATGAATAAAGCAATTGTTAATGGATTTAGCGGCGTTTAGCAGCTCTCACCATTTGTTTTCAGCGATTTCTCGCAACTTTATATACCTTCCACATTTCGTTTGTGCGCTTCCTCTTAAAGGCACGGAATGCTCTGTCATGCTTTGCCATGGCCACTCCCTACTATTGTCCATGGAATTGAAGGGCGCTTAAGTCTGACAACACGCTTGGGAGCATGTTTATCAAAGAGTTTTAGCATATTGCCATTCAGGATATAGACTTTATCATCAACTGTAGATGCAGCAAATTTCTGTATAATAATACAGTCAATTTCATCAGCATCGCGCTTAAGTTTTTCAAAATCCAGTTTAGCAAAACTACGAATAGAGACAAACACTAATGAAGGCTTGGGAGACTATAATTTGTATGAAAGAAAGAGTAAATTATGCCGTGAAAAATCAGAAGCAGAAAATTGGCCGTAGTTGGCAACATGATCAACAGAAGAGATAGATATATGGTCGATCCATGTATCTGCAGAGTCAGTATTATGATGTTTAGCATTCAATGGTAGAATAGTGAGATTATGCAACACCATGATCGAATTCAGTATGTTTGATTTGAGAGAAGCCACTAAGAGGTCAGTGTTAAAGTCTCCCATGACAATATGATGTATGTAAGCAGAACAGAATGACGACAAATTTTCTTCCAAAACGGAGAAGTAGTCCACTTGATTTGGACAGCTGATGACTCCGAGGAACACTTTAACACTCGTGATATTAACTTCATCCAAGATGTATTCCATTGTACTAGAATAAAATGGTTGAGAAGTATCTAAAATTTTGAAAGGTAATTCGTTACGTAAATAAATAGCGGACACCCCCGCCTCTTTTACCGGTGCGATCATTACGGATTAAAATAAATCCCGGGAGACTGTAGGATGTAGAAGTAAGTTCTGGTTTAAGCCAGCTTTCAGAAACGAGAATAACGTGATATGTTATTAAAGAGGATGTATCCAGAAACTCCGAGTAATGTTGAGGAATACTTTGTGCATTTAAGTGACAAATATGAAAATGATTCATGGATTTTTGAAGTTCACCACTAACTAATGAATGCAAAGTTATAGGCTAATCTAAGGCATCCATAAGCGAAACGGAAGAAGAACTGTTACAAGTAAAATAAGAAAATTGATCATTTGACATTAGATAAAAATAGAAATGATAATAATTAAATATACAAATATTTAAAAAATATATGTATATCTACATACATCACCCTCCGGCCAACTGTTTACAATTATAAAACAAGCATATCAGAAGAAAAAAGTTATAACATTCATTAAAACAAGAACAAATCAGTAACAAAATAAATAGAAATTCATGATAGTAACTACTGTATCCATTTTTTTCATTAGTGGATTCGGGGAAGTAATATAGTAACAAATATATTCTACGATGTCGCATCTCGATGTTGTCAACTGATTAACTTATTTCATTAATTTCCTGATGCAGTAGTGTCATTATTTTCCAGACATTATCTTTAAAAGCTTGAAAGTTTCTTGCTAGAACTTTCAAGTCTGGAAACGGTGCTGAAGGTTTTCTAATAAGTGCTTCAAAATCTGCCATTCGTTGGTTCAAAGAAGCTAAGGCCTCTTTTTGGATGTCAGCTAGCTCAGCATTAGTGGACATTGCTCATTTAAAACGTGTCTTCTTGTGTGGTGCGAAAAATAAACAAAATTGAGAGGTGGTAGGGTGATGCAACTTTACTATAATTTAAGCATTTAGGTGAGTTAGGTCCAGGGCGAATATTATAAACCACTTAAAAATAAGAAAAAAAAAAGGATAATAAACTGTAAATATTTTAAAATACCAATATAATTTTATTAAATATTTAGAACATCTAATGGTCGGGTTGATGACACAAAATTAAGAGGGCTTTATGAAACGGTGGCCCTATACGTATAATATCGTTTATAAATCGAAGGGTAAATGGAGCTATTTTGTTTTTATTGCACGCTTGCACGCATATAAATTTATTACTGGAACTAATTTTACAAAAACCCCTATCCTATCTAGATGCATGTACGCAATAATAAATAACGAAAAATCACACCTATAAAATATAAAAAAATACATTTTATAATAGAAAGAGTTGAATTTACTTACTTGATGTAACAAAGGAAAATACGAAACACAAAATGACGAAACAGTTATTATTTTTCCGTAGCGTTGTTCTTTAATAAATATATATATATATATATATATATATATATATATATAACTTTTCGTTGAAGTATGGTGCTTTCCCAACATTCTGGCGTAAATCCTTTGTCATTCCTCTTCCAAAATCCACCGTTGCAGCCTTATTTACCATTTAGACCACTTACTATCCTACCATTTTCATCTAAAGTTTTAGAAGCTGTTGCTCATAAAGTAATTTCTAATTTTATTTTCTCAAACAAGATTCTTTCATCATATCAGTCTGGATTTCGCCCTGGGCATAGCACTAGAACCGCCCTTCTTAATGTCACTGAAGATATTCGAGAGGGTATGGAATATTACAAATTAACAGTTTTTTATTTTAATAGATTTTTCTAACGCCTTTAATACTGTCGATCACTCTATCTTGCTAGCTTTACTCTTGCTTCTCTCACCTAAATATCTCGTCTTCAGCCCAGGTTTGGTTCTGATCATATCTTTGAGGGCGCCAACAGGCCGTGCGTTCTGGTCATAATGACTCCAATTGATGATGTATTAACTGATGTCCCTCAAGGCGGTATTTTCTCGACTCTTCTGTTTTATATTTTTATCAATCTTATCACATTAAGCCTCAAGTGCTCTTATCATCTGTATGCCGATGATTTACAACTATATAGACAAGCGGAACCATCCAATATTAATAATTCTTAAAAAAATACATTATATCTTTAAATGGTTCACTGTGTTTAAAATTAACGTGAATCCTTCTAAAAGTCAAGCGATCATTTTAGGTAGCTCAATATACTTATCAAAATTAAATATTTCCACTTTGCGGTTTATTTCATACAACAACAATGCTATCCCACACTCTACATGTTAAGAATCTAGGTATGTTCGTTGATAGCTGTCTTTCATGGAACAAGCAGATCCAGGAGGTAAACCGCAAAGTTACTGCAATATTAATAAATTAAAAAAAAAATTACGTGGTAGAGCCATGCTGCAGCTATAGTTGTAGCACGAATGGGTCGGCTCGACCGGGGAAGGACCACGCTCTCACAGAATACCAGCGTCAAATAGCAGCTTAACGCTGTTGTGTTTCGTATGGTGAGTATAGAGAATCGGAGACCCTTTTTCCTGAAAACGAGGCATTCCATCTTAGTCCTCACGGGCGACGACGCATCTACATTTTGATTTTTGATAGAGGATTGATGTAGATGTCTATGGGCCGCAGCAACCACTTACCATCAGGTGGACTGTGTGCTCGTTTGTCCCCCTTATCCTATAAAAACAATATTGCGATCTATTGCCTGAATAATTTTCTTCCTACCGCTACAAAAGTTTTGCTTGTTCAATCTCTTATTTTTATGATAATAGACTATGTGTTGCACAGACTTATCTGAACAGGATCTTAACACATTGGATCGTCTTCTCCTCAATAACTACATCAGATACATTATTATATATATATATATATATATATATATATATATATATATATATATATATATATATATATATATATATATATAATCACTATTAGTTTACTTTTGCTGCACTACCTCTCATATGTTTATGTCTGCTTGGCCTAATGGTTAAAAATAAAAAAATAAAATTGAAATGCTATACCCGTATTCAGTAGGTATGATCGCCCTATTATTCAGTTTTATATAGAAGTAAGGATGACATAGAAGCACACAGTTCACTTTATGGTAAATGGATATTGTAGCTCATAGACAGCTACATCTATCACCGATTAGGTATCAAAATATAACTGAGAACTAATGGCGGACACACACAGTCAGTAAACTGATCAGTTGAACTGATCAGTTTAATTGATCAGATAAAACGGATGTAAGCCAAAATGATTTTCCCACTCCCTGGGTTCAAATTTCATCTTAAGATTTCACACTCACGGTAATTTTTTGGATGTACATCAGTTCAACTGATCAGTTTAACTGACCGTGCACCCTGAAAAACCCGTCGGTTGCCGTCAGTTAAAAATTTCAACTAAATATTTACACACACGGTCAGTTTTTGGATGTACTCATACGTCAGTTCAGTGATTAGTTTAACTGACCGTGTATATCGACCATAAGATGGAATACCTCTTTACCTGTTAAAAACTCTAGACTCACCATACGAAAGACAAAATCATTGTGCTGCTATTTCACGTTGGTGTTCTATGAGTGCGTGGTCGTTTCCCGGTCAAGCCGATCCATTCATGTTGCAGCCAAATATAGTGTCACGTCGCAGCCGCAAGCAATTGCGATGGTAGTTAGTCGCGCGTGGATCATAAAGTATATTGGAGTATGGAGTATGGTATTACCTGACTAGCACACCCATGCGTGTAGCACGCGTGAGCGTCAGCCGCTATAAGGTAATTTTGTCGCAAACCCCTTATGTTTAACTTGCTAGCCCCACTCTGAGAAACCCTGCCCTATACGATTACAATCAGCTACCTACATAAATCTCTTTTCTTTTGTGCTAGATTTAAAGTAACTTTTTGTAATAAATTTGTTATACGACCTGAAGCTGAATTCGTAAATGTTTATGCTTTACGTTTTGTGTCACCGTTTGAATTATTGCGTCATAAACCTGTCTTGATGGCTGGAAGTTAGTGACGTGAGGTATAATTTGGGAAGTCATGTTTTTTTTATAATACATTAGCATTCAGTCTGAAAATAGTGTAGTATCTTTTTTGAAATCAGGAATTCACCTGTTAAATGTGTAGATTTAAGGAAATTTTTCCAATTACAGTCGTATGTTTTTTTTTATATTTTATTTTATTTACCATACTAGCTTTTTCCCGCCACGTCGCCCGTGTGTAATTTAGGGTTTTAAATTTGTTGCGCGGAACCCTAAATATTTTTCTAAAATATAAGTAGTCTATGTTACTCCTTATAACATGAGCTATCTACCAGTGAAAGTCCCGTCAAAATCGGTCCAACCATTTTGGAGATTAGCCGGAACAAACAGACAGACAGACAGATAGACAGACAGACAGACAAAAATACCAAAAATTGTGTTTTTGTTATAAGTACCGTATATACTTCCATATGCAATTAGTAAGAAGCTGTTATTTTGACATTACAAACAGACACTTCAATTTTATTTATTTGTATGTATAGATGTATAGATTACAAAGCAACTAAAAAAACTATCCTAAAAAGTCGCATAGAGAAAACCACTAAGGTTTGTGATGACGCGACCTGAGTCGACGTTACATTAAGTATAATTAATTTAGTTTGTAAAAAGAAAACATTACAGCCTAATTAGGACCTGAGCAAACGCATATACGCTGTTTTAAGTAGTAAATTTTTTTTTATAAATTACCCAAAAAGTACATTTTAAGTTTTTTTTAAAAGTAAAATAAAGTAAAGTAAAATATATTTTATTGTACACCAAGGAACATATAACAAAATTTATATATTTAAAGGGACATTGGTACAACAGGCGGCCTTATCGCTAAAACAGCGATCTCTTCCAGGCAACCTTAGAGAGGGCAGAGGATACTATTTTTAAAAGATAGCGGAAGGGGTGTACTGAATATAATATAGAAAGATAAATAGAATAACATAAGAGATTAAAGAAAAAAAAGAAAAAAGTGAATGACGACAGGTAGTAACTTAAGAGGAAAGGTAATAAAGTTGTAATTTATTTTTAAATATAGGAAGAGATTTAGATTCTTTAATATGTAAGGGGAGAGAATTCCATAGTCGTATAGCGGTAACCGTAAAAGAATTAAAATAGACGGAAGAGGAATGTCTAGGAGTACTTAGAAGGAGATTATTTTGAGATCGTAGAGGTAAAGAGTGTAAACTACTTAAATATATAAATCGCTCTTTCAAATAAGAAGGAGTGGTCGGATTGAACAGAATGCAGTAAAGAAGATGATTTAATATTTTTATATTTAAGTTATCGCGGAAATCTGGTGGTAGGTTGTTTATAAGTCTTGGTACAATGTAACTTGCCGTTCGTTCCCCGTACATATTGTTTGCATGGCTCGTCTGCAGCTTGCGGCTGCTTACGGCGTGCGTACACACACGGGGTGCTTAATTTCTAATTTTAACTCTACATTAAAAAAGTATTTTTTGCATGCCGAGCGCAAAGCGCGTGGGTATGTTCTACTAACGCCTAAAAATCAAAATTCCAACGTTTTGTCGCATGAAATTGTATCCAGCAATCATATTATACATATAAATGATATAAAAAGCACATTGTTAGAAAGATAAATGATTGTTGAACTTATTAATATTTTTTTTAAATCGATTAATTGCTATTTTTAAATAAAAAAAGGGTTTTAGTGGCTTAAGGTGTGGATTTATCATGTTCCCAAGGCTTGTAAACACTATAACTTTTGAAAATATCAATTGTTTAACTCAATCTATTTTTTAATCTCTTCATCTATCATGTGGGAAGCCACTGAATGTAAATGGCAGTGTAATTTTGTTTAGTTTAGCTATAATTAATTTTTTTCGGCTCGAAAATGGCGAAATTTTCGTTGATTTGGTAGCCTAGTATAGAATTATTTCTGTAAATGAGGAGCTCCAGCCACAGAGTAGTTTATTCACAAACTCAGTTCGCCATCGCCATAGATTACTGTATATATCAGTTCGCCGTCAGTCGCCGTCGTGAGTGGACATTATTTTGGTTGTTTGCAGCGGCTCAAAAAGATCGCTGTACAAATACACAATATTCGAATAACCAAATTTCTTAAATACTTGATTATAATAAAAATAAGAGATTTTTTTATTACAATATTTTAAAAGCACAGAATAAATAATAGTAGTTCGTACTAAAAGTAAGTAGCATCAATTTTTTCATCATGGGTGTCATTTTCATGGGTTTTGAGGGTGTTGAAGCCGATAGTGCTGTCGAAATATAAATCCAAGATGGCGGCTGAAGTAGGTACCAATTTTTTCATCATGAGTGTCATTTTCATGGTTTTCAAGGGTGTTGAAGCCGATAGTGCTGTTAAAATGTAAATCCAAGATGGCGGCTGCAATAGAATCAATTTTTTCATCATGGGTGTCATTTTCATGGGCTTCGAGGGTGTTGAAGCCGATAGTGCTGTCGAAATGTAAATCCAAGATGGCGGCTGAAGTAGGTACCAAATTTTTTCATCATGGGTGTCATTATCATGGTTTTCAAGGGTGTTGAAGCCGATAGTGCTGTCGAAATGTAAATCCAACATGACGGCTGCAATAGATATCCATTTTTTCATCATGGGTGTCATTTTCATGGTTTTCGAGGGTGCTGAAGCCGATAGTGCTGTCGAAATGTAAATCCAAGGTGGCGGCTGCAATAGGTATAAATTTTTTCATCATGGGTGTCATTTTCATGGGTTTCGAGGGTGTTGAAGCCGATAGTGCTGTCGAAATGTAAATCCAAGATGGCGGCTGAAGTAGGTACCAATTTTTTCATCATGGGTGTCATTTTCATGGTTTTCGAGGGTGCTGAAGCCGATAGCGCTGTCGAAATGTAAATCCAAGGTGGCGGCTGCAATAGGTATAAATTTTTTCATCATGGGTGTCATTTTCATAGGTTTCGAGGGTGTTGAAGCCGATAGCGCTGTCGAAATGTAAATCCAAGGTGGCGGCTGCAATAGGTATAAATTTTTACATCATGGGTGTCATTTTCATAGGTTTCGAGGGTGTTGAAGCCGATAGCGCTGTCGAAATGTAAATCCAAGATGGCAGCTCAAGTTGGTACCAATTTTTTCATCATGGGTGTCATTTTCATGGTTTTCGAGGGTGCTGAAGCCGATAGCGCTGTCGAAATGTAAATCCAAGGTGGCGGCTGCAATAGGTATAAATTTTTTCATCATGGGTGTCATTTTCATAGGTTTCGAGGGTGTTGAAGCCGATAGCGCTGTCGAAATGTAAATCCAATATGGCGGCTCAAGTTGGTACCAATTTTTTCATCATGGGTGTCATTATCATGGTTTTCAAGGGTGTTGAAGCCGATAGTGCTGTCGAAGTGTAAATCCAAGATGGCGGCTGCAATAGATATCAATTTTTCATCATGGGTGTCATTTTCATGGTTTTCGAGGGTGCTGAAGCCGATAGTGCTGTGGAAATGTAAATCCAAGGTGGCGGCTGCAATATGTATAAATTTTTTCACCATGGGTGTCATTTTCATGGATTTCGAGTGTGTTGAAGCCGATAGTGCTGTCGAAATGTAAATCCAAGATGGCGGCTGAAGTAAGTACCAATTTCTTCATCATAGGTGTCATTTTCATGGTTTTTGAGGGTGATGAAGCCGATAGTGCTGTCGAAATGTATTTAAACTACTTTAAAAAATTCCGTATAATCATGCTATACGTTATTTTTTATGCGAAGGCATGCTCAATTGGATTTACCAATATATTTTAATTTAAAGTAAATATTTGACTTGTGTATGAACTGGTAGTATATTGCAGTGCTTAAAGAGCATACTATCGTCATCATGAAATTGACGTCGAATTCTGTCTGTTACAATGCTTTTAAGGATTCTTATCTGGAGGTTATATATTTTGTTTAAATAAGTATTAAATGTACGACCATAGCTACCTAAACCATACTGTATATAAGATTCTGCCAGAGAGTTATATAACATCATCTTAACTGGGAACGGAATTCTGTTCTTCAGTATTATAATATTAGCTAAGTACTCGATGTGGTTATGCCAAGTAAACTTAGTATCGATCTGCATTCCGAGATATGTCTGGGTATTGACGAGATCTATAGAGGGGCAACTGCAAGTGATTTTACAAGACGAGTGAAGGCAATTATGATTTTGAGCAACAATGTGCTTGGATAAAGTAATAATGTCCTCCAGACCGAATTTCGCCCACGGCGGCCAGGATTAGAGGATTATAGTGCCCAATTGTATGCGCAAGCACAGGTGCACTCTCTACTATTCCCTCACTCTCATAGCCCGATGGGACGGTAAACCGACACGACCGGAGAGAGATCAGGCGCAGGACCAACGGCTTTACGTGCTTTCCGAGGCACGGGGGTACAACACCGCCAACTTCCTGACTCCGGGCAGCTACTGAGAATTTCTTGATGGAAAAACTCAATAACTGATTTTTTGGTCCGACCCGGGAATCGAACCCGGGACCTCATGATCAGCAGTCGCACTACTACAACCACTAGACCAACGAGGCAATCTTGGATAAAGTACACTTGATATAAGGAGACTTTATGTGTAACAGCTTGGATTTAGAGGAGTTCAGAACCAATCCGGCGTCACACCATTTTGCAAGTATATTAAAGTCAGACTGTAACAGGTCACATGCTATATCAGGGCTAAAAATGTTATAATAATGTTATGTATATTATGATATTTAGCCTAAAATCTTAAAAGTTCTTACAATAATCTGATTATAATGTTTTAGCTTTTAGCCGGGATGGAAGATGTGATTTAGATGTGGACAGGCGTGTCGCTGCCGGGAACAAAGTCAATGGTGCCCTGACTGCGTTAGTCAAGGCAAGGCGTAGTGAAGAGTGCACGCCTTGCAATACATAACGTAGTGTTGGTACCGACTTTGTTATATGGCAGCGAAACCTGGGTATGCCAGAAGAAGCATAAAAGCAAATTAAATGCAGTGGAGATGCTATCTCTTCGTAAAATGTGCGGCGTTACCATAGCCGACCGAAAGCGAAACGAAGAGATTCGCAATATGGCAGGTTTGAAAGATGACCTTATCACAAAAATTGATAAGGGCGTGCTTCGATGGTTTGGGCACGTTGAGCGAATGAGTGAAGACCGAATGGTGAAGAAAATATATAGCGCGAAAGTTAATATTAAAAGGTGTCGAGGTAGACCGAGACTAACTTTCGAAGACCATGTGAGCAAACTGCTCGAAGAGGGGAGGGTCAAGAGTACTCGGATACCTAGACGTGCATGTATGAAGAAGATAATGAATCTGAAAGAAGCGAAAGAGGTATGTAAGGATCGTGACACTTGGCGATCTGTTCTCTCTGGCTACCCCGTCAGGGATTGTGCGTGAAGATAAGTTAAGTTAAGTATAATGTTTTATATAGAAGTATATTGGCGGCACAAGATAATCTATAGGGGAAATGAAACAGGAGATGGGCGACAGTATTTTTCTGATATCAACTTATAGTCATATATATATATATATATATATATATATATATATATATATATATCTTTATATATATAAATTACGTGTCACGTTGTTTGTCCGCGATGAACTCCTAAACTACTGAACTGATTTCAATGAAATTTTTGGTCAATGTGCAGTTTGGTCCAACTTAAAAGATAGGATAGCTTGCATCTCAATTTATAGTCGCAATACAATATTATTTTATTCAAAACTATTTGTCTATTATTTGACAGTCACAATTATCTGTTAGCTCGAAACCATTCTGTCAGATGACGATATCTGTTGACTGGATTGAGTAAATATTTAATAGATGGCGCTATGTTAAAAATGCAAACGTTTAATATAAGCTACAATTTAGTAGTATAACCACCACGTGTTGCTGTAAGTATTCAACAAATAGAACCAATTTCAAAAAAAATTTGCAGACTGTGTGCAGTTTGGTCCAACTTGAAGGATAGGATAGTTTTTATCCCGATAAGTGACCCTCAATTTTTTATTGCTAATTTCAGGAGTTTTTTTGGGAAAGCAAATATATATATATATATATATATATATATATATATATATATATATATATAAAGCAATCGATGGAGGAGTCCTAAGTATACTTTTGAAAGGCTGTAGGAATGAATATCGTGCTGTATATGTTAAAATGTTTCCCTTACACTCTGAGAAGCCTATTTTAGGAACATAAAAAAAAACAATTACTGCCAGCATGAAATATTTTATAAATTCACTAGCCGTCCAGGCAGACGTTGTTCTGCCCTCTCCGACGACCCTGTGTCGTATAAAAATTCTTAAATTCGTAATAAAAAATACTGAGGGTCACTTATAGGGATAAAAACTATCCTATCTCTCAAGTTGAACCAAACTGCACACAGTGTGCAAAATTTCATTGCAATCAGTTTAGTAGTTTAGGAGTTTATCGCGGACAAACAATGTGACACTAAAATTTTTATATATAAAGATAAACGTTACCATGATTTTAGTTAAGCTTTTACTTCCTGCTTCAGGAACAATCGCAAAACTCCTATTTGGTATTTTGTATTTATTAAATTTTTCGTTTTTTTTTAATAAATCTCATAGTTTTTAGGATAAAATGTAGCCTAGATCATCCTGACGTTGCTCCCTTATCTGTTCGTGAAGTTTCATTACAATCCGTTCAGATATTCCGAAGATTAGCCCGGACGAACAAACAGACAGATAGACAAAGAAAATGTTTATTCATGTCTCAATGGCATACAAATAGTCCCCCCGACTCAATATAAGGCAGTTATTACAGATAGACACTTAAACCGTATTTATATGTATAGATATTTTTGTTGTCTTTAATATCAAAGATTTTATCTAGATTTCTTATTTAAAGTTTAAAGTAACTTAAATGGAACATGAAAAAGTCACAATGTTATAATATTTCCTTCATGATTTTAATTAAGATTGCTTCTAGAGCTTTTTGCTGACAGCACTTTCTGCTTCTTACAAAAGTAACAAGCGTAAAACTTCTATTTTGACAAACAAAGGGAACAAAGGTACTCTGTGAAGGTAACGCACTGGGCCACAGTAACAAGATTATCCAGGATCAAAACAAATCTAATAAATTACCGATGAAAGTACTGACCTTCGCACGTGGCACTCCTACATTTTCGTTAATGGATCAGTCCGAATGCTAAAAGAATTGGCCTTCATCATTTGTTTATCAAACTTTGCCGCAAAGTAATGATCTTATTAAACCTATCAGCCAAATTAAAAGAAGTTTATGTAATAAAATAGTGATTGTAATTTTCGTACTCATTTATTTTTACTTTTTACTCATCTGGGAGTATTTATTAATGTGGTATCATTTAGAATTTTCAAATAATCATTTTATACGCGGTAGAGCCATGCTGCAACTATATTACTGGTATAGTTGAAGCAGGAATTGATTGACTCGACCGGGGAAGGACCACGCTCTCACCAGCGTAAAGTAGCAGCTTAAAGTTACTGTGTTTCGTATGGTGAGTGTAGAAAGCCTGAGACCCTTTTTACTGGAAACAAGGCATTCCATCGTAGTCCTCACGGGTGACAACGAATCGTAATCGAAGTTAAATGTAGATGTCTATGGGCCACAGCAACCATTTGCCAACAGGTGGACTGTATGCTAGATTGACCTATGCCCTATGAAATAAACATTTATGTATAAGTTTTTAAAACAAAATATAGTCTGGCCTAGATTAATCCTGGCATTACTCTCTATCTGTTTCGGAAGTTTCAATGTAATCGGTAAAAATAGATTTCTAACCAAACGATTAATAACTATATACTATAAATTTGTTTTAGTATATTTTATACACTTAGTTTCACTTTATTTTAGCTAATGAAAACAGTGAACAGGTATAATTTGGTAATAGCTGTTATAATATTCCATGTTGGCAACGTGTTATACGGCCTGGCGTAAATTTCAACTTCCGTCAAAACACCTCTACGGTGGTAACGCACAGCCGCATTTAACTTTTAACGCTTCTCTCTCTATACACCTAAAACGCGTATATGTTCTGCTCTACGGAATTTCCCGGCCTCGTATATTTATATACAACTGCCATTATAAGATATACAGCAGAAAGTTTTGTTATTTGAAAATCTAGCCGATTATAAACAAGTTAAAAAATGAGAAGGTTAGTTATTATTTTTTATATAGAATAGGGTGACAAACGAGCACACAGTCCATCTGACGGTAAGTGGATGCTGAGACCCATAGACGTATACATCTATCCTCTATTAAGAATCAAAATGCAGAATGCATTGTCACCCCTGAAGATTAAGATAGAATGCTTCGTTTCCAGTAAGGCCCGCCATATACATACGAATTCCGTTTCGGGATTCCGTATATATATGGCATATGTATACGCAGCAAGTTCGTATAAAATCTATGACCCGTCACACACGTACGGTAGTTTTCTGTTCGTAATTTTCGTTCGGAATTCCGTATATATGTGGCGGCCCTAAAAATAGTCTCCGGTTCTCTACACTCACCATACGAAACAGAAAGAAGCATAAGGCCGGCCACATACACATATGGAATTCCATTTCGGGATTCCGTTTCGGAATTCCGAACGGGTTGGCACACACATACGGAATCCCGTTTTGCCCGCAAAATATCGAACGGAAAATTACCGTACTTGTGACGGGTCATAGATTTTTATATGAACTTGCTGCGTTCGGTATCTCGAATCATGATTCCGAAACGGAATCACGAAACGGAATTCCGTATGTATGTGGCCGGCCTTATGCTGCCATTTTACGCTGGTATTCTGTGTGAGCGTGGTCCTTCCCCGGTTGAGCCGACCTATTCGTGCTACAACCATAATATAACTGCGGCATATTTCTAGCAAATGAAAAATTCGATGCATATGTTTAATGTATGTAAACCGATTTCTCGGTAACGGCTGAACCAAATCAAATTATTTTTTTTACTTAATAGATTATAAGTACTTCATGGGTGTATTCATACAATTTTAAAGAGAAAAATTCACCCCTATAGAAGGAAAAGTCTGAGATGAAAATTAACACGAAGATCTGTTTTTTTACATTGAATTTGTGATATTCCTTGGTCCAAGTAAAAGGGTAAAATAAATATATTATATTGTGATCACAGCTTGGGCTACAGCCACCGCTATACTCTACACTTGCAAAGAATTGCAAGATTTGCTTATCTATTAGATCTTTTAGGTAATCCTCTGGGTTTATTCCCAGACAGATGCTAATTTTATGCAAAAATGGTTTATTCATTCAATAAGAATAAAACAATGAGAATAAAGTATCTATATACATACCTAAGTTTATTCGATCTCTCTGGGTGCGAGTTTTAGTCGCTCTTGTCCGATTTATTATTGTTTTAACGTTAACTCCACATTAAATGTAATTAATTCTACGTATTATATCGCGTTTAATTTAATAAAAATATTTCTCTGCGTTTCGGGTGCTTTACAGCACTCATGGTCAATGGAGGGACTGAGCTGTTTGACGTCCCGATATCATAGACAACCCGACTAACTTCAGTTTTTGAATATTAATGCAGAACGAGCTTACAGTTTCTTGAAGTCTTACTTGATTATAGGATCCCAATCAGCTTCTTCACGTCAGCTATATGTTCTTTTACGCGGGGTTAACGTATAGCTAAAGTGAAGCACCGACGCTCCGGGAAGTTTTGGACGTTTTGCATTAGACCACAAATTTTCGCAAAAAATAAACACTAATTTCTACCAAAGATGATTCGCGAGGATATTAAAATAAAAAAAAACATTCTAATTTCAATAGAGAAGATGGATGTGTGCTTTAATCTGCTTGGGATCTTATAATTAATAAAATTAAAACCAAACCCAAGCATACCACTGTAAGACTTCGAGGTACTGTAAGCTCGTTCTGCGTAGATCGGACCGAAAATTGGGTATGGTATGGTAGCCGGGCTAACTATAATATTGGGACGTCAAATACCTAAGTCCCCATGACCAAGGGTGCTGTAAAGCACCCGAAGTGTTGGAAATTAAAAAGTTGAAATTATACGCGATAAAATCCGTAAAATTTGTTCCATTTAATGTGTATTGCTTGCGTAAATATAAGAAATAATTACACTAACCCCACAGTAGGACTTCTGTATCGAGGAGGCGGCTTACATATATAAATAGCACACACATCCAGACCTAGAACAGCTATTTATAGGTCATACAAATACTTCGTGCTGGATTCAAACCCGCGGCACTGCATCGTGACTAAAAGCTTAGCAACTGCTTCATTAGGCCCTCAATTTCGTCTCAGTAATTACTATAGGCAGTGTAAAAAGTATTCTTATTGTCGTTGGTCGTAATCAAGAGTGTCATCCTTATCGTTACATATAAACATAATGGATTCGGACATTTAAAAATCTTATTTACAAAAGAAAAATAAAGCAATAATGATAAAAATTACTAAATTCTATAGGTAATTTTATAGCAAATTAGCGACTGTTACAACCGTTACGGAAGTTATCTTCTATATATATAGGTAAAAGGTATACATTAGACGTATTATTGTTAGTAACAAAATTGGCTTCAATTTGGTAACAAAATTAATTTGCTTGTATAAATTATCTGTTTCGCTTGGAGGTAATTAGACGAGTACAGTCGTAAAGTGGATTTCAATTAATTTAATTAAGATGTCATGTTACTTACTATAAAATATAAATTTAGAAATTTAATTATTACTGTTTTGTATTGAGCCGTGTAAGCACAAGGGTTAAGCGCTCGCCGTAAATTTCACAGTACGCAAGCAGCTCGGGTTCGATTCCCGCCGGCTACAATGTCATTGTTAATTGCAATCTAAATTGCTGATTTACCACGTGCTTGTAAATGTGGTACGTGGTAAAGGAAAATCCAGCATGTCGGATAAATTGAAAAATAAAATAAGAATATTTCGAAGACGTGAAGTCTGCTTACTTCTATTAAAACCTCAGAAATGAAAGGAGGCCTTGGCCATTGTGATGTATATACACTGTAACTTTAACTAACTAACCTGAATGTTTTTATTATATTTCATTTTTAAATACCGTTTTTAATCCCAAAATACAAGCTGATTCTTGAACCAATATGATTTGATTTAGGTTTTATTCAAGTCACGACATATATATATGACACTATCTAGATTCTAGGTAAACATTTTAACAGGGGTAGAACCACGCGGCAGCTTTTGCTGTCGCACGGATAGGCCGGCTCGAACCGGGGTGGTACCACGACCTCACAGAAAACCAGCGTGAAGTAGAGGTTTACCTCTGCGTTTCGCTTGGTGAGTGCAGGTGGCCGGAAACCCTCTTTACTGGAAATGAGGCATTCCATCTTAGTCCTCACGGGTGACAACGCATCTACATTTTGATTTGTAATAGAGGATAGATGTAGATGTCTATGGGCCGCAGCAACCACTTACCATCAGGTGGACTGTGTGCTCGTTTGTCACCCTTATCCTTTAAAAAAAAATATAGCAAGAAAAACATTCGATTACACTTACAGCCTATAAAAGTCTACTACTGCACACAGCCCCCCCCCCCCCCCCCCATTGATTGCTTCACAGGGGGGATTTTGATATAGTTGCCACGCTTGGCAAACGGGTCGACAACTGCAGTTTTTTATTATTTCGAGTTGTTAAGTTGTTATCAGGAAGATGCTGCTGCCCATCTCCTGTTTCAGTTTCCCTCTGCCGCCTCTAACGACACGCGCGGGACGATATGGGGTAGTGGGTATTCTAATACCGCCACCTCTCGGTCACACACAAGAAAAACATTATCTAAATACAATGTTTTATTCAAAAAGAGCCGTTTCCGATAAAACAAATACAAATTCTATACATAACTATAAACAAGAACTATTAGGATTCAAATAATATTATAAAATTCAAATCTTCAAATTTCCTTTGAACAAAGTCCCGATGGTCGTTACTTTTAAATAAGCAGGAAGGCACGCTTAAATTGAAGTTGCGAGCAACGATGCGTAAGTTGGAGATAGTGAACCTCGCTGTTAGACTTTCCAAGAGTTTGTAAAGTGATTTCGATAGTTTTTAATATTTAGTAAAAAAGTTGCCAATTTATTTGATCTTTAACACTACCTTTTAAGGTTTTAATGTTATTTATAAAATGTATTTCAAAGTTAAAACCGCAGCTGTAATTTACATGCTCATACGTAGCATTTATTGCATAAATATTGTGCCAGTACACGCTTTTAATGTACTATCAAGAGGAAAAATAAAATATGTCTTGAAAGTAAGCTCGATTAATTCGTAACTCTCGAGTATAAGGCTATTCTCCCTCGTCGAGTAATAAGGAAGTTCGGGAACTATACTAGATTAGTATCATAATGTGTAATCAATCACATACGAGAAAATGTATTGTGAAACATAAGTTACAAAAGACCTTATTAGCATAAAGTAAAGTATGTATACGTGGTAGAGCCATGCTGCAGCTATATTAGTAGTATAGTTGTAGCACGAATGGGTCGGCTCGACCGGGGAAGGACCACGCTCTCACAGAATACCAGCGTAAAATAGCAGCATAACGCTGCTGTGTTTCGTATGGTGAGTGTAGAGAACTGGAGACCCTGTTTTACTGGAAACGAGGCATTCCATCTTAGTCCTCACGGGTGACAACGCATCTGCATTTTGATTCGTAATCGAGGATAGATGTAGATGTCTATGGGCCACAGCAACCACTTACCATCAGGTGGACTGTGTGCTCGTTTGTCACCTTAATTCTAATTAAAAAAAATATGCTAAACCCAACAGAATGAATTTATTTTGAAAAAAATAATTATACATGGTCAGGATTTACCATAAGTTCTCGTGTATCCGGAATTTCATAATTTAGTCCCTTTAGTTAAATAATATAAACGAAACAAGATATTCACGTGTTAATACAATAAAAATCTTATTTGTTCTTATTTAAGTTTACTAGCTTTTCCCCCAATTTCGTATGTGTAGAACAGTTCCACAGTTTCTTGGAAGGAAAAGCTCAGTAGATCGAAACGGTATTTCATGCCAGCCCACTGCTTGCAATTTTACCAACCGCAGGTTTGGTTCTATATGGAATACTGTTCTACTCATCTTTGGGTCGGGGTACCCCAATACCAGCTTATTCCACTTGATCGCATTTATTGGTGAGCGGACGTCACCATCAACGACCAAGTACTTACCGATCGGCTTGATGCACTAGGCTTGGGAACAAAGGTTGCATCTTTGTGCATCTTCTATCGTATATACCTATGTCAGTGCTTAGAGGAAGTACGGTTAATTTCAGCTGCTGAATTCCACAATCGTACACTGTGACAGAACTCTAAATTCCATCCACATACATGATAGTTAGCCGTCTCCAGTACATTTTATACGGAATTTTCTTCCTTCGCTTGACCGCTTAAAATTTACTGTCACCAGCGGTTTTTTTCTACCGATACTTAAGTGCCTTCAAGATAAGAGCTTACTCTTTTCTAAAATGCCGGCAATTCACCTACAATTCTTCTGGTGTTGCGGATGTTCATGGCGACGGTGATCACTTACCATCAGGTGACCCTGTATGCTAGTTTCATAAAAAAGATGATTTAGAAGGTATTTTGTGGAAATTATTTTTGACCCTTTTAGTTCCTTAAAATAGCTTTTACTTCTAATTAATAAGCATGAGGTAGTTTCTCACCAGCATTCCGCATCGATAACCTCTGGAGCATGTACATGACGGATGAGTCCCACGGGAAATGTTGTTCATGCATGTTTTTGTACTTATTTCATTTTTTAATTACTTTGAAACTTTCTCATAGAAAATTCATTTCGTTAATGATGAAATTCTATAGTACTACTTTAGATTTAATCTAAATTTTTTACAGTAAACTTGTGAAGTATTTTCCTTGAAAAGTATTCCGAAAAATAAAACACTATTTTAAAGAATTTTACTTTAGCCGTAGTCTTAACTGCATATAATATAATGAGGTCATTTGTTTGTACTTTTAACATAATTATGTGTTTTTTTTTTTTTTTTTTACTTATTATAAGCCAGTGCTTGACCACATTGTATTTTTAATGTCATGACATATTATTGCAATCTATTACAGGCCTATGGACTGAGGGTTGACGTGATAGAGCTTCGCTGCAACTATGATATAGTTTCAGGACAAATGGATCGGCTCGACCAGGGAATACCAATCTCTCAGAGAATACCGACGTAAAATAGAAGCATGCAGCATTAAGCTTCTATTTTTCATTGGTATTTTTATTTTTCAATGGTATTCTATTTTTCACCGGTAAAAAGGCTTTCTATCTTAGTCCTGAATCTTTGCTGTATCGTGACTCTACCACGTTACGATTTATTCACATTATATTACAAATTTTATTTTTGCTCTTACACGTGGTAGAGCCATGCTGCAGCTATATTAGTAGTATAGTTGTAGCACGAATGGGTCGGCTCGACCGGGGAAGGACCACGCTCTCACAGAATACCGGCGTAAAATAGCAGCTTAATGCTGCTGTGTTTCGTATGGTGAGTGTAGAGAACCGGAGACCCTTTTTACTGGAAACGAGGCATTCCATCTTAGTCTTCACGGGTGACAACGCATCTGCATTTTGATTCGTAATCGAGGATAGATGTAGATGTCTATGGGCCACAGCAATCACTTACCATCAGGTGGACTGTGTGCTCGTTTGTCACCTTTATCCTATAAAAAAATTATATTCATAACATATCATCATTCTGTTATAATATAAAATCCTATTGTATAAAATACTCAACTAGAAAAGTTTCTTACAACTAAATAAATACGCAGTCTGGATAGATGTAAGCCGTTAAGGCGTCGTAACCACACAATAACGAATGAGTTTGTATGTTTCCAGTCCTAATCAAATACCACTCTGGGGTAATTCCATTCTATCTGAGTTGTTTGTTATTTCAAGATTTAATGGCGGGCAAAATTACTTTAATTGAATATTTATTAATTAGCTGTATTATACTATTTTGAAAGAAAAAATTGTTATATATATTGTGTAAATATTATTGTATTTTAATCACATTTTACGTGTATATTTTTTATATAAAAGTGAAATTACAAACGTCCTTACACCTACGGACACCTGCAGCAAAATTAAAATAAAGCCCTAGTGTGGGACGCTACTTGCGTAGACACTCTGGCGGCCTCTCATCTCAGGGGTACCTCGTTTAGAGCCGGGGCGGCATCAGAGGCAGCTGAACTGAGTAAGTGGCACAAATATGAGTCTCTGAGAGATGACTACATATTTGTGCCATTTGCTGTAGAGACTATCGGTCCGTGGGGTCCACGTGCGGTGAAGTTCTTAAAGGAGCTTCATCCGCGGCTGGCCGTTGCTGCTGGTGACAAGAGGGCTGGTTCTTTTCTCGCTCAAAGGCTAAGTATAGCCATTCAGCGGAGAAACGCAGCGAGCGTTCTTGGCACGATACCGCGGAGAGTAGGACTATATGATAATTAAGTTTCTAGTTTTAGTTTTTTTTATTATTGTTATAGTTTTTAATATTGTATATAATAAAATAGACAATTTGTACCTGTTTTAATTTTTAAAAAAATTAAGGTCGAAAGTAGGTTAAGTAGAGCCGCGGTAGTTCGAAGGTAAAGCAGCCGCCGTTACGAGTAAGTTCATAGTTATAGAATCAGGCGTTACTTTGCTGAAATTCATTTCATTAAAGATGTGAAAAATAACGCCGCTTACGTAACGGTTAGCTATCGCAGTTTATTTCTCCTGCACGATGCCTCGTTGAGAGGCGAAACACGTATCGTATCGTATCGATGGTGTTGAGTAATCTACGAGTATATAGTGTAGTGTTGAGAGTAGAGTTGTTAATGGTGTTGGAGACAGTGGTGTTGGATTTGATGATAGCAGTGATAGTACACGCACTTAAAGGAGGGGAGGGGAGGGGAGGTGCTCTTTAAACCAGGTGAAACATACAAATTTATTTGAACAACACAACCGGAATTGGACCCTCCAGCTCCGTGCTGCAATTGCAATGTTAAGTACTAATTTACTATGAAAACATCACGAGGTAACCAACAAGACTGAGAAATGAAACATTTGTAGGATATGTGTAGTCACGCGATAGACTTACTTCTCTCCACAGGAACGATGGGTTTGTTCTCAATAGGACGTATATAGGCTGTGACTTTACTTTCTATTTTCTAGGACAAGTGGAAGGATAACCGCATTTTTATCCATTATATACACGTCAATATAAAATTATATATTATTTATTAGAACAGGAAAGTTCACAGCTAAAATGGACCTCTCCCGTTGACGTAGGATATAGATATAGGGCAAGGAAATGTCCGCCATACTGCTCTAATGCGTGTTAGCGAGCTTCACATATCTACAACATTTTTTTTCTTATTTCTCAGACATGCAGGTTTTTACAAGATGTTTTCCTTCACCGCAGAGTAAGTGGTAAATCAGCACTTAAAATTACAATTAACAATTTCACTGGTGTCGGTGGGGATCGCACCCGGGTTGCTCGCGTACTGTGAAATCTGCTCTTAGCCTGCTTTGTTTTTGTGCTTGCTTTGTTGATTTTTATCTGCAATTATGTTATTCCGAAAATCTGGATATCAGATTTTTTCATCCAAGATAGTCAGTAAATTTATTCAACCACCTACCTACCTAACTTGGCGTACAATCTGTAATTTAAATTCTTCGTTTTAATAAAGATTACAAAGTTAGATACTTTATAACTCAAATAAAAAATAAATGCATGTTACCTTTACGCGCGGTTGAATTTAAACTATATTAATATTATAATGATAAACTATAATAAATGTTAATATTAATTTCATGACGATGACGATAATAGGACATATATTTATATGTCCTATTTATTAATTTATTTTTTGATATTAGAGTATATTTTAATTTAAGTAAAAGATATTTATTAATAAAATCATAAATACACCCCCCCCCCCCCACACACACACACACGTATATCAAAAGAACGCAAGCGTAGCGTAAGACCACCTTTTACATTTAAATGTTGTTTTATAATAAAGTTGTTATTTCAAATCCTTTACTTACTTTTCAAATAACCAATAATATAATTATTATAGAAAATAATTTATGTAATGCCGAAATTATGTTTGGATTAACACATATTTACCCATTTTAGACCAATTTCAATTTTACCGTACCTATCTAAAGTTCTAGAAGCCTGTGTTCACAAGCAAATCTCTATGTTCATAACCATAACATAACCTGCTGAATAAATATAAGTCAGGCTTTCGCGCAGGTCAGTACTACCACTGCCTTGATAAAAGTCACAGATGACAGTCGAATGGGAATGGATAAGCAGAAACTCACAGTGGTAGTGCTTGTTGATTTTTCAAATGCTTTTAACACAGTCGACCACGATATCCTTTAAGCCTTCCTAGCTAATCTTAGATTCTCAATCCCAGCTTTGGAATGGTTTTCATCCTATCTTCGCGGCCGCCAGCAATTAGTTCGATTAGGACAACAGTCTTCAACATGGGCTGACATTGAAACAGGCGTGCCGCAAGGCGGAATACTTTCTCCTATAATGTTTTCTCAATTTATAAATTCTATTACTTCAGTTCTCAACTGTTCGTACCATCTGTATGCAGATGATCTTCAGCTCTATGTGCAATCTAGTGTTAATGAGCTTAACCATAATATTAACAAAATCAACCACAACCTTGATGCCATAAGAGATTGGTCGTACAGACATGGTGTTTCGGTTAACCCTTCCAAATGTAAGGTAATGGTTATAGGTAGTAGCAAAATATTAGCCAAGATTAATAACAATGATCTTTCCTCCGTATTTTACAATGGAATATTGCTGCCATTTTGTAAATCTGTTAAAAATCTTCGTTCTCTTTGCCGTCTCAAAAACTTTCTGCCTTTTAAAACTTAACTTCTACTTGTCCAGACTTTGATATTATCCATTATTGATTATGCGGATGTGTGTTACCCAGATCTATCTCAATATCTTCTCGATAATTTGGAGCTCCTTCTCAACAATTGCATTAGGTTCATTTTCGGCTTACGTAAGTATGACCATGTTTCTCAGTACCGTTCTAAGCTTAAATGGCTTTCTATTCGTCAAAGGCGTAGCTCCCGAATTTTACAAGTACTATATTCAATTTTAAATGACCCAAATTCTCCTTCTTATCTTAAGGATAACTTTCAGTACCAATATTCTACTCATGATAGAGTTCCCCATTCCCAAAATAGTCTTAAAATTCGTATTCCACCACATAAGAGTGGTTTCTTTAATTCCTCTTTTACTGTGCAGTGCAGTCCATACTGCTCTGGAATGCCTTGCCTGTTCATATAAAAAAAAACAGTAACAAACAATATTTTAAAAGACTAGTTCGAGAATTCTTTAACAGGAATAATACCACCTGATTTTACGATTTTTTTTTCTCCGTTTTTCGCTTTGTAATTGATATTTTGTATAATATGTATTTTAATATGCATCATGTTATTTTATTTTTGTATTATATAATTTTATATTTATTTAGAAATTTTGTATATATAAGTATATTATATCCGTTTATATATTTTGTTTATATACATAAGTATATTATATCCGTTTATATATTTTGTTTATATACATAAGTATATTATATTCGTTTATATATTTACTATTAGTTTTTTTCTTAATTACAAAGTAGATAATATTAAGTTTGTATAGTTTAAAAATATTTTATTTATTTGCTTTTTGTTATAAGATACAACGTTTTTACTTATTTATTAATTTATGGAGTGGTGTTGCACCTACCACAGTTTCTCAAATCATCCAGGGTTGACTGGTAGAGAATGCCACAAGGCATTAAGTCCGCCCTTTATATCCCTTATTATAAGGTAGATGTAAAAAAGAATAAATAAATAAATATTATGCTCACGAAATACCAAAGTCAATCGCTGCCTTTATAAAATGTAGAAACTGGGTGAACGGATCATAGATTTTTCTGAACGTTATTTTCGTCCGAAAAAATATCTTATCTACCCTTTTTTTTTTTTTGCGGATGGAAAATCATCAAATGACGCCTTTCGCTCTGGGTGGAGCGGAAGGGAGTGTCAGACTTTTACTGACTAAAAACCATCCGTGTTCCTTCAGTGCCCTTACGTTCCGGAGCCGCGGTATCTCTTTCGAACAGCCCGCAGCCCCGGCAGGCGTCGGCCCTTGCGACCCTTGACAGCTCTTTGAGGCGCGCGTGGAACAAAACGCGCCGTCGACACGGCCTGTCGTCGTTAGACGGACGGACGGCGAGCTACCCATTGCTCGCCATCCACAGGCCCGCGCCTACGGTGGCCGGGGGCCACGACGTAGCCCCCGACGCCCGGGGCGTCTCCCGCGGCGGCCGGGAAGGAAAGCTGCTGCTCTCTCCTTCTCCCGCTCCGCCACCTCCTTCGCTAGCATCACTGCTTCGCAGAAGATGGTGACGGCATCCCATTCCGTCTCGCTCCGGACCATGGCTTCGACCAGGGCCGGACGCGAGAGGTCGCCGCCGCCTATCGCCGATACGAGGACACGGCGGTGCTCCGCCCAAGCAGGGCACACCTCCACGGTGTGCTCCACCGTGTCCTCCGGTCGATCCTCGCAGTGGGAGCACCCGGGCGTTTCCTCCCGCCCGATTCGGTGCAGGAACCTCCCGAACACACCGGTGAGGACCTGCGTCAGGCGGAAGGTGAGGACGCCGTGGCGTCTCTCAAGCCACTCCTCAAAGAGGGGTCTTATCGCCGCTATAGTGGCGTGCCCAATCTTATCTACCCTCAAGTCGCACTTAAAGAAGTGTTACGTCAAAAATAATTTTGGCACACATCCTTATGATTTAGTTTTACATAATTTTATAGTTTTAGCATTTGTATCCTTCAATATTTTTGCGCATAAAATATTGCTTCTAAGCCACCGCAATGTTTGCTAAGTTCCGTACGCAAGTGTACTTGTATACGCCTATTGTTCGTGGTGTAATGTAAACTAGAGCCGCTTGGCACAGACGGTGCTACACAAACAAGTAGAAGTGGTTCACTCACTTTAAATACTGCTGCGTAAAGCATTTACATTCTCTGTCTTTTTCTTTTGGTGTTGCGCAGTTCTATAACAACAGCCTGCAATTAAAACCAGCGCTACTTACTTTTTAACGTTGTGCCACATTGTTTTCTCAGTGGTGCTATATTACAAATTTGGTTAAATATATATTAAATAGATTATATGGGATTAATAAGCTCAAGTGGCAATGGGCCGGCCATATAGCTTAAGAACCGACAACTGATGGAGAAGAAATGTTCTCGAGTGGCAGGCTTGTACCTGTAAGCGAAGTTTAGGTGTAGGGAAGCCCCCACTAGATGGAGTGACGAGCTGCTAAGACATGCAGGAAGTCGATGGATGCAGGTGGCTCAGGATTGTGCTTTCCTAGGGGTAGACCTATATTCAGCAGTGGACTTGTGAAGATCTGTAATGATGATGATGGTGATATTATTCAAATATTTTGTTGTTAATACCCATGAAGAGCGTGTAATGACTGACCAAACTGACAGATTAATAAACCAGTGAGATGGGTCTGAACAAATCCGATATGGTTAAAGGATTATTACTTTAAATCTTTTACACGTTCATATAGCCAGCGATGGTTTGTGAATTCGAGATTTTTCTGACATTAAACGAAAGAGCTAATTCAGTATGTTGTTTAAAGAAACAGCGTCCTGTGACCAGAAAAACGCTGACTATCAAAAAACCTAGAACATCTGCACCAAAAAAATCGACAGTAGCCTGTTATAATAGTTAATTGAAGTAGCCAGACACTTTCACAGTTCAATACAAAACTAGAATCGAAAGCGAAATAGAACGCCGCTCTAAACTAGAATTCTTAAATGTTATGCGATAGCTTAATAATAGCTTGGTGTTTATCCATTTGAAATGTGATTTTTCTCATCAATAGTTAACGTTTTATTTTCTATATTAAAAATTAATATTGAAATGTTGATTTTTGTCACTTAGAAAGAGTTGGTCGCATGTGTACTCAATATAGGGTTGCCAACTTTTTATGCAATAAATAAATATATTAAAGTCGGAGAACTAAACTAAACAGTATTTTATTTTTTGAAGGTTTAAATGTTTCAATATTATTTAATATTTTTATGAGTTTCTTGCACACAATATTTGTAAGCCTCTCCACAATTTAAGTAGAAATTAAAGTAAAAGAGGAACTAATTTTTTTATTAAATTAATAGAAGCCTATTCCAAATTTTATGACTCCGGTTACAAGCGATTATAAAACTAGTATTTTATATATATATATATATATATATATATATATATATATTTAATAGAATTATTAACAGTATTAAAGAGCAAAATAAAGTATATTACTGTTTTAACACTATAGTTGGTAATTCTACTTCAATATCGTTGAAAATTTAAATCAACAATCCTAAACAATAACCCTAGCTGTTCGTGAGCCAAGATAGAGTTGTAACAACGGAAATTATTAATTTCATTCATATAATTCTAATATTATATCATTATTATAGTAATATTTAATGGACTACATATAGAACAAAGCACTTCTCTCCCTGGACATCCAGAAGTCGAGTGGGCCTGACGGAATCCCCCCCAATTGTGCTGAGGACGTGTGCTCCGGAGTTGGCACCGGTCCTAACGCGCATTTTCCGGTACTCCTACTCCCAAGGCGTAGTCCCGAATTCATGGAAGACAGCTTTTGTCCACCCGATCCCTAAAAAAGGCGACCGCTCAGACCAGTCCAACTATAGGCCTATTGCGATCACCTCCTTGTTCTCCAAAATAATGGAATCCATTATCAACTGCCAGCTCATCCGGTACCTTGAGGATCACCAGCTGATTAGTGACCGCCAATACGGTTTTCGTCGGGGTCGATCAGCTGGTGATCTTCTGGTCTACCTGACCCATAGACGGGCGGAGGCAGTAGAGTCCAAGGGGGAGGCGTTGGCCGTTAGTCTGGACATTGCGAAGGCCTTCGATCGGGTTTGGCACAAAGCGCTTCTTTCGAAGCTCCATTCCTATGGGCTTCCCGAGAAATTGTGCAATTGGATCACCAGCTTTCTTGCAGATCGGAGCATCAAGGTCGTTGTAGACGGTGCATGTTCTGACTACAAGCCTATTAACGCTGGTGTTCCACAAGGCTGTGTGCTATCACCAACGCTGTTTCTTCTGCATATCAATGATATGTTGCTAACTGGTAACGTTCATTGCTATGCGGATGACAGCACTAGTGATGCTCTATACACCGGCCGTGCTAATATTTCTCGGGAAAACGTCACCGAGTACCGGAACAAACTTGTGTCTGAAGTCGAGTCTTTGCTGGACAAAGTCTCGAACTGGGGGCGACTAAATCTAGTCCAGTTTAATCCTCAGAAGACACAAGTTTGCGCGTTTACCGCTAAAAAGAACCCCTTTGTCGTATCTCCTCAGTTTCAAGGCACTTCCCTGGTTGCCTCAGCCAGTATCGGAATCCTCGGCGTCGACATATCGAGTGACGTGCAGTTTCGTGGTCACGTGGTCAAATTGGCCTCTAAAAAGCTTGGCGTGCTCAGCAGACCGGGACAGTATTTCATGCCGGCACACCGCCTGCAACTTTACAAGGCGCAGGTTCGGCCTCACATGGAATACTGTTCCCATCTCTGGGCAGGGGCTCCCCAGTACCAGCTCCTTCCACTTGACCGCATCCAGCGCAGAGCGGCTCGAATCGTCGACGACCGAGTCCTTTCCGATCGGCTCGACTCATTGGCGCTGCGAAGAGATGTTGCATCTCTTTGCATTTTCTTTCGCATCTACCATGGGGAGTGCTCTGAGGAATTGTTCGGATTAATCCCAGCCGCCAAATTTCACGAACGCACATCGCGGCAGAACTCCCGATACCATCCACACCATCTGGATGATTGGCGGTCCACCACTGTGCGATTTAGAAGAAGTTTTCTCCCTCGCACGACTTCCTTGTGGAATCGATTACCATCAGCGTTTTTTCCGGACCGATACGACTTAGGGACCTTCAAGAAAAGAGCGTACTCCTTTTTAAAAGGCCGGCAACGTATCTGCAATTCCCTCCCTGGTGTTGCAGTTGTTCATGGGCGGCGGTAGTCACTTACCATCAGGTGAGCCGCATGCTCGTTTGCCCCCTCTCCTATAAAAAAAAAATATTTATAGATAAGAAAATCGAGCGAAAATAAAATTTACGTTAGTCGTACCCATATAGGCAACACGGACTACCGGTGGACCATGTTGCCCTATGGTCGTATCAAAAGTTTGTAGTGGGCAATGGTCAATTAAAATATTTTTTTACTCGTTATATTTACAACTTTACACGACTGGCTATGTTAAACAACTATACCGTAGTATTCATTATATTTGTGATATTATATATACAACATATACAATGACATTTTTGTAGTCCATCAACTAGTTACTTTCGATAAATTTTAGAATTTATTTTAATTGTAAAAACCAAGCGAAATAAATTACACACTTTCACAAATGATGTAAATTAAAACTTCGTTTAATAATTTATTGCTTTTGCGTCCATTACTTTTTATGAGAGTATTTTAGAGAAGACGAGCTAACGTGGCTTTAAT
Source organism: Parnassius glacialis (assembly GCA_033319125.1). NCBI lineage: Eukaryota > Metazoa > Arthropoda > Insecta > Lepidoptera > Papilionidae > Parnassius > Parnassius glacialis. Next base: position 32,195,406 of record JAVANC010000013.1, on the reverse strand, counting down.
GGCGCGGACGAACATTTCAGAAAGCTGACTTTGTCCACATGAAAAAATTACCATTTCCAAATAATTTAAATTGCTTTTTCTCTTTATCAGCTTTTTTAAATGTAATAGGTTGTATTTGAAAAGGCGCATGTCTAATAGCTCTTTTTAAAACTACGTCCCTTTTTTACGTGGTAAAATGCTCATGAATACAGCGTGATGGTCATGGCATGACATGTTATGTCCACTAAAACCTTATAATGGCCGTCCTCAACATCTATAAGAGGTCATGAGATTCCAGAACACAACCGCCGCTATTTAACTGTACTTTTCTTGTAATATTATATTAACCCTTTCGCTGTCCCGTGCACTACATATAGGTCATTGCTATTGTCTTACTATTGTGTCTGGAAACCGGACAGTGAACGTGTTAAAATAGGACTACAATTACTTATTATCTTTATATATAAAAATAACGTGTCACATTGTTTGTCCGCGATGAACTCTTAAACTACTGAAATGATTTCAATGAAACTACTGAAGTGTTTCACAATGTCACTTTGGTCCAACTTGAGAGATAGGATAGTTTTTATCCCGATAAGTGACCCTTAATTTTTTTTATTGTGAATTTAAGGATTTTTCTTAGGACACATCATGGTCGTCGGAAAGGGCAGAACAACGTCTGCATGGTCAGCTAGTCTTTATATAAAAATTACGTGTCACATTGTTTGTCCGCGATAAACTCCTAAACCACTGAAATGATTTCAATGAAATTTGTGCACACTGTGTGCAGTTTGATCCAACTTGAGAGATAGGATAGTTTTTGTCCCGATAAGTGACCCTCAGAATTTTTTATTGTGAATTTAAGGATTTTTATAGTACAGAGGTTCGCCGCTAAGGGCAGTACAACGTCTGCATGGCCAGTTAGTATGACCTATATATTTAAAGTGTGAAATACATTAAACTCTTAAATTAACTGCAAACCTACAAAATTGTCAAATCTGCGACGAAAGTTCAAGTCGCTAAGTATCTACGTTATGACGCTTATGGCAAATAGACTACAATGACAGAGACCCACGTCCAATTGTGAACTGCTACGGGCTGAAAATGTAACATTTATGTTTTTACCACTGGCTGAAAAATAACCAGCATGAAACCCAGCGGAGCCTTTTTAAAAAAAATAATTTATAATATAGGTATTATGCTGTACAATTATTTTATATAACAAAGAAAGTGTGTTATACTTATGTGTCGGAACTTCATCACAAGATTTCACTTCTGATGTCGGACATACAACAAGAGATCCCACTTCTGATCTCGGAAATACACCAGGAAAGATCAAATCACAACGATTCCAAAGAAGTTTTTACTTCAAAAAGACACTATTTATTCTCTTTATGCAGGAGACTGGAATAAACAAAGGTGTTTACGTCAGCTCTGAATATGAGAGAGATAAACAGAGTCAACGATGACGTCGCAACTTAGGCACGTATCAGCATAATGTGTTGGTAATGTTATTCTTGAGTGCAGACGCAGTGCCGTTCACTGTGGATTATGACCTCTATACTCAAATACGCTCTTTGTTCGTTACCCGCCGGCGATCCCTCACTGAAAATATATTTTGATAACCTATATAAATAAGTGGTTATATTTATAAGATATATACTGTATAAATATTTAAACATATCTTTATTTCGGAGAAATATTTAATAATAAGAATACATTCAATCAAATATACATAACATTATACGACAAGAAATATAATATTATTAAAATATAAGCACCGATAACGATGTGAAATATCTATTCTTGCAATATCTAAATACAAAGCGTGACGATAAATGCACACCCTTCTATACAATGGTAGAGGCCTATGCTCAGCAGTGGACTTTTGTGAGCTGTTGTAGAAGATGACTTTTATGGGCTGTGATATCTATGTTCCGCTGTACACCATGCAACGATGCGTGTTGAAGGACTTTACATGTCTTCGAAATATTAGGTCTTTACATATGACATTGCAGTTTCGCTGAACTGGTGTCCTTGTGAAGGTATTTTATTTCTTATTATTATTATATTTTATTTCTTTAAAATTACTAATTTAAACAATATAGTAGATGGGTCTTCCTAGTAAGTTTAAAAAAAAACCTGTGTCAGGAGTCCTCGCTCTTCCTTATCTATGACAGTCTTTAACTAACTAAAAGCATTTAATTACACAAATTAAACAAAGGTGCGGCAATACTTCACGATGAGACAATTACTTACATAGTGTAAAGCGCAAGACCGGTCGTGCAAGGAGTATTGCTGCTGTATATGGGCTAATGCTGTAAAATGCCATCAAATGGGCCTTTGAATTCAATGGAAAGGATAATTTATGACCTTAATATGGCTCGAACCAATCTTAGCAGCCTCGAGCACAGACGCTAAGTAGCCAGTGTGCGCAGGAATTTAATTTTTAGGGTTCCGTACCTCAAAAGGAAAAAACGGAACCCTTATAGGATCACTTTGTTGTCCGTCTGTCTGTCTGTCTGTCTGTCAAGACCCTTTTTCTCAGGAACGTGTAGAGGTATCAAGCTGAAATTTATATCAAATACTCAAGTCTACTGTCCCTTGGGACTGTGAAAAAATCAAACTTCTAAGCCAACGCAATCAAAAGATACAGCCGTTTATGCCGCAAATTTTCGATATTCGCAAGGGAATCAAAAGTCAAAACCTACAGGGTACTTCCCGTAAACTGAGAATCTTAATATTTGGAATGAAGCAACGTAATATAGCACAGATAAAGTAAAAATTGCGAAAAGCATAAATTTTTAGTTACATCATATAATAAAAAATATTTTTAATAATTTTAACCTACGGATTTGTTCGGAACCCTCAGTGCGCGAGTCCGACTCGCACTTGGCCGGTTTTTTTTTATTATAGGGTGACAAACGAGCACACAGTCCACCTGATGGTAAGTGGCTGCTGTGGCCCATAGACATCTACATTTATCCTCGTTTGCGAATCAAAATGCAGATGCGTTGCCACCCGTGAGGACTAAGATGGAATGCCTCGTTTCCAGTAAAAAAGGTCTCCGGTTCTCTACACTCACCATACGAAACACAGCAGTGTTAAGCTGTTATTTGACGCTGGTATTCTGTGAGAGCGTGGTCCTTCCCCGGTCGAGCCGACCCGTTTGTGCTACAACTATACTACTAATATACGAGTAGCTGCAGCATGGCTGTACCACGTACAATGCATGACTTCATTCCTTCCTCTTCATTCCATCATCGTACCACCATACGCTCGGCTGGTCTCCACCCCTTTCTTATTGATATAATACGTATTCGAATGAAACGGTTTACTTCGTCATTCGTAATGCGTGCAGCAAAAGAGTGGAATAATCTGCCACCATCTGATTTTCCATTGGATTATAATGGGGGTGTCTTTAAGGCAAGAGTGATTAGGCTTTTGTTAAGCTAAGTTAGTGCGCTTTACCACCTTCCGCTGCATCACCACTTATCATCATGTGTATTAGTAGTTCAAGCAACTGGCTTATAATAGTAAAAAAACTGGCCACTATGAGCAGTGGCGTAGCTAGACGTGGGCGAAATGGGCCCGCGCCCACGGCCTCACACTTAAAGGGGCCTCGCGAGGCCCCTTAAAATGTGATGCCCCCAGACTTCACCACAGATGACTAATTAATTTAATCACTTTTACGATCGAAGAAGAACGTCACAAATTTAAAAGCGTTGAAATCAGTTATTTATTTGACTCTTTGGGTTTTGTTTTTTCTACAATCTATTTATGACCATGAACATAATTAAGCTCTTTTGGCTAATCTTTCATTCACGGTAGGTACTGTTAGGCTAAGGTACCTGTATCTGGCCGCTATGATTAAAAATCATACAATCGCAAAGATAACAATTCAACTCGAAATTCCCTCTCTATGCCGATTCAGCAATATGAACTCAGGCCTCTCGCTGGGCCTCGCTCAGTTTGTGACGTACGCATTCATCAAGCTTCGCATTGTGGGCTTATTAAAAGTTTTACGATAATAGTGTATCTTAGCAGTTAGCACCGACTTCAGAAGCTATTATGTGATCATTATTTTATGCTTTTTAGTTTATGAAAGCTGTTTTTACTTTTTATTTAAAGTTTTTGTTTTGTAAACTTCATTAACATGTAGTTAACATAATAACAAATTACAGATAACTCTTTTCTCTCTCTCTCTCTCTCTCTCTCTCTCCTTTCTCTTACGCTCTCACAGAATACCAGCGTAACATAGTAGCTTAGTGTAACATAGTAGTCTGGTAAGTGTAAACCGAAGACCCTTTTTACTGGCATTCTATCTTAGTCGTCAGCGGTGACTACGCATCTAAATTCTCTATATTAACTGTGGATAGATGTAGGTATTTATGGGTCACAGCATCCATTTACCATCAGGTGGACTATGTATTTGCTTGTCACCCTTATCCTTTCTAAAAATGAAAGTATTTCCTATAATAAATAGCAATGGAAACTTTGGTATTTTAAAGCAATTTCGAATAACAAACACTTGTTTCTTATATTTATTGCCTCATTTAGCTCTAGTTTTCGTATTTGTTTGTGTCCTATTTTTGTTTCCTTGCCAACTTTAAGGATTTTTAGGTCGCGAAAACTTTCCGACAGTTGTATAATATAGAATTGTTACGTATGAGCGACCTAAATTGCTGTTTATACAGTTCCGTCTATTTAATATGAGGGTAATTTTCGAAAGCACGCATTTTACTCGTGTAAAAGAGATTGAACGAAATGATTTAGATTTAATTTTTGACAGCAATCAGTTACACTCCAATCGTGTTATTGGAGTGTAACACGAATGTTTTACCATCAGGTAGACTGTGTGCTCGTTTCCCCCCCCCCCCCCCCTATATTATAAAAGTATATAATATTTTCATTCTATAAAATAAATCACCGTTATTTCTACAGCCTATCAAAGTCTATTGCTGAACATAGGCACCTAGATTGCCTCATAAGGGGGATATTTGTCATAGTTGCCACGCTTGGCAAGCGGGTTGGCAAACGTAGTTTTCTTTTGTTTTAGTCATTATTAGGAAGACGCTGCTGCCCATCTCCTGATTTGTTTCCCTCTGTCACCTCTTACGGCACCCACGGTGCTATATATGCTGATATAGAGCAGTGGATATTCTTATTCCGCCACTACACGCTCCAAAAATAAATCACGCAACGTATTAAAATACTTACGACAATAAATTATAGATTTTAATTTTAAATTTTTGTCATAAACTTCATTTCAAAACATAAAAATAACATTCGTACAACGAAAGTATTAGAAACAATAGAAGAAAAGCATGTTGTCGATGCCACTATTAAGTCGAGGAGTATCAAAAGCGGGACGCAACTAACGTAAGCTTAGGATTACCAACTTCAGGGGCTTCACACTGCAAATTGAATGAACGCAAGTATTTCTTCATAGGCCAAAATATTACTACAAAAATAACCTGTACAAGAGACTCGACCTACCTTTATCGATATATATAAAATATATATACTATATATTATACTACCTACACCTATATTGAAATAGTATAACGTGCCAACACATTTATGACATGTCACGCAATTCACAGTTGCGTCAAAATTAAGGAATTAGTGTCGTGCTGTTTTCAAAATAACAATACACATAATATATCATACACATGAATATAAAATATAGTGTGATTTAAAACGTGACTGAGATTTCAAGTTGAAGAATATATATTAAGTAAGTATAATTAAGTAGTATATGTAGCAATTTAAGTATTAAATATATTAATACTTAATCGAATAAAAATTCGATCGATAGATTAAAAAAGTTAATCTAATAAAAACAACCTGTTAATTTAATTTAATAACCTGAAATAAGTTTCACTGTCTATATTCTCTTCAAATTTCTAATTAAACATTCAGTTCATTTAATTATACGCTTCATAAATTCGATTTCGTTTGATTTTGCTTAAAACATTAATTTTCCACGATCAATGATTATCATAGAGAGGTTATAACCGTATAAATTTACAAATATTGAGCCATGAGCTCCTACACAACCATTTTATCAGTTCATCATTTCCCGGAAATGTCGATTCGTGCGACGGAAATTTAACGGAGGTGTTCGCAATTTGTAGCACCACCTGATAGTTTAGAGGAAACTACAGATAAACAAAAAGCATTTGCATAAAAATAAAATGCCATATCATTGCAAAGAGGATTTATGAGTTGCGTCAAAATTTACGCAATATTTTAAACTTTAGCTATACTTATATTAGATTAAATTTTATAGTCACTATAATAAAAAATGAATGATTTAACTAATGATATAACATTTATCCATACAAATTGTGTTAATGTACACCGATACATAGGTAACACTCTTTTTAGAACAATATAAGTTTGTTCTTTAATTTTGTTTAAAATTTCACCTACTCTTTGTTAATAGTAAGTGTCTTAAGAGCGTGGAAACTATGGCAAATTCCTTTTCCAAACAAAATACTACCATAGTTTACACGATTGGCAAGCGGAATGACAACCGCTGATTTTCTGCCGACTTCCAAAAAGGAGACGGTACTCAATTCGACTGTATGTTTTAATTTTTATGTGTGTTACTGCATAACTTTTTACTGGGTGAACCGATTTCAATGATTCTTTTTTTATTTGAAAGCTGGTACTTCTCGTGTGGTCCCATATAAATGTGATCAAGGTCAGACCAATAGTTTTTGAGTTATTCTTAATAACTTATATTGAAGTCGGTTGTACAAAATTTCTAATTTTGAATTATTATTTTGAGTTTTTATCAGGAATATGCTGTTGCCCATCTCTTGATTGTCTCATTTTTGTTATATGAGGCATACTATGGAGAGGATATGTTCAGCAGTGGATTTTTATGGGCCGTAATGGATGAATAGAATGGAATGGTTTCGCTTTGAAGGCGGATTGATGTTGATGGTCCCAGTATCAGACGTTTCACACCTTTGACGCTGTTCCTTCTATCCCAACAATCCATAAGGATTTCCCCACGTACAAAAAAAGGTTTAGATGCATACATAAACAGCAGCAGCCACTTACCATTAGTTGGCTCGTTTCTCATTCATATACAATATTATAAAAACTATCCACTGGTATTCAAAGTTATCACCGGCGAATAGAACATCATTATTATCACAGTTGCTGTAGTCGTCAACCATGCATATAGAGGATACGCTCTGCGACGCCACAGCGACTCAATAAAGTAATAATGTAATTTAAATTAATGATTATCATTAATTTAAATTACCTTATTACTTTATTGAGTTTTACGTACATTACATAAATTCCAAGTTTAAATTTATTTAATTAAAATCGCAAATTAAAAGTCAGCCTCTCTCAACTCATTAGTGATGTGGAAGCTCTGAGCCTCTGAGTCATATTCACTCGCATTAAATACATCCGCGGCGGCTGCTTTAACTGCGCCACCGTTTGGTTTAAGCTCCAATTTAATTTTCATCAAGTGTTTTTTTGCATTTTTAATTAATGAATGAAATACAGGTAGTGGTGTTACTTATTATGTGCATTATACAAAATAATAAACAAACTATTAGATTGTATCAATGTTCATTAATTATTGCTAATAACATTGAAATAAAAACAAATATTAAAATAAGCTATTCACATGGACGAAATAAACTGTAATGTATAATACAAATTTGTGCGATAACAGTTCTTATTTTTAACAAAAAGTAGTTTTTCCTTTGCTACAAATTAATGTCTAATAAGTTAATGAATAATTTTGTTATGATAATAACATTGCCCTCGTGTAAGTTGTCACTGGTGTTCCTAAAACCCCAGTCTACAGGGTAACATTAATCAGAGTCCAGCGACAATAGGCAGCCGCTTACAAAAGGATCTTATAAAGCGATGTCCCCAGTTTTAATTGATGTCATGCCGTGACTTTTTGTTATAACGATTGTGGATGAATTATAACATTACCTAATTACACGCGAAGCGTTAAGTGTACGTGCGATAAGCATTTGAAATATTTTAACTGTTACAATTTACGTTTTAGTATCATAATGTACGAGTATTTATGTGTATTTAACACGCTAAGAATAAATAAAATTATGTTTCCAACATACTCTTGCCTATTATTAAGTACCTACTGTGCGAATTGTAATTTATTGTCTTAGCACGCGTTTTTACAAAGTTTTATATTTAACTTAACTTAACTTATCTTCACGCACAATCCCTGACGGGGTAGCCATAGAGAACAGATTGCCAAGTGTCACAATCCTTACATACCTCTTTCGCTTCTTTCAGATTCATTATCTTCTTCATACATGCACGTCTAGGTATCCGAGTACTCTTGACCCTCCCCTCTTCGAGCAGTTTGCTCACATGGTCTTCGAAAGTTAGTCTCGGTCTACCTCGACACCTTTTAATATTAACTTTCGCGCTATATATTTTCTTCACCGTTCGATCTTCACTCATTCGCTCAACGTGCCCAAACCATCGAAGCACGCCCTTATCAATTTTTGTGACACGGTCATCTTTCAAACCTGCCATATTGCGAATCTCTTCGTTTTGCTTTCGGTCGGCCATGGTAACGCCGCACATTTTACGAAGAGATCGCATCTCCACTGCATTCAACTTGCTTTTATGCTTCTTCTGGCATACCCAGGTTTCGCTGCCATATAACAAAGTCGGTACTAACACTGCGTTATGTATTGCAAGGCGTGCACTCTTCACTACGCCTTGCCTTTTGACTAACGCAGTCAGGGCACCATTGACTTTGTTCCCGGCAGCGACACGCCTGTCCACATCTAAATCACATCTTCCATCCCGGCTAAAATCACTCCCCAAGTATACAATTTCATTTACCTGTTCTAGACATTCCTGATTTACCCATATTTCACACTTCGTTCTCTCTTCGTCCCTTTCAAATACCAGAACCTTAGTTTTATTAGCATTCAAACGGAGACCTTTAATTTCACATTCCTCTTTCATACACGTGACTAATGCCTGCAGTTCTGCCTCTGATGGTGCAATAAGCACTGCATCATCAGCATACAGCAGACAATTTACTTTTATGTCACCCAATTTCACACCCAAACAGCTATCTTTCAGCTTCTGTAAACAGCTTTAGAAGTTTTTTAAGTTTTATATTTAATCGTAGTTTTTGCTTTAATACAAAATAAAACCAGAAATAATCAGCTAAGATACAAAAAGAACAAAGAGTGCAAAAGAAAGAGTACAAAAACAAAATGGTGTGTTTTAGTTTGGGAGCACCTCCCCTCTTTCCCACTATCATGTTACACCTAAACCGAACACTACGGCACTGCAACCTCTGCAACTGCGCGTTTCACCTAAACAAAAACAAAACTTTCTAGATTACTGCTAACATACATGATAAACACTACAATACGGTATAGAGATATTTCAACAACACTGTATTCCAAAGAGAATGCCAGTATTTTCTTAAGGCATGTTGTCTATATCCGAGAAAACTTTACTTAATAATCTACCATTTTTTAAATATAAACATTGAGTGTAAAAACTGTACATAATAAATGAAAGTTTAATTTTTAAATTATGAGTAAAAAATAAAGTAAAATAAAAACCTTTTAATTAAAAATTTTAGTTAAAAGTTCATAATTAGTAAAAACACCCATTACACATCGGCATCGGTTAGGCATACTCAGAATAAGGTTGTCATTATCTTCTTGAGGAATATTGTCCCAGGTCCTACTAATATGCATAAAATGTTGTTCTTCTGTAACCAGATTTTCGGGAAAAGCTCTTCTTTGGAGCATATCCCAAGCATGCTCAAAAGGATTTAAATCTGGGGATTGCGTTGGCCATTCTAAGGCCGTGACCTCATTTTCTTGTAACCAAGCACTTACCACCCTGGCCGTATGTGAACGGGCATTGTCTTTCACAAGCAGGAAATGTTGACCCATTTGACTTCATTACGGTATTTTTAAGCCGTCATGTGCTCTGTAACCAAACGAGGTCCGTGCTTCAACCAAAATGAATTCCTGTCCACATCATAATTTCACCATCTTGGTATGGACGAAATTCTTAAGGATGTTGAAGCCGGCTTGTACGACCAGGAACTCTCCAAACTCTCCAGGTACTCTCCTCGAATCAGGATGAAAGCCAAATCGGGATTCATCCGTGAAAAGCACCAACGAATATTGATGAGGTTCACCAGTTCACATGTTCTCTAGATCATTGCAGTCTTCGTCCACAATTTTCTTTTCTTAGAGCTGGAACCCGAATTATTCTACGAGCATGAAGGTTGGCTTTATGCAATCTCCACCTCACAGTTTAGTCACTCACAAGTATCTGGTGTTCAGACTTTGTACCAATTGCATCGCCGTAAGATGAGATTGCCTTCTTGCAGAAATTTGCAAAAAACGGTATTTTCTGGGTGTAGTAATACGTCTTGGTACTGGATGTCTGCGCCACCTCCACTGTGGCATAATATCGTGACCACTAACTAACTACCTACCGCAGCGACGTCACATTATAAAGCACAACCTGCGGCATTCCCACTGCTCTTACCGTCTCTTATTTAGTTAAATGTCGACGTTGCATTGCAATAAAATCACGTATCATCCTTGGCAGGAATCGATGTTCTTTTACGAGGATTTGTGGTATATCAAATCTTATGTAATAAACCCAAGCATACCACTGCAAGACTTCAGACACAGTAAGTTCATTCTGCGTAGATCTGACCAAAGGTAATAATTAAAATAGTTGAAGGTACTCCGGGTTAATTCTGATATCAGGACGTTAATCACCTCAGTCCCCCGTAACCATGGGTGCTGGAAAGCACCCGAAATGTCGGGAGTTAAAAATAAGAAGAATTAAACGCGATAAAATCCGTAAAGTAGTTTTATACAAATTACTCTTAGAACCAAATTCGCTCCCTCTATTTCAACTCAATTTTTACCGCCGACCATTGACTTATATGTATATGTACTAAAGAAGCTACACAAACAAGAACAAAAATTGTGCCCTGCTCTACGTCTTCGCGCATGCGCAGTAGATAGTAGAATCGCTTATGCGCGAAGATTTTTATTTATCATAAAATAATATATTAATATAAAATAAATTCTTATTTTAATCTAAACAAACATATTTATAAATAAAATGTGATAATAAATATCTTATGGACTTCACAAATCTTCAATTTACGCAATATTTAGTTTAGTGTACGGATTGCAGTACAGTTCAGTTGAAAGTCAATGTTCGGAAGGCGAAATCTAGTGTGTAGTATATATATATCGATGCCGCCAACACATTTTATTTTTACCTTTTATTTAAATTTGGAAACAATCTGGAATAAATGACGAACAATTTGATAATAAAAATATTTTAAAGTAACCAGTACTTTTTCGTCGGTCACTGTTACCAAAAATATTCCTATACCGTGTTGAAGTGTTTATATATCTACAATGAAGCTTATCTGCATCATCGAAATAGGTTACATAAGCCGTGTCCTATTCAGTAAAGTACAGCAAACTTATCAGTCTGTTGTACCAGTTTTAGTAACTATCTAAACTCTTGCACAACTGGAAGTCGCTCGGCGAGTAGTGCTAAGTAGACATATCGATCGTTTTTGAGAGCTGCTCATTTATGCCCCGCCACACTTTATCGCGAGACTACACGCGTGAAAAAGCTACAACGTTCCGATACTATAATTTTAAATATTTAACGGTGGTAGAGGCATGCAGCAGTTTTTGCTGTTGCACGTATGGGCCGGCTCGAGCCGGGTTAGTACCACGACCTCACAGAATACCGGCGTGAAGTAGAAGCTCTGCTTCTGCGTTTCGTCCGGTGAGTGCAGGTGGGCGGAGGCCCAATCCCCCCCCCCCCCCCCATCAACATGGTAGCGGAATTACACAATAGACTACCCCAGGAGGGTACCAGTACCCCTGGAGAATCCCTCGCTGAGCATCCACGACCATGTTATTCCAATCCTGAGCGTGGGTGCTCAGGCTGCCCCGCGTATTCTGGGGGGGGGGCAAAATTCCGCTCAAAAACATAACTGCTCGGGGTAAACAGAGCAACAATACCAAGGCGACCCCTGCCACGCTATCCGTGAATTTCTGCAACATCAGGGGACTTAACTCTAACCTAAACGCCGTCCACTACCATCACGAGACGGCGAAGCCGGCCTTGCTCTTCCTGACCGAGACGCAGGTTTCCTCTCCGGCTGATATTTCGTATCTCTCCTACCCTGGGTACAAATTGGAGCACTCCTTTGTGCCTCGGGCTGGAGTTTGCGTGTATGTCAGAGAGGACATCTGTTCTCGACGCCTCGGCAGTCTTGAAGGTTCGGACCTGTCCATCCTTTGGCTACGCGTAGACAGCGACGACCATCCGCGCGTCTACGGGTGCCTCTATAGGTCCCATAGCGGTAATGCCGAAACAGACCGACTCATCGACCACGTCCAAATGGCTACAGATTCCTTACTACAACAGGTCCCATCCGCAGAGATCGTGATCCTTGGCGATTTTAACGCCCACCATGCCGAATGGCTCGGTTCACGTTTAACCGATCATGCGGGGAGATCTGTTTATGACTTTGCCTTGGCATATGGTCTGACACAACTGGTTACTTCGCCTACGCGGATTCCAGATGTGGAGGATCATACACCTTCCCTGTTGGACCTTCTGCTGACCTCTCATCCGGACGGATATCAGGTTTCCGTCGATGCCCCTCTCGGCTCTTCGGACCACTGTTTGATCCGGAGTATGGTGCCACTCACGCTCCCTTCGCGGTTGCGTTCTGCAGGTTGCCGCCGTGTTTGGCATTACAGGTCGGCGGATTGGGACGGAATGCGGTCTTTCTTTGCATCCTACCCATGGGGGCGGGTTTGCTTCTCGCCGGATGATCCCAGCGCTGTTGCTGACTCTGTCACTGATGTGGTGCTACAGGGAATGGAACTATTTATTCCATCATCTGTGGTACCCATCGGAGGCAGATCTCAGCCTTGGTTTGGTCGCTCCTGTAAAACTGCATTACGCAGTAAGCAGGAGTGTTATCAAGCCTGGGCTGCGGCTTCGGCGACTCGGGATGTAAACACCAGCACACTTAAAAAGAAGTATAACTTCGCCTCCAGGTCCTTCAAAAGAGTTATTGCCAAGGCAAAGTCAGAGCACATAGGCAGAATTGGCGAGAAACTAGTTCGCCTTCCTTCGGGAACCCGTGCATTCTGGTCTCTCGCCAAGGCTGTCCAAGGGAATTTCTGTAAGCCATCACTACCATCTCTGCACAGGGAGGACGACTCACTGGCCCATGACGCAAAAGACAAAGCCGACCTTTTAGGCTCCCTTTTTGCGTCCAACTCGACTCTTGATGACGGGGGGAAAACACCGCCGACCATCCCGCGGTGTGAGTGCTCTATGCCGGATGTGCTGTTCTCACAGCGCTCGGTTCGCAAAGCACTTCTCTCCCTGGACATCCAGAAGTCGAGTGGGCTTGACGGAATCCCCCCAATTGTGCTGAGGACGTGTGCTCCGGAGTTGGCACCGGTCCTAACGCGTCTTTTTCGGTACTCCTACTCCCAAGGCGTAGTCCCGAATTCATGGAAGACAGCTTTTGTCCACCCGATCCCTAAAAAAGGCGACCGCTCAGACCCGTCCAACTATAGGCCTATCGCGATCACCTCCTTGTTCTCCAAAATAATGGAATCCATTATCAACTGCCAGCTCATCCGGTACCTTGAGGATCACCAGCTGATTAGTGACCGCCAATACGGTTTTCGTGGGGGTCGATCAGCTGGTGATCTTCTGGTCTACCTGACCCATAGATGGGCGGAGGCAGTAGAGTCCAAGGGGGAAGCGTTGGCCGTTAGTCTGGACATTGCGAAGGCCTTCGATCGGGTTTGGCACAAAGCGCTTCTCTCGAAGCTCCCTTCCTATGGGCTTCCCGAGAAATTGTGCAATTGGATCACCAGCTTCCTTGCAGATCGGAGCATCAAGGTTGTTGTAGACGGTGCATGTTCTGACTACAAGCCTATTAACGCTGGTGTTCCACAAGGCTGTGTGCTATCACCAACGCTGTTTCTTCTGCATATCAATGATATGTTGCTAACTGGTAACATTCATTGCTATGCGGATGACAGCACTGGTGATGCTCTATACACCGGCCGTGCTAATATTTCTCGGGAAAACGTCTCCGAGTACCGGAACAAACTTGTGTCTGAAGTCGAGTCTTTGCTGGACAAAGTCTCGAACTGGGGGCGACTAAATCTAGTCCAGTTTAATCCTCAGAAGACACAAGTTTGCGCGTTTACCGCTAAAAAGAACCCCTTTGTCGTATCTCCTCAGTTTCAAGGCACTCCCCTGGTTGCCTCAGCCAGTATCGGAATCCTCGGCGTCGACATATCGAGTGACGTGAAGTTTCGTGGTCATTTGGAAGAGAAGGCCAAATTGGCATCTAAAAAGCTTGGCGTGCTCAGCAGAGCGGGACAGTATTTCATGCCGGCACACCGCCTGCAACTTTACAAGGCGCAGGTTCGGCCTCACATGGAATACTGTTCCCATCTCTGGGCAGGGGCTCCCCAGTGCCAGCTCCTTCCACTTGACCGCATCCAGCGCAGAGCGTCTCGAATCGTCGACGACCGAGTTCTTTCCGATTGGCTCGACTCATTGGCGCTGCGAAGAGATGTTGCATCTCTTTGCATTTTCTTTCGCATCTACCATGGGGAGTGCTCTGAGGAATTGTTCGGATTAATCCCAGCCGCCAAATTTTACGAACGCACATCGCGGCAGAACTCCCGATACCATCCACACCATCTGGATGATTGGCGGTCCACCACTGTGCGATTTAGAAGATGTTTTCTTCCTCGCACGACTTCCTTGTGGAATCGATTACCATCAGCGATTTTTCCGGACCGATACGACTTAGGGACCTTCAAGAAAAGAGCGTACTCCTTTTTAAAAGGCCGGCAACGCATCTGCAATTCCCTCCCTGGTGTTTCAGTTGTTCATGGGCGGCGGTAGTCACTTACCATCAGGTGAGCCGCATGCTCGTTTGCCCCCTCTACTATAAAAAAAAAAAAAAAATGCTAACATATATTTTATGTAAAAACATTTCGTACAAACGTCGTGAGAAGTCTATAGGGTATTTTATATATCTAATTTATAAAATATAGAAGCCGTGTAGTATTGGCCTAAAAGAATCCACTACCCTATATCATCCCGTAGGTGTTGTAAAGCGAAAGAAAGAAACTGAAACAGAATATGAACAGCAGCATCTCTTTCTGCATCTCTGCATCCTTTCATGCCTGAATTTCGAACGTGAGAACTTCATAATATCTACTCTAGGAATATCTCACGCACACGTTTTGCATACGTATTTTGCAGTATAGAAATAGTCTCCCAGGCCCCTAACAGTTATTTGTAGATCATTGAAATTCTTACACCCCGTGTAGTGACGGGTAAGAATTCTCACTACCCCATAACTTACCGTGGGCGTCGTAAGAGGCGACAGAAGGAAACTGACACAGAAGATGTGGTGCAGCATCATTCTGATAACAGCAAATTACAATAAATAGCTGCGGTTGCCAACCCGCTCGCCAAATGTGGCAACTTTGCCAATATACCTCCCATGACGAGAGTAACAAAAAGACGGTCCCCCAATCCCCGGCGGCGCCGTTATTCCTGGTTACGGTGGCGACTATGGTAACGGGGGATAGGGGGTGCTAAGAATCTCCGATAAAGGTTCGGTTACCACCTAAGACGATTCGATCTGGCAACATAAAACGCATGCACTCTGATGACTGATGGAAAGATCCTGGAGCTGAAAGAAGAGATAGACAAGTTGCGCTGAGATATTATAGGATTATCTGAGGTCCGAAGAGAGGGGGAGACAGACAGACAGACGTGACAATTCTCGAATCCGGCAACTTGTACTATCACCGGGACCATCTGTCCCAAGGTGGTGTCGGATTTATCATCCACAAGTCTCTCGTTAATAACCTTCTTACCCGTACCTTATATTCAGAATCACCAAACGGTATTCGTTGAAGGTCATACAGGCTTACGCATCAACCTCGGCACATCTCTATGAGGAAGGAGGTGGACGAAATGTATGAGGATATCTCTAAAGCCATGCATTCCACCAAAACCCACTATACGGTATTAATGGGAGACTTCAGCGCAAAAATAGGCACAAGAGAGAACGGTAAGATGAGGGTAGGGAAATTTGGAATAGGGCAACGGAACCCAAGGGGCTAGCAGCTGGTCGACTTCATGGAGAAAGAGGGACTGTTTATGATGAACTCTTTCTTCCAGAAGCGGCCTCACAGGAAGTGTACCTGGTCGAGCCCCGACGGTTCGACTAAAAATGAGATTGACATCATTATGACGACCAAACGACAACTGTTCAGTGATGCCTCAGTGATCGGGAGGGTGAAAATTGGTAGCGATCACCGAATGGTTAGAAGCACACTGAACCTTAACGTTAAGTTGGAGACGTGTCGTCTAATAAAGTCAACGCTCCGTCCCCTTCGTTTTTTTTTATATGACTTATCATATAAAAAAAAACGTTTGTCACCCTTAGGTGACAAACGAGCACACAGTCCACCTGATGGTAAGTGGTTGCTGCGGCCCATAGACATCTACATCTATCCTCTATTACAAACCAAAATGTAGATGCGTTGTCACCCGTGAGGACTAAGATGGAATGCCTCATTTCCAGTAAAAAGGGCCTCCGGCCACCTGCACTCACCAAGCGAAACGCAGAGGTAAACCTCTACTTCACGCTGGTTTTCTGTGAGGTCGTGGTACCACCCCGGTTCGAGCCGGCCCATCCGTGCGACAGTAAAAGCTGCCACGTGGCTCTACCACTGTTAACTGTTCGTGCTCTAATCCAAAGTCCTGAAAACTTTCAGCTCGAGTTACAAAACAGTCTTCAGTGCCTAGAATTGCAATGCAGTGGAGACGATATGAATGACAAGCTCGTGGAAAGTGTCCATGCGGTCGGAGCTAAGTTTTGCAAGACCCGCCACAGAAGAACACAAAAACTCTCCGATCACACTCTTAATCTCATGGCTGTTAGACGGGAAATGAAGCTGCAGTCTTCAGCAGATTTGACAGCATATAAACAATTGAACAGACAGATCTCCAAATGCATGCGGCGTGACTTACGCAACTTTAATACTGCTCGTATTAAAGAAGCGATCGAGCGAAACCAGGGCTCCAAAGTCTGCCAGAGATCTGTCTGCCAGAAAAATCCCATGTATTAAAGCTGAAAACCGAATGTGGCAGCATCGTTTCCGGTACACCTGCGATTTTGAGCTGCGATTTTGAGTGTAATTGAGAGGTTCTACTCGTCATCGTTGGAGCCACACGGTTAAACACGTGGTAGAGCCATGCTGCATCTATATTAGTAATATAGTTGTAGCACGAATGAGTTGGCCCGACCGGGGTAGGACCAGGCTCTTAGCTTACCACTGCTGTGTTTCGTATGGTGAGTGTAGGGAACCGGAGACCCTTTTTACTGGAAAAGAGGCATTCCATCTTAGCCCTCATGGGTGACAACGCATCTGCATTTTGATTCTTTTTGAGGATAGATGCAGATATCTATGGGTCACAGCAACCACTTACCATCAGGTCGACTGTGTGCTCGTTTGTCACCCTATCCTATAAAAAAACACGCAAGTGTGAGTAAAGATCCAAGAGCAAGTCTTATCAGACACTATACCGATGATGTTCCGGATGTCAGTCTGAGCGAAATTAGAATGGCTCTCCAGCAACTTAAAAATGGCAAGTCCCCGGGCGAGGATGGAATTACAGCAGAGTTTCTGAAGGCGGGTGGAAAACCGGTACTTGAAGTCTTTCAGAAGCTCTTTAATTCCGTCCTCCATGGTGGCACTACTCCGGAGGCATGGAGCAAAAGTGCGGTGGTCTTGTTCTTCAAGAAAGGCGACAATGCTCTCTTGAAGAACTACAGACCGGTTTCCCTTCTTAGCCGCGTCTACGTGCTGTTTTCGTGAGTCATAACGAATAGTCTTGCACGCAGACTCAACGACTTCCAGCCTCCCTATAACGCCGGTTTGCGAAAGGGCTTTAGCACCATAGACCACATACATACCCTTCGGCAAATTGTACAGAAGACCAAAGAGTTTAATCTGCCACTTTGTCTTACGTATGTGGACCATGAGAAAGCCTTTAATTCCGTTGAAATTTGGGCGGTGCTGTGGTACCTTCAGCAATGCCAAGTTGACTGTCGGTACATTGAAGTGCTGAAGTATTTGTACACTAGTGCTACGGTGGCTATCCGAGTACAGAACCAAAGTACGATACCTATCCAACTGCAGAGAGGTGTAAGACAGGGTGATGGTATATTCCCGAAAGTCTTTACCACTGTACTGGAAGACTTTTTTAAGCTACTGGATTGAAAAGGATACGGTATTAACGTCAATGGTGAGTACATCACTCACCTTCGATTTGTTGACGATATAGTCCTTATGGCAGAATCGCTGAAGGACCTAAGCACTATGCACAATTACCTCAATAGTGCCTCCCAACGGATAGGTCTTAAGATGAACATGGACAAAACAAAACTCTTGTGTAACGTCCATGTCACACCTATGCCGGTAGTTCTTTAAGAATATCCTCAATTAAGAATCAAATGTAGTTGCGTTGTCACCCTTCAGGACAAAGATGGAATGACTCGTGTCCAGTAAAAAAGTATCTCTAGTTCTCTACACTCACCATACGAAACAGCAGAATAAATCTACTATTTTAAACTGGTATTCTGTGAGAACGTTGTCCTTCCCCGGTCGAGCATACACATTCGTACTAGCCACGCTCTTATAGGTATAATTGCGTGGCTCTACCACGTACTTATTAACTAATCTTACTAAATGAAATCTAAGCTGTATAGGTAATTTTTTTAATGGAATATTTATAGAATTTGATAGATTATATTATCGTAATGGCAGAGATATTTTTTAATCTATGACCATCGCCATTATAACCTAGCCATTATCAAACACACACAAAAATTCACTGCTAAACATAGGCTTCTCTCTCCAATGTAAGAGTGATTTGCTAATAATGTGGGTAATTAAAAAAAATAATTAGTTAACGACACTACCTGAGGGTATAAATATCAAATTCATACAGTGTGTTAATATTAAACTTTTATATCTATATATAAACATCAGGATTAGAGCAACTAAAATTGTTTAATAGTATACAACTGAAGCCTTTAATATTAAAAAAGTTTATGAATGATGGTTTATAACAGTGCTCTACTTTTGCTGTTACAGTAAAACGACAAAATTAATCTTCCGTTAGCATATTTCGTCATAATATTAAATATAATTTGTACATTACGTTACACCTCACGTAGTAAACATAAAAATTATTTAACGTATAATAATATGATTTATTTATTTAGGCTTTATTGCTCAAACCATAAATAAAAGGGTTGCAAGGGGCTGGTTAACTGGGAGAGAATGTCAAAAGGGATTAAATCCCTTTTGACATTCTCTTCCAGTTAACCAGTACAACAAACGAACCACGGTTGTAAAATATAATGGTAGGCGCAGAAGAATAAAGAAATAAACTTAAGAATATAACAGTACTTATTCAGAGTTCAATTCTTGGCCCTTTCCTGTTCTGAGTTTATATTAAAAACTTAATTTACTTGGTAGGGAATAACCATGATATATTATTTTTTGATGTTGATAATTCGTTGATTTTCTGACTTAAACGGCAATTATTAAAATATACTGCAGTGAATAATGCTACTCGTAAATTACCTCATATTTCCCATAGTTGCCATGCTTGCCTAGTTTCCTTCTGTCACCTTTCACCTATTTTAATCTATAATAAACATATATTTCTTCAATATATAGACAGGCAAATATCATAATTATGTAATACAGAGTTTTAATATTGATAAATAGAATTTTAATTTAAACTGTAATAGAATCATTTACTAATAATAGTGTTTAACCAATAACACGTTAAATATGACCTCAAAATACACGGGTGGCTCAGTTCGAACAGATGGTATCGTAATTTGTGGAAATTGTCTACAATTTCCCAGGAGGAACCAGATTGAGTAGCGCGCCATCAATATATTTTAAAGATTGAACTTTAATTACAGTTTTCAAGTGGTCTGCTTCCTTTTATATTTGAATTCTATCGATGTGTTAGTGAATAAAATATAAGTTAAATTTCAATAACTACACAGTTACAGTTAATAAGAAATAACAGTGGTAATTGACACCAAATAAAATAGTTTGTAAGCTGTGTACGCGGTTTTATTTCGTTAAACTGTAAAATTCGCATTAGTCTGAGATATTAAATGAATGTTCAGTTGATACACACTTATTTAAAGTATATAGTGTAATAATTAAGAATATAGCGTTATTAAAAAACGATTAAGAGTACGTATATTTTTCATAATAATCATAATCAGCCCGGAAAAGTTCACTGCCAGACGTAGGCTTCTCCGGATGCAGGGAGAAGTTGGCGTATTCGCCACCATTAGTAGGCGGACAAAACGATCGCAGTACTTGCATTACAAAACGTGGTTTATTGATTTGTGTTGAAATAAAAATCTGCCGCGACGCCAGTCTTCGCGAAATTTGACTTTGGCTATTAAATTCCTTAATTGACTTTTTTGTTCACATATTTTCTACAGGACTTCTATAATTAAATTGTACTTTAAACCTAGGGCTAATTATAAACTACTTTTTGTAATATGACAGATAGATTCCGTCTTGACAGTTACGCCCTTCACGTAAAATACCCAGGCATGGAGTAATGCCTGGGTATTTTACGTGAAGGGAACAAAGATATAAAAGATGGGCTTAAAATTTTTATGCATTATCATACCAGAGATAAAGGTTTTTTTTATTTTTTTCTTTCATAGGAGAGGGGGCAAACGAGCATGCGGCTCACCTGATGGTAAGTGACTACCGCTGCCCATGAACAACTGCAACGCCAGGGGAATCGCAGATGCGTTGCCGGCCTTTTAAAAAAGAGTAGGCTCTTTTCTTGAAGGTCCCTAAGTCGTATCGGTCCGGAAAAATCGCTGGTGGTAATCGATTCCACAAGGAAGTTGTGCGAGGGAGAAAACTTCTTCTGAATCACACAGTGGTGGACCGCCAATCATCTAGATGATATGGATGGTATCGCAAGTTCTGTCGCGATGTGCGATGGTGAAATTGAGCGGCTGGAATTAGTCCGAACAATTCCTCAGAGCACTCCCCGTGGTAGATGCGATAAAATATGCAAAGAGATGCAACCTCTCTACGCAGTGCCAGTGAGTCAAGCCGATCGGAAAGAACTCGGTCGTCGACGATTCGAAGCGCTCTGCGCTGGATGCGGTCAAGTGGAAGGAGCTGGCACTGGGGGGCCCCTGCCCAGAGATGGGAACAGTATTCCATGTGAGGCCGAACCTGCGCCTTGTAAAGTTGCAAGCGGTGTGCCCGCATGAAATACTGTCCCGCTCTGCTGAGCACGCCAAGCTTTTTAGAGGCCAATTTGGCCTTCTCTTCCAAGTGACCACGAAACTGCACGTCACTCGATATGTCGACACCGAGGATTCCGATACTGGCTGAGGCAACAAGGGGAGTGCCTTGAAACTGAGGAGATACGACAAAGGGAATCTTTTTAGCGGTAAACGCGCAAACTTGTGTCTTCTGGGGATTGAACTGGACTAGATTTAGTCGCCCCCAGTCTGAGACTTTGTTCACCAAACCTTCAGACACAAATTTGTTCCGGTACTCGGCGACGTTTTCCCGAGAAATATTGGCACGGCCGGTGTATAAAGCATCAACAGTGCTGTCGTCTGCATAGCAATGAATGTTACTGGTTTGCAACATATCATTAATATGCAGAAGAAACAGCGTTGGTGATAGCACGCAGCCTTGTGGAACACCAGCGTTAATGGGCTTGTAATCGGAGCATGCACCGTCTACTACGACCTTGATGCTCCGATCTGCAAGAAACCTGGTGATCCAATTGCACAATTCTCGGGAAGCCCATAGGAAGGCAGCTTCGAAAGAAGCGCTTTATGCCAAACCCGATCGAAAGCCTTCGCTATGTCCAAACTAACGGCCAACGCCTCCCCCTTGGACTCCACTGCCTCCGCCCATCTATGAGTCAGGTAAACCAGAAGATCACCAGCTGAGCGACCTCGACGGAAACCGTACTGGCGGTCACTAATCAGCTGGTGATCCTCAAGGTACCGCATGAGCTGGCTGTTAATAATCGTTTCCATTACTTTGGAGAACAAGGAGGTGATGGCGATAGGCCTGTAGTTGGACGGATCTGAGCGGTCGCCTTTTTTAGGGATCGGGTGCACCAAAGCTGTCTTCCATGAGTCCGGGACTACGCCTAGGGAGTAGGAGTACCGAAAAAGACGCGTTAAAACCGGTGCCAACTCCGGACCACACGTCTTCAGCACAATAGGTGGGACTCCATCAGGCCCACTCGACTTGTTGACGTCCAGGGAGATGAGTGCTTTACGCACCAAGCGCTGTGTAAACAGCACTTCCCGCATGGAGCACTCACACCGCGGGATGTTCGGCGGTGTATTCTTCCCGTCATCTAGAGTCGAGTTGGAAGCAAAAAGAGCCTAGCAGATCGGCTTTCTCCTTTGCGTCATGGGCCAGTGAGTCGTCTACCCTGTGCAGAGATGGCAGAGATGGCTGACAGAATTACCCTTGGACAGCCTTGGCGAGAG
The DNA here is from genome assembly GCA_033319125.1 of Parnassius glacialis. NCBI lineage: Eukaryota > Metazoa > Arthropoda > Insecta > Lepidoptera > Papilionidae > Parnassius > Parnassius glacialis. The sequence goes on along the minus strand of JAVANC010000013.1, from coordinate 32,172,713 downwards.
ACCAGAATGCACATGTTCCCGAAGGGAGGCGAACTAGTTTCTCGCCAATTCTGCCGATGTGCTCTGACTTTGCCTTGGCAATGGCACTTTTGAAGGACCTGGAGGCGGAATTGTACTTCTTTTTAAGAGCGCTGGTGTTTACATCCCGGGACGTTGATGCGTCAGCCCAGGCCTGGTAGCACTCCTGCTTATAGCGTGATGCTAGTTTACAGGAGCGACCAAACCATGGCTGGGATCTGCCTCCGATGGGCACCACAGAGGATGGAATAAAAAGTTCCATACCCTGAAGTACCACATCAGCAACAGAATCGGCAACAACGCTGGGATCTTCCAGCGAGAAGCAAACCCACCACCAAGGGTAGGATGCAAAAAAAGACCGCATCCCGTCCCAATCGGCCGACCTATAGTGCCAAACACGGCGGCAAGCTGCAGATCGCAACTGCGATGGGAGCGTGAGTGGCACCGTACTCCGGATCAGACAATGGTCCGAAGAGCCCAGTGGGGCATCAACGGAGACCTGATATCCGTCCGGATGAGAGGTCAGCAGAAGGTCCAACAGGGAAGGTACATGATCCTCCACATCTGGGATCCGCGTAGGCGAAGTAACCAGTTGTGTTAGACCATATGCCAAAGCAAAGTCATAGACAGATCTACCATGATCGGTTAAACGAGAACCAAGCCATTCAGCGTGGTGGGCGTTAAAATCACCGAGTATCACGATCTCTGCGGATGGGACCTGTTGTAGCACGGAGTCTGCAGCCATTTGGACGTGGTCGATGAGTCGGTCTGTGTCGGCATTACCGCTATGGGACCTATAGAGGCACCCGTAGACGCGAGGATGGTCGTCGCTGTCTACGCGCAGCCATAGGATGGACAGGTGCGTACCTTCAAGACTGCCAAGGCGTCGAAAACAGATGTCCTCCCTGACGTATACGCAAACTCCAGCCCGGGGCACAAAGGAGTGTTCAAATTTGTACCCCGGGTAAGAGAGATATGAAGTATCACCTGGAGAGGACACCTGAGTCTCGGTTAAAAAGAGCAAGGCCGGCTCCGCCGTCTCTAGATGGTAATGGACAGCGTTAAGGTTGGAATGAAGTCCCCTGATATTGCAAAAATTCACGGATAGCGTGAAAGGGGTCGCCTTGGTCTTATTGCTCAGCTTGCCCCGAGCAGTATTAGTCGCGAGCGGAATTTTGCCCCTCCCCCCCCCAGAATACGCGGGGCAGCCTGAGCACCCACGCCCAGGAGTGGAGTGGTTTGGTCGTGGATGCCCAGCGAGGGATTCTCCAAGGGTGCTGGTACCCTCCTGGGGTAGTCTTCTGTTTAATTCCACTACTATGTTGATGGGCGGGGGGGGGGAGGGGGGAATTGGGCCTCCGGCCACCTGCCCTCACCAAGCGGAACGCAGAGGTAAACCTCTACTTCACGCCGGTATTCTGTGAGGTCGTGGTACCACCCCGGTTCGAGCTGGCCCATCCGTGCGACAGCAAAAGCTGCCGCTTAGCTCTACCACTGTTAAAAGGTTCAAATATAAAACAATATAATAAAATCAAGACGGATAATTTAAATTTACCTATCGCTGAAGCTTAATACAAAGGGGTTACGCTGTTCGTAGAACAATTAATAATCTGTCATCTTTCTCTGACAACCGGTCTGTATTGATTAATTTCCAACCCAACTTGGGCTAAACAGCGGGCTCTACTCCCGAAAATGATTCGAACTCTATTTCGTTTTCGATTTGAACTAACATTTGTTTCGAACTCGAATTTTAAATCTTACTCTCGAATTAAAAAAAAACAAGATTGAGTTTCGATCTCCGTCTCTCTCTTTCTCTCGATGATTAGCCTTTAGGGGCACATTCAACTAATTATATTTAACTCGAATTCTTAATGTCTATGATTATATATATACATTTGGTAGCATATAATTTTGTTTTAAAAATTGAATTTGATTTAATGATTACATACACTAGAATTTTCATGGACAATTTTCAGTCCCGGAAAAATTGTTTGAAGGCCATTCAAACCTTAGTTCCGAGCAAGATATTCGTATAAAATAATAAAATTTGTTATGTCTAAGCTAAACTCCATTTTTTTATTTTATCTGATTGTACTTTAAATTATTTTAAGGCGTCGCTCGACGACTGACGCCGGTGTTGAGCTTATTAAACATATTTTTTGTGCATGGGAGAGTTAAGAGGATGCTTTGGATATATTTTGGAAACCTTTCCAAGGCCTTCGACTGTGTTCACAATGATACCTTAATCAGGAAGCTACAGTACTATAGCATCAAGAATATAGCGCTCAAATGTATTATTTCATAGTTAAGTAGTAAGACGCAGAGTGTTATTATCAATAGTAAAAGTTCTTCTGGGTCACCTGTACAAATGGGTGTCCCTCAAGCCTCAAATCTTAGCCCATTTCTATTTCTAGTCTATGTTAATAACTAACCTTCTTTTGTAGAGTATAATTATGACATAGTACTATTTGCTGATGATAATTTGTTGATTTATAGGGTTCCGTACCCAAAGGGTAACCAACAGGACCCTATCACTAAACCTCCGTTGTCCGTCCGTCCGTCCGTCTGTCTGTCAGCGGGCTGTATCTCATGATTCGTAATAGGTAGATAATTGAAATTTTCACATAAAGTGTATTTCTGTTGCCGCTATAACAATAAAAATTAAAATTAATTAAAAATTAAAGGAGGCTCTCCTGCTAGAAAAGTGTTTTACGATGGTACGGAATCCTTCATGTGCAAATCTGACTCGCACTTGGCCGGTTTTTAAACTTAAGTGGCAATAAACCGAAATTTATAAAATTTACAAAACCGAATTCTAAATGTCTGAATACCAATGTGTTTTAATGGGAAAGAACTGATCCCTGTTGAAACCACTGTTTTTCTTGGCATCAATCTCGATGCAAAGCTTCAGTAGGGATTATGCTACGGGGAAATACGGTTGATTAAAAAATTTATTTTTGTTTTGCAGAAGAGAGCCATAAGAGCTATTTAGAACCTAAACATTAGGAAAAAAAAAACAAGCTATGAGTAGTGATACCCGTTTCTAGACTCCACAGAGTCAGTAATTTATTCGTGGGGCAATATATACCCGATTACAACAAAGACCCAGAAAATATACAAGGTATTTCTATTAACAAGTTTAAATATTTTATTAAACAAAACTGTTTATAAAGGGTTACAACAAACTGTATAAATAGGGAAAAACATGGTTGATAAGAATTGAGGTGATCGTTTTTTTTTTTATAAATAATTTACGCAACTTTTTCTATTGTATAATTTACTTTGAAAATAAAAAGACCCATTGGGTTTGTTGCTGCTTTATCCAAGGATAGAGGTTTTTTCCGAACCACGGGTAAAATAGATAATGACTTTCAATAAGGCAACATGTAATTCTAAGTCTAAGAGACCAAACGGCCGAGGGTTAGAAAGGAAGGGAAAGAAACCGGCGAACGATGTGGGCGGTATCGACGATCACCGCCTTTTGTATTTGAGCTCGGAGCGGTCCGTCCCGAAGTCCCAGTCGTCTCAGATGACCCGAGAGGCTGACCGGGATTAGCTCGTATTATATTTATTATTATTAGAACTAACATAGTGATTATATAATCTTTGGCTGGATATTTAAAATAAGTGACATTAAACCTTGGTATACAGTATAAATATAAATACGACAAAGTCATATGTTTAGCAATCATGTATTTTACAAAATAAATAGCCTTAAATAATTTCTCTTCTAATAACACGATGAATAAAAAATCTAAATAATTTTATAATATTTGGACGTTTTGAATAGTTTTGATCTCAATTATTGTTAGTGATTTTATTAAAAGTCAACGGATAGAATATAAGTGATTTTTGACTGTGACTTTCTCTATTGATAAGTTAGCTACAGATAAATTTGAACACATTTATGTTATGTAAATTTGAACACATGTGTTTATTATTATTAAAATAACTTTTATTTTAGCTTCTGAAAGACAATAGAAAGGTTAGTTTCTCAGAAGTTTTCAAATCCGCGCCTAAACCTAAATAAGGTCCCCCGTCCTTTCAGCTCAGTGACCTCATAAGCATCTTGCACAAGGTAGGTTTGACCTATGAACGACAACTTATGAACCTAGATCAACAGAGATAAGACAAAGATCATATTATGTAACTTCTATGTATCCTTTATATTTGTTAAGAACACTAGGCTATCAACGATTTATCACTAATATACATTTGTGAAGTTCAAAGAAGTGTTCACATTCATTTCACAAAAAGAATTCGTTGAAAAATATATTGAAAAAACTATATTCGTGTTCTTGCAGAGAGAAATCATAAAAACACTGTTTGTGCACGTAAAAATTTATATTTTGTGCATATAAAAACAGGTCATAAAATATAAGCAAGTTTTGAAAGCTAATTTTTGATAATGTTGACAAATCCAAGAATCAACAAGGTAAAAGATAGAAAGATATTAAAATGTCTATGGCGCGATGAATAACGTTACGTTTGGATTACCACGAGCTCATTAATCATGTATTTTACTGGCTTATGTCAGACAGAATAGTGCAATATTGGTATTTCCAATGGTTATTTATAGAAATTGTTGGCTAGTGTACTTGTATTGTCGACAATGGATATTTTTAGCAATAAAGAATGATTTATCTTTATGCCTCTAATTTCAAAGGTATATTTATGTCGTTAAATATTTCAAACAATGTCTAAATATTTCGAAGACTGAGATGGAATACCTCGTTTTCAGTAAAAAGGTTCTCCGGTCCTCAACACTCACCATACATTCCTATTTGAGCCGAACCATTCATGCTACTCGTACAACCACAATATAGCTGCAGCATGTCTCTATATCGACCACGTTATGTTACAACCTTATATTTTACAACGTTTATTTTTTCCTCATTTTGAAATCTCGGCGGTTCGATTGGTTTACCACAACGGTCCCACCGTTCTCCACTGTAAATTACTCAAAACTTTGTGGGTTCAAAATAAGTTACAAATAAACCCGTAAAAATAATTTCGTTAAATATGTAGTCGCATACATAAATATGGCGATAATCGGACACACGAGCCGCAATGCCGCAGTTATACGCTAGCCATTGTGATACTAAGTCTTAATCTATATATTAATTTTAAAATATTCATGAATCCTAAACCAGCTCAAAGCCGTTTCGTGTTTGCGTACTATTTTTAATTTTCTTTTTCGAACTGTAGAAGATTTATATGTATTACATGGAATACAAAACCGCGTGTGCACGACTGAAATTGTTGCGAATTTCATTGTTAGGCATTACAATAAGCTTCCGTGCTCGATCACATTATAAAAACTAAAACGCAAGGGGTCAAGAAAGGAAACACTTGAAACAAATTGATATGGTACGTTCCTATAGATGAACGATATTGAAATTAATCACGCAAACTTTTGTTTGAAAATATGCTATGTACTTGTTATTGAAAATGTTAAAAATTATTTGTTAAGATCTGTGTAATAAAAAATTATAAAATGTTGTGTCTTACCAACACTACTTCTCGCAGCTAGCGCTTCTAGGTCTTTAAACTATTAAAGAGCCCACCTTCCCTCAATTGCGTGCACTATCACCGTCACCACTGATCCCAACACTACTTCCCGCAGCACCACTAGACTACCGTCGGAAATACGACACTTGTTTCGCCTCTAAACGAAGCATCATCAGGTGGAACAGACTCTGCAGTGGCAACCGCTAAGGCAACGCACACCACGAAACATTACTTCAACGTCTTAACATCTACTTCTTCATCATTCATCATCATCATTACATCCCTTCACAAATCCACTGCTGAACATAGGCCTCCCCCAAGGAATGCCACAAAGCACGGTACTGAGCCACCCGCATCCATCTACTTCCTGCATGTCTTACCAGCTCGTCACTCCATTTAGTGGGGATCGCCCTACACTTCGCCTATCGGTACGAAGCTGCCACTTGAGAACCTTTTTTCCCCATCGGTTGTCGGTTCTGAGAGCTATATGGTCGACCTATTGCCATTTTAGCTTACTAATCCGTTGCACTATGTCAGTCACTCTGGTTCTACTGTGGATATCCTCATTTCTAAGTTTTTCAGGCAGAGAAACCCCGAGCATAGCCCTTTCCATAGCTCGCTGAGTGACCTTGAGCTTCCTTATATGGCCAGCAGTGAAGGGCCACGTTTCAGTTTTATAAGTCATCACTGGCACCACGCACTGGTTGTAGTCTCGTTTTCAAGTTTTGAGGTATACCTGACGAAAAGATGTGTTGTAATTTCCCGAACGCTGCCCAGCCGAGTTGAATCTGTCAATTGACCTCTCGGTCGAAGTTGGGCTTACCTAGTCGAACCATTTGTCCCAGGTAAACATACTCGTCAACAACTTCGAGCTTAGTGCTCCCAACAATTACCGGCATAGCTGTGACATGGACGTTATACATGATCTTTGTTTTGTCCATGTTCATCTTAAGACCTGTCCGTTGGGAGGCACTATTAAGGTCATTCACCATAGTGCTTAGATCCTCCAGCGATTCTGCCTGGACTATATCGTCAGGAAATCGAAGTTGAGTGATGTACTTGCCATTGATGTTAATACCGTATCCTTTCCAGTCCAATAGCTTGAAAACGTCTTCCAATGCAGCGGTGAAGAGTTTCGGGGATATTATGTCTAACGCCTCCTCGCCTTAAATTTTCCTCGAAATTTTTTTAATTCCTTTAGGATTTTTTTCCTTTTTCTTCAGGATTTTGTCCTCGTCGATGTCTTAGTATGCCAGTAGTTATAAAAGCAATTAACATTATTTGTAACGGCTACAGAGTTCGAACTAGCACTATGACAATATAAGACGATTTAGGTACTTGATGTTGTTTTTTCAAGAGAAATAAAGTATGTTACTAAGACTAACATCTAGAAGAGTTTCTTTTAACGAAAACGCAATTATACTGCTTGAACGTTGTAATAATTCTAATACAATTTCCTTGCGCGTAAGTTAAACTTTGTATCGTGCAATTTGTATCTTAATTCGAAACGCTTACGTAACACGCCTAGATTTACGTTGTACTGCAGAACACAATTTATAAATGCCGTACATGGATTGTGTGATATTAAAGGATATTGTTGACGCTCCTCGGCACAGTTTTATAAAAAGGTCTGAATAGCTTAGCAAGAAGTAAACAATACGTTTAGTAAAGTGACAATGACTAAACACTACAACATCGTGTAATGTCTTTCGACACTGATTTAAGAGGTTTAAGATGAAAGCAATTAATTAATATTCCAGATATATGTATGTATATCTCTGCCGATATCTTATTCGATATCATTTCTGCAATTGGTCACAGCCTCTTTTTAGTGGACTTCATGAAAAGGTTTACAATTTGACTGTATATTTTTAATTTTTTATGGCCCTTTATAGTCAGCTTTTACTCTTTTTTTTATTTTTTGTTCATTATTAAATAGCTCATAAGAGATGGAAGAGTTCACCACGCCGCTCCAACGTATTTAGGTGACCATAACAATGTTTTCTCAACATTTAAATAAATGAAATATAAAGAGGACATGTTAAGTTAAGCGAACCGCACTAGAACAAGGCAGCTATTTCCCTACTCCAAAACATTTTTATAAATGAGTAATAGCTGTAAAATGTATGTAATATGTCATCATCATCATCGTATCTTATAAGAAGTGCTTTGTTTAATGCAAGTTCAATGCAAGAAAAGAGAGCAAACGAGCATGCGGTTCACCTGATGGTAAGTGACCACCGCAACCCATGAGCAACTGCAACACCAGGGGAATTGGAGATGCCTGCCTTTTAAAAAGGAGTAGGCTCTTTTCTTGAAGGTCCCTAAGTTGAAAATCGCTGGCGGTAATTGATTCCACGAGGAAGTTGTCCGAAGAAGAATACTTCCTCTAAATCGCACGGTGGTGAACCGCCAATCATCCAGATGGTGTGGATGATATCCCGAGTTTTGTCGCGATATGCGATGGTGAAATTGAGCGGCTGGAATTTGTCGGAACAATTCCTCAGAGCATTCCCCGTGATAGATGCGATAAAATATGCAAAGAGATGAAACATATCTACGCAGTGCCAGTGAGTCAAGCAGATCGGAAAGAACTGGGTCGTCGACGATTCGAACCGCTCTGCGCTGTATGTGTGTGGAAGGAGCTGGCACTGGGGAGCCCCTGCCCAGAGATAGAAACAGTATTCCATGTGAGACCGAACCTGCGCCTTGTAAGCAAGCGGTGTGCCGGCATGAAATACTGTCCCGATCTTCTGAGCACGCCAAGCTTTTTAGAGGCCAATTTGGCCTTCTCTTCCAAGTGACCACGAAACTGCGCGTCACTCGATATGTCGACTCCGAGGATTCCGATACTGGCTGAGGCAACAAGCGGTGTGCTTTTAAATTGAGGAGATACGATAAAGGAGTTCTTTTTAGCGGTAAACGCGCAAACTTGTGTCTTCTGGGGATTGAACTGGACTAGATTTAGTCACCGCTAGTCTGAGACTGTTCAACAAAGTCTCGACTTCAGACACAAGTTTGTTCCAGTACTCGGACGTTTTCCTCAGAAATATTGGCACGGCTGGTGTATAAAGCATCACCAGTGCTGTCGTCTGCATAGCACTGAATGTTACCAGTTTGCAACATATCATTGATATGCAGAAGAAACAGCGTTGGTGATAGCACGTAGCCTTGTGGACCACCAGCGTTAATGTGCTTGTAATCGGAGCATGCACCGTCTACTACGATCTTGATGCTCCGATTTGCAAGAAAACTGATGATCCAATTGCACAATTTCTCGGGAAGCCCATAGGAAGGGAGCTACGAAAGAAGCGCTTTGTGCCAAACCCGATCGAAAGCCTTCGCTATGTCCAAACTAACGGCCAATGCCCTCCCCCTTGGACTCCACACCTCCGCCCATTTATGAGTTAGGTAACCTAGAAGATCACCAGCTGAGCGACTTCGACGAAAACCGTTCTGTCGGTCACTAATCAACTGGTGATCCTTAAGGTAACGCATGAGCTGGCAGTTAATAATAGTTTCCATTACTTTGGAGAACAAGGAGGTGATAGCAATAGGCCTGTAGTTGGACGGATCTGAGCGGTCGCCTTTTTTAGGGATCGGTTGCACTAAAGCTGTCTTCTATGAGTTCGGGACTACGCCTAGAGAGTAGACATACGTAGTACCGGAAAAGACACGTTAAAACTGGTGCCAACCCCGTCTTCAGCACAATAGGTGGAACTCCTGATGGCCCACTCGACTTTTTGACGTCCAGGGAGAGGAGTGCTTTACGCGCCGAGCGCTGTGTACACAGCACTTCCTGCATGGAGCACTCACACCGCGGGATGGTCGGTGGTGTGTTCCCACCATCATGTAGCGTCTAGATGGAAGCAAAAAGAGAGCCTAGCAGATCGGCTTTCTCCTTTGTGTCATGAGCCAGTAGGTCGTCCACTCTATGCAGAGATGGCAGAGATGACTGACAGAAGTTCCCTTTTTTTCAAGTTTCGATATGGCAAGCAAATTTTAAGCTTGACAAAGACTACCAAAAATAAAGATTAATTTCTTAAATCAGTCCAACTCCGAGGTAGGCATTATATATAGGTAAACGTTGTATGCCTGTTGTGGTATTTCCTAGCACGCGTCATGACACATAAACACAGCGCTCCTCGATTGCTGCTATTTGAAAATCTTTCTTCCTCATCAATTTCATTAGTACATGTCCAATACAACGCAATCTTATTGCTATAAGACTGTTTCTTTACTCTCATTATTATATATAAGAAAATAACATTTGTAAAATTAATCCGATGGAATGTTGTCATTCTCATAATGCTCCGAGTTGTAATCAGTTGTTACTGAGCCAATACTCTCTAAGGCTTGATATCTTAAATACACCTCACGTTGCCTTTTTTCTATTCTAAGCGAGTGCGTGCGACAGGATCTCGTTTAACTGTGTGACGCCTGTCGTGAAATATCCAGACTGGCGCGGCGATGGCAGCAGCAACGAAGGTGCGAGACGTTTGGTACTGCGATCGTCATCCGTCTAGCAAACGTGACGATCAAGGTAATTCCACCTTACAACGGAAGTGGCCCATATCCAGCAATGGAATTTTACGGGAATTAAAACGTTGACTTATACGTCTTTTGTTTATTTACCGTTACCGTAAATGTTAGAGACTATTAAAGTCCACTGCTGGACATAGACCTCCCCCATAGATTGCCTAATATAGGAAATTTTTGCCATAGATGCCACGGTTAGCTAGCGTTGTTTATTTAATTATATATTTCTAACGTTATATTCACTTATAAATAGACACAAACTTATGTAACGAAATTAAAAAAGAAATACCACACATATTCACTTTTTCTCATATTTATGCAATCCATGTCCGTCACTCTACACTAAATAAGGCTCTATATTCGCCTCAGCGGAATGTAGGTAAGATGAGTTGCTGGCAAAGTGCCACGTCACTAAGACGACAGTGCCACCAACCTTACAAATACGTCTCTTAAAATAACCAACCTTATGTTTTAATTCATGAAAAAACATGAATAGGAGTATTAAGCAACTACTTTTATACGAAAATAGAACGTGTGAAAGAACATTTTTATTTATTTTTGAAGTACAAATACATTGAACAAACCAATTTAAAAATAATGTGTACAACTTTTTTTCTTCCAGAATACAACAAATTTTACAGATTCTTTATGATTAACCGTTACCGTTACAGCCTATTAAAGTCCACTGCTGAACATATGCCTGCTCCATAGATTGCTTCATAGAGAGATATTTGCCACGCATGAGATATTTGAGATATTTGCCACGCTTGGCAAGCGGATTGGCAGCCTTAGTTTTTTTATTTTTTGTCGTAATTAGGATGACGCTGCTGCCCATCTCCTGATTTGTCTCCCTCTATCGCCTCTTATGACACCTACGGGATGATACAGGGTAATGAATAATCTTACACCACCACTACACGGCTATGATATAAGCAACGTGATAATATTAAAACGCGTCATATGATAGTGACGTAACAGAATTCGTTGCCTAAACAATTTAGCCAATCATGGGTTGCGGTAGATGGAAATGATACCTACAGATCTAGTATATTATGCCATAACATACTATTATTTACTCAGCGGCCATTAAATACACACATCAGCTAGCGTTAAAAAGTATGGAGGCGTGTACTACTATGATCACTATTCCGCCTGCCAAACGGGCAACTAAGACAAATCCTCACTTTTATTAACCGACTTCAAATAAGAGGAGGTTCTCAATTTGACTATTTTTTTACGTGTATTATCTCAGTATATTTTTCTAGGCGAACTGATTTTGATGATTTTCTTTTTATTTGAAAGCTGGTGCTTCTCATGTGGTCCCAAATAATTTTAATCAAGATCTGATCAGTAGTTTTTGAGTTAGGGCGCGTTCCGACGACTCGCACCCGCTACGCGCATGTCACGCGCGTCAGCACCCGCGTCTAACTCGCTTTAAAATTTGTAGCATATAATTTGAGTCTTATGACAAATCAATAAACTGAAATTGTATAAAAAGCGCGGGCGCAAGGCGTAGCGGGGCGGGTGTGGGGCGTGTGTGGGGCGAGCGCGGGGCCAACGCGGATCGGGAACGAGGCGGGCGCGTGGCGTGGGCGAGGCGTGTGCGCTTGAACGTCGATAAATGCAATTTCAGATTTGTTGATTTGTTACAAGACTCAAATTATATGCTACAAATTTCAAAGCGAGTTAGACGCGGGTGCTGACGCGCGTGGCGTGCGCGTAGCAGTGCGTGTCGTCGGAACGCGCCCTTATTCTTAATAATGCGTATTTAAATGACGTGTACAAAATTTTTAATTTCACCACTTGTGCACACAAACACAAGCCAGTGCTTGACTACAATTCTACTTGGTGGTAAGTGTTAATGAAGCCTGTGCTTGTAAATCACATCACAACAAAAGCCTCTTCACTCTTGCCTTGAGAACATCCATATTGTAATCGGACGGAAAGTAGGTGTTGGCAAATTGAACAATCCCCTTCTCGTACTCTTTACAAAAATAAAGAAGCAAACTGTTTAATCCAAATACGTAGAATGTGAAATAAAAAGTTCTCAGACCCACCATCTGTCTTGTTCTTCGATGGTGGAAAAAGGAGGGAGGAATTAAATTATGTAATTCCTGCGCGCACTTACAATGAAAATAATTAAACTGAAATGATGTGTTGTGTTCTAATAATAATTTAACAGTGGTAGAGCCACGCGGCAGCTTTTGCTGTCGCACGGATGGGCCGGCTCGAACCGGGGTGGTACCACGACCTCACAGAAAACTAGCGTGAAGTAGAGGTTTACCTCTGCGTTTCGCTTGATGAGTGCAGGTGGCCGGAGGCCCTTTTTACTGAAAATAAGGCATTCCATCTTAGTCCTCACGGGTGACAACGCATCTACATTTTGATTTGTAATAGAGGATAGATGTAGATGTCTATGGGCCGCAGTAACCACTTACCATCAGGTGGACTGAGTGCTCGTTTGTCACACTTATCCTATAAAAAAAATTGTAAAAATATTATTCTTACCGAATAAGTACTAATAGAAATTTAGCACCGTGTCCACACTTACAGCATCCTTGTATTCCTTAATTGCGGGCCTTCTTCCTCCAAGTCTCTTCTAAAAGGACTGTAAAAGCGGATAAGTTAACATTGTACCGCACATTCAAACAGGTCATGAAACATTTATTACGTTACATATTTACGTTGCATATTTGTAATGATTCATCATCATCAATATCATCATTATCATAATCTTTACAGCCATTCACAAGTCCACTGCTGAGCACAGGCCTCCACGAGAATTGCCACAATTTGTAGTCTTGAGTCACCTGGATTCATTCACTTACTGCATTTTTTTTTAAATACTAGTAATGCTATTAAACATCTCTAATATTTCCTTTAACCACTTCTAGTAAGCTTAAAATGCTTGTGTTAGAAGTGGTTCACGACAGTAGTCGAATGACGGATTTGAATCCACGAACTTTCGAGTTCACGGTCCGCACCCTGCCAGGCTACCGACGCTTTTAATATTATTTCACACAGTACATTTTTACACAAATGGTTGTCCTACAAACTCAACATGAAAATAATGCGTCTAATGTAAATGAAATATATATATTTTCTACATCCTTCGTGTCCCGTATAAATACAAAGGAAAGGAAATGAAATTTCTAAACTGCCAACATTACCGTTTCAAAATAGGTAAAGGATAATATTTTCTGCGAAGAACGGTTATTATGGAAGTATTTGTGAACTTTGAGATACTAAATTGAAGATCGTCTGCGACAGCGGCAACGATTTTTAACGGAACATAAATTTTATAAAGTTTTATGTTTATGAAAACTTCTATTTCAAGTTATGATGAAATTATAAAATATCATTTTTTTTTATTTGACATAAGTAAATAAAATGTCGTATGCCAAATGTATTTTTTTTTTCAAATCAACCTAGACCGTTTCGAGATGTGAATAGTTATTTGACTTCATCAGTCATCATAGAGCTATCAAAGTCATCGTTAAAAGTTTAGTACAAGTCAGTACAAGTCGTACAGTGCTTAAAACGAAAAAAGAAAGGTTTTTCAAAGCAAAATCTGAAGCTAACCAATATTTTAATAATAGCTAGATCTAATTTTGCGTTTAGTTTAACTTAAAATTTTAGTTAAAATTGAACGTGATAAATTTGTAAAATTAATCTTATTCATAGATTTACTACTTAGATGTCTTAAAAATATTTATTTACACTCGTCGCCAGTTTTCTTGTTAGACTCATTTTCTCTTCTTACACGAACACATTAAACTCGGAATGCGCCTATAAACATGAAATTTTAAAAAGTTCTATATATTTTAAAAAATATGTGTATATAGGATTGTAAAATTTAAGTTTTTTTTTCAGCTGAAATCAATGTTAATAAATTTATTATTTTTAAAAGGAGAAATTCTCATCAAATTTAAATTTTTCATCATTTCCTTTGTCATTCCAGCCTTTCACATGTCAAATGCTGAACAGGGTATTTTTAATTATGATAATATTAATATACTTGTTAAAAAAAGACACAAACACAAGCAATATATTTGCATCTGGCGACATTTGCAATGCGTTCACAAAAGCCGGATGAGGTGACACTACGACCCCATCCTCTCACCGCTCGGGTCCAACCAATATTGTGTAACACTGCGCATTCTCCCAATGCGTACTCTGCAGTACTCGATACGATATTAACTACGTTCTCCCTTATGCTACACCAACTGTATATTTTCGTATGTAAATTTTTAACTTTTGTAATAAAATATGGTATAATTTTAATGTACCTCAGTAAGAAGTCAATACAACAATAACAATTACAATAATATATATCTGTACGTTTAGAGGCATTGCCTTGTGATGGCGTAAGAGAGAGATAAAATGGATGGACAGCAGCATCTTTCTGATAACAACTTAAAATAATTTAAAAAAAAACTGAGTTTGCCAACCCGACTGTCAAGAATGGCAACTATAACATAATGCTCATTGGGGCTAATAAACAGTAATGTCGCTCCATCTATGTAGGTGGCCTATGGTCAGGAATGGCCTTTAGATTTAACCAGAGCTTAAAAAAAGATAACCAGAAAAGAAATTACCCAGAACATGTTCGCGTATACGTGTAATGTAGTTCGTCGCAAGCAATGCCTACCTAATACTAAGCCATATCGTTAGAATTATAGGAAATTCAAAAAAAATTACGAGTATATCTAACAAATAGTGGAGACTATCGGTCCGTGGGGTCCACGTGCGGTGAAGTTCCTAAAGGAACTCCATCCGCGGCTGGTTATTGCTGCTGGTAATAAGAGGGCTGCTGGTTCTTTTCTCGCTCAAAGAAGTAAGTATGGCCATTCAGCGGGGAAACGCAGCCAGCGTTCTTGGCACGATACCGCGGGGTGTAGGACTATATGATAATTAAGTTTCTAGTTTTATTTTTTTTTATTATTATTATAGTTTTTAATATAACTATGTAATATATTAAATTGAAGTTACAAATAGTGGAAACATTAAAATAACTTGTAATATTCTGGTTTAAAAAAAAGTTTATGTTAGTAGTAGTACTAAGTTTTAAATCGGTTACTACTATAGACCTACCGTTGTCTGATAGTAGAATGGTTACACTTTTACTTATTAAGTGGCGAAACTTGCGAAGTCACTTATTGATTTCACGATGTCTGTCCATCTGTCCGTCTGTCCGTCCGTCTGTCCGTCTGTCCCACGATTATCTCGAGAACGGTTTCCAATTTTCAAATTCTGTTTTCAGCATTCGATTACTGATCACCCAGGCATCTGAACCTCCTATTTTGAAACTGATTGCTCAACGGCAACCGTTAGAAACCGCTACAAAGCTGATTGCTTCGCCACTTTGCTATGCTGTTAGCTTGCTAGGTTTATTGTACTATTAAACAGTACTTATTTTAAATTATAATCAATTATAATCAGCTATTTCAGCCTCACATGGATTACTGTTCTCATCTCCGGGCCGGGGTACCCCAGTGCCAGCTCCTTCCACTTGACCACGTCGGCGACCAAATTCTTTCTGATTAGCTTGGCTCACTGGCGCTTCGAAGGAATGTTGCATTACTTTGCGTATTCTGTTGCGTCTACCACGGAGGTGCTCAGAGGAATTGTTCGGATTAATTACAGCCGCTCAATCTCACCATCGCACATCGCGACAAAACTGGCGATACCTGATGGTATAGATATACCATCAGGATGATTAGCGTTCATCTCTGTGCACTGTACAAGAAGTTATCTTCCTTGCACACCTTTCTTGTGAAATCGACTACCACCAGCGATTTTTCGGGACGGATACGACTTAGGGATCTTCAAAAAAGTGCCTACTCACTTTTAAAAGGTCGGCAACGCATCTGCTATTCGCCTGCTTTTGAGGTTGTTCATGGGCGGCGATAGTAATTTACCATCAGGTGAGCTGCATGCTCGTTGGCCTTCTATCATATAAAAACATTATTCATTGACAAATAATTACTCAAATATACTTAGTCTTAGTCACGCAAGCGGAACAAAATCTCAGCGCAACCGCGGGGCATAATTAACGCAGGCCTGGATATCATTAGTGGGAGGTAAATAAACACCTTGCCTTGAACTATGCTTGTTACCTAAAGCGCAATGCGATTAACCAAAAGTATGCAAGTCAGCTGGTGATTAAAAAGGTTGTTGTTTTTGTTTTTTTAACGTTACTTAATGTGATGGTTTAACTGTGTTATTTAAATTATAATAAGATATTGTATTGCTGTATTTCTAGTAGTTAACAAGGCCTTCCCACGCACTCTACTAAGAATCTTTTACATTATCGAGATAGAGCACCTATAAGTACATTAAATGGAGCTATCACCTGTAGTAAACTGTTATTTTAGTCTCATAAAACAGTAGGTTGAAAGTACAATTTTTATCTATTCGATTAATAAATTGAGATTAAAAAATATTTACGTGGTATAGCCATGATGCAGCTATATTAGTAGTATAGTTATAGCACGAATGGGTCGGCTCGACCGGGGATGGACCACGCTCTCAGCAACATTTTCTACTAGAGCAACATTTAGTCAAATTATAAATAAAATTCTAATAAATAGCCATAGTTCTAATAGTATATTGATACTTCTTATTGGGAGAAGGGGCAATGTGAATAAAAAACAATTATTGGATTATATTGAAATTCTAAATAATTTAAATGTTCACAAGATTGTTCTGTTTACATTGCCTTACTTATGGGGTCTGCCACAAGAAAATAAATTAAGACATGATTTAAATATCCAAATGACTAATTTAATATGCAATAATAATGTAAAACTGACACATAATTGTAATCATTATAAATTTCATTTAATTGATTTAAATAATTTAATTAAGAAGTTTTTGACAAGAGATAGGTATTACCTATCAAAGTATAGTTTAAGACTGGTAGCAAATACGCTATCTTATTATTTATATTTTAACTCGGCCAATGATTTGGCTACCTTGACACCTGCTTCTTTTGAGCAACAAAATAATTTTACATATGATTTGGAACCAGTTCCAAGTAATTTAAATTAGATAATAAGACAATAGAGGTAATCTCTAGCAAAGATAATTTAAATAGCTTAGAATGCAACTTACCAATACATAATTATGTAATTTCACAACATAACAATAATAAAAACTGTATCAACCTGGTGCATCAAAACATACAAGGTATGTTAGGCAAAGAATTAGAAATTGAATTATTTTTAAATAGTAACAGTATACATATTTTATGTATTACTGAACATTGGTTGAAAGTGTAAAAAATTTAGCGCTTAGACTTATTACTTCATATTTAAGTAACAGAATTCAAAAAGTAGTGATTAATGGTAAAGGTTCCTCCGGATCGGTAGTATCAATGGGCGTTCCTCAGGGCTCAATTCTTGGCCCATTCCTGTTTTTAATCTATATTAATGACTTACCTTATCTTGTAGGGGACAATCACGATATAGTATTATTTGCTGACGATACCTCTTTGATTTTCAAACTCAAACGACGACGTAAATTATGACGATGTAAATAATGCTCTATCGAAATTGGTACATTGGTTTAACGCCAACAATATGATCTTAAACGGCAATAAGACAAAGTGTATTAAATTTACAATACCTAATGTAAAACATTCGAATACCAATGTGCTGTTAAATGGGGAGGAGTTGAGTCTTGTGGATACCACTGTTTTTCTTGGTATTACTATTGACGCGAAATTTCAATGGGGCCCCCATATATCTTAATTAGCAAACATACTTAGTTCTGCAGCATATGCTGTAAGAAAGATTAGAAGTCTCACAGATGTTGAGACAGCTAGATTAGTGTATTTTAGTTACTTTCATAGCGTAATGTCTTATGGAATTTTGCTATGGGGTAATGCGACTGATATTGAAGCTATATTTGTTTTGCAAAAGAGAGCCGTACGGGCGATTTATAACCTAAATTGTAAAGAGTCCTTCAGAGAAAAATTTAAGGAAATAAACATATTAACTTTTGCATCGCAATATATTTATGAGAATGTAATGTATGTGCATAAAAACATAAATAGCTTTAATAAGAATAAGGATGTGCATACTTTAAATACTAGGAACAAACATAAGCTTGTAATGCCAGTTACTAGACTCCACAGAATCAGTAATTCATTTATGGGGCAATGTATACGCTTTTACAACAAAATCCCAGAACATATTCAAAGTTTGTCAATAAACAAGTTTAAAAGTTTTATTAAAGAAAAACTGTACAAAAAGGGTTATTATAATATCAAGGAATACATGAATGAAAATAACCCCTGGGAATAGGGTGATCGCCACCATGCTGGTTCTATGAAAATATCATTTAAAATTGTATAAACAAAATTATTGTTAAGTGAAATTATGTTTAAAAAAAAGTCCCGCTGGGTTTCTTGCTGGTTCTTCCCAGGACTGAGGTATTTTCCGAACCAGTGGTAAATAAAAAATGACTTTCAATAAGTATTATGTAATAATCAATATTGAATAAAAAATTATTCTATTCTATTCTATTCTATTCTCACAGAATACTAGCGTAAAATAGCAGCTTAACACTGCTGTGTTTCATATAGTGAGTGTAGAGAACCGGAGACCCTTTTTACTGGAAATGAGACATTCCTTCTTAGTCCTCACGGGTAGATATCTATGGGTCACAGCAACCACTTACCATCAGGTGGACTGTGTGCTCGTTTGTCACCTTATCCTATAAAAAATGGACACTATTTTTAACCTTTCTTTTCCTTAAAAATACTACCTATGCTATTAATGTTATTGATATTCTGATTAATCCGGGTTGACCACTCTAATTAAGCTTGCAATGCTTGTATTAGAAATGGTTTATGATAGTAGCAGAATCGCAAAAGCTCAATCGAACTCACATTTGTAATTTCGCATATGTAATTTTTTTCTCTCTTTATTTTATCTGTAGTTAAAAGTGGATCCTTGATAACGTACCTTAAAAACGCTCATTAAACTTCATAAAAAGAAAAGACGTAGCACGATTTCAAAATGTGAAGAGCGCCAAATAATTAAAAAAGGGAGAGGGTCATATTAATATTGAAGCTTAAAATGAGAATGTTGACGTTACTAGTCTACTTAAGTCGTAAGTAAAATAAAAGTTAGACACTGACTGAAGCTTGGCTTAAGTAACAACTTTTGTTAGAAATAACTACGACTCTGTAAATCTCTTATTGATTGATAAATTAGAGAATATAGAAAATGAAAATAGAAAAAAATCTTGTATCATAAATGCATCAGATAATGGAAATAGATTTTGTCTTGTAATATTAACAAACTATAAAAATATTAAAGTCTATGAAAATAATAACTGTGGAAATATTTAAATATAAATACGGGAGAAATTATAAAAATTATGAATTATTTTTTAAACGTTATTATTCAATTCTGAGCTCATCGGGAAGTTAGTATAAAACCAATTACTAAATTCCACCCGAACGGAGATACACGAAAGCGAGTTAATAAAAATGATGAAAAAAAAATGCACATTTTTGCTGAAACTTGGCATCATGAAACTCATGATTGACACTTCAAGCACCGCTAATATGTCGAGAGTAACAAGGATATCTTACTGTAACTTTATGTAAAGCTGAGGCCTTGCGAATTAATTATGTGCTTGTTTCAGTGACGGTCGTCTATATTTAACTCGCCCTTTTTCGCGCCTCAAAAGACTCTACAACGTGACTGTTGATATTTAAACAAAGACTTTCGCTATAAAAATATAAACATCATTTTCATTTTTGTATTTATACTTAAGATCGTTTTATTGCACAAAATGTATTAGACTAGGCTTATGACTTCGTACAGGGCGATTTTAATCTCGAAAATTTTCTGCCTGCTAACCTTTGATAGTGTGATGAAAGTTATAGGTGGAGCCGCATAATAAATATACCCTCTTACTTTATAATTCAATAGAAATATAATAGAGTCAAAGGACTATGCGTGCGTGCGTGCGTATGCTGTATGTCTACAAACCAATTTAATTTGACGCTTTTGTGCTTATTACATGTGTGAATAAATTAATGACATATTTAGTTCGTTTTTTATCATACAAAAACACGGTTTTTTTATGAAGGCATATAATTTATTGTTGTAGAAATGTTTGTGTGTGTGTGTGTATTTAATTTAAGGATATATAATAATTATAAGATAATTTTAACCGTCAGACACAATTTTTACAAAACATTTCGTTATGCTTATGTGTTTTACTCTATAATAATTTCATAATTATAAGAAAAAGTTTTAAGTTACTTTTATATAGAAATTAAGAAAACTGTTTGATTATTCCTGTAAAATTATGGTTAAAAAATAAATACACAAGATTGAAGAAAATGATAAAATTCATGAGTTATATTTAAATACATCGATGTTTGCACACAATTTATGTTCCATCATTGACGTCAAATAGATTCTCAAGTTTTCACCTTGGAAACACGCACTCACGTATAATATATCTGATATTTTCAATTTAATTATTTTTAAATAAACAAGTCATAAAAATACTCAAATACCACTGCAGATCTAAAATAATTTCTAATAGAATATTATTATTATTTTTTTTTTATAGGATAAGGGTGACAAACGAGCACACAGTCCACCTGATGGTAAGTAGATGCTGCGGCCCATAGACATCTACATCTATCCTCGTTTGCGAATCAAAATACAGATGCGTTGTCACCCGTGAGGACTAAGATGGAATGCCTCATTACCAGTAAAAAGGGCCTCCGGCCACCTGCACTCACCAATCGAAACGCAGAGGTAAACCTCTACTTCACGCTGGTATTCTGTAAGGTCGTGGTACCACCCCGGTTCGAGCCGGCCCATCCGTGCGACAGCAAAAGCTGCCGCGTGGCTCTACCACTGTTAAAGTTATAAAACGAACTTCACCAAAAAACCATGTTGTACAAGAATAATTGAAATCTTGCATCTGCACTATGAAAGTATGTTTTTGGCCTATGTTGAGGCTTGTGATGGGCTGTAATTATGATGAAAATGATGATGCTTTTTTAAATTTTTTTTTGTAAAATTGCTTAGGCTTCATATGCATCTTCTCTTAAATAAAACACCAACTGTGTTTCTGTTTACATACGGGCTACAAGCACACATTACACCAAACGAACAATTACGAAAAATAAAAGAAAACTAAACATAGTGGGTATATATTGATGTATGTATGTATGAAGTGCAAGGGGGAACATTTCATCATTTTCCCGAAATAGCAACTTTAACTCCATACGATGCACGCCTCTGATTAGGACTGCATTTAATTAAACGGAGTTTTTCAGGAAACAATAATAATTCAGGATAATGAAAATAGTTTTTTTTCGTTTATAAAATTCATATAACTTTTTCTCTAGTTCGCAAAAAAAATATCAAATTTATGCGAATAACCTCTTCTTGAAATGTAACAGACGCACATCATACAAATACAAAAACGTTAAAAAGGTCTTCTTCGAGATAACAGTGTCAGAAATACTATGCGTTTTAAGCTTACTTTAAATTACGTACATGTACGTAATTTAAAGTACGTACGTATGCAGTTTATGGACTAATCTTTTTGTAAAACGAGCTTATAAAATAAACGTAAAGTTTAGTCCCACTTCTATTACAAATCTCCTACCACCGACTGATTACGAAAATCCATTCGAAAATATTAAACCTATTTCTCACATTGGTGATGGTAAACAACATTTCATCATCCCATATGGACACATCAACAAGCCTAAAATACATTAAAATTGATGTTTGTGATTTGATACTCATATATAATAAATATAAACTAATGATTTTCTTAACTCTTAATTTAAAAAAAAAATCATTAAAGTACTCGAATAGAAAAATACTTAAAAGTACTAATCTTAAGCATTTTTCTAATATGTAATTAATTATAAATTAACCTGACATCAGTAATCAGAACAAAGAGAGAACACCAACAAGCTATTCCAATGAAAATTTATACAGAAAACGTAGCGACACTGTCGTTTGCTCTCGACCGATCTCCATAGAACAAAAGAATGAATATATGAACGGGGGCTGGCGAATACTCTTTCTTCCTTTTCATAACCCGTCGAAAACGATATTCACGACCTCTTAAACTTCTACTCAATGAATGCAACTTCATCTAAAAGCCTCGGGGTTCTTATATACTATAAATGAGATCAGGCTATTTTTAAATATACAAAAAGAATAAAGGCGATACCTGAATACTCACTTCAAATAGACAAAAATATGTTTCAAAAATATTTTTTAATATGAATATAGGCTAAACTCCTAAAGAATCCCACAAAGCACTGTCCCGAGACCCCAGCATTCATCGACTTCCTGCATGTATTTGCGTGGGGGGGGGGTACTGTGCACAAACCGGTACGAGGCTACCGCTCGAAAACCTGTCTGCCCCAAAAGTTGTCGGTTGTTTGAGCTATATAGCCAGCGCTTTGCCACTTCAGAGTACTGAACCGTTGCAATGGGCTGTATAAGTTAATCTGGTCTACTGCGAATATTCTCCTTACGAAGTCTGTCGCACACAGAAACTCCGAGTATAGCCCAGGAGCTTAGCGTAGCTTCCTCATATGGCCAGCAGTGAAGACCACGCCTCAGATACATATGTCATCATTTGTTAAATCTATTCTATACATATAATAAATCTGTAGAAAAGTCGTGTCTGTAGCTCTAATATATTCTTGATAAAACAAGTCCAGGGGACTAAATAAAGGGTTCTGGAGTCAAATCAGTGGTTTTTAGAATTTTTGTCTGTCTGTCTGTTTGTCCGTCTGTCTGTCTGTCTGTCTGTGTATTCCGGATTCACGCAAAAACTACTGTACCGATTTACATGAAATTTTGTATGTAGGTAGTTAGTAATCCGGGGAAACTTATAGGCTACTTTTTATCCGATTACTGAACTTCTAAAAAAAAAGATTAAGTATTTTCCTTCCTTTAGATGTTAATTTTCTATTATATCTTAGTTATAGGTGGGATGACGGGTGTTTTTCAAATAAATACCATATTTATAAATAAAGTTTAAAATATAGTTATAAACTTGGTAAAATAATTTGAAACTACACCGAATCAAACCAGCGCCATCTATCATCACATGGAAAAAGTAGTATTTTTTGCCTTCAATCACTAATAAATTAAATAATATAAGTAACTTGCATTTATATGTTTAAATAATAAGATTTTTAAAATTATTAAAAAATTGTTACGTTTAGTTTTTTAGTATTTATGTTATTTTATTTTAAAAGCGTAATAATTTCAAATAACGTTTTTATTTCAATTACTAATCTATAAGTAAAGTGATTAAAACTGGTATGTCTGCAATTATTGCAAAATTTTCATTATCATTATAGTTTTATGAAAGGATTTTTATATATGTCGTGGCCAGATCATAGAATAGATCATATTATATCGTAAAGTAGTCTATCATTTCGGGAAATGGTGTGGTCTTTTCATAATATTCAACACTGTTTGTTGTCCATGTCATAATATAGATTGACCAAATCAATGAATATAAATCGTTTGAAGATATTAATAACTAGCTGTTCCACGCGACTTCGTCCACGTGTTATTTGGGGTTTGAATTTTTTTTGCGCGGAACCCTGATTCTTTTTCTAAAATAAAAGTAGCCTAAGTTACTCCTTGTGACATCAGCTATCTGCCAGTGAAAATCCCGTCAAAATCGGTCCAGCCGTTTCGGAGATTAGACAAACCGGAACAAACAGACAGACAGACGGACAGATAGACAGACAGACAGACAAAAACTTCAAAAATTGTATTTTTGTTATTAGTACCGTATATACTTTCATATTCATTTAGTAAAAAACTGTAATTTTGACATTACAAACAGACACTTCAATTTTATTTATTTGTATGTATAGACTAGACACAGCGTTGCTATTTCATGACATAGCAACGTGATATGACGATATCATTAAATGGGTTTTCACCGCTACCGGAACTATTACTTATTTTTTAACAGAAACAGAAAGTTTAACAGAATTGACATCACTTTATGCCTTATTGATATAAAAAATAAATGTTCGCTTCCATCGCTGATATTACTAGATAAAATAGTTTTGGCTTTCATAATTTTATCTAATAATAGCACCATCTACTTATTATTAAACAAACTAAAATGGTACATAAGTCACTGAATTTATTAAAGATACTATATGCTATTGAATACACTATGTATATAATTGAAAATTCGTTCGTGGCATCGCTGGATGTGTTAATACTAGGTAGATGTGGTTAACAATAATGCAAAAGCTTAGTTTCAGTTTTAATGAATTGTATTTAAACAAATACGAGGGCCGTGTAGCTCTCGCCGTGAGATTTCATCATGGCACGGGAGCAAAGCGTGTACGATTCCCTCGAGGACGATTCTGATATAGAAAGTTTTACGTGCTGACTAAACACGTGTCCGTTAAAGTGGTGAAGAATAACGTCGTGGGGAAACCTAGATGTCTGAGTAATTAAAATAGTCGTCGAGATGTGAAAACCGTTAACATGCATTAAAGAATTGCAGTATACTCTATTTTCTGCCCACAAAACACTATAGGTAATGAGGAGCCCTGTGCACAGTAGTGAGACGTATGCATACTAGAGCCCAATGACTTCGTCAATCCTACTTAGCGGTACCATGTAGCGACATCTATGGAAATGTATTAAATAAAGAACGATGTATTTAGCGCGCCAAATTTTCATATCGATATACATCGCCACCGCTTCCGTAGATAGATAATAGATGGCGCTAGTATACAACAGTAGTCAAGTGAGCTCGGCCACGGTCCTTATTGCTTTGTAAGAGAGATTAGCTGCTACTTTACTTTTTTACCTTTAATGAGAATTATTAATCAGTTTGTAATTTAAAGTAGCTTTCATATTTTCAGACATATTAATTATTTGTGACATTCTTGGTTTCATAGCTCATATGAGTATTTGTAAATTAACAAGCCCTTGCCGAAAGTACTTTAATTAAAGAACAGATTTTACTTAAATAAACTTTCATTTTATTTTATTTGTCAAAAGCGGTAATCAGACTGATTAAAACTTAAATTTCATGGTACGTAAGCATTATTAATTTTAATCGCAATTTGAAGTGTTGATTTACCACATTCTCGGCGGTGAAGGAAAACCCGCATATCTGAGAAGTTTCCCAGTTGAAGTCATCCCGCATCGGAATCAGCGCAGCGAACACTTTTGTGACCAAAAACTCTCTGCGGCCATTGCCCAGTAGTAACGTGTATGTACGCTGCTAATTTTTTACTTTCATGGGGCAACCAACATATGTAGTTTTTATTTCATTCTTATTTTTTGGTATGTTATTTTTTGTTTTCACTCAACCGTAAATAAATTCCACTAAAAAAGTTCACTAAAATGAACATAGGCCTCCCCCATAAATTGTCAAGTAGCTGGATATTTGCTATAGTTGCCACGCTTGGTAGGTGGGTTGGCAACCGCAGCTATTATTATTTTGATCTGTTGTCAAGAAGATGACGCAGCCCATCCCATCTCCAGTTTGTTTTCCTATGTCGCCTCTTACGACGGGATGATATAAGGGGGCTGATTCTCTTTTTCTCTTTCACTGCCACAACAAGGCAAACATTTTTCTACTCCCGTTCATGAGTGTAGTGCTTCCCATGTTCACTGTAAATAAAATTTATAAGAAATAAAACTAATTTTAAGGATGTTATCGCGTTAAATTTTAACTTTTTTAATTCGCGATGTTTTGGGCACTTTACAGCATCCATGTTCACGGCAGGACTGAGGTTTTTGGCGACCTGATATCATAGTTAGAATAGAATACAATAAGAATAGAATATAATAAATACAGTAGTATGATTGGGTTTCAATTTAATTTTATTAATTATAAGGTCCTTAGCAGATGTTAGCACTCAGCCATCTTCCCTATTAAAATTAGGATGTTTTTTAATTTCAATAGCCTTGCGAATCATCATTGGTAGGAATCGGTGTTCTATTCCAAGGATTTGTTGTATATATATTAGATCCGATGTAATGGTTGGGACGATACTAAACATGTTGACATACTTTAGACTTCGCGGATCATCGGTGTTTCACATCAACGATATGTTCTTTTACGCGGCTTTTTATGGAAATTTCATCCAAAGATGCGTAAAGAACTCCACGTAAAAGAAGTCAAAATTAAATATGATAAAATCCGTAATATTAGCTTTATTCCATGTGAAGTATACTGTATACTAAATTTTATAATTTGTATATATAATAATAAATTTTGATTCCGAGACAATTTACCTTTCTTATGGATACATCGGAAGACAGGCAAGATATAAAAAATAAAAATGAATTGGTAAATAATTTATTCTTTCAAAGTGCAGTGGCGATGTAAGAATATCCATTACCTCAAATCGTCTTATGGGACGTAAGAAGACAGAAGGAAACAAAACAGGCGATGGACAGCAGCGTCTTATTAGGAAGACGCTAAATAATAAAAAATCTGTGGTTGCTAACACGCCCACCAGTCGTGTCGATTATAGCAAATATTCCATCTATGAAAAGACATATGTTCAGCAGTGGGCTTTAATAGGCTCTAATGAATGTGTCGGAAATACAACAGGAGATCCCACCTCTGATCTCGGAAATACACCAGGAATGATTAACTGTTAAAAATAATAAAATTGTGAGAGCGGAAACTTGCTCTCTTACTTACTCAATTAATAATTATAAGAAATAAGATAGCGTAACGCACTATACGTTCTGTATAAAGCAATTACAGTTAAACAAACAAGTTAAAAAAACGTGAAGGACGTAATTACATGATAACACCAAAGTATGCAAACCAGCAACACCATCTTCCTCGCCTGCACCAGAAGAACCACAACAACGGACAGAACCTTGATACTATCTTAACACTACTACTACTATGTAGAATAACTTCTATGACGGCTCCTCTCGGGCACTGCGACTACAGTGAACTTTATATATAAACAAGTCGGGGTTTCCCGATCTACCCTCAATTCTACGTCGACACCATAGATATAACTCGCCGCTAGAGTGACACATGTTCTTGCTCACTTCCGATCCAACTAGTATTTTATAGACGAACGGACAAATTAATATATTCATAAACAAAAAATGTTATATAATTATACAACAAACCAAACGTTTCTGAAAACACCCAAGTTAGTCTACATAATAAAAATGAGTAAGCACACCATTAATTTTAAGAGGCGTATTACAAAAAAACGCGAAATTACAAGGTTTCCTCGTTGAAATTTTATGTTTATCGTTCATTTCTTGAAATAACAATTACTTGGTAAAAATAGTTCGTTTTCTCTCCTCAAATAAGCTCGAAATGGATTTTAGATAACTTATTTATTTAATCAGTAATAATCATTCTCCCGATGCATGTTTAGGCAAAAACTCTCGAAGACATGATTTGGGAGCTCTAATTTGTAGATTCTATTGAATATCGACCATCAAAAAAAATATTTTTATCTCCCAAATATCCTACACTTTAATAATAATGGAATACATTTTCGTTATATTCTTTTCACACTAGGAAAAAAAATTCGACATAATTCAAAAAACGACCAAAAAAGCTTCTACATCACTTAGACGTAAAATTTATACCAAAATAATCATCAACATTTGCTTAAGCTATGCTATTGTTTTTAATTTTAAAATCGTTAGTATTATATTATAATTAATTAAATAAAAGTACTATATATTTAACTGCGCCGGCCATCTGAGATCATTAACGCGCGAGCGCTTGCCGAGGGTGGACCTGCGTCAGTTTATTTCGGGCGCTGCATGGTTTCGATACTACTGTAGTGTGCGTCGATTGCTATCGTAGTGTGCGTCGATTGCTATCGTAGTGTGCGTCGATTGCTATCGTAGTGTGCGTCGATTGCTATCGTAGTGTGCGTCGATTGCTATCGTAGTGTGCGTCGATTGCTATCGTAGTGTGCGTCGATTGCTATAGTAGTGTGCGTCGATTGCTATCGTAGTGTGCGTCGATTGCTATCGTAGTGTGCGTCGATTGCTATCGTAGTGTGCGTCGATTGCTATCGTAGTGTGCGTCGATTGCCTGCATACTAGAACATTGTCAACTACGACCGCAATTTTTGATCGATCGGTTTAAAACTATTTTATATAGTTATAATTTAGATCACGTCTCTTCCATTAAACATGGTAGGGACAACGAGTCTGCAGCATGTGCACAATTGAGCAAACAAAAAAATATTATTATAGAAAAATGTGGTCTATTCATTGACCTAGATCATTTTTATTTGAGGGCTTCACCTAATGGTTTATACAGCAACGGTCTTATTGAAGTTAAATATCCTATTTCAGCTTTCGGAATAGATTTTGATACGGCCTTCCGACAAAAAAAAAGTTAAAGGTTATAAATTCAGTGATTCAAGTGTAACAATAAATCAAAATAATGACTGGTTTTACCAAATCCAAGGCCAGCTTCATTTAGCAAATAAAAATGTCTGAATACTTGCCATAATATGTATTGGCCCAGATTAATGCAGTAAAAGTACTAAAAATTTACAAATACGACCAATTTTAGATTTTCAATATGTTACCCAAGTTACAAGCTTTTTATGAAAAGTGTGTACTGCCTGAAATTATCGAATCGAGAAAAATTCGGTCAATGCCGTCGCAGCAAATATTTTTCTTATAAAAATATAGTAATTGACTGTAAGTACCGATTAAAAAAATATTAGTTACATTTGGTTGTTATATTTATTAAAACAGGTTGCAACCGTTTATTTATTTATACCACTATTCTACCGGTAGTAGACATAATCGATTATTAACATTCGATTACAGCGTAACAATTAAAATATTTATGTGTACTTATTTTGACACTAAATTTCATAAATAATGAATAATATATCAAAATGGTATATAATAACAAATAATAAATTATATAATAATATAATAATAAATTTATAAGATAACATTAAAATGACACACCAAAAAATATTCCATCCACTGAAGTCCATCCTAAGAAAACTTTGTATTATGGAAGATCAAGATCGTTTAATCGCCATACTCACAGTATTATAGTGCGAGCGAGAGAATAGATATGAAAGAAAGTATCGGTCGCGTAGCTTGCCGCCCGCTTGGTGGGTAAAATACCTAAATTTGCGAAACGCCGAAATGTAAGAGGGCTCTTAAAGATTTACTCAAAACACCAGCATCCTTGAACAAATGATGCTGTGCGTTACGTAAACTATCAATCAACTTCCACTAACGATTACGTAAACATTAACACAAACTTTCATTGAGATGTTATCTTATCTTTGTACTCAGTAGTAAAGCTAACAAATGCGTAAGGTTAACATATTATACGAGTAACAGTGGAAATAGTTCTATACAAAATAAGTTTAAATAAATAAGCAACAGTCTAAGAGCTTTCATAATGCTTACATTCTACTGCTTTCTGATTCCTCCTCCGAATAATAAGCCTCTTAAAATTTTATTGTTGCGCTTCTCGATGGTTAGATTTTTCCTCGCTTTACCAGTGTCAGTTAACAAACTTCTTATGTTCCCAAAACACCTTTTCTATTCCACACTAAAATCAGTCGACTCTTGACATGAAAAACGTTAAAGAAAATTTTTGAAACAAAAGACGTGATGCGTAAAATTTTACTTGATACTGTGTACTGAAAAGCAAAATCAGGTTACTCGGTAAAGTTTTATATTTGTTTTTTTTTTTGTATTTTTGTGTTTTATATTGTATTTAAAAAGAAATTCATTGAAGTCATTAGCCTATGGAGCGATTTTCTACTGTTCGGCACATTCTAGCCATACAATAATTAATGAATTAAATGTAAACGATGGCATATTGTGGGATTCGACCTGTATTATGTAGCTTAGTATAACCTAAGTTACAAGAAAGGAAGCAGTGTTTAGCATAATTAGGTTTTAAATATAATAATGAGGTGCAAAATGCATCAATGGCCTACAGCAGTACATATAACATCTATATGGGAAAATGTAAAACTTACAAAATTCACTACTTAAAACAATTGTACATTGAACAATTAATAAGAAATATCAAAATGATTATAGTAAACTATTTTACAATTATAAGGTACTTTTACGAGCTTGGGGTTCGAGACAATTAAAAACTGCCGATTAAATTACCAAAATTAACACCTTAATTACAAAACACTAATTACAACTTTAAACCACACTAATAATAAAACATAATTGTACTACTGATCACTTTCGTTCGCAGTAATATCGCTTCGAAGTATTCGCTTGTATCCCCAATTCAATACTGACTCGGTCGCAGTATATATCGGCCTTATATAAGGCCTCAGGTAATTTCCAGAACCATCTACTATAGAAACTTCTAGAAAGTTCTTCCATGGAAATTTCTAAGAATGTTCTTGACTCTCCTAGTTCTGCCACCCGATACTAGAGGGCGCTATTTTTATATATAAAGATATAATATACTTTTTACTAATTATATAAGTTATATGAATGTTACATATTTCGGGATGTTGTTTTTAACAAAAACTAGAAACACTAACTAAGGGATGGAGGAGTAGATGATTACAACGAATAATGAATTAATAAGAAGGTTGGACGTAGTGAGGCAGGACGGGGTACCGTCCAAGCTAATAATAAACTTTTTGGTAATTCTACCATGATTTTTTTCAAGGGCTTCCTACCTAGAACAAACACGGCTCCGTGGTGCAGTGGCTTAGTTATATAAGTTATATGAATGTTACATATTTCGGGATGTTGTTTTTAACAAAAACTAGAAACACTAACTAAGGGATGGAGGAGTAGATGATTACAACGAATAATGAATTAATAGGAAGGTTGGACGTAGTGAGGCAGGACGGGGTACCGTCCAAGCTAATAATAAACTTTTTGGTAATTCTACCATGATTTTTTTCAAGGGCTTCCTACCTAGAACAAACACGGCTCCGTGGTGCAGTGGCTTAGCAATGATTTGCTGCGCTGGGGGCCGCGGGTTTGGATTCCGCACGTAACAAGTATTTGTATGGCCTACAAATAATTGTTCCGGGTCTGGGTGTTTTGCTATTTGTGTTTGTAAACTACCTCCACGATACAGGAGAAAATCCTAGTGTAGGGATAACGTTTTAATAAAAAAACAGAGTATTTTTAATAAAAATCAATAATGAAACGTTTCACGCGTTTTATAGGACAATATCTTTCAATATCAAATTATGTAAAGTAAAAAAATGTTATTTATTAGGTGTTAGGTATAATTATTTTCTCTCTTCCTTAGTTAAAATGACGCCACGAGATCAATCTCAGTACAAACTGAACTTATTTGATTATCTTGTTCCTTATTTCTAGTAACTCCTTATACTTTCTTCTCTTGACTTAGTTTACCAATTGAGTTAAGAACTTTTATCTCAGCATTATTTAACGCAAAAGAATAAAAGCCATAAACTCAAAAAAATCGAATAAATACAATCTAAACTGAGAAGTAGAAATCAAAATTATAGGCGTAAAATTTGAAAATGTGATTTACAAATGTAGGAAACCGTGTAGTTTATTTTATCCTTTTAAAATCCCAATGAGCAGCAGGAAGAGGTTAATGTTCACTAACTTTTTAACAAAACAACTAAGATCTTCCTTTGCAAATAGCAATAAATAAGAAACAATAAAAAGAAGCGTAATTATTACAAAGCTGCTTTTGTAGCTTTAGGGATTCTTATAAAGGAAACGACTCGATGCGGCTTTATACAAATGCTCATTGTCCTTATTTAGCAATGGTAGATAAATAGAGAAAAATATTGCTTCTGGTTAAAATTTAAAAGTGTTTTTACTTAATATTGTTTGTCAACAATAACAGTTGATTATTCATAACGTACTTCGTCCAAATCCAAATTAATATACATATTACTGCAGAATAAATAATAGTAATATTACTACGATATTGTTCACAATTTTAATATAAGAACCACAAATATATTTTTTTATTATTGAATATTATTGAGTTTTGAAATGAAAAAAAAACTTTTAAAATAATATTAAGAAGATATCTAAGCGACAAGACATTTGTAGAATAGGTTTATAATGATCTATTACTATGGCGCTATGCTCTAGCGACCGAGCTAGGAAAGCGAAAGAGAAAACTGCAGTTCGGACTTATTATACCTGTGAAATATCGACTAAATCATTATTTCGTATTCGTCGAAAACTGAACCGTTTTTAATTTTTCCATTTCATCCAGGCGCAATATTGTATTAAAGCATATCTATTATAGTCAGTTAGATATAACAGGATATGGTAAATATTATATAATAATATCTTTAATATAATAAAGCGGAAGAGTTTTTTTTGTTTGTTTAAACGCCCTAATCTCTGGAACTACCGGCTCGGTTTGAAAAAAATATTTTTGTATATGATATCCAAATTCACGCGGAATAGTATAGGATCACTAGCACAAACCTCGGCTTAGATCACTATCGGATGAGTGGGGGACGGGTCGAAAAATCTAAACGACTTGATCACTATAATATTTTCATGGCAGGGCCACGATGCAGCTGTATTGTAGTAAGGCTATATTATCGTTGAAAAACGAATGGGTTGACTGGACCAGGAAAGGTTCAAGCTCTACAGAACACCAGCGTATAATTGCAGCTTAAGGCTCCTGTGATTCCTTTTGTTACTTGTTACTGGAAAAATACTGGTGGCCCTTTTTAATGGTAATGAGACATTCATATTCTACGGGCGTGGCAACGCATTTACCCTTTGATACTTAATTGAGGACATACGTAGGTTGTCTATAAGCTGAATCCACTTACCATCAAGTGAACGATGTGCTCGTTTGTCTATTTTATCACATAACACAGAAACAGAAGCTTTGTTTAATGTAGATCTCAAAACGGGGCGATATGTCGAAATTAGAACTTCCAAAAATCGGAACCACAACAATATATTCCAAATAAGAAGTTATAGTAAACAAATTTCAAGACTCTATGTAAAAATAACTAATATTTTTAAAACCTTTTGCTTTATACCTAAAATAATTTGCATAGCTTACTTAAGATACTCCAATACTTTTTCAACATTTTTGGCATCGCTCCCTAAAGCTTTTCCAAATTCTCTTTGAACCTTTTGTACAACTTTTTCTTTTCAAATACTGTCCCTCCATTAGATTGCTTCAATCCAGGCTTTAAATTTTAAGTTATGTTAGGTATTATGAAGGTGGAAGGTTTAACTTTTATATGGTGAAATTGTTTTTTTATTAATGACTAGAGATCCGCACCAACTTCCTACGGGTTATTTATGAATCTTGACAACAGCGCCACTTACCGGGTCCAATTGTAAATTTAAACCATCCAGGCACGCACTCAAATACACACAAAAAATTTCATCAAAATTAGTCTAGACTAACGGACAGCAATTAATTTTTATACTGGGTGGCGAATAGGTTATCACGTTAAATAGCACAGCATTTAATACAAGTTGATATATGTCTGTTAAAATAATAAAATAAACAATAATAAAAGAAAATAAAAAATGCATTTTTCAAACAAAATAAATAGCGTAAAAAATTGACAAGAAATAAATCAGCCTTGATAATATATAGGTTACTGACCTGAAGGGACTTACAAAACATCGCACGCGCCAGAAAAGTAATAATTTCGACACCCAGTTCCATTTCTTCTCACTTCGCGCATAGAGAATTATGCCTTAACTTCATTATTTTAAGTAAATTTTTCGCTAGAATTTGTTTTCACACACCCGCAGCGCGCGGTCCCTTTGTTTTTAATTTCGCGCATAAAATTATGCCTTAAATTGTTAGCCGTAAGTACAGTTTTTGTTTGATTTTTTCTTTATTTGGGTAGTTCGGATTGACAAACTTTAAACTACCTATCTTCGACTTAAAATGGCATGGGTCTTTGACCTTCTGGAATTCATCAGGTGATATCTGTATGCATTTACATGATGTTATTTAATATAAAAACGAAAAAAATGCTACCGCGACTAATGTATATATTTTTTTAGTTGTGTATGTTTAAAGAAATTTATGTAGCATACGTCTTTTCATTTTATGTGATAACTTTTTCGTCACTCGGTATACATATATAGAGTACAGATACAATTATTACTTAGATTATCATCATCATCATCATCATCAGTACAACCCATCACGAGTCCTCTTGTAAGGATAGGCATCTCTCAAATACACCTTTACCTTTATACAGGCTTTTTTAAAACGTCATTATAGCTTGCTAGTACAATTTACGACACTAAACAAGCTTTAGAAAGAAATATACTGCCATGCAGAGAAATTTACTGCATCGTAGAATATTTTTTATTGAATGAGGGTGACAAACGATTTGTTCTTGTGACTCACAGACATCTACTTTTATCTTCGAATAAACATCAAAATATAGATGCATGATGATGAGCACTAACAAGGAATCTCCTGTTCTCTACACTTACCAGAAACACATTAAGCCGCTGTTTTACGCTGGTATTCTGTGAGAGCGTGGACCTTCCTCGATCAAGCCGACCCATTACACTATAACTATAATACCATGGCTGCCACATGGGCCTACAAAGAAAAGTACGTTAAAGGATTATCACCACAGAATAAAAAATAGTACAAGTGAACAACGAGTTGAACAGTGGTAGAGCCCCACGGCAGCTTTTGCTGTTGCACGGATGGGCCGGCTCGAACCGGGGTGGTACCACGACCTCACAGAATACCAGCGTGAAGTAGAGGTTTACCTCTGCGTTTCGTTTGGTGAGTGCAGGTGGCCGGAGACCCTTTTTACTGGAAAGGAGGCATTCCATCTTGGTCTTCACGGGTGACAACGCATCTGCATTTTGATTCGCAAACGAGGATAGATGTAGATGTCTATGGGCCGTAGCAACCACTTACCATCAGGTGGACTGTGTGCTCGTTTGTCACCCTTATCCTATAAAAAAAAGAATAATCTTTAAATTTTATTATTTCTAATAGATTGTTCTAGAAAATTTATTTTTATTGTACTAAGCGCCCTCTATTATCCTGTAGCGTCACTATTTATTTAAAGTTAGTGATTGACGACGTTTATCGATTGGGGTTATCAATAAAAATAATATACAGGATGTCGATTTAATAATTTTTACAATATTTAAGCGAAAAATATTCAATCAAAGATTTTAAAACGTATTTTTTCTTATATAAAAAAAAAATAATATGTCTACTTACCAATGAAATTTTAAACCTTCACTTTTTTATGTCTAGTGTACAGAACAGTCTTGAAACACACAATCAGGCATTTTTACGACTATTTTATGCAAGTACAAAACACAACTCTTCGTGACGGGTGTTGACTCATCAGTGAGTATCCAACCGTACACCGTACCGGGTATGATGTACCGCAAGGCCTCTCTAGTACATTAGTACATAATATTGCAATGGTCCACAGTGAGAATTTAATAAATAAATTAAAGTGATACGAGTTGTTATGAGTATTAGTTATGAGTTCGATTTACAACAATTTAAACATTTTTCTAAATAAATACCGTTGAAAGTACTGGAATAATTTCATTTCTTATAATAATACTAGCCTGTATTAGCCTACTGTAGTACAAAGTAGTCTTCACATACAGGGAAGTAATGAGCATTAATCACAACACTTGCTTAGTGCATGTTCGTGATTTCAGATTATAATGCTCAGTATTCCTCACTATGCTTTCTTTCACCGAGTCAGTAATGTCTCAAGTTGTTGAGTATATATCTCTTTGAAAAATATTGGTACATAATATACCAGCGTATTTATAATATGAATGTATGAATATGAATTTATAAAATGATTTATCGTGAAACGGCTTTTAAGTTCAGTGTTTTCCTAAATATTTTAGATTTGAAGTGTATTTCTGTAAAAGAAACGAATTTAAAAACATAGAGGCGCTCCCTTATTGAATTTGGCGTTTCTTGATGTGTCTTCGACGCCGATCGACCAATCATATGATATTATTATAGCTTCTAATGGACCGAGTGATGTCATCCAAGATGCCACCAAGGCGGCAACCAAAGTGACTGCTATTTGAATTGATTCTTAGTTATTGGAAATTAATATTTTATTTCATGTCACTAAAGAGGCATAAAAAGTTAAAGTGATTTTTTTCGTGTGATGGAAGTCATGATAAATAGATTTATATAATGAAACAATAATTTTATTCCCTATTATTATATTTTAAAGCATTTCAAACTTAGTAACCTTCAACAACACTATCGATATTTTGGTATCGAAAGGGTAACATTCCTAAAACGATCTTATATTTTAAGCGTCACCCACTGGGGAATAGCTAAAATGTTGTCTTAATAAATGATAGCGTAGTTTTGCTATTTTTAGCTAGAGGGCGTCACACATGCACGAGCTTAAAGTTTTTGTATATAAATTTTCCCAATGCCCGCTCTATACTGTATATATATATTTTAAATCTCTTTGTTATTAACGCTGACAGACGACCTGTTACTGAACACCGCGGTAGCAACGTTCCTGTCACTGATGAAGTGGCAGTGGTATTAGTTGACCAGGAGTACAATAGACGTGACATTGTGTTGCACACACATGACGATCGACTGCCAGGGATTTATGAAATGCATCGATATTATGATGCTCTACAATATCCATTAATATATTGGCACGGTGAAAATGGGTACCATTTCGAAATTTATCAAGTTAATCCTAATACCAGAGAGACCAATTTTAATAAAAAAAATATTTGCTCTGCAATTTTATTCGCACCAAGGCATAATTGTCTTGCGTATCTGCAAAGATTTCGGGGGTTGTTTAACCAATTTATAGTGGAAATGTATGCGAAAATAGAGACGGAGCGCTTAGTGTATATACGCACTAACCAGAGACGTCTGTTACACTGACGTTATCACATATTGATACAGTAATGATATAAACCGTTTAATATTCTCTTACCTGAATGTCAAATTCTCAAAGTAAAACCTATATACGCGAGCTACGCCGCGGGCACAGCTAGTCAAATAATAAATCTATAACTATGGTGTCAGTAACTAACTAACAAATATCTAGATCTACCTATAAATAATAAAATATTACCTTTCGGTATCCTTAGGAACAGTAAAGATTAAAAAGTCGACATTCCTATTGTTATTTAAGCACCTGCATGCTATGCAATACCTTTTGGCTTTTTGAGAGGCCATACTTGAATAAAAACTCAAAAATAAATATCAAAATTGTCTAAATATTTATAAGAGAAAAATACTTTTTGTTAACGTAAGGCGCCCATCAGCTCGAGCGCGCGCGTCACAACCTCACGGAATTAGCCGCTTGTAGGGGACCACGCAGCGTTGGTATATTTTCATGCCTAAAGCGCGGAGTGAGACAGGACTGCTATCACAAAAAATCTGGGGCAAGTAACCATTCCGTAATTATGAATAAGGCCGACACAGACTACACAATTTGAAAAACATGTTATACTTAATATTTGAATATCCAATAAATTCCAAAATATTAATTATTTAAATTTAATTACCTTTTATTTACTTTTTCGTAACAACTAATTTTATATTTTATAAAAACACATTCAAAAGTAATCAGGAAATAAGCAGCCCGGCGAGAAATACTATTATAATTATAAAAATCGCTCCCAATGTCAATATATGGTCACTTTCTCGAAAACGCCTTCTCATAAATGATGATAGTGGTGGTACTTACTAATATATGTATAGAAATATCACTGTAAAAGTAAACAACTTAGCTTGTTGGCAGCAGATGGTCAAGCCTAGTCCCAATTGATCAAAGGGGCTATTTCGTCACCTGAATCTGGGTCTTTTAATGCAGTATCGTATTTCGGGTACGATCTGGTATTAAAATATTGCACTACATCGCTCATAAATATTATTTTCGAAAAAAGAACAACCACTGAGTGTGGTCCTCCGTGCCGGTAAAATTCCAATTTCATGTACCGACTTGTCGCGTAAACGCTCATAAATCTAAATACATAGCAGTGTGTCCGCTAAAGCCGACTACTGACCTGCCTGCCGCAGGGGCAATCTAGGAAGCACGGCGATCGGAGCAATATCAAACGTCGCAGGGCCGACTAAAAAAATTGCCCCTGCTTGCCTACACACATTACAATTAAGGAGGCAATTAAGGGTCATCCCCACTTCTACACCCTAGATTGCCCCTGCGGCAGGCAGGTCAGTAGCCACCTTAAGTTCGAAAAAGAAAAGAGCAACGCATAAAACACGTATTGACATCGGCAGCGCGTAATACTACACAAACCATTTGGAACTATTCTCAACAACCCCCCCCCCCCCCTCCCTCACCCGCTTTCACCAATTATTTTATTTCCAAATTGTTTATTATACTATTACTACTACTGAAAAATTCAAGATTAAAATTCAAAATCAAAGTAGAACGTCGCACATTACAGATAACTGTGATTCTGTGATTTAAGAAACTACTATGGAACTTGACACTCGTTCATGTCTAACCCTTTTATCGACCAAGGCCCCCGGACATCGTTTATAATGAACTTGGGCCCCTTTCTGCCGACTTCCAAAAAGGAGACGGTACTCAATTCGACTGTATGTTTTCTTTTTTTTTATGTGTGTTACCTCATAACTTTTACTGGGTGAATCGTTTTGGATGATTCTTTTTTTATTTAAAAGCTGGTACTTCTCGTGTGGTCCGATATGAATTTGATCAAGGTCAGATCAATAGTTTATGAGTTATTCTTAATAACGTATATTGAAGTCGGCTGTACAAAATGTTTAATTTTAAATTATTACATTATGTTTATGGTGGGATAAGGTATACCTGAAGAGCTAAAACTCTGTAGTTCATCAACCAGCGTTGGAGTAATTAAGGGAATATTAATTTAATTATCTTCTATAATACCCCTTTGAAATAGAGAGCGCAGTTTCCTTTAATTAAATAATACACATTAAGACAATTGTTTGTTATGTACTGAAATTATTAACATTTAAGTACATCTCGCCACAAAATTTGTTACATTTCAGAGAACACAAAGTACAAAGAGACATTAACGAAAAGTGCCGAGAAAGCCAGCCTTGTTCACGGTAGACAGCTAAATGATTTGTAAACGATAGGATGTAAAACGAAATTTCTATTCAGAATTTCCGTTCCAAGAAAACAGTTAAGTTATATTTATAGTCGGAAAATTTCATTTATTGCTATTTTCAGTCGAGTTAGAAATTAGTAAATGGTAAAATTGTGTATACATATGCAAGTAATGGCAGTAGTTGGCTACAATACTGGGCTTACGATGGTTTAGTAACCTATCCAAACTATTATTATAGCGTGGGGTTGGAACTTAAAGTGTTGTGTTTCCTTTTCCATTATTTAAAAAATCAAGAAATAACAAGAATACTGTTGTGTGGCAAACACAGTGTTTATTTTCACGTAATATTTTTTGGTAATTTAAAACATGTTGGATTTTTAAATTATTATTATTATTCAACGACACATTCTACAATCACTATGACTGACTGGTGTTGCCCAAAGTAACTCATCTCTATAAGTAGTGTGTCGAATACTCATAGTTGGTAGATATAATAATACGAATATAATTTATTATATATCAAACTACCTACTTTTAAGTATTATTGTTATAAATAATAATATTACTTATATTATAAATTATATTTTTTTTATAGGATAGCGTGACAAACGAGCACACAGTCCACCTGAGGGTAAGTGGTTGCTGTGACCCATAGATATCTACATTTATCCTCAATAAAGAATCAAAATGCAGATATGTCGTCACCCGTGAGGACTAAGATGGAATGCCTCTTTTCCAGTAAAATGGGCTTCTGGTTCTCTACACTCACCATACGAAACACAGCAGTGTCAAGTTGCCATTTTGCGCTGGTATTCTGTGAGAGAGTGGTCCTTCCCCGGTCGAGCCGACCCATTTGTGCTACAACTATACCACTAATATAGCTGCAGCATGGCGTTACCACGTAAAAAAACGAATTTTACTATAAAAATCCGAAAATAATATTATCTATACAAATAATTGAAGTGGCTGTTTGTAATGTCAAAATAACATCTTTTTTAATAAATTAATATGAAAGTATTTTTTTTATATGATAAGGGTGACAAACGAGCACACAGTCCACCTAATGGTAAGTGGTTGCTGCGGCCCATAGACATCTACATCTTTCCTCGTTTGCGAATCAAAATGCAGATGCGTTGTCACCCGTGAGGACTAAGATGGAATGCCTCATTTCCAGTAAAAAGGGCCTCCGGCCACCTGCACTCACCAAGCGAAACGCATAGGTAAACCTCTACTTCACGCTGGTATTCTGTGAGGTCGTGGTACCACCCCGGTTCGAGCCGGCCCATCCATGCGACAGCAAAAGCTCTCGCGTGGCTCTACCACTGTTAAAAAAAAGTATATACGGTACTTATAACAAAATACAATTTTAAACATTTTTGTCTGCCTGTCCGTCTGTTTGTTTGTTCCGGTTAATCTCCGAAATGGCTGAACCAATTTTGACGGGACTTTTACTAACAGATACCAGAGACTAACTCAGGCTATTTTATTTTAGAAAAACAATTAGGGTTCCGCACGAAAAAATTAAAACCCATGAAATCCAATCGTAATAAATTCCACGCGGACGAAGTCTCGGGGAAGAGCTAATCATAAATAATAATATTACGTTCGTATTATTTTATCAAACATATCTGAATTTATAAACGTAATTAATGTGTAAAATCAATGCGGTAAAACTACACTGTTACAAACAGTTCACGTTGCGCATTTCGTGTGGAGCCCCAAATTTGAATTTATGGCATTGTTTCACCACAATTACCGCAGATTCGGTAGTTTATTATAAGCTGTTTTAATTATAAACACAGTGTTGACGCTAGACTTGGATTTCCAATGATGGTTGAATGTTAATGTCAAAAGGTTAAAGGTACCGCATTAAGGTAAAGAATCCTTGAGGCGCGCGAACTTCCGCCATCGATATAAAAAAACAAGATATACAAGTAGACAGATACTTGATTTTTGTATCAGCTTTATATTGAATTGAAAGAAAAACTAGTACAGGCGGTTTAGCTATATGTTTATAAATTGCACTTGAACCGGAACAATTATGTAACCTATTAGATCATAGAAACACTTGATTCCATATGAGATTCGAACATGCGGGTTTTATCGCCGCAGCCCAATGTAGTTAAATGATGATGAAAAGTAAAATCAGGTTTTATATCCTGATTTTGCGTTTTTCTCCAGCTGCGTCAGCATACGCAGATAAGATGTACACTTAAAATATTCAAGTAAAATGAAATATATTTATTTCTTTGACACAAGAAAATAAAATTTCGTTTGTCATTTTATTAAATCTAGTATCGTTTCGACAAGAGATTTCTCTGACCGGAGAAGAAACGGCGTCTCCGCGAGGTACTTCTTTTTTGTCATTTTCTAATGTTAATATTATAATAACATACTACATAATATTATCTTAATATTTAGGTACAAATCCACGTGTCACGACAATCGTTCACGAATATCTTTAAAACCGCTCAACCGATCTTAAGGAAATTTTGTAAATGTGTATGGTTTGCTCCAACTTGAGAGGTAGCATAGTTTTTATCCCGATTAGTGATCGTCAATATTTTTTATTGCGAATTTAAGGATTTTTTATAGGATATAAAATCGTCGGAAAGGACAGAACAACGTCTACCTGGCCACCAAGTAATATATCGCATGGAATATATGGAATGGAAAACAATAACATAACCATCGATAACTAAAGCATGTGTCTAGGACAAATAGCTTGGTACATCAAACAACCAATCAAAATCGGGTATGAATAATTTATCATCCCACAAGATTCAGGCTTACATGCGTGGCTAACAGGATGCTCGCCAAAGGGAATAAAAAATTTTGGATATCGGATGATTATCCCCCCACCCCTTTTTATTAATGTATTTATTATAATATGGACAACAAAACAGATTACAATCAACTTAGTTACATTTAATATATATATATATATACACATCATTTTTATATTTATTACAGGAAAGATCAACTCTAAGTTTTACAATATTTATGAAATATGGAATAATAACAATAATAAATAATAATAAACAAAAAATTTAAAACATGTGATATGGGAATTAGTGTGTATAAGTGTAAGCTTTTACTGCTCTTTTGATTATCCTAGATCTTGGGTCAGAAATATGCAACTGGAAGTTTTCATGAATATCTCGTTGTAAAGTCAACACATTCTTATTGTCGGATTATAAAAGGAAGTATAATATATATCGTAAGTATATATCATAAGTCTGCAGGTAAAATTTCTTGCTAGGGATACCTATATTCTAGCTCTTTTAAAAACTTTCTCGTCATGTTTGACTTTTTAATACGATAAATCCTTTTTATGTAGCTTAACGATGCCATCGATCAGTTGTTCCAAAAACATAAAGTATTAAGAGGGGTTTTGTTAGTGTGTAAAAGTTTGTAGAAGTATGAAGGGGGTTTGTTGATAAAACTCTTGTACTGAAACCCAACCTGTTAAAAGTTTCATCATATTTTATATTTCAAGACCGTGAAGCTTGATTTAGCCCTAAACGTCTCTTTATAAGGCAAACTTCCCATTCCAATTTAGTAAATCTATAACTAGCTGTTGAATGAAAACCTCTTCGTAAAGATCGTCATTGAAGAATACAGTATCCGGTACAAATACTTCAGACTCACTACTACCAAAAACTCTCTCAAAAAATAAGGATGAATTTCTCACCACAGAATAGAAATTATCATAATATTATACTTCTAATACATACTGAGCGTAACTTTTAGCTGCGAGTCTAGCTTTATATTTCACCGCATTTACTCAAGCATATTATTTTGATTTTAATACCCATCGCCGCAATCCAACTATTTCACTTCGCGTTCATGGCCTGAGAGTAGCTTGCTGGGTCGTCATTTATTACTGTAACGAAAGTTCTTCCATGGAAATTTCTAGAATGTTCTTGACTCCACTAGTTCTGCTACTCGATACTAGAGGGCGCTAGTAGTAACTAGTGTCGCCGTGTACCATGTACTAACCGTGGCGCACAACTTTTGTATACTTCTTGTACGACAAGAAATCTGATTTCTTCCGTTCTTCAATTGGAAAGCGATGTTTTGCGATAGATCATCATCATCATTACAGTCCTTAATGCCACAAAACACGATCCTAAGCCACCTGCATCCATCGACTTCTTGCATGTCTTACCAGGTCGTCACTCTATCTAGTGGCCTACACTTAGTCCGCCGGTACGAGGCTGCCACTCGAGAACCTTTCTTCCCCATCGGTTGTCGGTTCTTCGAGCTATATGGCCGGCCCATTGCCACTTCAGCTTACTTATCCGTTGGGCTATGTCGGTCGCTCTGGTTCCACTGCGGATATCCTCATTTCTGAGTTTATCACGCAGAGAAACTTCGAGCATAGCTCGCTGACCGACCTTGAGCTTCCTCATCCGGCCAACAGTGAAGAACCACGTCTCAGTTCCGTATGTCATCACTGGCAACACGCACTGGGTGTACAGTCACGTTTTCAAGTTTTGAGGTATACCTGACGAGAAGATGTGCCGTAATTTCCCGAACGCTACCCAGCCGAGTTGAATCCGTCGACTAACCTCTCGGTTGAAGTTGGACTTACTTAGTTATACTATTTGTCCCAGGTAAACATATTCGTCAACAACTTCGAGCTTAGTGCTCCCAACAACTACCGGCATAGTGATATGTGACATGGACGTTATACATGTTTTTTGTTTTGTCCATGTTCATCTTAAGACCTATCCGTTGGGAGGCACTATTGAGGTCATTGAGCATAGTGCTTAGGTCCTACAGCGATTCTGCCATAATAGTTATATCGTCGGCAAATCGAAGGTGAGTGATATACTCGCCGTTGATGTTAATACCATATCCATTCCAGTCCAGAAGCTTGAAAACATCTTCCAATGCAGCGGTGAAAAGGATATAACGTCACCCTGTCTAGTAGTACCACCATGGAGGACGGAATTAAAAGAGCTTCTGAAGAACTTAAAGTACCGGTTTTCTACCCGCTTTCCAAAGCTCCGCTGTAATTTCCTCCTCGTCTGGTGCCTTTCCGTTTTTAAGGTGATGGAGAGCCATTCTAATCCCGCTCAGACTGACGTCTGGAATATCATCGGAATAGTGTCGGCTAGGAATTGCTCTTGGATCGTTACTCACACTTGCGCGTGGCTCCAACGATGATGTTTACAGCTGCCCATGAACCTCTCAATCTCACTCAAAGTCTCAGGTGTCCTGGAAACGGTTTCTGGCAGACAGATCTCTAGCAAAGACTGAAGCCCTGGTTCCGCTCGATCGCTTCTTCAATATGAGCAGTATTAAAGTTGCGCAAGTCCCGCCGCATGCATTTGGAGATCTGTCTGTTCAGTTGCTTGTATGCTGTCAAATCTACTGAAGACTGCAGCTTCATTTCCGGTCTAACAGCCATGAGATTAAGAGTGTGTTTAGAGAGTTTTTGTGTTCTTCTGCGGCGGCAAAAACAGTTTCCACGAGCTTGTCATTGATATCGTCCACTGCATTGCAATCTTCTAGGCACTGAAAACGGTTTTGTAGCTCGAACTGAAAGGTTTCTGGAATTTGGA
The DNA here is from genome assembly GCA_033319125.1 of Parnassius glacialis. Taxonomy (NCBI): domain Eukaryota; kingdom Metazoa; phylum Arthropoda; class Insecta; order Lepidoptera; family Papilionidae; genus Parnassius; species Parnassius glacialis. The sequence continues at coordinate 32,127,982 of JAVANC010000013.1, read as the reverse complement.
TTAGAGCACGAGGGGGACGAAGCGTTAACTTCAATAGACATGACCTCTCCAACTTAACCTTTAGGTTCAGTGTGCCTCTCACCATTCGGTGATCACTGTCAGCTTTTACCTTCGTGATCACTGAGACATCACTAAACAGTTGTCGTATGGTCGTCCACTTCTTGTAGAGCCGCTTCTGGAAGAAAGAGTTCATCATAAAGAGTCCCTCTTTCTCCATGAAGTCGGCCAGCGGCTGGCCCCTTGGTTTCCGTTGCCCTATTCCAAATTTCCCTACCTTCAGCTCACCATTCTGTCTTGTGCCTAGTTTTGCGTTGCAGTCTCCCATTAATACCATATAGTGGGTTCTGGGGGAATGCATGGGTCTAGAGATATCCTCATACATTTCCTCCACCTCCTCATTGGGACGTGCCGAGGCTGGTGCGTAAACCTATATGAGATTCAGCGGATACCGTTTGGTGATTTCGAATATAAGGTACACAACACTCGTCGACACACTCTCAATCTTTACAACGTTGTTAACGAGAGACTTGTGGACAATAAATCCGACACTTCCTTGGGACAGATGGTCGCCCTCCCGGTGATAGAATAAGTTGCCGGATTCAAGGATTACCATGTCCTCCCCCTATTTTCGGACCTCAGATAATCCTATAATATTCGAACGCAACTTGTATATCTCTTCTTCCAGCTCCAGGATCTTGTGCGTGCATTATATGTTGTCAAGTCGAGTCGTCTTAGGTGGCAACCGAACCTCCACCGGAGATTCTTAGAACCCCCTGCCCCGCCGTTACCATGGTCGCCACCGTAGCCAGGAATAGCGAGGCTGCCGGGGACTGGGGGGCCGTCTCTTCGTAATCATGGCGGGTATATTGCCATAGTTGCCACGCTTGGCGAGCGGGTTGGCAACCTTAGTTTTTTATTGTTGTTTTACTGTTATCAGAAGGATGCTGCTGCTGATGTAAGAGGCGATAGAGAAAATGAGGCAGAAGCTGCCTCATTTTCTCTATCGCCTCTTACGACACCCACTGGAAGATATGGGGTAGTGGGTATTCTTATCCGCCACTACATGGGCTTACACGTTTGCCATAGATACAGCAAGATAACTATCGCTTTAGTCTTTGTCATCAGATACATCTTGTCAAAAGTCGGAAAAACTTCGGAGATTTTAATGTTAATTTATATCCCAAGTATGCGCGCCAGATGACCATCTATCTCAGCCACCTATTTATCAACATTGTAAGGGACCAGTACTTATTAAGTAGTGCCACCAACATCTTCATCTTTAAATTGGAAGAGAAGTTTTATAAAATACTACGAGCAAATCTCTAACTTTAGCTAAACGACGTGTAAATTTGATACTACAAAATAAATAGCTGTGGAATAACATCAATATTTTAGATACATTTAGATACAAAAACCATTGCTTTATACGCAAAAAATTTAAAATTGCGAGAAAAGGCTAACAAGTCTTGTTACCACACCATATTTTAAAAAGAGTTTTATTTGTAGCGCACAATGAATAGATCTTTTTTTCAAGTAAGCAACTGCTTGAACTGTATTCTGCCAATATGCCGGGAAAATATTACTTTCAGCAGGCCGCGCGTTTAAACAAATGATCGATTGACCCGCTCAGCTATGCCGAGGGCTGTGTCGAAGTGTTATTTCATGTTAATGCCTTTTGAAAGCAAATTATCGCCCATATCATGGTTCATGGACGCTGTTCTATTATCAGTTCTAAAATTTTTAATTCAAACTTCCTTTTGCTTTTTATAAAACAGTCAGCGAACTTATAGCAAAAATGGAAAGCAAAGCATGTTAAAAAAATCATAAATTGAAACTTACATGTACAATTGAGGATGGATGTAGGTGTCTATGGGTCACAGCAACCACTTACCATCAGGTGGACTGTGTGCTCGTTTGTCACCCTATCCTACAAAAAAAAATTTGAGGCATCGGGCGTCACAGATCCACTAATAAACCCATTTTATCAAACTCTTAATTTAATCGTCTTAAACTGCCTGCCTTCAAATCAAGTGGCCATAACAGCACTAATATACTGCTGACATCATTAACGAAATCTGTCAAATGTATACATCTGGTATCTATACAATTAACGACCAGAACATTTCTTTATCTACATAAACCTACCAAAGATTGCTTTGCAGTTTGTGCACTTGGTACATTTCTACATAAATATGTATTTTCCCCTAATACCGTCAAGCTTTAAACATCGAACGAAGATAGAAATCACACAGGAAAATGCTCCCATTATTACAATTGTAAGAGTAGTACATTCATTCATTTTAACAGTGGTAGAGCCACGCGGCAGCTTTTGCTGTCGCACGGATGGGCCGGCTCGAACCGAGGTGGTACCACGACCTCACAGAAAACCAGCGTGAAGTAGAGGTTTACCTCTGCGTTTCGCTTGGTGAGTGCAGGTGGCCGGAGGCCCTTTTTACTGGAAATGAGGCATTCCATCTTAGTCCTCACGGGTGACAACGCATCTACATTTTGAATTGTAATAGAGGATAGATGTAGATGTCTATGGGCCGCAGCAACCACTTACCATCAGGTGAACTGTGTGCTCGTTTGTCACCCAAATCATATAAAAAAAAAAATTCATGCAGTGGCTCTGCGACAATCGTAATGGTAATGGACAATTTTTTCTGATAATGCATATCAATGCATTATCAGAAAAAATTGTCCATTCTCATACATTATCCAAGCTGATGCATTCTTGAGAAGGCCATTCGTACGTAAAGATAGGATTCCTTAAAAGCCCAGCGATGTGAAAGTAAATCACGCGAACACGATATCGCTTTATTGACAGGTCGGTGGTACAGTGGCTAAGCGTTTGACTGTGTTGCCGCATGTCGCGGATTTAAATCCCGCATGGAGCAAGTATTTGTATGGCCTACAAGTAATTTTTTTGGGCCTGGATATTCGTCCATTTGCAATTTAAGTATGTACCTCTACTATTCGGTAAAAAGCCTCGTTTAACTACACAGTAATCCAAGTGTTATGACATTTTTAATGATACATGATTGATTGGTGATAAGATTCGCTATTTTGATGTAATATATTTCTACGCGAACACTACACATTTAAATAAAACTAATTTTACGGATTCTATCGCGTATATTAACTTATTTTTTTTTTAATTTTTTTTTATCTTCCCGACGTTTCGGGTGCTTTCCAGCACCCGTGATCACGGGGGACTAAGGTGTTTGACGTCCTGATGTCATAGTTAGCCCGGCTACCTTCAGTTTTTTAATATTAATTTTTGGTTCGATTTACGCAGAATGAGCTTACAGTATCTTGAGGTCTAGCAGTGGTATACTTGGGTTTGGATTTTATTTTATTGATTATGGGATCCCAAGCAGATGGCAGCACCCATCCATCTTCTCTATTGAAATAAGAATGTTTTTTAATTTCAATAGCCTCACGAATCATCCTTGGGAGGAATCGGTGTTCTTTTGCGAGGATTTGTGGTCTATCAAATCTAATGTAATGGCGGGGACGATCTTGAACATGTTCACAAACTGCAGACTTCCCGATACATCGGTGCTTCACGTCAGCTATATGTTCTTTAACGCGGGTTTTTATAGATCTTTTTGTTTGTCCTATGTACGAGAGACCACATTCACAATCCAGTTTGTACACTCCTGCATCTTGTAGAGGGATATGACACTTGACGGATGGTAAAAATTGACCAATCTTCTTCAGCGGCTTGAAGTATGTTTTAATGGAAGCTCGCTTCAAGATGTAGCCAACCTTGTCTGTGACTCCTCTGACATAGGGTAGTACAGCAGGCACACGATCGACTGTGGCTGGCTTCACTCGGTCACTGTGACGTAGGCGCGGGACCCAAAGCTTGTTGTCTTGCAATACTTGCTTGACGTGCTGAAGCTCGGCGGCCAGATGTTTTCTGTCACAGATCCCTCGTGCTCTCTGAAACAAAGATTTTCCCACGGTAGCTAACTGTGAAGGATGATGGTGCGGATCACCATTTAGATATCGGTTGGTATGGGTATTTTTTCTGTACACAGTATGACCAATAGTGTTATCAGGATTTCGGATGACTAAAACATCTAGGAAAGCTAAAGTATTGTTTGCCTCTAACTCCATTGTGAATTGTATTTTAGGGTTTATGGAATTAAGGTGGTTTAAAAATGCAGTTACTTTGTCAGATGGTAAAATTGTGAAAGTATCGTCTACGTACCGCTTGTAGAATCTTGGATTTACAGGAACATTAAGAAGGGCTTTCTCCTCAAAGTCCTCCATGAATATGTCGGCGACTACGGGAGATACAGGTGAGCCCATTGCCACTCCGTCTACTTGCATGTAGAACTCTTCTTTCCACAATAAATAGCCAGATGTAGGGCAGTGTTTGAGTAATACTGCATATTCTGTGGGCATGTTGTTATCTTCTAGCTTTCTAGTAACAATTGGGATGCAGTCTTCAATAGGTAGGCATGTGAATAGTGACTGAACATCAAAACTGACCATAGTTTCATTGTCAGCGAGATGTAGGTCTTTTATCTCACTAACAAAATGGTATGAATCCTTTGTGTGTGCTCTGGTATGTCCTCTTAGTGGTGACAGTATTTTTGCCAAGTGTTGAGCCAACTTATAAGTTGGTGAATCGATCTGGCTTACTATAGGACGTAGTGTCCATTATTACCGTAGATAAAGGATAGATAAAGGAAATGCTACGGTAATAATGGACACGTCAGAGTATAATTCTAAAATACAACAACTTTTATCGGACGTAAGTACATACAAAAAAGTCAAAATAGACCCTACAACTAATACACTTAAAACAACTACTGATTTAATAAAGAAATACTCCGAAAAATTAGATCTCGACGTGAATTCGACAATACCATCATGTGCCAAACCACCGAGATTGTATGGGTTACCGAAAATACACAAACCAAACGCTCCACTACGTCCTATAGTAAGCCAGATCGATTCACCAACTTATAAGTTGGCTCAACACTTGGCAAAAATACTGTCACCACTAAGAGGACATACCAGAGCACACACAAAGGATTCATACCATTTTGTTAGTGAGATAAAAGACCTACATCTCGCTGACAATGAAACTATGGTCAGTTTTGATGTTCAGTCACTATTCACATGCCTACCTATTGAAGACTGCATCTCAATTGTTACTAGAAAGCTAGAAGATAACAACATGCCCACAGAATATGCAGTATTACTCAAACACTGCCTTACATCTGGCTATTTATTGTGGAAAGAAGAGTTCTACATGCAAGTAGACGGAGTGGCAATGGGCTCACCTGTATCTCCCGTAGTCGCCGACATATTCATGGAGGACTTTGAGGAGAAAGCCCTTCTTAATGCTCCTGTAAATCCAAGATTCTACAAGCGGTACGTAGACGATACTTTCACAATTTTACCATCTGACAAAGTAACTGCATTTTTAAACCACCTTAATTCCATAAACCCTAAAATACAATTCACAATGGAGTTAGAGGCAAACAATACTTTAGCTTTCCTAGATGTTTTAGTCATCCGAAATCCTGATAACACTATTGGTCATACTGTGTACAGAAAAAATACCCATACCAACCGATATCTAAATGGTGATTCGCACCATCATCCTTCACAGTTAGCTACCGTGGGAAAATCTTTGTTTCAGAGAGCACGAGGGATCTGTGACAGAAAACATCTGGCCGCCGAGCTTCAGCACGTCAAGCAAGTATTGCAAGACAACAAGCTTCGGGTCCCGCGCCTACGTCACAGTGACCGAGTGAAGCCAGCCACAGTCGATCGTGTGCCTGTTGTACTACCCTATGTCAGAGGAGTCACAGACAAGGTTGGCTACATCTTGAAGCGAGCTTCCATTAAAACATACTTCAAGTCGCTGAAGAAGATTGGTCAATTTTTACCATCCGTCAAGTGTCATATCCCTCTACAAGATGCAGGAGTGTACAAGCTGGATTGTGAATGTGGTCTCTCGTACATAGGACAAACAAAAAGATCTATAAAAACCCGCGTTAAAGAACATATAGCTGACGTGAAGCACCGACGTATCGGGAAGTCTGCAGTTTGTGAACATGTTCAAGATCGTCCCCGCCATTACATTAGATTTGATAGACCACAAATCCTCGCAAAAGAACACCGATTCCTCCCAAGGATGATTCGTGAGGCTATTGAAATTAAAAAACATCCTAATTTCAATAGAGAAGATGGATGGGTGCTGCCATCTGCTTGGGATCCCATAATCAATAAAATAAAATCCAAACCCAAGTATACCACTGCTAGACCTCAAGATACTGTAAGCTCATTCTGCGTAAATCGAACCAAAAATTAATATTAAAAAACTGAAGGTAGCCGGGCTAACTATGACATCAGGACGTCAAACACCTTAGTCCCCCGTGACCACGGGTGCTGGAAAGCACCCGAAACGTCGGGAAGATAAAAAAAATAAGTTAATATACGCGATAGAATCCGTAAAATTAGTTTTATTTAAATAATATATTTCTGATTAAGTGTGATAACAAATTAAGAACGAGCACACTTGCGAAATTATGTATAAAAGTCGTAAAAATAGTTTTTATAAATTTCTCTAAATAAGGCAACACGAACGATAGCAATTCGAGTACATTAATAATCATGTGATTAGTCGAAACAATACATCATATCATATCCGCCTTGTGGAAAAAAACCTTCATTAAACCCCTTCCTAAAGTATCCTACCCTAACCGTTTTTGTCCTATATCTGTATTTCCTTTTCTGTCTAAAGTTATGGCAAAAAAAATCCTGTGTCTATAACCAAATCTCCAATTTTACATACAAACATAACTAAATGGGTACCTTCCACTTCAGGTTTCATCCAGGTCACACTGCTTTTCTTAAAATCCGATCTGATGTCATCATGCAAGGGATGGTAAACAGGAAATTTATAGTGATGTTGCTTGTTGACTTTTCTAATGTTTTTGACACAGTTTATCGCGATATCAATTTTGCTATTCTTTCCCATTTTAGATTTGCTCCCTCAGCATTATATTGGTTCTCTTCATATTTTCGCGGTCATCAGCAGTCTGTTCACGTAGGACAAAATTCCTCTCATTGGACTGACCTTAATACTGGCGTGCCGCAAAGCGGTATTCTTCCTCCTTTAATTTTCTGGATTTTATTTTTATCACCTCTAATATTAATTGTCCGTACCATCTGTATGCTGATGTCTTGCATCTGATATTGATAGCATCTGTAATGCAATTGGAATATTAAATGCCAATCTTAAAGCAATATTTACGAAAATTTTATGTATGTTCACAAAAACAAAGGTAGTTTTAGTAAAAAAAGTGATGTGCATTCTGTAAACACTAGGAACAAACACAAGCTAGTAATACCAGTTTCTCGACTCTACAGAGTCAGTAATTCATTCTTGGGGCAATGTATACGCTATTACAACAAGGTCCCGGAAAGTGTACAGGCTCTCTCTATTAGCAAGTTTAAATGTTTAGTTAAGTTGAAACTGTATAAAAAGGGTTATTATAGTATAAATGAATACATGGTTGATAATAACCCCAGGGAATGAGTTGATTGCTTCCAAGCTGTTTCTAAAATAAATTTTGTACTTATATAGTTGTATAACCATTATTGTAAGATTTGCTTTAAAAAAAATTCCCGCTGGGTTTCTTGCTGGTTCTTCCCAGGACGGAGGTTTTTTTTTTCGAACCAGTGGTAAAGTAAAAAATTACTTTCAATAAGAATTACACATGTGATCTATATTGAATAAAAAATTATTCTATTCTATATTCTATTCTATTCAATGTACACTAAGTTAAGAATCTTGACATGTATATGGACAGTACCCTGACCTCACAGACCGATATAAGCCGTAAAGTCTGTAGTTGTACTTTAAGATCTCTTTATGGTTTGAAAAACTTCTCACTTCTCAAAATAAAGCTAATGCTTGTACAATTATTAATAATTTCAATTAATGATTCTGCTGATGTGTGTTACTTGAACCAGAATGTTCTTAACAAGCTAATGTGCCTTTTTAATCTGCATTAGAAACTGCATTAGATATATTTTTGGATTTCGTAAATATGAACACATTTCTCAATATCGTTCGCACCATCAATTACTATGTGGAATAACCAAAGAATAAATAAAGTCGTAACTCTAGAATTTTGCTTGTTCTCTTCTCAATTTCAATTGATTTTAACAGTCATTCTTACCTCAAAAAAATCCCAGTTCCTTTCTCTTACCCATGATAGGACTCTTCGTTCTTCTTCTAATTAAAGACTAAAAACTCCTCAAAGTTTCACCGATTTCTTTGGTAAATATTTTATTGTACAAGCTACACTACTCTGGGGCTTCCTGTCTGAAGACATAAGGACAGCACCCATCCTAGCGAGCCTTTTATTAACATTAATTTACAAAATAATATTTTATACAATTGTTATGAAAACATTTAAAAACAGTATGGTAGCGATCAATTCATTCCCAGGGGTTATTATCAATCATGTACACTTTAGTAGTATAATAACCTTTACTAAACAATTTTTGCTTCGTAAAAATTACTGATTCTTTGTAGTCGAGTACCTGGTACAACTATCTTGTGCCTGTTCTTAGTATTTAGAGAATCTTTTTTAATTTCGTCGACCCATTCGTGCCACAACTATAGTATAGCTATGGCATGGCTCTACCATGTTAACATACTGCAGAACTAAACTTGATTGCTAGTTTAGGTATATTTGAAACACAGTGGATTCAGCAAGACTCAGCATAAATGGAGAGGTCATTTAAAATCATATTGAGCCAGGCCAACAGTGTGTTGTAAATTTAATACACTTAGTTTTATTACCGTTTAAAAGCAAATTGTTAACGTATTTGATATGGCATTATTTACTTCGGTATATTTTAATAAATGCCGTTTCAGTCTGAAAATCGACGAGTTATCATCATCAAATAAATCTATATCATGGTTCATCCCTACCAAGTAAGGTAAGTTATTAATATAAACTCAGAACAGGAAGGAGAAAAGGCCCAAGAGTTGAGCTCTGAATATGTATTATTATGATATATTAGTAGTATATCCTTAATTTTATAGATTATGTTTCTTTATTCTTGTGCGCCCACCATTATATTTTATAACGTTTACGTTAGTTGTACTGGTCGCCTGGACGATAATGCCAAAGGGGATTAAGTGCCCCTTTACAACCCTTTTATTTTAGGTTTAAGCAGTAAAGCATAAATAAATACATCATATTATTATATATTAAATAATTTTTATTTTTACTATGTGAGGTGTGACATAACTTCATAACGAAATATGCGAATGGAAGATAAACTGTCGTTTTACTGTAACATTAAAAATAGAGCGCTGTGGCAATCCGTCATTAACTATATAAACTTTTTAATATTAAAGGCTTCAGTTGTGTACTATTAAATAATTTTAGTTGTTCTAAGCCTGATGTTTATAAATAGATATAAAAGTTTGATACTAACACAATGTGTGAATTTGAATGCGATATTAAATAAATTTAACTGGCAGGATGCGTCGTTATACCTAGAGTAGCCTTGAGTAATACCTTTCCGAGTGTCAACTGCAATTACGCTACTGTGTCTCAAATTCTATATTATGCTGACTAAGTTTTTATTGTCACGCACTACAATAGCGAAGTTAAACTTTATTCCTTTAGATTTTATCGAAATCAATTTAATTGTTTTTGAACCATTTTGAAGTAATGTTCTGTCAAGGTTATGTGTTAATGAATTTTAATTCTTATGATAATTAATGTTACTTAGCGTATGTACAACTAAAGTTTTAGAAAAAATATTATTATTATTATTGACAGGATATAATCGTAATCGCGTTATAATTTTTAAAAAACTTTAAAAAATGCCGTAAATATTACAAATCCAGCTCTGGAAGGAGACTGCTATCTACAATCGGCTTTGTAGAGCGTAGCCACTGCCGTACGAAGTATTAATAAATAATCCAGTATTTATTAAGAACTGTAAAACGGACATTGTTTATAATTAAATAAAACACTTTTTATAAAATACAGACAGTGTATTATATATTTCAAATATGTAGATTCGACCGAAGCTTAAGAAACATATAAAGTGATAAACGCTCTACGAAGCCAAAACTAATCAATTGCGGCCAATAGTCAATTTGTGAGGCTCCACTTGTAAACTGTTTGTGAAAACTAATTTTTATCCTATTAATATAGCTGAGGTATGTTACTCGGAAGTAGTTTAGCTTTCTATTTGTAAAAGTATTTTCAGGATCGTATCAGTGGTTCCTCCTGTCAACAAAGCAACAAACAATTTTACCTCTCTAATAATCATTTAGATATATAATTCATGCAATTTATATATTGAAGACATTTGAACAAAAACACGCGCTATATAAAAAGATAATTTTCTTTATGAAGTACGAAGTTGAATTTTTAATTAACGGTGAAGAGGGTGACACGTACTCTTTTGAAGTCGCTAACTTTGTAGCTACCTGGAAAGACTAATAAATATAATTTAAGTCTTATTTTATTTCAAGACATCATTTTAAGCGACAAATTTCATTAATTTTTTATTCATTCATCATTTTATATTCTCTAGAATAATAAAATTCGACTTTATTTTCCAAAAAAGTACGTTATTCGGATTAACTGTCTTAGACTCTTTTTTTTATAGGATAAGGATGACAAACGAGCACACAGTCCACCTGATGGTAAGTGGTTGCTGTGGCCCATAGATATCTAAATTTATCAGCGATTACTAATCAAAATGCAGATGCGTTGTCACCCGTGAGGATCAAGATGGAATGCCTCGTTTCCAGTAAAAAGGGTCTCCGGTTCTCTATACTCACCATACGAAACACAGCTGCATCAAGCTGCTATTTTACGCTGGTATTCTGTGAGAGAGTGGTCCTTCCCCGGTCGAGCCGACCTATTCGTGCTACAACTATACCAGAAATATACCTGCAGCATGGCTCTACCACGTACAGAAATTCCTACTCCAAAGGCGTAATCCCGAATTTATGGAAGACAGCTTTGGTCCATCCGATCCTAAAAAAGGCGACCGCTCGGAACCGTTCAACTACAGGCCGATCGTCATCGCCTCCTTGTTGTCCAAAATAATGGAGTCCATTATAAACCGCCATCTCATGAGGTATCTTGATGAGCACCAAATTAGTGACCTCCAATACGGTTTTTTTCGGGGTCGGTCAGCTGGTGATCTTTTGGTCTATATGCCTCATAGGTGGGCGGAGGCAGTAGAGTTCAAGAGGGAGGCATTGACCATTAGTTTGTACATAGCGAAGGCCTTTGATCGGGTCTGGCACAAAACGCTTCTTTCGAAGCTTCCTTTTTATGGGCTTCCCGAGAAATTGTGCAAATGGATCACCAATTTCTTTGCTGATTGGAGCATCAAGGTCGTAGTAGACGGTGCATGCTCTGATTTCAAGCCTATCAACGCTGGTGTTCCACAAGGCTGCGTGTTACCAACGCTGTTTCTTCTGTATCAATGATATGTTGCAAACCGGTAACATTCATTGCTATACGAATGACAGCACTGGTGATGTTGTATACACCGGCCGTGCCTATATTTCTTGGGAAAACGTCACCGAGTACCGGAACAAACTTGTGCCTGAAGTCGAGTCTTTGCTGAACAAGGTCTCGGATTGGGGGCGACTAAATCTAGTCCAGTTCAATCCCCAGAAGACACAAGTTTGCGCGTTTACCGCTAATAAGAACCCCTTTGTCATATCTCCTCAGTTTCAAGGCACTCCCCTTGCTGCCTCAGCTAGCATCGGAATCCTCGGCGTCGACATATCGAATAGTGTGCAGTTTCGTGGTCACTAGGAAGGGAAGGTCAAATTGGCCTCTAAAAAGCTTGGCGTGCTCAGCAGAGCGAGACAGTATTTCATGCCGACACATCGCTTGCAACTTTACAAAGCGAGTTCGGCCTCACATGGAATACTGTTCTCTTCTCTGGGGCTGGGGCACCCCAGTGCCAGCTCCTTCCTCTTGACCACATGCAACGCAGAGCGGTTTGAATCGTCGACGATCGAGTTCTTTTTGATCGGCTCGATACACTGGCACTGCGTAGGGATGTTGCATCCCGTTGCATTTTCTAGTGAATTTACCACGGGGAGTGCTCTCAGGAATTGTTCAGATTAATTCCAGCCGCCAAATTTCATGAACGCACATCGTCAAAATTCACGATACCATCCACACTATCTGGATGCTTGGCGGACCACGACTGTGCGTGCGTTTTACTAGGAGTTTTCTTCCTCGTACAACTTCTCTGTGGAATTGTTTACCACCGGCGATTTTTCCGGGCCGATACGACTTAGGGACCTTCAAGAAAAGAGCTTACGCCTTTCTAAAAGGCTGGCAACGCATCTGCAACTCCCCTGGTGTTGCGGTTGTTCATAGGCGGCGGTAGTCACTTACCATCAGGTAAGCCGCATACTCGTTTGCCTCCTGTTCTATAAAAAAAAAAACAATGTCTAACACAAATACTGCATAGATGACTAATTCAGTCAAAACATCAATATCAGTCTTTCTTTGAACTATATCATCCGAAGGACTCTTGTCTCTATAAATGTTCCGTCGGTTTTAGAGCCTTGTGGAATATTTACAAACGATGGCAAGAGATCCGACGGTATGACACTGATCCCTTGGGAGAGAGGTAAAGCCGCTACGGATGCTACTTGCGTAGCAGCCGTACACTCTGGCGGCCGCTCATCGCAGGTGTACCGCGTTTAGAGCCGGGGCGGCATTAAAGGCAGCTGAACTGAGTAAGTGGCGCAAATATGAGTTCCTGAGAGATTTGCTGTAGAGAGTATCGGTCCGTGGGGTCCACGTGCGGTGAAGTTTCTAAAAGAACTCCATCCGCGGCTGGTCGTTGCTGCTTGTGATAAGAGGGCTGGTTCTTTTCTCGCTCAAATGCTAAGTATAGCCATTCAGCGAGGAAACGCAGCCAGCGTTCTTGGCTCGATACCACAGGGAATGAGACTGTATGATAATTAAGTTACTAGTTTTAGTTCTTTTTCTGCCGACTTCCAAAAAGGAGACGGTACTCAATTCGAGTGTATGTTTTTTTTTTATGTGTTACCTCATAACTTTGTACTGGGCGAACCGATTTCGATGATTCTTTTTTTATATGAAAGCTGATAGTTGTCTTGTGGTCCCATGTGAATTTGATTAAGGTCAGACCAAAGGTTATTGAGTTATTCTTAAATAACCTATATTGAAGTCGCTTATATTGAAGTCGGCCGTTCAAAATTTTTAATTTTAAATTATTATTATAATTTTTATTATTTTATATAACAAAATATTGTATATTATGTTACGCCAAAATTTATAATATATAATATGAGTTTGTTAAATATAGTTGAGGTTGAATAAAACTACTTTTACGGATTTTATCGCGTTTAATTAGGTTATTTTATATTCCCGACGTTTCGGTTGCTTTCCAGCAACCGTGGTCACGGGGGACCACGGTTGCTTATAGTTTTATTCAATGTGTAGTGTTCGCGTAAATATAAGAAATCATTATAGTTGAGGTTGTCAGTTTTTGTTGTCACTATTCTTGGCTCATAAAAAACAGAACTTCAGTACCTACTTTTTTGGCCGAACGCAGCGTAGCAATCTTATCGCAGTTTCTGATGCAATTTTTACAGGTAACCAACGTAGTGTAAGTAGTGCATAGATTTATTTTCAAGTCTCTGTTTTCATTGACCCACAAAGCAAAGCGAAACTTAACCCTATAATTTTTTATTATTACGAAACTTAGCATCTACGGCGAATCTACGAGTACGTAGTATGAACAGTGAAAAATATCATTGTCATCGGTTTCTACTTTGTTAACTTATTACGCCCTATTTTTTCCTTAGGTAAATCACAAGTTTAAAATATTCCGTATTCCTTTAAGGAATGCTTAATTTAAATTCTTTTATAAAGTTTATTATAAGAAATAACTCCTACTTTTTTGGGCTAAACAGACACCTAATATTAAGTGGATGCTGTAGCCTATAGATATCTATCACGTATTATTCTTAATTAAGATTCAAAATGCAGATGCATTGTAGCCCCTGAGGAGTTACAAGGAATGTCTCGTTACAGCAAAAAGGATTAATGATTCTCGTCACGTATCTCATACTCAGAGCCTTAGGATGGCTTTGCACCAGATATTTAGGATGTAGGAGAATGCTTTCGTGGGGCGTACACAATTTGCACATAGAAAAATTCAGTTCACCAACAACAAACAATTATTATTTGTGAGCTATACAAACACTTGTTTACTACGGGATTCGGAACAGCAACCAACGCTTAGCCTATGCTTCATGAAGTTCTCATAAAGGGATGATTTTTCAATACGCAGATAAAATGTTATTTATACAACAAAATACATCATAAACAAATTAAAAATTACAGTTGTATGACTAAAATGAGTTAATGGTTTCACTCTTATATTCTGCGATGGAAAACTTTAATCTGACGTTTGAAAAATCAGCCCTAAAACAAACAAAATGAACTGCGCCGCTTATCTTAGAACTTTTGGTTGAACTACCTCAAGTGTTGAATTTGTTTCTTTTAAAATATGTATTGTAACTTTTTATAAATAACACCATATTATGTGGGGTCCTATAATCCTTACCAGGATATAACCATTTTAATTAGCAATGTGTTATAGTCTAAACATTTGAAAGAGCAGTTAAAACCACACCACAAAATAGCAACAATGTCCAATGTTTTTTAAACAGGCTGTCAAATAGATTTATTATTAACCGATTATTAACCGGCCTAAAAAAATACACTTGAAATATTTATTTTAAATCCTTTATTTTTATCTTAATGGCAATCTTTTCAATTTTGCTTCTTATTTTGCCTCTACATGAAAAAATGGATGTCCGCGTTTGTTCGCATTACATCTTTAGTCCTAATGAAAGGCTTAATTTCTTCGGTAAATTATCAATTTTTTATTGCGATAATTCTGTAAGCATACCATATACCAGTAGTCTTCTCTTTAAACGCCAACTTGATATGGGGTAATGAATACTCTTATGAATTTACCACATGACTTCTTACACTTGCAAAGGAAATTTGGCAGTTCTCACACTATAAGCGTTAAGACTTATTTATATATCATTTATTTATTTCAATCTTTAATCATATTATACAGGTATCTTAATTTAAATAAATCAATTACAATGCACAGTAACATTTAAATAATATAATCATATAAATTGCTATACTCGCTATTTTGCACAAGCACAGCTATAAAATAAGAAATTGAAATATAGAAAGATCCTAAAGACCACATTTACCTTATAAATTACATTTATTTGCTGAGAACAAGATTTTTCAATCTGAGACGGTCAATTCCTTCCGTTCTTATAGACCCGGAATACTAAAAAAGGTGAAATATGTATGGAGGTTAGTCCTGGCGATCTTATATTTCTAATTCCGTATATCTTCTACTTTTTCATGACTCTCACTCTAAGAGTATACATAAGCTTATGTTTTTTTTATAGGATAGGGTGACAAGCGAGCACACAGTCCACCAGTTGGTAAGTGGTTGCTGTGACCCATATACGTCTACATTTATCCTCAATAAAGGTTCAAAATGCAGATGCGTCGTCACCCGTGAGGACTGAGATAGAATGTCTCTTTTCCAGTAAAAAGGGGCTCCGGTTCTCTATACTCACCATACGAAACACAGCAGTGTTACGCTGCTATTTTACGCTGGTATTCTGTGAGAACGTGGTCCTTCCCCGGTCGAGCCGACCCATTCGTGTTACGAACGACCCATGGCTCTACCACGTAGAAACTCTAAGGACTTAATATGTATACTCGAAAGACTCACTATAATAATATTAATGCAATATGACATATGAGAACATAAACTCCAAATCTTGTGTTAAGTATGCTTTGCGATAATGTTAAAAATACAGGCTTCAATAGACTGCTAAGTTTGCATACCGTACCCTATTCTATTATCCACTGACGTTTCAGCTAATACTTTCTAAGTCTACAGCATATTGAATTTCATATTTAAAACTATTAATGTAGTTAAGCCTTCGTACAAAGAATTTTCCATGCTAGGTTAAAGTAAAAATGAAAAGCGGTGAATAATTCCTCTAACTTTTAGAACTTGCCTGTATCTACCAACCAAGTGATATCGGAAGTTTTATCAAAAATATGTTTTGAAAATATGTTAAAAAGTACTTCCACTTTGAAATAATCTATACATATAAATAAAGGGAAGGGTCTGACTGTATTGTCGAAATAACTGGCTTAATAATAAGGTTTATGGTTTTCATAATGATTTCTTATATTTACGCGAACACTGAAACATTTAAATAAAACTAATTTTACGGATTTTATCGCGTATATTAACTTATTTTATATTCCCGACGTTTCGGGCACTTTTCAGCACCCATGGTCACGGGGTGGACTGAGGTGTATGACGTCCCAATGTCATAGTTAACCACGGCTACCTTCAGATTAAAACGTCGGGAATATAAAATAAGTTAATATACGCGATAAAATCCGTAAAATTAGTTTTATTTAAATGTTTATGGTTTTTTTAACATTTTAAATTTATCTGCCTGTCCAGGTTAATCTTCAGAATTGCTGAACCGATTGTAATAAAACTTCACAAACAGAAGGAGAGCAACGCCAAGAGTGCTATATTTTATCCTGAAATCTTAGACATTTAAAAAAAATGGTCAACCTTAAATCTAAACATCCTATCGTACCTAAGTAAAGCCTTGCAGGTTGACGTTAAAAACGTCATCGTCATCAATCCACAACAGCCGTCTTCTAAACTTAAAGACTATAGCAAGAATCTAATTCTTTCTTTCAAATTCCAATGATGATCCTCTTTTTAGCATGATAATGTAGTCATAATTACTGTATTTTATGACGCATATAGAATTTTTTTGAGTTTTCGTGCCAACTTCAACAAAACGGATCCCTTATTCAATCATATCTGTATCTGTTTGCCTAATTATCAAATGCGTTTACCTAATCATAAAAATTGGAACAAATTTATTTTACTTTTTTCATATTTAACTGTTCATATCATGCACTTGACTGATTCTTATAACGGTACATTAACTAATAAGCTATACGCCTATTACATAATACTTAGTGAAAGTCATTTTTTTATTTGCGGTAAATTTGGACACTCCTATACCATTACCACAAAACCAAATGACAATATAAGTTGGTACAAATACCGGAATTTCGGTTAAGGTGTGATATAAATGCATTCTTTGAACGTATAAAGTATCGATCACCAGGCTCGAATCTAGTGGGATCCATTAAATATGCTTGAGTGCGACCGTTACCGTTCCAACCTATCAAAAGTCAAAGGAAGAAAGAAATCCAAAAACCGCCCCAGCAAACGTTTTGCTAATACACCCCCCCCCCCTCTCCCCCTCCACCCGTTATGACTATATCTTTGGAGGCGGCCTATGTTCAACAGTGAACTTTTGATAGGCTGTAATAAGGTATGAAAATAGATTGAACATGAAGATTCTGCGCGTAACCGAATCATCAGCCCTGATCATATCAAACAGACCTAAAATTGTTTTCTTCTTTATTTCAATTGTAGCTTATTCTTTGTTAATAATTAAAAAATATATTCCATTTGTTTCAGGTATTGACGATCATCAGTTTTATTTGTAAGTTATAGTTTACATTATAATGATCATCATCAATCAGCCCTTTGAAACCCCCAAGTTTTTGTCCGTGAAAGGAAAGGGAAAATCTCCCACCGAGTGAGTCAAGGGTCATATTCTTTTGTTTTATATAAAAATCTTACCCCCACACTAGGAATTTCTCCTGTTCGTGGAGGCAATTTACAAACACAAATTGCACAAGGACAAACATCCAGACCCGGAACAATTATTTGTAGGCCATACAAATACTTGTCCCGTGCGGGAATTCGAATAAGACCGCATTAGCTTTAGTTAAATGTTGCGTACGATTAATGTTTGCTTGCCAAATAATGCAGTTTCATCACATTACTAGTCACGTGAACCGCAATGTGTCACAAACAAGGGATAACTTTGAAACATTAGATATTTAGGCCCGTATTAATAAACGTTACTTAGCTCAAGTATACGCACTTGAGTACAATCTTGAGTTCATGATCTTATTAATAAACATGTCTCAAGATGCGGTTTAGGTTTACGATATCAGATGAGTGCCACACTGATTAATAAACGAAACGCGACTCTCAAGTGTGTATACTTGAGTGCAAGTCACAGAACAGTATTCCTAAGTACTGCGTTTTGAGATACTGTTTTTATGTGTTTATTAATTAGCAACGATCTTGAGATGCTTATATCGTAATGAGGGCGTATCAAATGATTACGCACTTGAGTTCGTCGTTGGATAACTTTTATTAATACGGGCCTAAATACTCCACGAATATTTTGTGATTAGTACATATCTATAAGAGGTATTTACTGTTTCATATTTTTATAATATACAGGGTTATTTTGCAGTAACCGGCCAAATTTGCAGAGAAGGTTCAGAATAAGTAATACGGGCTAATGGTGAAGAAAAATTAATTAAAAAAATCTCAAATATTCTGTCATTTTTGTCTTTTTAATTGAAGACGCGTTGCATTGTTACCTAATGTACTGGTTTACTTTGTAACGTATATTTAACCAATTGTTATACAGATTACAACCTTTTTAAATAACAAAATTTAAATATCTTTTAATACTGCCTTTTACGGCCTACAGCTGCTCCTGCAAAGATCGAATCTTCCGGGACCCATGAGCAGAAGACTCCACGAGCAGCCACAGGTCGGGCCAAAATGGCCACATGGAAGAATGTCCTATCATACTAATCTATATGGGAGAATGCTAGAAACATATAGTACGTACCAGTATCAGAAGCTAAATTCGCACCAAGGCTCGGTCAGGCCGTAAGTGGGTGTAAGGTGAATGGCAAGTAGTGTTCAGTGATGTGTAAATGTCTGAGACCTGGACCAGCTTAGGCGACCAGCAGCGGCCGAGTTCCAGGCTGCCCCACAATGCTGCATCGCTCCAGCAGGCTCCACCGCTGGACCATTTCTTTCTTCATTGTCACTATTTCAGTCTATTAGCTTCATTGTACATTTAACTAACTTAAACTTGCCTAATTCCATATTTATCGTAGAATCGAACACGTGATACCCGACACAATACGGACAGTAGTTCAAAATTCGACATTCAATGTCCCGGATTCACTTATCACAAAATTATAAATAGGGAACTAACGGGATCTCTTAATGAGTCATACGGTTCAGCGTTAAACACAACTAACGTGCAACGTGCACAATTCCGCATCACCCGAACAAGTTAAATATTGCAAAATTCACATATTCACGCCTAAATCTAACTATCTGGACCCTACACGGTCGCGTGAACTTCGGCCGCGATAATCGAGATACGCGGGTTCCCCTCATCGCGGCCAGCGAGCTACTCTCTTTCGCCCACGAGCGTCACACCCTAGGAAGCTGCCTACCGCTCCCCCTCCCGTCCATGCGCGTGACACCTGGTGCCATCGTGCGACTCACGATTCGTGATTGGATATCGTACAAATTACCTTTTTTGGCCTAAACAGTGCCTATTCGAATAATTTTTAAAATTAACTCACTGAAATTCTTTCAAACAATTCTTTTACAAAAGGTCGAGGCAAATAAGACTATTGTATTAACAGACTTTAAATGTCCCACACTAGGATTTTAGTGCAAGTAAATGTCCACCGCGCTGCTCCAGTGCGTTTTGGCTTCCACTCTTCAAGTATTTTTTTAATTTCTCAGACCTGCAGGTTTTCTCACGATGTTTCTTCAATATTTTCATAGTTCTGTTTGTAATAAGCCCCCATAATGTATTTTATGTGACGTCGTGTGTATAAACCGGGAAAGAGCACTACGATACATTATTTGTAGAAATACGACAAATAGTTGAGCAGGAAACAGATTAGAGAAATGAAAGTGAACACAGATAAGACAAAAGTGATAGTTTCTCCAAGGTAAGAAAGTAAAACAATATGTGAAATAAGAATAGGTGGGGAGTTGGTCGACCAAGTGGATGAGGTTGTGTATTTAGGATGAGTGTTTAGCAGGTATGGTAGACATAACAAGGCTATAGAATGAAAATTGAATGCAGGGTATAAGGTGAATAGGGCTCTAAACTCTATTGTGGGAAGTCAGAATGTGTCAATAAAGACACATAAATGGTAATTCACAATACTGTGTTAATTCCTAATTAAATATATGGTAGAAAAAGTTGGGTGTAGCAGAAGAAGTATGAGAATATAATTAATGCTGTAGAAATGCGCTCTTTAAGAAGTATGCTAAGGGTGAATCTGAACGACAGAGTGAGAAATTGTGTGATAAGTAAAAAGTGTGATTTACAAGAAGATGTTTTGACGAGTGACAAAACCAAATTAATGCTGCATACAAGAATCGGCATAGGACGCCCTAGAAGGAAGTTCATCGAACAAATTGGCGATATATTGAATATGGGTCGAGTTAAGTGTACGCTAACGGCCAAAATTAATATCCTACTATCTATCCACGATTTACCCTACTTGAGATAGATATTTGACATATCCGTTACATTTTATGTCACATTTCTATCTCTAGTAGGGCAATTCGTGGATAGATAGGATATTAATTTTTGTCGTTAACCGACCAGCCTGTACTCGTGTGCGGAAATGTATGGATGTGAGAGATGGAGTGTGTTACAATCGTGTTCCGTTATCTCCTATGCCTAGCGCACTGAGTGCAGGCGTGAGAGCTTATGAGGAACAGATGAACATATTATATAGCTTGCTAAAATTATAACTGAAGAATTTCATATTTTTATTTATTGAAGATTATTAATAATTCTCTGAAAAAAAAACCTCTGTCCTGGGAAGAACTAGCAAGGAACCCATTGAGTACAGAATAATGTCCTTTTGATTCTGCAGTAGTCCGGGTAAATGTTGTTTAAAATATAATATATTTGTATTCTGTTAACTTTATACTCTTAAAATAAAACTTTTCAATTTCCGCCCAAAGTTATTTTATAACCAGTAGAAACTACATAAGGAATACCAAAAGAGGCAATATATAACATTTTCAGAAGCATTATGAATATTTCGTGCTCTAAAATCTACGCTACTTATGCTTAAATCTTTGCTTTTAGGTTGAGTGGCGTACAGCAATTAGCGCACTCGGGGAACACGATCAAGGCGAAAATATTACTTGAAAAGCTAAAAAAGTGCTGTAAAATAAAAACACTTTTGGGGCGGCTTTAAAGATCACTTATTAAATTCTCCACTTTAATTTAAGGATAAATATTATAATTACAATTATATTTAATGGATATGCCAGCTACATTACAACTTTGTAATTTGAGCGTCAATCAAAAACGTCTGGTTTACGAAACAGTCTTGTTTATTTTCAAGTAATTAACCTACCCTCCACTTTAACAATAATCACATAACAACTAAACTTTAATACGTTATAGTAATGAACCACTTATCTAAACATTAATATTAACAACATAAGAAATAACAATATTATACAAATCAGAGCAAGTTTTACTAAATATTGTGGGAAATAACTTGCGTACGATCAAATTATATAAGTATAACCAATCAGCAAGGAAACGTGATGGAGCCATGCTGCAGCTATATTATGGTTGTAGCACGAACGGGTCGACTCGACCGGAGAAGGATCCCGCTCTCACAGAATACCGGCGTAAAATACCTTATGAATGAAACCTTGAAACCTTGTTGAATGTAGAGAACTGGAGACCTTTTTTACTGGAAACGAGGCATTCCATCTTAGTCCTAAGAGTCGGCAACGCATCTGCATATTGATTCTTAATCACTTACCATCAAATGGACTGTGTGCTCTTTTGTCATTCTTATTCCATTAAAAAATTCCAGGCGTAGCTTTGCGGAAATTTGTTATATAACAGTAAATATCCGCGTAAATGAAATGGTTTTTTTAAACTAGTTTGGAGGCCATTTTCCTCCATCTACACTGCCACTATAATAAATCTTGAGATAGAGGTGCTCTTCGCACCTGGGTTTCACCTGGATCTTAGGTTCAAATTTTTAAAATAAATTATAAAAAAATATAATAATACAATTCAAATCGAGTACAGGCATAGCCGTCTATGGGTTACTGCATCCACTTGGCATCAGATTTACTGTATGCTCGTTTATCACCATACGCAACACAGTAGATTTATTGTAGCAGTATTATGTACTTCCACGTTCAATTTGATCCACAGAAATCTAAACAATAAGGCACACATTATTATTCAGATTTCTGTGATTTGACCCATTCGTGCAGCAGACTTTGTAACAGCGCCAGAGCGCAAAGCAGTATCTATTGCAGCGTGACTTTACCACGTATACAATTTTGGGTATAAAAAATAGTTAAACCCCGATATCTTATTACGCAATTTTGTAGATGCAATTTATTTAATTGCATCTACACAAATTTCCACCATACCGAGGGTTAACTGGAAAAGCATGCCAATGAGCATTAGGTCTTACCCTTTGTAACTCTATTTTAATACGGTTTACAATGAATGTTAATTTTCAATTGGACCATCTATTAATGAATAAATTATGAGAAATTTAATTCATAAAAGCGGCTCTAACACTCACACCGTCTCCCTACACGTTCCTGTTTCTTAATTGACGTGTTGAGTAGGGCGAAGTGATTACGGTCAAAACATAAATAGCGCAAACACTTTGAAATTTAAATTGCAAAGGAAAAGTGAAACCCATACTAATATTATAAAGCTTAAAGTTTGTGAATTTGTCTGTAGGAAGTAATCCCTGGAACTACCAAACCGATTTTAAAAATTCTTTCATCAGTAGAAAGCTACATTACGCCTGAGTGACATATTTGATTGTGATAGATAATATTTTTAATAAACATATTTGTCAATCAATTTCGAAAATAAATCCTAAACACTCAGCACTCAGTACTAAGAACCCTACAAGATAATTTCATCACAAGTAAAATGTTTGACGCCCAGCAAAGTGGGCACGGGTCAGCTAGTACTTTATAAAATGGAGGCTACGCACTAGGTGACTTGCTAACTTTAACGAGGATAAGAATTTCCTACACTGTTCCGCTGAAAATTGATAGACTTCTGTTTTTTTTTTCACAATTTCAAAAGGTTTTCTTGTTTTTTCGGTCCACAAAAACAAATCCCGATAGTAACATAATTAAAAAAAATTACAGTTGTGTTATTTTATTACTCATTATACCGTTTCAAGTTTAATCCATTAAAAAAGGTTTTCATGTGAAAGCAGCCATAAATTGCTATTTTGCATTTTAATTTATTGATATATATTTAATAAGGTCAGCTCAATTAAAACGGTAAGGTTATAAGTGATGATGGTTATGTTGAACTGCAACATGCATAATAATAGGGTTTACGCGCGGCGGTTGGTCATTTAGAGCACGAACGGCGGTGGGAACCTTGCAGGCAACCAAGTATACTGTGGTGATAACGTAGCGTGAAGTCAACCTGTGATTCCTATTCTTCTTCATCAGCCCGTAAAATTACAATAAAAAATGAAATACCTTAATCAAGCAAGGTTCTCAAGTGGCAGTCTCATATCAGTAGGCAAAGTGTGGGGCGGCCCCCTACTAGATGGAGTGACGACCTGGTAAGACTTGCAGGAAGTCAATAGATGGAGGTGGCTCAGGATGATGCTTTGTGGCATTCTTTGGGGGAGGCCTATGTTCAGCAGTGGACTTGTGACGGGCTGTAATGATGACGATGAATCAAAAGAAGATAAAGCATGGTTTTGCTCACTTGTAATTTTTTCAGCAAAATAATGATACAGTATAGCTTGTAAAACTGAGGTTTTTTTTTAATTATTGTAATTTTTAATATTTTTATTGTTATAAGTTATCTGTAGTCGTAGTTTTGACGGTTTTTAATTTTCATTATACAATACTTTCAAATACTATTTAAGAAAGTAAATAATCGAAAAGCACACGTTTGTCTACATATAGATATCTAATGACAACGAAAATAGTGCTTAAACCATAACAAATAAAGTTATATGATACATGAGCCAATTTCAGCAGTCTCAGGTGGCGCCTAGAAATACTAGTCTTATATTTAAATCTCCAAAGACGATTTCAAGGAAATACGAAACCTTATGTTATGTATCCGCCTTTATGAACAGAAACTCAACAAATTTGACGTTAAGTAATATGGGTCATATTTACATAATTATTCTACTCAGTGGTACTTCTCAGAAATATCGAATTCCATTGCGGAAAAAAATCAAGAAAATGTATATGCTAATAAAACATTATTATTCGCTGCCTAGAAACTATATAAGTAGTATTTCTCCATTTTGTTTTTAGTTTAATTGCTTAATTTTATTTTTGATTCAGTAACAAGGCGATTTTATTCGTGTATATTTTTGAATATATTTACAGTAAATGTTTTAGTAAGAAACGTTTTTATTAGTGATTTAACGAATACGAATACGAATATTCGTATTCGACGATTAGTAGACATTTACCGAATATTCGTATTCGGCGAATACTGATCACGAATATTTAAAAACTAATATTTTTGTATGCAACTCTAATTACTGGCGGACTTGGATAACGCGAGTCGTCGGCGCGTAAAAACTACGTGTGGTTTGGCTCTTAGCCTCAACGACGGGGGACTCCCAAAAATATTTTTCACTGAAACTATGTATAGTCGCCTCGGAAATACTTTTTCAACGGCTGGGAACATCCAAACTGAAAAAAGAAGTC
This sequence comes from Parnassius glacialis, assembly GCA_033319125.1. Taxonomy (NCBI): domain Eukaryota; kingdom Metazoa; phylum Arthropoda; class Insecta; order Lepidoptera; family Papilionidae; genus Parnassius; species Parnassius glacialis. The sequence goes on along the minus strand of JAVANC010000013.1, from coordinate 32,103,178 downwards.
GCCTAAAACCAGAAAATCTACAAATATTATGTTTTTTAAATAAAAATTTGCCTATTATAAATTTTAATTATTAGAACAATAGAAAATCATCAAATAAATTAGTTTTTTATTACCATGGCGAGATATTCGTATTCTCCGAATAGTAGGTTTGATATTCGTATTCGTAGTCGTATTCGTAAAAGTAGTATTCGTTGCATCACTAGTTTTTATTTATCATTACATATATACCTACATAGTATAGAAATACATGGATAGGTTTGGCCAAGTGAGTGCATTTATCTTATTGTAATTATATCTTGCGCAGTTAATAACTTTATCAGCATTCGCCAATGTTTCAGTGGTCAACATTGCCAATTAATTTGAGATATAGTAAACTGAAATATTGATACATCTCGAAGACCTATTAATAATCTACGTAATTTTTTATATTAGAGCAAGATCCCAGGGCCACCAGACGTCACTTATTTTCTGACGAACGAAATGTGTATGATTGAGTAGTGTTAGTATACTGTACTATGGTCGCTTGCCTACTTGCTAGCTTAGTCAGTGGGCCATTTTCCAGGTATCAGGTAATCAAGGTACGTAAAAACGTTACTCAATTCACGTTAATTCTCCCACCTGATTTTTACGTAAATGTTAGATAATATCGTTAAAAATAAGTCATCAATACTCCTAGACACTTTCCGTCGGCAGTGTCGCTTAGCAGACGCTTTAAAGCTCTCAAAACCTTACTCAATTTTACTTATATTCTGAAGCTGCATTTTTATACAACATGTAACAAAAACCCTGTAGGTCCGGTTAAGTTCGTTATCGGGATCAGTATTCAAACCTATAAAAATAACTTTTTTTTAAAAACTCGACCATATTTTTTTTATTTTATTGAAAAAATTAATTTTATGTGGTTTTATTACCTCTTACTGACACTAGCCGATGCTAAAGCTAAGTAAAGCGGGGTCTTTGACAATCCTCTTACTCCCCAGACAATGCAGAGGTAATACTATATAATATATAACCACATACAATTTGCATACAATTATTTTTTTAAAATAAAATGAAAAACAATATTTTTCGAGTTTTTTTAAAAAAGTTATTTCTATAGGTTTGAATAATGATCCTGATAACGTACTTAACGGGAGCCACAGGGTTTTTGTTACATATTGTATATGTCAGGTAGACAACTATTTTGTAACGTTTTACAAGAAGGCAGACCGATCCTAGGGGTCAATCATCCTCTAGATATTAATGTATCACTCACACTCATGCGCACGGATAATGCCCTCGCGCTCACAGAGGCATTATATATATATATATATATGTATACTAGCAATCCGCCCCGGCTTCGCTTGGGTGATTTCTGGATTTCGACAATACCGCCACCTACCGGGTCCAATCGTGAATCGTTTAGATCATCTAGGGACCCACTCAAACACACAAAAAAAATCATCCAAATCTCGCTCGCCAGGCATAAGTTGTTCTGCCCTTTCCGACGACCCTTCCTATAAAAATCCTTAAATTCGCAATAAAAAGTTTTGAGGGTCATTTATCGGAATAAAAACTATCCTATCTCTCAAGTTGGACCAAAATGCACACAGTACGCAAAATTTCATTGTAATCAGTTCACTAGTTTAGGAGTCCATCGCGGACAAACAACGTGACACGTAATTTTTATATATAAAGAAGATGTGTTACGGCTAATAGCCGAAGTGTGGTTACACCTACATTAAGTAAAAATTAATAATTTAATTACAAGTATCCAATCATATGATAATAATAGATTATTTAATTAATTTTTTTATAATTATAATTTAAAAATGTAATGTTATAAGGAGTCCTGGATACTTTAAATAAAATAATCATTATTTTTTATAATATATATAATAAATTCAAAATGGAAAAATTATAATACTGGTTGTATATAGTATATACTACATTCTGGTTATGTATATATGTATGTGTGTGTGTGTGTGCGTGTGTGTGTGTGTGTGTGTGTGTGTGTGTGTGTGTGTGTGTGTGTGTGTGTGTGTGTGTAATATATACTTTCCCTTCAAACTGGACCCCAACACCAGATGCAGTGATATCTACCGATAAAAATAGAATAACACATAGTAAATAATTTCCATTTAGCTCCTACTATTTCTTTCTTTATTATATGATACATTCACTTCATTAATTTATTATTAAAGTTTTAAATGAAATTTTCAATATTAGTTTTAAACACCAAAATTCAAAAGGATTAAGCGTATGTTTTGGTAAATACACCGACAGGAAGCAACAATGTAGATACGGCGTTGAAAGCCGAATACAATATTTTAATATTGTCCGTATATCATGCATTTTTCATACGTAGACGCTAGCAATTAAAACAGAAAAAACCAAGCTATTGTTTAAAGTTGAATTAAAAAAAAATACGATGTCCATTATTTGTGTTTTGTAAAGTTCCATGAATGTTTTATTTCCAACTAATAAAAAGTTGTGTGTTGACGACACCAGCGAATTTGTTAACCTCAATTTTAGGATCTGATTTACCACCTTTCCGGGAACATTAGAATATACTCTATTGTATATCTACCAATAAACAAGAGACAAAAAAAAAACAAATTATATAATTGGCAACCTTACCGCTTAGAAGCAATCAGTACTAGGCAATCACATTGCAGAGGACATAATGACCCATGAGAAAGGGTAAGGTTGTATCATCTTAAGAAATTAAAATAATTGACTTTGTACTGCGATCTACAATTTCTAATCCGTCTGTTGTCTCTCAAATGTAATTAGATAATGATCAGGTGTTTTTTATGCATTCATGCCTCATTAATCGTGTCGAGAAAAATAATAAACGTTTAAAATGGCATTTGGTGATTATCGATAATCACGCGTTAAAATATAAAGTCTAACATAAAACAACAATTATTTTGAAATGAGTTACAATTATTTAAATGTTCTAACAATTTGAGGTAGAATTTTTCAATAGTTGTATTAAAAAATGTTGTACACGATAAGGGTAGGCATGCGATCACTCATGGTAGGCTGCTCAATTAACAGCGCAGAACACTGATGGCAGCCAGACTGCTGAATACTTGATTCCTCAAATATTAAATAAATTATATCCAGAGTTTAGAAACTCACTAAACCTTATAACAAGGAATAAAACAAACTAAAGTTGTTCTTCGTGAGGTCGTCATTTAGCAATCATCTTATAATTTTTATGGACAGCGAATTCAAGCACACCTATTAAAACTCAGTGGTATGTGGTATGTTTTATGTGTATTATTCATAGATTAATGATAATCATCGCGCGCTCTGACGCGTGACGTCAAAGCGCGCGATGACTTATCATTAGTCTATGGTATTATTGTTCATTGTAATACTTTATTGGTCATAAAATAAAAAACAAAGAAAAATGAAAGTTACTACATATACCAAAATTTACTTTAAATGAGATTTCAAATGAATTATGCTGTGAAAAAAACGAGTGTGAAATCTGTACATCTAGAGAGATTAATTTTTAAATTTAAAAATCTTTTAAGGATGGCTATTAATTATTAAGAGTTAATAAGTAGTCAAAGCACCCATGACATTTATAATGCATTTATAAAGTCTGCATCGGTCGGGAATACTCAGAATGAGGTTGACAATATCCTATTATGAATATAGTCCCAAGTCCTACTGAGATGCATAAAAAGTGGCATGCCGAGCGGCAAAGCCCATAGGTATATTCTACTAGCGCCTAAAAATCAAGATTCCAACGTTTTGTCGCATGAAATCGTATCTAGCATCATATTATACATATAAATGATTTAAAAAGCACATTGTCAGAAAGATAAATGATTGTTGAACTTATTAATATTTTTTTATGGAATAGGGGGCAAACGAGCATGCGGCTCACCTGATGGTAAGTGGCTACCGCCGCCCATAAACAACCGCAACACCAGGGGAATTGCAGATGCGTTGCTGACCTTTTAGAAAGGTGTAAGCTCTTTTCTTGAAGGTTCCTAAGTCGTATCGGTCCGGAAAATTCGCTGGTGGTAATTGATTCCACAAGGAAGTCGTGCGAGGGAGAAAACTTCTTCTAAATCGCACAGTGGTGGACCGCCAATCATCCAGATGGTATGGATGGTAACGCGAGTTTTGTCGCGATGTGTGATGGTGAAATTGAGCGGCTGGAATTAGTCCGAACAATTCCTCAGAGCACTCCCCGTGATATATGCGATAAAATACGCAAAGAGATGCAACATCTCTACGCAGTGCCAGTGTATCGAGCCGATCAGAAAGAACTCGGTCGTCGACGATTCGAACCGCTCTGCGCTGGATGCGGTCAAGTGGAAGGAGCTGGCACTGGGGTGCCCCGGCCCAGAGATGAGAACTGTATTCCATGTGGGGCCGAACTTGCGCTTTGTAAAGTTGCAAGCGATGTGCCGGCATGAAATACTGTCTCACTCTGCTGAGCACGCCAAGCTTTTTAGAGGCCAATTTGGCCTTCCCTTCCAAGTGACCACGAAACTGCACACTATTCGATATGTTGACGCCAAGGATTCCGATACTGGCTGAGGCAGCAAGGGGAGTGCCTTGAAACTAAGGTGATACGACCTAGGGGTTCTTTTTAGCGGTAAACGCGCAAACTTGTGTCTTCTGGGGATTGAACTGGACTAGATTTAGTCGGCCCCAATCCGAGACTTTGTTAAGCAAAGACTCGACTTCAGACACAAGTTTGTCCCGGTACTCGGCGACGTTTTCCCGAGAAATATTGGCACGGCCGGTATATAAGGCATCACCAGTGCTGTCGTCTGCATAGCAATGAATGCTACCAGTTAGCAACATATCATTGATATGCAGGAGAAACAGCGTTTGTGATAGCACGCAGCCTTGTGGAACACCAGCGTTGATAGGCTTGAGATCAGAGCATGCACCGTCTACTACGACCTTGATGCTCCAATCAGCAAGGAAACTGGTGATCCATTTAATTAATTAATTTCTCGGGTAGCCCATAGGCAGGAAGCTTCGAAAGAAGCGCTTTGTGCCAGACCCGATCAAAGGCCTTCACTACGTCCAAACTAACGGCTAATGCCTCCCCCTTGGACTCTACTGCCTCCGCCCATCTATGAGTTAAGTAGACTAGAAGATCACCAGCTGATCGACCCCGACGAAAACCGTACTGGCGGTCACTAATCAGCTGGTGATCCTCAAGGTACCTCATGAGCTGGCAGTTTATAACGGCTTCAATTGTTTTGGAGAACAAGGAGGTGATGGCGATAGGCCTGTAGTTGGACGGGTCTGAACGGTCGCCTTTTTTAGGGATCGGGTGCACCAAAGCTGTCTTCCATGAGTTCGGGAATACGCCTTGGGAGTAGGAGTACCGGAAAAGACGCGTTAAAACCGGTGCCAACTCCGGAGCACATGTCTTCAGCACAATGGGAGGGACTCCATCGGGCCCACTCGACTTGCTGACGTCCAGGGAGAAGATTGCGGATCGAGCGCTGTGTAAATCGCACATCCGGCATGGAGGACTCACATCGCGGGATGGTCGGCGGTGTGTACCCCCCGTCATCTAGAGTCGAGTTGACGCAAAAAGAGAGCTCAACAGATCGGCTTTCTCCCGGGTTAGACCATATGCCAAAACAAAATCATAGACAGATCTACCCGCATGATCGGTTAAACGAGAACCAAGCCATTCAGCATGGTGGGCGTTGAAATCACCGAGTATCACGATCTCTGCGGATGGGACCTGTTGTAGCACGGAGTCTGCAGCCATTTGGACGTGGTCGATGAGTCGGTCTGTGTCGGCATTACCGCTATGGGACCTATAGAGGCACCCGTAGACGCGGGTGATGGTCGTCGCTGTCTACGTGCAGCCATAGGATGGACAGGTCTGTACCTTCAAGACTGCCGAGGCGTCGAAAACAGATGTCCTCTCTGACATACACGCAAACTCCAGCCCGGGGCACAAACGAGTGTTCTAATTTGTACCCCGGGTAGGAGAGATACGAAGTATCAGCCGAAGAGGACACCTGTGTCTCGGTTAGAAAGAGCAAGGCCGGCTTAACTATCTCCAGATGGTAGTGGACGGCGTTAAGGTTTGAATGAAGTCCCCTGATATTGCAGAAATCGACGGTAAGCGTGGCAAGAGTTGCCTTTGTCTTCTTGCTCCGCTTTCCCCGAGCAGGTTTCGTCTTGAGCGGAATTTCGCCCTCCCCCCCCCCCCCCACCCCAGAATATGCGGGGCAGCCTGAGCACCCACGCCCAGGAGTGGAGTAGTTTGGTCGTGGATGCTCAGCGAGGGATTCTCCAGGGGTGCTGGTACCCTCCTGGGGTAGTCTTTTATTTAATTCCACTACCATGTTGATGTGGGGGGGGGGGGGGGGAATTGGGCCTCCGGCCACCTGCACTCACCAAGCGCAACGCAGAGATAAACCTCTACTTCACGCTGGTATTATGTGAGGTCGTGGTACCACCCCGGTTCGAGTTGGCCCATCCGTGCGACAGCAAAAGCTGGCTCTACCACTGTTAATTAAATAAAATAAATAATATATTTTTTTAAATCGATTAGTTGCTATTTTTACATTAAAAAAGGGGTTTTAGTGGCTTATGGTGTGGATTTATTAAGTCCGTATGGTTTTGTAAACACGATAACTTTTGCAAATATCAATTGTTCAACTCAATCTATTTTTAAAACTTTTCATCTATCATGTGGGAAGCCATTGAATGTAAATGGCAGTTTAATTTTGTTTTGTTTAGTTATAATTTTTTTTTTCGGCTGCTAAATGTCGAAATTTTCGGTGTTTTCGCAGCCTTGTGTTAGAATTTATTTCAGTAAATAGAGACTGCCTGTGCCTTAGCCTCACTCGCTTAGTTCGGCGTCAACCGTCGTTGTGAGTGGATACTGTATCGGTTGTTTGCAGCGGCTCAAAAAGATCGCTGTACAAATAAATACAAAATATTCGAAAAACAAATTTCATACATATTTGATTATTATAATAATCAGAGATTTTTATTACAATACTTTAAAAGCACAGAATAAATAATAGTAGTACGTACTAAAAGTAAGTAGGATGTAATATTTATACTTGAATACGTCTTGGACTTTTTGGAGTGACATGAATGATGATATGATGATCATATGAGCATTATGAGTCGTGCACTTCGGATTTTCCAAACTTTTTCAAATTGAAGTGTGACATAAAATTATCGGAAAATTGGAAGTATAATAAATTTATTAGTGAAAACTTGTGTGTATTTAAACTACTTTAAAAAAATTCCGTATAATCATGCTATACGTAATTTTTTTTAATGCGAAGGCATGCTCAGTTGAATTTACCAATAGTTTTATTCTCTTATTTAAATTTGGAAGCAATCTGGTATACATGACAAACAATTTAATATTAAAACATTTTAAAGTGGCCAGTACTTTTCAGTTGATCAATGTTATTAAAAATATCCCTATACCGTGTTGATACACATCAATAAACACTTATTATCGCGTTTCAAGGTCCCTATAATCGGATAATATCGTTTTTAAAAGGATGTGGGTGTGTGTATATACGTTCATGGTAAAATTTCACCTTGCATAAAATCTCGAAAACAAATAATAATATCCATGTTGGACTGGTTTCATTCGATGCACAATTATGCAATAAGAACCTAATTAAGCATTTTTGTTATGAATAAATTTAGTAGAAAAATGGCAAGCTAACCGTATTTTTATTTGATAATCTTACTTACTCATGAAATTTCTGAATATGGTCAGAGCCAATAGTTATATGTACTACGTACAGTACATATAACTCAATGGGTCAGAGCAGTTTTTTCAGTACACTGATAAACACAGGTCTCCTCATACATTGCCACAGAAGTACGGTCCTGACACACCTGCATTCATCGACTAAGCGTGTTTCATCAGGTCGTCACTCCATTTAGCGGGAGGTCGCCTAACACTGCGACCTTAATACACAAACTCATTCACTCTCTCAATCAACTCGCGTTTTACTATACTCAGAATTGTATAGACAAATACTATAATATAAATTTAATTTCAAAAGACATTACCAACGAACTACTTATCTCCTCTCAACTTGAGTCAGATATATAGTACCTACTAAAGAGATTAATAGGTTACGACAAAATTTATGACTACGACTTCTCCCGTTCAGCCTATAAAGACAATGTTACGACTCAAACCCGACTTAATTCGGGAAAATGGATTTTCTCTTTCAAGATTTATATTTTACTACTGATTTTCTTATATTAAAATTTTTGGAATGAAGTTCCTTATCGCACGGTACGAATTTGACGGATGGGGGCTAGGCGAGAAAAAGTGTAAGATTTTTACGTATCGACCCCCTTTCTGTAGTGCGAGTGAAATTGAATAATATCCATCTCCCTCGCACGTTTTCTTATTTTGCCATGAAAGAAATATCATTTTAAATGACGTGTCATTTTAATAGACTCTAGTAATTTATTTATTTGTATTTGTTAATCAATTATATAATACGTTTATCAATAACAAGATACTAGGAAAGGAATTTCGTTCCAACCGAGTGTTCCACGACACTCACACGTGTTTTTCTAACGACTTCAAAAAGGAGACTGTACTCAATGCGACTGTATGTTTTTTATGTGTGTTACCTCATAACTTTTTACTGGTTGCACCTATGTTTTTCGATAATTCTTTTTTCATTTGAAAGCTAGTGCTTCACATTTGGTCACATATAAATTTGATTAAGGTCTGACCAATAGTTTTTGAGTTATTCTTGATAATTTATATTAAAGTCGGTTGTACAAAATTTTTTATTATTTTGTTCCTACAATCTACACTGATTACCAAACGCCTTTTTGCTTCGATTGACTTATTAACAAGCATTCCCTAATTATCTTTATTAGACAAGAAAAATTGGTAGTCAATTTGAATACCAAACTAACGACAAAACACAACTAACAGACGTATTCTCTATAAGCTGGAATTTTCTCGATGTTATGACTGGTTTAAAGGATTTACTACAAAAGAGAGCAAACATGGTAAGCTCTCTTGCCTCCCTCGAGAGCAAAGAGCGAATTGAAAACACTCAAACGATAAGAGGAGGCGTCTTCAAAGGTTTTCTATACCTTAAATATGTACTTGAGAATAATTTAAGGAACTTCAACCGTTTAAGTGCGAACTAGATCGCTGATCCAAATATCATCATGATCATTACAGCCTATCAAAGTCCACTGCTGAACATAGTCCTCCCCCCATAGAGGGCCTCATAAAATATCACCCATATTTGCCATAATTGCAACGGTTTGCAGGCGGGTTGACTTCAGCAGTTTTTTTTTTTATTTTGATCTATTTAGGAGGACGATGCTGTCCATTTCCCAGTGGCGGTTGATGCCGCCAGTAGGCTATTAAAATTTTGCCGCCCCTACCGACCTCTACAATTCGATACCAATCACCATCATATTAATTACTAGAAATATAATAGATACCCTAGCGCACTCAACTGTTTTCATAATAATTTATTACCTCCATTCACTGGTAACTCACGATCACTTTATTTATTATTGACTAATAACTAATAATTATTTGGTCAATAAAATTGTAGGTTTAGTATTTGTGCACTATCGTTCTAATTACTCTACCTCTTTCCCTTAATTATTATGGTGAACTAGATTGATGTGTCAGTTCCTAGATTATTTTTACAATCCAATGATTTAGTTAAGATTGCACAAGAACTAATTTTGGCTATATTTCTGATCTAATAAAGGTTCAATCATATATTTACTTCTTGTACGTGGTAGAGCCATGCTGCAGCTATATTAATAATATGGTTGTAGCACGGACAGGTCGGCTCGTCCGGGGAAGGACCAAGCTCTCGTAACGTAAAATGGCAGCTTGACACTGCTGTGTTTCGTATGGTAAGTGTAGAGAACCGGAGACCCATTTTACTGGAAAAGAGGCACGCCATCTTAGTCCTCACGGGTAACGACGCATCTGCATTTTGATTCTTTATTTTCGATAAATGTAGATGTCTATGGGTCACAGCAACCACTTACCATCAGGTGGACTGTGTGCTCGTTTGTTACGCTTATTCTGTATAAAAAAATAAGGCGTGGTAAGGCATGCCTTAATACTACTTATACAATTATGTACATTCGGTAAAAAGCACAATTAATTAATTTTTATTGCGCTTACTTACAGTTTAAAAACAATCTATAATATAAAAATGAATTGCTGAATGTATTGCTAAGCACAATTCTCGAGAACAGCTGAACCGATTTCGCTATATCTTTTTTTTAAATATTCCTTGAAGTATGAAGATGGTTGGAACTTTAATATCATATCATAAAGTTTAAGTGTTAGTGGAAGGGTTCCGGGAAGGCAAAACAATTGAGTGACGTTAGTATCGTATAAATACTAATGTCAATATTTATACACACTGGCAGATAGCTGATGTTATAAGGAGTAACTTGAACTGCTTTTATTTTAGTATTACGCGAAAAATAACTCCGCGCGGGCGAAGTCTCGGGGAACAGCTAGTAATGCATAATAATAAGTAATACCGTTTTGCGCGATTTCCCATTCGCAAAATCATCAATTATATCGTCGTATGAAATCTTGTTCATTGATTCTGACTCTATACACAAAAGAGCTAAGGCGTTTAGTTTTTCTTGGCTTAAGGTACATCTTAGATAATTTTTCACCCGATTTAAACAAGAAAAGCCTCCTCACCCGAAAAATCTATCCCTGGTATAGAGATAGAGCTATGCGAACTGCTATTAATTATATAAATTTTGGATAAACGTTTTGCCAATTCTGTCGCAATAACGAAGAGACTGTTCAGTAATCCAGAATATGGTTTCCTCTAAATTCTTTCAGAAGAAAGATGGCACTGAAAATGAATTAATGGTGGCATTCTTGAACTAAGTCTGTCTCTAATACATTTCTTCCAAGAAAAGGGCTTGATGATGACAATCCACTCATTTTGGTCAGAAATGAAAACTTTTCATTAAATCTGTTGTAGGCCTCCTGAAGTTTTTTTTTTAATTCGGATACGAGTCTATCAATGAGGATGAGATATGTGTTAACCCTGAAAATATCACTCATAGTTATTTTCATTTCTTTATCGGGTGTTTCATAATTTTTTCCTTTTCGGTTGTCTTTTTAATCCCATCTTTTCTATACAGCTTACAGGCAGTACGCTTAATTCCGAAATTGTCGAAATACTTAAAATTGTCTCGTAAAATTGTCAGTTACGAAAAACCTACAAGGAGAGTTATCAAACCTACGGTGGAAGCCTTAATTAATACATTCACTTTGTTTATTCTTTAAAAAAAACCACACAACAATCATTACCAATGTTTCAAGTTTTTCTAAATTCAAAAGTATTCCCGCCGCTTCGTTTTGGGTTATATTGATTCCAAAGTTTTAAGGACTTCATGATAAGAATTTCTTAAACTTCTACCTGCATCCTTTTTATGTTTTTTTATACGTGGTAGAGCCATGCTGCAGCTATATTAATAGTATAGTTGTAGCACGAATGGGTCGGCTCGACCGGGTAAGGACCACGCTCTCACAGAATACCAGCGTGAAATAGCAGCTTAATGCTGCTGTGTTTCGTATGGTGAGTGTAGAGAACTGGAGACCCTAAGAAAAGAGGCATACTACCTTAGTCCTCACGGGTGACAATGCATCTGCATTTTAATTCGCAAACGAAGATAGATGTAGATGTCTATGGGTCACAGCAACCACTTACCATCAGGTGGACTGTGTGCTCGTTTGTCACCATTATTCTATAAAAAAAACCTCTTTAGCTGACCAACGTGTCAGATTTAATTCTCTTTAGCGTTTTCCCTTTCCCTATTTCAGTCAATAATTTTATCCAGCGTTGTGTTGAACTTACAAAAAATACGTAGATTTTTTGAAGCAACATGAAAAAGCGACAAGCTTCTATGCAAGATTCATCAAGCGCAGTTGCCACTAAATTTAAAGAGCGGGCAGAGCAAGGAACGAAGAAAGCAAAAGGTGTTTGGTTTTGAATTTTAGACAGTAGTAAGCCATTGTACACACCAGACATGTTCGCGACATTATCATACGATTGTCCACGACAGTCTTCATAAATGTCAATATTTATGACCAGTGTTTTAAGTTCAGAAGTAATGGCAGAAAATATTTCTTCAGCGTTATGCCCCACTGAGAGCAAAAACTTGAGAAACTTTCACAGGTTTCATCTGTTTCCAAAACGTAAGTTCTAAAATGTAGGTTGGTCTACATGTGCTATATCTAGTGTTGAATCGATGATATGGAAAAATATTTCGTCTTCTTATCTCGTATCCAATCTATTTCCTGCCAACTTCCAAAAAGGAGACGGTACTCAATTCGACTGTATGTTTTTTTTATTTATTTTTATGTGTGTTACCTCATAACTTTTTACTGGGTGAACCGACTTCAATATTTCTTTTTTATATGAAAGCTGATATTTCTCGTGTGGTTCCATATTAATTTGATCAAGGTCAGACCAATAGTTTTTGAGTTATTCTTAATAACTTATATTGAAGTCGGCTGTACAAAATTTTTAATTTTAAATTATAAAACTTTATGACCCATAAAGTGGATAAACTCATCGCAAACGGTTTTTGATAAGTAATTAGTACTTCCAGATTCTTAATTCCCAAAAATTATATATAATTATCAAAAAGCACAGAATAGATAAGTACGAGTAACACAAGGCAAGTACGCTGACTGATAAACGCCGTACAGTACACAGTCTAAAAATATGTACTTACATGACATTTAATCAAACTATTTCTGTATATAAGTACATACAATAGTTTGCAAAGTCATACAATATGTAAACAATATTTTATTAAACTAGCTAGACGCCGTGTAGTAGCGATGTAAGAATAACCACTACCAGACGTCGTCCCGTGGGTGTCATAAGAGGCGACAAAGAAGCAAATCAAGTACTGAACAGCGGCGTCTTCCTAATAACAACTAAAAATTAAAAATAAACTGGGTGCAAAACAATGAGCGCTAATAATTTTCAGCTCACCAGATGTCGCTAGTTGACACTGAGGTAAAGTTTTTTGTTACTCAATGTCATTTAATTGAGAAGTTAGTATTACATAAAAGTTTATCATTTTCTAGAGTATTATATTCTTAATACACAAAACAATTCCTCAGTGGTTTGCTCTTTAATTTCTTGCACATTTTTAACTTTTTTAATTTTTTCTACTTTTATGAATATCTGTTACTTGGTTTTTTTTTATTTTTAATCTAATTAATATAAAATATAGCTAATGATACAGAAATAAACATTAACCTTTACATTTTTCGAACTAATTAACTTTCCCGCTATGAAATTTGTCAAATATTATACCTCACTTTTAAGTGGCGCCGCCCTCGTGGCAGAAAAAGTCGTGGATGCCCTCATTGTCGCAGCTATTAGAAAATGCAGCATACGAATACCCTATAGAGTTATATATGGGGGACACTTTTATATTTTTTATTCAACAACGGACTTTCGATGGGCTGCAACGTTAACTAGCCTGATTGGCAGACGTCGTTCTGCAATAGAAGGTGCGATATGTTTTACTCCAAATTCACGACGGGCTTTTACAGTGTAAATAATAAATATGCTATATTATATAATAATATAATACGCTATATAATATAATATAATAAGTTATGTAATATAATATAAAGAGGGTGTATATATGATGGAAATAGCGCCACCTATCGGAAACAGATTTTGAGATTTTCTTTTTTGTCACTCAAATAATATATCATGCAAGTATACTCATTTTAATCCATAAATATAGAATTTGTTAACAGCGCCACCCTTCGAATACTAGCATAGCTATGAACCATTCAAAGGTTATGCGACACCAATGATTAAATATTATATAATAATTTTTATATACATATACAAAACACGTTAAATAAAGAAGGTGTTACCATTTATTCGGAACGGTAGACAATACATCCGGTTTTCATTTCACAAATCTAACTTCATCGTACCCAAGAAGTGACCAAGTTACTGCTTTACATTCGAGATTGACACGATGCCGTGCACAAAAGTTTCTTTGATAAAAGCGCAGAAAATGAATTTTAGTTTCTATTAGTCTTATCATATAAAATTTATTGCTGTATGTTTTATATTTATATAGTGAAAATTCTTCGATTTCAAACTTGTCCATATGATGTATCTTCACAAACTTAATACATATATAATAAGTAGATACTAATCTAGTCTGGGAATATATCTCCTATATGTAATTAGTACGTCACCTATAATTGTCATATTGAGTAAGGTTATATTAACTATCTACATTTTTTATGTTGTATTTACGTTAATTAATACAAAATTTATACGGAAAATCTAATTGATTCTGAACAGAGATCGTAATAGATACCTGTCATGTTAGTATAGTGAAGTTATGGACGAAAAACCTTCCACTCCTAGCTCTTATTATTTAGTATTTCTTCAAGATATATTGCACGTCCATCATACAAGTACAAATGTAAAAATGTCGATTGTGCTGGCTACGAATCGCTTATGTTCGCTTCTCTACCAAGGTTCTCCTCTCCTTAAGTAGACATGTATATGTAAAACTTACTTCTAAATTCTTATTCGTAAGAAGTGACAGAGTGAAGACGAAAGAGGTAGTCTGCAGCGTCTTGCTAATATTAACGAGCAAATTAAAAAATGCGGTTGCCCACCCGCCTGGCAAGGGTGGCAACTACATCAAATATCCCCCTTTTGAAACAATCTATGGTAAAGCCTATAATCAGCAGTAGAGTTTGATAGGCTGTGATGAATGGAATGGAACTGAAATCTAATTTTAAACAAAGCTTAACACTTTCACTGTCCGGTTTTGAGACACAATAGTGAGACAATAGCAATGACCTATATGTAGTGCACGGGACAGTGAAAGGGTTAATATAGAGTTCAAAGATGTTAAAAACTTATTTAAATGCAGACATCTTTATTAAACGCATGTCGAAACAAGTTATCTATATACATGTAATAAATCTGTAGTAAAACTGTGTTCACGATTCACGCAAAAACCACCGAACGAATTTCCATACAATTTTGTACGTAGGAAGTAAATGACCGTGTATAACATATAGGCAACTTTTTATCTGCTTACGGAAGAGTAAAAAAAGGGTTATGTTTTTCCTTTTTTTTTAAGCTTAATGTCATTATGGCTACTGATGGTTCTACAAGTCCTTAAGAGGATTTAGCTATACGTATAATAAATCTATAGAAAAGTGTGTGTGTGTGTGTGAAAATAAAACTCATCGCGTTAGCAACTAGTTAGGACATAATAAAGTCTGCGGGGCCAGCTAGTTAAGAAATATATTAATCAAACTGTTGTTATTTTATATGCACATTATTTTTAAATTATAATTTAATTTATAATATTTTATAATTACAGCTATCCTAAGAATATATTCTTCTCATTTTACTATTCTGCTGAATTTAATGAAGCAAAAGTTTGAACTTTGAATGATTCATGAGTTCAATTGTTTGTCATAAACCGCATTGTTCCGACTTCAACAAATGAAAACTCTATTGTTTACAACGTCTGCCGAGAGTAGAAAATTCAAGTGCTTTAGACTCATAATCATTAAATAATCCGACGAAGAAGTTCACAACTAATAATAATTTACGTCGTTTAATTTAAATAAAAAAGAGTTTTTTTTTTAACAGAACTAGTACCAGTAGAAATTAGTACATGTAAAACAAACGATGATAATTAAAAAAGTCAGTTTTGCATGTTTAATTATTACATTGAAAGCTTGTTAAATCATTTCGTACCGTTTTGTTACAACAACCCGACAAACCCTAAATACGGTCTACAATTAATTAAGTACTATGAAACAACGAGTCACGTCTAGGACAAATACGTTGCTGCAAAATAGAAACAACAGGGTCGTTATTACGAAACGAGTTTTGAGATTAGTAAGTAGAATTCGTTTACAAGCTAATTGAAAAACGATTAAGCCATATAAGGGTGCACGTAGGCTACCTTAACTATTTACATTGAAACATTCCATTTAAAGGCTAACTATATTGTTACAGAAACAAAAAAAATGTATAATATGAAAGTATAGTGCTTAACAAACTTAACCCTTTCGCTGTCCCGTGCACTATATATAGGGCACTGCTATTGTCTTACTATTGTGTCTGGAAACTGGACAGTGAAAGTGTTGAGATTAATAAAGAGGTAATTTAATACTACTTTTTACTTTAGTAGCTTAATCCGCAGCTTAGCTCGTGTGAATTTTAGCTTGATAAAATTTGTTCTTCTAAGCCGTGGCAGCTATAGGTTCCTAGATGCTAAGGCCCGTCATAAATTCGATCCCACAGCCATCAATGACATTTTAAGTGCCAATTTACCTGTTGCTCGGCGGTAAAGTAAAACATTGTGAGGAAACCTGTTTTTCTTAGAAATAAAATATGTTCGTATAATGTGTAGACGCGACAGCATCCCATACTTAGAAGTTAAAGAGCTCAGAATAAAAAGAATCAAAAAAATAATAGATTGTAACTTTGTTTTACTTTTACATAATTTTTAGCATTTAAAAATTAAGAAGTGCGAAAAACTAAAAAGGTATCTGTTCTATCTCTCACATTGCATTTAACTTTCTATTACTCAAATAACTTAATATAATAACTGATAAGTTCATGAACTCATCATCTTATGAACAGATAGATAGCTAATGTATTTTAAAACTTTACGACAAGTATTAATACTAATTCTAATTTCGTATATAGAAAGCCAATTTTTTTTATTGTACTCGTAAAAAATCTGTAAAAAGTTATTGAAAAAATGAACTTTTTAAGGGGACTAATATAACACAAAGCACAAATGCAAAATTAAGATATAGATAAAGAAAATGTAAAAAGATAATACATACCAATTTTTTAAAATATTATAGGTTTCACAATTATATAAGTTCTTATATTTACGTATACTATTATTAACTAGTTTATATTAATAAAATTATTATAACGGAAAAACGCGACAAAAATGTACCCGTAAAATTAGTTTTAATCAAAACAATTATTTAATATCATCAATTCATTTTAATACTTTGTGTATTTTTGCCTTAAATAGTGTCCTAGTGGTTAGCTTAAGTTATTTGTTAACTATTTAATTGTACTATGTATTTATTAAGTGAATCGCATTCTTCTTTAGAAATAAACTGTCTTAAACATTAAAACATAAAATTATATGATAGGCATAGAAAAATTAAAACATCACAAAATATCATAGAGACATTGATGTTTTTATAGAGTCGTCTTTAATATCGCAGATAACATATAAAAATAAATTTACTATGTACGACATTTAACTTTACTTAAATTATGTAAATATTTAAACACATAATACTAAATTAAATTTATAAGACTTGAGTCATAGAGCATAAATAAGTAAGGCGATGCCTTATACGTGGTAGAGCCATGCTGCAGCTATATTAGTAGTATAGTTGTAGCACAAATGGGTCGGCTCGACCGGGGAAGAACAACGCTCTCAAAAATACCAGCGCAAAATAGCAGCTTGATACTGCTGTGTTTCGTATGGTGGGTGTATAGAACCGGCGACGAATTTTAGTGGTAGAGAGGCATTCTTAGGCTGAGATCTATAGATCGTATTTTGACTTTGCTCAGACTTAGCTTACGACAAACTTAGCTGAGTATATGCTCAGCATAATCTTTGATTCTGAATTTATAGTTGTATCGGGCTAAGATTAAGCTAAGCTTATGCTAAGGCCTGGACAGTCCAAATATTAATGAATGCTTCATCCCACGCATTATGTTCTTGACTTTACTGTATAAAATAAAAATATATATGTATATATATATTTAAAATCAAAATTACTGTATAAAATTAAAAATAATATATATTTAAAATCGAAAAAAGTCCAAATTGTATTTCATAAATTATTTATTATTATGTATGTAATATAATATAAATTATTTATATTATATTACATGAAATAGAAATCAGTCCTATCTCATAGGGGAACGAATGAGATGAGTGTAAAGTCAGAAACAAATAAAAAATACGATTTTAATAAATTCCAAATAAATAAAATTACGATAATAGAAAATGGATTAATGCTATTTAAAACTAGGAGTCGGTCTAAAACTACCTATTTATTGTTTTAATTAATTAGAGTAACATAAAAACAACAATTTAAAATTAATACGGTGGTTTTGAATAATATCCTGAGTTTTACGTAAGTCGTCGATATCGTTGACTTAGGCTTTGCTAAGCACGCACTCAGCACGACTTCGAAGTTAGCTCTATAAATACCGACATTGTCTTAGCTCGAAAGTAAAGTCTGAGCAAAGTTAAAGTACGGTCTATAGATCTCAGCCTTAGTCCTCACGGATGACGACGCTTCTGTATTTTGATTCTTTATTGAGGATAAATGTAGATGTCTATGGGTCACAGCAACCACTTACCATCAGGTGGACTGTATGCTCGTTTGTCATCCTATCCTATAAAAACAAATCGATGCCTTATTTCTTTATGTATCAAATATTTAGGAAGTGTATAAGAATGTGTGTTAAAAGTAAAATCGTGTCTCCATCGGCGCCCCATATAAATCAATTTATCCAATGTACAGCAATTTATTATCGTTAACTGTAGCTAGACACCTTCATTTTGATGTAAGTTTATGGGCCGGCTAAAGATTTGCTTACATTTACAGACATAGTACGAAATTTACACAATTACATTATAAATAAAACAGTCCTTCTTTCTCCTTGAACAGTCGAAAGTCGTTTAATGAATGGGCGACAGTAGGAGTCCATAAGAGCAGACATAGGTTATATGATCTTTACCATGAAAGGTCATATAATCATAGCGTCGAATTTAGGGAATATGTAAAAAAATATTCAAAAATATTTAAAAGAGTGTGCTCCACAGCCAAGTCTTTGCATTTGAGCAACAAAATTAAGACGGCTTCTAATAAAATTAAAATGACATGGAGTATAATTAATAGCGAAACTGGTAAGAATAACTCTCGCAATTCAAACTACCAGTTAAGTGTTAATCACAAATTAACCGAATCAGATCAGGACGTTGTAATGGTTTTTGAGAAATATTTTACTGATATTCCGATATTAACAACTGAGTCACTGAATTCTTCTCCTGCCGTCGCCGAATCATTACTTAAACAAAATGTAAATGCGTGTACAAAGAATTTTACATTTCATAAAGTATCATCAAAAGATATTGTAAAATATTTTAAAACTATTGATGTTAAGAAAACTGCGGATCTGTGGGGGATTTCCGTTAAAGTTATTGCGTCTATAATAGATACAATCGCGCCTCATTTAGCTATTATTTTTAATACTAGTATTGAGTCTGGTGTGTTTCTTGATTTAATGAAGTATTGTAAAGTAATACCTTTATTTAAATCTGGTAGTACATTAGACCCCGCCAATTTTAGACCTATTTCTGTACTACCAACACTTAGTATCATCATCATCATCATCATCATTACAGCCCTTCACAAGTCCACTGCTGAACATAGGCCTCCCCCAAAGAATGCCACAAAGCACGGTCCTGAGCTACCTGCATCCATCGACTTCCTGCATGTCTTACCAGGTCGTCACTAGACAGTTAGTAAGATTTTTGAAAAAAATATTTTTGATCAAATGTTAAATTTCTTTAATATAAATAATTTACTTCATAAAAATCAATTTGGTTTCACAAGGGGTCGCTCGACAACTGATGCCGGTGTTGAGCTGATTAAATATATATTTAATGCATGGGAGAATTCACAGGATGCTTTGGGTATATTTTGTGACCTATCCAAAGCCTTCGATTGTGTTCACCATGAAACATTAATCAGGAAACTTCAACACTACGGTGTAAGAAGTGATGCTCTTAAATTAATTATTTCATATTTAAGTAAGAGAAAGCAAAAAGTTATCATTAACAGTATGAGTTCTTCCGGGTCGATGGTACAGATGGGCGTGCCTCAAGGCTCAATTCTCGGCCCCTTTCTGTTTCTCTTTTTTTTTCTAATATACTCGACCGGTGAAGCCCCACTCTCCCACAGAATGCCAGTGTTAAACTAATTAATGCTCCTGTGTTTCGTATGGTGAGTGTAAGGAAACCGAAGACCATAACCTCGCCTCGTTTAGAGGCATTCTATCTTAATCTATCATTGATTCGTAATCGAGGCATCAGGTAAACTGTGTGCTTGTTTGTTGGTTTCATTCAATAAAAAAAGTTAGATTTTCGGCTATATCACCACTTACCAGACCCTTTTCACTGGAAATAAAGCTAATTCTATGTTAGTCCTCAGGAGTGACAACGCATCTGCATTGTGATTCTGAATTGAGGGTAGGTGTATATGTCTATGGACCACAGCATCAACTTACCATCAGGTGGACTGTGTTCGGTTGTCACCCCTATTCTAAAATTCATTAAAACTAATTTTAAAAATTAAAAACGGTTACTACATATTCGAGGCACAGTCGTTTCGCACAAACCTGAACAAATTAATAACACGCACATTTTTTTCATTGGTTGATACTACGATCGAGGTTGTTGATAAGTACGTGATTTACCTAGGATATGTGCAGCTGTAACCCAGTTCAATTTGACCGAAAGTTCAATCGACGGATCCGACTCGGCTGGGCGGCGCGGTATTGGGAAGGTTACGACACATCTCGTCACGCGTATTCCTCAAAATTTGGAAACAAGAGTGTACAAACAGTGTTTGTACATATACTTTTATTGTCTGTCAATAAATGATGATATTGTTATATGGACCTCATACGGCGTCCTTCACTGCTGGCCGTATGCGGAAACTTAAGGTAGCTGAAAGTGCTATGAGGAGGGATATGCTCGTCATATCTCTGCGCGATAGATTAACTCCGTATTGAGGATATCCGCAAAAGAATCAGAGTAACAGACATAGCTCAACCGATAAGTAAGCTGAAAAGACATTAGGCCGGCTATATAGTTCGAAGAACCGTCAACCGATAAGGAAGAAAGATTGTCAAGTAGCTGCCTTGTCTTTTGCCTTGAAAGTCGATGGATGCAGGTGGCTGAGGACTGTTCTTTGTGGCATTGCTTGGAGAAGACCTATGTTCAGCAGTGTACTTTTTTTATAGGATAAGGGTGACAAATGAGCACACAGTCCACCTGATGGTAAATGGTTTTTGCGGCCCATAGACATCTACATCTATCCTCTATTCTAAATCAAAATGTAGATGCGTTGTCACCCGTGAGGACTAAGATGGAATGCCTCATTTCCAGTAAAAAAGGGCCTCCGGCTACCTGCACTCACCAAGCGAAACGCACAGGTAAACCTCTACTTCACGCTGGTTTTCATGAGGTCGTGGTACCACCCCGGTTCGAGCCGGCCCATCGTTGATGACTTGTGGAAGACTGTAATAACGATGATGTTTAGTAAAGAAAGTAAAATTTAATACAGAAACATATTCCCAGTTTTTAATCCATCTCATTTAACATCTAAATCCAGCTAACAATAAATAAAACGATGGTTACTAAGCACCGTTTTAGGTTTTATTACTAACCATTATGGTCTATGCGACGAATAAACTTAAATAAGGCGTACATCCTTACTTGATCCTTTCTATTAACGTGAATGACTTCAGCTTTATTCGAGTGATCTCGGGCAAGAAAAGATAAATGGGGTAGTTAATGGTTCTTGATCAAGTCATTTTCTTTGAATGAAGTACTTAATAAATCATAAAGACCATCTATCATTCATCATTTCATTTACATATTTTAAAGTTAATTTAAATTATAATTTGTTTACTAATAATCTGTGGAATATTAAAAATCTATTCAAACTAAAAACCAACACAGAACATTTTAGGTGCAGATTTTAATGTATCCTAACCTACTCATGACGAAAGTAGGCTTAAAGTTTAAATGCAATAAATGAAACGAAGACTATAACAACGCTGAACCAGACAAAAAAGTCAACAATATTTGTTTTTGCACAAATCAAAGGACTTGCTAGTATTATAATTCGTCTTTGTAGTTAAGTACTCTAATCAAACGCGACGCAAACTAATACGGCACGGGAAATTTAATGTTACAAAGAAATCACTTTCATATTTAAAAATATAACGAGATAGCTTCTGTTGCCGAGCTAAGAAGAACTGTTTCTTATAATGAGTATTTTACTATTGAATATTCACAAGAACTTGGATTTTCATACAATTCTAATTCATGTGGTATAGCGCCAAGAACGTTGGATATGTTTCCTTCCTGAATGGCGGAACTTAGCTTTTGGACAATAAAAGAACTAGCCCTCTTTTTACCAGCAGCGATAATCGGCCGTGGATAAAGATTATTTACAATTCAAAAAACGACAGTCTCTAGACAAAATTCTAGAAAAATATATAGTCTTCTCTCAGATTGTGTACAAATCTCCCAGAATTTGCAAGAGTGGCGCCTCTAATGCTGTAAACTAGGTACCCGCCCTGAGATGAGAAGCTGGCGAAGTATCTACACACGAAGTAATTTCACATTTCCTATCATTGTCTCTAAATACTCCGCAAGGATGTAAAACGAAGGAACATACCCATCGGATAACATCGTTTAAAGAACCGTGACGGGACTTTCCTTTCGTAAAAGTCCGTGGAGCCTAAACTGATAAAGTTGAAAAATTCCAGCTCCTAGTCGATTTCCTACGGTGCAAGCTTTCCCCGTCAAATAATGTGCAAAATTTCTTAGATAGTATGTAACTAATTACTAGATTTCGCAGTCGAAATTGCTAAATTTGCATTTTTGGTTCGACCAATTGTGTTTGTTCATTTGTGGTACTTGGTCCGTTCACATCATTGGTATAGTGTTCAGTCTGTTCAGCATTGATAATTCAAAGGAACACATATTTGAAAATAAACAACAAGAAAAAGAAAACAGCCGATTTTAAAAATAATGTCATCCAGGCACCGGTATAGACACAGACTTTAATTTGAACTTTAAACTAGCCAGAATTAAAAATCGATAATTTCACTTAGTGTAACCTAATGAATAAAAATATAATAAACTTGTACAAATTCGTTATGACGATGTGTCATGAATAATTTACGAGATTTTTGTTTACTTCTTATATTATGATTTTTATTGATAATTAAAGTGATATTGTGAAATTTACTGTCAAAACAAATTCTATTCTTGAGATAAACACTTTACCCACTTAACTCCCTGCAGATTTTAAAAAAGGTTTAAATACCTAATTGGATAAATAGCAAGCAATCGCGTTTCACTCAGTTGATCCTATTAACGTATAAGTACTTGAAACACTTACGAATCAGTGTAATAAGTATGAAAATAATAAATAAATAAATTTATATGAAAATTAACAAACAACCATTAATTGTCCTTGTTAGTCATCATCTTCATCAATCTAACTGTGGTCACGGGAATCAGGAAAATGATACATAACCGTCAAGTAATCCTTCATTAATGCTTAAACTTAATTAGATTGTACGCATACATACCTAGATACCTATCTATAATCATATGAAATCTCTGCACGCCCATTTTAAAAGAAAGGTAAAGAAGAAAAAGATTTCTATTTTTTTAATCAGAGTAACGTTTCGTTCTGTTCTTCTGCCCGTGACTTCGTACGCGGATCATGTTGCTTATGCCAGCGACAACGGGGTCGTCAAAATCGAAGATCTGAAACGTCTGATGTTGAATTCTAAGAGCCCGGGGACGGGAAAACAACGTGATTCGCGAGACGTTTCGAGACTTTCTAGATCTTTCACTTTTGTAAGTCAACAGGAAATGCCCATCAGACTAAACAACTTTTGCTAAGACGTCATTCCTATATATGTTATAGTGTCGCTGGGCTTTGGATGGAGTGTAACTCCTTGTGTGTTATTAAGTTAATATATTGGTAATATTGTTTAGATCACGTTCACATGAGGCTTAAGTACTTATAGAACAAAAATACTTCAGCGCAAAGCTTCCGGGTAAACTATGTTGAAAGTTGACCCGTCTGGTACGTGAACATAAAGATTTCTAGAACTGCTAACCCGGGAAACAGCGACGTACAACTGACCACGCGAGAAACAACTGACACCGAGATCTACTCCAGCAACACGAAAAGTCTGCCCTTGAGCCTTATTAATTGTCATTGCATAACACAATGATACAGGGAATTGCGTTCTTTTAAATTGGAATGGAAAATTATTTGGTATTATGGGAATTTTGGGAATAAAGACGGTTTCTCACCACCGGTTGCACCGCAACCTGTTAAAATTTGAGCCTCGATTATATTTTGTTGCAACTGGGTTACTTTTAGCCGAGTTCCATTACAAAGTTGTGGTGGTCTTTAATTTCGGAGCAGAATAATCGGAATGCCAATTTTTAAACAAATTTCATGAGAAGGAAGTCCGGGCATATTTAAAGAATTTTAAAATTCTATCGGGTAATTAGTGGCTTTTTGTTCAACGACCATTCTATTTATTGAACTATAAACTTTGCTTTCCCCCTGTATATTCGACAGTATTTTGTTATTAATCTCAGATGCCTGGTCATTGCGAGGAGTTAAAATGGATCTTTCACATAGCCAAAAATTGTCCTTATTTAATATAATTGTTACGTCACCGTAAACCGACGATATAAGATGTGGTTGGGATTGCACTATACAACAGTGCAACTCAGGCGTCAGAATAAATTTTCCTTGTCGTAGTTATGGATAGGTACCTTCCCCAATCTTTAATAATTTATCAGAAAATTAACGATCATCCGGGTTATCTCCAGTTCTCACTCGCATGTTTATAGTCAAATGTATCGATTGTATATCACGCCACAAATAAGAGCTTTTTAGGCAAGCCCTAACCTCATCAGCTCGGGTTCCCCGTGGTATTACCGGTAAGGTTTGTCGGAAATCACCACAAAATAAAACCGTGATACCGCCCATTGGTCGATCATTTTGTCTTATATCCCTTAAAGTTCTGTCTACCGCTTCTACTCCTTTTCGGTGGGGCATCGCACATTCATCCCATATGATTAAATTACACTCACGTAATACCTTAGCTTTGTCGCTATTTCTTGAAATACTACAGGTTGGACCTTCCGTGTGATCTAAATCAATTGGAATTTTAAACATAGTGTGAGCAGTTTTACCTCCTAGTAGCAATGTTGCAGCTATACCTGATGAAGCCACGGCAAGAGCAATTTTACGCTGATTTCCAACATAAGCTAATATTAATTTAGTCAAAAAAGTTTTCCCAGTTCCTCCAGGTGCATCTAAAAACCATATTCTTCCCAAATTATTCTGAACACTCTCGCACACGCGATCATAGACTGAACGTTGTTCTGCAGTCATCATTGGGACACCGTTTTCTAATGTTGCCAGCAGTTTCATTGAGTTCTAACCAATCTCTGCAGAATATTCCCTATTGGTAACCTCTCCGACTGAGGTTGGTGTTGGCAAACCATATTCACAGAGTGATTTACCGCCTACTGCTGTTAAGTCTTCCTGAAGAGCTAATAAGCACAGATTTATGGCAAGATCACGGAAATTATCATTAGTTGCGCCTTCATCATTGTGAGATATATTCCGAAGAAAGTCTTCTGCAAATTTTTCTTTATATTTTTCCCATAATTGTACAGCATCTGACAAATTACAAAATGTGAGTAATGTTACAAATAAATGGCGTAACCGTCGTGGATTATCACTAACACAGGATTCTGCTAAAGCGTCATCCCAATGCTGATCATTTTCAAGCAAACGACGCGCTTGGCAAGCTGCATGATAAGTTGGATAAACAACATCGTCTACTTATCTCAAATCTATAAATGATGTTAGTCCTCGCACTGTATGTAATAATAATCACAAATAGAAACACTCAGCGTTGTTAGGATGAACGGAATACACTCTACTAAGAACATGTTCTTTGAAAATACCTGACTCGCCATCTACAGGCCTGCCACGGCGTCTAAGATTAAAGGCACCTCGTTGCTTATCGTAGGTATAATACGATGGAACTTCCTCATACAAAAGAGATTTTGCAAAATCATCAGTTTGGCAAAATCGAAAGAATGCTAATAAAGTTGTTTGTCTAGGGTTCTCTAATCGTTCTGTAACATTTTCGGCGTTGAAATATATACGTTGACCGCCTTCAAGATGAACATCCAGATGAGTCACAGGTGGATATCTTTCGTGAATGTTGAAACTTAAGATCTGAATTCTGAAGAGCTGATATATCTGCCTGGCTGAAATCTAGTAACATCATCATGTTCATTTCTCAACGCAAATGTAGTTTGGTCACTACCCTTGTTAATATACTTACAAATATATTTTATTGACTCTACACTATTACACATTTCAACATTTATGTGAGCTTGAAATGCTCTAGACATCAAGGGCGAATACGGAACGACCCACCTATTATCCACAGTAACCTGTTGTCTAGACACTCGCTTTTCAACAGTAAAACCACCATTGTCTCTTGAACGGCGACGATATAATGGGTATCCATCATGTCCTGTTACAGTTTCATCCACTAATGCTTTTGGATATCTTTTAGTGCAACGACCGTCTTGCATGCAACGAGCATTCCCGTTAAATGCACCACATGGACCATGTATCATATGAGTTTTAACAATGTCGTATAACACAGGATCTGCAATCGGATCTGGAATTTCAGCACTGATTGAACTGTCTACATCATTAGGTCGAACCTAATCTTTTAACCAAAGCAGGATAAGTGCGTGAGTTAAGCCACGTTTTTGCCACTCTACACTATACATATAACACAATACATCTCCAAAAATGTTATCTTTGTAAGTAGATCTATCATTGATTTTAATTTTAAATGAAAAACTCTTGCGATAATATCATGGCGGTCATGCGGTGCTTGACCCTCAATAAGCTCCCGAGTGATTTCATCCCACTTGGGGTTGGTAGTTACAGTAATAAATAAGTCGGGACGTCCATATTTTCTTACGTAACAAAAAGCATCTTGAGTACGTTCGTGCATGTAGCGTGGACCACCAGTAAAAGAAGAGGGTAAAATAACTAAAATCGTTTTTAGGTGGCATTGTGTATTTTATTTTTAATCGACGGCATTCAGTTACCTGACAAAATAATCTACGTTAGAGGTCCTAACTATAGCTACCATACACTTAAAAAAATCTAAATGCCTACTTAAATAATAAAACGGATCCTAAATAAATCCTTAAATCCAAAATTGAATTCTTAAAAATATATAAGTAGGTACCTAAACTACGTCTAATAGAATGAAATAACCCATTTGATACCTAGGTACCTATTTAAAACTACAGCTAAATAAATAAAAAAAGTTTAAATTATAATTAAGCTAATACTAAGAAATATTTAAACACTACCAAAATAACTAATTATATAACATAATAAAAATAAATTATTAAACGTAAGAGTAGACTATAAGTCGCGCTGATAAGCACGGTATGTTAAAATCAATTATTGTCTGTCAATAAGGTCGAACACTCTGAACGTCTATTCGCATCAACAGCCAAATATTGTATGAAGCTCGCACTCTTTTTTTTTTGCGCCCGAAGCAATTGGAAAAGGGCTACCACAGAGGGAGGCGGAAAATGCATTACGCATACCACGATAGTCGGTCTATCGCGGTTATGGGGGACTCACAGCCTACAAGGGGAACCTATGTGATATCCCCTAAAAACCGCCTTTGGGGACTGGCAACCAGCTGTTTAAAGCTTCTTATGCCGTATCTAAAGCGACCCTCTTTTGGGAAAAGAGGGCGCAGTCAAGCTCGCACTCGGACCCCCCGCCTTTTTATACCTCCCGCCGCGAGCCGCGTCGAGCGCGGCGACCGTTACACAAAAATAATCCTTATAGCATGATTCAGTATTCACGCGCGATGGCTTCTTAGCGTATTTCATGTATAACTTAGGTGTTTCTATACCGATTTCTATGATTCTCTTTTATTGAATATATAATAATGTTAACTTTTTTTAATTAGGGATGAGTAAGAGTGTTATAAACGTAAGAGTAGACAAATATAATCAGAAAGCTCCGAACTGCTAAGCTATCGGGAGTTACACGTGTTATTGTGAGTCAAACATAAAAGATAGACATATGCTGTCGTGGGATATTTTTTATATCATTTTAAGGAGAACTATTCCGTTATACATAAATTTCTGTGTGGCTTTAACCATTAAGGCTACACACGCAACGGAAGCTTAAAAAATGGAGTAATTTCTCCCGTTTCCCCAACATTTACCTTCACTGCTCTGCTCCT
The DNA here is from genome assembly GCA_033319125.1 of Parnassius glacialis. NCBI lineage: Eukaryota > Metazoa > Arthropoda > Insecta > Lepidoptera > Papilionidae > Parnassius > Parnassius glacialis. The sequence continues at coordinate 32,074,934 of JAVANC010000013.1, read as the reverse complement.
ATTGATCGTAGCGTGATGAAAAGTATACTATAACCTGCCCAGGAGTATGAAAAATGATTGTAATGAAATATATTTCATGTACAGAATTTTGCCACTCTACACTATACATACCTAGCCGTGTCGTGGCGGTCATGAATATCAACTACCCCATATCTTCCCGTGGGTGCCGTAAAAGACGCCAAAGGGAAACAGGCAGGAGATGGGCACAGCATCTTCCTGATAATAGCCAAAATTACAACAAAAAACTGCGATTGCCAACCCGCTCGCCAAGCGTGGCAACTATGGCAAATACCCCCCAATGATTAGAGCAACAAACAGACGGCCCCCAGTCCTCGGCGGTCCCGCTAGTCCTGGCTACTGTGGCGACCATGGTAACGGCGGGGCATGGGGTGCTAAAAGTCTCCGGTGGAGGTTCGGTTGCCACCTTAGACAACTCGACCTGGCAACGTACAACGCACGCACCTGAGGACTGACGAGAAGATCGTGGAGCTGGAAGAAGAGACAGACAAGTTACGCTGGCATATTATAGGGTAATCCGAAGTCCGAAGAGAGGGGGAGGACACAGTAATCCTCCAATCCGGCAACTTGCTCTATCACCGGGAGGGCGACCATCTGTCCCAAGGAGGTGTCGGATTTATCGTCCATAAGTCTCTCGTTAACAACGTTGTAAAGATCGGGAGTGTGTTGACGAGGGTTGCGTACCTTATACTCAGAATCACCAAACGGTATTCGCTGTAGGTCATACAGGTTTACGCACCAACCTCGGCACACTCCGATGAGGAGGTGGGGGACATTTATGAGGATATCTGTAGAGCCATGCATTCCTCCAAAACCCACTATACGGTGTTAATGGGAGACTTCAACGCAAAACTAGGCACAATAGAGAACGGTGAGCTGAAAGTAGGGAAATTTGGAATATGGCAACGAAACCCAAGGGGCCAGCAGCTGGCCGACTTCATGGAAAAAGAGGGACTCTTTATGATGAACTCTTTCTTCCAGAAGCGGCCCCACAAGAAGTGGACCTGGTCGAGCTCCGACGGTTCAACAAAAAATGAGATTGACTTCATTATGACAACCAGACGACAACTGTTCAGTGATGTCTCCGTGATCGCGAGGCTGAAAACTGGTAGCGATCACCGAATGGTTAGAGGCACACTGAACCTAAACGTTAAGTTGGAGAGGTCTCGTCCAATGAAGTCAACGCTCCGTCCCCCTCGTGCTCTAATCCAAAGTCCCGAAACCTTTCAGCTCGAGTTACAAAACCGTTTTCAGTGCCTAGAAGACTGCAATGAAGTGGACGATATGAATGACAAGCTCGTGGAAACTGTCCATGCGGTCGGAGCTAAGTTCTGCAAGACCCGCCGCGGAAGAACACAAAAACTCTCAGATCACACTGTTAATCTCATGGCTGTTAGACGGGAGATGAAGCTACATTCTTCAAAAGGTTTGACAGCATACAGGCAACTGAACAGATAGATCTCCAAATGCATGCGGCGGGTATTACGCAACTTCAAAACAGCTTGTATTGAAGAAGCGATCGAGCGGACCCAAGGCTCCAAAGTCTTTGCCAGAGATCTGTCTGCCAGAAAGAGACAACTGTCAAGGCTGAAGACCGAATGTGGCAGTATCGTTTCCGGGGCACCTGAGATTTTGAGTGAGATTAAGATGTTCTATGGACAGCTGCACACGTCATCGTTGGAGCCACACGCAAGTGTGAGTAACGATCCAACAGCGAGTCTTATCCGACACTATTCCGAAGATATCCCGGACGTCAGTCTGAGCGAGATTAGAATGGCTCTCGAGCACCTTAAAAACGGCAAGGCCCCAGGCGAGGATGGAATTACAGCGGAGCTTCTGAAAGCGGGTGGAAAACCGGTACTAGAAGTCCTTCAGAGGCTCTATAATGCCGTCCTCCATGGTGGCATTACACCGGAGGCATGGAGCAGAAGTGCGGTGGTTGTTCTTCAAGAAAGGTGACAATGCTCTCTTGAAGAACTACAGACCGATTTCCCTTCTGAGCCGCGTCTACGTGCTGTTTTCGAGAGTCATTCCGAATCGTCTCGCACGCAGACTTGACGACTTCCAGCCGCCCGAACAAGCCGGTTTCCGAAAGGGCTTTAGCACCATAGACCACATACATACCCTTCGGCAAGTTGTACAGAAGTCCGAGGAGTACAATTTGCCACTATGCCTTGCGTATGTGGACTATGACAGAGCCTTTGATTCCGTCGAAATTTGGGCAGTGCTGCAGTCCATTCAGCGGTGCCAAGTTGACTGTCGGTATATCGAAGTGCTGAAGTGCTTGTACATTAGAGCTACGATGGCTATCCGAGTACAGAACCAGAGTACGAAACCAAAATACGAAAAAAATTGCAGAGAGGTGTAAGACAGGGTGACGTTATATCCCCGAAACTCTTCACCGCTGCATTGGAAGACGTTTTCAAGCTTCTGGACTAGAAAGGATACGGTATCAACATCAATGGCGAGTACATCACTCACCTTCGATTTGCCGACGATGTAGTCCTTATAGCAGAATCGCTGGAGGACCTAAGCACTATGCTCAATGACCTCAATAGTGTCTCCCAATGGATAGGTCTTAAGATGAACATGGACAAAACAAAGATTATATTTAATGTCCATGTCACACCTATGCCGGTAGTTATTGGGAGCACTAAGCTCGAAGTTGTTAACGAGTATGTTTACCTGGGGCAAATAGTCCGACTAGGTAAGTCCAACTTCGACCGAGAGGTCAATCGACGGATTCAACTCGGCTGGGCAGCGTTCGGGAAGCTACGACACATCTTCTCGTCAGACATACCTCAAAACGTTAAAACGAAATTGTACAACCAGTGCGTGTTGCCAGTGATGACTACGGATCTGAGACGTGGTCCTTCACTGCTGGCCGTATGAGGAAGCTCAAGGTCGCTCAGCGAGCTATGGAGAGGGCTATGCTCGGAGTTTCTCTGCGTGATAAACTTAGGAATGAGGATATCCGCAGTAGAACCAGAGTAACCGACATAGCCCTACGGATTAGTAAGCTGAAGTGGCAGTAGGCCGGCCATATAGCTCGAAGAACCGACAACCGATGGGGAAGAAAGGTTCTTGAGTGGCAGCCTCTTACCGGTAGGCGAAGTGTAGGGCAATCCCCCCACGAGATGGAGTGACGACCTGGTAAGACATGCAGGAAGTCGATGGATGCAGGTGGCTCAGGACCGTGCTTTGTGGCATTCCTTGGGAGAGGCGTATGTTCAGCAGTGGACTTATGAAAGGCTGTAATGATGATGATGATGATGATGATGATAACAGAATTGACCTCTCTACAGATTTGTTATAAGTATAGATAGATTATTGTTACCCTTGTCGTCTAAAATTACTAAATTAGATCCTTTCCTCCCTTACAACTTTATATGGACCTAAATAAAGTGCGTCAAATTTTGTTTTACAGATCTCATTTTTCTACCGACTTCAAATAGGAGCTGAGACCTTTGCAGTCTATATTTCAATTCAAATTGATAATCTTGAAAGTATACACTGGATTGAAATTATATGTTAGATCGTGTAGAATATTACAAGGTTTACAAAATACAAGCTCGTATGGTGTACATTTTGTCTGCGTCTGTAGTGTAGTGTTATATGCTAAGCACCAGTAAGGTAACCATGTACTCCAAGACTGCGGACTATTGTTTGTTTGTATCCTCAAATAAGCACCTAAATGTGTATGACAGTTTTCTAGAGAACCAGTATTTTGATGATAGTACGATGTTGGGTATAGTTTTTTAATATTTAAAATTATACATACCTGTTGCATCGTAGATATAATAAATTCAGTTTTTGTCTTTGTCTGTCAAATTTTGACGAGGAATACCATACGCAAAATAAAGTAGTTTACAAAAGAAGTTGCTATTGAAACTGTATTCTAAGGTTTTAAAGGATATGCTTCAATATATATAGTTAGATTGAATTGCAAAGGTAAAATATACGTATACCCATAATCGTCTATATCTAAGGGACATACTAAATCTAATAGTAACCTACCAAATGCCGAATTACTTGTATTAGTTATGACCATCGGTTCCTTTGTAGATTTATAACTTTTTTGCCGTTGGCACTTATCACTTATTTGAATAAATAAATAGTGGGAAAAGTTGGAGGCCTCATAATTTGCTATGTAGGCACCGCCAGAGGAGGATTTGTAGAAAAAGCAACTAATACAACAAGTGATGATTGGGCCAAAGTGATGGAGAAAACAAAGAAAGAAAAAAGAAAGAAAGAGACACATTTAGAATATATTAAATATCAAGAATAGAAAATCAAGTAATAATTAATGTAAACAACGATTGTACATTTTTCAATGGAATTTTATAATATACGAATGTGGCGAATACAATATAACCAAAATAACTTTAGTCGGGCTACTTATCGATGCAAAAGGAAAATAACTGTCAAGAAAATCAATAATGATATCTTATATTTACGCGCATTGAATAAAACTAATTTTTACTGATTTTATCGTGTTTACTTTAACTTTTTAACTTTTTAATTCCCGACGTTTCGGGTGCTGAAAAGCACCACACACGAAAAAAAGCAAAAGAAAAGCACCCGAAACGTCGGGAATTAAAAAGTTAAAAAGTTAAAGTAAACGCGGTAAAATCCGTAAAAATTAGTTTCATTCAAGAAAATCGATTTTTAACAAAACCCCTTCAAATTATGATTTCGAAATGACACATACTCGTATGTATGTAATTACTTTAATTAAATGACGAAACATTTTCGTTCAATTCAAATAAAACATGAGCATTGTAACTGACAAAACATTCCGACTTTCCGACAACCTGCCTACTAAATTCATCTCGTACTCTACCGATTTAAAAATTTAAACTTCTAAAATATTTGTTACATTTTTAAATAAATTTATATACTACTATTATACGTAAAATAGATAATATACGTCTGTTAGTGATACGTATGAATCAAAGAGTATATAGTATAGTAACTGTGATGTGTGATGTGACCAATCGAGGTTATAGTCACGTCGTTTTTTTTTTCAAATATCGACGCTAAAAGCTAAATTCCTATATTATTTACGAACTAAACACATTAGTGATTTTTCTTAATTTCTTAAAAACACTCAAAATATTACTAGGATATTCAAAAGGCTAACAATAATAAAAAATGTAACAATACTGAAACAACACTCAAAACCAGTTCATTATTTTATTACATTGATCCTCTAATCTAAACCTTAAGAGCTACGTTTCTCATAAATCGTATATCTGACTATAACCGAATACGTATACTCGTATGTAGGGGTCAACATAAATGAATATCCATAATAATAAGTATCGATATTTAAACTGATGGTTATTAAATTACCGATATTTAGTACTTTAAAGATAGCGAAGCTGAAAGAAATCATAAGTGAAATAATTTATTAAAAAATATCTGGTTGCAAAAAAACGTATGCATTTGTAAGAATGTGACTAACTAACTACTCTCACTACTCCTAATTTGAGTTATCGATGCAACCCAAGAATAATATGTACCTACTCGTATACAACGTGTAACAAAAACCCTGTGGTTTCCGTTAAGTGCGTTATCAGAGTCAGTATTCAAACGTAAAGATGTAACATTTTTCAAAACACTTGAACATTAAAAAATAAATTTAAAAAAAATAATTGCGAATTGTATGTCGTATTTATTACCTTTGCATTATCCGAATAAGAGGATTGTGAAAGACCCGCGTTCACCGATGCTCGTGTCAGTTAGAGGTAATAAAACCACATACAATTCGCAAATTATTTTGTTTTAATAAATTTTTTTAATGTGCAAGTTATTTAAAAAAGTTATTTCTTTCCGTTTGAATACTGACTCTGATAACGCACTTAAAGGGAACCACAGGGTTTTTGTTACACGTATATACAACGTGTAACAAAAACATTATAAGAAGAATATATTTTGAGTCTTTTTCCAAGCATCTCCATTTTTTTATTATTAACGACCGCCTAATAATTATAATGTAATAGTGGTGTTCTGGCATAAAGCCATGAACATACAGCAAACGAACTATTTGTACTTTTTTATTTATCAGTCCTATAAAGCCTAAACAAATAAATGTTTTATGTATAGTCGTCGATAATTGGTGTTTTCCGATATTTTATTATAGATAAATGAGTTTGGATTATATCAATAATAACATCGAGAATTTGAGGTCTATATTATCAATATCACTTGTTTTTCGATATATCGTTGCAAAGACTACTCGCATCACAGCATGAGCAATATGGGAAATCAAAGTTCCGCTTTGCAACCATTTTCTTTTTCAAAGTGCGAAATACAAAGCTTAAAAAATCATCCTTTTAAAAAAATTGATCTTCACAGACGTAAAACACGCGTCCTTTAATAATTGAAGCTCATTTTCTTATCTAGTCAAATTTAAAGTAAAAGATTTTCTTTATTTTAGTTTTTTTTATAATGTAACATAACATTTTTTTAACCTTTTAGTTAGATTTAAGTGTTCTTAAATTATATGAAGTAATTATTATATTATTTCATGTATTTAATATTAAATTTTTTATGCATATTATTATCGCTTTAATAATTTAAAATGGCATCGTTGCAATGACAACTTTTATATAACTAATAATTAGATAATACTTTCAGTGTGCAATTCTTTTGGCCATAAACTTTTCATTTTAATACTTACGCCGTAAAACGATAGACATGTCTATTGAAAACGGGGACAAGAGTGCCCGAGACTCTTTGTATAGACTTCACAAGGTACTTGACACGGGAAAAGTGCTTATTTGATTGAAAATATAAATAAATTTTAAATATCACATGACAAATGAAAATTATTATCCCTAATAGCTATCAAGTAAATCTAGTAAAGTTTATCATTGTCATAGGCCCGTATTAATAAACGTTACTTAACGACGTACTCTAGTACGTTATCATATGATACGCCCTCATTACGATATCAGCATCTCAAGATCGTTGCTAATTAATAAACACATAAAAAAAGTATCTTAAAACGATGTACTAAGGAATAATGTTCTATGTATTGCACTCAAGTTCACACACTTGAGAGTCGATTCTCGTTTATTAATCAGTGTGGCACTCAGCTGATATCGTACACCTAAACCGCATCTTGAGATATATTTATTAATAATATCATAACCTCAATATTGTACTGAAGTGCGTGTACTTGAGCTGAGTCATCATTACAGCCCTTCACAAGTCCACTGCTGAACATAGGCCTCCCCCAAAGAATGCCACAAAGCACGGTCCTGAGCCACCTGCATCCATCGACTTCCTGCATGTCTTACCAGGTCGTCACTCCATCTTGTGGGGGGACGCCCTACACTTCGCCTACCGGTACGAGGCTGCCACTCGAGAACCTTTCTTCCCCATCGGTTGTCGGTACTTCGAGCTATATGGCCGAACCACTGCCACTTCAGCTTACTAATCCGTTGGGCTATGTCGGTTACTCTGGTTCTACTGCGGATAACCTCATTCCTAAGTTTATCACGCAGTGAAACTCCGAGCATAGCCCTCTCCATAGCTCGCTGAGCTACCTTGAGCTTCCTCATACGGCCAGCAGTGAAGGACCACGTCTCAGTTCCGTAAGTCATCACTGGCAACACGCACTGGTTGTACAATTTTGTTTTAAGGTTTTGAGGTATTTCTGATGAGAAGATGTGTCGTAGCTTCCCGAACGCTGCCCAGCCGAGTTGAATCCGTCGATTGACCTCTCGGTCGAAGTTGGACTTACCTAGTCGGACTATTTGTCCCAGGTAAACATACTCGTCAACAACTTCGAGCTTAGTGCTCCCAACAACTACCGGCATAGGTGTGACATGGACATTAAACATAATCTTTGTTTTGTCCATGTTCATCTTAAGACCTATCCGTTGGGAGACACTATTGAGGTCATTGAGCATAGTGCTTAGTTCCTCCAGCGATTCTGCCATGAGGACTATATCGTCGGCAAATCGAAGGTGAGTGATGTACTCGCCATTGATGTTAATTCCGTATCCTTTCCAGTTCAGAAGCTTGAAAACGTCTTCCAATGCAGCGGTGAAGAGTTTCGGGGATATAACGTCACCCTGTCTTACACCTCTCTGCAATTGGATAGGTTTCGTACTCTGGTTCTGTACTCGGATAGCCATCGTAGCTCTACTGTACAAACACTTCAGCACTTCGATATACCGACAGTCAACTTGGCACCGCTGAAGGGACTGCAGCACCGCCCAAATTTCGACGGAATCAAAGGCTTTCTCATAGTTCACATACGCCAGACATAGTGGCAAATTGTACTCTTCGGACTTCTGTACAATTTGCCGTAGTGGTGGTGCTAAAGCCCTTTCGGAAACCGGCTTGTTCGGGAGGCTGGAAGTCGTCAAGTCTGCGCGCGAGACGATTCGTAATGACTCTCGAAAACAGCACGTAGACGCGGCTCAGAAGGGAAATCGGTCTGTAGTTCCTCAAGAGAGCGTTGTCACCTTTCTTGAAGAACAAGACCACCGCACTTCTGCTCCACGCCTCCGGTGTAATGCCACCATGGAGGACGGAATTAAAGAGCCTCTGAAGGACTTCAAGTACCGGTCTTCCACCCGCTTTCAGAAGCTCCGCTGTAATTCCATCCTCGCCTGGGGCCTTGCCGTTTTTAAGGTCCTGGAGAGCCATTCTAATATCGCTCAGACTGACGACCGGGATATCTTCGGAATAGTATCGAATAAGACTCGCTCTTGGATCGTTACTCACACTTGCGTATGGCTCCAACGATGACGTGTACAGCTGCCCATAGAACCTCTCAATCTCACTCAAAATCTCAGGTGCCCCGGAAACGATGCTGCCACATTCGGTCTTCAGCTTTGACAGTTGGCTCTTTCTGGCAGACAGGTCTCTGGCAAAGACTTTGGAGCCTTGGTTCCGCTCGATCGCTTCTTCAATACGAGCTGTATTGAAGTTGTGTAAGTCCCGCCGCATGCATTTGGAGATCTGTCTGTTCAGTTGCCTGTATGCTGTCAAATCTGTTGAAGAATGTAGCCTCATCTCCCGTCTAACAGCCATGAGATTAAGAGTGTGATCGGAGAGTTTTTGTGTTCTTCTGCGGCGGGTCTTGCAGAACTTAGCTCCGACCGCATGGACAGTTTCCACGAGCTTGTCATTCATATCGTCCACTTCATTGCAGTCTACTAGGCACTGAAAACGGTTTTGTAACTCGAGCTGAAAGGTTTCGGGACTTTGGATTAGAGGACGAGGGGGACGGAGCGTTGACTTCATCAGACGAGACCTCTCCAACTTAACATTTAGGTTCAGTGTGCCTCTAACCATTCGGTGATCGCTGCCGGTTTTCACCCTCGCTATCACTGAGACATCACTGAACAGTTGTCGTCTGGTCGTCATAATGAATTCAATCTCATTTTTTGTCGAACCGTCGGGGCTTGACCAGGTCCACTTCCTGTGGGGCCGCTTCTTGAAGAAAGAGTTCATCATAAAGAGTCCCTCTTTCTCCATGAAGTCGGCCAGCTGCTGGCCCCTTGGGTTCCGTTGCCCTATTCCAAATTTCCCTACTTTCAGCTCACCGTTCTCTCTTGTGCCTAGTTTTGCATTGAAGTCTCCCATTAACACCGTATATTGGGTTTTGGAGGAATGCATGGCTCTAGAGATATCCTCATACATTTCCTCCACCTCCTCATTGGGGTGTGCCGAGGTTGGTGCGTAAACCTGTATGACCTTCAGCGAATACCGTTTGGTGATTCTGAGTATAAGGTACGCAACCCTCGTCGACACACTCCCGATCTTTACAACGTTGTTAACGAGAGACTTGTGGACGATAAATCCGACACCTCCTTGGGACAGATGGTCGCCCTCCCGGTGACAGAGCAAGTTGCCGGATTCGAGGATTACCGTGTCCTCCCCCTCTCTTCGGACTTCGGATAATCCTATAATATGCCAGCGTAACTTGTCTGTCTCTTCTTCCAGCTCCACGATCTTCTCGTCAGTCCTCAGGGTGCGTTCGTTGTACGTTGCCAGGTCGAGTCGTCGTAGGTGGCAACCGAACCTCCACCGGAGATTCTTAGCACCCCCTGCCCCGCCGTTACCATGGTCGCCACCGTAGCCAGGAATAGCGGGGCCGCCGGGGACTAGGGGCCGTCTGTTTGTTGTTTTCATCATTGGGGGGTATTTGCCATAGTTGCCACGCTTGGCGAGCGGGTTGGCAACCGCAGTTTTTTTATTGTACTTTCGGCTATTATCAGGAAGATGCTGCTGCCCATCTCCCGCCTGTTTCCCTTTGTCGCCTTTTACGACACCCACGGGAGGATATGGGGTAGTGGATATTCTTGACCGCCACTACACGGCTGAGTAACGTTTATTAATACAGGCCATAGTGTTCGTCGGCCTTTTTAAAACTTCAGAACATAATATTATATCTTTTTAAGAAAGCTTTGGCAGGCATTAAATTTAAAAAAGAAATCAATCTACTTTAAATTAATCAAAACCTTATTTCGCTAATTCATTTAAGGTTTTTATATAAACGTAAATGCATGAACCTATTTCAATAGCACCCCGTGCTCATTGACCTTCATGACATACAAAACAAGTCGTATTTTTAGTAGCAATTAATGGAAAACTACAAATCTTATTTGTAGCTTTCCATTAAGTCTAATATATTTGATTTTTTGATGAAAAAAAGCTAGTAATCGGGGAATAATAAATATTCTCTTGCTCTCCTGTATTTTTTTGAAAAATTGTGGTTCGCCCCTTTGCGGCGTTAGCGACTAACTATACCACTTATATAGCTGCAGCATGGCTCTACCATGTATAAAAGTTTTCAGTTCACAACAGAGATTTTTCTTTTAAGTGCACTTCGTATTTATCTATCAAAGAAGTTTTGTCTTCAACTTTAGTAAAAGCAACACAACCTTCGCTGATCTTGATCAGCACTGATCCTTTTTGGTACCCAGAATGAAATGTTAAAGTTGTTTATCAAGATCAAGATCTTTTTAAATAGTTAAATATCTTTATTAACATAATACTTATTTTTAACTACAATACTAAAAACTATAATAATAATTAAAAAAAAAAACTAAAACTAGAAACTTAAATATCATATAGTCCTACTCCCCGCGGTATCGTGCCAAGAAAGCTGGCTGCGTTTCCCCGCTGAATGGCTATAGTTAGCCTTTGAGCAAGGAAAGAACCAGCCCTCTTATCACCAGCAGCAACGACCAGCCGCGGATGGAGTTCCTTCAGGAACTTCACCGCACGTGGTCCCCACGGACCGATAGTCTCTACAGCAAATGGCACAAATATGTAATCATCTCTCAGAGACTCATATTTGCGCCACTTACTCAGTTCAGCTGCCTCTGATGCCGCCCCGGCTCTAAACGAGGTACCCCTGAGATGAGAGACCGCCAGAGTGTCTACGCAAGTAGCATCCCACACTAGGGCTTTACCTCTCTCCCAAGGGACCAATGTCATACCATCGGGTCTCCTGCCATCGTCTCTAAATATTCCACAAGGCTCTAAAACCGAGGGAACATTTATAGAGACAAGAGCCCTTCGGATGACATCGTTCAAAGAACTGTGTCGTGAAAATCTACCAGCGCTTGTCTTACATGAAAGTCCGTGGAGCCCAAACTTGTCGACGCTGCTACCACAGGGACACTGATGGGGTTGACAAATCGCCGCTCCTAGTCGGATTCCTACGGCAATGCGTAAGCTTTCCGCATCAAGTAAAGTACCGAGATTACTTGATGATAAAGCGTGTAACCAGTGACTAGATTCCTTAGTCGAAACAGCTAGAAGGCGTGCCTTATCTAGGTCACTATGGAGATTATGAAACAAATCCTTCTGCACGCCCTGTACCAATGGAATATCCCACTGTTTTTGTTGGTTAACTTCCTGTGGAACATTTTCACCAGGACAGAGCGTTTGCCATGTCTGCCCTGCCTCCGTAGCAACGCATAGGTCTGCTTTATTATTTAAAATTATATTACATAAGTCACTGACACTATGTACGGAAGCAAGGAAAGCAGGCAATGCAATGCTAGAAAGATTTCTCACACCAATGCCACCAAATTTTATAGGTAAAGTAGCTTAAGTCCAGGCTGTTGTATTTAAAGTTAAATTTAGAATTTTTTCTATAGCTATTTTAAGATTATTATCAATATCTTGTAAAATATCCGAACATTTCCAGACTGGACTCGAGCGGAGTAAGTATGTAAATCTAGGTACAAGAAGGCAATATTTTAAAATAGTAAGAGCTATGTGGGGGTTTAATTTATACAATTTATCAACGTGGTTTAAAATCTGATCAAATGTTGTTTTTAAAACAGGTTTAATACTATCGAAAAACAACGGGGCACCTAGCAGGTATAGTGATTCCGTACTGACAGTTTTTATTCCTGGACAAATATGATTAAAATTTTGAATTAAAGTGTCTCTATGAGAAGTAGATAAATTATTGGAAAAAAATATTTCACATTTATTGCTATTTGGTTCAAGACCAATATTTTTAAAATTTTGAAAAATATGAGTAAGATCACTGAGGACTTCATCTGCTCTACCTCCCAGTATACCGTCGTCTAGGTACCAGACATTCAGCTTGGATTTCAAATTTGAAATAATTGGTTGAATTCCCAAACTGAAAAGTGCTGGACTCAGTGGGTCACCCTGCTGAACACCGACAGCGGAATCGATAACATGGTTTTCGTAAAACAAGTTAGTATTTTGACTATAACATTGCCAAACGTAATGATAAATTTCGGGGGTATTATTAGCCACTTCTTTCAGCAAGGTTACCCTATCGATAGAGTTAAAAGCATTCCTTAGGTCAACCTTCACAAGAACATCTGCATCAGAGCTTGTTAAAAATGTACGCACTGAATGTACCGCCGCCTCACAGCCACCTCTAGTGCCAAAACCTAGTTGAGTAGGCTGAAATTTGGTCTTAAGGTTAGAGATTATGTGCCTGCAAGCTAATTTTGAAGTTAAACGTCGAAATGTGGAACCAACGGCAATAGGACGGATACCGTTATCCTTTTTTTGGAAGGCACATAATCTTGCCCCATATAAGAATGGAATGAAATTTAGATTAACATTACCAGAAAGCATAAAGTTACATAATTTTGTAATGTCTTTAAGAAGTACTCCGCCGGCGTCACCGGCAGAAGCACTTACAAGATCTTTAAGATGTTGAGGCGTAATTCCGTCAATGCCGCCAGCAGAGCCATTCGAAAATGACATAATTGCTTCTAAAGTGTCTTTTTCCGAAATTTGTAAAGGTTGCATAGAAGTCCTGGGAGGCAGCGGTAAACTCTGAGGATGTTTGACCGAAGGATGCTTTTGACGAAGGCTTTCAAGTGTTTCGACATTACGAGGAGCCAGGATGTCGTCTGAGAATAAAATAGGGGATGCATTTTTTAAGTCGCCATCCATTACTTTCGACTCAACTACTTTTTTTAAATCAAATTTAGGACGTGGTCGAGATAAATGAGTATTAATTGGGTAATCTAAATTTTGAAAAGATGTCTCTTTTAGTTGAGACGTAATTGATTTATTTATTGTTTTATCAAAATGAAAATGGGAATACGCGAAAGTAAATAACTTTTGCCAACTATTTTCACTATTAGTGAAACAATTTTGAATAGTGCATGACAATGCTTTAGCAAGCTGCATCCTCGCACCTCTAGGAATTCTTTTAACCACTGGTACTGGTACACAATGTTTTTTTTTATAAATGAATTAATTATTTGTATTAATTTCTTAAACAAAACAAGTGTATTACAAAATGTGGCTCGTATATTTTTAAAATAAAATTGTGTATCTTTGAAATTTAAGTTCAAAACTACCACATTCCATAATATGGTACTTTTGACTAGTAATATAATAATCAAAAGATTTTTTTTGACATGTAGTAGTTTGGTTCCAAGAAAACGTGCATTCACGCTGACAACCCGACAATAACTAACAATATGGATGTTTTGACTTGAACTTAGCCGCAAAATGTAAAAGTTCAAAACAAGTTTTGTAATTTTGGGTATTTTAAGTTCGAAATCAACGAGTCTCTTCAATTTAGGTATGATTGATTTTCAGACGATTTAAACAATAAAAAATATTTTCTTGGTTTTTTATTTATGGTACTTTTGAATTTAAGGCTTTACTTTATTTACAATTGGAGTAGTATATCACAATAAAAATATAATAGTATTCTTGCGCCTAAACTTTGATGTTTTACTCTGCATAATGCTACCTCTTCAGGAACGTCGCTTGAAAGTGCAGAAAATGCTTGTTCGTATAAACTAAATTGTTTCAAAGTTTAAAAAGCTATTAAAGTTAAAAAGGAAATGTTATTCAGCAAGGAGTAGCATATTTACAAATGGTATCTCGTTTTTCTTATAACTTTATACACGATATAATAATTTTAAAATTGTTTTTAAAACATGATCCATCATCATTACCTCCCTTTACAAGTCCACTGCTGAATATAGGCTTCCCCCAAGGAATGCCACAAAGCACGGTCCTGAGCCACCTGCATCCATCGACTTCCTGCATGTCTTACCAGGCCGTCACTCCATCTATCGGAGGGACGCCCTACACTTCGTCCGCCGGTACGAAGCCGCCACTCGAGAACCTTTTTTCCCCATCTATGTCGGTCATTATGGTTCTACTGCGGATATCCTCATTTCAAAGTTTATCACGCATTGAAACTCCGAGAATGGACCTCTCCATAGCTCGCTGAGCGACCTTGAGCTTCCTCAACCGGCCAACAGTGAAGGACCACGTCTCAGTTTCATAGATCATCACTGGCATCACGCACTGGTTGTACAGTCTCGTTTTCAAGTTTTGAGGTATACCTGACGAGAAGATGTTCCGTAATTTCCCGGACGCTGCCCTGCCGAGTTGAATCCTTCGATTGACCTGTCGGTCGAAGTTGGACTTACCTAGTCGGACTATTTGTCCCAGGTAAACATACTCGTCAACAACTTCGAGCTTAGTGCTCCCAAGAACTACCGGCATATGTGTGACATGGACGTTAAACAATTGGTATTTGTTTTTGCACCTCTAATCTGTTTAAAACTTGTCCTATTACTTTCATATTGAGTTGCCAAGATTTTTCACAAATTTAGTCAGCTAATCCGTGAATGCAGCAGTGGATGCACCGTTGCTTGGTGGCATAAGTAATAATGTGAATGTTTATAGAGTGAGTGATAATTGCGCATTACTTGAGGAGACCTATGTTCAGCAGTGGACCTGTGCTGGACTGTAATTATAATGATGATGATTTAAAACTTGTTGTGTTGTTAAATACATACACATAACATACATAAACACTCACGCCCGTCATCCAGAGCAGTAGCCAGATACTACGGACTTCTATTTGACACGATCCTGACACACCTCTCTCGCCTCCTTAACATCCATATACCCACACATACATAGTCGTCGGTAAATGTGACTCTTAATTAAGCCCATTTTCAATTTTCAATTTGGTTGCTAAACTTTCGCCTAGTGCGACCCTTCTCGACTCTGCCGTTACTTCTGCAACATAGATTTGCTTTGTCACTCTTTCCTCGTTGATACTTTCTGCATGACCAAACCAACGAAGCATTCCTTTCTTAATCCTGGTTACAACGTCATCTTGCAAACCACATTTCTCTAATCGTACAATTTGTCACCCTGTCATTCAGATTCAGCCCTAACATATTTAATGACCGCATTTCTACAGCATTTATTCTTCTTTCGTGCTTCTTCTGCCACACCCTACTTTCACTATCATATATTAAAGCATTGAGTTATATGTTAACTCAATGTATTAAAGAAGGGACCAACACAGCATTGTGTCTTTTCATTGTGCCTTTTTTGACACATTTTGACTTTCCACAATAGTGTTCACTCGTCGTTCTATATCTATATCATATTTACCATCCCTGCTAAAACACAACACATCTCAAACACAAACTGATTTTTGCTCAACCTACTCCCCTTCTGTATTTATTATATATATTGTTAAATAATATGCAAATACCTTAACCTTTTTTCAGCTAATAGACTATAAACGCTTTGTTGTCCATAAAATTAGTTTTCCTTATTTTTTTCTTCAGACAATATTTTATTTACTAATGAAAGCGTTTGGTTTTTTAAACCGTATCACTGATGATATTTTTTTAAATAAAAATAAAAAACACTTGACGTTAAATATTATTGATCGGAATTGTTCACGAACAAGGTTTATATGCGTGAAGCCTGAACTGAAACAAAAAGTAATGTGTTTAAAATTGATTTTTCGGGGCTACATATATTAGATACTCTATTTTAATTATTTTATAAAAAAATATATCATTCGTTATAATATGTACTACTGTAGATTACGTACCTAAAGTGCAATTCTTGAAACTACCGTACAAATACGGTAATCGCCGTACATCCGGCTGCGCTGAGTGCATCTTTACAGGCTTTAAAGACTGATGATAATTATCTCCACCAACTGGAGATTCTTTACAAAAGTTAATTATCCACTTTTTATTTTTACAAAAGTTGATAGAATAGATATTTAGGAAAGATAAAAGCCATTGGTTTAAATTATAACAATTACTTACAAAAAATCTATTTCTATAAATATCTAATCTACGAGTATAAATATTGTTTGGATAAATGGAAATATTAATTGGATAAATCATAATTTAAAAAAGGAATAATCTAGTTTTGTGTAGGATTATTGGAATAATCAAGTTTTAATATAATATGTACTTTGAAGGAATAGTAACGCAAAGATACCTATCTTTAAATTATCACATACACATATATACACAGATACACATCATATACACTAAATTTTCTACCTAGGATGTATTCAATTCGACTGAATATTTTTTATGTGTTACCTCATAACTTCTTTCTGGGTGAACCAATTTCGATGATTCTTATTTATTTGAAAGCTGGTGCTTCTCATATAGTCGCATAGAAATTTGATCAAGATCTGACTAATAGTTTTGGAGTCATTCTTAATAATTTATATTGAATTCGGTTGTACAAAATTTTAAAATTTTAAATTATGTAGTCACGTTTTGATACAGATACCCAAGGATTACAACCTTGTTTGAAGAGAAAACATAACAATAATATTATTGTTTAAAAACTAAGCTTATTAATGTTACAGCTTACAGCTTATTAAAAGTTCACTACTGTACAGAGGCTTTTTTTATAGGATAAGGGTGACAAACGAGCACACAGTCCACCTGATGGTAAGTGGTTGCTGCGGCCCATAGACATCTACATCTATCCTCTATTACAAATCAAAATGTAGATGCGTTGTCACCCGTGAGGACTAAGATGGAATGCCTCATTTCCAGTAAAAAGGGCCTCCGGTCACCTGCACTCACCAAGCGAAACGCAGAGGTAAACTTCTACTTCACGCTGGTTTTCTGTGAGGTCGTGGTACCACCCCGGTTCGAGCCGGCCCATCCGTGCGACAGCAAAAGCTGACGCGTGACTCCACCAGGCTTATTCTTTTACTAAAATAAAAATAGCTTAAGTTACTCCTTATAACATCAGCTATCTGCCAATGAAAATCCCATCAAAATCGGTCCAGCCGTTTCGGAGATTAGTTAGAACAAACAGACAGACAGACAAGAATTTTAAAAATTGTTTTCATTGTTATAAGTACCGTAAATACTTTCATACGCATTTAATAAAAAGCTGTTATTTTAAAATTACAAACATATACTTCGATTTTATTTATTTGTATTGATTAGCTGTTGCCCGTCACCTGGTTTGTTTCCCTCTGTCGCCTCTTACGACACCCACGGGATGATATGGGGTAATGTATATTCTTACACCGCCACTACACGCTCACAATTACTGCCTGTATACATCACACTGCTGGGCATTCGCCTCAACTTTGCCTTCATTTATAAGAGGGTTTTTACTTTTTAGGGGAAAGAAGTGTCCGCCACACTTTCGCAATGTATGTCAGCGGACATTGTATGTCTTTGAATTTAAATTCTTCTATTTCTCAGTTAATGTTTTGCTTCACCACAGAGCACGTGTAAAATCAGCAGTAAAATGATCGAGACCGGGCTGCTCGCGTCGTTTGTAATATACAATTTTATTTTTATTTTATTAAACTGAAGTAAAAACGACCTTACAGTCCACATCATGGTAAGTGGGTACTGTAGTTCACGGACACCTATTTTTTTACATGAAGAAATGCCTCGCGCGGCGCGTGCAAGGACGGGTTACGTTGGACTAGCACCGATTAAAACCCGATGGTGTTCTACCTTTGCCGCAAATTGGCACGCCCCATGGCGACCACTCCTCGGGAGAGGACTGCTCCTCCCTCATCTCCTTCTCAGGTAAAGCGCACCATACCACATGGTGCGCCTTCCTCTGCGGCCTACAACACCTCCTGCGCAACGAACGCCGCCGCACCCAATGCGGAAGGCCATGGCTATGTCCATAAATATCCACTGCTAAATATGAGCCCCTCCAGTTGTAGGAAAAATTTCTCATAAGCTTTCTAATTTATATTCTTAAGATTTCTCATTTCGCTTTCGGGAGCCATGAAATCTTTCTAGCATTTCCGAAAGTCCCATAGGTACCTATTTCAGTTATTTTTATATCTGACGATACGAATGAATTACACATACGGGATTAACCCTGAATCCTAAATCATGACCTCTTAAATTGGAAAAGGTCAGGCTATGCCCAGCTGTTGTCCGTTATTGAATGACTGGACACAGCGAGACTACTACACACTTTTAATAATTTTAGCAAACTGATTATAAATTCAAATATTATGCCATATAAACAATAACAGTTTGTACAATTAATAACAATTGTACGTGTAAAAATATTGGAAATTCCAAAAGTGCACACCTCGAACGCTCATGTAATGTTTTGAATAATCAATTTACTTTTATTAATTACAGAAACACGTATTTCGTTTAAAGCTACAAAAAATTGTTTCTGTTTAATTAACACGAAATTTTTTTTAACTGCTTGATACCGGTTCGTATTTATGTTACCGAAAAAAATTGTCAAATAATTAACAATTTCAAAAAGGACGAAAGATATCTATCTTGTTCACATCCATACCGACAAACTGACGTCCAAGTGAAATTATTGTTTTCAATTAACTTTTTTTAATAATAATCAAAATAAATAATGTTAGAATTACGTCAAAAGTATTAATCGAAATCTCCTCTTGCTATTGGCGTACTTTTTTATTATATAAGTACAATATAAAGCAATAAAAAAGTGGCAGTGATTTAAGTTGATATCTTTGATGTGTGCAATTCACTACTTAGGCATATCATTAATTTTTTATACATCAAAAGGAGTTTCAGTGAATATATGCTACATCAACCACAAGAAAATTTAATTGGACGATTAGTTTATAAAATATAGGTAAGTTCTTTGTGCTTCTTGGCAGCTGCAAAGATTTTGCTTAGATTATGTACGATGTCACTACTCAAGTGAATCATAATATATTAGTGTTCTTTAGACTGTGATATTATCATAAATGGAAGTACATACCTTAATATTTTATGCCAAAACATACCCGAAATGAAATTCATCAGATAAAGTTTCCCTTTTTTAAAATAAGTTTCGTACAAAGAGGAATCTAAATAGAGCACTGTATTGTAAAAATAAATATTCTCCTTTTGAAATAAGCACATTTAATAATACTAGCGTGATAAAAGAGCCATGAGGTAGCGGCGGACAAAATAATCCACAATCCCGTTTTCTCCCGTGAGTTAAAGACAGCTATATAATGGCAGAAAGATATTTAGGCTGCCAACAGATGGCGCTTTAACTATGTCATTTATGCCAGACATTAAATACTGAGACCGGTGACGAACGATGTCCAAAAGGTGTGACATGGGATTATGTCATATTCTAAGTACAAGGGGAGAGGCTAATGTGCAGCATTGAACTTATACGGGCTGATGAAAAAGAAGGCAAACGAGCTAACAGTTACCAGTGGGAAAGTGGTTATTGTAGGGCCATGAATGCCTTCTGCTCTTCCTTGCCCTTCAAACCAGAGCACAACAGTGAGTGCACTTCTTCATAGCGGCAAAAGTATGTACTCATAAGAAGGTACCAGGTGAACTCCTGGGCAATAAATAACCCGATTCGGCAGAATCTATGCACTCGATAGCTCATAAATCCTCGCTTACGCGTCAATTTAGATGAAGCTTTAAACCACTTTTCGATAAAAAATTAATTTTTTAAGGTATGAAAAGTGTCATTTTTATCACTCACTCATTCACTGATTTACTGACTTTGCAAATACCTACAATATCTCTAGATGACTTAGAAACTTGAAATTGGGTATCAAGGTAAATCAGGTACAGAACTTGAAAGTTAACCAATAAATAATCTAAACGATTTAAACAAAATAGTAAAGCGTAAACGCAAGAATAACGTTGGAGGTATAATAAAACGACAAAACTTTTTGTTTATTAAACCCACCAGAAACAAAAGTGAAAAAAGGAGTCAACCTCAATACTAATACTCATTTAATAGTAGTGTTATATTTAGAGATTATGTAAGAACATATTCTAAAATATTTAAAAAAGTGTGCGCCACAGCTAAGGCTTTACATTTAAGTAACAAAATTAATACTGCATCTAACAAAATTAAAATGGCCTGGAGAATAATAAATAGTGAAACGGGCAAGGTCAAACCGCGCAACTCGGATTTTCAATTGAATATTAACAATAATTTAATCAGATCTGATCAAGAAGTTGCTATGGCTTTTGAGAAACATTTTACTGATGTTCCTTTTTTGACAACTAAATCATTAAACTCTTCTCCTACTGTCGCCGAATCATTGCTCAAACAAAATGTAAAGGCTTGTTCAAATACTTTTAAATTCCATAGAGTACTGCCAAAAGATATCGTTAAATATTTTAAAACTATTGATGTTAATAAATCGGCAGATTTATGGGGGATTCCCGTTAAAGTTATTTTATCTGTAATAGATATAATAGCACCTTATCTAGCCACTATATTTAATACAAGCGTCGAATCTGGTGTGTTTCCTGATTTGATGAAACAGAGTAAAGTCATACCTTTATTTAAATCTGGTAGTACATTAGACCCCGCCAATTTTAGACCAATTTCTGTACTACCAACATTTAGTAAAATTTTTGAAAAGATAATTTTAGATCAGATGTTAAGTTTCTTTAATATTAGTAAATTGCTACATAGAAATCAATTCGGTTTTACAAGGGGTCGCTCGACAACTGACGCTGGAGTTGAGCTTATTAAACATATTTTTTGTGCATGGGAGAATTCAGAGGATGCTTTGGGTATATTTTGTGACCTTTCCAAGGCCTTCGACTGCGTTCACCATGAGACATTAATCAGGAAGCTACAGTACTATGGTGTCAAGAACACAGCGCTTAAACTTATTATTTCATATTTAAGTAATAGAATGCAGAAAGTTATTATCAATGGTAAAAGTTCTTCCGGCTTACCTGTACTAATAGGTGTCCCTCAGGACTCGATTCTCGGCCCATTCCTATTTCTAGTGTATATTAATGAGTAATGACTTACCTTCTCTTGTAGAGGATACTTCCTTGATTTTTAAACTTAAACGTCTATCAGTTAAATGTGACGAAGTGAATAATGCTATATCAAAATTAGTGCATTGGTTTAACGTTAATAATCTACATTTAAACGGAAATAAAACTGAATGTATTAAATTAATTGATTATGAATGTTTTGCTATTGTGGGAAAACAATATTTAGGTTGATTACAATTATTTATTTACCTGGACGTAATAAAATGATAATGATGACTAATAAAAACTAATTACTAAACTACTAAACTAGTACTAAAAATTAATGACTAATAAAATTAAAACTAAATGTATTAAATTTACAACAACGAATGTTAAAAATCTGAGTATCAATGTGTTTTTAAATGGGTAAGAACTGCGCCCTGTTGAATCCACTGTTTTTCTTGGCACCACTCTCGACGCAAAGCTTCAGTGGGGCCCACATATATCCAAACTAGCAAGCAGACTAAGTTCTGCAGCCTATGCTGTAAAAAAGATTAGAGGTCTCACTAGTGTCGAGACAGCTAGATTAGTTTATTTCAGTTATTTCCATAGCATAATGTCTTATGGGATTTTGCTATGGGGAAATGCGGCTGATTCAGAAACTATTTTTGTTTTACAGAAGAGGGCCATTAGAGCTATATAAATTTAAAGAAATAAATATATTAACTTTGGCCTCTCAGTATATTGACGAAAATTTAATGTATGTTCACCAAAACAAAGGTAGTTTTTGTAAAAAAAGTGATGTGCATTCTGTAATAAACTAGGAACAAACACAAGCTAGTGATACCAGTTTCTCGACTCCACGGAGTCAGTAATTCATTCTTGGGGCAATGTATACGCTATTACAACAAGGTCCCGGAAAGTGTACAGGCTCTCTCTATTAGCAAGTTTAAATGTTTTGTTAAGTTGAAACTGTATAAAAATGGTTATTATAGTATAAATGAATACATGGTTGATAATAACCCCTGGGAATGAGGTGATCGCTTCCAAGCTGTTTCTAAAATAGATTTTGTACTTATATAGTTTGTATAACCATTATTGTAAAATTTGCTTCAAAAAAAAAGTCCCGCTGGGTTTCTTGCTGGTTCTTCCCAGGACGGAGGTTCTTTTTCGAACCAGTGGTAAAGTAAAAAATAACTTTCAATAAGAATTACACATGTGATCTATATTGAATAATAAATTATTCTATTCTATTCTATACAATCGACGTACGGGGCTGTCGGCTTTGCCGACAAAAGAGTTGAGATCTGAACGAGTGCTAAGCTCCATAGCTGTTCCAAGAAGGTTGTACATTATCTATAGCTATAAACACTTTTTATAAAAGCACTGCTTTTTTTATTCTTAGAAAGAGTGTACATTATTCACTTTTTAAATTTTGCTAAACTGTTAGCCAGTTTGTCGGCAAATTTTGGGTGTAGCGCTCGCATTGAAATTTCATTATACACGAGTAAACCTTGTTCCATTTCCGCCATGGTCACGAGATCGGCGGTAAAAGAGAATATCATGAGGAAACCTCTATATTTGGAAAGGTAAATAAATATTCATAGGCATTGGCAAACCTCGAAGACGCATTGGGTCAGCGCAGCGGGCTCTTTGCAGCCTTAAAACAGCCCATGTAATGAGAGGAGCCCAACAGTGAGCCCTGTTTAGTGCTCAGCTTGTGATAAAACAGTTAAATAGTTCTTAATTTATTAGGCTGGCATTAATATTTTCACAGCTGTTAAAGATTTTGGCCGACCGACTCCCGTAGCCCACTTGAGTATTATCCGGACACCTTTATGAAATTGTCGGAAAAAATTATCCGTAGATTAAAAGAAGACTCAAATCTAATATATTAAAAATTATGTTTATTTGTTCGTATTTTAGGCGCTTCCATACCGTTCATCAGATTGTGCTAAAACTTTGTCAAATTATTGCTTAAACGCGCGCGAAGGTTGTAGTAAGGTGGGTTGTAGGTGTACAATTAACTTAGTAGTAGGTGGCGCGCGTATCGTACAGAAATTATTTGAAAGTAATATATGATTCAATTTCAATAAATGCAATGACCTCTATATATACATGGGTCAGTGAACAAATGTCTTACCAATACTAATTAAATAATACAATTCTTTCAAATTCTTTTTTTTAAATACTAGTAATGCTATTAAACATTACTAATATTCCCTTCAATCACTACTGGTAAATCTTGGAATTTATCATCATATCACAAAAAATATACGAAAAAGTATGCACAGACTAAGTATGTATGTCATCATTTTAAAATCTCTGTATCGTTCCAAATCGTTCCAATTTCAATGTAAAATGTCAATTTATTTGTAATTTTAAATGACAATTTTATTCTTCGCAAAGTTAGCGTAATCTGTAGCCTCTTCTATAACTTCATCATTAGTCAAAGTAGAACTTGTTCCTATGTTCTGTTTAGAAAACAAAAATAATTGAGTTTATAAACCTTTTGTATAACAACATAAATATAAAAACGACACCTTATAAAAGTTTACATTACGAACTGCACGCGAGGGGCATTCAAAAATGTTAGGAACCAGCACAATTGTTGTGGAATTTAAAAAAGTAAATATAATTAAAGCTGGAATATCTGTAGCACACCTAAAAACAACCATTTTTTCAACAGTTGTAGTTTGTTGAACAACGAACCATCAAATTTAGTAAACATTATGCCTAGTTTGTTGTAACGCTTTTGAAAATGAGAAAAATTTAACTACTTGAATTTATGAAATATTGACTTGACTTTCAATATGGAACAAGCCTAACAAGATTTACGAGATATATTCGGGATAAATACTCCACCGTATTCTACAGTTGCATTTCTTGTGCAGCAGTGACAGAAGATGAAAAAAGTATCCGCGTGTAGGGTATCCCGAATGCGTGACACTTATTCTGTAGATCGTGGTCCTTCCCCGGTCGAACCGACCCATGCGGACTACAACCATAAAATATATATTAAAAATAAATAATTAAATGATTTAACGATCATAATGTATGCATCTTTACTAAAGTGGTAGAGTAGGTGCTCCTCGAAGTGACTTTTAACAATATTCTACTCTATAATTGAAGATTTCTTTGTCATTTGTTTCAATATCCATAAAAATGGGAGCATTCGGATGTAATGTTGTCTTCATGTTGATTGTTGTATAGCAATTGTTCATCAGGAATGTCAGTAGTTGTTAGGTGTCGTCACTGCACATTTTGATCTTCTACACCAACAAATTCATTCATAACATAAGACTGATATACATGTTCTTTTTTTCATTTTGATATTGTTTTGCACCAACATTTTAATAACTTTTAATTACCTTCTTCCAGATTATTGGTCCTTATTCTTGAAGGAGCGATTAAGTTAATGTTTCGGACGATAAATGTAGAATTATCAGAAACGGTCGATGGTTATGTGTCTTCCTTAATGAGATAATACAAGTATATTGAGTGTGCATGGTTTGGGCTAAGTAAAATGTAATCTATTCATCATATAATAAATCTGTAGAAAACTCGTGTGTGTAATTCTAATATATTTTTGAAAAAACAAGTCCAGGGGACTAAATAACGAGTTTCGAAGCCAAATTAGTGATTTTGAGGATTTTTGTCTGTCTCGCAGTCTTGACTGTCACTATGTCACTGTGTATGTCTGTGTATTACGGATTCACGCAAAAACTACTGGACCGATTTACATGAAATTTTGTATGTAGGTAGTTGGTAACCCGGGGCAACTTATAGGCTATTTTTTATCTGATTACGAACTTCAAAAAAGAAGGTTAAGTATTTTCCTTCCTTTAGATGTTAATTTTCAATATATCTTAGTTATAGGCGGGATAACGGGTGTTTTTCAGATAAATACCATATTTATAAATAAAGATTAAAATATAGTTATAACCTTGGTAAAATAATTTGAAACTACACCGATTTAGTTATTTTATATTAATGACATCTCTTATGTAACGAATAATTTATTGACTTTATTTGCAGATGATATTGCTATGCTATTGGTAAATTTGTTAATGACATCAATAGTTCTTTGAAATTAATAATTGAATGGTTAGAACATAATAATTTAAACATAAATATAGGCAAAACCAGTTAATACGATTTTTTAATAAAAAAATTATGAAATAAAGCTAAACATTGTATACAATGGCGAACAAATAAAACAAGTACAAGAAATTTCCTTTCTCGGTATACATATGGATACATTTTTTAACTGGAAAACTCACATAGAAAAAGTATGTAATAAACTTAAGCGCTTTGTTAACATATTACGGAACCTTACAAAGACGGCATAGCAATCAACAGCTCTTATGGCGTATTACGGATACGTTTATTGCATACTTAGCTACGGTATAATAATATGAGGAAATTCTATAGACATTAATAAAGTTTTCATTGTGCAAAAAAATGTCTACGTGCAATATGTGATATAGCCCCTCATAAATCGTGCAAACCAATATTTAGAAATTTAAAAGTGTTAACATTTCCTTGAATATACATTCTCGAAACAGCAAAATTTGTGAAAAATAATTCTGAGCTGTTTATAAGTGCTGGAGATATTATCAAATCCAAACCTTTAAGGAATCCAGATAATTTAGTCGTTGATAAAATACCACAAACAGTTAATTATCATAAAAATTGCTATGCAATGTGCATAAAAGTGTTTAACGCAATACCCAGTAATATAAAACTATAACCAAGGAAGCGTTTCGGGAACGAGTTGAAAAAGTGGCTAGTTAATAAATATTTTTATTCGGTTAGCGAGTTGTTGGAAAAACAATATCTTAATATTTTTTAATAATAATATTTTATCAATTATATATTATAATGTGACATGAAATTATAAATATTAATGTTGTGATAGTGTAAATAGTAGTAAATGTTTTTGTTCATTAGGTCCAAGGAGATTTAAATATATAGGTATACTATAGAGCGGGCATTAGGAACATTTATATACAAAAACTTTGAGCTAGTGCGCGTGTGGCACCCTCTAGCTGAAAATAGCAAAACAACGCTAAGGATTTATTAAAACAACATTTTAGCTATTCCCCAGTAGGTTACGCTAATAAATATAACGTCGTTTTAAGAATGTTACCGTTTCGACATCAAAGTATCGATAATGGTGTTGAAGATTACTAAGTTTGAAATGCTTTTCGATATAATAATAGAGAATATACATGATTGTTTTATTGTATAAATCTATTTATCATGACTTCCATCACTAAATAGTGACGTTTACTGGATAACAGAGGGCGCTTATTACAAGAAAAATAAATGTTTTAGAACAATCTACTAGAAATAATAAAATTTAAAGATTATTCGGTAAAAATATGTTATATTTACGATAATAAACTGATATCATGTTAATTTTTTGCTCCATTCATTGCTCCACAGTCACGATGACTTACAATATCTTAATGCACAACCGGGCATATTTTCTTTAAAAATATTTTTTAAATATATGAAACGAATGCGTCTTGACTTTTTGACGACGTCACTAAAACTAACGGAGATATATCCTATAGGACATAAGCTACAGACGACAATTTTACTGCTGATGTCCGGTCTATTACTACTACTACTTAAATGTCTTTGATTAGGTCACTTTCTATATTTTTTTTTTGATTATTTATTATGCAATGTTTTTTATTTTTTTTTGTAATTTTAATTTATAATGTACTTAATATTACTTAATATTTATAAAATTCAATAATTTTGTACACCAGAAATGGTTAATGGGTTGTACTATATTTTTATGACATCTGTAAAACTCACATTATGTAAAATAAATAAATAAAAACAGCGCCATCTATCATCAAATAGTAAAAGTAGTATATTTTGCCTTCAGTTACTAATAAATTAAATAATATAAATAATTTACATTTATATGTTTAAATATTTAGATTTTTATAATTATTTAAAAATTCTAATGTTTAGTTTTTTTGTTATTTTATTTTAAAAGTGTAATAATTTCAATAGATATTAGTGACGTCTATCAAAAATATGAAAATTGATAAGGTCTTTATTTCAATTACTAACTTATATGTTAACTAATTAAAACTGGTCTATCTGCAACTATTGCATAATTTTCATTATCATTATAGTTTCGTTCAAGAAAATGTTATTTATGTCGTGCCCAGATCGTAGAATTGATCATAGGTATATCCTATATATTAAGGGGCTACTCCATGCGAACGACCTTGGGCATTTGGTGTGCCACGCCGACTCGCTACAATATATCGCGTAAGAAATATGTAAGACGCCACCTACTGTACGAACGTAGTATTTTTCAACATCAATAAACTATTTTATCGGAATACACACAGCGCAAAACGATAAATGTATTTAATTTTTTTTATTCGGTATATTAGTTTTTTTTAAATTTATTTAAGGCAACAAACAGTTATGTATAAAGATAGTAACATGGATAAATATTAATATAATTAAAGACCTATAGTGCCTTTAACTAAAGTTTTAAAATATTTTAAACTAAATTGAGCAACTTTTAGGACTAAAGGACATTACAAATTAATTTATTTATTAATACACTAAGTTCTAAGATAAGGTAACTAGTTAACATTTAGTGTTCAATTAAGGAAAATAGAGAAGAAAAACCTATGTTAAAAATCGGATTATTATAACACTGACAAATTCAATTTAGATTCAATTACCAAATTGAGTGCTGCATAATTTTCAGTGATGGGTAACTAGATTATTCACAAGTCAAACATTGAAAGAGAGCTGATTTAAACTTTGATACTGATGTATTAAATAAATCAATATCTATGATTTTTTTATTGTAGACGTTAGTGGAACGATACACAAATGAGTTACGTGTATAATTTTTATGATATCGTGGAGTTACGAAAAGTGGTTTTGGACGTGAGGAGCGCACTGGCAGACGAACTCTGGAAACAAATGACAATCTGCTAAGTAACAACGAGGAGTCGACTAAGTTATTAATCATTTTGTATAGAAATACTATGTCAAACATTTTACGCCTATTGCAAAGAGACAGTAAATTGTACTATTTTAATGAATCGATGTATGACTGATTTCAAATATTTTGGCGATAATTTAGGGATTTAATAAACAATTTTGAACTCTTTCTATTCTCCTTATATGAACTTCATAACAAGGGCTCCAAACAGTGCTGCAAAAATCAAGGAAAGATCTGACAAAAGAAAAGTATAAAATTTTTAGAGTTTCGGGACGTTTAAAGGGTTTACTTATTCGTAGTATAAAACCTAGATTTCTAAAAGGCAAAGTTAATATGTGATCAATGTGTGGAATAAATGATAAGGTCGAATCCATAATTATGCCTAAGTCCCTGATTGTGGTTACTCTATTCAAGGCCCTCTGATTTATGTGGTAGTCGTAAGTAACTGGATTTTTTTTGCGAGTATACGATATTGTGTAGCATTTATCGCTGTTTAGGAACAGATGGTTGGACTCACAGTATGCATGTAATCGGTGTAAGTCTTCTTGTAATTTGTGGCAGTCACTAATTGATCTGAACTTAGTATCATCAGCATACAAGAGATGGTGACTATGTTTCAGGACATTACCAATGTCATTTATGTAGACTGAAAACAGTAAAGGTCCAATATGAGACCCTTGAGGCACACCAGAAGGCACTGGAAGAAATCGTGAGGAATAACCCTTTACAAAGACTGCTTGACTCCTATTACTTATGTAGGATTGGATCCATCTAAGGAGGCTACTATGCACACCGGCCCTCGCAAGCTTCTTTATTAGCAGATCGTGATTTATTTTATCGAAAGCTTTGGAAAAGTCGGTGTAAACGGCATCCACCTGTAGGTTATCATCCATGGCACGCAACAGAAAGTCACTAAAAGTTAACATATTAGTGTCTACGCTACGGCACTTAAAGAAACCGTGTTGTTCCTGGGAAATGTGATTGCGAAACGAGTATGACATTTGAGCGGTTACTATCTTTTCTAGGATTTTGTCAAAGATACAAAGTTTTGATATGGGTCTGTATTCGTCTATACATTAACGTCTCTTATTTTTTGGAATGGGGGTTACTAAAGACTCTTTCCATAAGCTGGGAAATGCCCCAGTTTGGAGAGAGAAACGAAATATGATTGTAATGGGTATTGCGAGTTCTTTGGCACATTCGGATATGAGAAGAGGATGGATCCCGTTGGGCCCTGCATCTTTATGAATATTTACTTGTTTCAGTTCTTTGATAACATTATCGTGGTAGATGTTAATAGAGTGTATGTCTACGGCTGAACTGCCTGACTAAGAAATTGTATGATCAGAACTTTGACGGGTAGAAGGGATGAAGACTGAATGAGAATAATCATTAAAAGCCTCGCATATCTCACCGCCTGTGGAAATAATTTTACCTTTATATATCATTTTTTCAGGAATGCAACTAGAAGCTTTTTTTTTACTTTACGAAAGACCAAAATAACTTTGAACTGGCTTTGATATTATCCTCAGAAAGTTCAATGAATTTTTTATAACATTCTGCCTCCATCCTCTTAAACCTCTTCCGAAGACAAGAGAAGGTCTGGTAGTCTCATAAGTTATTATTAAGTTTCCATTTCTTATGATATTTAAGCTTTTCCTTTTCTAGTTTTATGAGGCAAGAAGTAAACCACGGCGGGCGTTTATTTTCGCTACAAAAATTTTGAGTAGGTACGTATGTATCTATCAAATTGTTTAAAATTTTATAAAAATAACTCGTCATTGAATCAATATCCGTCATGGTATTAAAAACTTCCTCCCAGTTAACAGTGGTAAGTCCAGTTTTAATAGAGCCAAAGTCGGCTTTATGAAAGTTTTTTTTTCTTAACTTTGGCGGAGGGTAATGGGGCGGGGGATTTTAAATTCAAACTAATTTCTAGGGATTTGTGGTGCGCGTCCTCGGGTACTAACGGAAATTCAGGTCGCGTAACATTACATGTTGTATTACTGAAAATTAAATCTAATAATCTATTATTAATATTAAATTGATTGTTGTATTGTAATAGTGACAATATGTTCATAAAATCGGTAGTAAGACATGCGAGACCATTAATGTTTGTACGTATTTCCATGCAATCACTAGAAGAATTAAAATACCAGTCAGCATAAATGACGTTGAAATCGCCCAATATTAGATAAGTATCGTCGGGATTTGATATTATAAAATCTTTTTTTTTTTTGGATAAGGGTGACAAACGAGCACACAGTCCTGATGGTAAGTGGTTGCTGCGGCCCATAGACATCTACATCTATCCTCGTTAGCGAATCAAAATGCAGATGCGTTGTCACCCGTGAGGACTAAGATGGAATGCCTCATTTCCAGTAATAAGGGCCTCCGGCCACCTGCACTCACCAAGCAAAACGCAGAGGTAAACCTCTACTTCACGCTGGTTTTCTGTGAGGTCGTGGTACCACCCCGGTTCGAGCCGGCCCATCCGTGCGACAGCAAAAGCTGCCGCGTGGCTCTACCACTGTTAAAAATATATCTAAAATAATATAATAAAATATATAAAATCGCTTACTCTGGTATAGAACGATGTCAATTGTGATTCGTAGTTACAAGCGTGCGATATATAAGATGCTATAATATGTAAGCGGCGCTGAGCCGGCGATCGAGTAGTGTAAGCTGTAAGCACAGTATAATGAGAGGCCAAGTAGGTTAACTCCGGCACAATCCGCGATATAATTGCCTACTGTCTCAGGGTTGTCATTGTCACCAAATCATTAGTTTAAAGGCCGGCCCTATATCTATAAAAAAAATTGAATAAAGCGACTAAAATATTTTAAAAAACATCGTACAATAACATAAAATTACTAATGCCTGCCACTTAGACTGTAATCAATTTTTTGTTCTGTTGTTATTATTCGAACTTTGCTCTATTTATCTGATTCACAATTAGTCAATTACTTATTTTTAATTACGATTTTATAACCGTAAGTAGGTACTTAATTACTATTCTTCCTCTGTCTGATAGACAACTAATACAACAAAAATAAGTAAGTAGGTATCTCATCGTCAAGTAAAAATTATATGCTATAATAAGTGACTCGCTTACGTGACGCGCGAACCTCGTGCGGTGTTAGCCTCGACTGGCGCACTGAGAAATACTTCGAGATTGTGTTTAAGTGTGCGTGCGGCGCCTCATAGATACTATGGCGCACACATACAAGCCGCGCGCAGTGCGTTTGTATGAAGATAACATACTTCCCCTCTCTTTATACTATGGTGTAAGACTCGTGCGATGACGTCACATAGCCCGCACGCGACAATGTTTCAATTAATGGGATATATAACCAAACCTCTTCTGCCTGCGTCGGCGGGCACTCGTGAGGGAGCTGCGACGGGCATAGGTCGCGCCGCACTGCGATCAGTACGCCGCCACCCATCCCGCGACCTCTAACCGTTACGTTGCGATCACAACGGTACACCTCGTATCGACTGTCAAAGTATCCACTGTCATAGAAATTACTATTAAACCATGATTCCGTGACACATACCATATCATAATTGCTACACTGAACATTCTTCAGAAAATCGTGCGATTTTGTGCGTAAGCCCCTCACGTTTTGGTAGTAAATAGACAAGTTATTGTTATAAACCACTATATAGAAAATACGGCAAAGTAATATCACAGAATGAAATATTATGGGTTCCACTAACATTCACAAATAATAGAAAACACCAATGACAGTAATTTAAGTTACGTGAGAAATTTATTCTACAGCACTTTTTAACAGGTAATGTTGTTTTAATATGTAAGTATTTGTAACAAAAAAAATAACTTTCAAAACATTAAAGTAGATAACGACATACAGTCATTTAATTTTGCTAAGATCCGCATAATATGATATAAGTTTAACTTTAGACGTATCATTTTTACGCAATAAAATCTTACAGTCAGACAACCACACGTATTTGTATTCTTTCTGTTTGGCAAGAAGGCGGGTTTGCTTGTATAATTGTTTGTTGTGCGGCGCGAGGTGCTCATTGACGTAGATAGGACTGGTGGGCCCGTTTAAGCCCGCGTCAGCAGTTGTTAATCCACGTCGCGCGCGCACGGCAGCCAAAAATTCATTCTTGCGATATCTTTGTGAGAATCTGATGATGATGTTCGGTATGGAAGATGAGTCTAGGTACTGCCATCGTGTTTGGTAGGGATGTCGTTCCTTGTCGAGTTAAAACGTCGGACACGGTGAATGTAATCAATATCTGTCGGCAATAACGTAAAACCGATCTTTGTAGCGATGTTATATATAATATTATTTAAATTTTCGCTTTTCAAAAGTGGTATCCCAGAAATTTCCACGTTATTAATCCTCCTAAATTGCTCCTTCGCTTTCAGCTGGTCAGTAAGATTAGTTATTATGAATCGCAGCTCGGAAATCTAACTTAAAACTAGATCCACACGCTGGGTAATTAAACCTGTTGCAGAACTCAACTCGCAAACATCTTTTTTCACAATAGCTTGTTCGTCAGCCAATTTTTTTATTGAAGAGTTTACGTCACTAATCTCTTTCTTAAATGAATTGATGTCCTCGCGAATGCCATTCAAAACACCCTTTATGGTATTGTTTTGAGAATCCAGGTTTGTAGTCATCATTCTATTACAAAAATCATCCATGAGTTGCTGTTGGTTGCAGTGACAGTCGGGCGTTTTTCTCTTTCTTGCAGTTATATTTAGGAAGTCACCATCGCTTATCTTCGATAAATCCGGTTGTGAGTTGGTTTTGGTTGGACTCCTTTGTACGCTCATATTATCGGATGTAGCGAGAAAGGAGGTAGATAGCAAATCCAAGTGAGGAGTATGGAGCAGACGCTAAAGGTTTGAATGAAAAGTATGCACATTCGTCGCTTCTGCTTCGCACGATGTCTATGACGAAGATCGTCGAAAACTTCCGACAGAACAGAGACAGGGACGGAAGACCGGTCCTCTCACACGTCACACGCGATAGGGACACAAGCGAATTTCACCCACAATGCACAATTACAGAGAACGCAAAATTAATTAGTTAAGTTACTCTAATCGGACAATAATACAGCACACGTCCAGCCTAGGAAGTGCTCATAACAAGACTGTTGATTAGTTGATTAGTTGCATTATATTAGAATTATGTATTCTCATATATTATCTAATTATGAAATTTTATAATTAATTATATATTAAAAATGAAGCATTGAAAATTGTGAGTTTAAAAGATACCTACTCACTATAGGTAAATAGATAGATAGCTCGCCTTTTGTACAAATATTTGGTGCAATAAAGAATAAATAAATAAATAGGATGCTTCGCAGTGTGAGAGTAATATATAATGAGAGTCGTGGAGGCAGTTTACAAACATAATTTGCACAAGGACGAACATCCAGACCCGGAACAATTATTTGTAGGCCTTACAAATGCTTGTTCCGTGCGGGATTTGAGCCCGCGGCCCCCAGCGCAACAACTGATTGCTAAGCCACTGCGCCACGGAGCCGTCGCCGGGTTAAGTGACCATACATCTCGTTTTGAACGGGACTGTCCCTTTTCTCGGTCACCTTTTTGTGTTTCACCATTGTCCCCAAATAAAGCTCCGGGACACAAAATTGTTCCGTAACTCGTTGGATGGAAGTATTCAAAGCCAACAATCTTCAACATAATTTTTTTAATCGAATATATTTTGTCTACCTGGTACAAATGCTCCAGTAGAAAGAGTATTTTTCTATTTTGAATAAATTGTGGACGTCTGAAACAAACACTTATTGTTCCAGTTCTAAAGGCGATGTTGTTAACAAAGGTAGCAATAAAAAAAACATGCCCAGAATTTTATTCTCATTTAGAATCATCACCAACTTTATTAAAGCAAATTTAATCCACTGACAAATGTAATTAATAATTAAAAAAATATGTTGCATTTAATAATTACCGTCTATACCGAATATAATTTTATAGTGAACACTAATTGTATAAAGTTATAGTTTTTAGAGTATAAATAAACCCATGTCCCGTATTGAGTTAAAAAATAAATGGTCAGTTTAGTTAGACAGTCGAGTAATAACCCGCAATGCCGCAGATAGGCCAACTTAGGCCGAATTAGTCGCCTATAGGCGCCTATAGGCGCCTATAGGCGACTAATTCGGCCACTTACCCGACCGGCTTACCCGACCAGGCCTTATTAGACGACCATAGACCAAATTAAACGCCCAATTGAAACCAAACCTTACATATTAATGGTGCTTAATTTTTATATTTGCATTTACTTCAAAGAAAATACACGCAAAAAGCTTCATCGCGCAGTAAAAAAAGACAACAAATATATGTATAACTAATACGAAAAATTATACCCAAAACAAGCAAATAATACTACCTATAAATAACCTAATAAGTAATAATATTATCGACTGAAAAGATGACGTGAGCGTGTGCGCTGGCCGACGCTCTGACTAACGACACGGGTTTCACGTTCAAGAGCTCAACGCTCACTGACTCCAGCAAACCCGGCAGTGCATACGCCCAGATTTTAAAATAATTTCTTAACAAAATCAAATTTTGGCCTTTTGAAAAAAATTATATAATAGAAATGTTCATTAATAAATTGCCTATCCATTGGTGTAAATCGCAAAATAAAATAATACTTACTTTACGAGGAGATGCATGTTATCAATAATTATTTCACATTTATGTGGTTTCGTTGTAAGGAGATTATATTAATATTTATTCCTTTAAAAAAATTGGATATAGCTCTTTAATAATAATGTGTTGTAATGAAATATAATGTGTTTTTTTATTTGTTGATATATCTTTTAAATAAAAAGTAGATAGCTCCTAAAAACTGCACAAATAACAACTAGCGCGACATTTTGCTCAACCTGCGCCTTAAAGTAGTGTACTATTTCGTGACATGATGTGGTCATTTCATGATATTTAACACTGTTTGTTGACCATGTCATGATATAACTTGACCAAATCAATCAACAGAAATCGTTTGAAGACATTAATAACTAAACACAATGTTGCTATTTCATGATAATGGTGTGGTCATTTCATGATATTTAACACTGTTTGTTGACCATGTCATGATATAACTTGACCAAACCAATCAATAGAAATCGTTTGAAGATATTAATAACTAAACACAATGTTGCTATTTCATGATATGGTCATATGAAGATATCATTAAATAGTTATTACCGCTAGCGGTACTGATAGCGTATTTTTAACAGAAACAGAACTTTTAACAGAATTTATATCACTTTATGCCTTACTAATATAATAAAGAAATGTTCGCTTCTATCGCTGATATTACTAGATAGTATAATTTTGGCTTTCATTATTTCATCTAATAATAGCGCCATCTACGCTATTATTAGATGAAATAATGAAATAACTAATAAATAATGAAATAACGCGACTAATACTCAGAATATCAAAAATATTCCTCAAGAGCTGTTGATCCTTAAAGACACACAAAGACTGCTCGGGAGTCAGTAAATTATATGAATAATTACTTAACCACTATAGGTACCGAATTAGATAATAATATCCCTAAAAATGTTCCACAATTGCCTCACAACGCTGTAAAAAAAATTTGTATAATAATACTTCTTTTTTGATGTATGATGCTTCACAGGATGAAATTGAACAATTGATAATTAGTCTAAAAACTGAGTCTGAACCTGGATGGGATGGTATTTCAGTAAAAACAATTAAAGCTTTAAAAGATTACATTGTGCCCCCACTTACGAAGCTTTTTAACCAATGTATAAAAGACGCTGTATTTCCTGATGCTTTTAAGAAATCAGTTGTTCTGCCTATCCACAAGGGAGGGAAAAGAGACTGTATCAATAACTATCGCCCTATATCAATACTCTCCACTTTATCAAAAATCTTTGAAAAAATTATAAATAAAAGACTTTTAGAATATCTAGAAAAAAGTAAATTACTGTCTGAAAATCAATTTGGTTTTAGAAAGTTTAAATCTGCAGAAGAAGCAGTAAGAATGTTTGTAGATTACGTTGCAATAAACTTAGATTCTCATTCAAAAGTCTTAACTATATTTTTAGATCTTGCTAAAGCGTTTGATACCGTCTCTTTCCCAGAACTTTTAGCAATTATGGAGAAATTGGGTATCAGAGGTACACAACTTCAATTGCTAAGCGACTACCTACACAATTGCACTCAGTGCACCAAAATTGATGATATTTTAAGTGACGATTGCTGTATAACGCGCGGAATTCCCCAAGGCAGTGTTTAGGCCCTACCCTCTTTTGTGTTATATAAATAACCTATGTCAAATTAATATTCTCAATTGTAAGGTTATGTGCTATGCTGATGACACCACACTTAATTTTTACGGTCAATCTTTGGAAGAAGTTTATGCTGTTGCACAAACTGGTCTTAATACAGTCCAACAATGGCTTGCTACGCATTATCTATCTTAGCAACCAAAACTAAATACATACCCTTTTGTATTACCACACCAGCATTAAAAGGCCAAGAGAACTTAAACTTATATGTCCATGACTGCTGCATACCGCCGCTTAGTTCATGTACGTGTCGCGCTTTTGAAAAGACCACGAACACAAAATATTTAGGTGTTATAATAGACCACAAACTTTCTTTCGAGGAGCATATAAACCACATTTCTTCCAGAGTTCGTAAACTTACATACATTTTTAAGCAGCTTCGTCATCTTGCTGATACCAGTATTATAAAATTTGTTTATACTGCGTTATGTCAATCTATTATTAACTATAGCATAACGTCTTGGGGTGGTGCAGCAAAAAGCCACATGATTAGGTTATAGCGTGCACAAAGACTTATACTTAAAATATGTTATAAAAAACATGGATTATTTTCAACAAATGAACTTTGCCAATTCTGTGAATTGCTCACTGTACGTCAACTCTATATTCTTGGAACAATATTATTAAATCATTAAAAAACGGAATATAATAAATCCAATCCTATATTAAACAAAAGACTTCCTCATATGGTATGCACAATACCTATTACCAATTTATTATTTGGTCGAAGATTTTTCAATTACAGAGGTCCAGTCCTATATAATCTTGCTAACAAATTATTAAATATATATCCGTTAACTAAACGACAGACAAAAATTTCCTTAATCAAATGGCTTAAATCATTAGACTACGAACAGACAGAAAAACTATTTGAACGAGTTGTTTAAATACTCGTATATATTACACACCACATGCATACACATGCATACACACACACACACACACACACACACACATACACACACATACATACACACGCGCGCGCGCACACACGCACACCACATTATTAACACTTAATACACCTGCTTACCTTTACTAGTAGACTACTTAAAGCATGTTTTTCTTATATATAAGTAATTTTTACACAGTTTCTCCATACTGAACAAGTATATTTTAATGTAATTTTATTACACGTAGCTGTATTGATTATTAAATGTATTACAGCAATATCACTTCTGTTGAGGGAGGGGCCTGGTGATCCCATAGCACAGGGAAACCTAGTTTGAGCACCAGTCTCCCACCTAGATCTTATTTAGCTAATATTTATAGCTGTTATTTAGTTGTTTAGTTTATTGTTACTAAGTTTATTGTGATGACTGACTGTATTGTTTGTATTGTACTGATCATAATATGTGGGAGAAAATAAATACCAATTATTATTATTATTATCTACTTTACTACTAACCGGTTTGATTTTTTTACAAAATTGACTTAAAAAAGTATTTCTTAACGTTAAATAGTTGATTTTTACTTTAAAATAATTAAATATATTGCTACATGACTATTACCATTACTGTTTTTAATTAAAATACATTACCTATCTGTATACATATAAAAAGTTACCAGATTTCAGTATACAATAAAAAAATATTAACATGGCTTTGTATGTATATAAGTTTCGGTTACGGTTTCAGCCGAAACAGGCACCCAGACTGATGGTTCGTTTTCGGTTTCGGTTGAAAATCCTGTTTCGGTTGGACACTATTTTACATATACATATATTATATATTGTAAATAATATATGTATATGTAAAATATATATAAGTTACGCAAAACTTTTGGTGCACCCCACGTATACATAACGCACTAGGTTTGCTTTATCTTTATACATAAATATTTATTATTTTACATTATTGTAAGTAATAAAAGAGCAAATTTTATCGAATAAAGGTCAGTAATTTCTTACGAATACCGTGGTAATTATACTTCAGTTTTATACTCTTAGTACACTTGCCAACCTGATAATCAAATCTTAATTCAGTAGATACTCTTCTTTTTAATATTTAAAAGCTCCTTATCGTTATTCATTTCAAAGTTATTTTATTTTGATGGCATAAAAATTAGCTTTCTTTCGTAAACTCAGGCATTATTCTAATAAGACGTTTTGTTGTTGAATTATTTAAAACTTATCGTGTTTTTGTTGCTGCAATATTCCTTGCACATGGTTATTACAAAGCGCTAATCTTTTAAAATTTAATTTAATAAGGACATTTTATGTATAGTACTACGAATATTCATACATGATTCATGATTTTTTAAGCAAACAAATAACGATTATACATTTTATCAAATCTTTGTATTATAATATATGATGGTTCTTTCTTTTTAGTATAAAAATATGACATTGAACATTCATACATCACATTTTCACCCTAAAGATAGGGATTTTACTTTGTACATTTAAACATCATACTGCGAACCTACAGATAATAAAAGAAATAAGATGTTACCAAAAGAAAATATTATAATACCTATATTATTTTTATATTCAAAGAAAGTGGCGGTGAATTCAACGTTGTAATTTATTCTTATATTCTTATAGATATTTCTCTAAAGATTTATATTCAGGCCATCCGGCCAGATATTTCGCCAGTGGTGTATATGAAAGCAATAAATAAAATCGTTTTCATAACCTTTTATTTATTCATTTTTGACTGCCTCTCACTCACAACTTTTATTTAATAATAATAACTAAATATTTATTCATTGACCAAAACTAACAAAACATTTAAAAGATAACCTAATACAAAATTAATATTTTAAGAAGGACAATAAAAAGGTTCTGACTCAGCATGTGTTGCAGAGAATCTACAACGCTGCTATTCGACAGAATAACAGCGTTGTAGATTCTGACAAGCACCCGTATACTTAATGAACTACAGTATATATCACTGATTATATTACATATAGCAATTGATTTGTTTAATTATTTATTCAGGCAGTACAAGAACTATTTAGTCAACCAGTACAAGTTTTCACATTGTTACTATTAATATATTAATAATTAATATTCATGTACAAAGATAAACATAATATAAACAAAATATAAACGAAATATAAACAAAACATATGAAAAAAAATAATATTAAATGTAAGAGCTACAGTAGTGTTTGATTTATTCAGACTAATTATATTATAATTATACTAAAACAACATGCTGGTTATTAAAAGGAATATTGGCAGTAAATGTAAGTTACATAAATAAATAATATGAGGATATGGGACACTCAGCAGTTTTTTTTTGTTTTTGACATTTTTTGCGTACGTAATAAATACTCTTTGTATTTTCTCTTAAAACTATTCTTATTTGTTATGGCTCGTAATGGTGGTGGAAGATCGTTCCAAATTTTGTGGCCATAAATTTGAAACTACCACGAAGTGCTGATGTCGTATGTTGAGGTATTCGAAGTATTATACTTTTGCACACTTTCGAATACCATACATATGTTGATTTTGTCTCCACTGAAGCTTTTCATATAGGTATTCTGGTTTCTTAGTTTTTATTACTCCAATAAAATAAGTTGAGACGTTCCTGTATTTTAAACATATTAGAGGCATTAAGGTAAGGTGTAACGTGTGTTTATCTTGGCATGTAAAAACAGTAACAAGCGCATGCATTTTGTACCCTTTGAATTAAATTATTTGATTTTTTAAATACACAAGCTCCATACAAAGTTATACAATAATAAATATTTATCCTTATCTTCATTACAGCAAACCACTGCTGAACATAGGCCTCCACCATAAATTTGCTATAGCAATATAGACAACTATAGTTGCCATTGTAGGTTGGCAATCGCAATTTTTAGGACGTTGCTTCCCATCTCCTGGTTTGTTATCCACTGTCGCCTCGTACGAAACCCATGGAATGATATGGAGTAGTAGGTATTGGAAATACGAAATCGAAATGTCCGAGTTATCTTAATCACACGCAGCATGGCTCTACCACGTTTTACACGTGGTAGAGCCATGCTGCAGCTATATTAGTAGTATAGTTGTAAGACGAATGTGTCGGCTCGACCCCCGGTCCACGTTTTATACGTGGTAGAGCCATGCTGCAGCTATATTAGTAGTATAGTTGTAACACGAATGTGTCGGCTCGACCCCCGGTCCACCCAAGGACCACGCTCTCACATAATACCAGCGTAAAATAGCAGCTCAACACTGCTGCGTTTTGTATGGTCAGTGTGGAGAACCGTAGACCCTTTTTACAGGAAAAGAGGCATTCCATCTTAGTCCTCACGGGTGACAACGCATCTGCATTTTGATTAGCAAGCGAGGATAAATGTAGATGTCTATGGGCCACAGCAACCACTTACCATCAGGTGGACTGTGTGCTCGTTTGTCACCCTATCCTATAAAAAAATCATGTTTCATAGACACTCTTGAATTTAAAGTCAAACTTCGTAATTTAAAAACTATGTAAGATATTATGGCCTTGAGTCAAATTTTGTCATTATAAAATTTTTGTTTAAAGATTTGTCTATTATAATTCATACATGTAAAACAATACACAATACAAGAGAAAATCCTTATGTGGGATCTGCATAGAGCAACACGGGCCGGACCTGAGTGGAGTACCGTTTTTTCTCGATGTGGAACTGTCTGTCATTTTTTGCGTGGGTAAATCTGCGCACAATGGTGTCACTACGAAACTCACATATAACAATTTTACATACATACAGTACAAAAACAATAAACCAACAATTTCACAAACACATAGATAGATACAATATAAGAGTATTGCTCGGTGACAGTGGTGACAGCGACAACTCTGATACAGACTCGGATCAGCAACTCGACTGAGCTGCATATTTTATGAGAGCAAATGGCCTGTGTTGGTAAGCAAATCCGAAACAACACGACCGTTATTATTGTAATTTTTAAGTTTTGAAAGAAGTAAATAGAAATAACGTGTTTAAAAATTTACTTATATGTGAAAGGTGAATGCCATCTTTTTGTAAATTTGAGATGGCAGATCTCTTTTTGCAGCAAAAAAACTGAACAATTCAGTATTTTTCTAGGGCTTCGATTCAGCCAGGGAACTAGATCTATTTAGAAAGCAGCGCGCAGATCTTCTAGATTAATCTAGAAAGAAGTGCGTATGCAACTAGTTTTATTGTATGCATCCACGCGGTCCTGTGGACTTATGCCCGGTTTACATTATTCCAGTCCAGCGATAGAATCAAGCGCTGGAATGCTTACTGGAAAAATGCAAACCGGCACTGGAATGCACTGAAAACAATGAGCATTCCAGTCCAATAACTGGATTGGCGGTCTACTTTTGAATCCAGTGCGTCCAATCCACTGCAACTGGAATAATGTAGATGGCCAAACCAGTGCCATTCCAGTGCTAACACGACAATTGAATAATAAACACGTGTTGGTTGTTTTTTATGAAAGGATTTAACAATGGTGAATCGAAACTGATCTCTTCTTGAAATCATTGTCACTGTAGTGTTTTCCCTTCTACGGCTTCTAAATGACTGTAATAATGTAGACGATACAGATCCAGTCCAGCACTGGACTGGATTCTCGCTGGATCACTGGAGTGGAATAATGTAAACCGGGCATAATACTTTGACAGAGGGGAACGTCTGCGTATGTCTACTCCCCTCCGATCCGCCGGTGAGCCCTGTAGCGCTGTGAGGGAGGGTAACATAATTTTCTTTAAAAAAAAATAACACACATATTTGTGGATAAGACATTGACATAACATGACAAATGCATTTTATATAAGTAATTTAAAAGTAAAATGATGTCCTGAACATGAAACCTATTCTTGTTGCTTTTTGTCAAAGAATATCTTATCGAATTATCAGCTCTTATTTATTACTTTTTCATTAAATATTACTTTGAGTAATTATGTTACAATATAATTCTATTCATCAACATCGGTTGACATCCCTCAGGTCGTGCTATTGAGCGTGTATGTACCGGTGCGGACGGCGCCGGCATGGTGTCTGCGGCACGCGCTCTGCTCGCGGCTGTCACGAGAGTTCTACTTCTGGCAGACATGGTCGTAGTACGACAGCTTCTACTCGCGAAGGATAAGGTAATAGTTCTTATTCTCCTTCTCATCAGCCCATTAATAATCAGTTGGACATAGGCCTCTTCGATAACAGAGAAAATATAGGCAGGCGTATTGGTGACCGCAGTATTAAACGTCGTGCATCTTTTTTTTATAAAATAATAGTGACAAACGAGCACAGATTCCATCTAATGGTAAGTGGTTGCTGTGGCTCATAGAGATCTACATCTATCTTCAGTTAAGAATCAAAATGCAGATGCGTTGTCACCCGTGAGGACTAAGATGAATGCCTCGTTTCCAGTAAAAAGGGTCTCCGGTTCTCTACACTCACCATACGAAACACAGCAGCGTTAAGCTGCTATTTTACACTGGTATTCTGTGAGAGTGTGGTCCTTCCCCGGTCGAGCCGACCCATTCGTGCTACAACTATACCAGTAATATAGCTGCAGTATGGCTCTACCACATATAAATTGAACATTTCGAAGATGATCCCATAATAAAAATTATTTATGTTGTTTATGTTCCCTAAGTTATTGAGTACTATTTTGTTACACTTTTACTTAGTATATAAGGTCGGGGGAAAAGTTGCTTCGTATTTTATATACAAATTCAAGACATTTTTGTTTTAAAGTTTTATTATATATTTGGGTCCATTTAGTTCTATCTTCGTTTACGAATTATAATGCAGATGCGTTGTCAGGCTAAGATGAATAATAAATAAAAGAATGCCACTTCTCCAGTAAAAAAGGTCTGCAGTTCTCTACATTCACCATATCAAACACATTAAGCTACTATTTCACGCTGGTATTCTGTGAGAGCGTGTCTCTTCCCCGGTCGGACGACCCATTCTAACTACATCTACACTATTAATATACCGCCACAAAATCTGGACTTTTCCCTATTTAGCCGCCTTTTACGATACTCTTGGAATAATTAGAGAGATGGTTTCTCTTATACACGCTTCCATAGCTAAAGATCTTCTACTCAATTATTTTCGTAATTTTACAGCTGTAGTTTTAAATATGCGAATCAGCAAATTTGTACCTAAGTTTTATTTCTACCGCCAAATAGCAGTGTTAGCACTGCTATGTTTCGGTCTGATGGGTATAGAGCCAGTAGGTATAATTACAGGCTGTACGGAAATCCATTTTAGTCCTTAGAAGTGACGACGCATCTGTAACTTTCTTTGTTTGAAATTGGCTGTTGATGCCCATGGTATAGCTATATGGATAGTGGACTTAAGTTCTCATTTTTTTATAAAAAAAGAATAAAACATTCACACGAGTTTGTGTATGTCATGATTAAATTAAGGTGGTGTACCTAAGCTTCAACGGAAACACAACAGAAACATAATATGAACTTTATCTATTGATTTACAGTCGAATACACAATACAGGTAGAATATAAACGCCTCACACCAAATCACACCTAATAGTACGAAATTAAAGA
The DNA here is from genome assembly GCA_033319125.1 of Parnassius glacialis. Taxonomy (NCBI): domain Eukaryota; kingdom Metazoa; phylum Arthropoda; class Insecta; order Lepidoptera; family Papilionidae; genus Parnassius; species Parnassius glacialis. Next base: position 32,030,596 of record JAVANC010000013.1, on the reverse strand, counting down.
CGGTAGTTGTAGGTAAAATTTAGATACTATCTATCTTTACCTATTAGGTACCTTAATTCATTTTGTACGACAGGTGGCGCGTTCCCTAGATCGTTTGGAGTCGGTGTCAAACTTCGCGGAATTCGTACGTGCTTTCACGGAATTCGGCGGAGGCATGGTGGAGTTGGCGCGACTTACAGCTGAAAGGCGCGCCGACTTGCGTGATGAAAGGCGGCGAGCGCAAGTTGCCGCCGCTCGGAATGTTCTTGAACGCTCCACACTCATGCTTCTTACATCGTCTAAGGTATAATTTATATTATTTCGGTAAGTATCGAGAACAATGGCAGAGATATTTTAATACCAAATTCTCAGTGCACATAAAGCCTAAATTATTTCATTCTAAAAATCGTTAATAAAATATTATAGCACGTACTGAATTCAAAATTTTACTACTGTTTCTGCATAGCTACATAAGATTACCTTATCACACTTCATTAATATATTACGAGTTTATTTTTATGTTTAAAAATAATTAACTTATCGTTCTCGTCGCAATTTTTCAAAGAATACTAGCAGTGCTGTTCAGACTACTAATATTCCTTTTGATCAGTTCAAATAAGCTGAAATGCTTGTGTGTGCTAGGAGTTGGTTCATGACAGTAGCTTAATGTCGAATTTGAACCTACAACTTTTGAGTTCGCAGTCCGTACACTTGACTCATAGACTACTGTAAATTTTCGTTTACTTACAAAAAATTCATAAAAATATTGTTACTCACATAAAATACAAGTTACTTTTTAATTACTTATCATTAACCCTAACGCCAGCTTTCTCGTCTATTTTCCTTTAAGAAAATGAAAATTATTTACGAAATAAGTGGCAGGTGTTGTTTGTAATCAATTAATGCAATTAGTATTGTGTGTCGAATTATTTTAAGACTCACTGCGCTCCAAGAGGCCGAACATTGGCGCGCGTTCCAGCGGCGCGAAATGAATACCGCCTTGGAACGCGCCCTAAAGTGTTCGCTGGAACACTCAAACGTGGAGCGGGTCATTCCATCTGGTGTCGGTTTTTATCGCGTATCAAAGTAGTTATGTTTTGGCGCGCGCGCCAGTTGGGCCGGTTGTTTTCATCATTCGTATGTTCGTTGCGTTCCGAGCTATGGATAACCAGAGTTGCCGTAAATTGATAAAATTGTATGGTTCAAAATAAATGCTGTGTAATAACAAAAGTCGTTTTTATCATAATAAAGCGCTCAAAGAAGATGCATGGAACTATGAAAGCGGTAGCTGTTCGTACACGACCAACATCCACGTTGAACGGTCATACACTGGAACGAATGCCGCGCGCGCCAGACGCGCTTAAGCCGCGTATCGATTATGCTCGATACACTGGCACTGCGTACAGATGTTGCATCTCTTTGTGTATTTTATTGCATCTATCACGGGGAGTGCTCTGAGGAATTGTTCGGACTAATTCCAGCCGCTCAATTTCACCATCGCACATCACGACAAATCTCGCGTTACCATCTATACCATCTGGATGATTGGCAGTCCACCATTGTGCGATTTAGAACAAGTTTTCTCCCTCGCACAACTTCCTTGTGGAATCGATTACCACCGATACGACTTAGGAACCTTCAAGAAAAGAGTTTACACCTATCTAAAAGGCCGAAAACGCATCTGCAATTCCCCTGGTGTTGCAGTTGTTCATGGGCGGCGGTAGTCACTTACCATCAGGTGAACCGCATGCTCGTTTGCCTCCTCTTCTATAAAAGAAATGCGCTCCAAGAGGCCGAACATTGGCGCGTGTTCCAACCGCGAGAAATGGATACCGCCTTGGAACGTGCGCGAAATTGTTCGTTGAAACACTCAAACGTGGCAGTTCCATCTGGTGTCAGTTTTTTTATCGCGTATGAAAGTATTTAAGTTTTGGAGCGCGCGCCAGTTGGGACGGTTGTTTTCATCATGCGTTTGTTCGTTGCGTTCCGAGCTATGGATAACCAAAGTTTTCGTAAATTGATAAAGTTATATGGTTCAAAAGATCGGCTGTGGAATACCAAAAGTAGTTTTTCAACCGACTTCAAAAAAGGAGGAGGTTCTTAATTCGTCGGAATCTTTTTTATGTATGTTCATTACTCGAAGGCGCCTGAACCAATTTGGAAAATTCTTTATTTTTCTAAGGGTATACTTCGAAGGTGGTTCCATTTAAATTTTATCGAAATCGGTGGAGCAATTTTTAAAAAATCAACAATAAATGATTGAATTATATTGAAGTCAGTTGTACAACATTTTTAAATTTTACCACTAGTATCATAATAGATAATAAAGCGCTCAGAGAAAATAGACAACTATGAAAGCGGCAGCTGCTCGTATACGACCGATTTCCATGTGGAACGGTCAAACACTGGAACGGCTACCGCGAGCGCCAGGCGTGCTTAGTTGATACACTTCGAACATTTGAAACGCGTTCAGTGGAACGCACTGGTCGGCGCAGTCATTCATGGCGCACTAAGGAGTGCATAATCGACACACGGCTTTAGTTGATACACTTTGAACACTTGGAACGCGTTCCGCAGAACGCACTGGTCGGCACAGTCATTCATGGCGCACTAAGGAGCACGTAATCGATACACGGCTTTAGTTGATACAGTTCGAACACTTGGAACGCGTTCTGCAGAACGCACTGGTCGGCGCAGTCATTCATGGCGCACTAAGGAGCGCGTAATCGATAAACGGCTTTAATTGATACAGTTCGAACACTTGGAACGCATTCCACAGAACGCACTGGACGGCGTAGTCATTCATGGCGCACTAAGAAGCGCGTAATCGATACACGGCTTTAGTTGATACACTTCGAACACTTGGAACGCGTTCCGCAGAACGCACTGGTCGGCGCAGTCATTCATGGCACACTTAGGAGCGCGTAATCGATACACGGCTTTAGTTGATACACTTCGAACACTTGGAACGCGTTCCGCAGAACGCACTGGTCGGCGCAGTCATTCATGGCGCACTAAGGAGCGCGTAATCAATACACGGCTTTAGTTGATACACTTCAAACACTTGGAACGCGTTCTGCAGAACGCACTGGTCGGCGCAGTCATTCATGGCGCACTAAGGAGCGCGTAATCGATAAACGGCTTTAATTGATACACTTCGAACACTTGGAACGCGTTCCACAGAACGCACTGGACGGCGTAGTCATTCATGGCGCACTAAGAAGCGCGTAATCGATACACGGCTTTAGTTGATACACTTCGAACACTTGGAACGCGTTCCGCAGAATGCACTGGTCGGCGCAGTCATTCATGGCGCACTAAGAAGCGCGTAATCGATACACGGCTTTAGTTGATACACTTCAAACACTTGGAACGCCTTCCGCAGAACGCACTGGTCGGCGCAGTCATTCATGGCACACTTAGGAGCGCGTAATCGATAAACGGCTTTAATTGATACACTTCGAACACTTGGAACGCGTTCCACAGAACGCACTGGACGGCGTAGTCATTCGTGGCGCACTAAGGAACGCGTAATCGATACACGGCTTTAGTTGATACACTTCGAACACTTGGAACGCGTTGCGCAGAACGCACTGGTCGGCGCAGTCACTCATGGCGTGCGCGCCAGGAGTGCGAAATCTATACGCGGCTTTACATTTCTAGAAGTAATAACAATCTAACGTTCGTGTTTGTCATATACTTGCATATTTCAATACTTGAATATTACTCGTAATCCAACGATCTACAATTCCCCTTAATAATTTAGTCTGAAAGCAGCCATTACGCTTAAGTACGGTGACTTCATCTAGGCCGGCGTATATTTCATAAAAACTGTGCTAAAATACAAAAAAAATCCTTAAGAAAACTTTGAAATTTGCAAGTAGAAATTATATTGAGGTTGTGACAATATCTTTTTACGAGCAAAGCGCCTCGTAACGAACTAACTCGGTAACTAAGAAAGTAAAACAGTAATATGGATCTCACTAATAATCTACATAATATAATATTATCTTTATTATTCGATGCATTTATGTAAACAATAATAATATTCGAATGCTTTTCCAAAAAAATTTCACAATGATGATTCAATGTAGTGTCCATACATAAAATGTATCATCGTATCTTTTTAACTACAAAATAGAAAATGTGGATTAATTATATTACATTAGTAGGGAAAATCTAGACTAAAATTTGATTTATTTTTATATACGGGGTTATATGCCCAAATTTGATTTCTGAATTTTTGAATTTTGATTTAAAAATGAATTTAAAATAAATCTTAACGTTCTGTCCCTTTTATCTTTTAAATTCAGAATGTTTGGTAATGCATTATTTTAACTGATTGACATCCATAAATACCTAACGCCTACTATTTTACCACGTACGCACACGTCCATTCGTACGCACACGTCCATTCGTCGACAAAAACGTAGTGAATTGAATCGCACACAGAGGTGCGCACGTACGCGTAGGTTGCCCCTAAATCACATTCAATTTGGGATAATTTGAAATAAAATTAGAAGCCTTATCTACTCGTATTTTCAAAACCTGCAATAACGTTATATCATTATTTATATATTTAAACTTAAACATGTTTGGATACTCTTTGAAAAATATCCCCGTATCTTAATGAAAACGTTAAAACAATTTTGAATTTCAAAAGGAATTTATCTGTGCTTGATTTTCACTAGTACCAATAATGTTATTTGCATTTTTTTAACATACGCGTCAAAAGAAAACATCGACAGAAAAGTTATACATATATTATAATAAGAATGAATAAATGAAGGAAAACAACAACACACATTGAGGTAGCACGCCACGATCTTCTCTAAAACCCTCTCTGAAATAAGACGTGGCCAGTGCCCAATGCTCAGCAATGGGAAGTATATAGTACATTTATTATGTAACTATAATACGGACACTTTACGTCAAAATGATGCAGACCTAGAACAACGAAGTAGAATTGATACGAAAAAAAAATAGAAGCATAAGGTAGGGAAAAAGTAAGGCACAAGAGATAAAGGCTGATATCATTTTTATGCATACCAAAATTTTGTATGTTAACAGTTGGCGAAAAAGAGATATTATGCTTTCAAGATATCTCTCAGGGCAATCATTTTAATTTGCCAAATATAAGTAGTAGTATATAGTAGCGACATTGATCTCCTGTGGTGGCGGCCTGAAAGAATTCATTGTCATATTCATCGTTCCGTGGGTGTTGTAAAAGACAATTATGTGAAATGTCAGCAAAATTCTTTTTGGCTTCCTATAGATGACGATATAAACATTTCGTTTACGCCAGACGTAAAGAACCCAGACTAACGACGGGCAGTAGCGTCTAGGTTGAGAGACATTTGCTACTGCGATCAAGCAATCAATCCGCCTGCCAAACGTGACGTACTTATAAGCCAAGTCCATCCTACAACATCCAGCAGGCTCACGAAGAAAGCGAAGACGTACTAGTAATATAAATATTTAATAATTTTATTGAGAGGTTAATATTTTACTGAAATAACATTTCAAAGGAGACTGATACGCTTTCATACATTCTTGGGCCCAGATTGTAAAAAGATGAAAGTGGTGTCAATTAATAGCTTATATATTATCAAAACATTTTTGAAAACTTTTTTTTTTATAGGATAAGGGTGAAAAACGAGCACACAGTCCACCTGATTGTAAGTGGTTGCTGCGGCCCATAGACATCTACATCTATCCTCTGTTACAGATCAAAATGCAGATGCGTTTTCACCCGTGAGGAATAAGATGGAATGCCTCATTTCCAGTAAAAAGGGCCTCCGGCCACCTGCACTCACCAAGCGAAATGCAGAGGTAAACCTCTACTTCACGCTGGTATTCTGTTAGGTCGTGGTACCACCCCGGTTCGAGCCGGCCCATCCATGCGACAGCAAAAGCTGCCGCCTGGCTCTACCACTGTCAAAAAACTCTACGAACTTTGACAACCTGAGAGCAGAATTATAAGAGATTTAGTGAAAGTGAGGTTATGCAACAAGTTGGCAACAACCTATACTAAACAGCTCATTTTTGAAGTGCGATTGCTATTTTGGAATGATCGAGGGCCTAGTGTATTACAGCGACTAGTCGCTATGCCACAATTCACACTATCGATATCGATAACCCAGGCCGTAATATCCACAATAACGAGCCAAAGTCAAACGAGTAAACATCGGTGTTCGGTATGTTAGCAAGAATCCTACAAGTTAAATAAGATCAGAAGTCCGTAGAAAGAAAGCAGTGGTCAAGCAATGTAAATCAATAAAACAACGAGAAACACTTAAAACACACGTACTAAATGATAAGAGACGAGTGATCACACATAGATAAATATATATGTAGCAAGTGATCACAGAACACAATTACTCTCTACCAAGCGAGTGATCATAGATTGAGTCATGCAGGAGCTGTCACTATCAATACAGATTAAAATACAGTTGACAAACACAGGTAATAAATCGTACTGTAAACGTGAATCGATTTTAAGATTTATTTTTATTATGTTGATCTTTTATTTTTTAAACTGTTGACACTGTTAATATATTGTAATGTATCTATTTACTTTGATTGAATCAATCATCTGATGTAAGTTGTATTTATGTTTAATTGTTAAAACTCATTCACATTAATCGATTAAAGGAATCGATTTCCTATTTTATTCGTGACATAAACTTATTTTCAAGATTTCTCGTCTTCCAGGTAGTAAATTGGGCAAATTTCAACTTATTACAATTGGGCCCAGAAATCCCCGTCTCCTTTGAAAACTTAGTTTACGCTTGATCAAATTCATCTTACACAGGCGTTTATTGAAGTAAGACAAAAAAAGGAATTTGTAGAAAGAATTTAATACTATCTTCACATTCAACAGCAAAACTAGTCATACCTATTCGGGTAGGTATACGGTCACGAGGCTAACAAGCTCGAGGAACAATAAACGCTAAGCAATTTGTAAGCGCATCCGGATGAACGTGCTCGCACTGATGTTCACTGACGTTAGATACAAAACATTACACTCTCCTCAAGCAACCTCTATTTTTATACGGGCTGCTTATTTAAAAAGTCAGGAATATTACCGTATTTAATTAATAAAATTTTAGAAACTGAACACGACTTTTTTAAAATCTAGTAACCCTCTTTACCTGTACTTCATAGTGTGCTAACAAATTAGATGCCAAAAAATCGCGCGGTCTTTGGTGGATTTTATTACAGAATAAAGTGATAAACGAGCACACAGTCCATCTGAGATTAAGTGGATGCTGTGGCCCATAAACACCTACATCCATCCTCGATTAAGAATTAAAACGTAGATGCTTTGTCACCTCTGATGACTAAGATACTAAAATTGCTAAAAGCCTCTCCGATTCTTTGCACTAACTATACGAAACATAGTAGCATTTAGCTGCTATTTTATTGGTATTGTGTGAGAGCATGATCCTTCCCTGATCAAGCCGATCCATTCGTCTTGCTACCATAATATAGCTGCAGCGTGGCTCTACCTCGTTTATTAAAATATGTAGTGAAATGACCATCACAAACAAGCCACACTTAAATAGATAGTGTAATTGTTATTTGTAGCTGGAGTACGACGAACGGCACTTAAACAGCTAACCTGAGAGCTAAGCATGACTAATATATCTAATGTTTTACCCCTAAAGACTTTGATGGAATACCTCACCGCCTGGATATCTTGCCCAAACTGAAAAACTGTAGTAACTGTATCGCTGCTTGGGTACAGAAGTAGATTCGAAGTTGGCTCCAACACAGACTGACTCCTGGGCGTTACCACCTAATTAGGTAGATAATTACATACTATAATTTTTTTTCAAGAAAAAAAGATAATTTTGCAGGAAGACAAATAAAGACGCCAAACTACTAACAGGAGTGACTGCAATCCCAAATCCAGCCTTGGGAAATAGCAATCAAAATATCAGACCAGATTTCCCGCACCTATGACGACAAAACTTCTTGTGACCGATCACGCTATTTCTAATTTGACTTTGCATTTTTTGTAAAGAAAAATGTCAAATGCCACTTTTTTCCTTTTCTTAGTACTTACACATTGAATAAAATGCTATTAATATACTTAGACCCAGCATTGCTAACGTAGTCAGTAATGCTGTATGATGTAGTCGAGTTAATCGTTGAATAAGAAATTCGGTATTATAGTCCTACTCATATGTTTCAGATTATATTGATGTAATATTTAGTTGAAATTAAGTTGAAATATTTTATTGAATATTTTTTTTTTGTTTATTATTAATTTAGGAGAGTGGCAAGCGTGCAGCGTCCGGCGTGCGTGACAGACATCATGGTTTTGTATTATATTTTCCCGACTGGCGGCCGCTCAAAATGTATACCGAAATCGCTTCTATGCCTCACGCCATGTCGAACATTTTCCACTTAGATTAAATTTAACCACTACATAAATAATACATTATTTGTGTTAAGAATGTGCCCATTTTTATAATTAGGCTCCATGCTAATTTATCTATTGTATTATAATTGGAATTGTCTCACAAACAAAACGAAATCACTGCCTCAGGCTTGCTTGCGACATCCGGGCAGCGCGTCGGCGAGAGAGAACCGGGACACTGTGTTCTGCCAAATGAGACGGGCGATGGACCTTATACATTATGTTGTTCGAGATGGATTACCAGGACACGAGGAGCAGTCGCACGAGGTTTGATGTTTTACTTTCTTTTTAATTCTCTATCTCTTCAATAAAAATTAAAAAATCTTACCACAAACAAACTTCCCGGCATATTTATAACTCATAGTAGTTATAAATATGCCGTAGTATACGTTATATCGATTTGTGTTCGATAGTAAAAGCGTTTTTTTTTTCAAAAGAATTTTTACAGGGTAAAGGTAATTGAAATGCTGACACTTGTTTCTTTCATTACATAATAACAATTTTTATGATTCCACATTTATATATTTTACGCACCATATTAATTTAATATAGAAAAAATTAAATATTATCACGAATGAAATTAGTAAGTAATTCACATGAACGTATAATTTTATACGTTCATTCGGTAATTCAATATTTTTGTGGAACAATTCTTGCACTAATAATGGTTGACGTCAAATATTTTATATCTACCTTTATTTTACATGATATAATATTACTATGTTGGTATCTGTATACGAAGCCAAGTGGGCTTAAGTAAGCCCAGTGATATTTTACAGGCTTTATACTAAATGCGTATTGCCGTGAACTTAACCACTGACATTCGCCATTTAAGCCCCGCTGTTCATGTAATTCCAGGCTATTATGTTCATGACAAACGCAAATGGATCGTACCTAGAATCCGAGAGACAATAGCAATAATAATAGCTTAAGCCTGTCAAAATTACCGAAACAGAATAATTTACAGTTTCTATTCAATTTAGTAGTTTATTCATATTATTAAGGTCATATTAATATAAGTTTCCGTTAATTTAAAAAGATATTACATAATTTGCAACTCGCCCAGTACAGAGAATCAAAGCAGTGGTTTCTTGGTGTAAATATTTTGTCAATAGTTTAAATTAATAGTTCCGCAGCTGTCTGTGGGTAAAAAGTCAACAACTAACTTCGGTTTTTACTTACAAAAATGTCTGTCGTTTATTGTAAGTTAAATAAAAAAACAGCATTTATATCAAAATGCTGATGGGTTTAATATCCACTACCCCATATCCTCCCGTGGGTGTCGTAAAAGGCGACAATGGGAAACAGGCGGGAGATGGGCAGCAGCATCTCCCTGATAATAGCCGAAATTACAATAAAAAAAAACTGCGGTTGCCAACCCGCTCGCCAAGCGTGGCAACTATGGCAAATACCCCTCTATGAATGTAACAAAGAGACGGCCCCCAGTCCCCGGCGTCCCCGCTATTCCTGGCTACGGTGGCGACCATGGTAACGGCGGGGCAGGGGGTGCTAAGAATCTCCGGTGGAGGTTCGGTTGCCACCTACGACGACTCGACCTGGCAACGTACAACGCACGCACCCTGAGGACTGACGAGAAGATTGTGGAGCTGGAAGAAGAGATAGACAAGTTACGCTGGCATATTATAGGATTATCCGAAGTCCGAAGAGAGGGGGAGGACACGGTAATCCTCGAATCCGGCAACTTGCTCTATCACCGGGAGGGCGACCATCTGTCCCAAGGAGGTGTCGGATTTATCGTCCACAAGTCTCTCGTTAACAACGTTGTAAAGATCGGGAGTGTGTCGACGAGGGTTGCGTACCTTATACTCAGAATCACCAAACGGTATTCGCTGAAGGTCATACAGGTTTACGCACCAACCTCGGCACACCCCGATGAGGAGGTGGAGGAAATGTATGAGGATATCTCTAGAGCCATGCATTCCTCCAAAACCCAATATACGGTGTTAATGGGAGACTTCAATGCAAAACTAGGCACAAGAGAGAACGGTGAGCTGAAAGTAGGGAAATTTGGAATAGGGCAACGGAACCCAAGGGGCCAACAGCTGGCCGACTTCATGGAGAAAGAGGGACTCTTTATGATGAACTCTTTCTTCCAGAAGCGGCCCCACAGGAAGTGGACCTGGTCAAGCCCCGACGGTTCGACAAAAAATGAGATTGACTTCATTATGACGACCAGACGACAACTGTTCAGTGATGTCTCAGTGATCGCGAGGGTGAAAACCGGCAGCGATCACCGAATGGTTAGAGGCACACTGAACCTAAATGTTAAGTTGGAGAGGTCTCGTCTGATGAAGTCAACGCTCCGTCCCCCTCGTGCTCTAATCCAAAGTCCCGAAACCTTTCAGCTCGAGTTACAAAACCGTTTTCAGTGCCTAGAAGACTGCAATGAAGTGGACGATATTAATGACAAGCTCGTAGAAACTGTCCATGCGGTCGGAGCTAAGTTTTGCAAGACCCGCCGCAGAAGAACACAAAAACTCTCCGATCACACTCTTAATCTCATGGCTGTTAGACGGGAGATGAGGCTACATTCTTCAACAGATTTGACAGCATACAGGCAACTGAACAGACAGATCTCCAAATGCATGCGGCGGGACTTGCGCAACTTCAATACAGCTCGTATTGAAGAAGCGATCGAGCGGAACCAAGGCTCCAAAGTCTTTGCCAGAGATCTGTCTGCCAGAAAGAGCCAACTGTCAAAGCTGAAGACCGAATGTGGCAGCATCGTTTCCGGGGCACCTGAGATTTTGAGTGAGATTGAGAGGTTCTATGGGCAGCTGTACACGTCATCGTTGGAGCCACACGCAAGTGTGAGTAACGATCCAAGAGCGAGTCTTATCCGACACTATTCCGAAGATATCCCGGACGTCAGTCTGAGCGAGATTAGAATGGCTCTCCAGGACCTTAAAAACGGCAAGGCCCCAGGCGAGGATGGAATTACAGCGGAGCTTCTGAAAGCGGGTGGAAGACCGGTACTTGAAGTCCTTCAGAGGCTCTTTAATTCCGTCCTCCATGGTGGCATTACACCGGAGGCGTGGAGCAGAAGTGCGGTGGTGTTGTTCTTCAAGAAAGGTGACAACGCTCTCTTGAAGAACTACAGACCGATTTCCCTTCTGAGCCGCGTCTACGTGCTGTTTTCGAGAGTCATTACGAATCGTCTCGCGCGCAGACTTGACGACTTCCAGCCTCCCGAACAAGCCGGTTTCCGAAAGGGCTTTAGCACCATAGACCACATACATACCCTACGGCAAATTGTACAGAAGTCCGAAGAGTACAATTTGCCACTATGTCTGGCGTATGTGGACTATGAGAAAGCCTTTGATTCCGTCGAAATTTGGGCGGTGCTGCAGTCCCTTCAGCGGTGCCAAGTTGACTGTCGGTATATCGAAGTGCTGAAGTGTTTGTACAGTAGAGCTACGATGGCTATCCGAGTACAGAACCAGAGTACGAAACCTATCCAATTGCAGAGAGGTGTAAGACAGGGTGATGTTATATCCCCGAAACTCTTCACCGCTGCATTGGAAGACGTTTTCAAGCTTCTGGACTGGAAAGGATACGGAATTAACATCAATGGCGAGTACATCACTCACCTTCGATTTGCCGACGATATAGTCCTTATGGCAGAATCGCTGGAGGACCTAAGCACTATGCTCAATGACCTCAATAGTGTCTCCCAACGGATAGGTCTTAAGATGAACATGGACAAAACAAAGATTATGTTTAATGTCCATGTCACACCTATGCCGGTAGTTGTTGGGAGCACTAAGCTCGAAGTTGTTGACGAGTATGTTTACCTGGGACAAATAGTCCGACTAGGTAAGTCCAACTTCGACCGAGAGGTCAATCGACGGATTCAACTCGGCTGGGCAGCGTTCGGGAAGCTACGACACATCTTCTCGTCAGACATACCTCAAAACCTTAAAACGAAATTGTACAACCAGTGCGTGTTGCCAGTGATGACTTACGGAACTGAGACGTGGTCCTTCACTGCTGGCCGTATGAGGAAGCTCAAGGTCGCTCAGCGAGCTATGGAGAGGGCTATGCTCGGAGTTTCTCTGCGTGATAAACTTAGGAATGAGGTTATCCGCAGTAGAACCAGAGTAACCGACATAGCCCAACGGATTAGTAAGCTGAAGTGGCAGTGGGCCGGCCATATAGCTCGAAGAACTGACAACCGATGGGGAAGAAAGGTTCTCGAGTGGCAGCCTCGTACCGGTAGGCGAAGTGTAGGGCGTCCCCCCACGAGATGGAGTGACGACCTGGTAAGACATGCAGGAAGTCGATGGATGCAGGTGGCTCAGGACCGTGCTTTGTGGCATTCTTTGGGGGAGGCCTATGTTCAGCAGTGGACTTGTGAAGGGCTGTAATGATGATGATGGCTGATGGGTTTAGTTAACAAAGTTGTTAGACTGTTCTTCAACTTTTTACCTTAAAATAAATTAAACCTTCGGTACGTAGAACCGCACATTATGTCTTGTGCCCACGACAAAAAAAAACAGCGTTCACCGATTCAACAATTCATATTTCAACTTTATCCTTAGTGGTAATTTTAAAGATTGTTTACAATCAAAGCTCAGTTCTGTTTCGCGTTGCTGTGTCCAACAGGGTTCATTGTTGTAACAAAAATTAACTTTTGTTTAATCTAATTAATGGAATGCAATTAATGTTTAAGTATTTGAACATTTTTAGTATATTATTTTAAGACACAGGGTTATTTTGCAATAACCGGCCAAATTTGCAGAAAGGTTCAGTATAAGTAATGTAGGGAAATGGTGAAGAAAATTGAATAAAAATAAATCACAAACATTCCGTTTATCTTTTAAATTCAAAATGCGTGGTAATGCATTATTTTAACAGATTTTGCTGCACATTTAAATAAAACTAATTTTATGGATTTACAGCACCCATGGTCACGGGGGGGACTGAAACGTCGGGAATGTAAAATAAGTTAATATACGCGATAAAATCCGTAAAATTAGTTTTATTTAAATGTGTAGTGTTCGCGTTAATATAAGAAATCATTAGATTTTGCTGCGTAACGTAAGGGTCAATCAGTAGGCAAAAACGTTGTTGCTCTTAAATCACATTCAATTTAGGATAACTTCAAATAAAAGTAGAAGCCTTATTTACTCGTATTTTCAAAAACTGCAGTAACGGTATTCACATGTAACGGTTATCATTATTTATATATTTCAACTTAGGTTTAAAATTTGGCTACTTTTTGAAAAATAACCCTGTATGTTCTATACATACAATACAATTCAAGTTTTTATACACATCAATGTTTGACAAACGAACATACAGCTCACACGATAGTAAGTGGATGCTGTAGCCCATAGACATATTTCTATTCGGTTAAGAATCAAAATACACATACGTCTTTCATCTTAACTAAATTGAAATGGTGCATTTATTGTAAAAATAGGGTCTCTAGTTTTCATTACTTACCATACGATACATATCAGCTGGTATTCTTCGTTATATGGTGACTCTATCACGTAAAAGTAGTGAAATGAAAACTAAAATTAGAACATGCTGATTTTCAAGTAGCTCTTTGTTCTGTTTAAGTAAACGTCATAAGCCCACGTTAGTAAATTTATATTTAAAAGCATTATTATAGTAACTTAATTGTCTTTCCTCGCGTCATTTTGACCTTGAACGTTTTAAAGTTAAAATTGAAAGTTACAGCCTATATACGTCCCACCGCTGGGTAAAGGCCTCCTCTCATTTTTAGAGGGTTTCAGGGCAAGGGTTGAACGTTTAAGCACTAAAGAAATAATTAGTCACAATTTAAAATACCGCTTTACGGGCTTCGTTAATTTTAGAGAAACGTTGTAAAGCATGCTCGTATTGAAGAAGGGATCGAACGAAACCAGGGCTCCAAGTCTTTGCCAGAGATTTGTCTGCCAGAAAGAGCCAACTTTCGAAGCTGAAGACCGAATGTGGCAGCATTGTTTCCGGGGCACCTGAGATTTTGAGTGAGACTGAGAAGTTCTATGGGCAGCTGTACACATCATCGTTGGAACCACACGCAAGTGTGCGTAACGATCGAAGAGCAAATATTATCCGACACTATTACAATGTTATCGCGGACGTCACTCTGAGCGAGATTAGAATGGCTGTCCAGCACCTTAAAAACGGCAAGTCCCCGGGTGAGGATGGAACTACAGCGGAGATTTTGAAAGCGGATGGAAAACCAGTTCTTGAAGTCCTTCAGAAACTCTTTAATTCCGTCCTTCATGGTGGCACTACTCCGGAGGCGTGGAGCAGAAGTGCGGTGGTCTTGTTCTTCAAGAAAGGCGACAACGCTCTCTTGAAGAACTACAGATCGATTTCTCTTCTGAATCGCGTCTACGTGCTGTTTTCGAGAGTCATTACGAATCGTCTCGCATGCAGACTCGACGACTTCCAGTCTCCCGAACAAGTTGGTGTCCGAAAGAGCTTTAGCACCATAGACCACATACATACCCTTCAGCAAATTGTACAGAAGACCAAAGAGTACAATCTCCCACTTTGTCTTGCGTGTGGACTATAATAAAGCCTTTGATTCCATTGAAATGCGGGCGGTGCTGCAGTCCCTTCAGCGGTGTCAAATTGACTGTCGGTATATCGGGGTTTCTCTGCGTAATAGACTTTAAGACGAGGATATCCGCAGTAGATCCAGATTAACCGACATAGCTCAACGGATTAGAAAGCTGAAGTGGCAATGGGCCTGCCATAGCCAGCTCGAAGAACCGACAACCGATGGAGAAGTAAGATTCTCGAGTGGCAGCCCCGTACCGGTAGGCGAAGTGTAGGGCGACCCCCCACTAGATGGAGTGACGACCTGGTAAAACATGCAAGAAGTCAATGAATGCAGGTGGCTCAGGACTGTGCTTCTTGAGGAAGGCCTATGTTCAGCTGTGCACTTGTGACAGCCTGTAATGATGATTGCAAAGCATGTTGCATGTCTGAGAATTTCAAATATTTCGTTTCGTTAAAAATGCGAAGTCCTAGACGGACCCCTAAATCTAAACGACCAGCGTCGTGAAATTTTTCCCGCTTCAAAACCAAATTATTATACTCTTTCAGAATACCCACGACCCTTTTAGAAAGCGAGATGAGGCCTGTAGTTACGAGAAGACATATGGAGGATTTTACTTAACATTTAAAATTTTCTTTTAAACTTTTTTTGTTTAAATGTACTATTTCCCTTTATAAGTTAGATAATAATAATAAATATTTCTATATATATATAGTTCAAAATAGGACGTCAGTAACCTATAATACGTGCAATCGATTTGTACAATTCGCCCCTATCGTCAATTGGATTATGTTTATCCAGGGCGAAGTAATCAGCATAAACGAATGTGACACAAATGGAATTCTATAACACGTGGGATTGTACTAACGCTTTGCTAACACCATGTTATTAAGTCCTACCTGTAACTATCATAGTGTGTACTGATTAAGAGATTAATGTATTAATTTTGAAATGAGGGTTGTTTTATGACATTTACATCTATCCTCGATGTAGAATCAAGATGAAAGTAGGTACACCGGTGGCTCTTAGGAATATATGCTGGAATCCCTCAAATAACGGAATTTGTCAGGAACTCTTGTAAGGTCTTTTTTTGCATCCTACCCTTGGGGCCGGGTTTGCTTCTCGCCGGAAGATTCCAGCGTTGTTGCCGATTCTGTTGCTTATGGTACTTCAGGGTATGGAACTTTTTATTCCATCCTCTGTGGTGCCCATCGGAGGCAGATCCCAGCCATGGTATGGTCGCTCCTGTAAAATATCATCATGCTACCGGGCCTGCGCTGACGCATCAACGTCTCGGGATGTAAACACCAGCGCTCTTAAGAAGAAGTATAATTCCGCCTTCAGGTCCTTCAATAGCGTCATTGCCAAGGCAAGGTCTGAGCACATCGGCAGAAGACGGCAAGAAAGCTAGTTCGCCTCCCTTCAGGAACCCGTGCATTCTGATCTCTCGCCAAGGCTGTCTAAGGGAACTTCTATCAGCCATCTCTTCCATCTCTGCACAGAGAGGACGACTCACTGGTCCATGCCGCAAAGGAGAAAGCCGATCTGCTAAGCTCTCTCTTTGCGTCCAACTTGACTCTAGATGACGGGGAAACATACCGCCGACCATCCCGCGGTGTGAGTGCTCCATGCCGGATGTGCGGTTTACGCAGCGCTCGCTTTGCAAAGCATTCTTCTCCCTTGACGTCAGCAAGTTGAGTGGGCCTGATGGAATCCCTCCCACTGTGCTAAAAACTTGCACCGGATTTAGCACGGGTTTTAACGCGTCTTTTCCGGTACTCCTACTACCAAGGCGTAGTCCCGAATTCATAGAAGACAGCTTTGGTCCACCCTATCCCTAAAAAAGGCGACCGCTCAGACCCGTCCAACTACAGGCCTATCGCCATCACCTCTTTGTTCTCCAAAATAATAGAATCCATTATAAAATGCCAGCTCATGAGGTACCTTGAGAATCACCAGCTGATTAGTGCCAGTCATTACGGTTTTCGTCGGGGTCGATCAGCTGATCTTCTGTTCTACCTGACTCATAGATGGGCGGGAGAGTAGAGGCAGTAGAGTCCAAGGGGAGGCATTGGCCGTTAGCTTGGACATAGCGAAGACCTTCGATCGGGTCTGGCACAAATCGCTTCTTTCGAAGCTTCCTACCTATGGGGTTCCCGAGAAATTGTGCAAATAGATCACCAGTTTCCTTGTTAATCGGAGCACCAAGGTCGTAGTAGACGGTGCATGCTTTGATTTCAAGCCTATCAAAGCTGGGGCTCCACAAGGCTGTGTGCTATCACCAACGCTGTTTCTTCTGCATATCAATGATATGTTGCAAACTGGTAACTACTGGTAAACTGCAGTTCAATCCCCAGAAGACACAAGTTTGCGCGTTTACCGCTAAAAAGAACCCCTTTGTCGTATCTCCTCAGTTTCAAGGCACTCCCCTTGCTGCCTCAGCTAGCATCGGAATCCTCGGTATCGACATATCGAATAGCGTGCAGTTTCATGGTCACTTAGAAGGGAAGGCCAAATTGGCCGCTACAAAGCTTGGCGTGCTCAGCAGAGCGAGACAGTATTTCAGGCCAGCACATCGCTTGCAACTTTACAAAGCGCAAGTCCGTCCTCACATGGAATACGTGCCAGCTCCTTCCACTTGACTGCATCCAGCGCAGAGCAGTTCGTATCGTCGACAATCTAGTTCTTTCTGACCGGCTCGATACACTTGCACTGCGTAGGGATGTTGCATCCCTTTACATTTTCTATCGAATCTACCACGGAGAATGCTCTGACGAATTGTTCGGATTAATTCCAGCCGCCAAATTTCACGAACGCCCATCGCGTCAAAATTCACGATACAATCCTCACCATCTGTATGCTTGGTGGTCCACGACTGTGCGTTTTACTAGGAGTTTTCTTCCTCGTACAACTTCTCTGTGGAATTGTTTACCACCGGCGATTTTTCCGGACCGATACGACTTAGGGACCTTCAAGAAAAGAGCTTTTACACCTTTCTAAAAGGCCGGCAACGCATCTACAATTCCCCTGGTATTGCGGTTGTTCATGGGCGGCGGTAGTCACTTACCATCAGGTGAGCCGCATGCTCACTTGCCTCCTCTTCTATAAAAAAAAACTAGATCTTTGATTCACGTCACTGATCACCTGAAACTTTAACTATTTCTAAGCTCCCTATTCCCGATCAAGATATCTTACTTTACACTCAATGTCTAGCCATGTTCACGGATAGCCAACCGTTTCAATATTAAATATTATAAAATATAAAAAATATATACATATTCATTTGTTTTAACAATAAAACTATTTTGACCCGCTAGCAATCAGTTATGGGTTATGTATGTCCCATGCTGCACACGCTTTCTCTCATTTCTGAAAGAGATGTTAGGGCAATAAAGTGTTCAGCGTGCTAGCCCGTAGGCGGACTTCACATGTCTTCAAATATTTATTTCTATTTCTTAGATATGCAGGATTGCATATGCAGGACGCCGCCAATACCACGCCACGACTTAATTACGTCGTCCAATTTTTTTATACACCTCGAAAAAATCAAAAGTTTAGCTAAACTGAGCTGAAATATGTATTATAAATTTATAAATTATAAATTTAGTGCCGTGTAGCGGCGAAGCAAGAGAATCCTTACCCCATAACATCCAGACAGGAGTTGTAAGAAGCAACTAAGATATATGAAACAGGATAGGGGCAGCAGGATCTTCCTAATAACAACTCAATAATAACTACGGTATCCAACCTGCCTGCCAAGCGTGGCAACTATGGCGAATCCACAGACGCAATATATGTGGCTTATATTCAGCTGTTGACTTTTGATAGACTGTAATGAATAAATAAATTTAAAAAATGTCAATAAGAACATTTATCATTAGTCTATGCTATGGTTGAAAATAGTTGTCACCCAAATATCTCAAGAACAACTTCACGAAATTACTTTTTTCACAATCTTCATAATCATACAGAGTTGGTTCCTATCCAAAATCATTTCTGTAGGTACTTCTTTTCGTTTTTGTTGAAAATCTTAAATGGATAGTCCGCGCTAAGTCCTGTGCTTGTGTGTGTCAAAAGTGCTTGTATGCGGAGTTCACCTTATGAATTCTATCTCGGTGGTAGGACTCATTTTTTGTCTCGCAATGCGTCTGGGTAATTAACAGCCTCTTATCCATTTCACTAAATGGCAGCAGCGTGCACTGCTGAGTTCGGGTCTGAGCGATGTAGACAGCCAGTGAGCAAGTATAATTACAGGCTGTGGGGCACTTCCATCTTAGTCCTCCGTGGTGAAAGTGCATCTATAGCCTTCTTTATTTAAAGGGGTTTGCAGTAGGCTCTATGTGTCAAGTGGATTGTAAGTTCGTCACTTCAATGTTATAAAAAAAAATCCTGGGGAGGATACAAAAACTTAGAGCACAAAACTATTAAATAAAAAAAAAATTCTTACATATATAGTTATGTTATATTTAGCAAACATCCGCTCTATAAAATAAAATGATATTATGTCTTACCTAGTATGAAGAGCACCTCCCGCCCCTTCATACTAGGTGACACATCATTTTATTTTATAGAGCGGATGTTTGCGAAGTAACTTTTTAAAACCTTTTATATAATGGATTTCCGAAAAGTAACGCCTGATTCTATTAATTAATTATGTTATATTAATATTAGGCGCGCACACGCGTGCGTGCGTGCGTTTGTGCGTGTGTGTGTGTGTGTGTGTGTGTGTGTGCATTCGTGCGTGCGTGCTTGCGTGCGTGCGTGCGTGCGTGCGTTTGTGAGTGTGTATGTGAGTGCATGCGTGTGTACGTGCTTGCGTGCGTGCGTGCGTGCGTGCGTGCGTGCGTGCGTGTGGAAGTGGACGTGCGTGAATGTGAGTATGCGTGCGGGTGTGCGTACGTGCATGTGTACGTGCGTGCACACGAGTTTGCCTCCGTGCGAACTTACCTGCGTGCGTGCCTGTGAGTATGCGAGCGAGAGAGCGTGCGTACGTAATGCGCGCGTGCGTGCGCGAGTGTGTGCGTGCGTACGTGCGCAATCGAGTGCGTGCGTTCGTGCATCCGTGTGAGTAAGCGTGCATGCAAGCATGCGTTTGTGTGTATGTGCGTGTGCGTGTGCGCGCGCGTGCGTGTGCGTGTGCGTGTGTGTGTGTGTGTGTGTGTGTGTGCGTGTGCGTGTGCGTGTGCGTGTGCGTGTGCGTGTGCGTGTGCGTGCGCGTGCGCGTGCGCGTGCGCGTGCGCGTGCGCGTGCGCGTGTGCGTGCGCGTGCGCGTGCGCGTGCGCGTGTGCGTGCGCGTGTGCGTGCGCGTGTGCGTGCGCGTGTGCGTGCGCGTTTACGTGCGCGTGTGCGTGCGCGTGTGCGTGCGCGTGTGCGTGCGCGTGTGTGTGTGTGTGAGTGTACAAGTCTGTATAAATGCCAGGCTTACATGTATCGCCGTAAATTTGAAAAAAATCTTGCCAGTACGAGTAAGGAGTTGCTTAACATCTAATATAAAACTTGCTGTCTATAAGCCTAGCTAGTTTATTACAGAGAAATTATAAATTATTTAGCACGGTAAGACATAATCATTCTTCATAGTATAGCGTCTAATGAATAACTTTGATCATATACAGAATAATCAATAAAAAAACCCCCACTTGAATATGTCAATTAAATTTATTTTATAATGTAATTGATAAAAATAAATGAAATATATATAGTCATAAATTGTAAGTAAATTCCGATATTTGGAGATGTTTAGTGGATCAACATTCTGTCACTGGACCTCAGTACGTAAGTAAGTTTAGAGAAACGTAGGTACGTAAGTATTTTAGGACCATTTAGTACTCTTGTCTGTCACTTTGTGTTCATTCCTTTCTATGCCGACCAGCTTCATTTCTATATTTCAAAACATAAATTCTTTTTTTTATTTCTCTTGTAGTTGCAACCTTTCTCGGATAGTCACGAGCAGGTACAAATAACTTACGTTGACTAATCGTATGGTCTAGACGAGCGCCTTTTTTAAATCGTTATCGCCGTATGTATACCTGCTATAAAATTTATTATTGCTTCAGTTTTACTGATTATAAAATTTTTGTCATTAGAAAAGTACTCATTTTACTTCCTCGTATTCCAATTTAGTTTTATGAAGCGTAGTTGTTATAAAAAGGGTATTTTAAGTATTACAATATTTTGTGTTTTTCGATGACCGTTTGACGAATTATCTGAATTGTTATATGAGGGAGAATAGTAGTCTGTGCACTTTTACAAAATATGAGAATATTTAATATTGCATTACTATGAAAACATCAAAACATCGCCAATGTAGGTATAGACATTTTTAAGTCCCACACTGCTAATCAACACGCTCAAATTTGCTTAGAATTATATTAGGTTTAATAGGATCTAGTGACGCTTGATGCATAAGTAATTAATAAAATAACAAGCTACACAGATATTATTTCACACACTTGGTAAATTATAAGATATTGTGCTAAGCTTCTTGGGCAGCTTAAGCAGTTTATGCACCCTCTAGTTATCTAGTAGACAATTTTATTTACACTGTACACTATTATAGGTGTTTTAGAACAACATAGCTTTATTTTGTAAAATAAGTAGCAAAAATTAAGCGAGATATTTATAAATATAGTTTATTTTTACTACAAAGGTTTAAGCAAATAGAACAAAAAGAGTAACAGGTGCATAAAAATAAAAATCAGTTGAAAAAATCCAGTGCAATCCGCATGCAAATTTTTCAAATATTTATTTTACTTTTAATATCTACAAGTAGTGTTCATTTATCAGTTGAATTGTCTAGTAAATGTTTAAACAAAGTATTGGATACAGGCGGCACAGTGGGAAGCAGGAACGGCGTTAGGGGCGCTACGTGGTTTAACGGCACAAGTTAGGACGGCGAGAGCGCGGGGAGGTGCTGACGCAGCCCGGAGACGGGCGCTAGCCAACACTCTTCGAGCACTCGTTGAGAGGACACACGACTTCACTGATTCCGCGTATACATCACACAATCATCGTCAGAGGATATTGGCACTCGCCGAAAGGATAGCCTATGAATTGGAAAGACTGGTTGCTGTCGCTGTGTCTGTGGTGAGTAAAACAATTCAATATTTAGTTTTAAATTCGGAAACGGCGGCGACTGATAATTCATAATCTCATCCCGCCGTAGCATTATATAAAATTAAATTAAAGTGAATACCAAAAAAATCTGACGGTGTGGTGGATGTAGTAGAATCTTCTTCATCTGTAGAGATAGGGAGGATTTACCTGAAATGTCACGCAATCTACCTGAGATTGACGACCGCAGTGCCAAACGTCTCGCACCTTTGACGCTGCTCCTCTGAGATAGTGGACTAGTCGTCTTAAATACTCACATTAAAATAATCAAATCAAATAACGAAAGCATCGTCTGAGTTGCCACAAGTCCGGTATATGATCGCTAAACCATCTGCCAAGCATTAATATTAACGACAAATATTCGCAACTTTAGAGAGATTTGGTTATAAAACCTTTGATGTTATACAGACTATTAATGGTCATGATTGTCACAGTGACAAAATTCAGTCAAATATATCGCACCTTTGGGAACAAAGCGTCACTTCTGCAAAATATGCAGATTTAACCGCAATAATCGATTTTATGTACACAGTAAAAACGGTGGCAATCGCATGAATAACATCGTTTTGAGGAAGGGATGGACGTTACATTATTTTGCTTTATTGTTCCGTTTCCTTCAAACGTAACGTCTCATCTTGTCAGTAGTGTTTTCTTTTCACAGCCGTAGTGGCCGTAGTGTGATCTTACGCATTTGTGACGGAGAGACACTACTACCAATAATGACTTATTTGTTTACATAATTCTTATATTAATGTTTTTTTCTGGATATGAATCACGTTTTGTTACCAATTCTTGGTATTCGTTTCTTGTAAATATAACGTCACTTCTCTTTATAAATTATATTATAGGATAAAACTTTTCTTTTCATTGGAACTAAACGTTACTTCTGTTACAAGTGACATTATTTTGGTTGGAATTGTTTTTTTTTTATTGGATTAATTGGTGGTTTTTACAGGGTGGGCAATCTAAAGTTTGGGATAGGAAATACGGGTTATTTTGAGGTTGAAAGATTTGATGACATTTCCGATGTGACAGAAAGTTAGTTTTATGTTTGACATTTATGAAATAGGTCACTTTTCGCTTGAACAAAGTTGGGAAATATTAAAAACTTATTTCCAAAGTGGTGAGTGAGTCTCCTACTCAAACTAAGAAATTTACGAAAATAAAATTGACAAAAAGGATGTGCCAAAAAAGCAGTTTGTGGATCAATTTAAGAAGCGATTTCGTGAAACTGGATCGTAGTTGAATAAAACAACCTATACGTACATAGCTTGTTTTCTCTCTCGTCCAGTGCGCTTAACTGAAAACATCGCTGCTGTTACTCAGTGTGCGTGAACAACCATCAACATCAACTCGTCGTCGTTCTCAAGAATTGAACATTTGACACACTTTTTTGAGAAGAATTTTGCATAAAGATCTCGGTACGAATGCATACAAAGTTCAATTAGTGCAAGAGCTGAAGCCGCATGACCGTCAGATGCGTTTTCGGTTCGCTCAATGGGCCCAAGACCGCTTGATCGCAGATAAGCATTTTCATCGAAAAATCATCTTTTCGGATGAAGCTCATTTCCACCTCAGAGGAAACGTCAATAAGCAAAATTGTCATATCTAGGGCTCAGAAAATACACACGTCGTCGTGGAGAAACCAATTCATCCACAATGAGTGACTGTCTGGTGCGGATTTTGGTCTGGCAACATTATTAGCCATAATTTTTCGAAAATGAGCAAGGAAACGCCGTTACAGTGAATGGCGGTCGCTACCGCGCCATGCCAAGTGATTTTTCTTTTCCCAAAATTGAGGAGGATGACATAGATTTTGGATTGAACAAGCGCAACGTGCCACATAGCCAACGTAACAATCGATCTTTTGCGCATCATTTTCGAAAAAAGCATAAATCAGCCGAAATGCTGACGTCAATTGGCCACTTCGAAGCTGTGATTTGTCTCCGTTGGACTTTTTTTTGGGGAGCCCTTAAAAGAAAGTGTTATGCTAACCATCCAGAGACGATTGACGACTTGAAACATGAAATCAAAATTGCCATTGATCAAATAGAGGCTTAAACAATCGAAAATGTACTGAAAAATTAGACTGACTGAATGAGTTATTTTAAGGCTAGCCGTGGCGGTCATTTGAATGATATTGTCTTAAATTCTTAAATGGAAAAGTTCAATCTCTCTAATCAAATCATAACTTTAAAAAAATATTTAGTCTATAATCTGTAATTATTTTTATTTTTAGATCTCAAAATATTATAATGGCTTAGTGACAACTAAAGAATAGATAATGTCGAAGAAATCACAGAACAGGTCAAAATAATTTAAAATTAAAATTTTTGAACAGCCGACTTCAATATAATTTGTTAAGTATAATTCAATAACTATTGGTCTGACCTTGATCAAATTATGGGACCACACGTGAAGTACCAGCTTTCAAATATAAAAAAAATAATCATCGAAATCGCTTCACCCAGTAAAAAGTTATGATAAAGAAACGTACAGTCGAACTGAGTTCCTTTTTGGAAGTCGGCAGAAAAGAATAGAAAAAGTTGAAGGAACTACGGAAAGCCTTTTTGTGTCGTTTCTTTCGAAATGTATTAATGCCATTTGTTTGAATGTCAAACAAATGGCATTTGTTTGTTCAAATAAAAAAACTTGTAAATATCACCTATTGCATTTAATAATCCTCAATTTTATTAATAAAATAGAGTATTTGACCGATTCTTCTTCTTTTTCTGCTTGTTTTAGTTTGTTTTGTTTTCTAATCAAATACAACTCTACTAAAAATAAACGTACCCATCCTTAAACATAAAAATACGAACTTTTATGATTTTATTATTTTTTAAAAAAAAAGGTCACTTCTGCAATATACCAGTTAGTGATTTGTAACAAAAAGTCACTTTTGGTAGCCTTCCCTCAGTTTATGGCTTGTTTTTCAGAAACCTCTTGTTGTATTTTTTTAAATAGTCGCGATTGTCCGTGAAGAATTAATTAATTTAAGACAATTAAAAGAGTTATTAAAAAAAAACACACATCAAAAAACATTTAAAACGCTCCTCCTGTAAAGTTGAAAAACATGCAGAAGTGACCCTTTGTTCCCAAAGGTGCGATATGTGGATTAGTAACAGAAGTCGAAGATCAAGGCTAATTATCAGAGAGTAAGGAACACTCCAATTATTTTTATTAGTATATGGATTTAAAGCTTCTATTTGGTGATTTTCGATATAAGTATTCGGTTTAGGAGTCTTGGAAGATAATTCTCTATTGCATATGTCCACCGATAAGCAGTGGTGCATCCAGTGTTGTGCCGGTTTTAAGCCGCAGTATGAAGTGCCATTATAATCACAAGCTGTGAAGCATTCTATTGCCTCACCTTTATTTGCAGTTGTTTCTTTATAGAGTAAGGGTGACAAACGAACTCACAGTCTACCTGATGGTTAGTGGATACTGTAGCCCATACACATCTATATTTATCCTCGGTCAAGAATCAAAATGTAGGAATAAGATGGAATGCCTAATTTCCAGTAAAAAGGGCTTCTAGTTCTCTACATTTCTCATTTTTGCATTCTGGTTGCAAGCAGCAGTAGTCATTTGCCATTATGTGGATACCTACTCTCTGATCTAACCTCAGGAGGAACAAGGCGCAAGCGGTAGCGGTGCGGCGCTAGAGAGCGCGTGCACGGGCGCCACGAGCGCCGCGGGCGAGCTGGAGCGCGCGCTCGTGGCGGCCGCGCGGGACCAGGCGCGGGACTTGCCGCCGCTCGCCGAGGACGCACGCCGTCTCGCCTCGGACCTCGCCTACATGGGTAACCAACCCTCCACAACCGCTTAATTGTTTGGATTAAGGACGAACACTTACCTGAACAATGCCTTCTACTTGACTTCGACGAATGGGTAGATGCTGCCTTCCTATCCGCATCTCGAGTACCGCGTCCGACTTAGTAAGAACCACATTACGGCCTGGCGTTTGAACATTACACAGCATCTGATTAGCTTGATTGAATAGTATGCGTCTTAGCATTCCGCTTGCGCGTTATAATTTGCAAGTTTTTAAAAGCAACGGCCGTAGAACTTCAGTTTGGAAATAAATCGACAAAGATAATAGCAGTTCCTAACCAAACGGGGTTTCAATTTTGACTGAAACGATTCTAAATTAGTAAGTTCATCCTTTTTAGAAATAAAGCCCTAATATCAAAGACAGGCAAAAAATTGCCGTAGATTCTGCAGCAGCAGTGTAGATGCTATTGTTAATAATATTTATGTAATCAGTAGCAACAGCTACCTTAAAATACCCGCTCCTCACGGTGCTTTGATTTTGATAGAATATGAATAATGCGTTTGGGCCAATTAAGGACCAAAAAATAAAATTTATATTATTTTCGTGATACTATAGCTTATAGGCTGAAACTCTGAAAAGAAAAGTTGAATCGGATGTAAAAACCGCTCTCATAAATGACAGGGGTCTGTGTTATAAAAGCGAACAATAAAAGTTATATTATTCTATGCAACAGTTCACGCAGAAAGTTTTGCGAAAACATTTTTTTTGTAAAAAAAATCCCGCTTATAGAGTAAAAATACAAATGTTCCAATTTCAAATTTTCTTTCACATTTTTTCGAACTAAATTGAAATATCGTAATTACTGAAAATGGATCTGCGTCGTGAGCTCCCGAGCATTTTTCGCGAGATGAGTTTTGTACAATTTTAAATATCGTCTAAAACCGAAAGAATACGTATAATTGTAACCGTTTGATATACAACTTACTTGGCAGACATGGCAAGCCACAAATGGCATTTATGGGTAAATACCCTTCCTTGTAAGGCAACTAATATAGCGCTGGCTTTGAGTTATATATTAATCAGCTGGTAACAAATTTCATCACCGACGACTAACTTTTAGAGATTAAGAAAAAAGTGGTCCCCCTTTTGAGGCTGTCAAAGTTTTAAATGTGCTCGCAGTAAAAAAAATGAAGATAAAAGCATTAACAAATAGCATTAAAGATTAGATCGGGAAGAGTTCACGAGATTTTACATGAACAGCTTCGCGTGAGGAGGATAGTTTCACGACCTGAATCTTAGATTTATCAATACGCTCAAGAAATATCGGCAGTTGACAGTTTAGCTGTTTTAAATTTAACCAACGCCTACTAAAGTGAAGTGATCGAGCAGCGCAAGAAAGTTTTTTTTTTAACTTTGATGGGGTATCTGGTGTCAATCAATTCCTTTACAAAATCGAAGTAGCATCAGTATAGTATACTACACAGCAATAGTATACTACCACAGACTTGGCAGGAGTGTCTGCTGCAACTACCTGTGGGCAACAAGCGACCGAACACGGGGTTCCGCAAGTTGCTGCTATACCATGCGCGGTCATGATAAAGCAGTAACTCGCAACACATACCGACAGCACACCGGTGAAGCTTTTAGATCCTTACAGCTCTGATTTGGCACCGTGTGACTTCTTATTTTTTCTTATAATAAATAAGCTGAAAGAGATGCGCTCGCTGCGTTCGAACAGGCCCTAGTGTCTGGGGCGGACAGAAAAAAGTGTTTCAAAAATGGTTCAGACGCATGAATCTTTGCGTAGATGCTGGTGGAGAGTACTTTGAAAAGATTTAGTGATAAAAAGTTTAACCATAGAACCTTTTTGGTTTCACAAAACTTTCTGATAGCCCATATATTATTATTTTTATCTACTTTCCTTTTTTATCCTTCTCTTATATTAATTATGACAAAATTCAAACAAATTGTGAAAACTGAAAATATTTATTTAATAAACCTAAATTAAAATTATTGGGCCTACTTTTAATTTATAAAAAATAAAACAAATAAAAAACAGAACAAAAAACCTTTTAAAATGGCAATCTCATAGTTTTTAATACACCTACCTATTCTACAATTTAACATTTTTTTATATAACATTTTTTATTTTTTATTAATTTTAGTATTGCACGTAAGTTTTAGTCTCAACTACTAATGATTGACTAATATATGTAACATTTTTATATAAGGAGCACGAGAAAATTCCAAGCTTTGATTGCAGCTAGCTCCAGCGGCGAGAGAGAATCAGAGAGACTGCACAATATAGCCAGCCGGTTACACGAACAATTAGATCATATTATAGAGGTACAACTAACATATTTAATTATATTATAAAATATTTTCTAACAGCCCGTTCCGGAACAAATTACAAATCTGTACAAATACAATGTTCTCTTCCGAATTGATTCATCGTTATTTAATGCCTAATTCTTTAAACCATTCTTTCCAATCTTTATCACCAACCGTTTAATAATAAAAGAGAGCCCTATAGCGGATTTGTAAATACATATAATAATTGGTAACGTTTTGCAATATTGTAATTATGTTTAATAAGTTTGTCGATGTAATGTATACTTATGACTTCATATATAAATGCAAAGTGACTTAGACAAATAATATAAATTTCAGCCGTAACCAAGTCACGTTAATACGTGGCGCCACATAGTCGTATTATTTTATTCTGTGGTGGCGCCTAGTATACGTACAGAAATAGAGTAGACTTTTTATCTCAATTAAAGGTTTTAATTCAAACACAAACAACTGAACATACTGCGATTGTCCTCAGAATCTTTCCATCATATAAAAAAAAGTTATGGAATAATATTTTCTTGTGATGTCTCTAAACGATAATAAAATAAAAAGGTACCTAATTGAAGTAAGAAACAGTTGTGTTGTGTAATTTACACACTCACACACTTACAACACTCAGCTTAGTCCCTTTAACTATGATATTGATGCCTTAAATTTACTTTTTTTTATTTTTGCCGTGTGGTGTGTAACTACTGTATGTGTATTATACAACAAATTTATTTAATTTACCATTAAATTAAATTAGAACTTTTATTGGATTTATATTTATTTCATATTCTTTTTGATTAATTCCTAATAGACATTATATATTTTGAAATTTTATTAGTAATAAACCTCATAATGAATTTAAAATATTATTTAGGAATTAATAGATTTAATGCATCAACTTTTGTTTTTATTTCATTATTCTCTTTTATCTTCTTTAATAATTATTTTGGATTATTCCCCTATATTTTTACTACAACCAGTCATCTACCGACTTCAAACAAGAGGAGGTATTCAATTCGACTGTATGTTTTTTATGTGTTATCTCATAACTTTTTTTCTGGGTGAACCGATTTCGATAATTCTTTTTTTATTTGAAAGCTTCACATGTGGCCCCATATAAATTTGATCAAGGTCTGACCAATAGTTTTTCAGTTATTCTTAATAATTTATATTGAAGTCGGTTAAACAATTTTTTTAATTTTAAATTAATTTTTATTTAACTATTTCTTTATCAATTTCATTATCCTTATGAATTAGATTTATAATATATGGATGAATTAATAATTATTATAACTTATGCAACTCTTCCCACAAAGAAAAAGATCCATGTCCAGCAAGGGACATTCACAGGCTGATGAAAACGAGAAAATAGAAGTACTTTCATTTAGTTATTATTTATATTACTAGATGGAAAGACTCCATTTCGGCCTAGGAGCCCCTCTGAGTACCACCCTCTTAACTATATTTCTGCTGTCGAATAGCAGTACTTGCACTGTGTTCCGGTCTGAACAGGGCGTAGCTACCGCCGTATCAGCCGTATCAATGATACGGGGCCCCCGGGCTACAGAGGCCCCGTATGTATGTAAGCAAAAATTCTAAGGACTTCTATGGGATAGGATGTTGGTTTGAATTGTTTGGCTAGCTTAGTTCCTAGTAGTATTAATTGTAAGTAATAACTTATAATCAATATATAATTATTTTAATTCAATGCCAGAGTTTTTGTTCCTTTTGTGAAAAATCTTTACCCTTCATTTGCCCCCCCCCCCCCCCCCCCGACAAATTTTGATACAGGGCACTACGCTAAGGCACGCTAATCTACTGGGTCTGAAGGATGTAGAGAACCATCGTAGTCCTCAGAGGTGATAACGCATCTGTGGCCGTCATTGTTTAACACTGGTCGGGCTGCAGTAACACTTACCTTTAGGGTGACGGTAAGCTCGTTTGTAACTTGTTTTATTAAAAAAATAATTTTATCCGTTAATAAGAACGACCCGTAATCAAAAAGAAAAAATCCTGTTAGGTTTAATCTTGTTTAATGTTTTTTGTTCTATATTAGACCGACAATATTCTCCTTTTATAATTCGTACTTCCATATCCATACTAATATTGAATATAAGGAAATTTATGCAGATTATAAATAATTGTTACAACACAAACGGCTAAACAAATTTGTATCAAATTTTGAGAAGTTTAATCCCCCTCACAACCAAGCTCAAACACCTTTACTCAAAATTACAACAAATAAACCAATCGAGTAGTTGAAATCACTATTAAAAATTACTGCTTTAAAATTTGAATTTACTACTTCTACTGGTGCTTGTCTTAAAACTTGGTCCATTTTCCATCTTAAGTGAATTTTAATTTTGTGTATTTAAATATATTATACAAATAAGATCATAACTTTATTTGTAAATATTTAAATACACATATAATTTGCTACACCCGAGGCGGGGTTCCTTGCTAATAACGATAATATTATATAATATAGTATTTTATTTTTATGTATTACTTACAATTAATAATATTAGGAAACCGTATGTAATATTATAGAATTATAAAAGGCTTTAATGTGTACAGCAACCTGCCCAGGCCTGGAGTATTCGTTTTTTTTATTACGTTATAAAATATTTATTCTCATACAATTTTTATAAAAATGTTTATTTTGACAGCTCTTACAAGGTGTTTTAATTGAATGTGAATGTCAAATATACAATTGCAGGTGTGCAAGCTGCTCCGGCATATAGCCATGTCGGAGACGCTGCAGGTGAGCGCGAAGTTCGCGGAGATCAACCTGCGGATATACGGGCCGCAAGTGCTGACGGCGGCGCGCACGCTGGCGGCGCACCCGGGCAGCGCGGCGGCGCGCGAGAACCTCGACGTGTTCGTGGACATGTGGGCCTGGCTGCTGGCCGACGCCGCGCGCCTCGCCAAGGAGCTCCTCGACCTCACCGACGAGAGGCCCGACAAGCAGCAGTACAGCAGCCTGCCCAGGCCTGGGGTATTCGTTTTTTTATTTATCGTAACGGTATACTGGCTGCCTTATTGCCTTAATAGTCCTAACTGCGCAACCGCTGATCATGTGGTCCCGGGTGAGGCCAAAATCATTTATTGAGTTTTGCTGTCGAGAAATCCTCAGTGGCAGCCGGAAGTCAGAAAGTTGGTGGAGATTCACCCCCGTACCTCAGAATGTACGTAAACCCATTAATCCTACACCTGATCTCTCTTCAAGCGTGCCGAACTGCCATCCTATCCGGCTATGAGAGAGAAGGAATAGAGAGTGAACTGTGCTGTGCTTATGCACACCCTCGTGCACGGTTGCCAGCACCAGGAAAGTATATACAGCGTGAAGTATGTATGCTGGTGACTCAAGACTGTTCCTTGTGGCAATCTATGCGAACGGCCTGTGTTCAGCAATGGACTTGTAATGCGGTATGATGATGATAATTATGTTAGGTTTATTTACAATGACTATAAATTTATTTGAGAGTGATATCGAAAGAAGAGTGAATGCAGGAAACATAGTGAATGGAGCTTTGCACTCCTTTATGAGCAGTCGGAAGGTGTCTAACAAGGCTCGTTTGGCTGTGCATGAGGGGGTGTTGGTTCCGACACTCATGTACGGAAGTGAAAGTTGGGTATGGCAGAAGAAACATGAAAGCAGAATAAATGCAGTTGAGATGAGAGCATTAAGAAGTATGATAGGAGTTAAACTGAGTGACAGGATAAGAAATAGTGAGATAAGGAAACGTTGTGGTCTGAAAGAAGATGTAGTGACAAAAATTGAGAAAGGTATGCTGAGATGGTTTGGCCACGTCGAGAGAATGAATGAAGAACGATTGACGAAAAAAGTGTATAAGGCGAGTGTGAATGAAAGTGTTGGAAGGGGTAGACCTAGGCGGACATTTCTAGACCAAATTAGGGACGTCTTGAAAAAAGGCCAGGTTAAGAGTACCCTAAACCGTAGAGCATGTATGAAGGGAATAATGAGAGTGGACGAAGCGAAACAAGTATGTAAGGATCGTAGCAAGTGGAAAGAAGTGGTCTCTGCCTACCCCTACGGGAAAGAGGCGTGATTATATGTATGTATGTATGTATAAA
The DNA here is from genome assembly GCA_033319125.1 of Parnassius glacialis. Taxonomy (NCBI): domain Eukaryota; kingdom Metazoa; phylum Arthropoda; class Insecta; order Lepidoptera; family Papilionidae; genus Parnassius; species Parnassius glacialis. The sequence goes on along the minus strand of JAVANC010000013.1, from coordinate 31,998,322 downwards.
TTTATTTATGTATTTCTGGTTGTAGGGTCTATTTTGAGCTTTTTGTACGTACTTTCATCCGATAAAAGTTTTTTTTTTATGTGATAAGGGTGACAAACGAGCACACAGTCCACCTGATGGTAAGTGGTTGCTGCGGCCCATAGACATCTACATCTATCCTCTATTACAAATCAAAATGTAGATGCGTTGTCACCCGTGAGGACTAAGATGGAATGCCTCATTTCCAGTAAAAAGGGCCTCCGGCCACCTGCACTCACCAAGCGAAACGCAGAGGTAAACCTCTACTTCACGCTGGTTTTCTGTGAGGTCGTGGTACCACCCCGGTTCGAGCCGGCCCATCCGTGCGACAGCAAAAGCTGCCGCGTGGCTCTACCACTGTTAATAAGTTGTTGTATTTTAAAATTATACTCTGACGTATCCATTACTACTGTAGAATTTCCTTTACCTGCACGAAGAATCGTCAGCTCTGGTCTGGTGCGTAAGTTGTACAATGCTTTAATCTCGTCTTTGGGGAGATTCAGTTTCAACGCAACAAGGACAAAATGTCTTGACGTATGGCCTGCCTCTAAATCCTCCTTTCCCAATGCAGGAAAGTGCCCAAAACGTCGATAGTTAAAAAAATAAAATTAAACGCAATAAAATCCGTAAAACTAGTTTTATTTCATGTTTTTAAATTATTGAACGGAACAATTGACAAAAAGTAATTATGTTTTTTGGTGAATAAATTCCTAATGTAGCCACACGTACCATTCAGTGTAATTACGATTTACTAGACTGCGATATATGTATAATATCAGACCTGTGATTGTAACCATATTAACAAACCTATATTATATGCATATATCGATGATTATATGAGTAAAAGTGTAGTAAGCTGTAATCTGTTATGAATAAAAACGATTATTGTTAATTTGAGTAAGAATGGCATGCATAAGAAGGATACATTAAGGTAAACAATATAATATAATAAGGACACAATAAAGTAAACTTGGTAAATTTTATAACTCAAGAAGACATCGGATACTATGTCAGAAATATTAGTGTACTTCCACGCCGTACAGCCACAAACATAATATGATATTAAAAGCATGATGGATTTGTTTCATCTGAGATTTCACCTAGGCTGTAGGAGACGTGCTCAAAAGGATCCATGCTATTCTCAAAAAATGGTTTTTGTGTTATGTTTAAATATCGGTGGGTCATTATGAAAACGTTATTTTAAGACTTCTAATATATACATACATATATATATATAATATACTCGTACATTGGTATACATTTGTGTAAAATTAGTGGTTTTATTGATTTCAGAAACATGGTACGACAAGTAAACCACTTAAGGCCGTACGATTGGACTCTGATGAACAAGCGAAAATTGCTAAGTCAGGGTTAGAAATGAAAATGATGTCCTCTGAAATGGACGCGGAGACAGAGAAATGGCAGGGTGCTGATGAAAACAATGATATCGTAAAGAGGTAAAATAATCTATTAATAAAATAGAGATTTCAGAACACATTTTTACGCACGCTCTCTCAAACATAACTGTTTGTTCTAAGTGTAGGTAAAAAGATCAAACAATTATTCTCCAGACTTTAAACGGTTTGTTAAATGTTTTAATATACCTTTCCAAGCCAGTCTTTCGTCATTCTCATTACAGCCTATGAATATGATATGATAAAGTCCACGGCTGTGAGTAGGCCTCCCTCATAGACAACCAACCAACCACCAAAGGGATAATATAATAATAATAATAATAATAAGCATTAATAATTAGCATATTATGTTTTAGTTCTATTAAATACTGTTCTGTAATGAGTGCTGATGCCATTTCTTCCAGAACGTCATCTGTGGTATTTTCTTTATGACTAATACGAAACTTATTACGAATTACAACGATTACTGTAAATGTAGTAGTAGTAAGCTTTCTAGAACTCTTCCTGTGGGTCAGTACTCATAGGAATTCGATTCGTGGCACATGTCACAGTTGACAAGTGCCACGAATCCAATTATTAGTCCAAAAAAAGAAGCAGAAAACTGCCTTAAATATCAAACATACTTTGACGTATTGATTGGAAATTTTGAGCAATTGGCAACTATGTACTACCTTTTCGCATTTATAGACAAAAAAATATTTTGTCCCCAGAGCAAAAAATATGTCTTCCATGGCCTTCGCTATGTACCAGTTCACAAAAGGCGAGGGCCGGCTAAATACAACGCAGGACCTCTTTACGCAAGCAGAATATTTCGCCGAAGAAGCTAATAGACTTTATAAAATCGTTCGACAGTTTTCATATCAGGTAAGGTCATTTGAAGTATCATTAATCAATCGACTGCTGTACATAGACCCCCAATAGACTGTCTCATAGGCAGGATATTTTCCGTTATTGCCACACTTGACAAGCGGGTTTGCAATTTCTTTAATGCTATGAATAAGTCTCTGAGTAAGTAATCGGGAAGATGTTGCTACCCATATCCAGTTTCAGTTGCCCGATTTTGCCTCTTACGCCCACGGCATGATATGGGGAAGTGGAGTCACCACCATTTACACAGAATACAAACACGAGGGTAATATAACATATTATATTATAAGACACATATAACTCTTATGCAGGTACCAGCGGGAACGATGAAAAAGGAATTATTAGAACACCTAGATAAAGTGCCGACGTACGTGCAGCAACTGCAGTTTACGGTGAAGGAACCAACGGTGGGCCGCGCAGCTACCTTCAGCAAAGTGGATAACGTCATTCAAGAGACAAAACATCTCATGAACGTAATCAGCAAAGTAGTCACGACGTGCTTCGACTGCGCGAATAAGGTGATTGATCTACTCTTTTTGGTCATTAATTATACTGACAAGAATTTAAGCAACACGTCGCACATTTTAAAAATTTAGAGAATTTTCTAGAAATATTAAAGATTTTAGTGCATTGGAACGTAATGTTCCTTAGGTACCTTTGCCGTGGGAAGCCAGTGTGGGAGTGATTAAAAGGCACCAGAGTGTTGCACCTGTTAAGTACTTTAAAATTTTTATTTCGTTCATGGCTGTTAGACTTTCAGGATACGGGTGGAAAAGTGTGATTACAGTACTGAAGGTTTATTCTTGATTAAATATTAAATTGAAATAAAACATATTTTATGTGACCGCTGTAATAAACAAGCATAAACCTTTTAGCTATTTAGAAATTAGTTTGAAATAGTCCTAGTAAAATTTTAAATATACGGACTCCCTTTTAGTTAAATTGTATGTTTTATTTAAAATTTGTTTCTGTTTTCCTACCGCTATGCACTGGGTGGTTTCTCCCACGCCAGGGTCTTATTCCGTTGGACAAAGCGATTAACAAATCCTCAACCAACACAAGAGATAAATCGGTCTGTCTCATTGTCAGTCTTACATTTCATAACGTATATCCCTATATATATGTAATTCTGTGTGTAGTTACAACTGAGCATGTTTTGTGTAATATATAAAAGTATATTGATTATTTATACTGTTATTCATAGTAAATATTGTATCTGTTATTATGACCTGGGTATATATGTGAAGTATATGCTAGAGCTAGAGACCAAAAATATCAACAAACAAACAAGTACTCATACACCCACTGTCACCTAAGAGCTATGGCATTTTTGGTTCATGCTCTTTGAATATTTTTACTGCGTCAATTAATTATGTTTTTATTCTTTTCTTTTACTCCTTTTTACGTTTTAATTTATTTCCTAATTTCAGTATTCCCTCTGTATGCCCGAGAGAGTACCTATGCATTGGAAACCAAACTTACAAAAAGCATCTACATTTAAAAGTGAAAATAGTGTATTAAATGGATGAAGTAGGTATACGTGTGGGTTGAAGTTTTTGATCACTAAATACGTGGCAATAACATTCTCGAAATTCAGCCTAACATGATACATCGTGGTTACCTATTGAGTTTAGTGTAGTATTGTTTTAATGGTGTAATCATTAGCTAATCTCTGAATGTTGTTTATTGTGTGTGTGTGTTGCAATGATATAATATATTTACTTAGTTTAGTATGTGTGTCAAAGTAATCATTAATCTTAAAGTTTATAATATTATTTATAGACTTTAAGATGTTCTACGCAAGCGCTATCTTTCCCATTAAGTGAACTTACTAGAATATCTGCATAAATTTTCATTTTGATATTGATATTTAACGTTTAATCAACTATGAAATATTTTGATTTCGTGGTATTTTGTACAAAATTTATTCGCGTGCATGGTGTCGTGGTGTTTATCATTTCAATGGGTGCAGTAGCGATGGGTAGACGTCAATGATTGGTTGCGGTTTTGTCACAGCATTAACTTCTATTAGTATTCTCGTAAACGACCCCAAATAACATTAAAATGCTTGTGCTTAGAATTGGATGGGTCATGAAAATGGCTAGCTTGCTGTCAATCAGCCTTGCAATCGAATTTCAAGGTTGTAAAATTTTGCCTTCGATATCACGTTCAATAACCATTTCCATGTGCAATTAACTTTTTATGTTACATTATCCATAACCTAAACCATACTAAATAAGCATTATAATGCCATAAAATGTAGGCGAAACCGCGCCAAAATATTATCCATTTTTCTTAAACTGTCTTAATTTGGAAACAATGTTTTAGTGTCATTTCAATAAAATAAATAAAAATATAAAAAATACTCACTGTGGAAAATGAATATAAGTCATCACATTCAAATTTTGAAAAACTGTTGACCAAGTTAATTAAATGACTGTCAAACGTGACGACACTGGCAACCGAAACCCGAATAAAAATGCCGAAACCAAACATATTATTTCCATAAAGAGTAATGAAGCTGTATTTTATCCGTTCGTGTAATTAGCTTGGTCGAGTAGAATAGTAAGACGGCACGGATTATGAGCCTATGGCCTTTAACATAATGACTTGGCCGGATTATAAGGGTATGATTACAGGGTTGGTGAAACTGATTCGGCCCGATATTAGTTATTTGCAGTAGTGTATGACTGGTGCAAGTATATTCTACAAGTTCGACGAATCCAATCCTTAATTAGTTAAAACAAATTAATTTAAAAAAAAATCTGCTTAAACCAACCGCTCCAAAATCGCCCAGCGCTCATAACTCGTGCTGGCTGTATTTGATTTTTAAACTTTTTATGGACTATAGACACAAAAATATTGTTTACGCAATTATACAGTTTATGAAAAATGGTAAGTATATAAGCAGAGTAAGAGATAATAACGTGTTGGTACGGTGCAGTACAAATTGGACTTCACGGGTCTGTCGGCGGGCGGCGCGGGGGCGGGGGCGGGGGGCCGGTCGGCGCGGGACGAGGACTCGGCGGCCGGCGGCGGCGGCGACGCCAAGCCCGGCGGCAGCTCCTCCGACACGGCCATGTGACAGTACGGCATGGGCCGGCGCGGCAAGGGCGACGCGCGCCGGACCAGGGTCAGCTTCCTCTTGTTTTAAAGGCTTGAACGTCTTTACAAACAACCTGTCGCCTGAGGTCGGACGGACAAACGCTGCGGGACGCAACTCGGAATGGATTACACGTACCCGTCTGGTTCGAATTTGCCGCTGCCAGTTCTGATATAGAGCCTGATAATGGCATCAACAAAAAGTTAGACGCAAAGAAATGTATGTATGAAAGTAATGGAATTTTGAATTCAATTTTCACGTAGTTCCGGACTGTCGGAGTAATTTTAAATTTTGCAAACATTAAGAACCGATGACAATACAATATTTTTAACTCTAATATTATTAAAGTGAAACTTCTTATGAAAAAGATAGAGAAAGCAAGTAAGTTAAAGTGATAAAATGATACTAATAAGTTCCACTTCTTTCACGTGTACTGTGTGCACGAACCCTTATTTTTTAGATGTGTCTAAATACAAAGGCATGTCATTTATTATGACCTGGATTGCATTCCACATATCGGCAAATTCGAAACAGGCGGGTCGTATGCCTACTGTCGGTAGGTGTGTTTTCCCCTTTGTATGGCTAGTGGTTTGAAATAAATTATCATTAAATGTTTCCCACCTCGAGTCACCAAATAATTAAAAACGTATAAAATAACTAAATAGCATATTATACCTACATACGTCTAACTTAAAAAAGTATAACTAAAACACATTTTTTCCTTATCTAACGCCAGTGTATGACTACAATCATATATATATATATATAAAAAAGAAGCTTACCGTCTTATTGCAAAAAATGGTTATTTGACAGTCTGAGTTTAAACTGTGATATGAGAAGTAATTATTACGAAAGTAGTTCGTCAGCCACGGCGCAGCGCCACAGTCTTCGCAAAATTTGACATTTTTCTGTCAAATACCATACTTTACATATTAGTTCGCATATTTTCCGCGGGACTGCTTTTTTGAAACCAGTCCAAATCTCTGAAATATCAAATCCATTCCATATCTCCAAGGGTCTGAGACGGTTATGGCACTGCTCCAATTCGTGTTTGCGGACTTCATAATATGTCCTCAAAGTGGTCTTTTTTCTTATTCATATACAGATTTCCTTACGATGGTTTCCTTTACCTCCCAGCACGCGGTAAATGTGTGATTACAATTAACATTTCGTAGATCAAGTAAACGGAGATTGATCTCAGATTACTATGAAATAATAATATAAGCTAAAGAATTCTAAGGCGTGCGCTCCGGATACTACAAAATGATCTAAATATTTTAGATAATTAAAAAACAAAAGACTGTGAGGCTTAGTCACTCCAGACGTTAAATGACTCAGGCATATAATTTCAATTTGGTCTAGTATTCTTATCTTAGTGTAAATAACACTAAAGCAAAGAAAATGCTTAAAAAATGACTGTAACCCGTAAACTGCACTTTACATTGTAACTGTCATAAGTAAGCCCATCAAGCAATATCCACTGTTGTTATTTATGGAAAGCTAACTACTAAGTTTATGTAGCAGAACCAAATAAAACCTGGCGTATTAGGCATTAGTATTTCGTCAGATGCCAAGTAATTATGACTTAGATCAATTTATTTGAACACAAAGTCATATTAGAAAATGAAATGAATTTTTTTTAAGAACTTCTTACTTGCTGTGAAAGATAATTAGGGTTAAGGTGGGAATAACTAGGCCATTTTGTCGTTATCCTTTCAGTTACTAATCTCCTAGCGTTTGTCCCAGGAACCATAAGTATCATAGTCTACTTTTGTGGGTAAAGCTACGTTAGTACTATTATTCATTCTGTGGCTTGTGGCTGTCGCTTACAAGAAATACCATGTAAAAATAAGCCAAGCAGACAAAAATACATATGGAACCGAAATCCGACCATTTTGCTGGCAACCCATTTAATAGTTTGCAAATACAATTTGCATCTGTTATTTGGATTGCAGCAAATAAATTAGTTTTTACAAGATGATCAGTACGATATACAGAATAAGCTTCAGCAAACCACCTGCGACACACAAAACCATAAGTAGTGCTGACATGCCAATTTTGAAAATGTACTTATCTGTCTTGTCATTTTAAAGATCTTTAACTACTTACGTATATGACACAATTGACTGTTAATAATAATACTTTATTAGAATATGACGTAGCATCTCATGATTTCGTATTTTTTGTACCAATAGCTTAAGTATGTAGCATCTACAATTCTAGGTATTTTCTACACTCATTTAATTTACCTTATAATTAAATTAAAACTTGTGATCATTAAATTGAAGAGTGATATCATACAATAATTAATACTTGTTACATTTTCCTAAAAAATGTTACACATTGTTACATAAATACGTAAACAACAGAGTAATTTTAAGTTTCCCCCATAGATAATAATTTAATACGTATAATACAATATTTATGTATGTGTTTAACCCTTCTCCAAACAGTTATTAGTAAAATAACTAACTACATTATTTAAGTTTCAATCATCTCTTATCCTTCTATAATGCGCACATTGCACCTTTGTGGTCCTGTTGCACTATTTTGTTTCTGCACGGCACGCTTTCTTAATTTATTTGGCATTACACACGGACATTAGTAAATTAATTCAACATGCAACATCTACTAGGTACATTACATTTGCTTTAAAAGAACACAATGTCACTATATTCCAAAGAGAATATAAATACGTTTTTATTCCTATTCATTCGATGTTACTTTATTTATGAGCCATTTATCTTTTATCAATATCTTGTAAATACTAGATTACTCGAATATAATGATAAAAATGGCAGAAATTGCATGACTGTAAAAAAGACTATGTGTGTTGCATGTGTGTATGTGACTATTGTAATGGATGTCGTACTTCATCTGTCCAAAGAGGAGGATGTTTAACATTAAGATGAGGGAAATTGACTCTGGTTGCTGCTGTAACAGCACCCACGTCGCCAACGAAACGTTTTGTGTTATATAGACCACTCATATCAATTTCATAAAAGGCGGGCTGAAGACAGGCGATGCACCCGGAATTTGCATGTTTCTGTGTGACTTGCTGTTGGCCTTGATGCAAACCATATCGCTCAGCATGTCGCCCATTGACCATGACAATGATGTCCCTATTACTTAAAATAAATTTATCATTACGGCAATAATAAACATATCACATGTTTGTTAGGATTTAAAATCGTTAATTTAAACGATAAAGTTATTTAGTGTTTAAATAAATTATAGATTGCGATTGAACGTGCCTCGCCATCAGTTTTAAATTGAATAAATCTCTTGTCTTTGTTTCTGTTGTAGGTATAAAAACAAATTTAATAAGTTCTCAATTAAATCATCATCTCATCTGTTTTAATTAAGTAGGTTGTTAAACGCTGAATTGACTTAGGTTAAAAATTAATCAATACGCGGCCTATTTTAAGTCGGAACGAATATAAAATTAATTATTATTAGCGAGCTAACTTTGAAGTCGTGCTGAGTGCGCGCTTAGCAAAGCCTAAGTCAACGATATCGACGACTTACGTAAAACTCAGGATATTATCCGAAACCACCGTATTAATTCTAATACGGTGGTCAAAAGTCAAAGTACGATCTATAGATCTCAGCCTTAGACTTTAAAAATCACGACGAAATGCCTAGTTGCAAGGGTGTACATTTTTTTAAGCCTCCGCAGTTTTCAGCGCTTGTGTATATGTTAATAGATGTAATATGCAGTAGTATTAATAAGCACATATTAAATGGCTTCTCGCGTAAGACAAAGCTATATGAGTGCCATATAGAGCAAGTCCTGTCTGCATCCTGTTTTAGAATCTATAATTCTATACAAGCGGTCTGTATAACACTTCGTTTCTAAGATTATTTAGAATAATAATTATCGAAATCTTAATCATGGAGTTGTTTCCTTACTTAACAGATTACAAATATAAACTCCTTTTTCATTCATACAATCTTGTACTAAGCCTTCACAATCGTTTATTGATTATAATATATCTAGATAGTAAGCTATTTTCGATTCTCGAACAATATTTATAGTTTATGTATAATAAAGAGCTTCATAAAGCTTTATGATAAGAGTTGTGAATCGAAATTGTGGCCACGTAAAGTTATAGATTCAAAATTAAGAGTTATACTGCTTGGATCGTTAAATATCGATGTAGCTTATATAATATACATAAATTCAACAAATATAATTCAACAAAACGCAATCATAATACTGTTCATTAAAACCATATCTATAAATTAGATTTCGAAAAATAAATAAAAATGTATCAATCAAATTAATAAATGAACTACATATTCTCTTATTTCATTTATATGGGTATCATTTATTAATTTGCAACCTTTCACTAAGAAATGTGGAAGAAAACAGTGAACCATGGAAATTTAAGTTTATTTTTTCCGACCTTTTAGTAAATATAATGGTCATAAATACCTGTTCAAACTGAAATACAATAAATTAAAATGCGTTTACCTATATTATTATCGTCGTGTTACTACACGCTAGCTTTTTAGCTACGGTAGTAAACAGGTAATTTAATAAGTACTATGAGTTTTAAATATACCTATGTTATTTAAATTTATATGGTTCCGACCGCAAATTCAAAGTTTGTATAGCAATACTAAGGAAAAATCTTCTTTCAATCGTTTCAATTTGTTTAAAAAAATTATAAATAAAATTTGAAAATATAGCTTCCACCTCATATAAATAGGTTAAGTAAAGAAACATAAGATATAAAACGGGAAGTTCACAAATACAATAGCTGTGCCATTGTGCCTCGTAAAGTAGTCTAAAATGAGTATTGGACAAAATTTGTCCATTTTAAAATTTATAATGTTTGTTCCCTCTTTAATTTTAGCTGCTTGCTACAGCAGAAAAATGCTGTACGGCAAACATCAAACATTTACACTATAATCTTAACAATTAAGTGTATAGTTCTTAGCGATACAGTGATTTGTGATATTACAAAATACTTATTGAGATTTAGTACGTCTATTATGGTTTCAAAATATTTAAAGTAGTTTACTCTAGTGGGACACGAAAAGAACACCAATAACATAGTGACTATGATAATTGATACGAATAATGTATAGTTTAATATACTGTAGACAAGGCTTAGTTCGGGACAGGGTTCGGAATGAGCACGTTGGATACCAATATTGTTTTATTGGTGTGCGTTTATAAGCTTATTCAACGAAAAGGAAACAATACCTTTTATTTGCACTAAAAATCAAGATTTAGTCGTACTATATATTATAAATAAGCAGTTATTGACAAACTACAGCACATACACATTAAAAAGGTTGTTGACGTTCAAATCAATATATATTTATTTAAAGCTTTGTTACTTTGTTACATATTATGAGGAATGGATTCCAATTCAGAGTATAAACGAACCAAATAAGATAGATATTATATTTAGCCTTACAAACATGCTATAACTCAATGTTATACTTTAGAATATCATTGCTATATCTGAGGTGCAAAGAACCTAGGTACTTACTAAAATATATTTTTATTGCTATCTTACATTAAAATGTAAATGAATCCCTGAAGGAATAAAACCCCCATAAATAAATAGGTATTACTTACTGTAAATATTATTAAGTTTTATAGATTGTTAATTCATTAAGAGACCTTAGTTAAATCACTTATTATATTGTTTAAAATCAATTTAAAATTCATTTTACTAAGATTAAATACAAAATAAAATAATATTTATTATTGTCAAGAAAATGTTGTGATTGTTATAAATATTTAAAGTTGCATTTTCATTAAAATAATTAGAAATATATTTTCCATAGTGCTGCCAAAGATTAATATTATACATAGAGTTAGTATTGTTGTTTACGTAACAAAATATTTTGAGGTAATTCGTGAATTTATGAATGGTATTTTGATGTTGGTCGAGTCGAAGAATATAAATTTGTAAATGTTTGACACTGTTGCCAGCGCCATCTACGGCAAAACAGTACAGAGCGTATAATTGAAATAATTGAAGGATTTTGTGTAAAAGTCGGAATGTGTAAAAGATTACTGGTATCACGAAATAAAAGAGATTCATACAAAATTATACCTTTCTTTTATTTACTAACCGTACCCTTATGGTATTCCAGTTTATGTTGGTCCAACCGAACCTTCTGCTTCCATGGACATAGCCAGCATTGTTTCCGAGGTGGGCGTCGCTACCCTGATAAAGCACTGCTACACAACGTGGATTTTTGCTCGTGGTTGGAAATCAGATTAAGGTTTCTAGTAGAACACTAGTTTTGAGAGGGTCGTGCCCGCCGCGCCTTAGTTACACTCACATCTTCTTAGGCATCGACTTGGCCACATTGTGAAAATAGATCCATCTTGGGCCACATTGCGAAAATACTGACGGTTATACTAATCAACCTGTGAGTGAGCGACCAATGTGGACCCTAACATTCGACCTTTGTCACGCGACCGCGATAAATTAATCTTGCAGTGCAGTCACCTTCTAAGCTTGGGTGGCCAAGCGATATATTTTCTCATACGTCTGTTACAGCTCGCACGTGCCATCATCGTTCTTACGCTTGACTTAGACTAGATAAATTTAATCAAAGCAGTGATTTTATTGTTCTATAATATGTCTATGATTCTAGGTGTATGTCAAACTATCAAACAATATAGTTGTTTCCTTATGGCCTATATTCCTTGTGGATTTCTAGATTCCCAGAACAGCTCTGAAATTAGGAGGAAATGTTATGAAAGATACCATAAAGATATTATGCCGGACTATAGTAGCATAGTAAAGTATCCTTCCCAAATTTTTATCATAGATCCACATTCAGCTAAACGTTAATCTTCCATTGGGCATTACTAAAGCGCGTTAAAACAACGCAGTGAGATCTTGGAATATAAATAAAATCTTGCTTATAAATACTTTAAGAGTGAGGTAAAAATAAAATATAAAGTCCTATATATTACGTATTTATTTATATTTATTCAAAGGTACAATATATTACATCGTCTGAACTTCACTGCGCTCCAACATAGGTCATATCCCTCATAATGACTAAGCAAATAAATTGTATGGTAAAACGTGGCACGGGCCTAAATAAAATACAAAATTAAGCATATTCTTATAATCTAAATTTCTAATTTTATAGCGGAAGTCAATACTGTGTTGTAGTAAATAATACAAATTTAACCATGGCATGTAGATTAAATAAAGATTATGCATCTCATAAATTATGTCTGAATGAGTAACATGTCAAATAAGATTCGAGTAATCGAAAGATTACAACGACAATATTTACACATATTATTATCTTAATAAATCATGTATACAATATAGTATATAAAAAGAAACATACTATAGATAGATATATGATCTTTACAATGACTGAATACTAAATCCTTTAAATCTGGATATTTGGCGAAACTATGCCTGCATTCCTTGCATTTCGATCCTTGTCCCTCTCTTCACCCCTAAAATACAATGAAACGCTAACACCTAGTTAGAGCCTATCTCACAACTGAACTATGAGCATATTTTATTATCACTAAGCACGATATACCGACGTACGAATTTGTATTGAATTTTAATATTTTTAGGCATTTGGTCGCACCGATTAAGCGGAAAACCTCCATCTAAATAGTAAAAAAGGTCTAATTTACATCAAAATTTAAAACCGTGTATGTATTACCTAAATGCAAAATTACTTGAGAAACAGCTATGCAATAAAGTCACAAATCCAACGGAGATTTCAAACTCATTTTTTTATAATTTATCACTAGCGTCATTAAAAATTTGTTACGCTCTACATATTAGAAAAATTTAAAAGTGCCTAGTTTTTATTCACACACACATTGAGCTTCGTAAATCTATCTCGTTTCATATACGAGGGAGTAGTCTGTTACAAAAAAAAATTGAAACGACAAAATATTTCACACATTTAGTCGTTTAAAGCTGACTATTATTACAAGCTACTTTGGCAACGTATTGGACGTTTACGTCTGGTCATATCAAAATGTGTGATTCAGGCTAAAATTGTGCAGTCTGCTTGCTGTAAGCTATTTCATATAATAAGAAACCTATCACGTCACCAAAAAGTAATTTTGCGGAAATGCCCAGGGAAAGTAAATAAAATATGGAAGCATTCTTAGCTGCAAGAAAAATTACCCAAGTCAGTTGTGCTACTATAATATTGATTATTTATTATTTGAATTGCACCTTATTACATGAAAACGTTCTAAGCGACGAGTGACGCGCACAACAGTGTCGTATATTAAAAAGTTGTAAGCGACTTATATGACGTGTGGCAATTGAAATAAAAAAAACAAGGTCAATTTTTAACTGTGCGTCCCGAGTCGCAAGAAAATCTCATAAAATGCTATAATCAGTAATAGAGATTCAATGTTTGTGTTTGTTTGAAATATTGTACCCATTTTGCGCGCTTTAAGTAATACTTCCATGTTTTATTTCCGTTCACTATAAATGTCATATAAAATTAGGCCAAACTTATGAAATAAATGCTTTGTCATGGAAAACGTCTTAAGAGTTATAGTAACAAAAGAATAACTGACCACTGCTTTGTTTTGGTTGATTGTATGTTCAACATTAGTCTTAAACCGTTCCTGTAGTCTTTGATATCGTTGTTCGAATATTACAGCCGCATATGTGGGTAGTTTAACTTGTTCAGTGAGTGTTCCGCACTACAATACTATTCCCGTTGCAACACTCTTAAAAGACCAATCTGAAAATTGGATAAATCATCGATAGTTTTATAAGGAGAACTTAATATTAATGGAATAATAAATACAGGTTGACACTTAACCAATTATTAATTAATTTCGCAGTAATTTCAAACGTAAAATGTAAGTTACTACTATCTAGTTTTGATAATTAAGAATTGAGGGAACTCTCGATATGAGTCACTATGAAAGTCCAACAATATTGCTGATAAGCTATTATTTGGTGCAAAATGATTTAGTTCGATTCATTTCGTATGTTTCATACAAATAAATCTTTTAAGTGAACATATAAGCGTTCCATCACTCCTTAAATGAACTAAAACTAACAGAAATTAGTAAATAGCATTCTTATATATACAACATATAAAACAGATCCCTTTGATTAGTTATATACTCTCCCACAGTAAGCACAATTAAATGAAGTAAGTGACATAATGTGAAACATCACAAAATCTATGTATTAGTGTTGAAAATATCATAATATACTTATCAAGTAAAACAAGTTGTTAAAGTTATGACAATCGTCATTATTCTGACAATGGCACTATATTCAAGAATATTAGTAAATAACAATCAATCTCTTAAAATCTCATTGAGCTAACATGGAAACAGTGTAGTTTAAAAAGATACATTTTATACAGAATATTAGTGAGAAGTTTATGTAAGGAGTTACAGAAACCGAAAACAACGTGTTACCGAACACACCGGATAACTATTAAAATGTATCACATGTCAGATGACAAAAACATGTTATGGTACAATTCTGATTAGAAGAAATAGTGTATAAGTATTCGAAACCATTCGGTTGTTTCGTACCGAGGTGCCGCGAAATCCGTCGACGCGGCGAGATGTTAGTCACGTGTGTGTTACATACGGTGGGTGTGAGGCCGATGCCATAAGTCGCAGGCCTAGAACAAACCTTTCTTTTTTTTGTCCTTTTTATCCTTTCCGTCTACCGTCCTGAAACAATATTATAAAAAATTACAAAAAATATGTTAAAAGTAAAATATTTCAGCAACTACATTAAGGTGTAGAGCTTTCAAATATTGCAATCAAAAAGTTACTGCATGAGTTTTTAAACGATATCAAAAAGATAGAGGTTCTCAATTCGATTATTATGTTTTTTTGTATGTATGTTACTTGATATCTTCGCAGATTGTAAACCAATTTTGATGATTATTTTTAAATTAAATAGGTTATACTTCAAGTGCAGTCCCATATAATTTTGGAGAAAAAATTCCAGCCTAAGTATAGCAAATAAATAACTTCTTTTTTATTAGAAGTCGGTTTTTACTTTTGTTAAAAGTTATAATTATGTATTTTGTGTATTTTTTTTTAAATAGAATAAGGGGTACAAACGAGCACATAGTCCACCTGATGGTAAGTGGATGCTGCGATTTCATAGACATCTACATTTATTCTCGATTAGGAGCGTTGCCGCCCTTGACGACTAAGATGGAATGCCTCATTTCCAGTAAAAAGTGTCTCCGTTTCTCTACTCACCACACAAAACACAGCAGCATTAGGCCTGTATTTTACGCTGGTATTCTGTGAGAGCGTGATTCTACCCCGGTCGGGCCGACCTATTCGTGCTACAACCATAATATAGTTGCAACGTGGCTCTACCACGTATAAAATGTTCCCTCCCAGATGACTTGAAATGTTCCTTTTTAAATAGTCTGTCGAATGGAGTCTGTTCGAAGGCAATAAATAAAGCTATTATTTTGTATTTAAAATGTGTGTGTTTTGTTTATTATGTGCAGTTGAAAGTGAAACACAGCTTGCTTATTAAACAAACTAAAAAATGTAATGAGCTACGGTCCAATTTTGATCCTTGGGCGACTACAAATATTTTAAAAACTGCATTTAAAATAAATACAAAATACGAAAGTATATTTATTGTGTCAAATTATGACGGCACAGCACAAAATTTACATAGTCTAATGCCCTTAAATCCTAAGACGGCAAACGACGCCCTAACTCGCTCGCTCACTCTTTATGTAATAATTTAAAAAAAAAATTGCATTCATCGACTTTGACTGCTATTCGAAACCGTAATAGAGGAATTTCTCTTGTATCGGTAAAGCATAAATACATAAATTATAAATAAACAAATAGTTTGGATAATCCAAAAATGCACGCCTCATGAGCGTTTTATTTAAGGTTGATGAAAAAAGTAAATTGTATGCCTGACTTTTAAAATATATTATTCATGTGTTTTAAATTTAGCTCCCTATTATTTTAACACTTAGTGTCGCTTACAGGGAAAAAATTAATAATGTTTACCAAAATAAATCGATTACACAAAATATAAAAACGATTTAGGCTGTATGGTACATTTGTCCTTTGTCTATCAAGGGCTAAAAAATATGAAAGCGGCTTTAAATTTTTGATAGCAATAAAAGTTATAAAAGTTGAAAATAATTCTATTAACAAACTACGCGTACTAGGCTATTGATATGAAATAGGGGGAACCAGTTAATATAATTCTGAAGCTAATAAAAAACCCAGTCTCAATATGTCAATTCTTTCGAAGTTATCGTGACCACATACAAAATCAACATTCGGACGTCCACGTAATTTTTTTTCAAAGTAGTAATATAAAATTATTTTTTAGAAAATATAAGATGGATTAATTAGTGTTTTTTTTGATATACTATATTATCGTATAAGTACAATATGGTTATGGTAGAAGCATTTTAAGAACACAAAATTACTTGACCTTGACGTGTCGATACTAAAGCACTACCTATTAACGCTTCGCGTTAAGCATGGAATATTTTGACCCAGAACAATTATTTATAGGCCCTATACAAACATTTCTAGCGGGATTCACACCCACACTCCGCAGCGCTACAGCCAAACGCTAAGCCTTGCACTACCGCATCGTCGTACCATAACCACAAAAATTTTAATTCGCTCAAACAATTTATTAATCTCCAATTTGGCAATGTTAATATTGTAAATATCGGCACAACAATAACAATAGGCAGAAGTAGGCAGAACAGTAGGAATATCCATAGAGAGCTTAGAGTTGTAATATGTTTCTAAATACCTTATAAACTTGCAGATTCTATGTCAGACCTAAATATATTCCTAGATACTATCTCTTATATCAAAAAGAGATATGAGTGATGAAAAATAGATGATGAGTGAGGTCAGAGTCACCCTAGCAACTAATCAGAACAACCAATGGTAATAGCTAAATATCCTATACTGGGTTATTTTACAAAGAGTAGCCAAATTTTTAACTTAAGTTCAAATATATAAATAATAATAATATACAGTTACTGCAGTTTTTGAAAATACGAGTAAATAAGGCTACGAGTAAATAAAGTAAATAAGTAAATAATTTTATTTCAAATTATCCCAAATTGAATGTGATTTATGGACACCAACTACCCGTACGCGCGCTCCTCTGTGTGCGATTCAATTCACTACGTTTATGCCAACCGATCGACCCCTTACGAATGCGTGCGTATGATGTGCGTGCGTAGTAAAAGAGTAGGCATTAGATATTTTTGAATGACAATCAGTTATAATAATACATTTTGAATTGAAAAAATGTATTTCATATAATTTATATTTGAACAGAATATTTGAGATTTTTTATAATTAATTTTTATTATAAATTTGGCCCGTTACAGCAAAATAACCCAGTTTATCTATATAGGATCTTAATTGTTACCATTGGTGGTGCCGTTTGGTTTTTGCATACCTTTTAAAGAATTTTAGAGTATTCATTTTAAAACCGTATAAGTGGAACGAAGAAAAAAATTACTTAAAAAATAATCAAAATTTGGGAGAGGACAACACAGCGTCTTGTGTATCACCAGCAACAGTAGAAGAAGATTGCGCATACTCCATTTCCCACGTGGGTGCCGTAAGATGCGACAAAGGTAAATTGAAACAGGAAATGGGCAGCACCATCTTCCTGATAACAAATCAATAATAAAAAAACTGCGATTACCAATTTGCTTGCCAAGCGTAGCAGCTATGGCATGGGGCCCTAAGAGGCAATCTACGGGGACGGCCAACGGAATTTCTGAGACTAGCCATCTGCACGGGGCAGGATTATAGTGCACGAGAGTGTGCGCAAGCACAGGTGCACGCACTTTCTATTCCCTCATTCTTATAGCAATCCGATAAGACCGGAGGGAAATCAGATTAAGGACTAATAAGTTCAATGCTTTCTGAGGCACGGGTATGAAACAGCAACAACTTCTTGCATTCTGGCTGGTACTGAGAAATTCTTAACAGAAAAACCCTATAACTGATTTTAATTAGACACGGGATTCTAACCAAGGACCACATGATCAGCAGTAGCTCTTACGAATACTAGACCAACGAAACAATTACGTTACGTCTAAGTATCATCATCATCATTACAGTCTTTCATAAGTCCTCTGCTGAATATAGGCCTCCATCAAGGAATGCCACAAAGCACGGTCATGAGCCACCTGCATCCATCGACTTCCTGCATGTCTTACCATCTAGTGTGGGGTCGCTCTACATTTCGCCTACCGGTACGAGGCTGCCAATCGAGAACCTTTCTTCTCCATCGGTTGTCGGTTCTTCGAGCTATATGGCCGGCACACTGCCACTTCAGTTTACTAATCCGTTGGGCTATGTCGGTTAATCTGGTTCTACTGTGGATATCCTCGTTTCTAAGTTTATCACGCAGAGAAGCCCCGAGCATAGCCCTCTCCATAGCTCGCTGGCGACCTTCCTCATACGGCCAGCAGTGAAGGACCACGTCCATGTTCATCTTAAGGCCTATCCGTTGGGGGACACTATTGAGGTCATTGAGCATAGTGCTTAGATCCTCCAGCGATTCTGCCATAAGGACTATATCGTCGGCAAATCGAAGGTGAGTGATGTGCTCGCTATTGATGTTAATACCGCATCCTTTCCAGTCCAGTAGCTTGAAAACGTCTTCCATTGCAGCGGTGAAGTTTCGGGGATGTAACGTCACCCTGTCTTACAACTCTCTGCAGTTATATAGGTTTCGTACTCTGATTCTGTACTCGGATAGCCATCGAAGCTCTACTGTACAAACACTTCAGCACTTCGATATACCGACAGTCAACTTGGCACCGCTGAAGGGAATGCAGCAACGCCCGAATTTCGACGGAATCAAAGGCTTTTTCATAGTCCACATACGCCAGACATAGTGGCAGATTATACTCTTCTGTCTTCTGTACAATCTGCCGCAGGGTATATGTGGTCTATGGTACTAATGCCTTTCCGGAAACCGGCTTGATCGGGAAGCTTAGAAGTCGTCAAGTCTGCGTGCGAGACGATTCGTAATTACTCTCGGAAACAGCACGTAGACGCGGCTCAGAAGCGAAATCGGTCTGTAGTTCTTCAAGAGAGCGTTGTCGGCTTTTTTGAAGAACAAGATCACTGCACTTCTGCTCCACGCCTCCGGAGTAGTGCCACATTGGAGGACGGAATTAAAGAGCTTCTGAAGGACTTCAAGTACCGGTTTTCCACCCGCTTTCAGAAGCTCCGCTGTAATTCCATTCTCGCCCGGGGACTTACCGTTTTTAAGGTGCTGGAGAGCCATTCTAATCTCGCTCAGACTGACGTCAGGGATAGCTTCGGAATACTCTCGGTTAAGACTCGCTCTTGGATCGTTACTCACACTTGCGTGTGGCTCCAACGATGACGTGTACAGCTGCCCATAGAACCTCTCAATCTCACTCAAAATCTCAGGTGTCCCGGAAACGATGCTGCCACACTCGGTCTTCAGCTTTGACAGTTGGCTCTTTCTGGCATACAGCTCTCTGGCAAAGACTTTGGAGCCTTGGTTCCGCTCGATCGCTTCTTCAATACAAGTTGTATTGAAGTTGCGTAAGTCCCGCCGCATGCATTTGGAGATCTGTCTGTTCAGTTGCCTGTATGCTGTCAAATCCGTTGAAGAATGTAGCTTCATCTCCCGTCTAACAGCCATGAGATTAAGAGTGTGATCGGAGAGTTTTTGTGTTCTTCTGCGGCGGGTCTTGCAGAAATTAGCTCCGACCACATGGACAGTTTCCACGAGCTTGTCATTCATATCGTCCACTTCATTGCAGTCTTCTAGGCACTGAAAACGGTTTTGTAACTCGAGCTGAAAGGTTTCGGGACTTTGGAATAGAGCACGAGGGGGACGGAGCGTTGACTTTATTAGACGAGACCTACCCAACTTAACGTTTAGGTTTAGTGTGCCTCTAACCATTCGGTGATGGCTACCAGTTTTCACCCTCGCGATCACGGAGACATCACTGAACAGTTGTCGTCTGGTCGACATAATGAAGTCAGTCTCATTTTTTGTCGAACCGTCGGGGCTCGACCAGATCCACTTCCTGTGGGGCCGCTTCTGGAAGAAAGAGTTCATCATAAAGAGTCCCTCTTTCACCATGAAGTCGGCCAGCTGCTCCGTTATCTCTTGTGCCTAGTTTTGCATTGAAGTCTCCCATTAACACCTTATAGTGGGTTTTGGAGTAATGCATGGCTCTAGAGATATCCTCATACATTTCCTCCACCTCCTAGTCGGGATGTGCCGAGGTTAGTGCGTAAACCTGTATGACCTTCTGCGAATACCGTATGGTGATTCTGAGTATAAGGTACGCAACCCTCGTCGAAACAATTTCAATATTTACAACGTTGTTAACGAGAGACTTGTGGACGATAAATCCGACACCTCCTTGGGACAGATCGTCGCCCTCCCGCTGATAGAGCAAGTTGCCGGATTCAAGGATTACCGTGTCCTCCCCCTCTCTTTGGACCTCGGATAATCCTATAATATGCCAGCGTAACCTGTCTATCTCTTCTTCCAGCTCCACAATCTTCTCGTCAGTCCTCGGGTGCGTGCGTCGAATGTTGCCAGGTCGAGTCGTCTTAGGTGGCAACCAACCCTCTACCGGAGATTCTTAGCACCCCCTGCCCCGCCGTTACCATTGTCGCCACCGTAGCCAGGAATAGCGGGGCCGCCGTGGACTGGGGGCCGTCTCTCTGTTGTTCTCATCATTGGGGGGGGGGGGGGGGTATTTGCCATAGTTGCCACGCTTAGCGAGCGGGTTGGCAACCGCAGTTTTTTTATTGTGATTCTACTGTTATCAGGAAGATGATGCTGCCCATCTCCTGCCTGTTTCCCTTTGTCGTCTTTTACGACACCCACGGGAAGATATGGGGTAGTGGATATTCTTAACCGCCACTACACGGCAAAATCAAAAAAAAAATATCAAAATCTACTTAAAACATTTATAAACGGTGAACAAATGCAGCAATGCGCCGACGTGCCGGGTCAAGTTCTCGTCAAAACTTCGATGGTCTTACATGATAGATTTTCATTATCATCATTACACATCAGTTCACTGCTGAACATAGGTCTCAGACAGGTCGCCTTATAAGGCAAATATATAGTTGCCACGCTTGGCAGTCGGTCCGCAACCGCAGTTTTATTTTATTTTCTTGTTGTTGTTATGAGGACGGTGCTGTCTACCGTCTAGTTTGTTTCCTCATTCGCCTCTTGTGACACCCACAGAACGAAATGAATAGTGAATATACTTACACCGTCACCTCACGATTATGGGTTACGGTCACGCTTGTCATGCTAATTCTATATAAGTGGTAAAATTAAAAAGAAATATACAGCCGACTTCAATATAAATATAAATAAAATGAGAACATCATCAATGTAACTTAAGTCAATTAAACATGCTTTATTAAGAATAACTCATAAACTACTGGTCAGATATTAATCAATTTATATGGCACCAGCTTCAAATAAAAAAAAGAATCATTAAAATCGGTACCCCTAGAAAAAAAATTTGAGGTAACACATTAAAAAAATAAAGTCGAATTGAGAACCTCTTTCATTTTTAAGTCGTTTGAAAAACAAGGTATGTATGTGAGTTCATGTTATTGAGTGTAGTAGTAAGTGAGGTGCCGCCAGCGCGCGCCGGCGCTCGTCCAGCTCGCCAGTTAATGTACTGAGTGCAGTAGTTAGTGAGGTGCGGTACTGACTCCTTGCTGTTGGCCTCGAGCGAGCGGCGGCGCAGGTCGTCGAGCGAGAGGCCGGTGTCGCGCTCCCAGGCGGCGCGCTCGGCCGCCAGCGCGCGCTGGCGCTCGTCCAGCTCGCCAGTTAATGTACTGAGTGCAGTAGTTAGTGAGGTGCGGTACTGACTCCTTGCTGTTGGCCTCGAGCGAGCGGCGGCGCAGGTCGTCGAGCGAGAGGCCGGTGTCGCGCTCCCAGGCGGCGCGCTCGGCCGCCAGCGCGCGCTGGCGCTCGTCCAGCTCGCCAGTTAATGTACTGAGTGCAGTAGTTAGTGAGGTGCGGTACTGACTCCTTGCTGTTGGCCTCGAGCGAGCGGCGGCGCAGGTCGTCGAGCGAGAGGCCGGTGTCGCGCTCCCAGGCGGCGCGCTCGGCCGCCAGCGCGCGCTGGCGCTCGTCCAGCTCGCCAGTTAATGTACTGAGTGCAGTAGTTAGTGAGGTGCGGTACTGACTCCTTGCTGTTGGCCTCGAGCGAGCGGCGGCGCAGGTCGTCGAGCGAGAGGCCGGTGTCGCGCTCCCAGGCGGCGCGCTCGGCCGCCAGCGCGCGCTGGCGCTCGTCCAGCTCGCCAGTTAATGTACTGAGTGCAGTAGTTAGTGAGGTGCGGTACTGACTCCTTGCTGTTGGCCTCGAGCGAGCGGCGGCGCAGGTCGTCGAGCGAGAGGCCGGTGTCGCGCTCCCAGGCGGCGCGCTCGGCCGCCAGCGCGCGCTGGCGCTCGTCCAGCTCGCCAGTTAATGTACTGAGTGCAGTAGTTAGTGAGGTGCGGTACTGACTCCTTGCTGTTGGCCTCGAGCGAGCGGCGGCGCAGGTCGTCGAGCGAGAGGCCGGTGTCGCGCTCCCAGGCGGCGCGCTCGGCCGCCAGCGCGCGCTGGCGCTCGTCCAGCTCGCCAGTTAATGTACTGAGTGCAGTAGTTAGTGAGGTGCGGTACTGACTCCTTGCTGTTGGCCTCGAGCGAGCGGCGGCGCAGGTCGTCGAGCGAGAGGCCGGTGTCGCGCTCCCAGGCGGCGCGCTCGGCCGCCAGCGCGCGCTGGCGCTCGTCCAGCTCGCCAGTTAATGTACTGAGTGCAGTAGTTAGTGAGGTGCGGTACTGACTCCTTGCTGTTGGCCTCGAGCGAGCGGCGGCGCAGGTCGTCGAGCGAGAGGCCGGTGTCGCGCTCCCAGGCGGCGCGCTCGGCCGCCAGCGCGCGCTGGCGCTCGTCCAGCTCGCCAGTTAATGTACTGAGTGCAGTAGTTAGTGAGGTGCGGTACTGACTCCTTGCTGTTGGCCTCGAGCGAGCGGCGGCGCAGGTCGTCGAGCGAGAGGCCGGTGTCGCGCTCCCAGGCGGCGCGCTCGGCCGCCAGCGCGCGCTGGCGCTCGTCCAGCTCGCCAGTTAATGTACTGAGTGCAGTAGTTAGTGAGGTGCGGTACTGACTCCTTGCTGTTGGCCTCGAGCGAGCGGCGGCGCAGGTCGTCGAGCGAGAGGCCGGTGTCGCGCTCCCAGGCGGCGCGCTCGGCCGCCAGCGCGCGCTGGCGCTCGTCCAGCTCGCCAGTTAATGTACTGAGTGCAGTAGTTAGTGAGGTGCGGTACTGACTCCTTGCTGTTGGCCTCGAGCGAGCGGCGGCGCAGGTCGTCGAGCGAGAGGCCGGTGTCGCGCTCCCAGGCGGCGCGCTCGGCCGCCAGCGCGCGCTGGCGCTCGTCCAGCTCGCCAGTTAATGTACTGAGTGCAGTAGTTAGTGAGGTGCGGTACTGACTCCTTGCTGTTGGCCTCGAGCGAGCGGCGGCGCAGGTCGTCGAGCGAGAGGCCGGTGTCGCGCTCCCAGGCGGCGCGCTCGGCCGCCAGCGCGCGCTGGCGCTCGTCCAGCTCGCGCGCCTGCGCCTCCAGCGCGCGCCGCGTGGCCTCGTGCCGCCGCGCCAGCTCCGCCTCCGACTCCTTCAGCTTCGCCCGCTTCTCGCGCACCTTCATCTCGAACACCTGCCACCAACCAACCCCACAACCATACAACCACACCTCTCTTATCAAACTCCTACACCCGAACGCATTGCTCCAAATTCTCAACGGTTACCTTTGTATGTTAAGCGACCTATCACTTCAATGCAAATATATCTATATTTATAATACCGCCTACTAAGCTTCACAACTACAACAAAGTCCCTCTATGAAGCAATTAATTGAAGAGGCATGTGTTCAGGAATGGAGTTCCATAAGTTATAATACGAAATAGATTTATAATAGCGTTAAACAGAACTTAAAGATTGGATATAATTAATTATAATCTACTTATGTACAACCTATCACACTCAACTGTAATAATTTTAACTCTCTCTTATAAAATGAAGTGACTTTCATCTATATTTCCTATTATTTTAAATTTCAATGCCCGCTTTTACAACTACTAGAGATCAACAAAGCAGACATTATGAAGTATCTAGAGAGAATAGTACTAGTATTATATTATACATAACGTTTAAAAATTTTGGTGATCATTATCCCAATCGGTCGTTTTTTCGCTATGCGTTATCACCTCTGAGGACTTAAAAGGAATGCCTTACAGTCAGATACCCAGACAGAAAAACATTCCCACCCCTACACTTAATCTTAGACTATTATATTATATATATTATACGAACAATATTTATATATTTTATTCTTAATTAATGTTTTGAGAGAGTTATATTTGTTTTCTAACGCCGAGTAAGGTTCGATCGAGTCAGTACTATTTATAACGCATGCCGATTCATTCATTCATTCGTTACGGCCTATCAAAATTCAAAACTAAGGCTCAAAAGGCTTTTATTTAAGATTGATGATGATGAAATATGTCATCATTCATCATTACAGCCTTTCATAAGTCCTCTGCTGAATATAGGCCTCCATCAAGGAATGCCACAAAGCACGGTCCTGAGCCACCTGCATCCATCGACTTCCTGCATGTCTTACCAGGTCGTCACTCCATCTAGTGGGGGGGGCCTACACTTCGCCTACCGGTACGAGGCTGCCACTCGAGAACCTTTCTTCCCCATCGGTTGTCGGTTCTTCGAGCTATATGGCCGGCCCACTGCCACTTCAGCTTACTAATCCGTTGGGATATGTCGATTTCTCTGGTTCTACTGCGGATATCCTCAATTCTAAGTTTATCACGCAGAGAAACCCCGAGCATAGCCCTCTCCATAGCTCACTGAGCGACCTTGAGCTTCCTCATACGGCCAGCAGTGAAGGACCACGTTTCAGATCCGTAAGTCATCACTGGCAACACGCACTGGTTGTACAATTTCGTATTCAGGTTTTGAGGTACGTCCAACGAGAACATGTGTCGTAGTTTCCCGAACGCTGCCGAGCTGAGTTAAATCCGTCAATTGACCTCTCGGTCGAAGTTGGACTTACCTAGTCGGACTATTTGACCCAGGTAAACATACTCGTCAATAACTTCGAGCTTAGTGCTCCCAACAACTACCAGCATAGGTGTGACATGGACATTAAACATGATTTTTGTTTTGTGCATGTTCATCTTAAGACTTATCCGTTGGGAAACACTATTGAGGTCATTGTGCATAGTGCTTAGGTCCTCCAGCGATTCTGCCATAAGGACTATATCGTCGGCAAATCGAAGGTGAGTGATGTACTCGCCATTGATGTTAATACCGCATCCATTCCAGTCCAGTAGCTTGAAAACGTCTTCCAATGCAGCGATGAAGTTACGGGGATATAACGTCACTCTGTCTTACACCTCTCTGCAGTTGGATAGGTTTCGTACTCTGATTCTGTACTCGGATAGCCATCGTAGCTCTACTGTACAAACACTTCAGCACTTCGATATACCGACAGTCAACTTGGCACCGCTTAAGGGACTGCAGCACCGCCCACATTTCGACGGAATCAAAGGCGTTCTCACAGTCCACATACGCAAGGCAAAGTGTCAGATTATACTCCTCTGTCTTCTGTAAAATCTGCCGCAGGGTGTGTATGTGGTCTATGGTACTAAAGCCTTTTCGGAAACCGGCTTATTCGGGAGGCTGGAAGTCGTCAAGTCTGCGTGCGAGACGATTCGTAATGACTCTCGAAAACAGCACGTAGACGCGGCTCAGAAGGGAAATCGGTCTGTAGTTCTTCAAAAGAGTGTTGTCGCCTTTCTTGAGGAACAAGACCACCGCACTTCTGCTCCACGCCTCCGGAGTATTGCCACCATGGAGGACGGAATTAAAGAGCTTCTGAAGGACTTAAAGTACCGGTTTTGCGCCAGCTTTCAAAAGCTCCGCTGTAATTCCATCCTCACCCGGGGACTTGCCGTTTTTAAGGAACTGGAGAGCCATTCTAATCTCGCTCAGACTGACGTCCGAGATATCTTCAGAATAGTGTCGGATAAGACTCGCTCTTGGATCGTTACTCACACTTGCGTGTGGCTCCAACGATGACGTGTACAGCTGCCCATAGAACCTCTCAATCTCACTCAAAATATCAGGTGTCCCGGAAACGATGCTGCCACACTCGGTCTTCAGCTTTGACAGTTGGCTCTTTCTGGCAGACAGATCTCTGGCAGACTTTGGAGCCTTGGTTACGCTCGATCGCTTCTTCAATACGAGCTGTATTGAAGTTGCGTAGGTCCCGCCACATGCATTTGGAGATCTGTCTGTTCAGTTGCCTGTATACTGTCAAATCTGTTGAAGAATCTAGCTTCATCTCCGGTCTAACAGCCATGAGATTAAGAGTGTGATCGGAGAGTTTTTGTGTTCTTCTGCGGCGGGTCTTGCAGAAATTAGCTCCGACCGCATGGACAGTTTCCACGAGCTTGTCATTCATATCGTCCACTTC
Organism: Parnassius glacialis; assembly: GCA_033319125.1. Lineage (NCBI taxonomy): Eukaryota > Metazoa > Arthropoda > Insecta > Lepidoptera > Papilionidae > Parnassius > Parnassius glacialis. The sequence goes on along the minus strand of JAVANC010000013.1, from coordinate 31,971,368 downwards.
ATTGCAGTCTTCTAGGCACTGAAAACGGTTTCTTAACTCAAGCTGAAATGTTTCGGGACTTTGGAACAGAGCACGAGGGGGACGGAGCGTTGACTTTATTAGACGAGACCTACCCAACTTAACGTTTAGGTTTAGTGTGCCTCTAACCATTCGGTGATGGCTACCAGTTTTCACCCTCGCGATCACGGAGACATCACTGAACAGTTGTCGTCTGGTCGTCATAATGAAGTCAATCTCATTTTATGTCGAACCGTCGGAGCTCGACCAGTTCCACTTCCTGTGGGGCCGTTTCTGGAAGAAAGAGTTTATCATATAGAGTCCCTCTTTCACCATGAAGTCGGCCAGCTGCTGCCCCTTAGGTTCCGTTGCCCTATTCCAAATTTCCCTACTTTCAGCTCACCGTTCTCTCTTGTGCCTAGTTTTGCATTGAAGTCTCCCATTAACACCGTATAGTGAGTTTTGGAGGAATGCATGGCTCTAGAGATATCCTCATACATTTCCTCTACTTCCTCATTGGGATGTGCCGAGGTTGGTGCATAAACCTGTATGACCTTCAGCGAATACCGTTTGTTGATTGTGAGTATAAGGTACGTAAGCCTCGTCGACACACTCTCAATCTTTACAACGTTGTTAATGAGAGACTTGTGGACGATAAATCCGACACCTCCTTGGGACAGATGGTCGCCCTCCCGGTGATAGAATAAGCTGCCGGATTCGAAGATTACCGTGTGTCGCCCCCCCCCCCCCCCCTCTCTTCGGACCTCGGATAAACCTATAATATGCCAGAGTAACTTGGTTTATCTCTTCTTCCAGCTCCACGATCATCTCGTCAGTCCTCAGGGTGCGTGCGTCGTATGTTGCCAGGTCGAATCGTTTTAGGTGGCAACCGAACCACCACCGGCGATTCTTAGCACCCCCTGCCCGCCGTTACCATGGTCGCCACCGTAGCCAGGAATAGCGGGGCCGCTGGGGACTGGGGGCCGTCTCTTTGTTACTCTCATCATTGGGAGGGGTATTTGCCATAGTTGCCACGCTTGGCGAGCGGGTTGGCAACCGCAGTTTTTTGTTGTAATTTTGCTGTTATCAGGACGATGTTGCTGCCCATCTCCTGTCTGTTTCCCTTTGTCGCCTTTTACGACACCCACGGGAAGATATGGGGTAGTGGATATTCTTAACCGCCACTACACGGCAATGAAATATGTGGTGTACAACTAATTCTATTCTTTATTATTTTACTTCAGCAACCCGTAAACGGACTCTCATTGTATGAGGAGAGTATTTGTCATAAAAAGCATGGCAGATGATTTGGCGATTGCAGTAACCAGATGTCATTTAAATAAAAATAATTATGTAAACCAGAAGTCACTAATAACGCCGCTGCCTATCGCCGGTCTGGCGTACACAAGATGGGTTATACCGCAACCTTTTCAATAGTCGCCTTTTACGAAACTTACGGGATTATATGAACTAAGTTCACTTACAGCACCTTATAATCTAACAATAACTACAAATAAACTGATTTAGACTATATTAAAGGAGTTCGTATCACAATGGAACCATTGCCCTTATTGATTGTTAAACTTTAGGTGATTATTAAAAAAAACAATTTCTACAATGAAATACTACGATAACTGTTTGGTTATTTACCTGTTGCATTTCGCTTTCCATCGTCTTCATTTTTAGATCATGTTCTCGTTTTTCCTCTTCCATCTGGGCTAAAGGATTCCTGAGGACAATTATTTTCTATTAAAAAAAAAATATTTTTCCACATAAGAAAAACTTGACTGTATTGAATTTGTTATTATTTACCGCACATGCAGTCTCGAAATTTAAAATACTCTTGAAATATTTACAAAATATGTATAAAATTTGAGTAAATATATAATAAATTTAAAAATTATTTGCCAAAAATGGTTAGAAATTCGGAGGACACACATAAGTAAATAAAATTAAACTTATTACACATATATAGAACTGTGTATATATCGTGTATTTCAAAATAAATATTTTGGCTCAATTTACATTGCCGCGGAACGGAATAGAATAGAATAGAATAGAATATTTTTTATTCAATATACATTACATAATATGTAATTCTTATTGAAAGTCATTTTTTACTTTACCACTGGTTCGAAAAAAACCTTCTGTCCTGGGAAGAACCAGCAAGAAACTCAGCGGGGCTTTTTTTAAATAAATTTTACAATATAAATGATTACGAACTATTTATAAAATTTATTTTAGAAACTGCTTGCAAGCGACCACCTCATTCCCAGGGGTTATTATCAACCATGTATTCATTTATACTATAATAACCCTTTTTGGGGAAGAAAGGTTCTCGAGTGGCAGCCTCGTACCGGCAAGCGAAGTGTAGGGCGTCCCCCCACAAGATGGAGTGACGACCTGGTAAGATATGCAGGAAGTCGATGGATGCAGGTGGCTCAGGACCGTCCTTTGTGGCATTCTTTGGGGGAGGCCTATGTTCAGCAGTGGACTTGTGAAGGGCTGTAATGATGAATGATGAACCCTTTTTGTATAGTTTCAGCTTAATAAAACATTTAAACTTGGTAATAGAGAGAACCTGTACACTTTCCGGGACCTTGTTGTAATAGCGTATATATTGCCCCAAGAATGGAAGCGAATTTTTGTAAGGAAGTTGTACATAGTAAAATGAATTGTATGTTAATTGTGTAACGTGCAAACAAGCAAGATATGAGCCAAAAAAAGTCGCGCATCCTCCGTGAAATTCTCACGCATTCTCGATAATTCCGCAGCTACTGTCGGCGCGGTCTGTGGAATCCGCGGGAAGTGGCGCGAAGGGTGACGTTTCTTCCATAAATCATGAACCCAAATATTTCTTTTCCTTTTTCTGATATTCTTCAAACAAGCAATAATAAAATAATATCCAATCAACCATTCTTGTCAAATAAAAGATCTAAACTATGTAACTGAAAGGTGGAGATAGAGTTAAGGCTCGAATTCGGGCGACTTCCCGCGCGACGAGAGGCAACTGACGCTTCCGTTTCATTCCATTCTATTTCATTCCGCCGCAATGTAAATTGAGCTTTTGTCTCAGTTACCTATATAAATTAGAAAATTTTCTGGGCGAGCATATAATTACAATGAGATTTAATAGACATTAGAGATTTATTTATTGGAGTAGTAGTAGTAACTGATTACACACTGAGTACAACTTTTACAAAAAAAAATACTTATATCATTATCACGATGACCCCTAAATAAACATACAGGCGCAAAATTATCTATACAAATAATATAGCAAAATGACTACATACTATATTAAGGCATAAAGTGAAATAAATTAACAGCTTATGTACGTCTCACTGCTGGGCACTATCCTCCTCTCATTTCTGAGATAGTTTTAGGAGAAATAAATGTCCACCGCACTGCCCCAATGCGTGTTGATTTGATTTCTTCAAATTTTTTTCTTCATTTTCTAGACATGTAGGTTTCCTCACGATGAATCCTTTTACAATTAAAAATTTCCTTGGTGTCGTCAGAGATCGAAACCAAATTGCTCGCGTATTGTAAATTTTACAGCGAACGCTTAGCCAAATGAAGTCAGTCATATTATTAGATAGTATACAGTTACCGTGATATTATGTACAAAAATATTTATCTTTACATTATTTCCGGGTCTGGGTATTCATCTATATGCAATACATCTATACGTAAAACGCCTTCGTCATGCAGTTACCATTATAGGATATTAAAGTCCACTGCTGAACGTAGGCCTCCCCCATAGCTTGCCCCATACGGGGGAAATTTTCCATAATTGCCATGCTTGGCGAGCGGGTTGGCAACCGCAGTTTTTTATTTGTTGTTATTAGGTAGCGAGCGTGTTGACTACCGCATTTTTTTATTTTTAGCCGTTATTCGGAAGACGCTACTGCGTATCTCCTGATTTGTTTCCCTCTGTCACCTCGTAGTGGATATTCTTACACCGCCACTACACTACAATATAGCCATCACAATCACAAAACTCGTGTGTTTAAGTAAACTCTAAATCGATTTTATGATTTCAATATATTATACTATGGAATACAGCTTTAATAATTCAAATACGTAAAAGGACCATGTGTATTTGTGTGTATACGAGGGTGGATTGAAAAGTACTCGGCCTAACACAGATCCATTCAATTCTAAAAACCAAATCTACCCACATTATTTAGTTCAGTTCAGACTAGTTCATTGTGTGAAGTTCGAAACGTGTGCGATAATTAGTTGTGATTTTATAAATTTATTAACAAAGTAATCGGACATAATTTCCGCGAATGGAGCAAATCGAGCAGCGTGCCGTCATTAAGTACCTCCATAAGAAGGGGCTATCATCAAAAACCATCCATGATGACATGGTCAGTACATTAGGCGATTGTGCTCTGTCATATTCTCCATAATTGCCATGCTTGGCGAGCGGGTTGGCAACCGCAGTTTTTTATTTGTTGTTATTAGGTAGCGAGCGTGTTGACTACCGCATTTTTTTATTTTTAGCCGTTATTCGGAAGACGCTACTGCGTATCTCCTGATTTGTTTCCCTCTGTCACCTCGTAGTGGATATTCTTACACCGCCACTACACTACAATATAGCCATCACAATCACAAAACTCGTGTGTTTAAGTAAACTCTAAATCGATTTTATGATTTCAATATATTATACTATGGAATACAGCTTTAATAATTCAAATACGTAAAAGGACCATGTGTATTTGTGTGTATACGAGGGTGGATTGAAAAGTACTCGGCCTAACACAGATCCATTCAATTCTAAAAACCAAATCTACCCACATTATTTAGTTCAGTTCAGACTAGTTCATTGTGTGAAGTTCGAAACGTGTGCGATAATTAGTTGTGATTTTATAAATTTATTAACAAAGTAATCGGACATAATTTCCGCGAATGGAGCAAATCGAGCAGCGTGCCGTCATTAAGTACCTCCATAAGAAGGGGCTATCATCAAAAACCATCCATGATGACATGGTCAGTACATTAGGCGATTGTGCTCTGTCATATTCATCCGTCAAAAAATGGATAGCAGAATTTAAGCGTGGTAGAGAGAGTGTGAAAGATGAACCCCGCTCTGGAAGGCCTTCGACGTCAACTACTGACGAAAATATTAAAAAAGTACTTGATTTAATAATGGGAGACCGCAGATTAAAAATTAGAGAGATAGCCGAGATTATAGGCATCTCTTATGAACGAACTCAAAACATCATTGTCAACGAGTTGGGTTTCCACAAGGTGTCTGCGAGGTGGGTTCCGCGACTGCTTTCAGTTGAACAAAAAAGGACGCGATTGACTATTTCACGCGACTGTTTGGAGTTATTTGAAGCCGATGCAGATGATTTTTTGAATCGTTTTGTTACTATAGACGAAACATGGGTTCATTACTGTACACCGGAAACAAAACAACAATCAAAACAGTGGAGAAGACCTGGTTCACCACCCCCTAAAAAGGCTAAGTCGATTTTGTCGGCAAATAAGGTGATGGCTTCAGTATTCTGGGACTCGAAAGGTGTGATTATGATTGATTATCTTGAAAGGGGTCAGATATAAACTCTGATTACTACTGCACCTTACTACGTCGTTTACGAGAGGAAATAAAAGAAAAACGTCGAGGAATGCTCAGAAGAAAAGTCCTGTTTCATCAAGATAACGCCCGTGTTCACACGTCAGTACAGTCAATGGCTGAAATTCACAACTGTGGCTTTGAACTGTTACCGCATCCGCCGTATTCACCTGATCTGGCACCATCAGACTTCTTTCTGTTCCCTAACCTAAAAAAGCACTTGGGAGGTCAAAGATTTTCGACAAACGACGAGGTCAAAGCAGCTGTAGACGAATATTTTGACTCTAAGGTAGAATCATTTTTTTTCAACGGTCTAAATGCTTGGAAGGGGAGGTGGCAAAAGTGTATTCAACTTGATGGTGATTATGTAGAAAAATAAAAATATAACTGATTTAGTATGTGTTTATTTTCTTGGTTAGGCCGAGTACTTTTCAATCCACCCTCGTAGGTAAACCAATACACGACTATGACAATATTAACATGTTTCCGACGTGAAACAGTGACCGACTTTTTCTTTCCTTACTTGACAAGTTTGATTTTTTTGGTTTGGTCTAGAGTACTAAATTAAAAATAGTCGGGTCAGTTTAAGTGATTAAAGACACGGACAGCTTGTTACAATGTTATTATTGTCTTTATCACTGTACTACTATTTTCTGAACAGCTATATCACAATAATTTTTCATCTTTTAATACCTCCTTGAATTCCAAATAATTTTTTTTGCCGTACATCATGCGAAACATCTTTAAAACATTTTATAACTTTTTTCGCATATAATTTTAAATAATCTGACCAATTTATATAAACAAAATTATTGCTTGATTAACTGACTTAAAAAATTATTTTATTAACTTTGTAACATTATTATTTCATTTGATTATTATATCGTTTCATAACTTTCTCTATTACTTAAACCTATCTATGTTTGTATATTGGCGATCATATAATATTATAATATAAGTACCACTACAATAACCAGATATTGATATGAGTAAGCCTGGCGTTCATAGATAATACAAAAACCATTATAATAAATAGATAATGGGGGTACTTAACTAACAATTACTGAATTATTATTGTTTGTCACTATTTACAGTCTGTCACTATTTCCTGTCTGTATTTTGATTTATATTTTCATTATATCAATATTACTATAATCACATGCGCAAAATATGAAATAACTACAACTTACTTTGTCTAAAGTACATAATATAATATACAAAGCATCATTCATTATTGCATAATTATGCTATTTAATTTTTCTATAAATAAATCATGCAAAAAAACACCAAATCTTCATTAAAAGCTATAACTTCATAGGTGTTTTTTTTTTTTTTTTTTTTTTTATAGGATAAGGGTGACAAACGAGCACACAGCCCACCTGATGGTAAGTGGTTGCTGCGGCCCATAGACATCTACATTTATCCTCTATTACAAATCAAAATGTAGATGCGTTGTCACCCGTGAGGACTAAGATGGAATGCCTCATTTCCAGTAATAAGGGCCTCCGGCCACCTGCACTCACCAAGCGAAACGCAGAGGTAAATCTCTACTTCACGCTGGTTTTCTGTGAGGTCGTGGTACCACCCCGGTTCGAGCCGGCCCATCCGTGCTACAGCAAAAGCTGCCGCGTGGCTCTAAAACAGTCAAAACTATGCACCCCGTGCTGACGAATGAAAAGTGTTTAATGAACATAAAACACACACAAAAACTTGTGTGAGACTTACCAAACGGTCATGAAACTGTTCATCAGTCCTTGCGGGCACAAACTGAACACCAACACAACCATTGTTAACGTACAACACGTGGATGTGCACTCGCGTGCTCGTTCATTGCAGTGGCATCAACCAATATCTTAATATTTTAATTATAACTACAAATGTTTATTTATTAAATGGACATCCCTATCATAGCAAAACTGACACATACTGCCTTTTTATATGAAATACTTTAGCGTAATATAAATACATTGTATCATTAGTATTAGAGCATAATAAATTATACTTTTGATTTTGTGTTTATAAATTTTAGATTTTAATCATCAATTCAAAATTCATCTTTTATTGTATATTCATTTACAATAAGTAATATATTACAGAGACAGAGCATCAGCGCTAATGCAACACGTTCGACCGGGATCATGACATTATTCATTCAGTGCATGAACGTCCGCACTAAGAACGTCCGGAACGTCCGGAACGCAACGTATGTGTAATATTTCATTTGGCACAACGGCGCACGAACAATGCAACGTTAAAATCAAGACAAACTCAATTGTATCCACACACGCATAAAGTAACACAGTGTAGTTAAAACACACGCGGACTATTATTTACCGACGGTATTCAATAACTGTTATTAATGCCACTGCAAGTGTGTACACAAATTATTATAATATATGGCATCCAATCATGGATATTTAAAATTAAATATATAATAAACTCCATGATCAGAAAATAAATGATCAGTCAGTATGCAGTAAACATGACGTAATGTTTCATTTCTGCATGCCCAAGCACATAACATTCAAATGGTAAAGAATGTTGTTGCAACTACCGAAAAAATACATAAATAATAGAAATAAAAAAAATCTGGTAGCTCAGATATGCGACGGTTACATAAATGAGTTTTTAGCGCGTTAAAGGTGACCAGACATGCAGGAATGATATTTCATTACCGTCCGAATTTCTATTAGTCTTTTAGAACACACTTCAAAGTATAATTTCCCCACAAAGAAAGTCTGGCCACCTTAAAAGCGGTGACAGCAGTACATAATATATTAATTTTGATTAATGATTATTATTAACTCACCAACCCTGTCTATTTTGGTAGTTGAATCATGCCTTTAAAATAATTTTAATGGAAAACTAATTACCGACAATTACGTTAGAATGGAAACCTAGCTCGTTTACAAGTTAAATGTTATTGTTAAGGCGTAATGTTAGAATTGCAGATTAATAACGAATAGAGAACACACATAAAAAAGACAGAAGATAATGAATTTGTTTGTCTTACTTGTTAGAGTTTATCCTGTGTGGTTTGCCGTCGTGAGACAGGCCTGCCAGTTTCCGGCAGCGGTAGTTTTCGTAGTGGACGGAACTTGTTACGTCCTTTAAGTCCTGCAGATGCGTTCGAATCACCATGTTGCGCAGCGCCAGGAAGTCACAATGTTCCAAGTTTTCCACTGTAAATTAAATTAAAAGAAAATAGATATGGGTACGATTCGGTCAATCTGCACAGCTCTCGACGTAAATTTTGCACAAGATGAAGAAACAAAAAAATTTAAACAATACCTGCAGACACCAATGAAATTGTTGTTAAATGTAATTTTAAGTGCTGATTTACCACGTTCTCGGCGGTGAAGAGAACATCTATACAAATCTATACAAATAAATAAAATTGAAGTGTCTGTTTGTAACGTCAAAATTACAGCTTTTTACTAAATGCAGATGATATAATTTTAAAAATACAATTTTTAAAGTTTTTGTCTGTCTGTCTGTTTGTTCCGGCTAAACTCCGAAACGGCTGGACCGATTTTGACGGGATTTGGCAGATAGCTGATGTCACAAGGCTACTTTTACTATAGAACTTAGTAACTTAGGCTACTTTTATTATAGAAAAAGAATTAGGGTTCAGCGCAAAAAAATTAAAACCCCAAATAACACGCGAGCAAAATCGCGGGGACATCTAGCCGTAAATTAACCTACATGTCTGTTATTTGATCCATAATCCTTTCACAAATTAGAGGAGGCATGTGCTAAGTAGTGGGACGTATATATTGTTGTAACTTTATGATTCAGTCTGGTTTCTATTTGGTACACACATACCCACAGAAATTATTTTAAAACAGTAGAATCGGGCTCTAGGCCCCACGAAACGTGGAGGAGATATATTAAAAACTACGAACTTCTTTTTTGGAAAACTGGATCATCTGGATGGGGAATCATAGCTTTAAATAAATGGAACATCGTTATGTTAAATAACTGTTCACTCACTGTGCACAATCCACTAACTACTATAAATGACACATTTTAGATGACTAGACAACTTGGGAGATAGTTGCTTCTTTCACAGGTATTTAAGGCTTGGAATTCAAACTTTGGATATTTTTAGAATAGTACTCTGTTGTACGTACGTTTGTCACAAGCATTTCTTGAAATTTCTTTTACTCAACGTCTACCATATTCGCAGCACGAAATCGGGTGGCGGATATTCTTATCCGGCTACTACACGATCATGCTGACTGTGATAATAACTAATAAATATTCCCAGAGGTTTTTTAAAACCTTGTGCTACCAATAATTTTATTGAAATTTGTTATATTATTAAGAAAAAATAAAGATATTTAACGTCATGTTCAGAAATCATATTCACTGTACATTGAAACAGATATCTAATATACAAAATATAAAATAAGCACTTTTTTACCTTGACATAGACTCCACGCACTATTGAAAAAGAAACATTTGTAATCACACAAAATTTACAGCTTATTCAGTCAATCTGCGACAATCACGGCATCTGTTTGACCACGGATTATTCAGTGTTTGACAATGCAAACACAACATGCATATGTAACAAATATATTGAATTAAATAAAACAATGTATGTTTTATAACGATTTCTTATATTTACGCGAACACTACACATTTAAATAAAACACACTCCCCCCCGTGACCATGGGTGCTGTAAAGTGCTTGAAACGTCGGGAATGTAAAGTAAGTTAATATACGCGATAAAATCCGTAAAATTAGTTTTATTTAAAAATGTATGTTTTATTTAATTTAATGTATACAAATATGCATATTATATATAAATTTTAGCTTTCTGCACTACTTCTCCATATAAATTTTGACTTTGAATAATCTCATACTCCTCCGTGCACGCAATATGCTTAAAAAGCCTTTCGTGTATTAATATGATATAGATTTATTTCATTCCATAGATGTTTACCTATCACTATTTTTGGTTTTTGTCTAGTAAATAGCTTTAAAGGGCAAGCCTAGCTACCAGGGGATCGTAAGTGCTACATCAAACGGGTTTCCTCTTTCCTCTATGTGTCGCGCAATCCGTAATCGAAATGGATGTTTGTTTGGTTAGAATAGAAGTTAGTTTTTTATTCAATATAGATCACATGTGTAATTCTTATTGAAAGTCATTTTTTACTTTACCACTGGTTCGAAAAAAACCCTCTGTCCTGGGAAGAACCAGCAAGAAACCCAGCGGGACTTTTTTTTAAATAAATTTTACAATATAAATGATTACAAACTATTTACAAAATTTATTTTAGAATCTGCTTGGAAGCGACCACGTCATTCCCAGGGGTTATTATCAACCATGTATTCATTTATACTATAATAACCCTTTTTATACAGTTTCTGCTTAACAAAACATTTAAACTTGGTAATAAAGAGAGCCTGTACACTTTCCGAAACCTTGTTGTAATAGCGTATACATAGCCCCAAGAATGAATTACTGACTGTGGAGTCGAGAAACTGGTATCACTAGCTTGTGTTTGTTCCTAGTGTTTACAGAATGTATATCACTTTTTTTTATTTGATTTGATTGCACTAGCACTCTACTTGCAACATAATAAATATTCGTATGATTACCTTCAGCAATGCCCCAAGGATACTTCCGGCCTCGAATCCGCCTTCCCTCAGTCTCAATGACAGTATTTGCACCTACGACCGCGAAGGGCACTCTGGCACGCAGGGCTTTGGTCGCCTCTGCACCGTCGCCCTCCTCGCCACCGCTCTCAGGAAATTCGTAGATTTTTATCTTGTGTTGCGCTATTTCTTTCATTATCTGTTGAAAATAAAACATTTCGTAGATACAACAAATTTTCTTTAATTTTATTATAATATACCATGGAATTGGGGTTTAAGAGCATCCGCTACACATTGAATGTCCGTAGGTATTGTATAGAATAGCCAGATGTCCGACATTTAGCATTTTTAGGTTGTATCCATACAAAAATTTAGGCAGCTCTGTAACGGGGAAGAAGTAAGACATACAGATAACTAAAAGCCAATCTGAAAACACGTGATTATGTCATATCATCTTTGAGACTATAGAAGAAGCCCATGCCTACCTGTAGACTTTTTATGAAAAGAGGATATGAAGTTGGAAAAAATTACTTTGCCAATATTCCCTCAATAATATTATTGAGTCTATATTGGCCAAATAAATTAATCCAACTTTAATATAACAGATTTCCGCAAAGTAACACCTGATTTTATTAATTATGATGATATGATTTTTTTAAGTTTGCCAAACCTTTGTAGTGATCAAAAAATGACCCCAAAGACCAGATCAAAATATTTTAGAGTACAACAATGAACCAGGAAAAAGTTTAAATATGTCTAGCCGATCATTAAAAACTTAATGGTTTTATTGACTGGCTGGCTTTATTGGTTGAAATCAAGAAAATGTAAATTGAATGTTACTATGGTTGATCAACTACTGGAGCAGGATGTTCAAAAATACGAAAATGGTCTCATTTATGTTTTAAACGAATATTATATGCACAGTAAGATTATTTTTAAATATTAATTTAAAAATAAAATTATTTTTATTTCGTAACGTAGGATGAATGCTAAAATCGCTCAGCTGAAAAAACACTATAATATTTTTATAGAAATATTTTTCAAAGAATAACCAAATTTTATATTTAAGTTAAAATATATAAATCTATAATGATCTACGTTCTTGCAGTTTTTGAAAATTAGATTAGAGAGCTTCTACTTTTATTTGTAACTATCCCAAATTGAATTTGATTTATGAGCGACAACTACGCGTACGCGCGCTTCTCTGTGTGCGATTAAATTCACGAGCGACACTTGCTAATGTATGCGTGCGTAGTAAAACAGTTAGCGTCAAATATTTATGAATGACAATCAGTTAAAATATCTCATCATCATATCATTACCACGCATTCTCAACGCCCATATTACTTATTGTGAACCTTCTCTACTAATTTGGCCGTATATTACAAAAAACCCTGTATACTACTGAAAAGGAAGACAAAGAAATTTTTTACACTAGATTGTCGATATCGATGTAGTAAAAAGTTAGTAAAAGACAAAATATTAATAAGGCAAAAATTATTTCACATGGCAAAACGAAAATCATAAGCATTTATAACTAATGTATTTATTTGCATTATGCTGATATATGAATCATTACAGCTAAATAGAGACATAGCCAAAGCAAAGTAACATAAGAAAGCAGGATGACAATAAATGTAGACTATATTTACAATTTACTATATACATAGCTCTCAAATATATATCCACCTGTTCCTTAAAGTCCTTGCACTCCTCAGGTGTCATAGTATCGGCCTTAGCGATGACAGGTATAATGTTGACTTTGTCTCCGAGCCGCTGCATGAACTCGACGTCGAGTGGCTTCAGGCCGTGTCCGCTGGGCGCGATGAAATATAAGCAGCAGTGAACGCGGGTGTCAGGCGGCGCTGGCTTCCGAGCGACTCGAGATTCCGCATTCAAAAACTCTTCGTATTTCGACTCGACAAAGTCGATTATTGGTTGCCAACTATAAATTGAAAACATCACAAATGTAACAATAGCGAAGAGGTTCGGTCTATGTATTATTATTAATATGCATATTTCTTTTGTGTTCTTGACTGGTTGGGTGCACGATGTACTTAAAATAATATGTAAACTATTATATACTATAAAGCACACACTGTTATAATTATTCAACTTCTTCTTTCTCCTCAACAGCCTTTAATAATCCATTGCTGGATATTAGCCTCTTTTACCCTAACTTGACAACTACAAATATATGCTATAAAGTTCCATTTAATGTTTCAAGTTGTGATGTTTACTTGACAGGCGCTTTGGTGGTGGGTGTGTTAGATGCTCTCGCATTGGTAATGCTGCCCCGTCCATCACCAGTATGTGGGATTTATATCGGCAATTTTGAATTCTTCGAATCTGTGGCCAGATCCTCGTTTCTTGATTATCAGGGTTTATACTACGTGCCGGTGTGATATAGGTATTTTGAGAAAAAATGATAACCGCCTTACTCCCCGTTTTTATTACTAATACCACAGAATAAATAATAGCTAATACCGTAAATAAATACTGCAGGCCGCGTGACATAGATAGTTAGTCCTATGGGGTTAGCCAAGCTGACTTACTACATTCGTTAACGCTAATAGAAAATTATATAAATAAATAAAATTAACGTTAAGTCACGTGAATTAACGTTGAGATTTTTAAGGTTGTGTCATTCTATTCATTTTATAGTATTGTCTTTAGTTGTATTAGCGGCATCGATAGTAGAAATTCGACTTTGTTTTTAACACTCAAAACACAAACACAAAATGTCAATTTTCGGGTCTGCTAGTGATGTGAGTTTTTTTATAGGATAAGGGTGACAAACGAGCACACAGTACATCTGATAGTAAGTGGTTGCTGTGGCCCATAGACATCTCATCTATCCTCGATTACGAATCGAAATGCAGATGCGTCGTTACCCGTGAGGACTAAGATGGAATGCCTTGTTTTCAGTAAAAAAGGGTCTCCGGTTCTCTACACTCACCATACGAAACACAGCAGTGTTAAGCTGCTATTTTACACTGGTATTCTGTGAGAGCGTGGTCCTTCCCCGGTCGAGCCAACCCATTCGTGATACAACTATACTACTAATATAGCTGCAGCATGGCTCTACCACGTGTCCATATATTTACGGTTCAAAACTTTCATTTTCCTAAAGAATAAAATTCACATAGGTATAATGAGAAATACAGTTTACATACTACATTTTGAAACAAATGCTTTGTGATATATAACTTTGCGTCTAATACTTTAAATTTAAGTTATGTCTGAACCCTGTCTTAACTATTCAAAAGTATGGACCTCAGTGTTAAGCTTCACATTCTGAATCATAAGCTTCACTTATGGTTATCATCTGACCTGAGAAACCCGGTCACGACCGGCCTCCGCCCGGGTTTAAGACCAGATTTTCTCTACACCGGCTTTACTGGTAGGTCTACAGGTCAGTGCAAGTTATCAAGTGATTAAGACTTTAAACTCATTATTTGTGAAGAATTTTCCAAAAAAATTGGAGAAGTTAACTTTTTGATAGCTGTTGCTCTTGTTGCTATTACTTATTAAAATGCATATTTTTGTTAGGTAAATAAAGCGTAATTACAATCTATTGCCGATAAGGCAGCTGAAAACCGGACTTTTTTTCCTAAAATCGAAAGTAATCGGATCTCCAATTACACTACATTGGACATGTGGATTACACTGTTAAGATGAAGCATATATTTCGACATGTATTATTTTGTCCTTGACTCTAGTAATAACAGTTTAATTTATGCAAATCATTCATTAAGGAAGTGTGTCATGGCGGCCAATTCAATTTGAATTTATGCACAAACGGGCGTATACATGATACACTATGGGAGGGCATAGTAAAGTTACAACTTATACAGCTTCTATTGCTGGACACGAGCCTCCTCTCATCGCTAGATGGTTATGAAGTGATTAGTCCGTCGAGCTGTTTCAGTGCGTGTAGGCGGACATCACATATTATCGAAATATTTTTATCTTTTAGATATTATGCCGATTTTGTCGCGATATTTATGCTTCACCGACGATAATTTAATAAATTAGCACTTAAAATTGCATTTAGCAATTTTATTGCTCCCAATTGATCACACCCAGGTTTGTCGCATACTGTTAAGGTGGAAGCTCCAGGGTGGCCCGCGAAATTCAAATTTTCTTGCGTTTTTTGGAATTTGCAGGTCAGGGTTAGGTTGTACATTTAACAAAATATGATTCGCGACCGTAGCGATTATGTGTTTACAGAATTATTATCATTAAAATCACCAATACAACCCTGTAAGTTCATATTAGCCCTTTGTATGGCTATTTCCAGAAAAACTCATTCAATTCCAGGGTACATCCTGTAGCTTCCACCTTAAATTTCACGGCGAGCGCTAAGCCCGAGCATTTTTAACCCCCGACGCTGAGAGGGTGTTATAAGTTTGACCTATATGTGTGTGTGTGTCTGTCTGTCTGTCTGTGACACCGTGGCTCTTCAACGGGTGAACGGATTTGGGTGCGGTTTTTTTTATTTAAAAACACGTTTTCTAGCGGTGGTCCTTAGACGTTTTATCGAAATCGGTTCAGCCGTCATCATGCGTCAGTTGTTTTGTTAGCTGCGGAACGGTTATTTTCGGAGGTTTTTTAAATTTTCAATTTAAGTTATGTTTAATATATGGGTTAAAGTTAAAAAGTTAAAGTTATAGCCAATATACGTCCCACTGCTGGGCCCAGGCCTCTCATTTCTGCGAGGGTTTTAGGGCAAGGAAATATCCGCCGCACTGAATTTCACATGTCTTTGAAATATTTTTTTCTTATTTCCCAGTCATGCTCAGACATCCTCACGATGACTCAGACATCCTTAACCGCTGAGCACGTGGTAATATATATGGCTGTGTGTCAATAAAATTTTGAATATCTGTTTTTCGTTGCGTATTTTATTAATTTATGTAGGTAGGTATATACATGTATGCCACTACATGGGGCCTTAAACTAAGACATCTGGTATTACCGTATTATAACCATGGGAAATTAGTTTCCTAAACGTAGACATATGAAGGTTCATCTTGCCAAATGTTGAAACAACTGTGCATTGTATACAGACTAATTATTATTATCACTTTACAGACATGTGACATAAATAGATACTTTCAACTCACCAATTGCTATTATCAACTGCGTCACCAAATCCAGGAGTATCGACGATCGTAAGAGTGAGGTTAACACCATTTTCCTTCAACAGAACAACACTTGTCTCCACTCCCACAGTTTTTTTGACTCGCAACGACGGGCCCGGGTGTTTGTCTCTATCGTACACCTCCGTTAGAAACAACGAGTTTATTAATGTCGATTTTCCTAATCCGGTCTCACCTGTAAAAAAATAAACGTACACGTTTCTAAAACAGTAATCTCCAACTTCTATATCATGTCACTAAGTTTTATGTAACTTTAGCAGTTTCTTATAAGAAACTGTTATAGTTACTTATGAGAAACTCTACCATAGTAGAGGTAGAGATCAATAGAACAAAGCCACGCAAATATCGAGTTCATTAATAAATCATTGGATACATACAATATTGACATAAAGATGAACATTAAATAAGAATAAGTATATTGTTTCTAAAACGTAAATACAGATTTTTATGGTATAGTCATATGATATTTAATTAGCTAAATGAATATGCAATCAGGTGAAACTAGTTTCGTATGCACCTCATTATGATTATTATTGGCTTGCAGCGGTTGTATAGTAATAAAATTCATTATTACTTACCCACTACCATCAGTGTGAACTCAAATCCTTTCTTCACAGCCTTCCTGTATACCTGGTTTGGTAAGTTTGCGAAACCGACATAGCCATCTAATTCTTTGGTTTTTGGTTTATCTATCTTAGGTAATTCCGGTTTTGGCGCTACGGGTGGATGCTCGACCTTCTGAAAATAATAAACAAAAACTAAAATCACAAAATGAAAAATGAAGCATAACATTTAAGACAATTTTTTATTGAATAAGGGTGACAAACGAGCACACGGTCCACCTGATGGTAAGTGGTTGCTGTGGCCCATAGACATCTACATCTATCTTCGTTTGCGAATTAAAATTCAGATCCGTTGTCAGCCGTGAGGACTAAGAATGCCTCTTTTCCAGTAAAAAGGGTCTCCGGTTCTTTACACTCACCATACGAAACAGAGCAGCATTAAGCTGCTATTTTACGATGGTATTCTGTGAGAGCGTGGTCCTTCCCCGGTTGTGCCGACCCATTCGTGCTACGACTATACTATTAATATAGCTGCAGCAATGCTCTACCACGTATAAGATCAATATAATAATCATAAAAACACAACTTCCCGGATACACATATACATCATGATCAATCCTAAACATGTATTTATATACACGATTATGAAGCATAACATTTAAGACAATTTTTTTATTGAATAAGGGTGACAAACGAGCACACGGTCCACCTGATGGTAAGTGGTTGCTGTGGCCCATAGACATCTACATCTATCTTCGTTTGCGAATTAAAATTCAGATCCGTTGTCAGCCGTGAGGACTAAGAATGCCTCTTTTCCAGTAAAATGGGTCTCCGGTTCTTTACACTCACCATACGAAACAGAGCAGCATTAAGCTGCTATTTTACGGTGGTATTCTGTGAGAGCGTGGTCCTTCCCCGGTTGTGCCGACCCATTCGTGCTACGACTATACTATTAATATAGCGGCAGCAATGCTCTACCACGTATAAGATCAATATAATAATCATAAAAACACAACTTCCCGGATACACATATACATCATGATCAATCCTAAACATGTATTTATATACACGATTTTTTTATAGGGGAGGGGGCAAACGAGCATGCGGCTCACCTGATGGTAAGTGACTACCGCCGCCCATGAAAAACTGCAACACCAGGGGAACCAGGGGAATTGCAGATGCGTTACCGACTTTTTTTTCATAGGTAACCAGACTACCTTCAAGGCCTCCTCGAAGGGGTTCCCGCCTGGTCGTAGCGGGAGAGGATTTCATCACCCGCGGTAAACAAAGGCGAAGGGCCGTCCCAAGGAGGCCGCTTCGGATGCGTGGAGTCAACTGCGTTTATGTCGACTCAAAAAAATGGGGGGTTAACAATCCGACGGTATGTTATTTTTGTATGTATGTTGTAACCGATTAACCAATATAACCGATTAATTCTGACTTCAGGGGTGGTCTCATATAAATTTGGCGAAAAGGTTCACCCCTAATTGCCAAATAATGTTTTTGCTGTAAGGTATGCAAAATATTCCACTCCTTTGCTGTAATGCGTACAGCAAAGGAGTGGAATAATTTGCCGGCGTCTATCTTTCCGTCCGAATACAATCTGGGCGTCTTCAAGGGCGAATAGGCTTTTGTTACGCTAAGACAGTGCGATTTACCATCTAAGGCTGCATCACCACTTACCACCAGGTGGGATTGTGATTAAGCACTGGCTTATAATAAGTAAAAAAAATACGCGAACGCTTCTCAATTTAAGACGTCGTTAAGTCTTGCGGTGTCACAGTCACTTTGACTTAAAGTGATAGAGACAGCACGAGACTTAACGGCATCTTAAAATTGAGCAGTGGTTGAGTATTTGGGCATAAGGGTGACAAAATAGAGGATGGATGATTTTTTAATATAACTGTTTGAGATTGAGATTGGGATATTCTTCAGTCCACTCAAAGAGGTAAAAAACATCCTTCGTCCTTACCCCCGTGAGGCGGCTATGCGCAGGTATTTCCGCATGGTAAAAAAGGCTACCTTTAAGCCTCAAATAAATTTCAAAGATCATATTCCCTGACATGTTTTGTGTATCTTTATAGGTACGATATGACATATTATGTTCGCTAATTTAAGCAATTGACATTTGTTTAAACGGCATTCATATGCATCAGAGGTTGAGTATCGTTAAGGAAGGGTAATAATGACAAATATTCATTTAGTGGCTAACTCACTCCATTTATATTGTTGGCATGTTGCTTTAAAGAGTGTGATAAGTTATATTTATTTTAATTATTTTTGCTATAAAAATAGATTATTTCTTTTATAGAAACCTTCTCTGTACTCCTGAGTGAAGTAGGAACGGATGGTGGCGCTGTGGTAGGCACGGGGGGTGCGGCCATCTGCGGAAGTGTAGTCGTTTTGCCTGCGTCCACTGACACACTGTTGCTGATCTTGACTCCATTCGCCTCGTGATGGTTACTCTCGTGAGGTTCCGGAAGCGTGGCCGAACGTTTTGACAGTGCGTCTTTGAGCGCGGATGGAGCGACGGGGGGCGCCGGCGGCGCACCACTCGGTAGACCCGGTACGTTCACTCCACCACCACTTACTGAGTCTGACTTGAAGAACAGCTCCCGTTTACTTTGTAACTGCAAACAAATATAAAAAAATTGTTACTTTCACAGAAAAATGACATGATAATGACAATATAGTACCTATATATTTTTGTAGAAGTAAACACAGTCCATCCGATGGTAATAAACGATGATGCCGATAGACACTAACATTTATCGTTGATCAAGAATCAACAAAATTCAGATGCATAATCACCCCTGAGGACTAAGATGGAATTTCTACTTGAGGCCGGTATTCTATGTTATTTGACTATGATCTGCGTGCGAGGTGCTTTCCCGGTGAAGCCGATCCATTCGTTCTCCAGCTATTATATGAAGTAGCGTAACTCTACCACGGCCAGGTGACTACACATAGTTAAGAGCAGTAGGTATTAACTTAATTGTCTGATTAATACTAAAAATGTTAAACTGCCTACCTAAACTACCTACATTAAAATATCAACAGTCGTAAATCGATCTGCATATATTTATGCTTACACACATTTCGTTATTGTATTAATAATCGAGACTTGGACAACGAGAAGTTGTAAATTGTACATATATAAATAATTGCACGAGAGCGAGTGGGTAGGTGGTGGCGCTTGTCGGTTTGTACGCGCACCGTGAAGTCGGTCTAGCCGGCTCCGCGCTGACGTCGAGTGACTCACCGACATCAAGGCGACGGTGTAATACTATAGATATCTGTGTCAACATTCAAGAGATTTACCCATTTGATGATTAAGCTACATTTAAAAGAATCACTTTTAATCTCATTCAATTTCTTGGCATATTATTCAAGAAATTAAGAAGGTACCTAATAATAGTAAACCTTGTATGTATTCTGTAGGCTTTTTTTATAAAATTAAACACATAATCAACTTATGGTAATTAAAAACACATAAAAACACCTGCATCTATTCACGATTAAGAATCGAAATACAAATGGATGCATAGGCACGCCTGGGGACAAAGATGGAATGCTTCATTACCAGTGAAAAGAGTCTCTCATTCTCGTCTCTCACCACGCGAAAAACAACGTAGTATTCCTTTATGCTGCTATTTCACGCTGGTAATGTGCCCTTCAACGGTCGAGCCGACGTGTTCCTTCTGAAGTCATATTACACTGCAGCGTGGCTTTACTTTTTTTTTATAGGATAAGGGTGACAAACGAGCACACAGTCCACCTGATGGTAAGTGGCTGCTGCGGCCCATAGACATCTACATCTATCCTCGTTTGCGAATCAAAATGCAGATGCGTTGCCACCCGACAATTTGATACAGTTTGATATTTAGCAATTGTAGTTATGCCCTCTATTAGAAGAAATATGTCTAATCAAGTGTTGCAATAATTGTAAAGCACGTAAAAGCGAAAGCGCCTTACAACGCTCTCGTGTATTGCTACTTAATAATAGGAGCAAGAATCGCGAAAGCGGTGATTCACGCAGAACTCGTACCCGTAACTGTACACGTGAATCATATTCGAATGCACATCTTTGCACTAACGAGCTTCAGGTTCGTAATACGCTCCGATATAAACACTGCTCATGAGCAGATGGTAATTAAACGTATTCAAGTACGAGCATTCACTGGGCTTATTCGAGCGGCTCATTTTCAACGGACGTGTATTGACGGGTGGAATAATATTTACGCTCAAGATTTCTCTTTGTTCATTCAAATGTCAACAAAGTTATAAAAGCTAGTAATGATTTATGTCATTTATTCAAAATACATAGTTAATTGAATTTAATTAGTGTCGACAGTTAGCCGATGCTCATTTCTTGTAATAAGCGTATCTCATGACACATTCAGTAAGAATGACGCTTCTGTGGAAAGAATGCAAACTTGTGCAGTCTAATTACAATAATTGTAATAATAATTATTATATCAAACGTGGTTTATTGACAGTTCAGGCTTATAAATGAGCCTTTGTCATGAAAAAAGTCTCTTAGTCGCAGCGCAACATTCTTCGCGAAATTTGTCATTTGCTGACAAATTTCATACTTTGTATTTTAGTTTCCACGACATTTGAAACAGACTCTAGTTTAAACTTGAAACGACTTTTTGTAATAAAACGGGTGCAATTAAGATAAGTACGACGACCGAAACAACCCGCGGCAGTCCATACTAATATTAGAGAAATCTTCAAATAGAATGGAATACGTATAAAGGCAGAGTTGATATTACAATTATATTCATTTAAGCGAATCAACATGAATTTATCAAATTTTGACAAAAAATCTATTTATAATCTGTGACTCGGATTAGAAGTAATGGGGCCAAAAAGAAGCTGGAAGAAGCCTCAAGGAATATTTATGAATATAACTTGTTTTCATAAAACTACGGGTTTTATCACTGTAATATTAACATTTTTGAAGTGAAAACTTCTTTAGCGGCGTTGTGCACTTTTTTGTAATGGGTAAAAAATGTTAAACTCGCATCAGGTCACGTGTCCTGATCGAAAATTCGTAAGACGGACGGAGAGTAGACAACCGGCGCGGCGTAGGAGAGGAAGTAAGTTAGGTTTAATTAATTTTCATTTATTAATTAATATAATTGTATTATTAAGATTAGGTTTCGATCGAGTCTACTGTACTCCTTGACGAAATTATTAATAAAGATACATATGTACTTACACATTATAGATGTAATATTTGTAATATATTTATTCTTTATAGCATTAACCTATATTTTCATAACATCACAATAAGCACATGTGCGGTGTAGGTTTACCAAACAAATAATTTCGAATGAAAATAAACGAAATAAGATAATAATAAATAATCTCCGCCATTCCAAAATATCAAAAATGCACAACGTTATTATTCAAGTTTTCACTTCTGCCGGCACTCCCGGAGTGCAACCCGTCGTTTTTTAAATTATTAGCGCAAATAATGCATTTTGATCAATTTACATTACAGTGCGTAACTTATATAGACGTACGCTGACTGCGACACAGTACTAAAGTACACTAAGAATAACAGCAAATAAAGTAATTAAGGACAAGTGTGAACAAAAATCCAATTACCATTTCTTTTTTAACAGCGAGCCAAGTAGGGTAAGCACGGGAAGTTTCACTCAGGTGACAGCTGTACACACGCAGTAAATGCAACATGGACATGCGCCGCATTAAGCATATGGCACACTTCATATTAGTGCCCTTGCACAAATTTGTGTTGCTCATTGAAAACTTAACTTGGAAACGATAACTTTGGGGAACGTTGCATGACTATAACGAATCACTCACTGATCGTTTTCAAGGCAGTTTGTGATCCATCCGGTGTTTATGAAGACGTAAACATTGTAGGAACGCAAACAAAATGAAATCGAAGCAATACCGTTAAAGAATTTGTTTGTTATTATATGCTAAACGAATAAACAAATAATTTAATATTTTGACGAAAGATTACAGTAATGACTTGTAATGATTTAATCTTTAGTGTTTCATTCAATAATCACGGTACTTACCGCTATATCGATATTTGATTTTTTCTTTTCGCGTTTCTTCACACTTAATCTTTTTTTAATAACATGGAACATTTTAACGCATCACTAATAACAACAAACTGTCCTCTATGTTGGTAGGTTGTTGGGCTACTAATCAATTGTTTGACAATTAATAGAGGAAAAATAACCAACAAATGAGTAAAATCGACGTTGTAACCTTCACGGTAGTAGTTTACTTGATACAACAAGCGAGCACCGTTTTACCACAATTAATTTTACATTATTGTTTGAACAGAGATGTGTCACAATAAATACCTACACCGCACACAATATCTGACTAATGGTAAAACAGGTGATAGGCATTGTCAATAACATGACGCTGGCTTCTTTAAACAAGTGTGAAATAATATGATATATTTGTTAAAATGGTTAATTAAAGTTGGTAAAAAATTACTTCGCGTACATCCGCTCGATAAAATAAAATTATGTGTATTACCTACTTTGAAGAGCACCTCCCGCCCTCCCTCAATTGAATTTTGTTTTATTTTTTTTATTCGTGTTTTAAAAAAGAAAAAGAATTATTTTTAAATTGCCTTTATGAGTCCACTGCAGAACACATCTCCCCAATATCAAAAACTTTGCCAAACATTTAAGTTGTCAGCCTTAATCCTTTGTTGTAATATTCAACAAAATGTCTTCTCAGAGCTTTGATTCACCAAATTAAGTAACATGCAAATACACATCAATATCACATTCTGTTAAAATGTTACGTTATAACAATTATGTCTAAAATATAATAATCGCTCAAAATTTAGAGCATTATATATAAAAGTATGTCAAGATCGGTTTACAGTTTTTATTTTTTCATGGTTCATGAATTATCTGGCACCAGTTAAACTAAAACGAAACGTATAAATATGAGCTGTTTACGGTGTGTATAATTTATCCCATAATTTACGAAATTTACTTAATTAGACGAGTTTCTACCTCAGAAGAATTACACTTATCTTTATTTTAATTATCATTTTATGATGTATCATAAAATGCAAGTGAAAATGTCTAAGCAAATGAGCTGCCGCTCCCTGATTAAGATGGGTAGCAATCATTACACGTTTGACTGGAGCAGCTATTGTACCCTAAACCGTATCGTCGCGGTAGACGATCATTGACCACCGATATGAAACACACCAGCGTTTGGTAAATGAATCGCGACTAGTGCTAGAAATCTCCTTTATAATCATTCGTTACTCTTTTCCTTATCACAATTACTATTAATAATGTAACTAATTCAGATTGATACTAACTAGTAGTAGGGGAGCCCATGATGCTAAATGGAGATTTACTCGAGCGGGGACCTATTAGATTTTGTAGATTAGTTGATAGGAAGACAAAAGTTAATTTTTCCCCTTCCAGCGATGGGGGAAGCGTCTA
The DNA here is from genome assembly GCA_033319125.1 of Parnassius glacialis. Lineage (NCBI taxonomy): Eukaryota > Metazoa > Arthropoda > Insecta > Lepidoptera > Papilionidae > Parnassius > Parnassius glacialis. Next base: position 31,946,980 of record JAVANC010000013.1, on the reverse strand, counting down.
CAGATTTTCAAAAATGTAAATACCACTACAAACTACTACAGATGTTCAAAAATGAATTCCAACGAGTCAGATATACAAAGGGGATGTGGAGTGAACCCTAAAAACGCTCCCATTCAAAAGACGCCATGGTAGAGCCACATCGCTAAGGCCGATACTATGACACCTGAGGAGTGCAAGGACTTTAAGGAACAGGTGGATATATATTTGAGAGCTATGTATATACTAAATTGTAAATATAGTCTACATTTATTGTCATCCTGCTTTCTTGTGTTACTTTGCTTTGGCTATGTCTCTATTTAGCTGTAATGATACATATATCAGCATAATGCAAATAAATACATTAGTTATAAATGCTTATGATTTTCGTTTTGCCATGTGAAATAATTTTTGCCTTATTAATATTTTGTCTTTTACTAACTTTTTACTACATCGATATCGACAATCTTTTTTTTCAGTGGTAGAGCCACGCGGCAGCTTTTGCTGTCGCACGGATGGGCCGGCTCGAACCGGGGTGGTACCACGACCTCACAGAATACCAGCGTGAAGTAGAGGTTTACCTCTGCGTTTCGCTTGGTGAGTGCAGGTGGCCGGAGGCCCTTTTTACTGGAAATGAGGCATTCCATCTTAGTCCTCACGGGTGACAACGCATCTGCATTTTAATTCGCAAGCGAGGATAGATGTAGATGTCTATGGGCCGTAGCAACCACTTACCATCAGGTGGACTGTGTACTCGTTTGTCACCCTTATCCTATAAAAAAAATACTGACGATTTGGAAGTGCCACAAGCGCATAGCGAATTTTTTTAAATGCGGAAAAAAAATCGCCACAATGAAACTCGAGCGTGTTGATTAATATTCACAGAAGGTTCGGCTTGAGGTCCCAGTTACGGTAGCTTAAAATCTGACGATTATTTTGAGGGATATTAATAATCTGACTGCTAGAAATAATTTTTTATGAACTTTTTTCTCAACAACTATAAAATGTGACTGTGAATGGGTGGGGATGGCACGAGAGTCAGAGATAGGAAAAAAGTGAAAGGGAGAGAGAGGCGCGGAGTGTTAGTATTTCGGCTTGTGGAAATCGGCAAATTACATTTATTTTGTTAATTTTGCATTATTTTCCTCAAATAAAAGAAAAAATTCATCCACGCACGAGAATGTCAAGACGTTTTTTTTCAACTTTGTAACCCTCCCACTCCCTTACGTTACGCTCAAATCGTCAGATTTTTTAAATGGACCCTTTTTAGCTCGTAATTACAACCTTACTTTAATCTGACCATAATATTTCTTAAACTTAGCTCATTTGTATGAGTTTTAGTTACTACGTGTTATTGCCGAGAATTCCTTTTTGACCTCATGTGATCAGAACCATTCGACTGACTTTGACAGTGTACCAAATTACTTACACGATGCTCGCAATAAAACAATAAACGCTTTTTTGGCCCGCATTCTGGTGAACACGTCATAATCTAAAACATAATTCTAAGCGTGCAATGCTTTGAATAGGGTTGTTTGTTTTTTAAAAATATTTAGTTATTATCTCATAAGGTATTCTGTTCAATTATTGTGACATATTTTTTACATTATTCATATATAAAAAAGGTTAGAATCGAATCATTAAACATTTCTGCTCGTCATTTTAAATAAATACTGATTGTATTGACTAAACAATTGACTTGTGTTCAGTTATTATTAAAAACAAGCTAATTTGCCGCAACACAATGTCTTCTATTAAAGAAAAATTAACTAATAATTTAATTAATTAATTTTTGGGACTACTAACATTTTCAAAAGCAGCAATGAAAACCTAATAATGTATAAATAGTGAAATGATTTAGGTAACAAAACTTCGCCTATCAAGTGGTTATGTCGTTGTCGCAACCAACTAGCTCTATGAGCCTTTCTTTATAGGATAGGGCGACAAACGAGCACACAGTCCACCTGATCGTAAGTGGTTACTCTGGCCCATAGACATCTACATCTATCCTCGTTTGCGAATCAAAACGCAGATGCGTTGTCACCCGTGAGGACTAAGATGGAATGCCTCTTTTCCAGTAAAATGGGTCTCCGGTTCTCTACACTCACCATACGAAACACAGAAGCGTTAAGCTACTATTTTATGCTGGTATTCTGTTAGCCTTTCAGAAAACTGCCTATCCTTTTTAACCGTCTCGTTTAATGAAATTAATAAGGTGACCATGCCATGTCATGTCGCTGGTCTGTGATTAATTATGCGCTATGTGCTATATTATTATAAAAATGTGCGCGGCTTTAGGGTGGCACACCATAACATACTTCAGCTGATATTACAAGATAGGTGCAATGTTTTATTAGAGGCATCGGCTGTATAACATTCAGGCCGCTAGTTGAACGGCGTCCGCCGTTTAGTAAAAAGACTACTAACCGAAAGGCTCATTATGCTAGTTGGCTGCGACAGATACATGACAAGTGAAGTGTACTTTAAGGCTCAGTTTAATATTACTATAATATTTAACTGTTTGTTGTTTCAAATAAATAAAATAAAGCAATCGTGCAAGTATTGCCTCATATACCCTATTTATTATTTATTATACTTGGTTCTATTTATATTACAAATTTTATAAACGAATGAGTTTAGATTTTATAACGTGATATGGGAGGACAGCGTTGTTATAAAAAATTTATCAATACATTGTCGAATTACCTGATGCCCTAATATTTTTATTTCACATTTAATCTCTGAAATTTTAACACCAGGTGTGAAATTTAACTATGTATTTTATGCATTTTCAATTACCCGTCAGATTCCACAACCGTGCTAAATTTAAGTAATTAGTTCAAATTACTTTTGGAAGAAATCGCTATGACAGACGGACACCATTTTGCTAATTTTGGCACAGAACACTAAAAATAGAATATATTGACGGCTAGGTAACAGTGACTTTAACGCAGGACCACAAGTTTGATTTCAACACGGAACAAGTGTTTGCATTATTGTACAAATAATTATTTCGGGTTCTGGTGTTTATCGATGTCCAATTTACCGGTGCCGTGTAGAAGCGGCGTAATAATATCAACTACTCAACATCATTCCGTGAGTGTCGTAAGTTGACGGAGAAACATGAAAAATGTAATGGAAAATGTGCATGAAAAATGTAATGGAAAGCAACATCTTCCTAATAACACCTCAAAAATAATAAAAAGTTCCGGATGCCAATTCCCATGCCAAACAAACACATGCAAATATCCTCCAAACTTAATTGACTATTTTGGATAATTTGGTTTACGTTGACATTATGACGTTACACAACTCTTTTTGTGACCATAGGTGTTTGGTTGGGTTGGGTTTTGGTTAGGTTGCAAAGCACCCGAAGTGTCGAAAATTAAAAAGTTTACTATTAGAGGCTGTAGAGTATTCCATCTTAGTTGTTAGAGGTGATAACGCACATGTAGCCTTCTTTGTTCGATTTCGGTTGCATGTGTCCATGAGTTGCAGTAGCACTAACCATCAGGTGAACTGTAAGTTCGTTTGTCCCTGCTTTTTTATGTTAAAAAAGATGTATCATCTTTTTTAACATAAAAAAGAAGGGATCATCTCATTGGCATATAATTAAAATTGATCATTTAATTTTATTGAAATATTATTTGGGAAACACATAAAAGTACTTTCATATTCAAATATAAATCATTATATATTTCGAACGATTGCATAACGTAAAATGTAATTGGTCATTTTACGTTATGCAATCGTAATGTTTTGACTATAATACGTTATGACTACAAAAAATCCAGCTCATAGTATATATTCTATTCTAGATGTACCCTTTGAACGTTATGCAACATTTAATATCGAATACTATATAATGGTCGATCAGTTTTGCTACCAGAGATTTTATTATGCTTGCAGCTAATTCTATTCGGATATCATATTAATTTCTTAAAATCTAGTCTCTTTACTAATGATGTCTCCTCTGAAGTATAATCTAAAGGGATGGGAAGAGCTTTGTTTTTTTTAAATCTAGTTTTGTATTATTATAAATTACAGATACAATATGACCAACAACAAGAAGGATATTACAAACGATAAAGTTTAAAAGTTGCTATCGCCATGAATTTATCTTCTGCTTATCCTAAAGTAGTAATATTTATGTATGACCTATTTTAGTATGACAATCGCATTTTGAAATGTACTTGAAGTGGAACAAAAAAAACTAAATTGGAACAGTGAATAACATCATATCCGGTTTCTAACAATTACTTGTGAATATCGACGCAAGAGTTTCAAGGAGCTGTTGAAATTAAACCGCTTGCTAAATTTTAAATATTAATCACATGTAGTTTTTTCTACACATACATAAGTACATATTAATTTCTAGCCGAAAGATGTAGATGATATTGTTTATAAGGTTTTTTAATGCAATTGCTTATATTATTAGTGAAAAGTTTAACAATCGATAGCCTTTGGCGAAGTGTTGTCTCGCATCTTGGCAGAGATCGTTTTTTAGTTAAATAAAAATTTGTGATTAAGGTTTGCCTTGTGGGTGAACTTTACAGTCGGGGTGTGTGTTTAAGTTATTCGAGTATGAACTATACTTTGAGCGTGTAATGTTTTTTTTAATAACGTGATTTAAAGTGTGATGTTTTTTTTTAATTTATGAATATACTTAAGAAAATTATATATAAATTGTTATATCATTATATATTGTTGTAATATAATAAGGAATTAGGCAGTATACCTTTTTATCGCCTGATTATTATTACACAAATATGTTAGAACCTTTAAAAGCTTTTGCTAGTCTCTTTACTGGAGACAGCAATACAGTTACACCGAGAAAGATTGTGCCAACAACGAGCAGTCACAAAACGCGTGGTCTACGTGCTCTGAATTGAAATTCGGATAGTAATAAGATAAATGGCTGAATTATATCATGAAATTGAACGTGACCTCCTTGCAGGAAGTAAGTTTACAATTATGTGTTAAACTTATTATGTATACTTACAACAAACAAACCTCTCTTACAAGCTAAGTATTTTAACACGTTGAACGCCACGCAAAAAATCGAGACTTTCCGTTCGGGCCATGGGGGTCACCGGTGAGCCTTATATAGTTGTTCCATTCAGGCCACGGGAGTCACCGGTGAGCCGCGCAAGAGGTTCAATATGAACGGGTCTCACAAGCCATAGATTGCAGTTATTAAAGAAAACACATATGGAAGTGAGCCGCGTGGCCCCTGGGCTGCTTCAATCGACATGGTTTTCAAATCCCATAGAAACTTGTAGGTGTATCAAAGGTAATGTCCTAAATACGATCTTAGTGACGTGCCTTATTATTTTGGTTGAATAAATAGCACGAATAAAACTATAAGAAAATAATTATATGTTTATTACATTAAAAATAACTAAAAAAAATAAAATTATCAGTTAATCGAACTTAACATGGCACTTCTTTTACAAAAAAAAAAAACAAATTAAAATAATTAAATTCTTCATGAACCGAACACAATAATGACTCTTCTTCTACGATAAAAACTAAAATATATAAATTATCATTAAATATAACTTAAAATGACACTTCTTTTTAAAATCACATAAAAATCAACTATTATAAAAACAACATTATGAATGGATTCTGTTGAAACAAGGTAAGCAAAGAAAAGGTTTGTCTGGACATTTTTGGCAATATGTTGATACCTTTTTCGTTTTTGATTTAGCTTTTTTGCTACCCATGATTGGTACGTTGTCTGCGTAACATTGGCGACATGTCCTTCTGACGGATCTTGCCAAGCCCTCTTTCTTCTCCAGAGTATGTTTCGTTCTTCTTGGTCTTTCTGTTGTTGGCTCAGGCTCATGTGGGACTTTGCAAAAATCCATCATAATAAATCTTCGGAAATGTGTCATTTGTATATTTTTTTTAGTTACTGATTTATATAGAGTTAAAGCATTTACCATTGCAGTATTTAGCAATAAATCAATAGCCAGTTTCTTGTACCACTTCACGGATTTTCGCAACGGGGTCGAGTATGCAGTCATCTGATCGGACAAGTCGACAGCTCCCTTAGCTTTGTTGTAGTCGATTACGATTTGTGGTTTTAATACATTTCCATGACGTTTTTTTATTTTTTTGAATTGGTCGGTGTGTTTGGTTGACAAGAGTAGCACCTCTCTTTTGTCTTTCCATTTCATAACGGTTATACCATCCCTACTTTCTCTGGCAATGTATTCCCCTTTCTTCAGTTTGGTGGCAATGACTTTCTTTGGTAGGCGCTTTCTGTTCTTGCGGATGGTTCCTACTAAATGGGTTTCATTGTCAAGCAATGCTCTTGCAAGTTCTAAGCTCGTGTACCAGTTGTCGGTATAAAGAGTGTGCCCTTTATTCAAAAGGTCACCCAACAAACTCATGACAACATTGTACGGAGTGGTATTTGTGATTTCGTTGTTTTTTCCGGCGTATACAATTACTTTGTAAGTATATCCAGGAATACAACATAGCTTGAACTCTTTGATGCCATACTTGTGGCGTTTCTGCTTATTGTATTGTCGAAAAACAATCCTGCCACGAAACGGGATCATACTCTCGTCTATACACAAGTCTTCGCCGGGAGTGTAGTTTTTCTGAAATTGTTCATTCAATCTTTCCAAAAGAAAGCGAATGCGATGGAGGCGATCTTCTTTGTTAAGTTCATCGTGTTTCGAAAAATGAAGCATCTGTAGTATCAGTTCAAAACGATTTCTTCGCATAACTGTACGTGGAAATGGATGACCTATCACATCATTCGTTGACCAATATTCCGCCAACCTAGGTAATTTTGTGAGGCCCATGAACAGAATTAAGCCAAAAAAATTTTTAATTTCCGTTAAATTAGTAGGCACCCATTTACGAATCCTAGCGCATCGGGAAGCCTCTTCTGATATAGCAATTTTGTTAGTAGCAAACTCATTCGTTAAATCAGCTATTTCTTGAAATAAACTGTCCGGAACCATTAAATGGAAGAAGTTAGTTGGAGATTTGTCATGCATGCTTATACAAAGGTTAGTAGGAAGGCCAGGATGCTCAGTAAAAGGGATTATTTTGCGTTGGTTACCTCTAGGCAATGACCAAGAATCCGGTGGTGTTGTTTTACCTGAACAATAAAAGTATTATTTACATAGCATAGTGTGTATAGTTCAAGTATGAAATAAAGTAAAAAGCTAACATTTATTAAAATAATTTTTTGTGATAATTTAGTGCAAACAAGATAAGATTTGTGGATAGTCATGAATCACATCAAAGACGTAGGCGTTTAAATAAAATTAAAATAATATATTTTCATGAAAAAAAAAACTTACCAATGGTATTGGTTATAAGCTGTGATATTTCATTGTCGCTGTTATCACTCTCTGACAAAAATATTCGGCGGCATCTTTTCTTTGTCGGTTGATTTACGCTGTCGTCTGAATCGTCTATTTGAAAGCTTTGGTTCAGAAGATTTATCTCAATATTTTCTAATTGTGTTAAGTCCTCTTGCGATAGTTCAAAATCTTCAAAATTATCCATTTTGGGAGGGAAACGTAGACCACACTAGCCGACACAACGCACGCTTCTAAGTCGTAGCCGCGGGCGTGGGCGACTGCGAGATGAGATATGCGCGGTGGGCCGCCGCGTGACCCCGCGGCCCCCGCCAACCGAAATTCCGTAAACCTTCCTAGAAGGCCACGTGGCCCACCGGTGAGCCTCTTGCTATATCTCTTAAACTAGTCTATAGATTTTGCCTATTTTTATTTTCTACGCGTATTATTGCATTTACCAAACTTTGGTATAAAAATCTAAAGTTGTGACAAATTACGGATTATGTGATTTTGACTTGGCCCCAATGGAAAGTCATGATAGGCCCACCGGTGGGCCGCGTGGCGTTCAACGTGTTAATACAACGATACAGCAAACGTGTAAACACAATGTTTTAATAATACATTAGGTCTTAACGCTAACGCTACACGTAATTGTAGCATAACTTATTTGTATACACGGTGACTGGAAGCATTTGAAAACGTTGCACAAATCTTCAACCACAATACTGCATTAGCACATTCTTGAAAGTATCCGTTAGTGGGCAATCTAATAGCTGTGTTTCCTAAACTAAACAACCGTTTCTAGGGGAACGTGCGCATGGAAAGTAAGCTATATCGTTCAAGAACCAGGAATGTTTTTAGTAGACATCGATGCGGTCTGCACAGGTGTCGGCCAGCAAAGTGTAGATAAAGGTATGTTATACAATGTACCGTACGATGACAGGTCCGCTTGATCAATTAACATTGGAAGTTTTTAACGTCGCATGCATTATGCTTTTCAGTGTAGGATATTTTTATCCGTATACAACAAGGGTACTCAGACTGAAGCGAATGACATATGTTTATTAATGTATCGTCGGCCTGATCAATGATGAAAGCAAGCTTGTTGTGTTCGTTAAACACACATTGAGTTAATGACGTCGTCGGCATCAAATTAAATAAAAACAACCCAGTTAATACTCGTAGCATTAAGCACACCCCAATATACAATATTTTCTAATGTTTTCTTTTTGTCGAGCTCTAACTCGGCGTAAAATGATTGCTCAAAGAATGGTCCACGACAGTAGTCGAAAGGTAGACTTGAAGCCACGACTGATTTCGCCGTAAAGTTCTAAAGTTCTCATTGCTGCCATACAAAAATCTCGAAGATTTATTGCACTGATTTTACTGAATAGCCAAAGATAATGATTGCAATTCAGATCGACGGTTCAACTTTCTACATACAATACGCGTGTCTATTCACATAGTTTGCATTTTACTTGTAAAGCGCATTGTTTCTTCCATAATTTCTTCACAGACACCATATAATTCTAATACATAATTTCGCTACCCTGTATTTCAATTTTAAAACTTTCCACATATTTCGATTCAAAATATACTACATATCTACTAAATACTAACATTCGTTACTACTTACTACAATATTAACATTACATCAATTATATAAATTTATGATGTTTTATGGCGTCTATGATCAAAAAAAAATATAAAAAAGACATACCCTAATGTTATTATCAAATATTTTGAAAAGAACATTAAGTACGAAAATTTTGCAAGTTACACAATTAATAATTTGCAAACAAATTATACTTATTATAAAGATCGTAATAACCTGCCGGAAATCAAGGTTTGTTCTTGATCAATGGGTTAAACTAAGGGCAAAATCTAAAATAAGCGTGTACCTACTTAAAATTTAAACTGTAATTATTTTACCATTTGGTAGCTATTACTATATTATAATTATGGAGTGTAGGGTACAAGGAGAACCATCTTATAAGGGGCGAAAGTTTAAAAAGTGTCCTACTATTTACTGAAAATAGAGGTTCCAAAACCTACCACAATAACGCTGGGGTTTGAAAAACTACGATATGAAGATAGCTATTGTGAACGGAGTGAAGTCAGCTGAATTCAAATATTTAAAAAATTTCATGACTAGAGTAGTTTGTAAAATGCCAGTATACAAAATCTCAACCATTTACGTAGTACAAAACCAAGCGGATTGCTCGGTCCTTGTTTATTTCTCCATCTTATTCTAATTACTTTTGGCGCTTTTTTAAATTTATTCTATGCTACTGCAGCGCCACCCTTATTGGACACGTTTTAGGGACACTTTTCATATATAGAGATGGTCCTCCTTCTACTCTACACTCCATAATTATAATAAACTATTTAGCTACAAAAAAAACACGAGAGACAATACTTCGAGAGAAAGAGTCAAATGCGGAGTATCAGGCGTAGGATAATTGTATAGTTTGTACAACTGGAATTGAATTGCATGCAATTGAAATAAATGTATATCCTAAATCGTATGATGTATGTTTGTCTCTTTTTTGAGCTGTTTTTTCGTTTCATCGAGTTTCAAATCACAACGATTCTAAAGAAGTGTTCACTTCAATAACTAAAAGAAAATTACTTGCGCACGCGACGCAACTTGCTAGCAAACGAGGCTCTGCGTCTGACGCACGGCGCGGCGGAGCACTCGAAATTGGCAAGCAGCCGCAAGCCTATTTCTCACAGACTGATGTCGAGGAGCAGTATTAACAGTGGAAACGTATCGGCAGCACCCAGTTTTTTTTTGGGCTGCTACTGCTACATTATATGCTGGTGAAGTTGACCTTTACATCTTTCATCCTCGTAACAGAGTAAATCGTGATGATAAATCAGCATCAAGCAACAGCTTTATCAAGGATATACCTTTTGATTTTGACATTTTTATTAAACTGTACACTAGGATTTGTCATTGCATTTACACGCATAAATTGATGTGAAACGTCTCCAATACGTGCAATAATTCACTCCAGAAACAATGATCATTTCTGTGACTAACAAATAATTTGTGTACTGTGCAGAATTCGAATCGACGGCTTCCCTATTGACCCGTATAATTTAATGTATAATATAGATTTTACATACGACAATTTGCATAAGGTAATCAAGCTATTTAAAATTACATACATTATAATATAGAGTGCAGTGTTTTTATCTGACATATTTTTATCCTAGTGAGTATCCAACAGCCGTAGGCGTTTAATCCTCGCGTAGGCAAAACCGGATCGAATGCTAATGGGACGAGTCCATTCAGATACGTCTCAGGAGATGATGCATAATACGGAGACATAAGTTTTATTAAATTATCTAATTAAGGCACAAATGCTAAATAAGGAGAAGTTTCTAGATGTTGTAATGTATAGTTAATTTAATTAAGTTTTAAAGTTTACGACCTTACATCGTGTTATGCTTAAATTTATAATTGTTTTAATTTCTTTTTTCAATTACTATGAATTTGGAAATGTTAATATTTATCGTTACTAAAATAAAAAATAAAATAAATAAAACATATAATACATTTTAAAATGTTAAAATTAATATTGTTATAATATTTTAACAATTGTTACGTTTATAATAAACAGCTTTTGCAATGGGAACGTTTCTCGAAAGACAAGATATATGAAACCAATCCTCTACGTCATGCATGTCTCATAAAAGCTTTTTCATAGCGCCGACTCGTGGTGAATATTTTTTGCACAATTTTACTGTTACAAGAACAAGAACAATCATATTGCAACGTCGTTCGCTTACGTATCCCGTGAAACGTTTCTTTAAAACAAGAGATTACAACCTACATAACCTTTAATTTTCCTTTTCAACGCGACACGTACGCGCTAGATTTATTAAAAACCCAAGTCTGGTTAATCTCGAATACACTACAATGCATTCAACGTCTCTCCTGCTACATTATTCATGTACTGTACACGAAGGCAGATCGAATGAGTTTTTATATTTACATCTCAGTGCTATTTTCCTACTTGTTGTAATGAAATGCCGTCGCATTCGGAATTGAAATCAAACGACAGTCTTCTTACAACTAATTGCCCGTGCAAAAAATAAAAGCCTTGCAATGAGCGCTTTTTTTCTGAAAGTGTATGCTGTTGGCCCTGCGGCCTTTACAGCTTTATCGAAATAGACTCGTAAGCGAGGACTTACGAGCTATTGAGTGCAAAGATTCTGTCGACCACCAGTAGATAGAGGCATTTTGTCTAGCACAACATCCTTCAGTAGTCTGAGGATGATGCGCTCATAGATTTTCCCCATGGCACTGAGGCGACTGATGGGACTATATCTAGATGCCCTATCTCTCGGTTTGTTCGGTTTATGAAAACCGATGGCATCAGCATCTTTACACATATCATTATTCAATAAAGCCACTAAAAGGCAAATCAGTTTAGAAGGGAAGGCTTTAAACACTTTATTATTGATACCGTTACCGCCTCACGGTTTGCGAGGCTATAGATTTTTAATAGCACTTAAAACGTAATGGAAACAATTTGATGCATATAGTTAGCTGACGCATCAACGTCCCGGGATGTAAACACCAGCGCTCTTAAAAAAAGTACAATTCCGCCTCCAGGTCCTTCAAAAGTGTCATTGCCAAGGCAAAGTCAGAGCACATCGGCAGAATTGGCGAGAAACTAGTTCGCCTCCCTTCGGGAACACGTGCATTCTGGTCTCTCGCCAAGGCTGTCCAAGGGAACTTCTGTCAGCCATCTCTGCCATCTCTGCACAGGGTGGACGACTCACTGGCCCATGACGCAAAGGAGAAAGCCGATCTGCTAGGCTCTCTTTTTGCTTCCAACTCGACTCTAGATGACGGGGAGAACACACCGCCGACCATCCCGCGGTGTGAGTGCTCCATGCGGGAAGTGCTGTTTACACAGCGCTTGGTGCGTAAAGCACTCCTCTCCCTGGACGTCAACAAGTCGAGTGGGCCTGATGGAGTCCCACCTATTGTGCTGAAGACGTGTGCTCCGGAGTTGGCACCGGTTTTAACGCGTCTTTTTCGGTTTTTAAAGCGCTGTTTTCATGAAATCTAGCGCTTTTTGTGTTGTCCTAGCGCTGAATGAGTTTTTTTGATCTGGCAGCACTGCCAAACAACCCTCCATTAAGAAGTAACTTTCCTTTCAGTTTTAAGCGCGTTCAGTTCCCATTTACAGTCAGCGTGTTATGCGATGACCGTAAATAAAGCGCAAGGTCAAAATTTACGCGTTGTAGGAGTAGACCTCAGTACTGACTGTTTTGCACATGGCCAACTCTATGTTGCTTTTTCCCGCGTTAGTAGTCCCGGTAACCTTTTTGTGTACACCCCGGCTAAGTCTACTTCTAACGTCGTTTACACCGAAGCTCTATCATAAACTACTTAGAACTTTGATGATAATGATTTATTTTCTTACCACTTATTGATACAGTAATGATATAAATCGTTTAATATTCTCTTACCTAAACGACAAATTCTTTATGTAAAATCTATATACGCGAGCTACGCCGCGGGCACAGCTAGTCTTTATATATAAAAAGTACGTGTCACGTTGTTTGTCCGCGATGGACTCCTGCCTAAACTATTGAAATGATTTCAATGAAATTTTTGGTCAATGTGCAGTTATGTCCAACTTAAAAGATAGGATAGCTTACATCTCAATTTATAGTCGCAATACAATATTATTTTATTGAAAATTATTTGTCTATTATTTGACAGTCACAATTATCTGTTAGCTCTGGTTAGCTCTAAACGATTCTGTCAGATGACGATATCTGTTGACTGGATTGAGTAAATATTTAATAGATGGCGCTATGTTAAAAATACAAACGTTTAATATAAACTACAATTTAGTAGTATAACCACCACAGTTGCTGTAAGTATTCAACAGATAGAACCGATTTCAAAAAAAATTTGCAGACTGTGTGCAGTTTGGTCCAACTTGAAAGATAGGATAGTTTTTCTCCCGATAAGTGACCCTCAATTTTTAATTTCAGGAGTTTTTTTGGGAAAGCAAATGGTCGTTCGGAAAGGGCAGATCAACGTCTGCCTGGTCAGCTAGTATATATATATATATATATATTTCCAATAACATCAAACTAACACATGCACATCAACATAACAAAGCTACAATTTCAGAACAATTAAAAGGCTGGTAGCTAACAATGATGATGCAAAAAATTAAACTAATTGTACGGATTCTATCCCGTTTCGTCAAGTAACAACCAAATTCTTTATTTATGGACCAAAAGAACTTAAATACGCGATATAGCATGTGCGTTGATTGCCAAAAAAATCACAAAACTGAACTTATAGGTGACACTGTGATCAAATTATTCATAAATTTTAAATTTACATGATGTAGTGTAGCCACACAACAGTATATTATACAGGATGTCCCAGAACTCAACGTCAAGCCGAAACGGGGTGACAGGATTGATTGTAACCATCATGAGAAAAATCAGAAATAAAATCTATCTCATGCAGTTTGGAAATTATGGGCATTTAAGAAAAACCTAGAAATTTGGTCAAACTGTAACCCCATTTTTCAGTTATTGTGGTTAATTTTTATTATTTTTGTTCATTTAAACTTTGGAACCATAACCCTAAATAACATTTCACAGTCAAAAATAATGACACAACTGCCCCGAGTTTTCCAGAATTAAGACTATTTGTTAAACTATGAATCTAAAATTTTCAAAATTTGTCGACTTTTAAAAAAAATTACTATAGTGCCTTGGGCAAGTGCCATTAAAAGTTCGCGCATTTAATCAGGATTGTAAAATGGTACAATTACTTGTTAGTTTCATACTAAAAAAAGACTAGTAAAAAAATAAAAACCTTGAGTAACCCGATTTTTGCTAACCCATTTTATTCAGTTCAAATGTTTTTTTTCTTGTCAACACATGCATGCAAGCAGAGTGCATAAATTTATCAGATGCTACAAAACTGATGCACAAAAAAGAATATACCTAGAGATGAAAGATTAACAAAGGCTCTCATTGCAACTAAGATACAGCTAAAAAAGCTGAAATAAACTCTGAGTTTGAAAGAATCCGCGAATGAAAAAAGAAGAAAATGTTCTTATAGCCCAGGAGAAATCGGCGTATGAGTACCAAAACTATTCCACCTCAATTTTTTCATGCGATTCTCTTCAAGTGGTCCTGCTGATGATATAAATGCATGTTGCCATGGGACAACTCGGTGCCATATTGTTTAAATCGATTTTTTTTTTCAATTGCAAGGAATTGTTATTTTTAAACTGGACAAATTATTTTTGTACTCTTTGATAAAATACAAATAAAAAAGTCCCATAACTTTTTACGATAAAGTTAACATTTTCGGAGTTATGAATTTTTAAAGATTTGTAAGATCCCAAATTCGGATACTTTTGACTCTAAATATATAAAGAAAAAAAATATAAATATATTCCCGATCAAGAAATGTTATTCAGAACAAATGTTTTCTATCCAATGTTAGACACCGCCATAAACTTAAATAGAGACATGCTTTACAAGACTTTTTACAATTAATGAGACTTGGGATTTATAGCATAGAATAGAGAGTTTCCTCTATGATTTGAGACCGATGAAAATTTTAATAAAGTATGCTCAAAGTTGGAGGAATAATGAACGCATGATCTTAACCGCGATTGGAGCTTTCAAGAGAAAGGATGTGTTTGAAAAAGTTTTTACATATCGATAAAGGTCACCCGAAAGTAGGGTTACCATATCTCAGGATTTGTCCTGAGATTTCAGGATTTTTAGACTCTTCTCAGGATTGCAGCTGGATTTTGCAAATCTCATGAAATCTCATGATTTTTAGAACTTTCAATATAATACAGCTTACATTTTAAATATCTCTTTAATAAAAAGTTAAACAAACTAAAAATAATTTTCCTTTGGTAATAATTCCACAATTAAAATCAAAACTTATTTATTCAAGTAGGTACTTAAACAGTTTTATCATACTTAATATGTGAAGATACCTTTTTATGTAAGGGTTTCTTCTCAAACTGTAAAAAATCTCAGGATTTTTAAATCAGGCCTCTTCTCCGGACTTTAAATTTTTTCATCTGGTAACTCTACCCGAAAACAGTCCTTCAGCTCTTAGTATTAAATAAACCTAGCAAGCTAACAGCATAGCAAAGTGGCGAAGCAATCAGCTTTGTAGCGGTTTCTAATGGTTGCCGTTGAGCAATCAGTTTCAAAATAGGAGGTTCAGATGCCTGGGTGATCAGTAATCGATTGCTGAAAACAGAATTTGAAAACTCGAAACCGTTCTCGAGATAATCGTGGGACAGACGGACAGACGGACGGACAGACAGACGGACAGACGGACGGGCAGACGGACGGACAGACGGACGGACAGACGGATAGACGGACAGACGGACGGACAGACGGACAGACGGACAGACATCGTGAAATCAATAAGTGACTTCGCAAGCTTCGCCACTTAATAATTAGTAAGATACGTTACCTAATATTAGGTCTTTACCTATGAAATTGCCGTTTTTTGTGAAATAAGTTAACGTAAGTATTTTTCTATATTTTTTATTTTTATTAATCAAAGTGCAAATCAAACCCATGCAATTGACGCATATTTGCTAATGCAGTTTTATTGTTTATTGATGCCCTTCTTGAAAAAATCAGCTGGACGTGGGAGGCAACAAATTCTTCAAAGGTATTTTGTACTGCCTTTCGGGTATTGAATTTTATTCCCGCCAAAAAGTTTTTTAAATTCTGGAAAAAGTAGAAGTCTGTGGACGCAAGATCTGGTGAGTACGGTGGATGACGGGAACTTCTAACCCAGCACCGGTTTTAACGCGTCTTTTTCGGTACTCCTACTCCCTAGGCGTAGTCCCGGACTCATGGAAGACAGCTTTGGTGCACCCGATCCCTAAAAAAGGCGACCGCTCAGATCCGTCCAACTACAGGCCTATCGCTATCACCTCCTTGTTCTCCAAACTAATGGAAACGATCATTAACAGCCAGCTCATACGGTACCTTGAGGATCACCAGCTGATTAGTGACCGCCAGTACGGTTTCCGTCGAGGTCGCTCAGCTGGTGATGTTCTGGTCTACCTGACCCATAGATGGGCGGAGGCAGTGGAGTCCAAGGGGGAGGCGTTGGCCGTTAGTTTGGACATAGCGAAGGCTTTCGATCGGGTTTGGCATAAAGCGCTTCTTTCAAAGCTGCCTTCCTATGGGCTTCCCGAGAAATTGTGCAATTGGATCACCAGCTTTCTTGCAGATCGGAGCATCAAGGTCGTAGTAGACGGTGCATGCTCCGATTACAAGCCCATTAACGCTGGTATTCCACAAGGCTGCGTGCTATCACCAACGCTGTTTCTTCTGCATATCAATGATATGTTGCAAACCAGTAACATTCATTGCTATGCAGACGACAGCACTGGTGATGCTTTATACACCGGCCGTGCCAATATTTAAGAGCGGGACAGTATTTCATGCGGGCACACCGCTTGCAACTTTACAAGGCGCAGGTTCGGCCTCACATGGAATACTGTTCCCATCTCTGGGCAGGGGCCCCCCAGTGCCAGCTCCTTCCACTTGACCGCATCCAGCGCAGAGCGGTTCGAATCGTCGACGACCGAGTTCTTTCCGATCGGCTTGACTCACTGGCACTGCGTAGAGAGGTTGCATCTCTTTGCGTATTTTATCGCATCTACCACGGGGAGTGCTCTGAGGAATTGTTCAGACTAATTCCAGCCGCTCAATTTCACCATCGCACATCGCGACAGAACTTGCGATACCATCCGTATCATCTAGATGATTGGCGGTCCACCACTGTGCGATTCAGAAGAAGTTTTCTCCCTCGCACAACTTCCTTGTGGAATCGATTACCACCAGCGATTTTTCCGGACCGATACGACTTAGGGACCTTCAAGAAAAGAGCCTACTCCTTTTTAAAAGGCCGGCAACGCATCTGCGATTCCCCTGGTGTTGCAGTTGTTCATGGGCGGCGGTAGTCACTTACCATCAGGTGAGCCGCATGCTCGTTTGCCCCCTCTCCTATAAAAAAAAAAATCAATACCTAATATACAAAACGCTACTTAATATGACCTATGTAGCTCAATATGCATCTCATCTAATTGTTTGATTGTAATTAATTGTTCTAACGAATAATTAGTATGCTTTAAAACAGCAAAATACGAGTTGAGGTCCGAAATTCCGCTGTATAAATGGATTTTAAAAACAAAACTAACATGTATTTCTTTTTTCAATAAAATTCCTTCGAGCATATATCACATAAAATTGAATTCGTGAAAGCTTTTCTAAGGCGCAAAAAATATTTGTTGTCGTAGAAAAATTGAAAATAAGTTCAGTATCATCCAAAAAGTTTCTCCCACAAACTTTTTTTAAATAAAAACGACATTCGCTAGGGGCTAAGCCTGAACTTTAAGGTGGTTAAAATAGTGACTTGATTCATATTATTAAAAAGTAGCCATTCCAACATTGTTCTCCATCACAATCCAAAAAAAAAAAATACAATAAGTGAAAACTTTGAATCCCTTTTTAAAAGCATATTGCTCGCACGAATGAGTGTTAAATTAGGCATAGTTAAAGTTTATATGGAGGAATCCAGAAAGTCAAAATACAAATACATTAAATTAAAATAAACTAAATTAAATATTAAATTAAATAAAACATACATTGGTTACGTTCACACTGCCATCAATTTCAAACACATACTTGTCGTGTGAACTAATTATAATATCGTTTGTTGTACAACTCTAAGGTCAATGTCAAACACTTTATAGTCTGTGTCTGTGGTCAAACAGCCGCACAGTGCAGAGATTGTCGCCAAAGAATTTCAAAATGTGGCCAACAAATAATTACTCACTTTATTGAATTTTGTGTGATTTCAAATGTCTCTTTTTCAGTATTGTGTGAAGTGAATCTCATGGCAAAAAAGCAGTTATTGTATATTTCGTATAATATACTGTGTATTATTAATGTACAGTTGAAAGTGAAATACAGCTTGTTTAATATACAAACCTAAAAATTAAGTGGATTACGGTTGAATTGAAAATGTCATTGATATAAACTTTACTCAAAAGCTGGTTGGTCTTTTTCAGGTTCCGTGCTATAAGATCACTTTGTTGTCTACCTGTCCTACTGTCGCTCTTTTTCTTAGGAACGAAGAAGTAGTTTAAATTTATATCAAATATTAAGGTCTGTGGTCCCATCGATGTGTATAAATGTTTAAAACTTCTAAACCTAAGCAATTAAAAAAGATACTGCCATTTATGTCACATATTTTGATACTTGCAAACTTACTTATCTATAGAGTACTTCCTATTCACTAATCATCATAAAATTTGGCAGGAAACAATATAACACAGAATAAGTTAAGGCAAAAACCGTTAGTATTAATTATATAATTTTTTTGCTATTACAAACTTACATTTGCAGTTAAACAATCGACCGCGATGTAGACCGATGTAGTACGTTGCAATGTTCGATTGTCCATATAACACGACTTGGTTTTCGTTACAATAATGTTCAGTGTACTATACACATAATTTAGGAATTTATTATTTAAGTGTAATTATAAAAGTAAGTACTTATCTAACTGTTATACGTATCTGTTTTATATAAACAAAAATTACCTATTTTTGTTAATTTAGGGCATTCCTGTATCGGTATCGAAAACAGGCAAAAAGCGTCGCTACTCTCTATTCCCGGGATGAACAAACTATCCACATAAGTACATAATAGATAAACAAAAAACAAGACGCTCTTGTCTGATTCTTTTATATATTATGTATTTAGGTATATAGGTTTCATATTATGTGTGTGTCTTTTATATGTAATTAAAATTGTTAACAACTTTTAATACCTACTTAAAATAAAATCTTCATAATATTACACAAAAAGCTCCAAATCTTTAACAAAATATCTTCGAATAAAATTTACACAAATAACTATTATAAGTGGTAAGACATGCAGGAAGTCAATGGATGCAGGTGTCCCAGAACCGTGCTTTGTGGCATTCCTTGGGGGAGGCCATGTTCAGCAGTGGACTTGTGAAGGATTGTAATGATAATGATGGTGATTATGAACTATTATCGAAAAAAAATTCTTTGTTAGTGTCAGTAATCATATTATGTGTCGCAAACGCGCATAATATAATTAACGAATAATTACGCCGCACGCCATCCGTGAACCTTTTTTAAATTGAGGTTAAATTAATTGTCGCTCATTTTTAATAAGCGATCCCTGCAATAAACTAGGACCTATGTGATCCACAGTAACATGTAACAAATAAATCAAACAAAAAGTACAGTAAGAGTATTAAAGTGTCTCAAAATAAACTTGAAGCGTAACCATTTATCGTTATTCAAAAAATAAAAGTGATTTAAAAGGTAGAAGAACAGTCTATGAAAGTGGCTAATTGTAACAAGCTGTAGCCCCAGCAGTTCTGCGCTATTTAAAAATCTATAATAATTAGTAAAATTTTACACAGAATGAACAGATTCCCTTTCGACATGTTGTGACATTGTACGAAACAATACAATATTGTTCGCCGTAAGGACATAGTACCGTTTAGGACACACGACCGTTGTTTTAGTGTTAGTCACACTCACACCCGAATAGTACGAGAAATAATCTAACATTTAAGTGATTAAAAAATCAAAAAATCTACGATAGTATCGTAGCTTTCGCACATATACATATATTCGAAATAATCTTTAATTTCCATACGGTACGGTACAGTGAAATCGTCGAGAAAAATGCGTGCGTTTTTCTTCACACCGAGCATGTGGTTATCAACACTTAAAAAACTCAGCGTAAGTTACAAATAAGCAATCATATAAATATGTCATTTATTCCCGAAGCTACGAGGGCATTCATTTGAATACGAAGAGTAGGAGAAATAACGAAAATGTACTCGGACTTCCAAAGATGAACGTCACCTTGTTGGTAACATTACGGCCCTGACAACCTTTATAATTATATAAAAATTACGTGTTACATTGTTTGTTCGCGATTAACTCCTAAACTACTAAACTGATTTCAACGAAATTTTACACAATGTGTGCAGTTTGGTCCAACTTGACTCGATAAGTGACACTCACAAGCTCACAACACAAGATTTTTATAGGACTAAATGTCATCGGAAAGAGTACGGCAGAACGACTGCCTGGCCAGCTAGTATAATATACAACTGGACGCTGGTGAAACGATTTTAAGCTGGTCAGATTTGCAAAGGATGAAGAGTCTCTATTTGAAATTTCTGTATTTAATATGATTCGTTGTACAGTCAATTATAGTACAATATAAGTAATATGGATTTTTATACTTAAGTTGTCAACCACTTCTGCACAACAAGAAAAGACGTATTAAGAATCAATGACAATACAATAATTTCATGACTGACTTAATATACCCACTAGGATCATCGCAATTCATGAACAATGTGTGATGTTCAAGTTACAAACACAACACTACTTTCACATGCAATATCTTAAAGCAGACTAGCTGCTTAAGTAATATTATAAATTTTACTTACAAATATTTTTATAATGTGTAATATAACTTCATCGCGGATCACCATTGAAACCACAATAATTCGTTTATTTAAGAAAATATGTAATCAATACAAAACATATTTTTATATCATTAAGATCTCTAAATGAAGGTCTCATTAAAAAAACATCATTAAAAAGGTGTTATCCCTTTTAATTTTAATTTTTTACCCTGAAGTTTAGAGTAAACCTATGGTCAATATGTTGTAGCACATAATTAATAGAACATTGACAAAATAAAACGGCCAAGTGCGAGTCGAACTCGCCCATGAAGGGTCCCGTAACAGCAAGTAACATAATTTACGATTTATAACGTATTAAAAAAAAAACTACTCACTAGGTCTCGTCCAAACCAATTTTCGGTGGAAGTTTACATGGTAATGTACATCATATATTTTTTTTAGTTTTATCATTCTCTTATTTTAAAAGTTACAAGGGGGAAACACACATTTTACCACTTTGGAAGTATCTCTCGCGCAAACTATTCAGTTTAGAAAAAAATTATATAAGAAACCTCAATATCATTTTTGAAGACCTATCCATAGATACGCCACACGTATGGGTTTGATGAAAAAAAAATTTTTGAGTTTCAGTTCTAAGTATGGGGAACCCCCAAAATTTATTGTTTTTTTTTCTATTTTCGTGTGAAAACCTTAATGCGGTTCACAGAATACATCTACTTACCAAGTTTCAACAGCATAGTTCTTATAGTTTCGGAAAAAAGTGTCTGTGACATACGGACGGACAGACAGACAGACAGACATACAGACAGACATGACGAATCCATAAGGGTTCCGTTTTTTGCCATTTGGCTACGGAACCCTAAAAACATTAACAAGTGTCTCCGTTGAACTTACAGATTCATAAAACTACCGAAGCCTGTAGGAATAGCAAGGTAGGTAAAGAGCTATATTCCTCTCTCTTATATGTTCATAAACATTGAGAAAATTTCCAGCCTTTCACATTTCATCTACTATCACTCAAAATATAAAATATTAAAACATAAATAATTGTAAGGCAAAACAACGTATCAGAAGTGGCATAAACATGTCCATACTGTTAAATTATTTATAGTTTGAAGAGTTTGTAGGCGAGACGTACATATTTGCCATTTACAGATAACGTGCAACAAGCTGGGGCGCCGAATGCAGTTGTGACTTGTTGTCATATAGACCAAGTCAACGACCCAATAGCAAGGATATGAAAATGGATATACGTACACTATAATATAGGCGCGATTTATCGGGAAACGGATCGAATATTGTGGATCGATGCACCACTGAATGCCAATCACAGTGATTATAGTTACGCTTAGGAAGCAAAGTACAAAATTTACAAATATACTATTCGTATTCTGTTCAACAAAGCCTTTCAAAATGGTCTAGCCTCCTATATAAAATAAGATATGATTTAAATTTACTAATGAATAACTATTCATGTAATAATAATTTAAACTTGACATTTAATTGTTAAAACTATAATAATAGAATTAATATAATAGACATAAATAATTTAATTAAGAAATTTTTGACCTAGAGATAGGTATTACCTATTCAAATATAATTTAAGACAAATCCTACAGATCCATTATAAATAAATAATAAGATAGCAAATGTGCTATGTTATTATTTATATATTAACCCAGCCAAGGACTCTACATAGACATCTGCTTTTATTGAGCAGTTTAATGACTTAATATGTAATTTGGAATCAGTTCCAAGTAATTTAAATTAGAAAATGAGACAATCAAAACAAGGGGTAATCTCTAGCAGTTATAATGATTTAAATAATTTAGAATGTAGCCTACAAATCTTTAATTGTATAATTCCACAGAGTGATAATAAAAATTGTTTTTCCTGGTGCATCAAAATATACAATGCATGATAGGCAAAGAGCTAGAAATTGAATTGTTCTTAAATAGCAAGCATGCTCATATTTTGTGTATTACTGAACATTGGTTAAAAGCTTAGAACTTAATGTTTAACTTCGGTAATCACCAGGTCAGTTCTTTCAATAGAGAAACGGTTTTAAGAGGTGGCTCGTTAATATTAGCAAGTAAATTATTATCATGTGATGAACATAAAGATATTGTGAGCCTCTCTGTTGAGCGAACTGTAGAAATGGCATGTGTTGAGTTTGAGTACCTCATTGTTGTGAGCGTCTACAGACCCCCATGTTCTATAAACGATACTTTTGAAAAAATTATGGAGGAAGCTTTTGTTAAGCTTAATAAACAGAATAAGTCTGTTGTAATATGTGGAGACTTTAATATCAATCTCTTAGAAGCGTCCTCCACCAATATTAAATTTAGATCATTGTTTAAATCATACGGTCTTTTTAATTTATTTTTAGAGCCAACGCGTATTGTTCAATCTAGTGCAACATGTATAGATAACATTTTTACAGATGTTAAGCCGTTGCATAAATGTATAATTCAAAATCAACTAAAAATATCAACTAAAAAATAACTCGTAAACTGTTTCAAACTATTTCAAATTTCCCGCGCGCTCCTCCACGCAATGGACTATCAAAATTAATCGTCGAGGCAAAATTGCGTGATACTGCTGTCATAAAAAAGGAGTTGAGTTGAGTTAGCGATTAGTCGTTTCTCTCGCACGCGTGGGCTTTTTACCGGGCTTTCGAGAAAGCGATCGCTACATTTCTAACCTGTGGCAAAATGTTATATAATGAAATATAACTACGATTGTTTACATAGCAATTAGTATGGAGCGATAAGCCTGCCTTTAGGTATGAAGTAAGTCAAGCGCGGGGGCGCGCGAGCGATACGTTATTACGTTTGCAACTTCACTTCGCATTTCAATGTTTACACACAACCCACCGAGTTTAACGCTTTTGAATGATTTTTAGTGAAAATGGAGGATAATAGTGATCCTAGTGATGAATTGAAGTGTGTTTAATCGGCGAGGGAAACTTTAAACTTTGTTCAGAAAAAACAGCTCATATCTCACATAAACAATTATTGGTACAATTAAAACGTACATCAAAATTTTACGCAGACGTAAATCAAATATTTTCTTAAGAAAGAGAGACTTTTCGAGTTAGAATATAAATAATTTGTTTTTTTTTTAATTTTGTACATAGTTTGTTTGTACTTTTCTTTTGTTCATGTATTGTATTCTACGTAAATATCTTTTTCTTTCGCTCCAGCATACCCAAAAGGCTTTTTTCAAAGCCACCGAAGGTATGCAACTGCTGATATGTCATACAATCTATCTAGCAGTAGTATGCCTTCTGTGTGCTTTGTTAAACACGTCCTCGACAGCACTGAATATGAAACTGAAGAGTGGTGACAGATCAAGATTGGTGTATTTTTATAAAACTGCTAAAAACAACAAAACCATATCTTGGGCTTGCCCTAGTTTGGTGTCCTAGCTTTGCCACTGATTAAACCCCGCCAATTTTAGACCTATTTCTGTACTAACAACACTTAGTAAGATATTTGTTTTATGTAAATAATTTACTTAATAAAATCAATTTGGTTTCACAAGGGGTCGCTCGACAACTGATGCCTCTGTTGAGCTGATCAAATATATCTTTAATGCATGGGATAATTCACAGGATGCTGTAGGTATACTCTGTGACCTATCCAAGGCCTTCGTTTGTGTTCACCATGAGACATTAATCAGGAAACTTCAACACTACGGTGTAAGAAGTGATGCTCTTAAATTAATTATTTCATATTTAAGTAATAGAATGCAAAAAGTTGTCATTAACACTATGATTTCCGGGTCGATGGTACAAATGGCGTGCCTCAGCTGAGGACATTTACCCCACACAGACCGACTGCTGCCGACCGCGAAGATAAGATGTAAACCATTCCAAAGCAGTTGGACTAAAAATTAGATGAGACAGTATGGAAAGGAAGATTTCATGATAATGCTATATCTAAATTAGTAAATTGGTTCAATGTTAATAATTTGCATTTAAATGGCACTAAAACGAAATGTATGAAATTCATGACTCCAAATGTCAAACAATTAAATACTAATGTAATTTTAAATGGGGGGAACTGACTCTTGTTGATATCAACAGTTTTCGTGGAATCACACTAGATGCGAAGCTTCAATGGAGCCCCCATATATCAAAACTAGCAAGCAGACTTAGTTCTGCAGTATATGCTGTAAATCTTACCAGTGTTGAAACAGCTAGACTAGTTTATAATATATTATTTTGCTATGGGGACATGCAGCTGACACTGAAATTATATTTGTTTTACAAAAGAGGGCCATAAGAGCAATTTATAATTTAAAGCCTAAAGACTCGCTGCGACAAACATTTAAAAAAAAACTTTGGCCTCTCAATACATTTATGAAAATGTTATGTACGCACACAAAAATGAAAGTAGTTTTACAGAAATGAGTGATATTCATTCTGTAAATACTAGGAACAAATACAAGCTAGTAGTACCAGTTACTCGACTTTACCGAGTCAGTAATTCATTATCGAGACGATGTATACGCTTTTACAACAAAATTCCAGAAAATATACAAAATTTGACTTACTCAAAGTTTAAAAACTTTATTAAACTAAGTTTGTATAAAGGGGTTATTATAATATTAAGGAATTTATAGATGATAATAACCCCTGGGAATGAGGTGATCGCCACCAAGCTATTTCTGATTTGTTTTGTTGTTAATTGTGTAACATACATGAATGTAAGTGGTTTTAAAAAAAAGTCCCGCTGGGTTTCTTGCTAGTTCTTCCCAGGACTGAGGTTTTTTTCGAATCAGTGGTAATAAAACAAAAGAGTGACTTTCAATAAGTATTATATATAATCTATATTGAATAAAAAAGTTTCTGTTTCTGTTTCTATTTATAAAATTGAGGATAAAGAATACGGTGGCAACATTAGACACAATTCCTCGACTGGGAATTTGGGCATCTGGCATTTTTGACATAGTTGCTTCGTCATCTGTTCAAAAAGTGCATACTGACGATTTACTTCATTTATTAATTACAACTTATCAATAGATTGTCTCATAGGGGGGAAATTTCCCATAGTTGCTATGCTTGGCAGGCGGATCGGCAACCGCAGTTTTTATTAATTAGAGTTATTGTCAGAAAGGTGTTGCTGCCCATCTCCTGTTTCATTTTCCTCTGTCGCTTCTTATACCATACATATGTATGTATAACCCACAGTTGTTTGTACCCACGAGCTGATATTAAGGAGTAGTGAATGCCCTTACACCGTCACTACAGGGCTGTTTTTTTATTTGATCTACTTAACCGACTTTAAAGACGTGAGAAGGAATGATCGATTTTTTTCGCAACTACCATATCATTTAAGAAAAGACTAAAGCCTACTCTTAAGAGGCTGTCAACGTATTTGGAATTCCCTTGGTGTTGCAGTTGATGAGAGGCGCCGGTAGCCACTTATCATCAGGTAAGCCTCATGCTCGTTTGCTCTATTATATTAAAAAATACTATCCCTTTTCACCTTATACAGTCGTATGTTTATACGATTGTCACTGCCGCGTAAAGTATCGTATTGTCCCTATAATTGCAACAAAATATAGATATGTATTATCTAATTATTTATCTGAAGACGATAAATCAGGCAGTTTTGACGTTAATGCTCACATCAAGTCGTCTCGTCGGCTGTGCCTGATAGCGGTGATGGTAAATCAATAACTGCCTACCACTTTGAACATCTAAGCAAGTTCATATACGACAAAAACATGACAAAACAACGTAACCATACAAGAAACAAAATTCACCTCAGCTTTTCTCCTTAAGGACAAATTCCGCCATATATCTCGAGGACTTGACCAGCCAGCTTTTGTTTTATCATGTACACTATCACCTACACTGCTAGCGCACCTAGTTAACTTAGTTTGATTTGCACCGTTAATTACAGCTCTGTGTCTGTTCTCCATTCTGAGCCCATCCAATTTCGGTAACGAACAAAAACACTTTCGGGTTTAAAATCACAAGCGTGGAACTAAGTTACACATCACTAACATAACTCACGAAACAACCACTCGTTGTTCACTTTAAGCGTCTCCTTCGAGTAAGTGCATACAATCCTTTTTTTTTTTTGCTTTATAACGGACTCTTAGTATTCTGCTGTCTTTCTTTGCACCGTTTTGCTTACGCGTTATTTTTTATTAAATCCACAACACTAAACAATAAAGTTGGTTCTAGTTATTTTGATGACACCCGTAAATCTTGTGATGATTTGAAACAGCCGTTTTAATATGAAGCACATTCGCGTCTGTATCAGTTTGAGGTTAAGTTACCGGCACTACCGGCTGCCGGTTGCCGGCTGCCGAGGCACACAAGCGCCCCAGTGACGCATGCACCACACGGGGCGGAAATATTTATTATCGCTCATTTTACATAAGCATAATATATTAAAACATCTGCACTATTTATTCTGCAATAAACAATCAGTTAATATATCATAAACTACACAAATTTATATGAGGATACGCTTGGATGAAATAATGATGATAAAATAAAAAAAAATATGACCGTTATGAAAGATCCTCAATGCAGAATATTTCTATGAATAAGTCCTTACGTAAAAATAATTATGCCATTAATATGTTCTGTCGACAGATTAAAAATCCACTACGTGTGCAAGGAACGTCCGCGTTTACTCAGGTATAAGTTAATTATGGCTATAACTACGTATAGACGCAAAAGGATCCCGGACCGTCACACTTATGCCCACCAGACGCACAAAAGCTGGAACTTATTGTTGAAAATAAGATAACTATTTGATTAATAAGAAGCAATGTAAACCTTAATTCACTTGAAAGAAAGACGAAAATAACGTATGACAAACATGCACTTACCCTCTTATGTTTCAAATGAAACAATGCAAGAGGAGAACGTGCCCTAACCGCTTTTGCTGGTTTGTATAAAGTAAAAAATCAGTATGGTGTAAGTGTAACCCAATGTACGTATATCTTACAAGGAGTTGAAATGCAGTATTCAATTATATGTATATTCTATTTCTTCTCTTATCTACCGAGCTTTGACAACGCGTCCACCAAGATAACGCATTACTGATAACAAGAATTCTTAGAATACAGACTCTACAGAAAACAAAATAATAAAGAACCTCATATTACGAGTAGCAATCGATGGTTTATAAAGCTTGTTTGTGAATTTTTTTTTGTTTTACTCAAATGAGGATCCAAGAATTCTAATAGATTATGTTTACACACAAAAATGTACAAAATATTATACTTAGACTAACAAATGTGTAAAGATGCAATAAGAATAAAAAAAGTATTTTTCTGAGGCTGGAGTATTTTATTAGCTTCTAAGAAGTTTCAGGTCAGGGTGCGACCATGAAACAGTTAATGTCTGTTTAGTGAATTCGACACATGCGAGCAGAATAGCCGCCGCTGCATAGGCTATTTTTAACTATGTAGACTTGGGGTCAGTCACCCGCACAATTCTCCCGGCAGAGACCAGTCCTATCACTCGTAGAACTTATGTGGGAATGCACCAGCCACATCTTAACGAAGAGAAATAAGAATCAGAACAAAAACAATCCACACAGATGATGCTTGTCACAAGTATACATAACAAGAATGAGTCATAATTATAATGCGTAGTAAAAACAGATAAATCTCTGAATGTTATGTATTAAAGTACCCTATGTGAATGCAGACAAAAAAAACTCACACAAAGGGGTAGGCAGAGACTAAAACTACCATATGGCGCGATCCTGACACACCTCACTCGAGTCCTTTACATCCGTATATCTACACATACATGCTGCACCGCTAGCATGACCTGGGGACAGCAAATTTAATCTAAATCCACTGACAAGAGATAAAATTATCTTGTCCTTATGTGAAAAGCACGGCAACGGGGAGAAGTATATCCTCATTTGACATAACGAGTAGAAATGTATCCCCCATCCGTAGCATAGAGCCAAATGAAAGATAAAAAATTATGCTTTTTGACATTTGAAAGGGACAATTTAGCTTAGTTCAGTGGACGTGGGTTTAAGTTTATATTTATACAAAAAATCTATTTAAGTCTATCTCCCATTTTATCTACTGTGGATATTATATCAACCAGTGTGCGCATGCTCGAAGGCTGTATAAAATTAAGCGAGGGGATAAACAGTTTCTCCTTTCCCCGGGAATAAAATTGTCTCCTGTCCATGCCCATAACCCTGCTAGTCGATAAAGGGTACTCTTAATTTGACCCATCTTTAATAAATCGCCAATTTGGTCGATAAGCTTCCGTCTAGGGATAGACCATTAAAACATTCCTTTCTTAATCGTAGTCATAACATCTACAAACCAAACTTTTCTCTTATAACATTTTTCACCCTATCATTGAGAGTCTCCCCTAACATTCTTTTTAATAACCGCATTTCTTTCTACATCATTAACTCTACTCTCATGCTTCGTTTGAACACTCAACTTTCACTTATGGCAATTCATACAGCATTGTGAACTGACCCATTCTGACTAAATATACTATCCTTAACAAAAATATCGCATTCGTTATTATACTTTGTATTATACTTACGTTCACTTTCAGTCCCCTTTCCTTTAAAGACTTTTATTTAATGCAACTATCATTTGCAATTCAACCGCCGACGATACAAATATGACTTTCTAACCCACCCATTTTCATCTTTCAAAGTTCCCAAAAAAACTTTTCATCATCCAATTAAATAGTCAGGAAGAAGCTACATAACCCTTTCTGACACCTTTATGGATGCCAAAGTAGTTTCAGCCCCGTTGATAGTCTAGAGCCCCTATAGAGATTTCAATGCCTGTATCAACTCGGCGATGAAACCAAAATAGGCTAGCCTTAGCTATAAAGCAACCCTGTCCACTCTGTCATAAGCCTTTTCGAAGTCTAAATTCACAAAAACTTTCTGATTTTTGCCAAAAACTTCTGTTATCATACGCATAGAAGACCTAATCTGTACACTCCATTCCCTTTCTAAATCCAGCCGGCACATCCCAAATTTTCTTAGTTTGGGGTTCAACGGAAAATATTTGTATATATTTTCTTGAACATTGTTTAGCTCACTGTTCTTGCAAACATTTGATAAATCAATACACCAATAAAAAATATGTGGCCCAGATCAAATCAGATCTTAATGCAGATTTCAGAAATATTCGAATTTAAAATTTATTTAGAAACTTTTAATGAAACTATTTTTACGGATTTTATCGCGTTTAATTTAACTTTTTAATTGCCGAAGTTTCGGGTGCTTTATAGCACCCATGGTCACGGGTGTTTGACATCACGATGTCATAGTTAGCCCGGCTACCAGCTTACAGTATCTTGAAGTCTTGCAGTGGCATGCTTTTGTTTGTATTTAATTTTATTAATTATAGGATATAGGAAAGGCTGTAATGATAATGATGATGGTGAATTATAGGATCCCATGCAGATGGTAGCACCCATCCATCTTCTCTAGTGAAATTAGGATGTTTTTATTTTCAATGGCCTCGCGAATCATCTTTGGTAGGAATCGGTGTTCTTTTGCGAGGATTTGTGGTCTATCAAATCTAATGTAATGGCAGGGACAGTCTTTAACGTGTTCACACACTGCAGACTTCCCGGAACGTCGGTGCTTCAAGTCCGAGACTTGTGACCATAGGTGCTCGTCGGGAATTAAAATGTTAAATTAAACGCAATAAAATCCGTAAGAAGTAGTTTCCTTTAATGTGTAGTCTTCGCGTGAATATAAGAAATCATTATTATTTATAAACTGTTTCTGTAGCATGTGAATTTCTCATTTTAAAATAAAATTTTAAAGATTCTTAATCATCTTAAGCACTAACTACTTAATGTGAAACCGCCAGGGTGACCCGCGAAATTCAAATTTGCTTACGTTTTTTGAATTTGCAGGTCAGAGTCAGGTTGTACGGTTAACAAAATATGATTCGCAACCGTAACGAGTACGTGTTTACTGAATTATTATCATTAAATTTGAATTTCGCGGGTTACCCCGGCGCTTTCACCTGAAGCTATCTAAGCTATTACAGATAGCAGGTAGCTCCGTGACATACCATATAACTTAAGCTGTACCGCTACTAAACTCATTTGTCATTTTTTTTGCAATCTTACTACCAAAATATACGCGTCTTTATACGTAAACTTCTATATCGGCACACAACAATGTCAATCGGTATAAACATTTGCCCCCTTCATCAGCATTTTAAAGTTCATTGGAGATTAACCTTTCCAAGAATGCATTTCGTGAAAGTTGCATAGCTTACTCACCACGCTGAGCAGGCGGCTTTGGGAGCACTAAGCTGAGACCTGCGCACTGGTAATGCTGCTTCCCATCAAAGGTTTGTGTAATCAGGATTCAGCATTTTATAATGGATCAGTCCATCAATCAGTCGGTCGTCAAAGCCTGGTCCGTCAAACGTGGAGGTTGACATTTGGAAAAAGTTCTCATAAGAATTAAATAAAAATAACGAGTCGTCTATAGACTCTATACTTTGAAGAATATTGTATTAGCTATGAATAAATTATTAAGTATCACACAAAGAATATTATCAAGACCAAACAAAATAAATGCTGCAGTAATTAGGGCGTATAACCGTCAAGTGATCCTTTTTAAATACATACATTGCGTGACGAAATGTAGCACAGGTCCCGTTATGAATGTAAACATTTTAAGACCTTATATTTTACATATGTTATTTTTATAAAATTTTGTTATGCGCTCCGTTAACTAAAGGAGATAATATATTTAATTAAAAAGTAACGTCAGATAAAGGTATGCTTTCCTAAGGCTTCCTACTAGTTAGTTCATTCCCATTAGATCCAGAATAGGAAATATTACAGCTAGCGTCCTGTATTACGAGAATGATGTGAGTTCGTCATTTACTTTGTTAATTGTTCTCTATTATTATTATTTATTATTAAAAATTATTAGCTTATAATTAGACATAGTAAATTTATGTTTCGTGAAATCTCATTGATTGATATTGAAAAAATTAATTTATACGGCGAGTCAAACTAAAACGTACACATCATGTTTTATAAACACGGATCCAATCGTTAGTACAAGAGGGTTGTCCTAAAATAACGAAACTTCCCTTTTTGGGGTGCGTTAACGATTAGGGGAACTGTCAGAGGGGTGCATGGACTCACCGTGGCTGTATCGGTAAGGGTTGCAGTGGCAGAGGTGGGCCCATTGGTCGTAGTTATATTAAGCGGGGTTGTAGTCGACACCTGATTATTTGAATTCTGTTCAATGATGCGCTGACGTAAAGCCAATCTTTCGAGGCTAGCTAAACGGTGCGAGCCTCCGGTGCCTTCTCTGTCGCGCTCCCGGAGTCCGGTCGAGCTAAGAGTGCTGCCGGCGCTGAAAGATCCACTGTACTTTGGTAGTGTCGGCGGCGGCACTGGTCTGGCCGAGCCCCCCCTTCCTAGCAGCGAGCCGCTGGACGTGTACGCGTAGCTGCTTGGTGTCCCGAGTGTCGCGGTACGCGGTGCGGCTCCGATTCCGTTAATTGTGCCGTTGGTACCATTGACGGCGCCGCCATTCACCGTCGTCGTGCTGCCGTTCATCTCCCTTGGATTTTGTCCGTCATGCGAGTTGTATAACGAGAGCACACACTGTCACTACGAACAACGTAAAGCGCGAGTTCGGGCGAATACGTAGGTGCGTTCGAGCCGGCTGCCCGTCGAAGGCGGTTTGACAGCTCGGTGGAGCGGCGCGCGGGCGGTGTACCACGACGCCCCGCCGCTCGCCTCCGACCCCGACGTATCTCAGGATTATTGCCACACGCCTGCCCAACTAGAGGGTTGAAAATGCATTGTTATTTATTCTCTGTCAAGGTCAATTCGAAAACTAAGAGTTGTCGAACGTTTCAGGCTTATCCACTCTAATAGGAACGTTTCTGATTTTGTTACCTATTAAAGAGATGATATTGATTTACTGCTAAGTAACTAATTTGTTCATCCAATAATTACAGGCTATCAAAAGTACATTTACCATAATTATCACGACAATGATTGTTACGCGGATTGGTTACTGCAGGTTTTTTTTTATAATTAAGAGTTTTCATCGGGAAGATACTGCTAGCGTGGTGGTCATCTCCTGTTAGAATCAATAGCAGCACTCGCTTGATAACTAAAAGCAACTCTTAAACTTTGAAAGAAATATTTATATTCCTTTGCATTTATATCATTGTCGCATCATATTTCTACAGTTGAACATAGGTCTCCCCCCATAAATTGCCACAGTACAATCCTGAGCCACTTGCATCCATCGATTATCCGCTAGTTTTATCTCCTGATATTTCATCACTACATCTGCTGCCACTCGAGAACCTTACTTCGCCATCGGTTGTAAGTTCTTCGAGCTATATGCATATATCTAATTGATTTTGTTATTAACGAAAGAAATGATTATAATAGCCGAATAAATCTACTAAAGTTGATTGATCAACTGTTTAATCAAACAACCCTGTAGTACCTACATTCTTAATTACACAATTTGAGTTGGAGTACTTTAACCGTTGGACATCATGAAACGCCATTCAATGCAGTGCCAAATATCATTCGACTACCGTTTTACAAAGTTGTTAAAAGTAACACAAATACTTATTGTAATGAATATATTTACAAATTGATTGAAGTTACTTGTTGAGCTTTCTAATAAAGATTTTTTTAAGAACTGGTTCCTTAAAATTATATTACCATGACTTTTCTAAGGTATTCGACATCTTTGACAATATTTAAATAAATAAATGTTTTATTTTAATTATTCTGCAAAGTGCTGGAATCAATATCAGGCGTTTCATCAACGTCTTAAATAGGTAAAAGAAGGAAATGACGTTATTTGGTTCATTAGCCTGCCCGAGCCAAGACATGAATTGAACCTCGGTAGTACGGAGTTATTAGCGGAAGTACTTTAAAACGTAGAGAATAGACGTCCGCAACCATGCATACACTAAATTGTAGTTTGCTCCTTATTAGTACAAAGCAATATAATTCTACTCCTGCTGGTATGTAAATTTAACTTCCTGATTTCGTTTCTTCAAGACATGAATAACCATTTTAAAATGTTTGTTTGTTTGTCTGCCCGGGGTAATCTTCGGAATGACTGACCCAATTGAAATGTAACCTCACAAATCCCCCGATTATATCCACTGACCCAGAGATAAAATTATCTTGTCCTTATACTAAAGCACGGCAACGGGGAGAAGTATATCCCCGTTTGACATAACGAGTATATGTCTATATATCCCCCATCCGTAGCATGGAGCCAAATGAGAGATAAAAAAATATGTTTTTTTTTTACATTTGAAAGGGGGACGTGGGTTAAAGTTTATACTCATACAAAAAATCTATCTAAGTCTTATCTCCCATTTTATCTACTGTGGATATTATATGCTCGAAGGGTGGATAAAACTAGGCGAGGGGATAAACATTTTCTCCTTTCCCCGGGGATAAAATTGTCTCCTGCCCATGCCCTACTCCTGCAGGGCTATGGAGTGATCTAGACTATTCTTTAGTCGAAAAATGTTGATTTTTTTTTGGATAAAATGAAAACTTGTAAAACTAAATGGGCTTTGATTATATCAAATCTAAATAACGCCACATTAATAGGTCCTACCCAGGCAAAGCCAGGGCTGGTCGCTAGTTATAAAATATACACAAAACCACAATAAAGATACTTGTAGAATATCCATTAAATGGTTACAAGAAAAACTCTTTTGTATAAATTATAAGATATTTGTCTGTTTTCTTTTTAAATTATTAAAGTGACAAACGAGCTAGCTTAATTCTTATATCAACCGTACTTGCTGCTTACCGTTGCTGCTAGACGTAAAAATTGAGTGAATTTTTAATATAATGCGTATGTATACAATGAGCAGGCACAGCACGTGGCGGTCGCATGCTAGGCTGGTCCTGGCGATCGACCGCTGCAGCGCGCAGGCGCGTCGTCACCCTCGATTCTGCCACCGTCCATCTGCACAACCCTTCGGTGCAACTGCCCCGCGTTGCCGATTTGAATGATAATTGGAATGCATAATGAACTGCACTTCACGCAAGATGTATCTTTATTAAGTTCGTTTTATTTTACATAGCACCGTCTTAATAATGTACGAATACCTTTTTAGGCATTGGATTTTAATTAGTGGATGCTGTGGCTCATAAACATCTTTATCTATACTCGATTACGAATCAAAATATAGATGCATTATAACTCCCGAAGACTAAGATGGATTATATCGTTACCATTAAAAAGGGTCTTCGATTCTCTACACTCACCATACGAAACACAGCAGATTTAACCTACTATTTAACGCAGGACAGTAAGACCGTAAAAGAACCTCGGTAAAGTGAAATGCTTTACACATATAAGTCTGCTTTGGAATTTTATCGTCCTTATGCGTGTCTCCTCGAGTTTTTATCTAACATTGGACATGAAGAGAGCTATGGCGGCTAGTGAATCCATAACCTATTTCGTCCCTTGGGTATCGTTAGAGACGACTAACGGAAATATGTACCAGAAAAACCTTATGGCTTTTTTTATAGGATAAGGGTGACAAACGAGCACACAGTCCACCTGAGATGGTAAGTGGTTGCTGCGGCCCATAGACATCTACATCTATCCTCGTTTGCGAATCAAAATGCAGATGCGTTGTCACCCGTGAGGACTAAGATGGAATGCCTCATTTCCCGTAAAAAGGGCCTCCGGCCACCTGCACTCACCAAGCGAAACGCAGAGGTAAACCTCTACTTCACGCTGGTCTTCTGTGAGGTCGTGGTACCACCCCGGTTCGAGCCGGCCCATCCGTGCGACAGCAAAAGCTGCCGCGTGGCTCTACCACTGTTAATGGTATGGCTTCCGATATATGTCGACCGGTTCGTTTAGATAAGACATAAATACTCAGTACGACCAAGAACAGAAGCGTTGAAGGTGTGAGATAACAAATAAGCCCTACAACGGGAAAGGCCCATTTTTATCAGGTTATTTTTAGGCAAGGATATAGAGGAACAAAGAAAAATGTAGAAGTCAATTTGAAATATCCAAATCCAAAAATATATGTAATAAGTATTACATTAACCGAGTAGTGGCGGTGTAAGAATCTCCACCATCCCATATCATCCCGTGGGAGTCGTAAGAGGCAACAGAGGGAAACAAATCAGGAGATGAGCAGCAACGTCGTCCTAGTAACGAGTAAAAATAGAAATCTGCGGTTGTCAGCCGCTTGCTAAAATTTAAAATGCGTGGCAATCTATGGGAGGGGAAGGAGCTATGTTCAGCAGTAACGGTAGTAAGTATTTATTGTAATATCTATGGGAGGGGGCGAGGGAGCTATGTTCAGCAGTAACGGTAGTAAGTATTTATTGTAAGCTGCGTAGTTATGCTGCATTTATTTATTGCAGAGTTAATGTATAAGTGTTTAAATGCACACATCGAAAAATTAAAACTGTTATATTGATTCATATTAGCTTTTGCAAGTCAATAAAAGGAATCATTTCAAAATACTGGATTATTTTTAATTATAAATATATCAATATTCTATATACTCGTAAGTTGTATACAGGGTTATTTTGCAATAACCACCCAAATCAACAGAGAAGGTTCAGAATAAGTAATATAGGCAAAAATGGTGAAGAAAAATTAATTATAACAATCTCAAATATTCTATCCTTTTGATATTTTAAATTCAAAATGCGTGGTAATGTATTATTGTAACTGATTTTCATTCATAAATATCTAACGCCTACTCTTTTACTACGCACGCACACATTCGTAAGGGCCGATCGGTTGGTAAAAACGTTGGCAATTGAATCGTACACAGAGGAGGGCGCGTACGAGTAGTTGTTGCCCATAAATCACATTAAATTTGGGATAATTTCAAATAAAAGTAGATGCCTTATTTACTCGTATTTTCAAAAACTGCAATAACGGTATATCATTATTTATATATTTGAAATTAAGTTTAAAATTTGGCTACTCTATGACAAATAACCCTGTATATTGACTTTTTAAAATTTTGAACCGCAATGGAGTTACTTAGTTTCCTGGAATTAGAATACATGAATTGAATGTTGAAATCCTACATACCCTTTTACTGGTAAAGAGGCATCAACTTAAGTTCTCGGGAGTGACAACGCATCCATATTTTAATTCTTAATTGAGGATAACCGAAAATGTCTATGGGCCTCAATATCCACTTACCATCAGGTGGACTGTGTGCTCGTTTGTCAGGTAGTTAAAAACTAACATTGGAATACGATATTTCATTGAGATAAATTCAGAATGTTATTAATTGTGGCGAGCCAAGCTTCTGAAGTGGCCCATTTCAAGCAGTGAAATATTTACGTGCGGTTATGGATGAGGGCTAGCTTATAAATATTACGAAAGTTCTTCATTTTCAATCATTTCATATGATTTTTTTATATTTGAATATCTTATATAATAGTGTGAATTTTCGTTTATTAATAAAAGTTACGTTACGTGCTGTATAGTGCCAGCACCATTTCATACGTTGTAAGAGGCGACAGACTGCCACTGAAAAAGGATGCGGGCAGCAGAATTTTTATAACAATAACTGAAAATAACAACAGCTGCCAAACGTGGCAACTACAGCCAAATCTTCATACTTCATCCTAGAAATCTATGGGTAAAGCCTGTATTCAGCTGTGAACTTTTGATAGGATGTATTGAATGAATGAATAAAAGATACTGCAACATCTCTCAATAGATTGTGAATCTATACATACCTCTATGTAATATTATATATATTATACGTATAACATGTAGCGCCACCTACTGACCACCTTTATGCAGGAAAATCATTTAAAACATACTGCTTTCGTCGGCCAACATGATACAAGTTACATGTTCACAGCACTCGCTAGATGGCGCGGTTCTTATTTAATGTTTTAAAATATGAATAAAAACGTGATATTCACGCGATTCCAATACTTGTCACTAGACACAAAAAATATTACCAAAAAAATATGCAAGGGTATTTTCTGAAACTGAGTAATCTACATGTTTTACGAAATAACTCAAAATAACTAAAATGTCGCCAAGTAACATTAAAAATTAAGTCCCCTATTTTGTAAACATCATGGGGTGGAATTTTGCTCCAAGTTTATATGGGACCACCTCTGAAGCCTATTATAATGATATATAAATAGGTAAAAATAAAATAAAATCTGTTCACAACTGACGAAGATATCGCGAACAAACAGAGGTTGGTTTAAAGGGTAGACTAGTAAGCCCAGTACCTATTGGATGTAGGCTGCATACAAAAGAAACGCATTCATTGTTATTTCAATAAAGAAACAAACAGCTTAGTTTGAATTAGCTATACCAAACAAATTTCTGCTTTGCTTTGCTATTATTTAGAAAGGTCAGGCAAACAATCATTTATGCCTAAAATCATCTATGATGCCTAAACATGGATCCGAATGGTACAGCGACTCTACAGTCAGTCTCTCACTGAGCCCTAGAAAGAGCTATGGTCGGTGTATCTCTAAGTGATAAGGCCGTCATAAAACAATCCGACGGAGGACAAAAGGCAATGGCAATGCATAGCGAAAGGCGGGTTACATCATACAAGTGACTAAGTAGACAGTAGTAGAGGGGTCAAAACACTGCACTTAGTATAACTTAATTTGTGACGAACCTTGGCACAACAACAATTAAAGCAAAACTACT
Source organism: Parnassius glacialis (assembly GCA_033319125.1). NCBI lineage: Eukaryota > Metazoa > Arthropoda > Insecta > Lepidoptera > Papilionidae > Parnassius > Parnassius glacialis. Next base: position 31,908,428 of record JAVANC010000013.1, on the reverse strand, counting down.
GGCAGCAAGTGGATGTGGGAAAACAGATAAAGATCCGGATTAGTGGTGAATGTTAGAAGAGGCCTGCACCCCGCATGATGATGATGATTTATGTAATTGGTAGTATTGTAAAAGTTTATAAACGTGTCACAAATAGGGAATTGATTGGCGGACTTCACGTTTCATCGAAATATCATAAACTTCCTACATTCATAATTTGCCCAAGTGAAGGAGTACATCGAATTATTATTGTAAATAAATAAGTGACGGTTTCGAACTCTAGTTGCTCGCATATACAGTGTTTATACACACAAAAGTAAACGTTAAAAGATGAAAAAATAAATCATGGAAATCCACATCACGGAAAAAGTACTGGCTAGATTTCAATCAGGTTTTTTAAGTTTTATTTCTTAGACGCTTAGCGCTATCTAAAAAAGTTTATTGCTATATCTTCATTTAATATTATAAAGTTATTAAGAAACAACGATTTTTATACGGGGTTTTTCACACAGTCAACTGTTCGTTGCTCGCTCTCGCGTTACTAACCCAGATAATTTATATATTTTAGCTACAAACGGTGCAATGAATAATACAAAGAAGTTTTGTCTTTATGTTTCTTCCTTCGCACATACGAAAACTTTGTTAATATAACAAGCAACGCGGACGAAGTCGCGGGTATTAATCAGCTAATCTTAAATAAGTCAAGAAGACATACTAAAAGGTTCGATTTAAATCATAACTTGGTTCAAACAAAGTAGACTGTATGCTAACTTTGATTCGTTTTGAATTCGAAATTTTTACAGCTAATTATATCTGAGCAATAAAATGTAACAGACACAAAACCCTGAACGCAGTTCTTTGAATTCAAAACATGCGTTTGCGCGATAATATAATAAAAATAAAAAATGGTTCCTTATAAGCCATCTGTACTGATTCCACGCTGTACGCAGTTTGTTGAACTTACACACGTTGAAGGATATAATAAAGACGTGCTCGATGAAGACTGAAACAGTCGAACTTATTACAAAATAGGTGGGTTAAAAATAAGATATCATTCCTCTAGACTGATATCTCTATCTAACATTATGTTGGTTTAGTTCTCTTTACAAAAATAATCAATGATAAAGAAGAGTGGTGGCATGCCTCTATTTTGTCAGAAACCTTAAAATATACACGAATATAGACGACAAAGTTTCATAATTAAGTTAATATTTATATTTAATTAATGATAGTAATACATAATATAAGTCAACAAGGGCAATAGCTTCACGTTACAACAAGACAGAAGCCATGTAACTAGTGCTATGGTTTGCTTGCATATCGTAACAAATGACAATAGACACGCAGCGGTACGCATCATCAAGTATTTTATGTTTACAATACATTAATGAGGGATATGAAACGTAGATTCTCCTTAAAATATAAACTAATTTATTGATTTGATTTAAAATAAGAGCTTTTTAATCCACTTATGAATAATACCTGTTCAAGAATGCATCAAATGACACATTTCTTGTTGGCATACGTGTATCCTCATCGCTCTGGACATCAGATTTAGTTAGCATGACCAAATAGACCAAAGATATAATGTGAGTCATCTGGCATTATCATGATGAAAGACCACTCCTTTTCTGTTGATCATTTCTGGCAGTTTTTTCTCAATTTCTTGCTTGTGTCTTATTAGTTGTTGGCAGTAAAGATCCAAGATCCAAATCGATAGTTTTTCCCAGCGGTAAAAGCTCATAATAAACGATGCCCTTCCAATCACAGCATTCACCTTATTGTGTGTTAATCCGTGTTTCGCTAGTCTGTGAAGCTTCACTACCCTTTGATCATGATCTTTTTCGCACGTTCTTGTGGTAGGTGATCCACTTTTCATCACCAGTGATCAATATTTTCAAAAATGGTTCGATTTCATTACGTTTCAATAGAAAATCGCAAATGAGTACACGATTCAGGTTTATTTCAGTGAGCTCGTATGGTACTCTAATAATGAGCTTTTTTGTATAGTCAGATTTTTTCAAATGGGTCAAAACTGTTTTGTGGTCAATTCTCGATTCCTCGGCTATGTCGTAACTACTAATATACCGATATTGCTCTACTTTTTCAAAAATGGTATCGGCTTTATCCTTCCTTAGGACGTGCGACGGAGAGCAGAACAAGCTGCATCATTAAAAATGCGACTATTATTGCAAAAACTTCAGAATGTATCGAATTTCTTCGTTTAATTCACTCAGTTTAGCGGACAGAAAAACAATTGAAAAATGGCGGGTGTTTTTTTACTTTTTATTTTTATTTCATAATGTCAAATATTAAAATCAGCCAGATACAAACAGTACAACCAAAAATATTTTCTTAAATTTTTAACGGACTTCAATAAGGAGATGTTACTCAATTCGACTGTTTTTTTAGTGCGTTACCTCATAACTATTTTCAAGATGAAACGATTTTGATGATTCTTTTTTTATTTGAAAGTTGGTGCTTCTCGTGTGGTTCCATTGATCAAGGTCTGACAATTGACAATGTCTGATAATTTATATTGCAATCGGTTGTACAAAATTTTTAATTTTACCACTTGTATACAAACAAAATACGAAGAATTTTTTTTTCCCGACCTATTATTATGATTACTTATATGATTTACTTAATAAATCTGCTTTATATGTTTTTTAGGCACTTTTCGATCTTCTTTTTTAGTCGGATTGCGATACCCCCGAGACGAGATGTAAATTATGAATTTCTTAACCTGCCAAAATACCGTGCGTTGTTTACTTTATAATAGACTGCCTCGTTGGTCTAGTGGTTGTAGTAGTGCGACTGCTGATCGTGAGGTCCCGGGTTCGAATCCCGAGTCGGGCCAAAAAATCAGTTATTGAGATTTTCCATAAAGAAATTCTCAGTAGCTGCCCGGAGTCAGGAAGTTGGCGGTATTTCACCCCCGTGCCTCGGAAAGCACGTAAAGCCGTTGGTCCTGCGCCTGATCTCTCTCCGGTCGTGTCGGTTTACCGTCCCATCGGGCTATGAGAGTGAGGGAATAGAGAGTGCACCTGTGCTTGCGCATACACTTGGGCACTATAATCCAGTCCTGCGCCGATGGCTAGTCTCCGTTGACTGCCGCCGTGGCCGAAATTCGGTCTGGAGGACATTAATAGACTACGCATTATATATATGTAACACATTTCTTTAATTTTATTGTAGCTAAAGGCACCGATAATCTATATGATAAAAAATAAAAACAACTAAAAACGACGCATTACTACATAAGTAGCTCAACAGATAACAAAAACAACATGTGCAACGTTAAGATAGATAAATCTATTTTAGTTATCCGTAATTACTCAACAAATGCGCCTGACCATAATTACCGACGTAACGATTTTACAATTTACGTCTCAGTTACAATAATTGTTTTAGTGAAGCATTGTATTAAAGTTGTTCGGTACGAATTTTGCGGCTTTGAGCTATATTGCAGTTTCAGACATTTTCCTGTAAATTATAATAAATAAACAATAACACCTCTTTATTTGCTGGCTCCGTAGCGCAGTGGCTTTGCAATGAGTTGCACCGCTGAAGACCGCGGATTCGAGTCCCGCACAGAACAAGCATTTGTATGGTCTACAAATAATTGTTCCGAGGCTGGATGTTTGTCCTTGTGAAATTTATGTATGTAAACTGCTCCGGCAATACAGGACAAAGTTACGTCCTAGTTAACGTTTTAATAATAATAATATTGTTACTACAAAATCGTCTAAATTGAATCGAATTGTACGGTCATTTCATTCGGATTTTTACTACATGGCCATCGTTTTTATACTGGTACTCGAACTAGACCCTAACTCGATGGTAATCATTTAATTATTTTAAAAACATAGGAAACCTGCCAAAACAACAAAGTTCTTGAGTATCTAGGATAAGCATAATGAGTTATTCAGTCTGAAAAGCAAAGATTGTTTTGTTTGTGATTTATCATCGAGCGTAAATATGAATTGTCCAAAGTTGGACTCGCTGTTTAGCTAAACAGGCACGTGCTTTGCGGCAACAAGCAGTGTTTCTAAAACAAATTACAGTACTCTCTACTTCCGTTTATAAACTGTACTGTTCAGGCAACACAAATATTTTTTTTGTCTGCATTATGTTTATATTTTTATATGTAACATAATTACAAAAGCTAACATTTATGAATGCGTATAAGAAATTGTTTGATAACCAATGTGTTCAAGAAATAACTTAATATTATAGTCCAGTCTAAGTAGACATTTCTCCAAAGTCTACTTAGACTCATATTTTCGGGAAATATGAGATTTTTTATATAAATCAGCAATGGATAAAATATTTTTTATTGTATTCATAATTGAAAGGAAAATAATATAATATGAAATAATATAATATAGTAATATTATGCTACAGACATACAATATTCATAATACGTACATACGGCATAATATAACTATAACAAATATTTTTTTGGAAAACACCTCTATTTTTAGTTTGAGCGTGGTCCTTACCCGGTCGAGCCGACCTATTCGTGCTACAACTATACAATAAATAGAGCTGCAGCATGGCTCTACCACGTTTAATATTAGTTTTATGTTTTTATTATTATTGCATTGGTACCTGTTCCATCACAAATATCACAATCACAAGGTAGTTATAATGGTAATATACTTGTTTTCCAAAGTACGTTTGCGGTTCTAACTGTTATTCTCGTAGGATATTATGTTTTATTTGTGATTCGTGATGTGATAGTAGTAGATACACACCTTGGTAACTTGGTAACTTTATGTTAGGCAAAGAAGTGTGGAGTAGCAACTCCTCTTGTTTTTTTATAATAAACTAGCTCGCCAGGCAGACGTTGTTCTGGCCTTTCCAACGACCCTTCCTATAAATATCCTTAAATTTGCAATAAAAATTTTTGAGGGTCATTTATCAGGATAAAAACTATCCTATCTCTCAAGTTGGACCAAAATGCACTCAGTGTGCAAAATTTCATTGACATCAGTTCAGTAGTTTAGGAGTCCATCGCGGACAAACAACGTAACACATAATTTTTATATATAAAGAAGACAATATCTATTTTAATTTTGTTTAATTAGGTACACCTATAATACAGGACCTCAACAGCTGTCTGGCCATAAATAAAAATATAATTTAAAAAGTTTTCTTTTCGTTTTATCTTATTTTGAAATTGAAATTCTTTTAATATGTAAGCTATGCATGTATGACCGTATGTTTTTCGCGCTATCTACAGGTAGTTACACATTGAGTTATACAAGACTCAATGTAGTTACATATCTCTGTGAAAGACCATAATACCTAGTTCGAAGCGATCCAGTGCTGTTAGCACCAAACGGGCTGTGAACACGTGACTCTGAGCCATAATTCTACAAACCTTATAAGTAAACAAAAAATGTTATCGCGTGAAATAATTATTACCGCTAGGACCCTGTCGCGAATGATTAAACAAGACCTGAAGCTTTAAAAGTCTATACACAGAGCAAATCGATCAACACTTACTATCCGAAATGTTTTTATCGATTAACTCTTTTAATTTTTTCTCAAGAAGAGAAGAGGATGTTTTTTTCTTCGATATTATGACCTTTGATATAGCGGTAAATTTATAATTTGTTATTTTATCACCAAAACCGATACTTAATTTAAACACATTTGTTACTGCGACATATATTATGGTTTTGCGATTGCCAATCCACTTGCCAAGGCGTGAGACATGGCCAGTCCTCCCTTCAGCGTATCGAAGAAGATGCATGATGTCAACTTTCATAGTAAACATTACATTGCACCAGTCTTTTTAAGTCACTGTTGGAACTAGACCTTTCAAAAAAATGTACAAGTATCTATAGACGCATTTTTAAATGATTTTTACTCAGGCACAGGTCGATTGGTAAGGGCATGCGCTGAGCCGATTAATACTACTCATTACGTATAACAATATCAATCATCAATCAAAAAAAAGTACAATCATCACGCCTGTAATCCCCAAGAGGCTTGGCAGAAACTAAAGAGAAGCGAACTAATCGGACCAATATTAGAGAAAATAATGGGTTTAGATGAAAAATTAAGAAAGAATCACCATCCACTCATCACAGCTAACCAATTAATTGCCTACACAATCACAAACCCAATCCTTAGATAATCATTAGTCGCCTTCTACGACTTGCTAGGCATGTAATACATGGCACATTTTTTTTTTGCTAAAGGAAAGTAAGTCTCACATAAATTTGGGACCTTTAAGCCCCAGACCTACATGATACTATAAAAATCTTATACGTAATTTGAAAAATCCTATGATTAGTGTGAAAAAATAGAGATGAAACATTTGGCTGTAATTTTTATACGGATATTTCGTATTTCTTTGATCAATAACATATACCACGTGAAGCATACCATGATTTTGGATGTAATATGGCGTTGATTATGATAGTGCCTCGATTAAAGATTAAAAATGCAGATGAGTTGTCCTCTGACACTGAGGTGGAATGCTCAATACCAGTAAAAATGGTCTCATGTTTTCGAAACTCATCACCTAATGAAACATAGCAGCTTTATGCTGCGCTGCATTATTTGCGAGTGATCATAGTCCTTCCACGGTCTGACAAAACTGACTCGTTCGTGCTGCAGCCTGCAGCCATAACTTAATAAGCTACAACGTGGCGCCACCACATAAATACACATAACGAAAAAAAATATAGATAAAATTCCAAAGGTTTTAAGCACAACTATCTATAGACAAATATTTTAGAAGTTATGAGTAATTATATGTCAATAATGTGCGGACAAATTCCGTGTTAATGACAGAGACGATGTAGGACATCTAGAATAAATACACGAACAAGTCCAATTGTTAGCACTACGATAAGATTACTGATACTTAGTAAACTACAAATGGAATTATTTGTACGATTTCGAATGGACAAATTCTTTGGATTAACAAAATATGTAAGTGAATGCTTACCTGGTCGTTACTACCAGTTATATTATGTTTGTAACGAGCCAAAACTGGCCTAGAGCGCTGTCGCGCTACCGGTGAATCTGATATCGAAGCCATCCTAGTGAGACGATGAGTTCACATAAACACTTTGAAAGTTGTTATGCAATTATGCAAAAAAATAAACTCAGTCATCCGTTAACTAAACAAGAAGGAAACATACTGTTACAATAGCAACAATATGGCACGAGCGAGATACCACTTTTCCGTCGACAAATCACATCCGGACGAGAGCCCAACGTCGGTGCGCGAGTGATTCAACCGATTACGACAACCAACACTTGGCTTAAAACAAGAACTGATAACAAATTAACACCTTTTACACACAATCCTAATCGTGATTCATATACCCGTTTTGTTCACAGTAAAAACGTCTTAAGAAATTACGTATTTGATATACGCTTTAAACAGTTATTTCAATTGTACACTTCAATAAATAGTGACTTTCTTTACGTGTTTTAAAATTGCAGCCCTTTCATGTTACCAAAATATTAACAACGATTTATGAAATGAATAATTTTACGAATGACTGAAAAGTAAAAAACAGGCCTAAAACAAATTACTAGTTTAACAATAAAACGACCACTCCGCGATTACGTTTTCGCTTACTGGAATGGAACAATGGCAAAGTCGCGTTGTGGATAGCAGACATATTCGTCACTACGAATGGTAGTCGATGTGTAAGTTGTGTCGTTTAAAACATAAACATACGAAGGATGAACGCCCTTATAGGACCAATATCGGTGTCACGGTGACGCCGGGCGGGCAGCCTAGCGCGAGGGCCGAATAGCGGACGCGAATTCCTACTCGTAATTCAAACAACACGACACGCGCAACGTATTCATACGTACGTGAGCAACGAACGAACGGTTCTAGCGACCTAATAACTTCAATTTGATATCAATATAATGCATGCAAAATAGTTATGATGACCCTTTTCACATTACAAATATAATTATTTCATTCGAGTATACTTTGAACTAAATGAAATGATTTTGTTTTACTCACCGCTGTATAAAAGCACCGCAAATTCAGCACATGTAACAACAGAAATATCAATTTTAATACACAGTTATATTTTATACCATACACTTATTTCATATTTTGATTAAAACTTTTATGTGATTTAAAGGATTGGGTGATCCCCTTATTAAAACAACGCACATAAACAAGGAAGACAACAAGTTCCTACTTCTTCCAGGCTATCCGTGCTCATATAACCCATATCCATGAACAATGTTTCCTGTCAAGATCCTCGAATAAAATGAGTTAGTTTAAACAAGCAAATGGCAATGTCTGTAAGGCGTAAGCGGGACATTGCAATAAAAAAATCAACGCACGGATCTGTGATTCAATAGACGTGAATGCTATTGTTTTTTAATCTAGATTGTTTTTGATGCAGCTCATACTATATTTATTAGCAAACAAATCAAACAAATGACGTGAGCGTGACCCATTTCAATTCCTATTATCATTTCAAATAATGCTCATTTGACTTTAGACTTTTCGCTTAAAAGGTCTTGAATTTAAAATTTAAAATTAAAATTGCAATAAAATGTTAAAGCCGACTTCAAAAAACTAACAAAATTAAAGAAATTTCTTATAAAAGATTCTAAGTCAGACATTTCATTCTTCTCTACACTATAGATGCCGATCTTCTTTCTATACAAATAGCCGATCAGATTAGTATATTATCTTAGCACCAATTTCTGAAGCTATTATGTGGAATGTTTTTCCTTTAGATCTTTGAAGTCGACTCTGCTTTTTACTAAAAGTTTAATTTTTGACCATTTTGAGTGCCGTAAGGAATAATACAAGATAAAGGTAACAACTAGAACGTCGGCTAAATAGTAACATTAAAATCTACACTCCCTATTTCCCCCCCTTAGGTGTGTATTTTTTTCTACAAAATTATATGCGACATTCCTGAAGTATATCCAATTTAAATAAAAAAGTATTGTCAAAACCGGTACAAAATTGACTAAGATATCGCGTAACTTACACATACAAAACGAATATAGTCGAAATAAGAACTTCCTTTCTTTTTAAGTTGGTGAAAAATCACATATAACTTGAACATCTACACAATAAATTTAAATGTTTTTTTGTTAAATAACATTTTGTATTTTAACCACAAGATTATTAAGATGTTTAAGGTTTACCACAAACTGCTACCAAAATATCATTAACACAAACTGTGTAAATATAAAAATCGCTCTTACATGGTATATACGAATCCATACCGTCGATAATCGTTTCTTAGCCTGTTCGTGATGTTTCTATATTGCAAGAAATTTCCAGTCATAACTAATTATAATTAAAACATACACAATAAATTAAAATATCGGATACACTGTGCGAGTAGCCACAAGCAGATTAGGTAATTATTTGCATTTGGTGATTACACAAAAGCACGTTAATCGTTGTTTAATACATGTATTAACAAAATATTGAAATTTGTGTTCTGCAAAATAAATAAAATGAACAGAAGTAAGTTGATGGGTAAGATTAACGTGCGTTAAACAGTGACGAAGAGTGGACAGTACGACCCTGTCCGCAGTAACTGAGCATGGTGCGCGGCAAAACTCTCAACTGCATACATGCTATTTCAATTCACGTAGGGAATTCGCAACTCAACAAATTCCTACGCGTCAAGGGTGGCCATTAAATTACCGATCTTGCTTTATACATTTTAAATAGTACGTAAGCAAAAATATAAAATAAGAAGTAAAGAAGTAGCAGCCTATACATAGTTACTACAATTTTTTCGGCAGAATTACATTCCCCTCGGGGTAAATCCTCTGACCCACTTTAAAATTGTTTTATTGATAGAAAAAAACTCAATTAAACAAAAGCCGAGTAATAAGAATAGTTGTTATTCTGATTTTTTTTAGGAATTTTTTTCTCTATTTCCATTAGGCGTCTCTGCACAAAACTAGATGCTAAAACGAAGCTCGTGACATGAATCAAACTCTAAACTACATCACTAATAATCATGATGTATGCAACGTTGTAATCGATGAATTGATATAAAATGGCCTTCAGTTCAATAAAATTTCCAGAACGCTTGCAGCATATGTATTGCTATTTAAGTTAATATATAATATACAAAAATAGTACCAACTACATATTTAAGTATTAAATAATTATTTTATGCCCAAAACATCAATAATTTGAGTACGTAGTTGACCTATTTCTTGTGATACATACATACCTACGTAAGTTACAGCATGTTTTTAATAAAAAGACAAGAGTAGAAAAACATTTTTTTACAAAAATTATCATGTAAAGCAGCTTCATAACTACGAGAAGGGACTCTAAAGAATGGTGTTGATTACAGTGACAGGACGAGACCATTACGTCACAGCGGTCAGGTTCCGCTTGGAGGCCCGGCTTCAGGTTCGAAATCACACGGTTGGTAAACGCGAAACAATAAGTACTTTTTTAAATGCAAAACAATGAACAAGCTTCATACTTAAAGAACATATCTATCTAACGATGTCGCCATTAATGTTAAGTCCTTTTAAACACACTTTAAAAAAACATATTATAAGACCGCTTCTTCAGATTTTAAATTATTAAGTGGCGAAGCTTGCGTAGTCACTTATTGATTTCACGATGTCTGTCCGTCTGTCCGTCCGTCTGTCCGTCTGTCCCACGATTATCTCGAGAACGGTTTCGAATTTTTAAATTCTGTTTTCAGCAATCGATTACTGATCACACAGGCATCTGAACCTCCTATTTTGAAATTTTTTTTTCCGTTAGAAACCGCTACAAAGCTGATTGCTTCGCCACTTTGCTATGCTGTTAGCTTGCTAGGTTTATTTATATTAAAGTTACTACGAGTAGAATGTTAAATTTAGGTCACGCTGGCCAATGTTTCGTGAATAAGGAACTTTAAAAATGCTGGCGAAGACTTTGACAAAGATAAACATTTTTATCAAAATGTACACGTAGCGTTTTTAAACTACTAATAGTCGTCGATGCATAATCCTCGACCTTTGTAGATGAAGCTTTTACATTTGTATCTTCAAACAGATGACGGAAGCATTTATTAAGTTTGTCTGTTGCGAGGCTGGGTTATCAGTCTTCCAAGCATGGTAAATACCCAAAGAATCCACACAAATTGTAAACAACGCAACTAAGTAGATAACATGCCGGAGCAAGGTAGGTAATTAACAATGAACAAGGCAAAAACCAAAAAAAATAAGTACCACGCAAATAATTGAACAATATAGACAAATATTTGCACGATACAGATTGCAGGAAATAAATAAGCATCTAAAATAACACACAAAACATCTTGGCCCTCTTTTCTACTTTCTATCTGGTTGGATTAGATATACTAATATTGATACTTTAATTAAAACGGTAAAACCAATTGCATTTTGACGGCTCCGTGGCGCAGTGGTTTAGCAATGAGTTGCAGCGTTAAGGCCCGCGGGTTTGAATCACGCACGGAACAAGTATTTGTACGGCCTACATATAATTGTTCCGGGTTTGTCCGAGGAGGTTTGTCTTTTGTTTGTTACTGGAGGTTTGTCCTCGTAACATTTGTGTATATAAACTGTCCCCAAGATACAGGAGAAATTACATTGATTAAAGGCAACATATTCATTCATCTCCGAAAAGGCTTTAGTACTTTAGACCACATACACACCCTTCGGAAAAGTGCACAGAAGACAGAAGAGTACAATCTGCCACTTTGCCTTGCGTATGTGGACTATGAGAAAGCCTTTGATTCCGTCGAAACTTGGGCGGTGCTACAGTACCTTCAGCGGTGCCAAGTTGACTATCAGTATATCGAAGTGCTGAAGTGTTTGTACAGTAGGGCTACGATGGCTATCCGAGTACAGAACCAGAGTACGAAACCTACCCAACCGCAGAGAGGTGTAAGACAAGGCGACGTTATATCCCCGAAACTCTTCACCGCTGCATTGGAAGACGTTTTCAAGCTACTGGACTGGAAAGGATACGGTATTAACGTCAATGGCGAGTACATCACTCACCTTCTATTTGCCGACGATATAGTCCTTATGGCAGTATCGCTGGGTGACCTAAGCACTATGCTCAATGACCTCAACAGTGTCTCCCAACAGATAGGTCTTAAGATGAACATGGACAAAACAAAGATCATGTTTAATGTCCATGTAACACCTATGCCGGTAGTTGTTGGGAGCACTAAGCTCGAAGTTGTTGACGAGTATGTTTACTTGGGACAAATAGTCCGACTAGGTAAGTCCAACTTCGACCGACAGGTCAATCGACGGATTCAACTCGGTTGGGCAGTGTTCGGGAAATTACGGCACATCTTCTCGTCAGGTGTACCTCAAAACTTGAAAACGAGACTATACAACCAGTGCGTGTTGCCAGTGATGACCTATGGAACTGAGACGTGGTCCTTCACTGCTGGCCGGATGAGGAAGCTCAAGGTTGCTCAGCGAGCTATGAAGAGGGCTATGCTCGGAGTTTCTCTGCGTGATAAACTTAGAAATTAGGATATCCGCAGTAGAACCAGAGTGACCGACATAGCCCAACGGATTAGTAAGCTGAAGTGGCAATGGGCCGGTCATATAGCTCGAAGAACCGACAACCGATGGGGAAAAAGGTTCTCGAGTGGCGGCCTCGTACTGGCGGAAGGGCGTCCCCCCACTAGATGGAGTGACGACCTGGTAAGACATGCAGGAAGACGATGGATGCAGTTGGCTCAGGACCGTGTTGTGTGGCATTCCTTGGGGGAGGCCCATGTTCAGCAGTGGACTTGTGAAGGGCTGTAATGATGATTCATTCATATCGATCACAAAACTTTAGGCATTTTGACAATACCGTCCATTCATCCGCAAATAGGTCGCACTTAGTTAGTATAGAGCGTAATTGGTTATGTTGTGTGCGCTGACAATACGGGGAACAGCCGAGTAGGCGCACGCACCGGTCCGTGCCCATGGCACGGCAAAATGTTTATTGCTTGCAATTACGACAGTAGTTATTCGGAAAAAATTCGACCACAGTTCGGCAATCAATCAAGCTCTTTAACTGTCCGTTAGTCTCGCTTAAAACTCGAAAACGGCTCGGACGATTTTGATGAAATTTTTTGTGCGTTTATTAAGTGGGTCCCTGGATAGTTTAGATTTAAAATTGGACCCGGTAGGTGGCGCTGTTGTCGTGATCTATAAATCACCCGTGAGAAGCCGGTCCGGATCGCTAGTTGATAATATTTATGCTGGCCTTATTCAAATCAATAAAAGGCCATAAATGAAATAAAAATAAATTTATTTCTCAATAAAACCTTTATATAAATTTGTGGGGAAACAATCTTGCTTATTAACATTTACTGAGATCTTAAAATTAAATATTTTTTTTATAGGATAGGGGTGACAAACGAGCACACGTGGACTGTGTGCTCGTTTGTCGAGCACACCAGTCCACCTGATGGTAAGGGATTGCTGTGACCCATAGACATCTACATATATCCTCAATAAAGAATAAAAATGCGGATGCGCTGTCACCCGTAAGAACTATGATGGAATGCGTCATTTCCAGTAAAAGGGTCTCCGGTTCTCTACACTCACCATACGAAACCATATTCTGTGAGAGCGTGGTCCATCCCCGGTCGAGCCGACCCATTCGTGCTACAACTATACTACTAATATAGCTGCAGCATGGCTCTACCACGTAAAAAATTACTTTCTAATAACAACTCATCATCATCATTACAGCCCTTCACAAGTCCTCTGCTAAACATAGGCCTCCGCCAAGGAATGCCACAAAGAACGGTCCTGAGCCACCTGCATCCATCGACTTCCTGCGTATCTTACCAGGTCGTCACTCCATCTAGTGGGGGGACGCCCTACACTTCGTCCGCCGGTACGAGGCCGCCACTCGAGAACATTTTTTCCCATAGGTTGATTTTTTGATCAGTTGGTTCGTCGGTTGAAGAACCGATTCTTCGAGCTATAATATGGCCGGCCCATTGCTACTTCAGCTTACTAATCCGTTGGGCTATGTCAGTCAGTCTGGTACAACAATATCTATAACAACTGAAAATAATACAAAACTGCGGTTGCTAAACCGCCCGCCAAGCGTGGCAACTATGGCAAAATCCTACCTGTGAGGCTAATCTATATTTATTTTTATATCAGTGAGTTTGCACTGGTAAAACATTCACACAACATGTTTTAAATTCAAATCCACTTTTTTGTGTGTATATTACTTTTGATAAAGTATTATAGTAGGGGAACCCCAGCGGCAAAGACATATATATATATATATATTTTAAATCTCTTTGCCCAGCGGGGATTTTTGGATTTACTCAAGCGCGGCAGAATTTCACAAGAGGGGAAACCTTGCACCCTGTTGAGCACTCCCACCATACTTTATATAGGGGTCGAGCGTCTGAAGCAACCGATCAGATTAATAAAAAAAAATCGATAGAAAAACTCGAGCGCGTCAGATTAAGGCAAGTGTTTAAAAATAGTTTATTATTTCTATTCCTTTACATTTGAATCCTAAACAACTTTACATTTGAAGGTATTGCTATTAAATTGTATAAGGCACTTCGAATAAAGAGATAATCTGTGTTAAAAGCAAATGTTAAAGCAGAGTGGCAAATAATTGTTAGTGTACTAGTCTGCTGTAACTGTTTTTCGATCCTCTAAAACTATTGTTGCGTAATGACCTGTCCTTCGGAAGAACGAGGCCACCACTTTTTTCCCACGCTTTGACCTCTCTTCACTTTAATTGGCTACTCATCGGAAAGAAACACCCACACAGCAGACTGTCTCTTAGTTTCAGGATCATAACAATAAATCTAGCTTTGGGTGACAAAGGCAAGTGTGTCGAACGCAACATTTGAGTTACCTAACCATTTCAAGACACAAATCAACACGACGGAGTTTCTGGGCCTTTGTCAATTTATGAGGTATCCACCGGGCACAAAGATTCCTGACTGCTAAATGTTCATGGAGGATTTTGTGCACTTGACTCATACCGATACCTAAGCTTGCACGTTTAAACTCATTAAACCAGCTGTAAACAGTAACTCGAGATGAGGCTTCATCGTGAAAGGCCAATCGAAGTATATCATAACGTTCTTGTTGACTTAAATGACATCAAAAGTCATAAAAAATCATTGTACGAAAAATCATTCTCGCGTTAAATTCATGCTAACGTGACACAGACAATTTTCAATTTGTCGCCAAATCGTAAATAGAAGATAAATTAATAAAATACATACACAATAATATTGGCAAAGAGTTCCATTTTCAAAATTGAACTTATTTTTTTATTATATCGTTTACAAGTGGCCAGTTCTAAAAACTTTCAGTGTCGCCCTCGTAGCACATGTAATCAAATAATGTTTCATAATAAACAAAGATAAATTTAGACAAGGAAAGCACTAGCCTCCTACCGATGTGACAAGGGTTGTGTAGAAATTGTTTGTTCGTGTTGTGAGAAATCTAAACCGAGTACAAATAATGTAAAATAATATTAAGAAATAAACTTTATTAATTAGTGAAAATTTTAGTAATGTATGTAGATTTAAGTAATAAATGTTTCAGGTTTACTGTGAGTGCTAAAAAGAACAGTTTTGTGTTAAAGTGTCTAAATTTGTGCTAAATATAGTGAAATTATAATAGATTTATATAAGAAAATTAAAGACGAAATAAAGTGAAAAACACCTTTAAAATTGTTAATTAAACTATTGTATTAGTTAAGTTATTCATGTTTATAAATAAATATTGGTATTTCGACTTGTGTGTTTAAGATTTTTAACTCTAAAAATGTTCTGTACAATAGGCATATTTTGTTGAATAACTCAATTGTTTTTATCTAATAATAATGTCATGTATATAATAATAATAAGACTTTGTGTGTGATTATTATAAATAAAATTGTGTAACGATATGTTTTATAGAAATAAAGATTTGGGGTAAAATACAAGGGTGCAATGGTGAAATTCAATGTTAAGATATGTCGAAATTGCGTAGATCTCGCACCTAGGATAGTGAACTGATAATTTGGCAATTCGTTAAGGAATTTCTTAGGATAGAACGTCGGTCGCCTGGGGGTACGGTGCGTTACGTAGCTGTGGGTGTACGCATCGTGGTCGGAGTGACATACTCGGCCGTACGTTGATACTCGTCTCCGTTAGGCTTGGAGGTCGCTCTGATTCCCTCCGGGCTGATCATCGCAACCTCATCGCTGCATTTAAGCTACACTAATAAGTGAGCTCCTAGGGCCCGGTGCGTCACTATTCAGGGGTGCACGTACCTGTCGGTAAGACTTACTCGGCCCTACGTTGAGATCCGTCTCCGTAGGGCTTCGAGGTTACCAACCCCTAGAAAGATCCTTCCCTACGGCGCGAAATTCTAAAATCTAATTTCATAATTTCTCGGGAAGCTCATAGGAAGGGAGCTTCAAAAGAAGCGCTTTGTGCCAGACCCGATCAAAGGCTTTCGCTATGTTCAAACTAACGGCCAATGCTTCCCCCTTGTACTCTACTGCCTCCACGCGTCTATGACGAAAACCGTATTAGCGGTCACTCATCAGCTGGTGATCCTCAAGATACCTCATGAGATAGCAATTTATAATGGATTCCATTATTTTGCAGAACATACGTGGTACATTATTACAGTACATTTATACGTGGTAGAGCCTTGCTGCAGCTATATTAATAGTATGGTTGTAACACGAATGGGTCGGCTCGACCGGGGAAGGACTACGCTCTCACAGAATAACAGGGTAAAATAGCAGCTTAATGCTGCTGTGTTTCGTATGGTGAGTGTAGAGAACCGGAAACCTTTTTATTGGAAAAGAGGCATTCCATCTTAGTCCTCACGGCTGACAACGCATCTGCATTTTGATTCCCAAACGAAAATAGATGTAGATGTCTATGGCCCACAGCAACCACTTACCATCAGGTGGGCTGTGTGCTCGTTTGTCACCCTTATTCTATATAAAAAAAACAAGTAGTAGGTGATGGCGATAGGCCTGTAGTTGGACGGGTCAAAGCGGTCGCCCTTTTTATGAATCGGATGGACCAAAGCTGTCTTCTATGTATTCGGGACTACGCCTTGGGTGTAAGAGTATCGGAAAAGATGCGTGAAAACCGGTGCCAACTCTGGAGCATGTCTTCAGCACAATGGGAGGGACTCCATCAAACCCACTCGACTTTTTGACGTCCAGGAAGAGGAGTGCTTTGCGAACCGAGCGCTGTGTAAACCGCACATGCGGTAAGGAGCACTCACACCGGTCGACGATGTGTTCACCCGTCATCGAGAATTGAGTTGGACGCAAAGGGAGAGCCAAACAGATCGGCTTTCTTTTTTGCGGCATGGGCCAGTGAGTCGTCCTCTCTGTGCAGAGATGTCTGACAGAAGTTCCCTTGGACAGCCTTGGCAAGAGGCCAGAATGCACGGGTTCCCGAAGGAAATCGAACAAGCTTCTTGCTATTTCTGACGATGTGCTTGCCTTGACAATGACTCTTCTGAAAGACTTGGGAGGCGGAATTATGCTTATTTTTAAGAACGCTGATGTTTACATCCCGATACGTTTATGTGTCAGCCCAGGCCCGGTAGCACTCCCGTTTATAGCAATAATTTGTATAGTATGTATAGTTTGAGCAAGTGCTTTTTGTGCATATATTACGGCAATGTAATAATAGGGTTTAAAGTATGAAGTTGATGTTTTACGGAGTGGCCACTTTAAATGTAGATTAAAACTGCATGGTCAATGATTTGTAATTCAAAATTTGTTTAACACAAAATCTATAACATAATATATACTAAATTCAAAAATTTTATGACATTCCTTTATTTGACTTTCAATTGTTTTCACTTTCAGTGTTTGAGCTAAACATGAAGACCTGATAAATTAGAAGTAATTTTGGAATACGAATTCCGATGTGGTACTAACGCAGCAGAAGTCTCGCAATATAAATGCTGCGTTATGAGAAGATACGACCAACGAACGCACTGCGCGTTTTAGGTTTAATCGATTTCATAATGGAAATTTAAACAACTTGAAGAAGTAACATCGAGTCGTAGTAACAAAGTAATAGTTTGAAGCCATCCTTCCTTATCAAACAAGGAAGTAGCGTTAGCGTAAGTAGTTAGTTTCTCATAATGTTACCTATATGCACCAAATTGGTAAATAAAAAATTCGAGCAATGGGTGCCTCATAAATTAACTGGTGTGCATATAGGAGCACATATAAAAGTATACCTTGTTTTGATGAGTAGGCATAGAAAAGAAGAGCTTTTGGACAAAATGGTGACGTGTGATGAAAAGTTAATTCTCAGTTCAAAATCATACGTACGGATGTACACGCCAAACCTAGCTAAAACCGTTTGTTTCGCAATCTGGACAACTTCCTAAAAGGTTAAAAATATTTGGTCAGAGTTCTGTCTCATTGGCAAAATCATAAATGATCTTTCCTAGAGATGGCAGAAATGTATAGCCAAATAACTACATACCTATATTTATTAGAAAAAAAAAGATGTTTGAATTCTTTCACATAAAACAGATATTCAATACTTTACTACCAAATACATTATGTCCCTGTGTTTCCGATACCTGCGATCTAAGGTAGATGCCCCTAATTCCAGCCTTTTTGACTGACGCTGGATTTGAGCTTATTAAACTTATTTTTTGTGCATGGGAGAATTCAGATGATACTTTGGGTATATTTTGTGACCTTTCCAAGGCCTTCGACTGTGTTCACCATGAGACATTAATCAGGAAGCTACAGTAATATGGTGTGAAGAACACAGCGCTTAAACTTATTATTTCATATTTAAGTAATACAATGCAGAAAGTTATTATCAATGGTAAGTTCTTCCGGGTCACTTGTACTTATGGGTGTCCCTCAGGGCTCGGTTCTCGGCCCATTCCTGTTTCTAGTATATATTAATGACTTACCGATGGGATAATCATGATATAGTATTATTTGCTGATGATACTTCCTTGATTTTTAAACTTAAACGTCAATCATTTAAATGTGACGAAGTGAATAATGCTATATCAAAATTAGTGCATTGGTTTAACTTTAATAATCTACATTTAAACGGAGATAAAACTAATTGCATTCAATTTACAATAACGAATGTTAAAAATCCGAATACTAATGTGTTTTTAAATGGGAAGGAACTGAGCCCTGTTGTATCCACTGTTTTTCTTGGCATCACTCTCAACGCAAAGCTTCAGTGGGGCCCCCATATATCCAAATTAGCAAGCAGACTAAGTTCTGCAGCCTATGCTGCAAAAAAGATTAGAGGTCTCACTAGTATCGAGACAGCTAGATTAGTTTATTTCAGTTATTTCCATTGCATAATGTCTTATGGGATTTTGCTGTGGGGAAATGCGGCTGATTCAGAATCTATTTTAATTTTGGAGAAGAGGGTCAGTAGAGCTATTTACAATGTAAAACCGAGAGAGTCTCTTAGAGATAAATTTAAAGAAATAAATATATTAACTTTGGCCTCTCAGTATATTTACGAAAATTTAATGTATGTTCACAAAAACAAAGGTAATTTTAATTAAAAAAAGTGATAGACATTCTGTAAACACTAGGAACAAACACAAGATAGTGATACCAGTTTCTCGACTCCACAGAGTCAGTAATTCATTCTTGGGGCAATGTATACGCTATTACAACAAGGTCCCGGAAAGTGTACGGGCTCTCTCTATTACCAAGTTTAAATGTTTTGTTAAGTTGAAATTGTATAAAAAGGGTTATTATAGTATAAATGAATACATGGTTGATAATATTTAAATTATTCTATTCTAGTCTATTTTACTTCGTAAATAAGATTTCTAGTAGTCTTAACTACAAATATTGTCACCTAAAAAATTCTTCGTAACTAGAGGAAAGTATATTTCAAATATTACCTCACAGTTTTAAACCTAAGTGTTACATTAAAACACGTACTCCACGAAAATCGCTCATTTTTCTAATTTTTTGACAAGTTATGATCCCGGTAAAATTATGCTTACTTTACATTATCTCATATATAGGCTTTATGACTATAGACATTGTAATGCAGTTATTTTTGTTTAAATTTACAAGTAATTTATTTTCTTTTAGTGGAAATTAATGGGGCTGTAGGGTAAACACCCGGTAGTTAGCCCCGCACCAGTACTCAGCCTTTACAGATATTATTTCCATATTAATAGTGTTGAAATTTATTTACACCTTTAAAATAACGTTTCATTGAATCTGTGTCTCCTTATTGACTAATACGCACACCTACGAACCAATATCATGTCAGGTGTCAGACGAGCTACACTCGTTAATTTGCACTGCTGCCAAAGACATGACTAGGTGCGTCGTGTTGCAATTTTTTTTAATTTAGGTGGCCGACTAGTGGGTTTCGAATTTTTGGAGTAGATCTAGTACTCAGCCATAAGCGGCTGACTACTGGTTTTTTCGTGAATTTCTTATATGTAGTTGAAATTAACAGAACGAATAGTGCCAATTTTGCTCATTACTTTGGATTTAACTCTTATAAAGCGAAAAGTGTATTTTACCAGTATTCAGCCGCGTACAAATGTAATAAATGGGTCTACAAATCCAATAGTCAGCCGTTAGTCATGTTGCACAAAATATGACTAACGGCTTTTCAATAAGGGTTAAATCTATACACGGTTATTTTAACATGAAAATCATTTGTTATAGAATTTTATCATATCAAAAATCCGTCCATCAATACAAAGAAGAGCAATTAACACAAGCTATGGCGGCGATTAGAAATGGGATGAAAAGAATAGGAGCTATTTCTTCCAAAGAGTGGAGACCATTTCAGAAACAAAAAGAAAAATGAAGCAACAGAAAAAGAACGATATATTAATTTAAAAAAATTAAGAGCTAAACTAAAGAGCTAAGCTAAGCTAAAAGCTAAAACGAAGAAAGAAGAACTAAGTCAAAAAAGAAAGAATAATTACAATAACAGAAAGCGGAAAAGCTGTTGAATTCCAAAAATAGCAAAAGAAGGAAGAAAAATACTATATGTACAATAAACAAAGTAAGATGCAAAAACTGTGAAGAGGAATTGACTAGCGACACAGAAATAATTGACTTAGAGAATATTGGATGTGACGATTGCTTTGCATGGTACATTTGAAATGTACTGAATTCGATGGGGACATATATGAAAATTGGACTTACCTAGTCTGACTATTTGTCCCAGGTAAACATATTCGTCAACAACTTCGAGAGCTTAGTGCTCCCAACAACTACTGGCATAAGTGTGACATAAACGTTAAATATAATTTTTGTTTCGTCCATGTTCATCTTAAAACCTATCTGTTGGAACACTATTGAGGTCATGGAGCATATTATTTAGGTCTTCCAGCGATTCTGCCATAAGGACTATATCGTCGGCAAATCGAAGTCCAACTTCGACGGAGAGGTCAAACGACGGATTCAACTCTTCTGGGCAGCGTTCGAGAGATTACGACACATCTTGTCGTCAGACATACCTCAAAACTAGATTGTACAACCAGTGCGTGTTGCCAGTGATGACCTATGGATCTGAGTCGTGATCCTTCACTGCTGGCCGTATGAAGAAGGTCAAATTCGCTCAGCGAGCTATGGAGAGGACTATGCTCGGCGTTTGTCTGCGTGATAGATTTAAAAACGAGGATATCCGCAATAGAACCAGAGTAATCGACTTAGCCCAAAAGGATTAGTAAGCTGAAGTGGCAATGGGCCGGCCATATAGCTCGAAGAACCGGCAGCCGATGGGGAAGCAAGGTTTTCGCGTGGCAGCCTCGTACCGGCAGGCGAAGTGTAGGGCGTCCTCACACTAGATGGAGTAACGACTTGGTAAGACATGCAGGAAGTCAATGGATGCAGGCGGCTCGGAACCGTGCTTTGTGACATTCCTTGAGGAAGGCCTATGTTCAGCAGTGGACTTGTGAAGAGCTGTAATGATGATGATGATAATATTTGGAAATAAACATAACAAAGAATTTCTGTGCCAAATATGTAAGAATAAGTGAGAGGCTGACTACAGGGTAAGACACGGCTAACTTGTGGAGAAATGAGGCTGACTACTGGTGAAAAGTGCTATAATTTATTTAATGTTGATTTTTTATATAATTCTATTATAAATATAATGTTTTGTTAATTTCTTTAGTAAATTTAATAAACAAGCTTACTGGGGATAATGATTGTTTTTATTCATAATGTTTAATATTTAAAATACAGTTGAATCAAATTTAAGTCCTCACTAAAAGGCTGACTACTGAGTGTTTTACCCTAATTAAATATACGAAATGTATGGAGTGCATAATGTCAGCCGCCCGGCTGTAATTTGGTTTGACGTACCTAATAAAAATAACCTAATTTAGCCACGTAATATAAATCAGGGCTTTCATAAACTGGAATAAATACCATTAATTAGATCATAACTTATTTTATAGTTAGTATTTTATAGATAGTAGTATTTTATAGTATTGGTCTGTTTCAAAATTGGTTTCAGGGTTTAAAGTTTAGCAAAAGATGTACTAGCTTTTCTATTTGACATTCAGTGTTTATTAAGAACACCTTATGAATACAATTATTTTTAGAGACAGAAGAAAAAACAAGCAATAAATATAGTATATACAAGCAAAAACTATAACTTAGTAATACTAACTATAATTTAGAACATAAATGAAAAACTCATAACAAGGAAAGCGGTTTAGGACCATTGAACTATTATGTACTAAAGTACTAGAACAGACACGTACAACAAAAACCGCGCGCCAGTGGAAGGATTCGTTGTCATAGAGCAGTCTGTGGCGGACAGAAGTGACAAATGGTGATTATGTGTAAATAATATACCTACTTTATATTGTAAATTGTTATTATTAAGTAAATTTAGGTATATGGTAAATAAAACTACACAAATAATTCAAATTATTGTTATATACTACTATATTTATTTTTTATAGCAGGAATCAGATGAAATCTATGATTTAATGTAGAAGGTTAATCAAAAGAATGATCAAGTAAACAAATGAATACATCTTTCTCAACGAAACATTGTAATGTTTTAGTTGTTTCTTCATTCCGATTATTTTGTACAAATTTAATTCACGCTTTTCTTTTCTCATGTCCCGGCCGTAGAAACCTTCAAAAACAAGTTTTTATTTAAAAAAAAAGTTACTATTTTATCTATTCTACACAATATTCTTTCCATTCTTAATATTTTTCACGTACTATATGGTACATAGATAAAATTATTTTACGAAGTAAAATAGTTAATCATAAATTGTTTCTCTTCGTAAACTATGCATGTAATAAGTTCTATTTTTTTTTTGTATTATTGTACTATTGTTTGTACTATTGAAATCTTTGAATAAACTGATAATGATAACTAAACAACAAAATAAAAGTAGGTACAAATGTTAGCGTATCTGCGTCTTCTATTGTCATTACTCTATAATTTGTACTGCAAAATGGCGTCCACGGCAACTCGCTTCTCCTGGGCGTTGTTACATTGCGAAAAATATTCTATCAAAAAGTTTTAAGCGTATTTATGTCTACTTATCTATGAAATGTTAAACCATCACTTTTTTTTGATGTTCTCGAGTGTTTAGAAATGTCTTTAAGCACACAACCAGGCATTTTTACGATAGTACAAAACACGACTCGTTGCGACGGGCGTTGGATACTCACTGGAAAGTTGCGGTACGGTGTACCGCAAGTCGTTGCGCAAAATCATGCTTTGCGGTGTCCTCTCTAGTACGTTAGTACATAATATCTCAATGTTTAGGACCAGGTTTTGCGGCAGTCTATGGAGGAGGATGTTCAGAAGTGGACTTGTGTAAGGTTGTAATGATGATGATTTGAAAACATGGATGATTTAATTATTAGAAATCGATGTACTACATAATATTTTATCATAATTTGCTTTAATTTATTGAACTGCTTTAAACTAAAACGCAGTAAGTTAAGTAGTAAAACATTAAAATAAAATAATGTTGTCGTCTGTCTTAATACATATTACATGCTTGTGACATGCAGATTAAAAATTAAAAGTTTTTACGAATTTATTATTGTGCCTCTAAAACTTACCTATAATAGGTACCTACCAAATAGTCAAAAGACATAGGCCTATGCTATGCTGACATTAGGTACACAAAAGGACGACATTCGGTACAGGGTGGCTGGAATTTGAGCCATTACGCCTTTTTTTTGCTTCTCGTCGTTTTTAAAATTGTTTTTGAAATAATATGATTGTAAATAAATGTACATTACATTTTTCCATAAATAACCTATCGATTAAAACAAATGTTTGCCCAATAAAAATAGCTGTAATTTTTAAAGTTGAAATTGGCACTAAAAGGCTGGTAATAGGGGCATCCACCCTACTATGTCAAATTTAAACCAGGGGCACGTAATATTTATAACCAACAAATAATAAAATGGCGCCAAATCACTAAAATAAGAAAAAGTTCAAATACCTCGTCCAAATATCTCGTTATTCACAATTGCACTTTCGCCGCAAACTTTGTGAAACAGAAGTTCATGACGCTTCTTAAAATTTATCACCCAACCATTGCTGGCACGAAAAGAACTGTGTCCCAGTGATTTTGAAATTTCTTTGGCTTTTTCGCGTAAGATAAACAGCACTGTTTGAACCAGACCACTAAATATTTTTCTAAATCAGGAAACTCGGCTAGTCGTCGTCTTTTGCAAGACAAATTGCTACTTGATTCATAGCTTAGCAATATTTCAGCTTCATTCTTAATTATATTTTTCTTCATGGCACTATTTACCGCATTCATAACGTCAAATTTTTCACGTAGAGTTAAAGTCGTTAGTTTCCGTTTAGTAGTCATGAAGTTGCTAGTTAAAAGCCAAATAAGTACTTACCGATACTAAACTTCTTTTTAGCAATGAGCCCAAACATAAAGAAACATAAGGCACACAGATGTGTTACTTAGAAAGTTTAATGAATGTATTCATTCACTGTACGTGAGTACAGTACAAAGTACACACAATAGAAAAGAATTAACAAATATTCCTTTTTGATTTAATTGCTATGAGTTCGGGAAATTCTAAGTAAGACGTCATTATATTTTATTAGCTTCGGCTTACGGAGTCTGCTTTATGAAATTCCAGTTATAGAGTATAACCCCCCGTTTACACTCTCGCGCGAGCAGCGAGGCGAGTCGCAAGGCGAACCACGAGGCGCGAGTGTAAATGCTAGCTCGTGGCTCGCCTCGCAGCTCACCTCGCCACTCGCGGCGCTCGCGTCGGAGGCGGTTTTTGGGCACGAGGCAAAGGGCCTCGCGAGGGACGCGAGCGTGGTATTTACACTCGCGTCTCGTTTCAGTTTGTTTACGGCGCCTTTCCATAATAACATTCGCTTTTGTTTTAAAATAACAATTTTAATAAAATGATATTATTTAATCTTGCACAATAGGTACTAGCAATTTATATAAAATTATGAAACTGAAAAGGTTCTGTTTCGATAAATAGATATCATCCGTCATATTCTTCCTCAACGACGTATTTTTTTAATTTACTTCTTTTTAAAATAGTCAAGCATCGATAAATACTTATTAAGGCAAGAGTTAATGCCGCTATTATTTCGACGTCTTTCATCGTTGCTGGCTCAACGCAAACTAAACGATGAACGCATCACGAGAGCGTAAACATGCACTCGTTACCTCGCAACAACACGCGAGCTGCGAGGCGAGGTACGAGACGAAGCGCGAGGCGAGAGTCCAAACTCGGTATAAAATGTATTATCAATACCTCGCAGGGAAATAATTTGTTCGAGTAGTCTAAATAATTCGAGATACCCCGTATTAAGGGGTTCAGTGAAAGGGAAGGCAATTTTTTTCGTCTTACGACTTAACGAGGTTCGAGTTATCGAGATTCCACAGTAGGGTGAATGGCCCACCGGCCAGCATTTTAATGGCAATTTCAACTTTGAAAATTCGTACTATTTTAATAAGAGCAGAGTATTTTTAAACACTCATTATAATCAACAGGCACAATTAATTATATTACAAAGTCAGGTCATAAGTATTGTCACACAGTAAAAACTTTTCTTTTAGAATGCTGGCCACAAAAAAGTTTCATCATCATCATTACAGCCCTTCACAAGTCCACTGCTGAACATAGGCCCCCCCCAAAGAATGCCACAAAGCACGGTCCTGAGCCACCTGCATCCATCGACTTCCTGCATGTCTTACCAGGTCGTCACTCCATCTCGTGGGGGGACGACCTACACTTCGCCTACCGGTACGAGGCTGCCACTCGAGAACATTTCTTCCCCATCGGTTGTCGGTTCTTCGAGCTATATGGCCGGCCCACTGCCACTTCAGCTTACTAATCCGTTGGGCTATGTCGGTTACTCTGGTTCTACTGCGGATATCCTTATTCCTAAGTTTATCACGCAGAGAAACTCCGAGCATAGCCCTCTCCATAGCTCGCTGAGCGACCTTGAGCTTCCTCATACGGCCAGCAGTGAAGGACCACGTCTCAGTTCCGTAAGTCATCACTGGCAACACGCACTGGTTGTACAATTTCGTTTTAAGGTTTTGAGGTATGTCTGACGAGAAGATGTGTCGTAGCTTCCCGAACGCTGCCCAGCCGAGTTGAATCCGTCGATTGACCTCTCGGTCGAAGTTGGACTTACCTAGTCGGACTATTTGTCCCAGGTAAACATACTCGTCAACAACTTCGAGCTTAGTGCTCCCAACAACTACCGGCATAGGTGTGACATGGACATTAAACATAATCTTTGTTTTGTCCATGTTCATCTTAAGACCTATCCGTTGGGAGACACTATTGAGGTCATTGAGCATAGTGCTTAGGTCCTCCAGCGATTCTGTCATAAGGACTATATCGTCGGCAAATCGAAGGTGAGTGATGTACTCGCCATTGATGTTAATACCGTATCCTTTCCAGTCCAGAAGCTTGAAAACGTCTTCCAATGCAGCGGTGAAGAGTTTCGGGGATATAACATCACCCTGTCTTACACCTCTCTGCAATTGGATAGGTTTCGTATTCTGGTTCAGTACTCGGAAAGCCATCATCGCTCTACTGTACAAACACTTCAGCACTTCGATATACCGACAGTCAACTTGGCACCGCTGAAGGGACTGCAGTACCGCCCAAATTTCGACGGAATCAAAGGCTTTCTCATAGTCCACATACGCCAGACATAGTGGCAAATTGTACTCTTCGGACTTCTGTACAATTTGCCGTAGGGTATGTATGTGGTCTATGGTGCTAAAGCCCTTTCGGAAACCGGCTTGTTCGGGAGGCTGGAAGTCGTCAAGTCTGCGCGCGAGACGATTCGTAATGACTCGAAAACAGCACGTAGACGCGGCTCAGAAGGGAAATCGGTCTGTAGTTCTTCAAGAGAGCGTTGTCACCTTTCTTGAAGAACAAGACCACCGCACTTCTGCTCCACGCCTCCGGTGTAATGCCACCATGGAGGACGGAATTAAAGAGCTTCTGAATGACTTCAAGTACCGGTCTTCCACTCGCTTTCAGAAGCTCCGCTGTAATTCCATCCTCGCCTGGGGCCTTGCTGTTTTTAAGGTGCTGGAGAGCCATTCTAATCTCGCTCAGACTGACGTCCGGGATATCTTCGGAATAGTGTCGGATAAGACTCGCTCTTGGATCGTTACTCACACTTGCGTGTGGCTCCAACGATGACGTGTACAGCTGCCCATAGAACCTCTCAATCTCACTCAAAATCTCAGGTGCCCCGGAAACGATGCTGCCACATTCGGTCTTCAGCTTTGACAGTTGGCTCTTTCTGTCAGACAGATCTCTGGCAAAGACTTTGGAGCCTTGGTTCCGCTCGATCGCTTCTTCAATACGAGCTGTATTGAAGTTGCGTAAGTCCAGCCGCATGCATTTGGAGATTTGTCTGTTCAGTTGCCTGTATGCTGTCAAATCTGTTGAAGAATGTAGCCTCATCTCCCGTCTAATGGCCATGAAATTAAGAGTGTGATCGGAGAGTTTTTGTGTTCTTCTGCGGCGGGTCTTGCAGAACTCAGCTCCGACCGCATGGACAGTTTCCACGAGCTTGTCATTTATAACGTCCACTTCATTGCAGTCTTCTAGGCACTGAAAACGGTTTTGTAACTCGAGCTGAAAGGTTTCGGGACTTTGGATTAGAGCACGAGTGGGACGGAGCGTTGACTTCATCAGACGAGACCTCTCCAACTTAACATTTAGGTTCAGTGTGCCTCTAATCATTCGGTGATCGCTGCCGGTTTTCACCCTCGCGATCACTGAGACATCACTGAACAGTTGTCGTCTGATCGTCATAATGAAGTCAATCTCATTTTTTGTCGAACCGTCGGGGCTCGACCAGGTCCACTTCCTGTGGGGCCGCTTCTGGAAGAAAGAGTTCATCATAAAGAGTCCCTCTTTCACCATGAAGTCGGCCAGCTGCTGGCCCCTTGGGTTCCGTTGCCCTATTCCAAATTTCCCCACTTTCAGCTCACCGTTCTCTCTTGTGCCTAGTTTTGCATTGAAGTCTCCCGTTAACACCGTATATTGGGTTTTGGAGGAATGCATGGCTGTAGAGATATCCTCATACATTTCCTCCACCTCCTCATCCGGATGTGCCGAGGTTGGTGCGTAAACCTGTATTACCTTCAACGAATACCGTTTGGTGATTCTGAGTATAAGGTACGCAACCCTCGTCGACACACTCAATCTTTACAACGTTGTTAACGAGAGACTTGTGGACGATAAATCCGACACCTCCTTGGGACAGATGGTCGCCCTCCCGGTAATAAAGCAAGTTGCCGGATTCGAGGATTACCGTGTCCTCCCCCTCTCTTCGGACTTCGGATAATCCTATAATATGCTAGCGTAGCTTGTCTATCTCTTCTTCCAGCTTCACAATCTTCTCGTCAGTCCTCAGGGTGCGTGCGTTGTATGTTGCCACGTCGAGTCGTCGTAGATGGCAACCGAACCTTAACCGGAGATTCTTAGCACCCCCTGCCCCGCCGTTACCATGGTCGCTACCGTAGCCAGGAATAGCGGGACCGCCGGGGACTGGGGGCCGTCTCTTCGTAACTTTCTTAATGGGGGTATATTGCCATAGTTGCCACGCTTGGCGAGCGGGTTGGCAACCGCAGTTTTTTTATTGTAGCTTTGGCTATTATCAGGAAAATGCTGCTGCCCATCTCCTGCCTGTTTCCCTTTGTCGCCTTTTACGACACCTACGGGAGGATATGGGGTAGTGGATATTCTTGACCGCCACTACACGGCGGGTACAAAAAAGTTTATTGAATTCGAATTTCGAATTGTTCATGAAAATAAAACTGTATACTTTTAAGAATTTTACTCTTTTTTAAATATGGAGTGGACGCTTAAAGAAGACCGTTTTGCAGTTATTGCGTTGCATCGTTGCGGTTACGCGCCAATTCAATTTTTTGACATACTGAAAAATTTTAATATAACCAAAAGATTCGTTTATCGTACCATCAAACAATACAATGAAGACTCTAGTGTAGATGACAGGTCAAGAAGTGGTCGCCCTCGGTCTGTTAGGACTCCAGCAGTTATAAAAGCTGTGAAGGCGCGAATTCAAAGAAATCCCAAACGTAAGCAGAAACTGTTGGCCCTTCAGATGGGCTTAAGCAGAACCACGGTGAAAAGAGTGTTAAATGAAGACTTAGGGCTTCGGGCATATCGAAGAAAAACAGGACATCGTTTGAATACTCGTCTAATGGACCTGCGACTGAAGAGATGCCGCGCTTTGTTGAAGCGGTACGCGGGAAAAAAATATCGGGAAATTCTTTTTTCGGATGAAAAAATTTTTACCGTAGAAGAGAGCTACAACAAACAAAATGATAAGGTGTACGCACACAGTAGTGAAGAAGCGAGCAACCGTATTCCGCGTGTCCAACGAGGTCATTTTCCATCCTCGCTCATGGTATGGTTGGGAGTTTCTTATTGGGGCTTAACAGAGGTACATTTTTGTGAGAAAGGTGTAAAAACGAATGCAGTTGTGTATCAAAATACAGTCCTGACGAACCTTGTGAAACCTGTTTCTCATACCATGTTCAATAACAGGCACTGAGTATTCCAACAAGATTCGGCGCCAGCTCATAGAGCGAAGAGCACACAAGACTGGCTGGCGACGCGTGAAATCGACTTCATCCGGCACGAAGACTGGCCCTCCTCCAGTCCAGATTTGAATCCGTTAGATTACAAGATATGGCAACACTTGGAGGAAAGGCGTGCTCAAAGCCTCATCCCAATTTGGAGTCACTCAAGACATTTAGTATATAAATGGTTACATAATGAATAAACTTGTTTCAATTATTTTATATTAAACATGTGACAGAATTTATGACCTGACTAGGTATTATACCTATATAAATATTTAAAAAATATTTTAAGAACCATTTCAAAACTATTCTTCTAGCTGTCAAATTCCAGCCACCCTGTCCCGAATGACATCCTTTTGTGTACCTTATTCCGACCTAGCATATTAGGCCTATACGCTTTTTAAGTTATTGGCATAGTCGTAAGTTCCTAACAACTTCTAATTTTGAATCAATGATGTCACGAGCATGTAATATAAATTAAAACAGATAACAATAATTATTATAATTTAACGTTTTACCTTACTGTGTTATGGTTTTAAGAAATTTGATTTTCTTTTAACACTAATCAATTAATTAAAGCAAATTGTGATATAAAATTTCGAATCATTATGATCATTACAGCCCATCACAAGTCCACTACTGGACATGGCTTCCTCCATAGGGCAACAACGAATGATGGCAAAGCACGGTCCCGATCCACTTCGCCTTTCATGAATTTTTGGTTTATATATTAAGTTATACGAGGGCGGTACTGAAAATTTCGGGAATAAAGGAAGTGACACAACATTACTATTTAAAAATGTATTGATTGCTTTTCGAAGTATTCTCCGCGAATTTTGACACATTTTTCCATACGATGGAACCAATAATTGAAGCAACCAATCCATTCGGAAGTTGGGGTCTCCAAAATGGCCGTTTTGTAGGCGTCCACAGCTTCTTCGGGTGATGAAAATCTCTGTCCACGCAATTTATTCTTTATTTTAGGGAAAGTATAGAAATCATTAGGGCTTAGGTCGAGGCTGTACGGCGGATGGTCTAATCATTCTATGTTTTCTTGCTCTAAAAACTCTTTTGTTCTGTGTGCGGTGTGAGAACTCGCATTGTCGTGATGGAGGATGATGTGGCGGTTGCAGTTCTCTTTACGGAGTTCAGAAACGACCTGTGGCAAACAAATGCTAGCATACCATTCTGCATTAACCGTTCTTTGTCCCTCAAGAGGAATAGTCGTAACATGGCCGGTTTTGGAGACAAACGCGGCCACATTTTGTTTTACAACACTCCGTGAAACGAACAATTTTTGTTGGCTTTAACTCATTTTCGAACACCCAAACTCGTGACTGATTTTTTTCTATCGGGTTCGTACGCGTATATCCAGGATTCGTCACCTGATAAGATGTTGTATACAGCATTTGAGGATCCTGCGTGGAATCTTTCGAGAGTTCTGACGCACCAAGTAACGCGAGCCACTTTTTGCTCTTCACAGTGCGAATGCGGTATCCATCGGGAAAACAACTTTTTTCATGCAAGATTATTTGTATTTGACTCATGCCAATGTCCAAAGTTGCCTGAATTTCGCGGTATGTCACATGTCGATCTTCCTCAATCAGCTTACGCACAGCATCAATGTTTTCTTGTGTGACTGCAGTTTTGGACGACCTTGACGGGGATCGTCACTGAGCTTGACACGTCCACGTTGAAATTCAGCAAACCAGCGATAAATTGTGGTTTTGGATTTGGGGCTTCATCACCAAATGCAGAAATCATCCGGTCAACACACTGTTTTTGTGTTAAACCACTTCGAAAGTCATAATAAATCATCGCTCTTGAATTTTCTCGAGTCAATTCCATTTTCTCAACGACTAAACAAGTTTGACAAAACCTTGTAACAAGACCGAGAATCTTTTTTTAAATAAATAAATGGTATTCGATTTTTAAAACCAAGGACTTTCTAATTAAAAAGATTTTAATATGACAGGAACAGTGGAAATATTCCATTCCCGATACTTTTAGTGCAGCCTATGTACTAATTTTCGTTAGTTTTTCAAAAAAGAATGAAAATGGAAGGTTAAAAGAAAAATATAGATACGATGGAAAAAATATAATAGTGAAGCGGATTATTCCCAGTTTTCACTACTTCGACACAGATTTAAGACACTGTGTGCTGATTGCCTCAATACTTACATTAATTCCATCGAAGAGGGACTTAAAAAAGACATCAAATTATTTTGGTCCTATGTTAACAATCGCAGAGGTAAAAATGGAATTCCTAACGTTATGATTTATAAACATAAAAAATCGGATACCCCTGAGGGTATATGTGAATTATTTTCTGAATTTTTTAGCTCTGTATATGAAAATAGACAGCAGTTACAGCAGGAGAATTTTAGTAATCAGCCTACTAATCCTAATTCTGAGATTATTTCAAATATCTCCTTTTCTGAGGATAGTTTAGTCAAAGAGCTCATGTTACTCGATATTAACAAAGGACCTGGACCTGACGGCCTTCCACCATTTTTCCTCAAACACACTGCCGCAGCCATTAGTATTCCCTTGTGTCTTATCTTTAACCAATGTATTAGTGAAGGGACTATGCCCCAGATATGGAAGAACGCCAATGTAACACCAGTCTACAAGAGTGGGTGCAAAAACGACGTTTCTAACTACCGCCCCATATCTTTGTTATCAACTATATCAAAGGTTCTTGAGAGGCTAATACAAAAGCAAATTTATCCTACATTACATAACATAATTATACCTGAACAACATGGATTTGTAAAACATCGGTCAACAACAACTAACCTTGTTCTCTACACAAATTATCTTTTTCACTGCTTGGATAACCGTTTGCAAGTAGAAGCAATTTACACTGATTACGCTAAGGCTTTTGATAAGGTTGATCACAACATACTTTTAAAGAAATTGGCGTTCAATGGAATACGAGGAAACTTGTTAAGATGGTTTTCATCATACGTTTTAAACACATCTCAACGGGTTATTATTAATGGTTTCTCATCTAATATCATAAATGTAAGCTCAGGCGTACCGCAAGGATCTATCCTTGGGCCTTTGCTTTATATATTATTTGTGAACGATATCGGTGATTGTTTCCGTTTCACGAACTTTCTCCTTTACGCAGATGACCTTAAAATTTATCGCAGTGTCAATACTATCGAAGACTGTGACAAAATACAACAAGACTTAAATCGCTTGGCAAACTACTGTGAAAAAAATAAACTTCATTTAAGCACATCAAAATGCAAGCATATCACGTTCACAAAAAAAATTAACATTATTAAATATACTTATAAACTAAACTGTGCTTTGTTGGAATCGGTATCTTTAATTAGGGATCTAGGATTATACTTAGACTCTAAACTACACTTTGATGGACACGTAACGCACATAACCAATAAAGCCTTTCAGCTTTATGGTTTTGTCATGCGAACATGTTCTTCCTTCCAACATCCCACCACATTTTTAACTTTATATAAAACTCTAATAAGATCTCAGGTCGAATATGCATCAGTTATATGGAGTCCAATATATAATAAGTATAGTTTACAGTTGGAGCGTGTTCAACGAAAGTTCTTAAAATCTACAATGTTCAAATGCTTTAAAAGTAATTCTAATGAATGTTATGAAGTTTTATTAAGAAAATTCAGTATTCTTTCTTTAGAATCAAGAAGAATACTCTTGGATCAAACTTTGCTTTACAATATCTGTCATAACAAATTTGACTGTAATGAACTCACCAATCAAATATACATTCGTATACCCAGTCGCTCGAAGCGTATACGTGAGCTTCATTCACATCAAATTTTCTTTCCTAAACCAAGTAAAACAAATGCCGGTGCGCGTGCACCTTTAAATCGTATAATGGAACAATACAATAGGAAATTTAATGAAATAGATATTTTTGGATTAACTTCTTCCAAATTTAAAAAAGCTGTGTATGAGTTTCTATCTGTATCAGATGCAATTTAATGTAATTGTTTATTTATGTTTAATTTAATAATTTACATTTATGTATTAACTATGTATGTGTATATGCGTGCGCATGTACATTCATATATATATATATATATATATATATATATATATATATATATATATATATATATATATATATATATATATATATATATCAGTTTGTTTTTCTCTGTATCTACTATTGAACGGGTCGTTTTATTAGAACATTAAAAATTTAATTTTAATTGTTTAGTACACTGGCCCAATAGTAATATGTGGATAACGGTGTTGATTGTATGATTATTAAGCTTAAATATAGTATTGTGTTTTATAATGTGATTATATTGTACGATTGTTTGTTATCCCAAATAAAGAGAAAAAAAAGAAGGTGTTCTTAACATAGAAATGTCTGATATAAAAGCAAGTACTTCTTTTGCCTAACTTTCAATTCAGAAACCAATTTTATAATTTAGACGAATTGATTATAACTTCCCTGGCGCTGTTGTCTAGTCTCAAAATAAGTTATGTCGTCATTAATGATATTTATTACAGTTTACGACAAACCTGATTCATATTACGTCGCTGAAATGAAGTACATTTTATTAGGTACGTCAAACCAAATAACAACCTGACAGCGAACATTATGTACTCCATATAATTTTCGTATATCAAATTACACACCCGTTAATTCCCCCTTAAGGTAAATAAAAAAATATATAAATTTCTTCAAAAATAACTGCATTATTGTCTATCTCCTTGTCAAATTACGAAGTATATTTCAGTTGACTATGTATACTTATAGTTAAGACCACTAGAAACCTTATTTATGAAGTATAAAGCCGAAAAGGCTGGCATTAGGGGTTTAGGGCTGATATTCATCCTATACAACTGGAGGATTTTCAAAAATTTTATTTAATCCTTTTTCGATTACAATTTATACATCCGTCACGGATTTTTTCAAATTTTTCAATTTTGCTTTTTATTTTAGAATTTTTATGGAATTCCAACGTTCTGTCTAAATATCTGTTAACTCTATCTATTCAACAATTTACGAGTTTAATATTCATATGTATCGTTATACTCTTATCATTAGATATATAAGTATGTAAAATACACAAAATTATCGTATCGCTAAATATTTTGACCAAAACTAAACTAAATAAAAATAAAGTATCTCTTTATAAAATGAAAAGACAAAGACACTGCGTCTTTGTCTTTTCACTGTAGCTTACTTGGTTATAAAATGCGTCCATTACAAGAGAACGATTGTAGTGTCTATTCGCGATAAAAAAAAATTGTGAGCAAATCGGTTGTACGTTTGCGGCAAACCACGAAGGATGACGAGAGCAATACTGCCTACTCGTACGAAAGCATTCAACGTACTGCCGTCCGCCCTCTCCCTGCCCACGCTATTTCTGCATAGAATTCACTCCGTTTTTGGAATTATTGTAATAAAAAAAAAGAAAAAGCGGTCTTTTGATTAAATTGCCTATCCATTAGTGTCAATCGTGCATGTTATCAAACATTATTTCTCATTTCTGTGATTTGGTTGTAAGATTATTAAAACATTAATTTACTCGGTTTAAAAAAAATTGGAATCGGCCATTAAGGAACCAAGATTATGTAGAAATATAATGTATTTTAAGGGTAACAAGCGAGCACACAGTCCACCTGATGGTAAGTGATTGCTGCGTCGTTTGCGAATCAAAATGCTGCATTTTCGCCATGAGGACCAAGACGGAATGCCTCTTTTCCAGTAGAAAGGTTCTCTGGTTCTCATTAAGCCGCTATTTTACACTGATAGAGCAGTCCTTCCCCGGTCTATAACTAATATAGCTGCAGCATAGCTCTACCACGTACAAAAGTTTTTTTTAAATATATATCTTTTAATATTAGTTGATATATCTTTTAAATAACAAGTAGATAGCTACTAAAACTGCACAAATAACGGCTAGCGCGGCGTTTTGCTCGTGAACATGCCTTAACCTTCTACAATTGAGGTGACTTTGCCGTTAACATTCGACTGAGGTGTAGTCTGTCAGACGTTACTTTATACAGAATGATTCGTACAAAACTTTTAGAAATAATAAAACTCTAGTTTTATTTTATGATTCACGGGTTTATGTATAATGAAAAACAAAAGAATAAGTATTCTCAAAATAAAAAGAAATCTTTAAAAATTGCAATCATTTAATGAGATCAATTTTTTAAAGATATTTACGCTTAAAAATACAAAACTAAAAAAAAAAAACGAAATATTCATACTCCTATAAAACGATTAATGTTAAACTTTTGAGCGTTCTTCTATAGTGTAAAAGGGCAGGTCAAGAGTAGCCTAAACCGAAGAACATGTATGAAGGGAATAATGAAAGTGGTCGAAGCGAAACAAGCATGTAAGGCTTGTAACAAGTGGAAAGAAGTTGTCTCTGCCTACCCCTACGGGAAAGAGGCGTAATTATATGCATGTATGTATGTATTCTATAGTGCTACCACAAAAAACACAACAAGATGCCATGGATCATTAAAACAATACAGTCTCAAAGTTGACCCTAAATCTATAAATTAAGTTTACAGTCTCGACAAAATGAAGAATTGCAGGCAAATTGGCTTTATGCATGCACAGATGTGGTTTCTTGTTTGCCTTTTCAATAATGCTGCATAGCTTCTTTCCAGCAGGTCCTGGAAGCTCAGGGCATAGGGGGAGGCAAGTCCTTGACTAAAACTCGCGTCGTAGTACAACGTATTTCTCTGAAGTGTCTGTCATTATAAACGCGTTCTTTCAAGCTAGAAAGAACAAATCTCGCGCCAAAGATAAGTCCCCTCTTCGCAGTTTGGCACCTGGATAATTTGGGTATAAGACAAATGCATTACCTTTACCGTTACAGCCTATTAAATTCCACTGCTGAACATAGGCCTCCCCCATGGATTGCCTCATATGAGGGATATTTGCCATAGTTACCACGCTTGGCAAGCGGGTTGGCGACCGCTGTTTTTAGTTTTAGTTATTGTTAGGAATACGCAGCTGTCCATCTTTGGATTTGTTTTCCTCTGTTGCTAATTACGACACCCATGGGATGATATGGGGTAATTAATATTCTTATACCGCCACTACAAGGCATTAGCACAAAGGCTAATAAACTAAACCCAATTCTTTAAAATATTGCCAAAGGCCATCAACGTGTTTTGCGACTGCTAGAATACTAAAGTCAATTTAGTATAGTTACAACCTATAATAAGTGGGGGGCACACTGAAATGATCGGGAATAAGAAAAACCACATGCACGGTATAGCTAAATTGTATTTTATTGTTTTTCGAAGTATTCTTCGTTCAACTTAATGCACTTTTCAAACCAATCATTAAAACAGTAATTCCAGTCTGAAGTTGATGTTGACAAAATGGCTGATTTGTACGCTTCCACAGCTGCTTCGGGTCTTCAAACCGTTGACCGCGTAATAAATCTTTCATTCTAGGGAATGCAAAGAAATCGTTTGGGCTTAGGTCAGGACTGTACGGAAGATGGCTCATCAGCTCAACGTTTTCCTACTTCAAAAAATCATTTGTCTTCCGAGCCGTATGGGAGCTCGTATTATCGTGATGTAAGATGATGCGACGTTTCGGGTTATTTTTTCGGAGTTCGGCTATCATTTCTGGCAAACAAACCGTGATATACCACTCAGCGGTAACCGTTCTGCGTTCCTGTAAATGAATTGTAGCAACATGCCCCTTTTTCGAGACAAACGTAGCGACCATTTTCTTTGACACGCTGCGGGAGCGAACCACTTTCGTTGGTTTGACCTCGTCTTCGAAAACCCAAACTGCTGACTAATGTTTTCTTTCAGGTTGGTATGAATAAATCCATGATTCGTCAACTGAGACGGCATTTGACTTCCCTCCGTTGAAGCGCTGCAGAGTATTCCTGCACCAATCTACACTTTTGCTCTTCGGACAAATTGTAGGGTACCCAGCGGGAAACTAGGTTTCTTACACACAGCTCATTATGTAATATCGACTGAATTGCGGTAATTTCGATACTTATAACAGCCCGAATCTGCTCGTATGTCACATGACGGTCATCTAATATAATAGTTCGCACAGCTGCGATGTTTTCAGGTGTGAACCCTGTTCTTGGTCGACCTGCAGAAGAAACAGTGCTGAGCGAAACACGAACTCGTCGGAACTCTGCATACCAGCGGTATATTGTCATTTGACTCAATGCTTCAACATCATAAATCGAAACAAGTTCGCTGAGACGAAGTATCATGAGATAAGCCGCGACGAAAATTTTGATAAATTATGGCACGAAAATGTTCACGCGTGAGCTCCATTTCTGTTAACGACGTGTCAACTTTAAACCAACATAGTTTTTGTTTTTAAACATTTTTTTAATTGTTTGAATGTCATTAAGATTTTAAGAGGCCAGTATTCAAATTCTATAAAAGGTTTTATTGTAACTCAATCCGAAATATTCTATTCCCGATCATTTCAGTGTGCCCTTGCGTATACGTCCCACAGCTGAGCTCAGGCCTCCTCTCACTTCTGAGAGGGTTTAAGGTCAAGAAATTGTCCAACGTGGTGCCCCAATGCGTGTTGGAGAACTTCACATGTCTTCGAAAAGAATTTTTTTCTCAGACAACAGGATCATGATGTTTTTCTTTACCGCCGATCACGTAATTTTGCAATTAACAATTTCATTGGTTCCGGTAGGGATCAACCCGATTTGATCGCGTAATGTGAAATTTACAGCGAGCGCTACGAGGGTGACACTGAAAGTTCTTAGAAAATAAAAAACTGAACAAACTAAACTAGCAACTTATTAATTTTATTATATCTTTTCAAAATAGTGTTCATTTACATCAATACATCCCTGCATCCGATGGAACCACTGAGAAAAGCAATTTGCCCATTCGTCCTTAGAGGTTTCTTCGATGACATTTTGAAACACAGCCACTGCTTCCTCGGCGTCCACAAAACGTTTTCCTTGAAGTATTTCTTTTATTTTCGGAAATAAAGAAAAATCGCAAGGTGCGAGGTCAGGGCTATAGGGCAGGTGACCCAGTAATTCCACATCTGACGTCACCATGTAGTCGATTGTTTGCTTGGTGGTGTGCGACGAGGCGTTGTTGTGGTGAAGGAGAATCCTACTGCGAGGTCGTTTCTCTCGAACTTTTTCCAAGACAAGTGGCAAACAATTGTTAGTGTACCACTCTGCAATAACTGTTTTTAGATCCTCTAAAACAATTGTTGCATAATGACCTGTCCTTCCGAAGATCACCAGCTTCCTTGCAGATCGGAGCATCAAGGTTGTTGTAGACGGTGCATGCTCCGACTACAAACCTATTAACGCTGGTGTTCCACAAGGCTGCGTGCTATCACCAACGCTGTTTCTTCTGCATATCAATGATATGTTGCAAACCGGTAACATACATTGCTATGCAGATGACAGCACTGGTGATGCTCTATACACCGGCCGTGCCAATATTTCTCGAGAAAACGTCGCCGAGTACCGGAACAAACTTGTGTCTGAAGTCGAGTCTTTGATGAACAAAGTCTCGGATTGGGGGCGACTAAATCTAGTCCAGTTTAATCCTCAGAAGACACAAGTTTGCGCGTCTACCGCTAAAAAGAACCCCTTTGTCTTATCTCCTCAGTTTCAAGGCACTCCCCTTCTTGCCTCAGCCAGTATCGGAATCCTCGGCGTCGACATATCGAGTGACGTGCAGTTTCGTGGTCACTTGGACGATAAGGCCAAATTGGACTCTAAAAAAAAGCTTGGCGTGCTCAGCAGAGCGAGACAGTATTTCATGCCGGCACATCGCTTGCAACTTTACAAAGCGCTAGTTCGGCCTCACATGGAATACTGTTCACATCTCTGGGCCGGGGCACACCAGTGCCAGCTCCTTCCACTAGACCGCATCCAGCGCAGAGCAGTTCGAATCGTCGACGACCGAGTTCTTCTTGATCGGCTCGATACACTGGCACTGCGTAGAGATGTTGCATCTCTTTGCGTATTTTCTATCACGGGGAGTGCTCTGAGGAATTATTCGGATTAATCCCAGCCGCCAAATTTCACGAACGCACATCGCGGTAGAACTCCAGATACCATCCACACCATCTGGATGATTGGCGGTACACCACTGTGCGCTTTAGAAGATGTTTTCTTACTCGCACAACTTCCTTGTGGAATCGATTACCACCAGCGATTTTTCCGGACCAATACGACTTAGGGAGATTCAAGAAAAGAGCCTACTCCTTTTAAAAGTCCGGCAACGCATCTGCAATTCCCCTGGTTCCCCTGGTGTTTCAGTTGTTCATGGGCGGCGGTAGTCACTTACCATCAGGTGAGCCGCATGCTCGTTTGCCCTCTCCTATAAAAAAAGAACGAGGCCACCATCTTTTTTCCCACGCTTAGACCTCTCTTCTATTTAGTTGGCAACTCCTCGGAAGGATACACCCAGACAGCAGACTGTCTCTTCGTTTCAGGATCATAACTAAAATCCAGCTTTTGTGACCCGTAAGTATGTCGAACACAGCATTTCAGGCACCACCGTTAAATTGAACCATTTCACGACACAAAGCAACACGACGGAGTTTTTGGGCCTCTGTCAAATTATGAGGTATCCACCAGGCACAAAGCTTCCTAACCGCTAAATGTTCATGGAGGATTTTGTGCACTTGACTCATACCGATCCCTAAGCTTGTTCGAATCTGCTGATAAGTCACATTTTTGTCAGTCTATATCATACGCCGCACAACTCTGATGTTATTTTCAGTCGTCGCCGTAGAAGGCCGTCCTTCACGCAGATCATCAGTGAGATTAGTGCGACCACGTTTAAACTCATTGAACCAGTTGTAAACAGTGGCACGAGATGGGGCTTCATCGTGAAAGGCCAATCGAAGTTATCGTAACTTTTTTGTTGACTTAAATGACATCGAAAGTCATAAAAAACCACTGTATGAAAATTTTCTCGCGTTAAATTCATGCTGAAGTGATACAGACAATTTTCAATTTGCCGCCAAATCGTAAGCAAATGACAAATTAATAAAATACATTCCATTCATATTCATTCCATACAGAGTTCCATTTTCAAAATTTGAACTTATTTTTTTATTATATCGTTTACAAGTGGCCAGTTCTGAAAACTTTCAGTGTCGCCCTCGTAATATCAAATATGCATAATCTGAATATGGTGACAGTGCGCAATCAAAATGGCATCTAACAAAGCTAATCTTGTTGCAGACTTTAATTTAGGAATGTACGGTATAGACTGAGCCGATCAAATGACGTGTTACTACATATTTTTGATATATTTGTAAATGCACATAAGTTGTACCGCAAAACAGATACAAGTTCCAAATTGAGACTCTTGGAGGTTCAGGAAATTGATAGTAAAAGATTTTATTGGTATTGATTCTCTGGACAGAGGAGCAGCATCCACCCCGACGGTTGGTGAATCAAAACGTGTTTTCAATGCGTAACATTTTCATGCTCTGTCTAAGATCCCACCAACTGAAAAGTAGACTAATCCGACTAAGCCATGCCAGAGTTTGCACTAAAAGCAAGCTTCGTCGTGAAACTGCCTATTTTATGATTTGTGTCCTCAAAAGCCAATTATAAACTGCTTTCAAATATATCACACAAATGTTAGATTTGAATATCAGTTTTTTATTATTACCTTTTTTATAAGAAATGAGACTAAAATTACCCTTAAAATTGTTCATTGCTGTGATTTTTTTTTATTTTTTTTTTTTATAGGATAAGGGTGACAAACGAGCACACAGTCCACCTGATGGTAAGTGGTTGCTGCGGCCCATAGACATCTACATCTATCCTCTATTACAAATCAAAATGTAGATGCGTTGTTACCCGTGAGGACTAAGATGGAATGCCTCATTT
The DNA here is from genome assembly GCA_033319125.1 of Parnassius glacialis. Lineage (NCBI taxonomy): Eukaryota > Metazoa > Arthropoda > Insecta > Lepidoptera > Papilionidae > Parnassius > Parnassius glacialis. The sequence goes on along the minus strand of JAVANC010000013.1, from coordinate 31,866,495 downwards.
CCAGGAAAAAGGGCCTCCGGCCACCTGCACTCACCAAGCGAAACGCAGAGGTAAACCTCTACTTCACGCTGGTTTTCTGTGAGGTCGTGGTACCACCCCGGTTCGATCCGGCCCATTCGTGCGACAGCAAAAGCTGCCGCGTGGCTCTACCACTGTTAAATATGATTTATTTTTAATTTATGATTTTTAGTAGGTATTTTCATATTTTAGATCAAATAATCCTACTCAATTTCTATGTTTTGTTTTATTAAAGATGCCAATTTACATAAAAAAAATTATTTGCAAGACGCCAATCTATCTCCATTACATATGATTACTGTGTGAAGTAGTACGACCAAACTCGTAGCTGGCGTCTTGCATAGTCATCTACTACGAGTTTACTCGTATTAGGCATACAATGGGTTAATCGATTAATTTTTTTTTGTAGCATTGAGGGCAAATGAGCCGTCGTCGCCCACGAATAACTTCAACACCATGGGAGTTGCAGGTGCGTTGCCAGCCTTTAAAAAAGGAGTAAGCTAGTTTCTATAAGGTTCCTAAGTCGTACCGATCTGGAAAAATCGCCGGTAGTAAACGATTCCATAAAAAATGAAGAAAACTTCTAGTAAATCGCAGTGGTGGACCGCCAAGCATCGAGATGGTGTTGATGGTTTCGAGAGCTTTTGTCCAGAAGTGCGTTGGTGGAATTTGGCGGATGGAATTAATACGAACAATTTCTCTGAGCACTTCCCGTGGTAAAGGCGATAGAAAATGCAAAGGGATGCAACATCTCTTCGCAGCGCCAGTGAATCGAACCGATCAGAAACAACTGGGTCGTCGAGAGATCGAACAAGTCGCTCTTTTCTGGAAGTGGAAAAATCTGGTACTATAGTGCCACTGGCCTAAGATAAGAATAGTATTCCATGTGACGCCAAACCTGCGCCATGTAAAGTTGCAAGCGGTGTGCTGGCATGAAACACTGTCCCGCTCTACAATGCACGCCAAGATTTTAGAGGCCAATTTGGCCTTCCCTTCCAAATTACCATGTAATTGAAAGTCATACGATATGTCGAGGATTCCGATGCTGGCTGAAGCAACTAAGCGAGTGCCATGAAATTGAGGAGATACGACTAAGGGAATCTTTATCGGTGTAAACGCTCTAACTTGTGTCTTCTGAGGGTTAAACTGGACTAGATTTAGTCATCCCCAATCCCAATTGTTTAACAAAGACTTAACTTTAGACATAAGTTTGTTCCGGTACTCGACGCCGTGTTCCCGAGAAATATTGGTACGGCCGGTATAAAAAGCATCACCAGTGCTGTCATCCGCATAGCAATGAACGTTACTGGTTTGCAAATATCATTGATTTGCAGAGGAAACAAGAACGCCTAGGTACATAGCCTTGTGGAACACCAGCATTAATAGGCTTCTACTCGGAGCATGCACCGTCTACTACGACTTTAATTTTTCGATCTATAAGAAAACTGGTGATCCAATTGTACAATTTCTCGGAAAACCCATAGCAAGGAAGCTTCAAAAGAAACGCTTTGTGCCAAATGAAGTGATTAAAGACAATATTAAAAGTGAAATTACCGACAAAACTAAGTGAAAAGTGTATTATTATAGTTTTACAGCATATTTATAACCCTAATATATTAGTATAGGATGTGGTTTTGATAATAGTTAAGATAAACACCTTTTAATGTATAAAGAAAAGTCGACCAATCAGACCGCGTCGTATTGTAGAACTTTCTAGAAGTTTTAATTAACTGCGTAATAGTTGATCCCGAAAATTATGGGAATAATTTATATGTTCTGAAAGAATTATAAATATAACATTAAATTAGCATAAGGTTAAAGGAACCTATAGGTGTAGGACGTGAGCGACTCGCCGAGTATCTCTGTCGACATTTACTCCGGAGAGTTTCGCCCGTCCGGCACACCTTCGCTATGTTTAAACTAACGGCCAAGGCCTCGCTCTTGGATTCTACTGCCTCGATCCATCTATGTATGAGTCAGGTAAACAAGAAAATCACCTGCCGATCAACTGTATTGGCGGTCACTAATCAGCTGGTGTTCAAATCCAAAGGTACCTCCTGAGCTGGCAGTTTATAATGGTCAAATCCAAATAAAATAAAGAAACCCCAACTAAAAAGACACAATACGAATGACAAACTAAGATAAAAGAACATTGGATCTATCATCTCATCGTAATTTCTTGAAGTTTCGCATTGAAAGAGGGCAATCTTTGAATGAACCGGTTTGACCGAGAATAGTCCATTAAAAAGCCAGCGCCGGTGACCCGAAATATTAATTTCAGGAACGCAATAGTCCGATAGTGGGCACTAATTTTGAAATCGATTATTTGCAAACGATATCTGCGAGTAGTAACTCTAAATAGAAACATAGCGATTTGTACTTAGTATTTTTAATAATAATAATCATCATTTATTTCAGCCCATGTCCATATCATCAGTCATCCATATGGGTTAGTAAGTAAAGTTAGTAAGTAAAACACGCCTTAATCTACTGTCACTGACATTACTTTATGTTTTTTTTTTAATTTTATCAAAGTGGCCCTTGGTATTGTGGTTATGTCACAATAATTCTGCCAATGTCCGGTCTTTGTTCTGTCACACCTTGTCATGAGGCTTCTCGGTGGGAAAGGAGTTAGCGGTTATTAGGTGAAAATGTGGATAAAAACAAAGCAACTAAATACATGAATTGTGGACCACACAATATAGAACAAACATCTAGTTATAGGAGGGGATCCTGAGCAGGGAATAGAAAATTAGGTTAAGCTAAATTTAGTACACAATAATTAGAGTTTAATATTATACATTTAAATATATTTCGAGATCATAATGATATATATCGAATCAGTAATACGAGGGTGGATTGAAAAGTACTCGGCCTAACACAGATCCATTCAATTCTAAAAATCAAATCTACCCACATTATTTAGTTCAGTTCAGACTAGTTCATTGTGTGAAGTTCGAAACGTGTGCGATAATTAGTTGTGATTTTATAAATTTATTAACAAAGTAATCGGACATAATTTCCGCGAATGGAGCAAATCGAGCAGCGTGCCGTCATTAAGTACCTCCATAAGAAGGGGCTATCATCAAAAGCCATCCATGAGGACATGGTCAGTACATTAGGCGATTGTGCTCTGTCATATTCATCCGTCAAAAAATGGATAGCAGAATTTAAGCGTGGTAGAGAGAGTGTGAAAGATGAACCCCGCTCTGGAAGGCCTTCGACATCAACTACTGACGAAAATATTAAAAAAGTACTTGATTTAATAATGGGAGACCGCAGATTAAAAATTAGAGAGATAGCCGAGATTATAGGCATCTCTTATGAACGAACTCAAAACATCATTGTCAACGAGTTGGGTTTCCACAAGGTGTCTGCGAGGTGGGTTCCGCGACTGCTTTCAGTTGAACAAAAAAGGACGCGATTGACTATTTAACGCGACTGTTTGGAGTTATTTGAAGCCGATGCAGATGATTTTTTGAATCGTTTTGTTACTATAGACGAAACATGGGTTCATTACTGTACACCGGAAACAAAACAACAATCAAAACAGTGGAGAAGACCTGGTTCACCACCCCCTAAAAAGGCTAAGTCGATTTTGTCGGCAAATAAGGTGATGGCTACAGTATTCTGGGACTCGAAAGGTGTGATTATGATTGATTATCTTGAAAGGGGTCAGACTATAAACTCTGATTACTACTGCACCTTACTACGTCGTTCACGAGAGGAAATAAAAGAAAAACGTCGAGGAATGCTCAGAAGAAAAGTCCTGTTTCATCAAGATAACGCCCGTGTTCACACGTCAGTACAGTCAATGGCTGAAATTCACAACTGTGGCTTTGAACTGTTACCGCATCCGCCGTATTCACCTGATCTGGCACCATCAGACTTCTTTCTGTTCCCTAACCTAAAAAAGCACTTGGGAGGTCAAAGATTTTCGACAAACGACGAGGTCAAAGCAGCTGTAGACGCATATTTTGACTCTAAGGAAGAATCATTTTTTTCAACGGTCTAAATGCTTGGAAGGGGAGGTGGCAAAAGTGTATTGAACTTGATGGTGATTATGTAGAAAAATAAAAATATAACTGATTTAGTATGTGTTTATTTTCTTGGTTAGGCCGAGTACTTTTCAATCCACCCTCGTAGTTAAGAGGGAATTAATATTCACTGGTCGAGGGATTATTTTGGGAAGGATGTCATATAAAGAAATTGGGTGATCCCAAGATTCATTCCCAGAGGGAAAGATCTTTGATTCTAATTTTAGCTATTAATGGAGAGATGGATTTAATTTTAAATATATTGCTCTGTAGCGACATTAGGCAGCTTTTTAAATCAGTAAATATAACTGACTTAGGAATTTTATGGGAAAGAATATAGGATATAGCCTCATATATAGCGACAGCTTCCACAGTAAAAACAGGAGCCTGAGGAGGACATCTATAATATAACTATAATTAAGGAAAATTTTATATTTGGGAATCCAGACTGCAGAACCGACATATTTGAACGAAGACAATTTGGAAGCATCAGTAAAAACATATAGCCAATCAGGACATTTTTTTTGCTTCAAGGTTGTAGAGACTTATGTTTGCAGTTGTGGAATTTTTATTAATGTTTAAATTCAGAGTGATATTAGTATTTAGTAATATAGCTTCATAACTGGTTTCAAAATAGGGTAGAATTAGGGATGTTACGCAAGGATAACCAATTTTTTTTAACCTATTTAGAGATTTAGGAATAGGGGGCCAGCTTTTATTAGACGAATAGGAGTTGTTAACAAGTAATAGTAGTAAGGATTCTAGTTTATGATGTAAGGGGTGAGATGTTAGTTGTACTACACAATCTCTCTTTACGAAGACAAAAACACTACAACTGTTGTATTCTACTTGTAAACACATTCTACTTGGTAAAGCATTTTTAGGAGTTGATTTCATTGCGCCTATGATAATACGCAAACATCTTGTTTGGATAACTTCAAGCCTACGAAGGTACTAAGGGGCGATTTGTTGCAGGGCTCCAGGAGGAAAGAGCCATAGTCGAAGTGACTGTGGATGATGGCATTGTATAGAATTTTTTAACACATGGGTTGAGAACTCCACCATACGCCTGAAAGAGATCTAAGAATGTTAACACCTTTCTCACATTTAGGTACCGGTCATATGACAATATAAGTTTACTTTGTTAACAACTGGAATAGATTCAACATTATATGAGATATTCATAGTAGGTATGACATGTTTTCTACTAAAGGTTATTATATTATATCATTTTGCTTTTAGGAACTGAAAGAGAGAGGCCATGGTCAGTGAGCCATTGATTACGATGATATAAGCCTCTGTTAAGATGATGGGAGGCAGTTAGGATATCAGGAGCTATTACATAGATAGCAAGATCATCTGCATATTGTAATGTCACAGAAAGTCGAAATCAAATGTTCAAGGTCATACGTGTAAATATTATAAAGAATAGGGCTTAAAACCGAGCCCTGTGGTAGACCTTTCCAAATTGTTCATGGCGAGCTTAACATTTCTTTATTGCGAATTTTGATAGATCGTCCCATGCACAGATTGTAGATGAAGTGTACAGTCTTCGCAGGGATGTTCAGATGAAGCATTTTCTGCCTGAGCACCGGAAGAAGAACACTGTCATAGGCAGATGATACGTCCAGGAAACAACCCACCAAGTATTCATTTTTAGAAAAAGCCAACCTAATACCTGTAGTTAGGACACTCAAGCTATGTAATGTGCTTTTCCCTTTACAGAATCCAAATTGACTTTTTGCAAGGATGTTATTACGTTCAAAAACCATTCAAATCTGTTTTTAATTAAGTGTTCTAAAATTTTGCAAAAAGTAGATGAAAGAGCAATTGGAAGGTATGAAGAAGCTTCTTTGGGATCTTTTCCGGGTTTAAGGATAAGGATAACAATTTGGTTTAACCAAGACAGAGGAATATTAGAGGATATATAGATATTGTTCAGAATTTGGAGAAGAGTTAATTTACCCTTAAGACTTAGTTTACATAAACATGCATAGGGTATGCCATCTTCTCCTAGAGAAGAGGATTTTAAGCCAGATAACACATACAGTAGTACGGGCAATGAGAAAATTAGCTTATTATTGTTGACATTAGATGAGACTGGAAGGAGTGGGCATATTGCATATTCATTAGGGACAAGAGGAGGGGCTAAGATATCAGAGAAGACTTCTAACCATGGTAGAGTTATCAGAAATGTTGCTATCAGGAAGAAGAGAGCCACAATTTTTTTTTATATTTTTCCAAACTATTATTACTGGTGTGTCTATATATTAGGGGACATGGATTCACAAAATTTTTCCATCCACTTCTTTTCTTTTTGGAAAGAAGGCTCTTTGTTTGAGCAGAGGTTTTTTGGAATTGTATAAAATGATCAGTTGTCAAACAATGATTGTATAGCTTTTCTTCTTTTGGTCATAGTGGTGCATTCGGCATCCCACCATGGAGGGGAGGATAGGTTCTTGCTGTAGGGTTTTTTGATTGGGATAAATAAGTCAGTTGCTTCGGTTATATATTGTACCAATAAATAGTAAAAAGTTATTGGGTTGGTTGAGGAGTCAACCTGCATTTGGGAAAATTTAGTATCTAAAAATTTAGTGAAATTAGTCCAATGTGCATCTTGGAGCTTATATTTAAGAAGGGGAGTAGCACCCCCCCCCCCCATCAACATGTTAGTGGAATTAAATAACAGACTACCCCAGGAGGGTACCAGCACTCCGGAAAAATCCCTCGCTGAGCATCCACGACCAAACTACTCCACTCCTGACCGTGGGTCAGGCTGCCTCGCGTATTCTGTGGGGTAAAATTCGCGACGAATGCTGCTCGGGGCAAGCGAAGCAATACAACCAAGGCGACCCCTGTCACGCTATCCGTGAATTTCTGCAACATCAGGGGATTTCATTCCAACCTTAACGCTGTCCATTACCATCTAGAGACGTCGAAAGCCGGCCTTGCTCTTTTTAACCGAGACTCAGGCGTCCTCTCCGGCTGATACTTCATATCTCTCCTACCCGGGGTACAAATTAGAACACTCCTTTGTGCCCCGGACTGGAGTTGGCGTATACGTCAGAGAGGACATCTGTTTCCAACGCCTCGGCAGTCTTGAAGGGACGGACCTGTCTATGGCTGCGCGTAGACAGCATCGACCATCCCCGCGTCTACGGGTGCCTCTATAGGTCCCATAGCGGTAATGCCGACACAGACACTCATCGACCACGTCCAAATGGCTGCAGTCTCCGTGCTACAACAGGTCCCATCCGCAGAGATCGTGATACTCGGTGATTTTAACGCCCACCACGCTGAATGGCTTGGTTCACGTTTAACCGATCTTGCGGGTAGATCTGTCTATGACTTTGCCTTGGCATATGATCTAAAACAACTGGTTACTTCGCCTACGCGGATCCCAGATGTGGAAGACCATGTACCTTCCCTGTTGGACCTTCTGCTGACCTCTCATCCGGACGGATATCAGGTCTCCGTCGATCGTCGGTCGTCTGGGCTCTTAGGACCATTGTCTGATCCGGAGTACGGTGCCACTCACGCTCCAATCGCAGTTGCGATCTGCAGCTTGCCGCCGTGTTTGGCACTATAGGTCAGCCGATTGGGACGGGATGCTGTCTTTTTTCGCATCCTACCCTTGGGGGCGGGTTCGCTTCTCGCCGGAAGATCCCAGCGTTGTTGCCGATTCTGTTGCTGATGTGGTACTTCAGAGTATGGACCTTTTTATTCCATCCTCTGTGGTGCCCATCGGAGGCAGATCCCAGCCATGGCTTGGTCGCTCCTGTAAAAAAGCATCACGCTATAAGCAGGAATGCTACCGGGCCTGGGCTGACGCATCAACGTCTCGGGATGTAAACACCAGCGCACTTAAAAAGAAGTATAATTTCGCCTCCAGGTCCTTCAAAAGCGTCATTGCCAAGGCAAGGTATAAGCACATCGGCAGAATTGGCGAGAAGCTAGTTCGCCTTCCTTCGGGAACCCGTGCATTCTGGTCTCTCGCCAAGGCTGTCCAAGGGAACTTCTGTCAGCCATCTCTTCCATCTCTGCACAGAGAGGACGACTCACTGGCCCATGCCGCAAAGAAAAAAGCCGATCTGTTGAGCTCTCTCTTTGCGTCTAACTCGACTCTAGATGACGGGCGATGCCGGATGTGCGGTTTACACAGCGCTCGGTTCGTAAAGCACTCTTCTCCCTGGACATCAGCAAGTCGAATGGGCCCGATGGGAGTCCCTCCCATTGTGCTGAAGACGTGTGCTTCGGGGTTGACACCGGTTTTAACGCGTCTTTTCCGGTACTCCTACTCCCAAGGCGTAGTCCCGAATTCATGAAAGACAGCTTTGGTCCACCCGATCCCTAAAAAAGGCGACCGCTCAGACCCATCCAACTACAGGCCTATCGCCATCACCTCCTTGTTCTTCAAGATAATGGAATCCATTATAAACTGCCAGCTCAGTATGTACCTTGAGGATCACCAGCTGATTAGTGACCGCCAGTACGGTTTTCGTCGGGGTCGATCAGCTGGTGATCTTCTAGTCTATCTGACTCATAGATGAGCGGAGGCAGTAGAGTCCAAGGGGGAGGCATTGGCCGTTAGTTTGGACATAGCGAAGACCTTCGATCAGGTCTGGCACAAAGCGCTTCTTCCGAAGCTTCCTTCCCATGGGCTTCCCGAGAAATTGTGCAAATGGATCACCAGTTGCCTTGCTGATCGGAGCACCAAGGTCGTAGTAGACGGTGAATGCTCTGATTTCAAGCCTATCAACGCTGGTGTTCCACAAGGCTGCGTGCTATCACCAACGCTGTTCCTCCTGCATATCAATGATATGTTGCAAACTGGTAGCATTCATTGCTATGCGGACGTCAGCACTGGTGATGCCTTATATACCGGCCGTGCCAACATTTCTCGGGAAAACGTCGCCGAGTACCGGGACAAACTTGTGTCTGAAGTAGTCTTTGCTTAACTAAGTCTCGGATTAGGGGCGACTAAATCTAATCCAGTTTAGTCCAGTCCACAAGTTTGCGCTTTTACCGCAAAAAGAACCCCTTTGTCGTATCGCCTCAGTTTCAAGGCACTCTCCTTGCTGCCTCAGCTAGCATCGGAATCCTTTCCGTCGACATATCGAATAGTGTGCAGTTTCGTGGTCACTCGGAAGGGAAGGCCAAATTGGTCTCTAAAAAGCTTGGCGTGCTCAGCAGAGCGAGACAGTATTTCATGCCGGCACATCGCTTGCAACTTTACAAAGCGTCAGTTCGGCCTCACATGGAATACTGTTCTCATCTCTGGGCCGGGGCACACCAGTGCCAGCTCTTTCCACTAGACCGCATCCAGCGCAGAGCAGTTCGAATTGTCGACGACCGAGTTCTTCTTGATCGGCTCGATACACTGGCACTGCGTAGAGATGTTGCATCTATTTGCGTATTTTCTATCACGGGGAGTGCTCTGAGGAATTATTCGGATTAATTCCAGCCGCTCAATTTCACCATTGCACATCGCGACAAAACTCGCGTTACCATCCATACCATCTGGATGATTGGCGGTCCACCACTGTCCGATTTAGAAGAAGTTTTCTCCCTCGCACAACTTCCCTGTGGAATCGATTACCACCAGCGATTTTTCTGGCACGATATGACTTAGGAACCTTCAAGAAAAGAGCTTACACCTTTTTAAAAGGCCGGCAACGCATCTGCAATTCTCCTGGTGTTGCGGTTGTTCATGGGCGGCGGTAGTCACTTACCATCAGGTGAGCCGCATGCTTGTTTGCCCCCTCTTCTATAAAAAAAGGAGTAACTGCACAGGGTTTGGTAATAAGAATTACTTCATGTTGTTTTCGTATTCTTGACAAAGTTGACAATGACAGCCTATAAAAGCCTAACCCATAGATGGCCTCCTTTTTATTTACACCTAATATCTAGATAAATAAAATATATTATTAATCATGTTACCAGATTACTTAAAAAGGTTACTTAAGAAAATTGCCACAATCTTCGCTCTGATACTTGAAAACTGACAAAAAATATCTTTCCAGAATTGACCAAAAAGTACAGGACAATAAATAAAATTAATTCTATCAATCTATGATCACAATTGTCTACCGGCATTAGTGGAATTTCAAGCTTAAATGTTTAAGTTAGAGCTAGCCCCTCCCACAACTGTCTCAGTTAAATGTATCAAAGTTAACAGTTGTGTTTGCGTACTTCTCTGACTCTAAATTTAGATTAAAAATCAATAATCACAGTGTATTCACATTAAAACTTTGCAGAAGTGTTATCAGTATGTAAAATGTGTAAATAGGAATAACAGTGGTAGAGCCACGCAGCAGCTTTTGCTGTCGCACGGATGGGCCGGCTCGAACCGGGGTGGTACCACGACCTCACAGAATACCAGCGTGAAGTAGAGGTTTACCTCTGCGTTTCGCTTGGTGAGTGCAGGTGGCCGGAGGCCCTTTTTACTGGAAATGAGGCATTCCATCTTAGTCCTCACGGGTGACAACCTATCTGCATTTTGATTCGCAAACGAGGATAGATGTAGATGTCTATGGGCCGCAGCAACCACTTACCATCAGGTGGACTGTGCGCTCGTTTGTCACCCTTATCCTATAAAAAAAAGGAGGATGCTGTGCATTCTCATGGGTGTAAATGACACTTGTGTTTTACATGTAGTGAACTTACTAGCAGTAAAATGAAAGTAATAACGCTAAAAACCAAACATTCAATAATGCTCCTATGCATATGCACACGATGTTGCGAGGGGCTGTTCCAATTTCCGATTTTGATAAAAGCTGTTTATGCATTGCGGAATGAAGTACAGCAGTTGCAATCAGAATTGGCATCGAAGTTTGGCCAAACTGATGCCGCTTCTGCTTCAAACCATTGTATCTTATGTTAACGTGGAACTGCGTGAGCAGGAGCAAAGAGTGTGCAATATTTTGATCACGGGCATAAGGACTCTGAGGTGCAAAATGTCCAATTACACCAGAAATATGATAAAAGTGTGATCAATAATATTATTGGTAACCTAAACAACAAGATTCCGTAAGTGATGTGCTTAAAATTATAAAGCTAGGAAAGAGAGAAACAGATGGGACTTGTTTACAAAATCTTGTTGGGTAGCAGACAAGGCACTTCAAAATTTGCTCAACTTTTGCATATTTTGAACACCAAACTTTTGTATATTTTGACCTAACACCAAAACAAAGGGAGGCTGGCCTTACAAGCTCTGCCAACTGAACTACTGTCGATGCAAGAGAAGGGTGAAACTGAACTCACTATCGATTTAGTATACTTATTTGGTCTCTGAATACTACGTTTGATGTACAACTTGATACGTGTTTACTTGAAATACAAACAAAAAAAACCCTACATTTGTTTTATAAAATAATTGTTTAACCCATTCAATGCGGCTCGAAAAATCGCCTTTATTACACAGGGGCGGGCGGTTCAAAGAGCTAACTCCGATAGGCGTCGGACGCATCTCATATTTAAACCCTTTGACACCGATCGCCGTTTCCCGCACATGAAAATGATTATTGCTTGTTTAGACAGAATTTTAAATATGACCAGGGATTGGAAACCTTTTTTCTGATTTTTTAAAGTTAAAAATACTTTTAATTATAGTATTTAGTCTACTATTTTAAATGTATTAAGTATAATAAGTAGTGTTTTTAATTAGTAGTTGAGAGGAAGAGAGGGGTTTTAAGTTACATACTATTTCTAGTGCAGCGTAATTTGTTTTGCTTAATAATTAATAATGACTTCCTCTTGGTGGTCTTGGAAGGTGAGGCTCGACCATCGTCACCGAGTTTATTGAGTGACGGTGTGAAACAATTTGGTTCGCTAAAAAGAAAACCATGTGATGATCAACATTATCAAGTCTTGATAATGTTGATGCGAAAAAAGTCACATCTAGACAAAATAAAAGAGACACAGGTATCGTCACAGGATATTCAGGATGCAAATTTATATAAACGCAACATTTTCGATTCTAATGAGTATAAATGTGACGTATCACAATTACCCCATTTTGAATTTTGAAAACGGGGAACCAACTGACCACCGAAATAAAGCGTTTACTCAACTGATCGCTTACGAATTAGATCTTGTTACAATGAAAAAAAGATCTGTAACATATGTTAATATAATAAATCTTGTGAGGAAAGTACCAATAGGATGTGGACGACATAAGTTTACCCAACTAAGAAGACTCGGAAAAATGTTTGTGGCATAGATATTATGAACACTTTCGTAGTTGTAGTTTTGTTTAAGTACCTACTCCCACAAGTATGCGAAACAATGATTACCAGATGTTAGATTTTATTAATAAGCCGTTTTCGTAATTTTCTGGCTGCTCTTTTTTCCCTGTTTACACTAGAGATGATGAAGAATATATAAAAAAAACTAGCGAATCATATCAACGCAGCAAAATGTTTAACTATCAACTATGAAATGAAGATTGTTCGTAGTATGAACCTATTACTGTTCTCTAATTCTATAAAATAAAATACCTAGCTAAAATAAATAATATATAGATATTTAATCCAAATGTTTTCAATGTTGATAACCTCTGGAAGACGCCGTTCGGTGTTATCCGCGCCTGAGGATAGTTTTGTTATTTTTCTAAAATCATTATTTACAGAAACGGAAACTATAATTATGTTGTATGTATGTAAAACATGCACATATAAAAAGTATATCCCTTTAGAATAGAAATTGGCCAAGTTATGGCTAAAATATAATTTACGCCGATTGGTGTCATCCGCTTGAGAATGACAATTTTAATTACGCTGTTGTGCATGCACTGCAACGAATGGGTTAAAAAAATAGTGCATACATAAGTGATTTGACAGAAGCAGTTTATCTTCATATTCAACTCAAATCACCTCACTTTCTGTTAGTGGTTATATACAGAGCAGATAATGACAAGGGTTGGAATATAAAGAACAAAAAACTTTATAACTTTAGGTACTGCATCTGCACACAATATTATGGTCATTTTTTGGGATTTTAACTACAAGGATATTGTTTGGCCTCTTTCTTATGATCAGACTCAGCTCAGCTTTTTCAAAAAACCTACTCAAGCTAACCTACCTCAGGTCTATGGCAACTTGTCACCGAGCCAACCCGCTATCAATTTGGAAATATTGCTTCCTTACTGGATTTGATAATGACAAACCTACTCACTTACCTACTCAGCTCCAATTGGTAAAAGTGACAACTTTGTAACTAAATTCCAAACACACAGGGATTATCTAGACATAAACTACAATATTGTTAATGCATAGCTCAAAGACATACTATGTAATTGTGACGGGATTCAATCAGTAGATAAACAGTGGATGGATCTGAAGGGTGAAGTGGAGATAGTTTTAAACAGATATGCTCCTCTCGAAATGGTTAGGAGAAATAAAAATCTAAGTAAACCTTGGATAAATGCTTACCTTTGTAGAATTGACAAAACAAAAAAAGATTTTATGGGACTCATATGTAGCAGACAAGAAATGTGATGCAAAATATAAGGCCTACAGAGACTGTAATAATAAATGTGTTAGTGAAGCAAGGAGACTAAGAAGTCTTTACAAAGTTAAGATTGTCGAGAGTGAAAACAAACCTTTCTATGCTGACCTATGCAGTTGCATGTTGTCTAAAATTGGTCTCCCACCTGGGATATATATGATGAGCAAGACAAATTTGTAGTCTAAGAGTCTAAAATTGCCAAATCATATGCTTGTGAATTTGAGAAATCATACTCGTTGGAACCTGACCTTGATGTCTCCATACCTACATCAAGAGGTCAAACTCCATACATCCGACTGCTGATAGAGTATGGATTTCAAATTTAGAACCCCTATTTTATTAAGGATGTAGATTTGCTGAAGAGTTTACAAAGAAAAGCTAGAAAGATTACTTTATGCCTATACAAAAAGCCATATAAAGAGAGATTAAAAATATTAAATCTAACTACACTGAAATCTCGCCATATTCGAGGAGACCTTATTGAAACCTACAAAATATTGACTGTAACATATTTTTAACATCAGCAATATCCACTGAGCTAGACATCCATCAATCTTGTGATTGGTACCAGTAGTCCAGTAGAACTAAACATATGAAAAAAATCACATATCTATACTAGATATATAACCCTAGCTAATGGCAGACAGCAGTGTCGAAGATGCAAGATCTGTTAATGCAATTGTGAAACCCGATTGCCAAATTTGTCAATTATGACAAACTCTCCCTTTAATGAGAACAGCCCGTGTGAAAATAAAATATAAACAAAAAAATAGACTATTTATAGTCTAATAAGGAGAATAAGGTATAACAATTTATGCCATCAAAAACATAACTTGTAAAAAAAGCCAAGTCTCGCAACTCAGTTCTTCTACTGTAAAAAATTGTGAGATCCATGTAATACCAAGTCGGTTAATTTATTCAGTCCATAAATTGATACATAGATTGACTTGGCAATCGCATGAAAACACAATATATCTCACTAGTAATACATAATATTATATTAAATTAGATTGTGTAGTGCAATTGCCAAGTCAATCTATGTATCAATTTATGGACTGAATAAATTAACCGACTTGGTATTACATGGATCTCACAACTTTTTACGGTAGAAGAACTGAGTTGCGAAACTTGGCTTTTTTTACAAGTTATGTTTTTGATGGCATCTCATTTCTTTTTGTAGATAGTTATACCTAGGTAGCTATTTACACCTATTATTCCATAATACATATATAGGTACACTGATTCATTCACTGCAAATGTAACTTTGTAATACTATATGTTTATATGGGATTACAAAGTTATTTATGCAGTTGGTGTATCTCGAAAACTGGACCGAAATTGTAAAATATTTTAATTTTTCCTTGATTTATATACTAAACAATAATTGTATTCCAAATTTGAAGTTTCTATGTCTGCTAGAAGTGCCTCAGAGTTTTGATGATCGGTCAGTCAGTGAGTGAAAAAATTAAGAAATTTTGACTAGTTATAATTCTTAAACTACTAGTTCAAATTTAATGAAATTAGAAATATACAGAGTCTATACAATGCCTACTCGGTTAGTAAAAATTCAGGCTTCTAGTTTTATCCATAACGAAGTTATAGCGTTTCAGAAATGGCCTGAACTGCTTCGAGAAAAGGATGGTACGGCCGTGCCGCTTTTTTGCTCGACTTGGCGGAGGCACTGCCGTGCCCCCAGATAACAAAATTATGTAATGAATTATGTCTGATACTGAATTACCTTTACATAAATTCACAACACAAGTTCAAAGTTAGGTTGCCATCCCTGATTACTTATAAAATGCCCCTGATGGCAGTAAATAGATAAGAATTTGGCAGTAAGCAAATAATTAAACATAATTGATTTGAGTTGTACATTCTTTATAAGATTACTTTTATAAAACAAAAATCTGTTAGTCACATTTTTGACAAGATTTCCTGGGAATAAGGATTGTTAGAGAAAATTTACTTTTACTTTCAATTTTGCTTGTAAGCTCTGCTATTTTGTAATAAAAATATTTAATTATTAAAAAGTCAAGGAAATCAAACAGAGTTATAAATATTTCACCCTACTATGGCAGAACCCGAAAGGAGGGTAATATTATTGACTGGTATGAAATTAATTTAAATATTACAGCCAAAGTAATTAATCTCAATATTATTTATACTATTCAGCCATTACATGAGAGAAAACAAAATGATTATTAGGACAGAATTAATCAAACAATCTAGCTATTTCAAAAATATCAAGGTACACTTGGAAAAAATATTAAAACACTATAATTTCTTTTTTATATGTCCCAGCCAACTAGCTTAAGCCTTTCAGTTACAGCCTAGCCTTTTTACTAAAGGGTGTTGTTCAACTAGCAGCCTGAATGATATTCAGCCTATATGTCTAATACAACATTACACCTATCTTGTAATATCAGCAACAGTAAGTTAAAGTATGGCTGGGGTGGCCGTTGGGCCATAAACCCTAGAACCTACTATGAACATGAGAACAATGAGGATGTGGACTATATTTCTTCATAACTATAAATTTATATAATTTGGAACTATAAAATAATTGTGATTAGATACATTCTAAAATGTAATTTCTCAAAGTAGAATAAAAGGACTATATTTTTAATAACTTTAATTCTTTTAACCAGAAATCCATAATCATAATAGCCACAATACCTAGTACCCAAACCCCAGTGGCCTATAAAATCATTTAAATGAAAAGCTCTGCAAATGATTGTGAGATATAATGCAATTTTTTTTTTAATTGTGATACATCAAACATACTTTTAAGAAGGATTTTAATTTTCCACACCTGCATTGCATTTATGTAATTACAACGTGTACTGATCTTGTTTGAATAATGGAGCTTATATATTTTTTTTAAATATTATACACATATTATTCATGGTAATTCTATTAAAAGCATGCCTAGTTCCATTTCTAGTTTTGAAATATTCTATAAATTTTATCAGTTGATAAGAATTAATTTATTATTAAAATGATCACGATATCATAGCATAAAATTTAAAACTGTATGCGCAAAATTAGTTGGCGCGAAGTATATTGCAAAAGGTTGTATGAATGATACGTAAAACTAAATCATCTATTAAACGTTACCTGATCTCTGCATAGTGATAATACTATTCGAAATAGAAATTCACAACAAAAACATGTCTAAATCCCAACTTTTTAACACTACACTCAACTGAACCATAGATAAATATATATGTAGCAAGCTAACTGAACTGAACTGTCAACAGTTATAAATTACACCCGCCCTTGGACCGGGGAGAAATTGATTTTTGAATTTTATTGCCACTATCAAAATGATGACAAGCTACAGCGAGAAATTATTTTTATTGTGTGCAACATTATAGTAATAAAATTTTTAATATAAGGAGTTTTGGCGGGAACTTGACCTGGGGCGGTTTGTTGCTCCTGTATTATTGTTTAACCACTTGAGATCTTGACAGTTCAATAAACAAATTAGTCTGACCTAAGGTCAAGCCAAAGAGTATATAGTATATAGTACATAGTATGTAGTACATAAGGCCAAAGAATTTTTTTTTAAATGAAGGTATATATAACTTAGAGTCACTACTAAGTTCTTATCCAAATATAAATATTAATATAAAAAATAATAGTAATAATACAATATTATTAGTGAAAAAAAAAACACATGTTTATAACCTATAACAACAAAGTTATTTTTGCTTTGTCATTTAACAACACCCGTGCAGGGGGGGTACAGTTCCATAGTAATGCATTTGGTCATAGAAAGTAACGCCATCAAGTGTATGATACGGGTCATAATTTCCTCAGTTTAGTTAGTTTAATACTCACTAGATGGCTTTAATATCTTTGTCATCTGTCCATTAAAATTATTTTTACTTATCTTATAAATTATAAACTATATATTTTGTCATATGTATGCATGACAAATAAAAGTCCATAATTTATAAATTATATATAAATTATACGTTCCGATTATATTTAAGTTCGATTGAAATGATTAGTCTGTACTACAAGCTCTGTAGCCGAAAATATAAATGTATCTGCATCTGCTGTTGCGAAAAAAATAACCTAAATTATTACATATTTTTAATTTTTATGAAATTAAAAAAGAAAAAGTTTCAAAGTTAATTTTTCATTAATTAGATATTATTTTAAACGGGAATGTATCAAACCATTTTCAAAATGAATCGAGTTCGTTTTGTTTAACTTTTCTAAGACAAATTCAAAAGTTTGATGTCGATTTAGTTAATTTCCTATTTCTATTTTATTTTTTCTGCTATTTTAAAGTTAATTTAATCATCAAGATAAATCAAATAATATTTGTAGATCATCAATATCAGCTTCGCCGTGTGCTTGTGCTTGTGCTTGTGAAGGGCCATCTTCAAAAGCAATAGTCATTGGCATCACAAGCGACTCTTTAATCCCTCTAATGTGTTTTAAAACATGTTCGGGAACGTTATAGGAATGACAACATTTTCCTGATCTTTTAAGGCCATATCTGCTGTGTAGGATCGAGTTTAGTGTATTTAGTGACATACGATTTCTTAATTTTGTTTTTACAATATTCATTTGGCTTATTTTGCAGTGGGGCCCCCATATATCCAAATTAGCAAGCAGACTAAGTTCTGCAGCTTATGCTGTAAAAAAGATTAGAGGTCTCACTAGTGTCGAGACAGCTAGATTAGTTTATTTTAGTTATTTCCATAGCATAATGTCTTATGGGATTTTGCTATGGGGAAATGCGGCTGATTCAGAAACTATTTTTGTTTTACAGAAGAGGGCCATTAGAGTTATTTACAATCTAAAACCGAGAGAGTCTCTTAGAGATAAATTTAAAGAAATTAATATATTAACTTTGGCCTCTCAGTATATTTACGAAAATTTAATGTATGTTCACAAAAACAAAGATAGTTTTAGTAAAAAAAAAAGTGATATACATTCTGTAAACACTAGGAACAAACACAAGCTAGTGATGCCAGTTTCTCAACTCCACAGAGTTAGTAATTCATTGTTGGGGCAATGAATACGCTATTACAACAAGGTCCCGGAAAGTGTACAAGTTCTCTCTATTACCAATTTAAATGTTTTATTAAGCTGAAACTGTATAAAAAGGGTTATTATAGTATAAATGAATACATGGTTGATAATAACCCCCGGGAATGAGGTGGTCGCTTCCAAGCAGTTTCTAAAATAAATTTTGTAAATAGTTCGTAATCATTTATATTGTAAAATTTATTTAAAAAAAAGTCCCGCTGGGTTTCTTGCTGGTTCTTCCCAGGACAGAGGGTTTTTTTTCGAACCAGTGGTAAAGTAAAAATTACTTTCAATAAGAATTACATATGTAATGTATATTGAATAAAAATTATCCTATTCTATTCTATTCTATCTCAGAATTCGAGTGTGGCAAAAAATATATATAGATACGGCCAAAGAAGCTAACTCCGAAAATGGATTATTATCCGCCCGAGTCTTTATATTCATGAACCTCCGACCGAAATTCGACAGTTGAACATTTATTTTCCCAGTCGGTATGTCGAATATTCCTCCACTGTACAACTATACGTTCAATTTTATTGGCCTGGTACGTAAAATTCGAAAAATGCTAAAATATGCAATATGCTAAAGCCGATTTTTTGAACCATTTTGAATAAGACAATAAAACTTTTAAGCAACGTGTAATGAATGTAAAGATGTATTAAGTTATAAGTCGTCCACCGCCAATTTAAAAATCATTCATCATCATTCAATCGCCATTTTAAAAATAATTATAATCCCCTGAAGACGCTGAAGCACTACAAATGGACATCGAAAAACCGTAGCAAGATGGTGTACTGATAATCACATGTATTTAAATATTAATAAATGTTTTGTATTGTCGTTTTTTTTGAATTTTATTTTGTTGAAAATTATAATGATGATTGAATAAACACAAACATGGCGAAGTTAACAATTTGACTTCGCCATAATTGTGAGAGCGAGATAGATAATACAAACATGCGCGAGAGACACGATACGCGATAAAATAACGCGATTTCGCAGATGCAGGTAGTCGTGCGTCCGTATTATCTCGTTAATTTTCGCTGTGTGTAAGCGAGAAGGAGCAACCGGCGGTCGGCTGGTTAAGAAATAAGTGAATTTAGACTTAGAATCGTATTATTCATGTATTAAGATTAATGTTTTTTAACAGCGCGGACCGCCTAGTGATGTTTTAATTATGCATCGCGTATTACTTTATTTATGACTTTATTGCCCAAATATTCAAATGCTATTCAATTTTATGTTTTTATGATGCCGTTATGTTGTCTCGTGCTTTCTATATCATTTTCTTGAATGTCTAAAGAAAAAAAACTATTAAGTACTAATATTATTTATTAGTTGTAGTTAAAATGCTAATACCATGTAAATAAAAACAAAACCGTTAGGTATTTAAAAAAACACAATCACTGTAAATAAAATCGGTTTTTAATTATGCCAATATTCATAGTATTGGTCAATAATCAATATTGCAATCTGTGCTTATTGTCAGTCATAAGCCCGGAATGCCAATTTGGTTGAATAGTTCAGTAGATTGGGATAAAGTGTGAAGAAAAATCGACTTTATGATTTAGACTCGACTCGATTTTGTTATCATATACAAAATCGTCATTTCGCGTCATGTTTGGAGTCATAGTATAACGTAACATTCCTCGGTACGAAATGTAATGTCATATTATATCACTTTAAAACGCACTGTTTTGCGCATCTCGTTTCATAATTTCGTACCTATGTTTTATTGAGCTAAACCATACCTTATAATTATCGCTTACCTAAAATTTACAAATACTTATATAATCAAATTAATAACTTAAGTATAATAACGCATAGGCGTCAATTTTACGCTTGGCATAATGGGCATTGAGCGATACGCGCGCTCTATACCTTGCGTACTCTAAGTTCTGAATACTCTTTATTTATTGTTCTAAGGGGGCCATTAATTAAATTACTTTATTATATACTCTTTGGAGGGATCATATTTCTCATGTCTCATGTCTTCATCATAGGACAGACAGATTAAATAATGGTTTGAAGTGGACTTTGATATATAAAAGTGGTGCGATTTTGTGTATTAGGTGTCTGCGCATGTGAACTATTAGTGGAAACTGTGAAACAAGTGCTCTGATGGTGATGGATTCTAAAGATAAGCTGTTTGTTTGCATAGGCGCCTTTAGATACCATCGCCAACTGTCAGCTGCCTGCTGGCTCAAGTTTCAGTCAAAATCTCCCAAGGGCTGCACAATGTGACGCATCAACATATTGTGAAGCAGTGAACTATGAAGAAATTATAATAAACCGAATAAAAATACTCAAGACTTGGCCTAAAAGTATAGATACCAGGCCATAAACTCCAAAAAAAAATTTTTTACTAGGACCAAAGAGTATGTAATCACTACTTTAACTAAGACTTTTTTATTACTTAACTGGTACTTGACCAGCCTTAATATCCATGGAGTGTAGAGGTACCTCTATTAGATTACATATATATATATATACTAGCTGACCAGGCAGACGTTGTTCTGCCCTTTCCGAACAACCACTTGCTTTCGCAAAAAAACTCCTGAAATTAGCAATAAAAAAATTGAGGGTCACATCTCTCAAGTTGGACCAAACTGCACACAGTCTGCAATTTTTTTTTGAAATTGGTTCTATCTATTGAATACTTACAGCAACACGTGGTGGTTATACTACTAAATTATAGCTTATATTAAACGTTTGTATTTTTAACATAGCGCCATCTATTAAATATTTACTCAATCCAGTCAACAGATATCGTCATCTGACAGAATCGTTTGGAGCTAACAGATAATTGTGACTGTCAAATAATAGACAAATAATTTTCAATAAAATAATATTGTATTGCGACTATAAATTGAGATGTAAGCTATCCTATCTTTTAAGTTGGACCAAACTGAACATTGACCAAAAATTTCATTGAAATCAATTCAGTAGTTTAGGAGTGCATCGCGGACAAACAACGTGACACGTACTTTTTATATATATACTAGCTGGCCAGGCAGACGTTGTTCTGCCCTTTCCGAACGACCATTTGCTTTCCCAAAAAAAGTCCTGAAATTAGCAATAAAATAATTGAGGGTCACTTATCGGGATAATAACTATCCTATCTCTTAAGTTGGACCAAACTGCACACAGTCTGCAATTTTTTTTTAAATCGGTTCTATCTTATGAATACTTGTAGCAACACGTGGCTGGCGGTTATACCACTAAATTGTAGCTTAAATGTTTGTATTTTTAACATAGCGCCATCTATTAAATATTTACTCAACCCAGTCAACAGATATCGTCATCTGACAGAATCGTTTGAAGCTAACAGATAATTGTGACTGTCAAATAATAGACAAATAATTTTCAGTAAAATAATATTGTATTGCGACTATAAATCGAGATGTAAGCTATCCTATCTTTTAAGTTGGACCAAACTGCACATTGACCAAAAATTTCATTGAAATCAGTTCAGTAGTTTAGGAGTCCATCGCGGACAAACAACGTGACACGTACTTTTTATATATAAAGATATATATATATATATATATATTCTTAACTACGTAATAAAAATATTTAGGGTGAATTATAGCGATAAAAACTATCTTATCTCTTAAGTTGGACCAAACTGCACATAGTGTGCAAAATTTCATTGCAATCAGTTTAGTAGTTTAGGAGTTCATCGCGGACAAACAATGTGACACATAATTTTTATATATAAAGATACATATATAAAGATATATATATATATATATATATATATATATATATGTATATATATATATATATATATATAATTTCCTTTTTCCCAAACAGCATTAAGCTACTCTTGTAATGCCACCCACCCCATGGCACCCCCTTCTCGGAAGGGGACTTCTCCCACTTCACCTTCGCAGATAAGGCACACCAGAAATCTAAACGCGTCTTCCTCTGTGACCTTTAACTACACCTGCGGACCCCCCAAGCTTGGTACGCGGAGGCTACGGGGCCAGGAAAGTGGTGCCTATACCAACACTTCTCTTTCCCCGCGTTTACACCTCGGCTGTGACAGGAAGTAGGAGAGAACAACTCTACAGTCCATCAACATAACCCATCACAGTTCATCAACCCACATCCAGAGAGGGCTATGTCAGCCCACTCACTGCGACTACCTCGGATCGGTCCTTATAATAAAATATCTCCAGACCGAGTTCCGGTTACGGCCGTCAGTCTCAACTGAGACTAGCCATCTGCGCAAGATAAGATTATAGTGGCCGAGTGTATGCGCAAGCACAAATTTACTCTCTCTCTTCCTTTACTCTTATATTTCGATAGGATGGTTATCCGACACGACCGAAGAGAGGTCAGGCACAGGACCAATGATTTTACGTGCTTCCGAGGTACGTGGGTGAAACACAGCCTACTTCCTGATACTGGGCTGCTATTGAGAATTTCTTAGTAGAAAAATGAAATAACTCATTTTGGTCCGACCCAGGATTCCACCTCAGCAACTGCGTCCTTAAAGTCCACTGCTAAACATAGACCTCCTCCCAAGGAATGTCACAAAACACGGTTTTGACCCACCTGCATCCATCGACTTCCTGAATGTGTTACCAGGTTGTCACTCCATCTGGTGGGGGGCCGTCCTACACTTCGTCTACCTGTACGAGGATGCCTCTCAAGAACCTATCTTCGCCATCGGTTGTCAGTTCTTCGAGCTATATGGCCGGCCCATTGCCATTTCAGCGTACTAATCCGTTAGGCCAAGTCTATTACTCTGGTTGTACTGTGGATATCCTCATTTCTTTTTTAGTTTATCACGCAGATAAACGGGTGAGCTTGCAACCGTAAATTTTTATTGTTCTATTGCTGTTATCGGAAAGATGCTCCTGCCCATCTCCTTCCTCCGTTTTCCTCTGTAACCTATTACGACAATCACGGGAAGATATGGGACTGTGTATATTCCTACACCGCCACTACACGGCACAGTATGCAATGGGTGGTCTTATTGCTGACAGAAATATATTCGAGACAACCAATGAATTGACAGGATTGCAAGAAGAATGAAAGGATTAGGAAAGAAGAGTTAAGACAAAGAGATAAAGAAGAGTATAGACACAGACACACACACACATACGTGTGTGTGTGTATCTACACTGACACACAATGTATGGGTCTATATGTGTGTGTATATTATCTTTTTTATTGGATAATTTATAGGGTGACAAGCATGCAGACAGTCCACCTGATGATAAGTGGTTGCTGTAGCCCATAGACATTTACATATATCCTCGATTACAATTCAAAACGCAGATACATCGTCACCTGTGAGGACTAAGATAGAATGCCTCGGTTCCAGTAAATAGGTTCTCCGGTTCTCTACACTCACCGTACGATATACATCAGCGTTAAACTGCTATTTTCAGCTGGTATTCTGTGAGACCGTGGTCCTACCCCGGTTGAGCCGACTCATCCGTGCTACAACTATACCACTAATATAGCTGCAGCATGGCTCTACCACTTATAGTATAGTTTTGAAGGAATATTTGGTTTGTTTAAATTTTATTTATCTATGGTTTAAATATTGTCTTTTTCGCGGACAGGGAATTTGTTATGATATTGTTAGCTGTTTTTGATAAAATCTGTTTAAAACGACTAGGTACTACCTAAAGCAGGTTCTTTTAGTTAAAAATTAATATGAATTAAAAGTCTGAGAACATTCAATGAGTAAAAAAATACGTAAATGTTTATTTATCAGTGAAATACTATCTCATCTTGTTTTCTTTCACTGCGCCTTAAAAACAAAATTTTGATTTTTATTTTAAAAAGTTCTCACAATAACACACACCACATAGTAAATCTTAAAATACCTCACGAAAACAAACTATTTTTTACGGCGACAAGGAGATGGTCTGTGACAAAAGGTCATGATTATAATATTATTATACTCTTTGGGTACCTACTATTTGCTTGGCCTAGAAGTGTCAAATTTTGACAGTAGCCTAGCTAATAAATAATAATAAAATAAATAGTAAATACTATTTCTTGAATTAAGCTTACGTATTCATTTATTAAAAAATATAAAAGTTTAACACTTTATTCATGTTATTTCATACTTGTGCTTGTAATTACTATGAAAGCGAATAAGGTTCTCTTGGCAAGTTCTGTTGTGTTCTCATTAATTTCAAAACCAACCTATAAAAAAGTAAATTATGTATATGATGTGAGTTATTATTTTTATTTGAGTTTTTTGCCCTCTAATATTTCTGTATATTAATAAAAGTTCTTATTTTCTTACTACTAAGTGTAGGTATTACCTACAAAACAAAACCCCTCTAGAATAGTGTTTTGCTTATTTGTAAACAAAACGTTTATGACTCCATATAGTAGAAGGTACTGAAGCAAAGTAATCGGACACATTATTTTAATGGAATTATCTAAATTAATAAGCTTATTTGAAAATTTTAATACATATGTAACAGTTCCAATTTACATTTTGTATTTGTAACATTTCTTTCCTTCAGTGCCATGTATTTGGTAAATAGGTAATTCCAATGTATGTAATGGTAATTTCCAATAACATATACATATTACAAAATAGAATGAATCTTGTATATCTATAAAGTCAGTGGAATGAATAGATTAAAGTAGAACATGTAAAGTAAATTTTTGATATAATTACTTAAGATTTCTCGTTATTGTTGCTTTAGTAATATGGATTGCGATTACAGTTATGATTGTCATGTTAATCATAATATGTAAAAACAAAGGGGAGTGGCTCATAACTTACATTTTCCTATCCATCTTATTACAATTCCAACTTATTTTGAGATTGAAAAGTATGGAGAGCTCAAGCTGTCTCATGTCACAAGGAAACTTTCTCGTATTTCGGAATGATAACTTATTGCAGTCTAAGTTAGACTATAGTCTTTTAAATAGTGAAAACCGCTGTATAATGTGCGATTTTCAATTTAAGATTTTATAACACCTATTTTTATTGACTTTAACATTCACGAAAGCCAGAGTTTTATAGTTTACAGAATAATTAGGTAGACTGCGTGCGAAAATTCTGAATCAAATAAGTACTGTGAACAAAAGCCTCAACATGGTGTAATACTACTACTGCTACACTACATGTGTGTTAAAAAACGGTTGTAAAACGGGAATTTAAAATCTAGTAGCACATAAAATCTAAAATGTCACTGTTGCACATTTGTTAACATGTTTTGATGTAATCCCTATAGGGTATTTAGTTAGATTAAAAAGGAATAAATACTTAATACCACTTCAAAGACGGCTTAAAAATAATATGATAGCTGAAAAAAAGCTTCATCTGTCAAAATATGGCCAATATGAAAGTTATACATACACTTTAAAATTTTGTTTGTAGTCTTCTCCCTGCAAAATGGAGTAATCGGCAATAATAACTTACCTCGACTATAATCTTAATGACGTAATTTTAGTATGCCATCAAGTTGTGTGTATACAACTTGAAAGCTTCCATTTACATGCATGTATTCAAATAAAAAATATAGTGTTAAATAGGTTGTTATTACTCAGATATAAACTGCTTATATTGTATTCGGTATTTGACCATTTTTTATAATCAATTTTTATTGTGACTATGCTTATTATAACCTATTTTTATTATTTCTTAAGACCAATTTTCTGATTAAGTTATTTAATTTGTTTAATTAAAAAATTGTTTTTTTATTTTTTATTACTTCCCTTTGTGACAACCCTAGCAAACTTTTTTTTTTTTTATAACTGTATGGCCCTTGGTATTGTGATAATGTCACAATAATTCTGCCAATGTCCGGTCTTCGGTCTGTCACACCTTGTCTTGAGGCTTTCCGGTGGAAAAGGAGTTAGTGGTTATTAGGTGAAAATGTGGAAAAAAACAAAGAAACTAAATACATGAATTGTGGACCACACAATATAGAGTAAAAATCTAGTTATAGGGGGGTATTAGCCTGGGCAGGGAATATAGAATTAGGTTAAGCTAAATTTAGTATACAATAATTATAATTTAATAATATACATTTGAATATATTTTGAGATTGTATTGACATATATGGAATCGGGGATAGTTAAGAAAGAATTGATATTAACTGGACGAGGGATTGTTTTGGGAAGGATGTCATATAAAGAAATTGGGTGATTTTGACAACTGAAGAAAATGTGTTCTGGGGTACCTTCATCTAGACCACATTCACAGAGGGAATGATCTTTGATTCTAATTTTAGCAAGAAATACAGGAGTGCAGACATGCCCGAGCCTTAAACGGCAGATTGTAGATGTGATTTGTTTGTTCAGAAACCTAAATTTGAAAAACCAAGGTTTTGGAGGAATTTGGGGTTGGATTTTACCAAAGTAGATACCTTTACTATGTCTGGATATGCTCCATTCTCTGTCCCAAGAATTCTTTAATTCAATTTGAGCTAATGACATTAAATCATAAGAGTAATTCATTAAATGAGAAGGACAGCCAGTATCTACAGCTCCTTTGGCCCAGGAGTCAACCTGTTCATTTCCTTCTATGCCACAATGACTAGGAATCCACACAATCTCTACCTCAAGCCCACTCTTATTACAATTTAGTATGAGTTCTTTAATTTTCAGTATCAATGGGGAGATGGATTTCATTTTAAATATATTGCTTTGTAACGACATTAGGCAGCTTTTTGAATCAGTAAATAAAACTGATTTAGGAATTTTATGGGAAAAAATATAGGATATAGCCTCATATATGGCTACAGCTTCCCCTGTAAAAACAGAAGCCTGAGGAGGGCATCTATAATTAAGGACAATTTTATATTTGGGAATCCAGACTGCAGAACCGACACATTTGAATGAAAACAATTTGGAAGCATCAGTAAAAATATATAGCCAATCAGGCCATTTTTTTGCCACTAGGTTATAGAAAGTTCTGTTTGCAGTTGGAGAATTTTTATTAATGTTTAAATTCAGAGTGATATTGGGGTTTAGTAATATAGCTTCATAGCTGGTTTCAAAATAGGGTAGAATTGGGGATGTAACACAAGGATATTCAATATTTTTTAATCTATTTAGAGATTTAAGAATAGGGGGCCAGCTTTTGTTAGACCAATAGGAGTTGTTTACAACTAATAGTAGCAAGGATTCTAGTTTACGATGTAGGGGGTGAAATGTTAGTTGTAGTGTTTTTGAGATAAATCTATCAGCTAAAAACTGTCTTCGTAAAGAGAGAGGGGGATCAACACATTCTACTTGTAAGGCATTTTTAGGAGTTGATTTCATTGCGCCTGTGATAACACGTAAACATCTTGTTTGGATAGCTTCAAGCCTACTAAGGGCCGATTTGTTGCAGGGCTCCAGGAGAAAAGAACCATAGTCGAAGTGACTACGGATGATGGCATTGTATAGGATTTTTTGACACATGGGGTGAGAACCCCACCATACGCCAGAGAGAGATCTAAGAATGTTAACACCTTTTTCACATTTGTCACTGATGTAATTAAAGTGAGCAGTACCGGTCATATGACAATCTAAGTAAATACCTAAAAATTTAACTTTGTTAACAACTGGAATAGATTCACCATTATATGAGATATCAATAGTAGGGATAACACGTTTTCTGCTAAATGTTATTATTTTGCTTTTAGAAGGTGAAAGAGAGAGGCCATGGTCAGTAAGCCATTGATTAAGATAATATAAGCCTCTGTTAAGGTGATGGGAGGCAGTTGGGATATCAGGAGCCGTTACATAGATAGCAAGATCATCTGCATATTGTAATATGTCACAGAAAGACGAAATTGAATGTTCCAGGTCATATGTGTAAATATTATAAAGAATAGGGCTTAAAACCGAGCCCTGTGGTAGACCCTTCCAAATTGTTCTGGGCGAGCTTAAGATTCCTTTATTGCGAATTTTGATAGATCGTCCCATGAATAGATT
Source organism: Parnassius glacialis (assembly GCA_033319125.1). Classification (NCBI taxonomy): domain Eukaryota; kingdom Metazoa; phylum Arthropoda; class Insecta; order Lepidoptera; family Papilionidae; genus Parnassius; species Parnassius glacialis. Next base: position 31,837,966 of record JAVANC010000013.1, on the reverse strand, counting down.
GTAAATGAAGTGAACAGTCTTCGCAGGGATGTTCAGATGAAGCATTTTCTGCCTGAGCACCGGAAGGAGAACACTGTCATAGGCAGATGATATATCAAGGAAACAACACACCAAGTATTCATTTTTAGAAAAAGCCAACCTAATATCTGTAGTTAGGATACTCAAACTATCTAATGTGCTTTTCCCTTTTCGAAAACCGAATTGACTTTTTGCAAGGATGTTATTATGTTCCAAAAACCATTCAAGTCTGTTTTTAATTAAATGTTCTAAAATTTTACAAAAAGTAGATGAAAGAGCAATTGGACGGTATGAAGAAGCTTCTTTAGGATCTTTTCCGGGTTTAAGGATAGGTATAACAATTTGGTTTGACCAAGACAGAGGAATATTAGAAGATATGTAGATATTGTTTAGAATTTGAAGAAGAATTAATTTTCCCTTAAGACTTAATTTACATAAACATGCATAGGGTATGCCATCTTCTCCTGGAGAAGAGGATTTTAAGCCAGATAACACAGACTGTAGTTCGGACAATGAGAAGATTATCTCATTATTGTTGATGTTAGACGGGACTGGAATCGGTGGACATATTGCATTTTCATTAGGAACAAAAGGAGGAGCTAGCATATCTGAGAAAACTTCTAACCATGATAGAGAGTTATCAGAAATGTTGCTATCAGAAAGAAGAGATCCACGAAATTTTTTTATATTTTTCCAAACTATTGTTACTGGTGTATTAGGGGACATGGATTCACAAAATTTTTTCCATCCACTTTTTTTCTTTTTGGAAAGAAGTCTCCTTGTTTGAGCAGAGGTTTTTTGAAATAGTATAAAATTATCGGTCGTCATACAGTGATTGTAAAGTTTTTCTGCAGCTTTTCTCTTTTTAATCATAGTGGTGCATTCAGCATCCCACCATGGAGGGGAGGATAGGTTCTTGCTGTAGGGTTTTTTGATTGGGATAAATAAGTCAGCTGCTTCAGTTATAAATTGTACCAATAAAGAGTAAGAAGTTATTGGGTTGGTTGAGGAGTCAACCTGCATTTGGGTAAATTTAGTATCTAAAAATTTAGTGAAATTAGACCAATCTGCATCTTGGAGCTTATATTTAAGGAGGGGCGTAGTGGAGGGAAAAGGAATGACCGCATAGGGTTTGGTAATAAGAATGGGAAAGTGATCACTTCCATATGTTTCATTGAGAGTTTTCCAAGAAAGCTGAGGGGCTAGACTAGAAGAACAAGCTGTTAGGTCGACAGCAGACCTAGGGTCTAGTCCTGGATACACTCTATGAGTAGGTGAACCATTGTTGATGATGCAAGCATTGATATCTTCAAAAATTTTAATAAGTTCTGAAGAGTATACATCACAAAAATGTGACCCCCAAGATACATGATGTGAATTAAAATCACCTGTAATAATAAAAGGGGGAGGTAACAAAGAAAAGAGAGAGGATAGTTCATGAATTAAGTGAGTATTTGGATGAGGGATATATATTGAAATAATGTTGATTCCTGCAACTTTTGCAGCTACGGCATTGATGTTTTGGCTATGAGGAGGGAGTGTAATTTGGGAAAAAGGTAGCGATTTTTTTATGAGTAAGCAACAACCACCATAACCATCATTTCTGTCTTCACGGAGGCAGGTAAAGCCTTGCAAGCGAAATTTGGAGCCAGGAAGGAACCATGTTTCAGAAATAGAAGCAACCGAAATTGCATGTTTATTTATTAGGAAGATGAGTTCTGATTTTTTAGGGTGTAAGCTTCTACAGTTCCACTGTAGAAGATGGAGGTCTTTTGTTTGAGTCATTTATATTATCTATTAAACTAGCGAGATTAAAAATTTTTTCTGCAACGTTGTTCGGTAGTGAGTCTGACATTTTCAAGATTAAATTATTGAGGAGAGAAATTAGGCATTCAACAAGATTTTCATTTGGAGATATTTGATTGTGTGTATTGATAATGCGCATCCATTTGGAGTAGAAGATGGGCAGTCTGCAACTATTCTTTGATGGGCTTGTTGGTCATATCCCTTGGGGATTCTAGGGATGGGGCGGGGAGATTTGAAAACGGTTTTTCTATATGCCTGTGACATGGTGGGGAGGTTGAAGGAGGTAGTAGAAGTAGGTGAAAGCTGAGTAGAGGCCACTTCAGAATATGGTTTTTGAAGATTGTTCAAACGAATAGATGGGATTTTGGCTGACGCTTCTATATAGGATATATTTTGTTCTGACATCATAACTTTGATAGATTTCTGTCTATGGTGTTCTGGACAATTATTGTTATTAGCAAAGTGATTTTTGGAGCATAACAGACAAGTGGCTTCGCTTTCAGGAACAGAACAACTTGCTCCAGTATGCTCTTGGGCACAACGGAAGCAGCGTGGTTTAGAGCGGCATTGATCAGCTACGTGGCCAAATCGACAACACTGTTTGCACTGGATGGTGGGGAGTTGATAAGTTTCAACAGCAAGGGATGTGAAGAATGCATATACGTATTTGGGGAGTATCTGGCCTTCAAATGTCAAAACAATAGATTGAGTACCCAAATTGGGGATGATGACCCTTCAGTAAAAGTTTTTCTCTGAAGACGGCGAGCTTTTAGGATTTTACCACAACCAGGGGGAAGCTCAATAGCTTCTGCAAGTTCTTCCATTGACCAATCCACAGGGACACCGCGGATGACACCCATTCGAGAAACATTATAAGATGGAATAGTAGCAATCAATTTTTCTTTTGCGAGCATTGGATTATTAAGGAATTTGTTAGCCTCATCTGCTGAGCAGAATTCAATAGAGATGCGATTTCTACCAACACTTTTGACTCCTCCTTTTTTAATGTTTCCTATATTATTTTTAGACAAGCATAAACCTATTTTAATTGGTCGAAGTGATAGCCCTATTCTAGGGTCTGTCGAAGACCGGGAGATGTGCACAATGAAAGGGCCTTGATCATTTGGCCCATACATTCTAAGATTTTGTTCTAGGCAGGGATGTTTATATATAGTATTTATTGAAGCTGTTAAATCAACTACAGAATTCTTTTTATATAATACTGGATCATATGTTCGAGTCTCAGCATGTCTTTTTTTACCACGATCACAATCATTATTATCACTTAATCCAAAGCACATGTCTTCATCGGGAGGGTCAGGGGGTTTCTCACGGGGAGACCCCGTTTCGTCACCCATAATTGAGTGTATTGTTCGAAATAACTATATCTTATAAACGTAATCTACGTACAACAGAGGAATCCACCACCACAAAATAAAGGAATTAAGGAAAATTAACCAAATACCGGAAAGCACTCACAAGTACGTGTTAAGCATTCGACCGTTGACCATAGACCCAGCAAACTTATTGTTTATGTCGGCTTTTCCGACAACATCAAACGCGATGACTGACTGTATGTTCTTATGGCGGCTGTACACGCTCGTCTCGTCGCCTCGCGTGCCTCTCGTCGCGTAGAGTTTCGACTCATTGTATCACTTGAACTCCGGATGCCCACTGCGATGGACGTAAAAGAAACTGTTGCTGTGTTTTGCCTTTGGTTTTTTATTATAATTTTTTACATATTTCCAATAAAAAGAAAATTAATAAGCCATGGTGGATGGTTTCTATTCACTGTAATAGAACCATGTAACTTCCTATATTATATTTAACAATATTGAACAATTTTTTTGATAATTTTTATAATTATCAGAAAACGAACGAGTGCGTACAGGCGCGCTCTCGTTTTCATCGCGAGGCTCACGAGACCCCTTTGACTTGAGCGCAAAAACCGACACGCTTCCGAGAACGAACGAGGGCCGCGAGACGCGACGAGGGCACCATGTGCACACGTACTCGGCCTGTCTCGTGGTGTCTCGACGAGTGTGTACAGGCGCCATTAGACTATACCTTTGTAAAAAGAGTTTTGGCGGGAACTTGATCGGCGGCGGTTTGCTGCTCCTGTATATTATAGTTTAAATAATAGTTTGAAGTGAATTTTGATATGTAAAAGTGGTGCGATTTTATGTATTAACTGTCTACGCATGTGAACTATTAGTGGAAACGGTGAAACAAGTGCTCTGATGGTGATGGATTCTCAAGATAAGCTGTTTGCATAGGCGCCTTTAGATACCATCGCCAACTTCAAGCTGCCTGCTGGCTCAAGTTGCCGTCAAAATCTCCCAAGGGCTGCACAATGTGACGCATCAACAAATTGTGAAGCAGTGAAAGCCCTTATCCTATAAAAAAAAGAGTGAACTATGAAGGATAATAATACATAAAGACAAGGCTTGGGGAAATTATAATAAACCGAATAAAAATACTCAAGACTTGGCCTAAAGGTCTAGATACCAGGTCATAAACTCCAAAAAAAATACCTTTGTAAAAATATGTTTTTTTGAAGTAGTCATGTAGGTATAGGTACTGAATACGTGACGTTCCAAATTCCGAGAACCAACCGTGCGGTCGTGCTCGCTAGCGTGCAACAGTCGTAATTTATTTGTAAGTTACAACTTTTAAGTTGCCGCGCGCTGTATATCCTGTTTATTGTGCAACGTTTAGATACTCGCCGAGCACAGACGAGTGGGCATGAGTACGAGCATGTTTTACCTTGTTTTTTTATATGATAGGGGTAACAAACGAGCACACAGTCCTGATGTTAAGTGGTTGCTGTGCGAATCAAAATGCAGATGCGTTGTCACTTACCATCCGTGAGGACTAAGATGGAATGCCTCGTTTCCAGTAAAACGGGTTTCCGTCTCTCTACACTCACCATACGAAGCAGCGTTAAGCTGCTATTTTACGCTGGCATTCTGAGAGAGTGGGTTTTCCCCGATCGCGCCGATTCTTAGTGCTACAACTACACAAGTAATATAGCTGCAGCTTGGCTCTACCGTGTAAAAACGTTGTTCGGGTGTTCTCGCTTCTTGGCTCGATTATTCGCCTGTTCTCTACTCGATGTCGGTTTTTCTAGTACGAGTCAAAGGAATCCTCGTGTGTATTCGTATCGGTTTTTACATACTCGTCATTATGCGCTTGACTCGTGAATTTTTTGGAGGTTTTTATTATTTTCTTATAAAATAATTTAAAAAATAATAGTAAGAAAAACCTATCTACTATCTATTGGAGTCAGGAATCGATTATTTTCATAGAAATTTATCAAGAGAACGTGATACGGGATCCTAGAAATCTGTTTTAATAAATATTAATAAAAGTAAATATTTCATTATCATCATCATTATTACAGCTCTTTACAAGTTCACTGCTGAACATAGACCTCCCCCAAGGAATGCCACAAACCACGGTCTTCCTGCATGTCTTACCAGGTCGTCGTTCTATCTAGTGGGAGGCGCTCCAGACTCACAAATAAATATTTGTGAGTCTATAGATATCAAGTAGACAAAGTTGTGGCAACGAGACGTACGTCATTCATGTTTGAAAGATGAACGTTGAATGAATAATGTAAACATGTACTCGTCCACGAATAACTCTGCGAGTTGTTCGTCCTATAATAGTAAGTAATCTACGAGTGATAGATGCATACTCTCGTCCACTCCGATACAGCGATATTATACCTCTGTCATAATTTTAAATCAAAATCAACATCGAGGCAGCTTAAAATATATGAATGAAATCCATTCTAACTTTGATCCAAGAAATTTATACATGTTAAAACATACAATTTCACTTAGCTTTCTTTAAATTGGATGTACTGCTATGTGTCTAACGTAAAGCTCGCTTTTCACTATGGGATATAATATATATATATATATTACAACCCGAGATATAAATTATATCCCGCGATTGGTTTTCAAACTGTGAGATATATATTTTGACAAGTGTGCGTTCTTCATTGGATTACCCCCTGTACCCCGCACACCATTCTGCGGCGATGAGGAATGGTGTGTGTGTGCGGGGTTCAGGGGGCGAAATATGATATTAAAATATCGCTCAGTCGATCGATAAAATATGTATAGTGTGTCATGTAATATAATATATTACATCTAAGTGTAAACGGTTCCATTAAAAATTTAAAATTAAAAATTTTGTACAGCCCACTTCAATATAAGTTATTTAAGAATAACTCAATAACCATTGGTCTGACCTTGATCAAATTCATATGGGACCACACGAGAACTATTAGCTTTCATATAAAAAAAGAATCATCGAAATCGGTTCCCCCAGTACAAAGTTATGAGGTAACACACATAAAAAAAAACATACACTCCAATTGAGTACCGTCTCCTTTTTGGAAGTCGGTAGAAAAGTACGGTGAGCGATATTAAGTTATATCTCGAGATATAATATATATTACATTATATCCCATAGTGAAAAGCGTGCTTTAGTATCATAGTTGAAAACTGACGGCGTCAGCGGCAATCTGAGCGACTGCTAGAGTGAGCCATACGTAAGTGAAATAAGGTCATACCTCACCTTATTTTTCTGACGACTTCCAAAAAGGAGACGGTACTCAATTCGACTGTATGTTTTTTTTATGTGTGTTAGCTCGTAACTTTGTACTGGGTGAACCGATTTCGATGATTCTTTATTTTATGAAAGCTGATAGTTCTCGTGTGGTCACATATGAATTTGATCAAGGTCAGACCAATAGTTTTTAAGTTATTCTTAAATAACTTATATTGAAGTCGGCTGTACAAAATTTTAAATTTTTAATTATTAATACTAAGAAGTCGCACTGGCTTATTATAATTAAAAAAATAAGGTCTGTAAATCTATAATATTACCAAGTGGTAAGCGGTGATAAAGCCCTAGATTGTAAATCGCAATACCTAAGTGCAAGTTCTTCATACGCCATTATTCAGGTCATATTCAGGGCTTCAGTCTAAGAATAAATAGATGGGTTTCCTGCATTTAAGGAACTGCAAGGCGCCGGTAAAAATAAACTTACGACATATCTCATTTGGAATCGATGTCTTGTTTCAAAAGTGATAATGAATTGTCTCACGTAAACTTGACGAATTTCAGCCCCAACAAGCCAGTTTCCGAATAAGTTATTGTACCACTAACCGAAATAAAGTACCTACATACTCAGACATACCTTAAAAAGGTATCAAAAAGTAATAAATATAATTAGAGACCAGATACGTCATTTTGTTGTTTCAGTATCCATGAATTGTAATCTAAATATGTCCATACGTAGGCACATTATCCTATTTGACATAACCATCCGTAAAGCGACTAGTCTAGGTTATTATGTCACATAGAATTGGAATTGGAATAATGTTATAACAGTGGTAGAGCCACGCGGTAGCTATTGCTGTCGCACGGATGGGCCGGCTCGAACCGGGGTGGTACCACGACCTCACAGAATACCAGCGTGAAGTAGAGGTTTACCTCTGCGTTTCGCTTGGTGAGTGCAGGTGGCCGGAGGCCCTTTTTACTGGAAATGAGGCATTCCAACTTAGTCCTCACGGGTGACAACGCATCTGCATTTTGATTCGCAAACGAGGATAGATGTAGATGTCTATGGGCCGCAGCAACCACTTACCATCAGGTGGACTGTGTGCTCGTTTGTCACCCTTATCCTATAAAAAAAAAAACGTGCGCTTAGATTCCTGGATAGAAAGATAAATTTTCTGTTTTTTTTTTTACAGACTAATAAAAAGAATAATTACAAGTTTATGCGGCAAGGAATACTTGGACTGGGTTTATTTTGGTCGAAACCTACGAGTAATATTTCAAATGAAATACAGGAAGATATTAATAAAGGCTTAGAAGAAGCTGACAAGGAATTTGACAATGGTCATTACGAAGATTGTTACAATACGCTAATTAAAAGTAAGGTAAAACAAAACTATTCATAATTTTTTTGTAAATTTTATTTATTAACTCATGATTGGGAACACGGTAAAAAATTCTCATCTAAATTAAAGTTAGTAAAAATTACTTTGCCTACTTCCGAATATATCCGCTAAATAAAATAAAATGATGTCTCTTACCTAGTTTGAAGAGCACCTCCCGCCCTCCCTCAATTGCGTGCACTATCCCCGTCACCACTATTCCCAGCACCTCTATACTAGAAATGACACACCTCCGACGAGAATACGACACGTGGTTCGTGTGAAGTAGACTGCGGTAGCTGACCGCTATGTCAGCGGTTAGTTATTAAGCGGATATAGGCAAAGTAATTTTTAAAGTTGGTAAAAATTACCTTACGTACATCCGCTCGGTAACGATACGCAAGTAATTTTTACTAACTTTAATGTAATGGATTTAATTAGTTTCCTCATCTTTCATATATAGATTTTTTTATTCAAATATTGCTAACAATACATTGAATGGTAGTTTTGTTTTCTAATAGACTAGGTGTCAAAAGAGAACAGTCCATCTGATAGTGAATGGATGCTTTGGCCCGTAGACATTTCCATCTATATATAAGAATCAAAATGCAGAATGCATTGTAATCCCTGAGGACTAAGATGAAATGGCTCGATTCCAGTGAAAAGAGTTTCTGGTGCACATTCACTATATGAAACATCAGTATTAAGCTGGTATTCTGTGTAAGCGTGGTTTCTGCCCGTTCGCGCCGACCCATTTGTGCTACAGCCATAATATAACTTTTATACATAGGTACATACATATAATCACGCCTCTTTCCCGTAGGGGTAGGCAGAGACCACTTCTTTCCACTTGCTACGATCCTTACATACTTGTTTCGCTTCGTCCACTTTCATTATTCCCTTCATACATGCTCTTCGGTTTAGGGTACTCTTGACCTGATCTTTTTTCAAGACGTCCCTTTGATTTTTGATTTGATCTAGAAACGTCCGCCTAGGTCTACCCTTTCCAACACTTTAATTCACACTCGCCTTACACACCTTTTTTGCCAAACGTTCTTCATTCATTCTCTCGACATGGCCAAACCACCTCAGCATACCTTTCTCTATTTTTGTCACTACATCTTCTTTCAGACCACAACGTTTCCTTATCTCACTATTTGTTATCCTGTCACTCTGTTTAACTCCTATCATACTTCTTAACGCTCTCATCTCAACTTCATTTATTCTGCTTTCATGTTTCTTCTGCTATATCCAACTTTCACTTCCGTACATTAGTGTCGGAACCAACACCCCCTCATGCACAGCCAAACGAGCCTTGTTAGACACCTTCCGACTGCTCATAAAGGATTGCAAAGCTCCATTCACCATGTTTCCTGAATTCAATCTTCTTTCGATATCACTCTCACACTTTCCATCTCTCGTAAACTTTGAACCCAGATACACAAACGACTTCGCCTGTTCAATTTGCTCATCTCCAATCACGATATTGCAGTCTGTCACTGCCTCATCTCTTTCAAACACCATCACTTTCGTCTTCTTTACATTCATCTTCATTCCCTTTCTAACAAAAGCTCCACTCATAGAAGTTACATCTCCTGCAACTCCTCGGCCGAAGACGCAAGTAGTACTTGGTCTTCAGCATAGAGAAAGCATTTGACAAGTAACTCATTCATTCTCAACCCACTTTCATTCTCTTTTAAATCTGTCAAGCAATTGTCCATGAACAGATTAAACAGCCACGGTGACGCTATCACGGTGACGACATCCCTGTCTAACAATCTTTTTCGATATTAAACCGTTCAGTGTATGCCCCGTTTATCCTTACATAAGCACTAGAATCCCTATAAAGAGATTGCAATGCTCGTATGAGGATACTGCTCACACCGTTCACGGACAGTGCTGACCACAATTCATTACTCACTACTCTATCATAGGCCTTTTCTAGATCCACGAACGCGCAATAGACCTTCTTGTTTTTAGCGAAACACTTTTCGGCTATGCACCGTAAGGAAAAGACCTGATCTGTACATACCATTCCCTTTCTAAATCCCGCTTGTGCATCCCATGCTTTTTCGTCTGTTTTATTCACAACCCTTTTAATCAGCACTTTCGCATACAATTTACTGACGACGCTGAGAAGGCTTATACCGCGGTAATTTATGCAGTCCTGCCGTGACCCTTTTCCCTTATACAATGGCACGATTACGGCTTTGCACCAGTCTCCCGGTACTTGCCCATTTCGCCAGCACAAATTGAAAAGGCGGTACAGCTACTATGCCCTGTCCAGCCCTCAGCATCTCGACGGAAATACTGTCATACCCTGCAGCCTTACCTAATCTCATACTTTTCAGCGCTTTCACTATTTCATCCATGCTTATCTCACTTTCATCAACATTTATATTGGTTTCCATGGAAGGTGCCGGATGCTGTACCTGCACATCCTCTCTGTCAAACAAACTTTCAAAATACTCTTGCCATCTCTTTAACACACTTTCTTCTCTTTTTATAATGCTCCCATCTTGACCGCTGATTGTACTCAGCTCCGAGATAGAAGTTTTTCCTCTTGCTGTTTTGGTGGATTTCCAAAACTTAATGTTTGACTGGAAACCTTCAGTGAGCCTCCTTTCGAAATCATCCTTTCGTTCTTCCTTCTTTCTAGACTGCTTATTACAATCTTTTATACTTCGTTCTTGCTTCTTTTATCTCGTCATCCGTTGCCTTTTGAACTTTTTGGTTAGCTTTTGTTGCTAACCAATCCAACCACGCCTTCTTCTTTTCTTGCACAACCCTTTGTACATCTACAACTTTTAACTTTTATTATGTTTTATTATATACTTGCTGTACCACGAACGATTATATCGTTATAAACAACATCATGTCTGGTACAATTGGGTTAGGATGAGCTTAAGTTTACACTTAGCTACTCCACGCTGCAGCACGAAGAAATCAGCTCCGCTGGAGGAAGACCACACATCTTTTAGAATACTAGCGTAAAATACCAGCATAATGCTGTTGCGTTTCGTACGGTAAGTGTGAATAACGGGAGACTTTTTACTGGAAACGAGGCATTCCATCTTTGTCCTTAGGACTGACAAAGCATTTACATTTTGATTCTTAATTGTAAGGTGAACAGTGCCAAATAAATATGTGAACAGGTCACTACGCCCAAGATAAAGGTTGTATGGAAATTTAAAACATTGAGTAATACTATACTATTTAGTAAATAGTATTTACCTGCTGAAACCCGGTCATCGAGCACAAAGATTACGTACAATGTCACCTATATTATAATTGTATCTGTTGCTCGCCCTTGAAATCCGTTGCTCTTTCTCTTCTCTCTCTACTACTTTATACTCTTATTCTCTCTTTCTCTCTACTACTTTGCTGATTTGTACTTTATCATGAAATGTTTTTGACCATTGGTATTAGACATTTAAAGGTCATTGTACGAAATTCTACGTAATCTGCTACTTAGCTCCATAAAATATTATGTTTAATAAAACAAAATTCATAATGTTTAAATGTGTAAAAAATAATTACTTGCTTTTTAATTACTTAAGTAATATTAAATGGCACTATTAAAAATAACTTAATTTGAAAACATTACAGTTTCAAAATGATGTAGACGTTAAATGGCGTATTTGTCGAGTTCTATATACTATGTCAAAAGATTCAAAGTACGACCAAAGTTATAGAAAAGACCTTATAAAACAAGCGTATGACATTATTACTTATGAATTACCTAATTCTGGGGATAATTATGCAGTACATAAATGGTATGCTCTTATTTTGGACGCCAAAACCAGTTTTGAAGGCTACAAGGAAAGAATTAAACACTTGGAAAAAATAAAGGAACATTTTGATGTAAGTGATGCAATATAATATAAAAACTGTAATATAATTATTATGTCATACTATTTTTTATTATTTACTGTGAACAAAATTTCAGTTTGCTGTGGCTCTAAACCCAAACGATGCAACAACCTTGCATATGCTAGGGGAATGGTGTTATCAACTTTCTGAAATGCCTTGGCATCAAAGAAAAACAACAGAACTTTTCTTTTATTCCCTTCCCAAGTCTAGCTATGAAGATGCTCTTGAATATTTTTTAAAAGCCGAATCAGTTCAACCTCGGTTTTACAGTATAAATTTACTGAGACTTGGTAGCTGTTACCTAAAATTGAATAAGGAAGATCAAGCTAAGTATTATCTTCAATTAGCTGCTAGTTACCCAGCTAAATCAAATGAAGATCACCAAGCAAATAAAGAAGCAACAGAATTATTGAAGAAATTAAAATAATTGTGCTAGGTAATAACATTTCTGTTTTGAGCATTCAACGGATTAGGTACTTTAGTTTTATGCGTTAAATTTGTGTTTCTTAGCTAAAACGGAATGAAGAAAGGTTTCTTAGATGCTAACATTAAGCCGTAGCTAGTCTCCAGAGATATGAATTGGCCTTGCCTACCTATTCGAAAGTCAAGGAATGTCGATCATTTATCTCTAGTCTCTACTACTGTAATTTTGGTGTAAGATTTGCTGTTTAAAATAAACAATTTATTACATCACAATTTACGCTTAGTATTATTTCACAATGATATGATGAGTAAAACTCTCTGGATGTTCAATAACTCATACTAAATTAGCTCGTAAACACGTAAACATTTTGTATAGTCACGCACCGCACTGAACCTCTCTTGACGATGGGTAGACCATAGCTATTTATCTTTGCAATGCAGTCTAACAGCACACGCCAACCCAACTGAAATATTCCCTAATAATGTGGCTACTGGACAATGCACTTCAGAGACGCATATAAAAGTATGTACCTATTTTGTTTTCCCGGAGACCATCACCACTACCAAAATTGTCGGACTTGTCGGATGTAGGTAAGTTTACTAAATGTACCTATACAATACTCAGAGTTATGATTTGTTCCTCTAATTGTGTTGCAATTAACAAAGTTTTCGCTAGTTGAAACTTGGAAATATGTTTTTTTTATAGGAGAAGGGTGACAAACGAGCACACAGTTCACCTGATGGTAAGTGATTGCTGTGGCCCATAGACATCTACATCTATCTTCGATTACGAATGAAATTGCAGATTCGTTGTCATCCGTGAGGACTAAGATGGAATGCCTCGTTTCCAGTAAAAAGGGTCTCTGGTTCCCTACACTCACCATACGAAACACAGCAGCGTTAAGCTGCTATTTGACGTTGGTCCTTCCCCGGTCGAGCCGACCCATTCGTGCTACAACCATAATATAGTTGCAGGATGGCTCTACCACGTATTAGGTGCAATAATCATTTTCATCATCATTACAGCCCTTCACAAGTCCACTGCTGAACATAGGCCTCCCCCAAAGAATGCCACAAAGCACGGTTCTGAGCCACCTGCTTCCATCGACTTCCTGCATATCTTACCAGGTCGTCACTCCATCTAGTGGGGGGACGCCCTACACTTCGCCTGCCGGTACGAGGCTGCCACTCAAGAACCTTTCTTCCCCATCGGTTGTCGGTTCTTCGAGCTATATGGCCGGCCCATTGCCACTTCAGCTTACTAATCCGTTGGGCTATGTCAGTCACTCCGGTTCTACTACGGATATCCTCATTTCTGAGTTTATCACGCAGAGAAACTCCGAGCATAGCCCTCTCCATAGCTCGCTGAGCGACCTTGAGCTTCCTTGTCCGGCCAGCAGTGAAGGACCACGTCTCAGTTCCGTATGTCATCACTGGCAACACGCACTGGGTGTACAGTTTCGTTTTCAAGTTTTGAGGTATACCTGACGAGAAGATGTACCGTAATTTCCCGAACGCTGCCCAACCGAGTTGAATCCGTCGATTGACCTCTCGGTCGAAGTTGGACTTACCTAGTCGGACTATTTATCCCAGGTAAACATACTCGTCAACAACTTCGAGCTTAGTGTTCCCAACAACTACCGGCATGGGTGTGACATGGACATTAAACATGATCTTTGTTTTGTCCATGTTCATCTTAAGACCTATCCGTTGGGAAACACTATTGAGGTCATTGAGCATAGTGCTTAGGTCCTCCAGCGATTCTGCCATAAGGACTATATCGTCGGCAAATCGAAGGTGAGTGATGTACTCGCCATTGATGTTGATACCGTATCCTTTCCAGTCCAGAAGCTTGAAAACGTCTTCCAATGCAGCGGTGAAGAGTTTCGGGGATATGACGTCACCCTGTCTTACACCTCTCTTTAATTGGATAGGTTTCGTACTCTGGTTCTGTACTCGGATAGCCATCGTAGCCCTACTGTACAAGCACTTCAACACTTTGATATACCGACAGTCAACTTGGCACCGCTGAAGGGACTGCAGCACCGCCTAAATTTCGACGGAATCAAAGGCTTTCTCATAATCCACATACGCCAGACATAGTGGCAAATTGTACTCCTCGGACTTCTGTACAATTTGCCGAAGGGTATGTATGTGGTCTGTGGTGCTAAAGCCTTTTCGGAAACCGGCTTGTTCGGGAGGCTGGAAGTCGTCAAGTCTGCGCGCGAGACGATTCGTAATGACTCGAAAACAGCACGTAGACGCGGCTCAGAAGGGAAATCGTTCTGTAGTTCTTCAAGGTTTCTGAAAAATAGAGTAAAAGATTTTGGATAAAGGTCACTCTTGATTCCAAAATTATATTGGTTCCCAAATGCTAGATGCACACAGATTTTGATGATTCTTAGTGCTTGCCAGAAATTAATTCATTTATCTCACTCTCACACAACATTTTTCTACAGTTTAATAACCAATAATAAATCCTTTAAATAACCTTAAACTTTTTACCCTACGCTGTTTATAAACTAATTCTTCTAATCACCCTCTACGCTTTTAATAAAGAAATACTTTTAAACTGCTTCCACGCCGTTTTATTGCCTCGTTATTTCCACGCGTGGCAATAATGGCAGATATTAAAGAGATATTCCTGGAGGTGAAAATTCGCGAGGAAGATAGGGACAGTCTCCGATTTCTGAGGGTGCACAATGGTGACGCGCCACCAGAAGAGTATAGAATGACGTCACTTATATTTGGAGCGGCGTCATCTCCATGCACCGCTATTTATGTGAAAAATAGAAATGCGCAAAATAACGCACATCTCTATCCAGAAGCATCTTCCGCGACGGAAAGCAATTTTTATATGGATGACTATCTACAGACATGTCCCGACGTGACGACGGCCGAAAAGATAGTAAACGATATGTATGAATTACATAAACATGCTTCTTTTCTACTGAAGGGATGGGCTAGTAACCGATCCGAGGTTTTATGTAAAATGGAAAATAGATATAAGAGCGTTAGTGCTTCGCTAAGTGATACACGCAGACCGCACTTTAGGTTTGATTTGGAATATCAAACGAGATACGTTAAGTTTCTATATAAGTCTTCGTAATACACCTAAGGAGGCGATAGAAGGTTTACGACCGCTTACGAAGAGGGAGATAACGAGCGCTGTGATGTCAGTCTTCGACCCTTTAGAGCTCGCATCACCCATAACGGTACAAGGTGAATAGGCATCTCTTGGGATGATCAAGTTCCTCACGAATTGAGCGTGTTATGGTGCACATGGTTATCGGAAGTAAAGAAAATAAGTCATAGAAGTACCTAGACCCGTTGCTGAAAGCATCAGCAGGGGAGAGTTGCATACTTTCACGGACGTTAGTGAAAAAGCGTACGCCGCCGCGGTGTATTATGTCACCACGGACGAGCGAGGAGAGAGGCGAATCATGCTGATCGCCGCTAAGGCAAGAGTAACACCGTTGAAGCCGATTTCCATTCCAAGGCTTGAATTACAAGCAGCTCTTATGGGCGGCTGCCCATAAAAGCTGCTTGTAATCTAATAATATAATAAAATTGCATCGGCTGATTAGCTGCATCAGTTAAAGAAGAGAGCAGATATGAGATATCCGAACGAGTATTCTGGATAGACTCACGTACAATCCTCCTCGTGCTTTCAAACTATTCGTTGCTCATCAACTGGCTGAGATTGAAGATCACAGTAAACCATGCGAATGGCGATGGGTACCGACATCACAAAACGTGGCAGACAATGCCACTAAAAGTTTTCCTTCCACCTTCAATGTGAATCATCGTTGGTTTTAAGGACCTGAATTCCTCAGGCTAAGTCCTGATTTATGGCCCATGCAAGAGGATAAAAAAAGAAAGCTTAGAAACGAGTGAAGAAAAATCACCAAAAAGGAAAGGAAAAAAGGAAGAGTTGTTAATTCTACCCGACTACGAACGATTCAGCAGCTTTAGAAGATTCCTTAGGGCAACTGCGTGCACTTTACAAGCGGTAGAAAATTCAAGAGATTAGAAAAGTCGGTTAAAAGACCCGACAAATCGCCGGAAAAGTCGGTATGTGTTCCGACAAAAGGAGATGTATGAAATTGGGTGCTTGACATCATTCGTAACAGTTATACAAACATATGTAGGTAATAAAACGATAAATTATAAGCATAAATAAATGGTTTTTATTTCTGTAAAGCGTGGGAAAATCATAAAAACGTTTTTTTTAAACTGAAATAGAAAACTAATGCTTTTGCTTTAACAAAAAAGAATCGTTTTTAAATATATCCCTGTATTTTGTCTATGGCAATACATAATGAAGGTTATTTTTATAATAAAGTTGCCTTCCTTACCAAAAAACTTCTCAGTCTCCATCTTTTATTCTCTACAATAGATATCGATTCACATAGAAAATAGACCTAGATTTCTAATATAACACTAAACTAGTTTTGCTGCTCAATATCGATACTGACACTTACATAAATATCGATACTACAACACACATGCATGTGGTAAATTTAATTTTGGCGCTGTTATGGTTTTTTTGATCACGTGATCAAAGTACTAAGAGTACCCCTTGAAAGTGCCACTGCTCACACTACAAAAACGGCGGCGGTCCATAACGGAACAAATTTTTCACCAGTGAGAGCACGGAGTAATGCTCGCAGTCTATATCGCAACATACCCCTATTTCAATTTCTACTCTGACTCAGGGTTTTGGTGAGAACTTGATCCTTGGCTGATTATTTTTACTGTTTAAATAATGTTTTGAAATCACCGGCGGATTATCTTTAGGGCAAATCAGGCACGTGCCCAGGGGCACGAGGTTACAAAGGAACGTGTTCGGGAGTTTTAATACAAAACAAATTAAGTGTACTCATTAATTTATTTTATGCAAGTAGTATTTGCATAAAATAAAAACTCATGCTTTCTATAGAGACGTAGAGCTTCCGAAGCGCACCCTGCTACGAGGGCGGCACTGAAAATTTCGGGAATCAAGGAAGTGACACAACATTACTATTTAAAAATGTATTTATTGCTTTTCGAAGTATTCTCCGCGAAATTTGACACATTTTTCCATACGATGAAACCAATCATTGAAGCAACCGTTCCACTCGGAAGTTGGGGTCTCCAAAATGGCCGTTTTGTAGGCGTCCACAGCTTCTTCAGGTGATGAAAATCTCTGTCCACGCAATTTATTCTTTATTTTAGGGAAAGTATAGAAATCATTAGGGCTTAGGTCGGGGCTGTACGGCGGATGGTCTAATAATTCTATGTTTTCTTGCTCTAAAAACTCTTTTGTTCTGTGTGCGATGTGAGAACTCGCATTGTCGTGATGGAGGATGATGCGGCGGTTGCAGTTCTCTTTACGGAGTTCAGAAACGACCTGTGGCAAACAAATGCTAGCATACCATTCTGTATTAACCGCTGTTTGTCCCTCAAGAGGAATAGTCGTAACATGGCCGGTTTTGGAGACAAACGTGGCCAACATTTTTTTTGCAACACTCCGTGAACGAACAATTTTTGTTGGCTTTAACTCATTTTCGAACACCCAAACTCGTGACTGGTTTTTTGTTTCGGGTTCGTACGCGTATATCCAGGATTCGTCACCTGATACGATGTTGTATACAGCATTTGAGGATCCTGCGTGGAATCTTTCGAGAGTTCTGACGCACCAAGTAACGCGAGCCGCTTTTTGCTCTTCACAGAGCGAATGCGGTATCCATCGGGAAAACAACTTTTTTACACCTAATTGTTCATGCAAGATTATTTGTATTTAACTCATGCCAATGTCTAAAGTTGCCTGAATTTCCCGGTATGTCACATGTCGATCTTCCTCAATCATCTTACGCACAGCATCAACGTTTTTTTGAGTGACTGCAGTTTTTGGACGACCTTGACGGGGATCATCACTGAGCTTGACACGTCCACGTTGAAATTCAGCAAACCAGCGATAAATTGTGGTTTTGGATGGGGCTTCATCACCAAATGCAGAAATCATCCGGTCAACACACTGTTATTGTGTTAAACCACTTCGAAAGTCATAATAAATCATCGCTCTTGAATTTTCTCGAGTCAATTCCATTTTCTCAACGACTAAACAAGTTTGACAAAACCTTGTTACAAGACCGAGAATCTTTTTTAAATAAATAAATGGTATTCGATTTTTAAAACCAAGGACTTTTCAATTAAAAAGATTTTAATATGACAGGAACAGTGGAAATATTCCATTCCCGATACTTTTAGTGCAGCCCTCGTACGTAGGTCACTCAATAAGTTTTGAGATATACAAAAAGTATTCTAGATACAATTAATATTTATTTTACATCTTTTCAAAATATTCTCCATCATGGTCTTTACAAAGTTCCATTCGCCTAAACCAACTCATCAGTTTAACATCAAACAGTTTTGCCAGTCTTGATGTGACAGATCAGAAATCGCTTCTTCGTAGGCAGCCACGGCTTCTTCGGCGCTTGAAAAAAACTTGCCTTTTATTTTTTCTTTTACTCTTGGGAACAAAAAGAAATCATAAGGAGCTAAGCCGGGGCTGTAGGGTGGGTGACTTAGAGTTTCAACACCAGATTCTTCAATAAATGCTTTTGTTCTAAGGGAGGTATGTGAAGGCGTTATCGTGATGCAGCATGATTCCCCGAAGCCCGGTATTTGGTCTTCTCTCCCATACAGCTTGAAAAACTTTGGGTAGTGCAATTGTAGTGTACCATTCAGAGTTGACTGACCTACAATTTTCCAGTATTACGTCGACAAATGTCCGTTCCGCGAACAAAAAACTAGCCATCATTTTTTAGCCGACGTTGCGAGGTCTTTGCAGTTTTGTCGGTAACTGTCCTTCTGAGTAGACTCATACCGATGGTTGCCTTTTATTTTCCGGATCATATTGATAGATCCATGTCTCGTCACCAGTAACGATTTCTGAAACACGCCTAGATGCCCCGTATTCAAAACGTAGACGCATTGCATGGCACCAACCAACACGAGTCTGTTTTTCGCTTTCGGAGAGCAAACGAGGGATCCATCGTCAAAAAAGATTCTTCACTCCAAGATGTTGATGTAGGATGGTATGAATGCTCCCCGAACTAATGCCTACAGTCTTTTCGATGTCCGTATATGTAATTCGTGGGTCTTCTCGCATCAACATTTTTTTTTACTTATTATAAGCCAGTGCTTGACTACAATCCCACATGGTGGTAAGTGGTGATGTAGCCTTAGATGGTACATCGCACTGTCTTATCGTTACAAAAGCCTATTCACTCTTGCCTTGAAGACGTCCAGATTGTATTCGGACGGAAAGATGGACGCCGGCAAATTATTCCATTCTTTGCTGTACGCATTACAAAAGACGTAACAAACCGTTTGGTTCTAATGCGTGGAATATCGACAACAAAGGGATGAAGACCCGCCGATCGCCTGGTTGTCCGTTGGTGGAAAGGAGAGGGAGGAATTAAAGCGTGTAATTCCTGCGCACACTCACCGAAATGCATCCTATAGAATACCGAAAGACTGGCTACTCTGCACCTGTGCTCGAGGCTGACAAGACTGGTTTCAACCACATCAAGGTCACCAATGAGTATTTCAGTGAGTTTGAGTGTTTCAGTAGTTCATACATTTTCTGCCGTTACTGCTGTTTGCGAGGCCCCGGTTCTTTGGTCATATTTAAAATTAATTTTACCCTTTTTGAATTCAGCAAACCACCTAAAAATTGTTGTGCGTATGGAGCTGAGTCCCCTAATACTGATTGTAAACGTTGAAAACTTAATTGTTCGGTTAAACCAAATTTAAAATCAAAATATATCATAGCGCGCAAATGTTCACGTAAAGAATCATGCCCACTTTCCATACATTTGAAAACCTGATAGTGAAAGTTGATGTATAATTATAAAGTATAGTAGAAAAACTACATGTAAGCTCAGAAAATAATGTCATATAATTATTTTTACGATTTAAACGCTACGAATCCCAAAATATACTAATGTCACTTTTTAGGTTAGGATTTGCCGTAACCAAATAGGTAATAAAGAAATAAATGTGCTATAACTTATTATTAACGCTCGAATTGCTATTAAGATAGCAATACTTATCTATTTATGGTCTAAGTCTACGTCTTTTTTACTTTGTGAATTTTTTGAAACCAACTGCCCCTAAGTCACCGCTTACTCTCGATGATTGTCACCATAAATTGAGTGTCTAGCTCTATCTGCAATTTCTTCAGCACACATAAATACTTACTAATTATATTTAGTTCATCTTGTTTTGTCAAAATGATCACTTATCAACCAAACGCATTTCATTGGCCTATCGTATATACTTACTGATGAACAAAATGGGATAAACAAATAAAACAGTATGTTAAAGTGGCATGGTTTATTAATTATCATCATTTTCACTTAAATCTCTCACCACCACGTCATCCAGAAATTCTGCTGGAGCAGAAATATTTTCTTGATACCACCATGACTAGGATTGTAAAAAGAAGTAACACAAATAAAATGGCACAGTAGACAACGAGACACAAATGCAACAACGAAGAACTGCGCCGATGCCAATTGCAGCACTGTCAAATGTCAAAAAAAATCCGTTTCATTCGTCCACACTCGATGACATACTGAATGATTAATTTATTTTATTATTATATAATTTTATATTAATATGTACTATACAAATACAAATAAATAAATACTTACTGATTAAATGAAACATAAAATAATGTATAAAACTCAGAAGCAGAGTTAAATAAAGTAAAGTAGCAGTGTATAAAATGGAACGTACTAGAAAAAGGGTAGTTGAGATGCGTTCAAAACATATAATACGTTTACCCTTGACGTAGAATAAACTTATAGAAATATGCAAAAATATTTTTTTCCTGCGTTTCTTTTAACATAGTGATAAGCGTAATTAATTTACAATTAAAATAGCTGAATTTTAAGATTTATTTCATTTGTATACATTGTCAGGTGAAAAATGGGCATTGTTCTTTTTATCACATTTTTCACACACACTTGCTAAGGGTACACCTAACCAATTATTTTGCAGATAAACTCGTATTATTTATAATATTATTAGTGTAAAAGCTATAAATTGTAATATATGGCCGCTAGTGGGGCAACGATGATGTACAAGTCTAAAGCGCTGTCGACATTTAATGTGCCCTCGTTTGCAATGACTTTTTCATTTGTAAAAGTGGAGCGATTTTGTACATAAAAAGACGGCTACTGTGAAATATTATTGGAAATGATGTACCAAGAGCTTTGATGGTGATAAAAATTTCAAGGTTTGTTTCATTAGCACCTGGAAATACTATTCGTCATTAACTGTTTTTAAATCAAGCCATTGCCAAAATCTTACAAATACTTTGCAAAGTTTCAGCAACAGCGTATTGAGAAGAATTTTGTCAATTCACGTCAAACTAGGCTTTATGAACATAGAGGCCTTTGCCTGTAAACAAAACAAATTACTGATGACTGTTGAGATTGAGAGATCAATCGTTAAAAATTTAAAAACGTATCTACTTGAAAATTTGAGAATATCACAAAAATTTGTTTGATTATTTTTTTGTGTCGTTGAGTATTATTTTATGTTATGGATAAGGCTATGTATATTAATGATAATTTAAGCGACGAAGAAATATTTTTTGGGAATCTTTCCTTGAAAGAAATTAAAAAACATGTAACGATGGATAGATATCGCCACAGTGCAACGTAAGTTTATTTATTTTTTAAACTTTACTGTAATATTATTTTATAAAGTTATACATATAAATACAATTTTTCAAATCTTTTTATTTTGTTTTATTAATTTATTTAAATAATTAGGTGTAACAATACAAAAAAGGATGAAAGCGATAGTGACAGCAGTTTGAAAATAATTGAAACTCGTTCTGAACCTGATCTTAAACCAGGATTTTCTCTGAATATTTCTGATTCCAATTCGAGTTTATCAAGTGAACATAAGGGAATTTCTAGTTGGAATATCAATTCAACCAATGATAGTTTTTTGGAAATGGAAAAAATGGTTTCGGAACTTCCATACAATAATAAAGACGAATTAGATAATACATTAGAAGTTGTTGAATATATATTAAATAATGCTCCAACTGTGAATGACGAAGGATGTAAACTTCCCAATAAAATTGAAGATTCAGAAGATAATAATAATGAAAAAACTGCATTGCAAGTTGAAGCTATTGATACCAAGAATAGTAATGTACCTGAGTCCATAAAAAGTGTGTTAAAGTTAAAAGAGGCCAAACATTCTTTAAACACAGAACTTATCACTCCAATTAAAAATAAAGATAGCTTAAGTGATTGTATTGGTCCTAGTTTAGGTACATTTTCTACAAAAACAATTCATATTTCACATAAAACTGACAATATTGCTACTCCTATTTGTAGTGATTTGAAACAAAAAGCTCTATTTAAGACACCCAAAAGTCTCATATCACAAAAGAAACAATTTCTAACTCCAAATAAGGTACCTAGTAAATTAAATTCATATCAACATATATCAAGTCCTGTTGCTACATACATCAAGAATAGTCCACAAGTTCCGTTGCTTAAAGATGTCAGACCTAAGAAACCTTTACCAGGAATCTCATCAATTCCCAAACTACTGAAGAGTACAGAAAAAACATCAAACAAGGAGAATATAAGTTTACCATCAGTTGCATACAAGAGTGCTAAAAGTATGAAAGTGGTAAATATTGTTTGTTCTTTATCCTATTTTGCCAGATTTGAATTAAGTAGCTTCTATTTATATAGTTGTGCTTAATTTCAATGATTAATCAGCTTAGCATAAGGACATTTTTTTTACTAATTTATTAAAGAATTTTTCTTTCTATAGTGTATTTAAAATACCAGTTGGCTTTAGTGGGTGTTGGCAAAAGAGAGTTACAAAAATTTAGGAACTGCATGATGTGATGACAAATTGAAAAACAACAACTTTTGTACTATGATGTGGATGACGTTTTGTGAGAATACCCCGATGTTGCAGAGATTCACGACTAGCACCTTGGCATGTGGTGCTGTAATTATGTTGCTCTTTTTGCCCAGAGCAGTGGGAGTGCTTAACTAGATATTGCCCCTACTCTTTAGAATATTTAAGAAGCGTACTTTTAAGTATGCTTGTTAAATATTTCCAAGATCCTTTTTCCACTACTTGGCTGTACATCAGCAGTTTCTCACAAAATATCAATTTTTTGTTTCTTTGTAAATAAGGAACTAATTTACATTGCGGTTTACCATTTGAATCAAAAATAGTATATGTACTTAAAATCAAAAAATAGGATTAGTTTTGTATGTAGTGTTTGTTTGAAACCGTTTAGATTGTGGAACAAGTTTCTGTTACCTATAAATATTGTTCTTATACTTTGAGTTTTGATTTTTTTTTCAAAGTATTAAGAAACATAAATTAACTCATTATTATGATTTACTATTGTAAACAATATTAACCGATTCGTTGCGGCACCAATTTTCGACAACTTTTAGCTGTGGCGGCGAACAAATATTTCGCCACAGACATGACACGCCTATTGTGCTATCCGCCGTGTGTAAAAGTAATGTTCTTTTTTATGCTTTTTTTACTTGTTTAGACCTAATTAAGTTTATTTGACATCAAACATACGTTACAAATGGAAGGATACTTGTTTTTAGTGGGTAACTACGTGTTTTTTTTACGCGTTTTCTTTGAAATTGAGAGAAAGTGACTTTTTTTATAAAGAGATTACAAACCTTTTGTACTATTTTTTGTTGTACATAGGTACAGCTAAATCACCCTGGAAACCTTGGTTTTTATTAAATTAAATTTTCACCTAATAATAACATTTGTAAATATCAAGCAATGAAGAACCTTAATTTGACAAAAAAATAAGGTATATCATTCATTGATATTTACAAATGTTAAATATTATTTAAAATGTAAAAGTAAAGTCGATCTGAAAACGTCTAATTAGTAAGAATAGCAAAACAAGTGTTTTCAAAAGGAAAAAAACGCCGGCGCTATACGGCGGCGGATAGACAAAAGACGAACTTTTTGTATGCATGAACGGTTTCGAACTGTTTCAAGCAAAAATAAACCTTATACCATATCACAAGAGCACATGGTACTTCGTAGGTCCATTCGGCCAAATTATAGTAATAAGTCGGCACTTCAACCATTTTAAGCAAAAGAGATAAAGGCATTGTTTTTTTTTAACAGGAGAGTTGTTTTCTAGAAACTTGTTTACAACTTGAGTTTTTGAGCGATCGTAATGAGTGCTTTTATTTGTTCATTTGTTTCTTATTAGAGTATTTTTCCACAACATGTTTTAAAAACCTATAAAGTAAAAACGGTACCATGTACAAGTTAAAAAGGGTTGTCAACTCCTAAAAATTTCAATTTTTCAAAATATCCAGAAACGAAGCCGCAGACATGAACTACTTGCAAAATAATGAATATTTTGTTCTGGATAAATTTTCCAAAAAAGCAATTTGAGAGATTTTTAAAAAGACATTTGCGTTTCATACGCCACACACAAAAGTATTCGATGGCACGCCTGGCGTGTCACCCGCACTGAACCGGTTAAAGGAAAACTCATATCTAAGACTTACTTCGAAATAGATGTTGCAATAATTACTTGTCAAAACTTGTGTACTATACAAAATAATAAATTTCAACTTCCTAGTTATTTCCAATTTATTAATTGTATTATTGCGAGTGATCAATCGCATTTAATGAGGGCATCCACGACTTTTTCTGCCACCAGGGCGGCGCCACTTTACAGTGAGGTAAAATATTTGACAGATTTCATAGCGGGGACGATAATTTCTTAGGAAAATGTAATTTTTAACGTTTCTTTCTGTATTATTAGTTATATTTTATATTAATTACATTACAAATGAATAAACCAAACTATAAATATAACTAAAAGCCGATTTAAAAAAAAAAGAGTTATAAAGTGCATAAAATTAAAAATCAAACCACTGACGCAATGTGTTATGTATTAATATAATACTCTAGATAATGATAAACTATACTTTAAAATTAATTTCTCAATTAACTGACACTGTGTAACAAAAAACTTTACCTCAGTCGCTATTAGCGACATCTGGTGAGTGGAAGATTACTAGCCCTCATTATTGCCATTTTTCACACCAGAAACTTGCCTATTCTATCACACCTACTAATATTACCTAAAGTTAACAAGTAGTTTTTATTCCAAATTAAAATATTTTTATTGCCTATGTAACTTTGGCCAGTTTTAAAAACTTTCAGTGTCACCCTACTAATCCACATTCAGTAAATGATGTTTTGTCAAATTATTTTCAATAATAACCAAACTAACTGTTACTAATAAGCTTAAACAAGAAATCACTGTATAGGAAGTCATAAGTTGATGTGTAGATGAATAAATTTGTAACACTTATTTTATAACTTGCATTTTTTTATAATTATTAAACTAGGCAAAGTAGCTTTTTAAATGTATAATGTATTGCAGATAAAAGTACCTGATGAGGAAAAGTTACCGGAAAGTCAATGGGCCAAGAAACTATCATCATCTCTATCTAAGCCAATTGTAATAAAACATGATCATAGAGAGAATAATGTATCCAAGAAAATAAAAGAACCAAAATCTGAAGACAGTTTTGCCAACCTTACTTTACACCAGGCGGAAGTGTCAGTTTGTACCCAGAAGACTGCATTCAGCAATTTAAAGAAAAGGCACATGTAATTAAATGCAATACTAATTGAAATAAATTTATGTGATAATATTTAGATTTCTTCTGGATATCTTAATTGAGTTTATTACTGTTGGTAAAAAACTATGGCAAAAATAATGGTCGAATGGGTATGATAGGTATATAGATATCTGAGGGGAAATGTCATTTTTTTAAAATAACAATATCATCTGAATGTTAATATAAAATGCTAATTTATGAGTAATATACCTAATTCATTCAAAAACGTAAACCCGAGTTTCAGTCTGTGGAAGCATCACCAGTGGGACTATTCCTCTGAATGGTACGGGCAAATCTTACAAGTATAAGACAGAAATTATAATTCGCAGAACCAAAGATACCGCAGTTTCATACGTAAAAAATATTTTTAATTACACGGCAAAGTTACAAATTCCCTGCCTTCATGTGTGTGTGTGTTTGACGCAAGTACAGTGAAACCTGGATAACTGGGACCTTAAGGGACCTGCAAATGTGTCTCACTTAAAGAGGTATACCACTTACCCAGTATCTCAGATATCCAGGTTTAAATAAATATCTGTTAGCAAAGTGCGGAATTTGCGGGTAGAATAAGAATTAGTAAACAAAACGGTATACAAAATATAGTCTCAGTAAAAGAGCTAAAATATACTCGCTGTCTCAATTATAGAGGTAATCATGACGATAAAATCGCAAGAACTAACCCCAGATATAGAGGTTTGTTTTGTCCCACTAACAGAGGTAATGTAGTGCTAAAGTGTCAGGTCCTAAGCATGAGTTCCAGCTATGGAGGTTTCTCACTTAACCAGGTCCCACTTAACCAAGTTTTACTGTATTTGCGTCAAACCTTGAAAACAGTTCTCTCGGTTAAAAAGGTTCGTGGTTTAAATAAATCGATTTTACTTATTCCGCGGGTTCGAATTCCGCACGGAACAAGTATTTGTACGGCCTACAAATAATTGTTCTGGGTCTCGATATTTGTCGTTGTGAAATCTATATAAACTGCCCCTGCGATACAGGAGAAAACCCTAAATTGGGGGTAACGTTTTTAAAAAAATATATCCATCAACCACGTGTATACAGTACATATACACGAGGTAGGTTCATAAAGTCCGACGTAGTTAGGCTGTAACGAGGCCCCCTAAAAAGTTTTTTTGCGATTTTAAGAACGCCCGGTCGGAGATGAGGGTATAAAATAAAAATAGATTTAAAAAAAAACTGAGAGAAGAACTCGAAACCCACACTTGTTTGAGCAGTATAAAGTACTACTCCCCCTGGTATTGCAGTTGTTCATAGGCGTCGGTCGAAAAGGTGGTCCGCATGAAGGCTTCCGTACCATCTCACGTTTCTAATTTCTATACGTATAATACTCAACCAAATCTAAGAAATACCTTTTGACAGCTGTCAGACTTATTGGATCAGCAGGGCTAGCATGGGCAGGAGACAATTTTATCCCCGGGGAAAGGAGACAATTTTTATCCAGCCTTCGAGCGCACACCGGTGGATATAATATCCACAGTAGATGAAAATGGGAGATAGACTTAGATTTTTTGTATGAATATAAACTTAAACCCACGTTCAATGAACTAGGATAGAATTGTCTCTTTCAAATGTCAAAACATAATTTTTTATCTTTCATTTGGCTCCATGCTATGGACGGGGGATATATGTCTACTCGTTATGTCAAACGGGGATATACTTCTCCCCGTAGCCGTGCTCTGGCATAAGGACAAGATAATTTTATTCTTGTCAGTGGATATAATCGGGGGATAAAATTTTTGTCCCCAGCTCATGCTAGCCATGTAGGAATGCCCAAAGATACATGGAGTACAGAGTAGAAGGAAAACCATCTCATATGAGGGGAAAGTTGAAAAATGTCTAAACTGTTTACTGAAAATAGAGGTTCCAAAACCTACCACAATAGCGCTGGCGTCCGAAAAACTACGATATGGATATAGCTGTTGTAGACGGAGTGAAGTCAGCTGAATTCAAATATTTCAAAAATTGCATGCTAAGTATGGAGTGTAGAGTAGAAGGAGGACCATCTCTATATATGAAAAGTGTCCCTAAAAACGTGTCCAATAAGGGTGGCGCTGCAGTAGCATAGGATAAAATTAAAAAAAAGCGCCAAAATTAATTAGAATAATATGGAGAAATAAACAAGGACCGACCAATCCGCTTGGTTTTGTACTACGTAAATAGTTGAGATTTTGTATACTGGCATTTTACTAACTACTCTCTCATGAAATTTTTTAAATATTTGAATTCAGCTGACTTCACTCCGGTCATAACAGCTATCTTCATATCGTAGTTTTTCAGACGCCAGCGCTATTGTGGTAGGTTTTGGAACCTCTATTTTCAGTAAATAGTAGGACACTTTTTCAACTTCCGCACCTTATAAGATGGTTCTCCTTCTACTCTACACTCCATAATGCTAAGGCCTGAATTCCTCCTACGCTGACGTCGGTTGCGTACGGTCGGTAGCGTACAGCGTGCAGCAAATTACGCGCCGCTGTCATCAGCGTCGCAGTGTGGGGCTATATAGAACACAATGTACATTAGTACGCGCGACCGACGTCAGCGTAGGAGGAATTCAGGCCTAAAGTAGTTAGTAAAATGCCAGTATACAAAACCTCAACTATTTATGTACGTAGTACAAAACCAAGAGGATTGTTTGTGCATCTTATTCTAATTACTTTTGGCGCTTTTTCTTTAATTTATCCTATGCTACCGCAGCGCCATTCTTATTGGACGCGTTTTTACGGTCACTTATTCATATACAGAGATGGTCCTCTTTCTACTCTATATAGGTACTCCATGCAAAGATATTATAATATATTTCGTATAGAACGGAATGCCAACCAAAAAATCGGTACGAACAATATTCTATTCTTTAGAAAAATCGATATCGTTTCTTTAGAGTTGGTAATCATTTACAGTTTTGTTTCGATTAATATCAGAATAAATTAGAAACGGATAATTTGAAACCCAAGATTTATCAGTTTCTT
Source organism: Parnassius glacialis (assembly GCA_033319125.1). Classification (NCBI taxonomy): domain Eukaryota; kingdom Metazoa; phylum Arthropoda; class Insecta; order Lepidoptera; family Papilionidae; genus Parnassius; species Parnassius glacialis. The sequence goes on along the minus strand of JAVANC010000013.1, from coordinate 31,809,172 downwards.
CGTATTTATTACTGCTTGTTTCTAGAGGGAAAATTGTATAAATTTAAAATTAGATTAAAAATAAATATATTCAGTCACTTTCACTACAACTAGTTGAGCTGTCGTTATTTAGATGAATTATTATTGGATTTTCGATGATGTATCAAAATGAATGTTCTTTCAAAGTCATCACAAAGGTCACAGCGACCGTGCAGTGGGGAACGCAGCCCGCAAACCCTTACACACAGAGACATACACAACATCTCTCTACCTTATAGCTAACATAATATACAAAATTAATAAGTACATATAAAATATTAAAACATTTTCAAAGCTATGACAACATAGATCACGTAGGGAAACGTAAGCCTCCATCTAGTTACCCTCCTGTTCCGATGTCGGCGTAGAGAATATCGGACTTATAGCTTGTCTTATTCGAGTAGCGGCGCAAGCACAGAGCGGAGTTTTCGGGCACTCACACATGTCCTTGCCAGATCTGGTTCCGTTATATCCCGTCCTTTCCCTCCTACATCAGCTGTGGTTCCAGACCGGACTCCGTCGCTAGAAGTGGTAGCGGTCAGCTCGTCGGGCACCACATCCCGTTGAGTCCCATCGCCGGTGAGTATAACTGTGCTCTTAACACTTAATCATTCAAGTTAAAAATCAGGCAGTTGCAATACGCCCGTATAAAACAACATAAACTATTTAAAATAAAATATGATAAAATGAACCAAGAAAATAAAAGATTTAAGACAGATATTCGGCGCAATATTAAATATAGCAAGGAGAAAGAATTATTAAAGAAAATGAACTATTTAAACTATTAACTATTTAAACACTATTTAAAGGGACAATGAAAACTCACCAAGTCTTGTTCAGTTGTGATCATAATCAAATGGCCTTTAAAAATAGAAGTTGCTTTACCCGTCTAAGTACCCGATGTCCTTGCATCCATGAAAAGCATTTAGGTTGAAATACTCATTTATATATGAAAGTAATAAAGAAAATCAGAGCGGTATGATAAATAGAAGAAACTCAAAAAATATTGTAATAGGAACTCCTAGCAGTATAATACTCGGAAGAAAAGAATGATCAGCCGTCAACCATTGAGCTACTATGTACTAAGTACGTAAGTACGTCAATGCCGTTAACTAGAAAAATGAAGTACGTTTATGATGATAACAAAATAGTAGAAGTGAAAACTTTACAAAAATCTCTTAATAAATTTGATTGGGAGAATACTAGTTTTATGGAAACATCAACAAATACATTTTTAAATGATGATAATGTAAATAATGATGAATTTATTGAAAGTGTAATGACTGTTGAAGATAATATTGTCAAAGGCTAGGCGCAAAAATAGATGTTGATAAAGTTACAAAAGAAGTTGGCACACAGACAACGTGTGGAAAGCTGACAGATGCTGATATTTACTTTAAAAGTCGGCGACAAAACCCGAATAACTTTTCAAACGGATATATTGCATAAGGTGCTTCCATAATCAGCACCCATCAGATGTAAGAAATGAAAATTTCGCTCAATTGATAGCGTTCAAGTTAGAAAGAATGCCTGAAGAGAATCGTTCAAATTTATATCCCCAAATTATTAATAACATTAGATTATTCCGTGGCGATTTAGATTTACACGAATGTATAGATTTTGTACCCATATGAGTGTTGCTGAGGATAGTAACGGCCACAACTGCCATTGAATGTCCGTTACAAAAAAATGTAATGTAGACTGTAGCTACATTTTATTCCAAATAGTATTAAACTACTAAAGGGTTTTAAAAATTATGAAAACGGGTACATTTTAATTAAATTACATTATTTTGATTTGTTTAACCATAGTTCTAACTTATTTTTTATATGTTATTCGCTTTTTTAATTAATAATATTTTGGTGTATTTTATATCTTTTCTACTTATATTTGGTTATTATTAATTTCACAAATCTATAAAAATAAACATATTTCGTATCTGTTTATTACCGTCTCTTCTTGGTAATTCCCAAATTCCTGTATAGGACAGTTACTCTTTGGTAATTCCCGTCTCTATCCTTTTCATTTCCGTATAAGCATGTAGGTATAGTATAGTATAGTTCACTACCAGTAATATGAGAAAATTAAAAAAGTTTATTATCTAAAAGAAATCTGAATAAACATATTTAATAATCCGAAACTATATTATCGAATGTACAGCTAATTTTTTTTTTAAATTTTGCTTCCTTGTTATACCTTAAATTAAGATGGCACCCGATAATAACGCGTATTTTGAAGAACTACCCACACATCAAAATATGAGTATAGACCATAGACTAATTTTGATAATCGAGCTCGAGAAGTCTCTGAATGGCCTAAAAACAGCCAACTGATTTCCCATGTTTATATTAGATGAGGACATGTTATTTCGCACTCGCGTAGCTGATTGGTTTAAGTTAGTGCACGTGCATCGAGGACCTATGTGCGCCGCTCGTCTCATTTCGCCCGCATTTTTCGTGACATTTATTATGTGCTTAATTGAACATAATACCATAGTTTATGGAGAGTATAACAGTTGGGAAACCAATGTACCTACTTGTGTGGAGCAACGGTGGGGCTTTGCGGGGCAAGGGGCGGCGCTACCTTGTGCCAGCGCACTCCACATGTGCCATGCAGTTGACGCGAGTGTGTTTTATAGTAGTTTATTTAACTAATTTTAAATGCCGTTTCCGAAAAATATCTATAATCGTGAATTATTGTAATAGTTACAATACAATACTCTTTATTGTACACCAATAAAAGATAAAATAAAAAAAAAACAAATATTGAGCATTTTTTGGGGGAGGCCTGTGTTCAGCAGTGGACTTGTCAAGGGCTGTAATGATGATGATGAGAGTATTATGTGAGTATTCCAACGAAGATGGATTGGGAGTCTCTTGAGCTTAGTGTGGTATTTTGCGACATGGTCATACTAACAGACAACTATTCTTACCACTGCTACAGTTGATCATCGGATACTAACCATAAAAGTTTTAAATGCATTTAAACAAACACTTGTATTGGACGGTAAAAATATTTACATGAGGATATGATTGTTGACTTGTGGTTCGAGTTGAAATGAGAGCTGTTCCCCGCGACTTTATTACGATTGGCTTTTATGGATTTCCATTTTTTTTGCGCGGAACTCTAATTATTTTTCTAAAACAAAAGTGGCCTAAGTTAGTCCTTATAACATTAGCTTTCTTCCAGTGAAAGTCCTTTCAAAATCGGTCCAGCCGTTTCGGAGATTGGCTGGAACAAACAGACAGACAGACAAACATTTTAAAAATTGTATTCTATTTGTAAGTACCATATATACTATCATATGCATTTAGTAAAAAGCTGTGATTTTGACATTACAAACAGACACATCAATTTTATTTATTTTTATAGATGAGTGCAAGGATTGTGGGCTGCATTGCTCATACAACCAACAGTTTCAAAACACGGAGCAAATACAAAGAGGAGATGACATAAGCAACTGCGCACTGGGATTCTAACTAGGTCCTGAAGTTATCACAGTGGGCGTGGCTTTACTAAGTATACTGTCAGCGTTCGTCATGTACGCTTATGTGTCGAAAATCACAAATCGGTGTATTTTCGTAGTATTAAGAAGAAAAGGATGAAATGTTGTTTTTTATCGTGTAAAAACTACTCAGATACACGCTCTGATGCTATGGGTGGCATAACATTTAATTTGTAATTTTTTTTTTATAGGATAAGGGTGACAAACGAGCACACAGTCCACCTGATGATAAATGGTTGCTGCGGCCCATAGACATCTACATCTATCTTCTATTACAAATCAAAATGCAGATGCGTTGTCACTCGTGAGGACTAAGATGGAATGCCTCATTTCCAGTAAAAAGGGCCTTTTATACCTAATTTATTATAAAGGTTCTAGAAAAATCTCTGCGTCGGCTTTCAAATGTAACTAAATATATTCGACACTAGATGGCGAAACTTTGCGTCAAGAGAACTAAAAATACAAAGGTACGTAGAGATCGGTATTGGTAATATAATCATACCAAGGTATATTATATTTGTTTTGCATTTAGTCTTAAAGAATTTTTAATGGTCAAAATATTATTTTTATAATCAGTTTGTAAACATGACGCCATCTATCGTCAAGGTAATTAAACTACATTGCAACATCGATATGGAACGATGAGAGTAGTTTTACTATTTATCGGTAGATGGAAAATGGTAAAGTGGGCGAGGCTTAACATCCCCTCACTCCGCAAATTGTCATGCGTTGTTACATACTGAAATCTAATTACAACACCTCCTCTTTGTATTTAATCCGTGGTTGAAAAGTGCAAAGATTCCTGGTTAGTGCCAGTCTTTGGATTATTAGTGGCCATGAAAATAATCCTTTTGGTAACGGTGTGTGCGTGTGTATGTGTGCTGACATATTTTAAAAAGAAGGTGGATAGAATATTCTATTATTTTGTCTTGTGATGATTAACATCAAAATGATAGATCAAAGCTAAAAGATGTTAGGAAACTTAATGACTGGAACTCAGCATCCAAACACGTTCAGGCTTATCTACACCATGACAGCAATTCTTAACAAGATCATAATGGTATCAAGATAAAACTCAGACAGGAAATCACAGGTGATGATCCATTTTTTAAAGAAATCTGCCACAAAGTGTAAGACAAAACAAGATGAGGCAAACAAATTCAGCAGAGACCTAGAGATGAAGGTTAGGAATAGCCCACACCGTAAAATGGGTGAGGCTTGTTGTTACAGAATTAGTTGTACAAGCAGCTGTCCTACCAACATATGCTTGCGACAAGACATTATAATATTTATCATTTAATGGCAGAGTATGTGATAATCATGATTACAGCAATGTAGACATGTATTCAATTCCCATCCAAAATGAGTTCTAATTGAACATAATGAATGGTGTTCTCACCACACACGCACGCACGCACGTACGATGAAGATAAGAAACAAGGACTCCAATACAATCACAAGATATCAGGAGTCATATTATGCATACAATTTTGCTATAGAAACATCTACAAAATTGGAATGCAAAACCTCTTCATTGAATTGTTGGAATGGAGGAGGAACATACAAGAAAGAATATCCGTCTGGTTATAGTTGCTATTGTGATTCCATTGGCTGTGACATCTGGTTAAGATACAAGGTATAGAGAAAAGACAGTGAAATATGATCAACTATATTAAACTTTGGTTTATAGTGTGGTAGTTCAGATGATTAGCGCTCGCTGTAAGCTTCACAGTACTCGAGCAACCCGGGTTCGATCTCCGCCGGCACCAATGAAATTGTTAATTGCAATTTTAAGTCCTGATTTACCACGTGCTCGGCGGTGAAGGAAAACATCGTGAGGAAACCTGCATGTCTGAAAAATAAAAAATAAATATTTCGAAGACATGTGAAGTTCGCCAACACGCATTAGGGCAGCGCGGCGGACATTTCCTTGCCCTAAAACCCCCTCAGAAATGAGAGGAGGCCTGTGCCCAGCAGTGGGACGTAAATAGGCTGCAACTTTACTTTACTTTTTGACTTTTATAGTGTGCTTGTGAAATGTCTAACTACAAAATGAAAACTATGAAGCTTAACCGGTTCAGTGCGAACGACACGCCAGGCGTGCCATAAAATATTTGTTCGCCGCCACAGCTAAAAGTTTTCGAATTGGTACCGCAACGAATCGGTTAATACAAAACCCCCCGTACAACCTCAATAAATTTAAGCCGAAACCGTGACTTTACGGGTCGATAAAGAATTCCTCGATAATGGTGGAAAACTCTCCAAATTGAAATCATTTTGCATAAGATTCTTAACTCAAGTTTTTTCTGCATACGCTTGCTCATATTTCGATCTTAGACTGATAAATCAAAACAAAAAATACAGCTCCGATCTTTTTTTATATGTTCTCGATGTTGAGTATTACTCCAGTCCCAAGCATTACACGCTCGGCTCTGAACTCATCCGCTTTACCCAGTTTTCTAGTTAGTCAGCACTGAGCGTTTAATAAATCACTAAGGCCATTCGGTCAATAGAAAAAAAAAATTCGATGTTTTCAGAGCCAGTCTACGTGCACGGACATTAAGCCTTTAAAAAGGGCCATGAAGTATAGCTCCGATTATCAATGATTAAATAAATTTTTATACTATTATAATTATTAATTCAACTTTTTTTTTAAAAGTTTAACATATTTATTTTGGATGGATACATGTTACATAGAATTTGAATATCATTTATTTCCTTATTCTAGAATGGTTTACACTTTTATAGGGTAACATAATTTTTCATGTTTCTTACTTATTACTTCCTAAATATTCATGAATCACTGATTATGATTACAAATAATAACGACAAAAGCTTATTAATAACAATAGAAACGATTTACTTATAATAAATAAATGAGACATAATATTCAAAAAGTTAAGTTTAAAGTAAATATAATAAAAATCTTTGAGATTAGTAAGTTTTGAAAAGCCATCAAAAACAATTAATGAAAATGCATGCACAACCTTCCTATTTAGTTTGATCAGTAATATCATTATTTTGGCAGTGTGAGATCTTAATTTGATAAATGCTTATTTACAATTTTTGACAAACTTTGCTGAAGTTTTTATCTCTTTTAATAATGATAATAAACATAGGAGTTTCACAGTTAAGTCAATTGTTACTTTTATAAATAAATACTTTCTAAATGTCTGTCTAGCTATTAGAATCTCTAACATCATCTAACATTATTATATAAATAATAAATTCTGAATATTACATATATATATACATATATATACATATATATATATATATATATATATATATATATATATATATATATATATATATATATATATATATATATATATATATATATATATATATATACTAGCTCGCCAGGCAGACGTTGTTCTGCCCTTTCCAACGACCCTTCATATGAAAATCCTTAAATTCGCAATAAAAAATTTTGAGGATTTTTTTTTAATATAGGATAAGGGTGACAAACAAGCACACAGTCCACCTGATGGTAAGTGGTTGCTGCGGCCTATAGACATCTACATCTATCCTCTATTACAAATGAAAATGTAGATGTGTTGTCACCCGTGAGGACTAAGATAGAATGCCTCATTTCCAGCAATAAGGGCCTCCGGCCACCTGCACTCACCAAGCGAAACGCAGAGGTAAACCTCTACTTCACGCTGGTTTTCGGTGAGGTCGTGGTACCACCCCGGTTCGAGCCGGCCCATCCGTGCGACAGCAAAAGCTGCCGCGTGGCTCTACCACTGTTAAAAAGTTTAGTTTAGCGGGATAAAAACTATCCTATCTCTCAAGTTGGACCAAAATACACACAGTGTGCAAAATTTCATTGAAATCAGTTCAGTAGTTTAGGAGTCCATCGCGGACAAACAACGTGACACGTAATTTATATATATATATATATATATTGTCAACTATAACGATATCTTAGCAACGTCAACATATTTATTTTCTGTGGAAAAATTTATACATTGAAAATTGGCAATATCCACAGATTCTGCCCAAATCGTTTTAGTAGAAATACATTAATTGAAATTGAATGAATGATTTTCATTAACTAAGCAAGTTAATTGTAGTATGCCTATAAACTTTGCACAAATGCAAGCAATAAGTTCACGAAGTTTTAGCTCAATCTAATGAACGGTATGGCAGCGCATAAAATATGAACAAACAATGTTTGTTTGTTCATATTATTAATTTTTATAATTAGATTATAATATTTTAACAACTGACTTTATGAATATCTAATCATATATTTCTATGTGACAATTTTAGGCAGCCTTCTTTTAAAATAAAAAAAGGCTAGCTGAATATTATACATTATGTTATTTCTAAAATATTTGTTATGCTTATCAACATATTTAGTAATACCGTATACCACTCCTACTGAATTTAAAATGTTTTTACTATCAAGTGTAGTTCGTAGAACGTATAAACGTACTTAAAATGAACGTGTAATTTAATATTGTCCGAATCGAGGTAGGTTCAATTATTATGTACCTTGATCTCATTGGTAGAGCCATGCTGCAGCTATATGGTTGTAGCATGAATGGGTCAGCTCGACCGGAGAAGGACCACTCTCTCACAGAATATCAGCGTTAAATAGCAGGTTAATGCTGCTGTGTTTCGTATGGTGAGTGTAGGGAACCGGTGACCCTTTTTACTGGATAGGAGGTATTCCATCTTAGTCCTGGGGGTGACAACGCATTTAGATTCTTAATCGAAGATTGATATAGATGTCTATGGGCTACAGTTCCACTTAGGTGGGCTGTATGGTCGCCTGTGACCCTTATGCGATAAAAAAAATTACAAGCCGCTGAACCTTCTGTGAGCAGTAACTAAATCAAAACAATTTACTTTGGGTTTTATTTGGGACAGTCGTATTGACAAAGATCCTGACAAAAAAAACATTGCCGCACTGAGGGTGACCTCAAAAGACGATTATCTGCGCGGAGTACCTGACTTCCATGAATCGTTGGCGCGTGGAACACGGCTAAATAAAGATTTGAAGAGAGAAAAGCTGACCGCCGCCAAAGGATAGCCTGTTTAATTATTTTGCACACCCTGCCTTGTCGAATAAGAGGCTGATCAGTTGCCCCACGTAGTGTTTCCATGGGTAGAGAGCTACAGTTTCACTTAACCAACGAGGGGCCAATTAAGGGCTATCGCCATCCGTCTGGAGTAAGACGGGTTCCTGTGCATTTTAAAATACACATATTACTATCGATAGAGTCCGACCGTTATTTCCAGGTAAATAATCTTAACTATGTATATATATATATATATATAAGTGTATGTATAATAGTAAAAAACACACCAACAACTAGCAATAGTAGACGCCAACGTTCGTGGCAGTCGTGAACATAAAACGATAAGAGCTAGGGTTGTGTAATACACGTTGTCGATAGATCTAACGCGTTCGCACAAGACCATTGCAGTCTGAAAAATGAATTTCAAGTTCTTTTATTTTTTAATTTTCCATAATGACTCATTTATTAAATAATGCTTAAACTATTATTGTAAAATGAAATTGAACTTATTAAATCTTTGAGGATCGGGAGTAAAAATTGTTATTATATATTTTAGTTATATACAGTTTTCTTTTTATTTAAAACTTTAGTATAGTTTATTGTATAAATTATTATTAATAATAATAACAACTTCTTAAATATAAACATTATTGCTAATTTTTCAACACACTAACTGGTAATTAGCGTTTACGATAGGAATGCGGCGCATCATTAGGCCATCCATAAGTCCAGTAAGTGCATGTGTGAGTACGACATCGCCGTACACATGTTTTTGGTTGTGACTGCCGGCAAGTGTTGGCTTCTACTATAATCATAATATTATATAAAGCGTTGGCGTCGGCTATAGTAAAGCACCAAGTGGACACATTTTGACACACAATACTTGATCTGAAAACATAAAATAAAACACAAAACTAATGACTTATATACTTTGATCAATAATAACAGATACATCTCTTAAAATTTGAACTTAAAATGTTTTTATTTGTACTTGAAACTATAGTTATATACAGTGGATTTCGAGTATAACGACGATGAAGGCACCACTCTATTTTCGTCGTTATATCCGGAAGTCGTTATAGGCAAAGATAACAAATTCAATACATTACAGTTGCTACTCAGAATATCACTTTGTAACTGAACCATAAATTTAACTCCGAAACGTACACGCTACACGCTTCACTATCTACTTAGCTGATATCTATAAACAAAAGGTAAAGGTCTCCACTCTTGCTGACCATCTGTGTGGATGTAAACAAAAGATAAGAAATGTTTGTGAAAGAAAGAAATTTTTGTCTTTGGCGGCCGACTCCGGTCGCAATACCTGCATGTGATTTCTAGGAATTTGTTATATATGATTCATTAAAAACAGTCGCTATACCCGAACTCAGCGTTACATCCAAAGTCGCTATAGCCACGTGATTTCGTACTAAAATGTGCTTTAAACTAGAGAGACAACGGACATAGATTTAACGTCGCTATAGGTAAATGGTCGCTACAACCAAGGTTAACAAATGAAATCCACTGTATATATATCTACCAAAACTGTAATAATCAACTATAAGATCAAAGAAAGAAAGCTTTATTTTTACATACAAGTATGGATGTTGCTGTCCTACACTAAACAGTTGGAGTAATTTTTCTGAGTATTTCACTCCGTAATCTCAATGCGTGTGAAAGGGACAACAACACCACAAACTGTTATTGCAAGTTATTTTGTAAAAATAATAATTTCTGCTGTTTTGAGTAATTATTTTACAAAGAATGAATAAATCGATTTAACGAAATAAGATTTCGAGAATGTTAATGGGTTATTATGCACCTTTTTACGGAATCCTTTGGCATATTTCGGCTTGCCGCGCGCGACTGAGATAAAGTTATGGTCATCATTGGTCACTAGAAATTTACAATGCTATATTATGAGCGCTAGTGGTGTATCAATGTTTTTATTGATCAAAGCTTATATAATACTAGCTGACCAGGCAGACGTTGTTCTGCCCTTTCCAACGACCCTTCCTATAAAAATCCTTAAATTCGCAATAAAAAAATTTGAGGGTCATTTAGCGGGATAAAAACTATCCTATCTCTCAAGTTGGACCAAAATGAACACAGTGTGCAAATTTCATTGACATCTGTTCAGTAGTTTAAGAGTCCATCGCGGACAAACAACGTGACACGTACTTTTTATATATAAAGATTACCTAGTAACAATATATTAGAAATGTTAAAGTTTTGTTATAATATATTTTTGCAATTGTCACTTGGTGAAACATCATCTTCATTCTTGTCATAATTTTTCAAATTGTGCTTAACCGAAACACAAAATAAATTGTGCTCAATTTACGAAGTCCTTAACTTATAATCTTCATTTAAATACAAATTACAAACATCAGAAAAAAAAACAGTAAAAAAAAATGCAAATATAAAAATCATAAGAATTAGTAGACAAAGCACGAAAGCCTTTTTAACACTAAAGTTTGTTTGTTTCCATTATTAATACTACGACTTAATAATACAATAATATAAAATGAAAAATTATTCTTAAATGTCAAACATAAGATTACAATTTTTATTATATATATATATAATAACAAAACGTTATGTAAAAATATATAAATGATAAATTAAACGTAGTTTCTTTGATTTATTTTTATTTAGAGCATTCCTGGACCATCTTGTTCTTGATTTCTGCTTTTTTCGAAAAACATGAAATCCTGAAAAATGAAAATATGAAGTTTTTAATTTTTATCAATAAATACGGTAATATTAAATGAGAAATAATTTACTTGAAGTATTTTTAATTTAAATTTATTTGCTTCCAAACCAAATTACAAAAATCAATGATTATCGTCTACTGTTTTTATGAATTCATGTATCTTTCACATTGTATTTGGCATTTGCTATAAATTATTTCGTTGTAAACAGAATTGTTCCAAACTTTTTCACATCATTTGTAAAAAGAAAAAACATGTAGCACGAACATGAAACACAGCTAAACGGAAATGAGTACAATCTATTAGGTCCTTACATATGAAATTGGCGTTTTGTACGGGAGGAATATCCGAGGAGGAGGCTATCCGAGTACAGAACCAGAGTACGAAACCTATCCAATTGCAGAGAGGTGTAAGACAGGGTGATGTTATATCCCCGAAACTCTTCACCGCTGCATTGGAAGACGTTTTCAAGCTTCTGGACTGGAAAGGATACGGTATTAACATCAATGGCGAGTACATCACTCACCTTCGATTTGCCGACGATATAGTCCTTATGGCAGAATCGCTGGAGGATCTAAGCACTATGCTCAATGACCTCAATAGTGTCTCCCAACGGATAGGTCTTAAGATGAACATGGACAAAACAAAGATTATGTTTAATGTCCATGTCACACCTATGCCGGTAGTTGTTGGGAGCACTAAGCTCGAAGTTGTTGACGAGTATGTTTAACTGGGACAAATAGTCCGACTAGGTAAGTCCAACTTCGACCGAGAGGTCAATCGACGGATTCAACTCGGCTGGGCAGCGTTCGGGAAGCTACGACACATCTTCTCGTCAGACAAACCTCAAAACCTTAAAACGAAATTGTACAACCAGTGCGTGTTGCCAGTGATGACATACGGAACTGAGACGTGGTCCTTCACTGCTGGCCGGATGAGGAAGCTCAAGGTCGCTCAGCGAGCTATGGAGAGGGCTATGCTCGGAGTTTCTCTGCGTGATAAACTCAGAAATGAGGATATTCGCAGTAGAACCAGAGTGACCGACATAGCCCAACGGATTAGTAAGCTGAAGTGGCAGTGGGCCGGCCATATAGCTCGAAGAACCGACAACCGATGGGGAAGAAAGGTTCTCGAGTGGCAGCCTCGTACCGGTAGGCGAAGTGTAGGGCGTCCCCCCAAGAGATGGAGTGACGACCTGGTAAGACATGCAGGAAGTCGATGGATGCAGGTGGCTCAGAACCGTGCTTTGTGGCATTCTTTGGGGGAGGCCTATGTTCAGCAGTGGACTTGTGGCTGTAATGATGATGATGATGATGACGGGAGGAATATAAAGTCAATTTTTTTTTTGTAAAATATATTTAATTAATCAAAGTAGGCACCGTTGTTATCTATGCACTTTTGCCATCTCTAAGGTAGTTCATTGATCCCTTCACTAAAAAAACCATGGGGGCGAGAATCATTGAAGGCGGTTTAGAATGCCGCATCGGAGTTGAATTTTTTTTTTTGTATGAAGTTGTCCAGACACCGTTGTTATCTATGCACTTTTGCCATCTCTAAGGTAGTTCATTGATCCCTTTACTAAAAAAACCATGGGGGCGAGAATCATTGAAGGCGGTTTAGAATGCCGCATCGGAGTTGAATTTTTTTTTTGTAAGAAGTTGTCCAGGCACCGTTGTTATCTATGCACTTTTGCCATCTCTAAGGTAGTTCATTGATCCCTTTACTTAAAAAAACATGGGGGCGAGAATCATTGAAGGCGGTTTGGAATGCCGCATCGGAGTTGAATTTTTTTCCTTGTAAGAAGTTGTCCAAATTCCGGAAAAAAATGGTAATCTGTTGAAGCAAGGTCCAGGGAGTACGGTGTATTGGTACTGACATTCCAATTGTAGCTCATCTAACTTAGTGGTTGTTTGTTGTGCAGTGTGTGGTCTTGCGTTGTCGTGAAGCAGCAGTGGCCTAGAGCGATTGACCAATCTCGGTTGTTTAGCAGCTAGTTCTTCCTTCATGGTTTGCAGTTGCTGACAATGGATATCTGCCGAAATCGTTTGGCCAGATTTTAGAAAGCTATAGTGAACGACACCGGCGCTAGTTCACCAAGAACTCACAAGTAACATTTTCTGAGTCAATTTTCGTTTAGGACAGGATTTGGCTGGGTCTCCAGGGTTCAGCCAGTGCGATGAGCGCTTCACAAGTAATGATTCGATTTAAAATCTCTTCATTATTGTGTCGGTTGAGCAAACTAACACAGCAGTGGACGCGTATTTGCAAGTTCGATTCACTCAATTCATGAGGTACCCATTGTTCAAGTTTTTTTTGTACTTTCCCGATTTGCTTTAAGTGGATTAATACAGTTTTATCACTTACCCCGAAGCCTGCAGCTATCTCTGAAGTGCTTTGTGATGGATTCGCTTCCACAATAGCCTTTAATTCTTCATTTTCCACTTTGGTCTCCGGCCGTCCACGGGGTTGGTTCTGAAGGTTAAAATTTCCAGAACGAAAACGTTGAAACCAAAAACATACCGTGCTTTCTTTTGCGACACCAGCGCCGTACACATCATTAATCCTTCGAGCTGTTTCTGCAGCACTGGTGCCACGGTAGAACTCGTACTCGTAAATATACCGATATTTCATGTTTTCCATTGTGCGGTAATACGAGGGCTGCACTAAAAGTATCGGGATTGGAATATTTCCACTGTTCCTGTCATATTAAAATCTTTTTAATTGAAAACTCCTTGGTTTTAAAAATCGAACACCATTTATTTATTTAAAAAAGATTCTCGGTCTTGTCATAAGGTTTTGTCAAACTTGTTTAGTCGTTGAGAAAATGGAATTGACTCGAGAAAATTCAAGAGCGATGATTTATTATGATTTTCGAAGTAGTTTAACACAAAAACAGTGTGTTGACCAGATTATTTCTGCATTTGGTGATGAAGCCCCATCCAAAACCACAATTTATCGCTGGTTTGCTGAATATCAACGTGGACGTGTCAAGCTCAGTGATGATCCCCGTCAAGGTCGTCCAAAAACTGCAGTCACCCAAGAAAACGTTGATGCTGTGCGTAAGCTGATTGAGGAAGACCAATATGTGACATACCGCGAAATTCAGGCAACTTTAGACATTGGCAAATACAAATATTCTTGCATGAACAATTAGGTGTAAAAAAGTTGTTTTCCCGGTGGATACCGCATTCGCTTTGTGAAGAGCAAAAAGCGGCTCGCGTTATTTGGTGCGTCAGAACTCTCGAAAGATTCCACGCAGGATCCTCAAATGCTGTATACAACATCGTATCAGGTGACGAATCCTGGATATACGCGTACGAACGAACCCGGAACAAAAAACCAGTCACGAGTTTGGGTGTTCGAAAATGAGTTAAAGCCAACAAAAATTGTTCGTTCACGGAGTGTTGCAAAAAAAATAGTGGCCACGTTTGTCTCCAAAACCGGCCATGTTACGACTATTCCTCTTGAGGGACAAAGAACGGTTAATGCAGCATGGTATGCTAGCATTTGTTTGCCAAAGGTCGTTTCTGAACTCCGTAAAGAGAACTGCAACCGCCGCATCATCCTCCATCACGACAATGCGAGTTCTCACACCGCACACAGAACAAAAGAGTTTTTAGAGCAAGAAATACATAGAACATTGAATTATTAGACCATCCGCCGTACAGTCCCGACCTAAGCCCTAACGATTTCTATACTTTCCCTAAAATAAAGAATAAATTGTGTGGACAGAGATTTTCATCACCTGAAGAAGCTGTGGACGCCTACAAAACGGGCATTTTGGAGACCCCAACATCCGAATGGAATGGTTGCTTCAATGATTGGTTCCATCGTATGGAAAAATGTGTCAAATTTCGCGGAGAATATTTCGAAAAGCAATAAATACATTTTTAAATAGTAATGTTGTGTCACTTCCTTGATTCCCGAAATTTTCAGTGCCGCCCTCGTAAGCGACACCAAAGAAAAAAAATTATGAGGACAAAACAAATGAATAACTGTTTTCAAAACTAAAATGTACCAACTAAATGAATTTATAAATTTGAATTTGGAATTCTCAACCAAAGAAGAGATATTTCAGATCAAAGTGGTAAGTACGACAAAACGCTAATTTCATATGTAAGGACCAGTGGCGAAGCTAGGGCTTCAAACTAGGGCAAGCCCAAGATATGGTTTTGTTGTTTTAGCAGTTTTATAAAAATACATCAATCTTAATCTGTATCTACTCTTCAGTTTTAAATTCAGTGCTGTCGAGGACGTGTTTAATAAAGCACACAGAAGGCATACTACTGCTAAATAGATTGTATGACTATATGTATACCTTCGGTGGCTTTGAAAAAAGCCGTTTGGCTTTGCTTGAGCGAAAGAAAAAGATATTTACATACAATACAATACACGAACAAAAGGAAAGCATGAAAAAGTACAAACATTGTGCAAAATTTAAAAAAGAAATTATTTATATTCTAAATCGATTCGTCTCTCTTTCTTAAAGAAATATTTAATTACGTCCGCGTGAAATGTTGGTGAACGTTTTAATTGTACCAATAACTGTTTATGTGGATATGCGCTGTTTTATCTCAACAAAGTTTAAAGATTTTACCTTATCCTCGCCGATTAGCACTTTAACACATTTCAATTCATCACAAGGAACACTATTATCCTCCATTTTCAATAAAAATCTTTAAAAAAGCATACAATTTCAATTCCCAACGCAATATTAATTCCATAGATTCGCTGAAGTAAACACACAGAGTAACATTGAAATGTGAAGTGAAGTTGCACCACGCTCGACTAACAACATATCTAAAAAAAGAACTAGCAGGCTTATCGCTCCATACTAATTGCTATATAAACAATCGTAGTTATATTTCATTATAGAACATTTTGCCACAAGTTAGAAAGGGAGCTCAACTCGTTTTTTATGACAGCAGTATCGCGCAGTAATGCAATCTGCCAAGTGATGACGTTACATAATAAGGCTACGAGGTCATGACGTGTGTAGAAGAGAGGAGCGTGCGGGAAATTTGAAATAATTTGAAACAGTTTACGAGTTATTTTATTAGTTGATATTATTGATTGAGCAATTTGGTAGGGCAAGCCGGGCTTCTTGGCTTCTATGGAAGCATTGCTACCGGTAGCGAAGCTATTAAATTGTCTTTTATGACTTTTACAAATTGAAAATAGCAGCGTCGTAATTTATAGCGACGTTGTTCTTATATTTTCGCTTAGCATTTAAAAATTTTGCTTTTCTTTAGTCAATTTAAATTTGTGTATAAATTAAATACACCTATATCACTTATTTTCTATCATTAAAGCTCGTAAAATTACTATAACTCTACATAAATTAAACACCAATTTTCAAAAGTCCAAAACAAACAATAATATAAAGTTAAAGTTTACATTTATCTCCAACCGACGCGTCAGCACCGTTAGGCATTGCCAACTATGCATCATTTAAAGAAAACTTTTATAGAAGCCAGGCTTCACGCCCCCATAATAAATATGCGTAATCCGACCATAGCGATTGTTCACTGGTACAATTTTTTCATAGGATAGAAAGGTAACTTTATATGCATTTGCGATGACATGAAGCCAATGAGTACAAAATCAGCAATGGTATGAGTATGACTCGGTTCGTCGTTCAATTCGTTGTGTTTGCGCGTCATAAGCGTATAACCTTATGACATACACAAAAGACACAAAACCAAAAAAATCGCGCAAAAAATTCACTATTATCTCGTAATAATTCGCTTAATGTACCCCAATAACCTAATACCTTATAAAGCGAATGTATGAGTCGAGGTTTTTAGCTCGTATGGAGGTACCGCCTCTATAAAAAGTCCTCTACTAAATTAGCCTGAGTCACTCCGTCAGGGCCACTACAATTCTGGTTAAACAATAACTTAAATTGGTAACTGCTAACGAGTCATTCTTAGTCCTCAGAGTTGACAACGCATTTTTATTGAGATTCTTAATAGACGATAGATGTAGGTGTAGGTAAACGACTGTGTGCTAGTTTCATCACACGTATTCTTACCAACAAAAGAATGACCAGCCCAATGCCACTTAAGGTTTTTGATCCGTTTGGCTATGTCGATAACACCAATTCTACTGTTCATATCTACCAAATATATCATGGAATGAAACTCCGAGCATAGCCCTCTCCATAGCTTGCTGAGCGACATGCCGTTTCCTCATACGACCAGTGGTGAAAGACCATGTTTCAGATCCATGTCATCACAGGCAACATGCTTTAGTAAAATAATAATGATACACTCTTCTTTTCAAGTTCTAACGTATATAAGACGTGTGGTAATCACGAAGTGATAAAGTGTTTGTACAGTAGGGCTACAATCGCCAAAAAAATCTTAGTATAAAACTAGAGTACGAAACCCATTCAATGAAACATACTCTACATTCGAAGACGCTCTTGAGCTACTGGACTGAAAAGGATCTTATATCGACATCAACGGCGAGTACATCACTAACCGATTCTCCAACGATATTCTCATTATGGCAGAATTGTTGGAGGATTATGCAGGATAACCTCAATAGTATTTAAAAACAGATAGGTCTTAAAATGAACATGGCAACAAAACGAAGGTCACGTGTAACATCCATGTCACAACTATGCTGGTAGTTGTTGGGAGCACTACGCTCGAAGTTGACGAATATGTTTACTTAAGACAAATTGTCCGTAGATTAGTCCAACTTCGACCGACAGGTCAATTAACAAATTCAACTCGGCTGGGCAGCGTTCGGGAGATTACGACACATCTGACATATCTATAACTCAAAGAAGTATTAATAGACTATTTTTAAATGTATTTATAGTAGGATTCTGTTTTCTTACTGTTCTTGCCACTGATATACCCAGAACTGTAAGGATACAGTAAGAGGAAACATATCGATTAAAATATTTAATAAATAAAGAATAACTGTAAAACGAGTACCATGTTTCAATCCTGTAATAAAAATAATTTCTCCAATTTGCAATGTTTACTATACTCACAATCAAGAAACACGCTCCCAACAGAACTGCCTTTATCCTCACATCTAAGTCCATAGGAAGTGTTATGCCGAAGTAGTCAGCATCAGTGAAAACCTCACGTGCGAGCCCTGACCACTGCTTTGTAATCTTTCCTACTTTTGTGTCGCCGTCTTTAGAATACACCTAGAAATAAAAATTTCATGTAATAAAATTACTAGATGCGAATAAAATGCTAAAGAGAAAATTATTAATAAAATTCAAAATTAACTATAATTAGCCAAGAAAGAGAATGTAAACAGTTAAAATTAACAGAGTGGTTATTATATAGTGTTTTAATTCCAAATGTTTGCTGTTTGGTAGCGGCGTAAGGGAATCTATGACACCAATCGTCCGAACAACCAGAAATTATTCGGTATCTAGGATAGAAATAAAATACCCAGACCAGCGACGACGACCAGTTACCCGTCGAACACTATCAACAAACTGCTGAAATTATACCACAGTTTAAAGAGAGTCTAACAGCTGGAAAACGAATGTACTCGTGCAGAGCAACAGCGGCGGCTTTGCGGGGCAGGGGGCGGCGCGACCTTGCGCCAGCGCACTCAACTATGCGGTTGACGCGAGCGTACTTTATAGTAATTATTTAACAAATGCTGAATTACTGTTATAGTTATATGAGTTATTAAGTAAAGTTGAATTCAAATGACGGCCATGCCTAAGTTTTTCTCATTTTTTTTTGATAAAATTGTTTATCCGAATGCGAATATACTACATAATTAAATTTAACAATCAAAAACAGAAAACATCTATAAAAAGAAAGTCTCACGAAAATATTTGTCAGTGCAATACATGTAAATATATTTTTTCTTTTAGTAATAAAAAATGATCATGTTCAACAATAAATGTTTTTAACTTACGAGCAGTGGCGTAGCGTGCCTTCGAGGGGCCCTGTATCAAAATTTGTTGGGGGGCCCCAATGAAGAGTAAAGATTTCATAAAAGGAACAAAAACGCTTGCATTGAATTCAAATTATTATATATTGATTTTAAGTTATTCATCATCATCGTTACAGCCCTTCATAAGTCCAAGGAATGAAAAAACGAATAAAGGAATAAAAAACATATACATAAAAATGGTCTTCAGTTCTCTATGTACACATAAATTATCGTCAATTATCACGACAACGGCAAAAGTACTAATTCCACTAGTTCATCATCATCATCATCATCATAACAGCCCTTCATAAGTCCATTAAAGAGCATAGGCCTCACCCAAGGAATGCCACAAAGCACGGTCCTGAACCACCTGCATCCATCGACTTCCTGCATGTCTTACCAGGTCGTCACTCCATATAGTGGGGGGACGCCCTACACTTCATCCGCCGGTACGAGGCCGCCACTCGAGAACCTTTTTCCCTATCGGTTGCCGGTTCTTCGAGCTATATGTCCGGCCCATGGCCACTTCAGCTTACTAATTCGTTGGGCCATGTCGGTGACTCTGGTTCTACTGCGCATATCCTCATTTCTAAGTTTATCACGCAGAGAAACTCCGAGCATAGCCCTCTCCATAGCTCGCTGAGCAACCTTGAGCTTCCTCATCCGGCCAGCAGTGAAGGACCACGTCTCAGTTCCGTATGTCATCACTGGCAACACGCACTGGTTGCACAATTTCGTTTTCAAGTTTTGAGGTATACCTGACTAGAAGATGTGCCGTTATTTCCCGAACGCTACCCAGTCGAGTCGAATCCCTCGATTGACCTCTCGGTCGAAGTTGGACTTACTTAGTCGGACTATTTGTCCCAGGTAAACATAAACGTCAACAACTTCGAGCTTAGAGCTACCAACAACTACCGACATAGGTGTGACATGGACATTAAACATGATCTTTGTTTTGTCCATGTTCATCTTAAGACCTATCCGTTGGGAAAAACTATTGAGGTCATTAAGCATAGTGCTTAGGTCCTCCAGCGATTCTGCCATAAGGACTATATCGTCGGCAAATCGAAGGTGAGTGATGTACTCGCCATTGATGTTAACACCGTATCCTTACCAGTCCAGAAGCTTGAAAACGTCTTCCAATGCAGCGGTGAAGAGTATCGGGGATATAACGTCACCCTGTCTTGCACCTCTCTGCAATTGGATAGGTTTCGTACTCTGGTTCTGTACTCGGATAGCCATCGTAGCCCTACTGTACAAGCACTTCAGCACTTCGATATACCGACAGTCAACTTGGCATCGCTGAAGGGACTGCAGCACCGCCCGAATTTCGACGTAATTTTGATTGAAAGTCTTTGGGCTTTCTCATAGTCCACATACGCCAGAAATAGTGGTAAATTGTACTCCTCGGACTTCTGTACAATTTGCCGAAGGGTATGTATGTGGTATATGGTGCTAAAGCCTTTTTGGAAACCGGCTTGTTCGGGAGTAATGACTCTCGAAAACAGCATGTAGACGCGGCTCAAAAGGGAACTCGGTCTGTAGTTCTTCAAGAGAGCGTTGTCACCTTTCCGGAGTAGTGCCACCATGGAGGACGGAATTAAAGAGCTTCTGAAGGACATCAAGTATCGGTTTTCCACCCGCTTTCAGAAGCTCCACTGTAATTCCATCCAGCCTGGGATCTTGCCGTTTTTAAGATGCTGGAGAGCCATTCTAATCTCGCTCAGACTGACGTCCGAGATATCATCGGAATAGTGTCGGATAAGACTCGCTCTTGGATCGTTACTCACACTTACGTGTGGCTCCAACGATGATGTGTACAGCTGCCAATAGAACCTCTCAATCTCACTCAAAACCTCAGGTGTCCCGGAAACGACGCTGCCATACTCGGTCTTCAGCTTCGACAGTTGGCTCTTTCTGGCAGACAGATCTCTTGCAAAGACTTGGGAGCCCTGGTTCTGCTCGATCTTTTCTTTAATACGAGCAGAATTAAAGTTGCACAAGTCCCGCCGCATGCATTTGGAGATCTGTATGTTCAGTTGCCTGTACGCTGTCAAATCTACTGAAGACTGCAGCTATATACCCCGTCTAAAAGCCATTGAGATTAGAGTGTGATCGGAGACTTTTTGTTTCTTCTGCGGCGGGTCTTGCAAAACTTAGCTCAGACCGCATGGACAGTTTCCACGAGCTTGTCATTCATATCGTCCATTGTATTGCAATCTTCTAGGCACTGAAAACGGTTTCGTAGCTCGAGCTGAAAGGTTTCTGGACTTTGGATTAGAGCACGAGAAGGACGGAGCGTTGACTTCATTAGACGTGACTTCTCCAACTTAACGTTTAGGTTCAGTGTGCCTCTCACCATTCGGTGATCGCTGCCGGTTTTCACCCTCGCGATCACTGAGACATCACTGAATAGTTGTCGTCTGGTCGTCATAATAAAGTTAATCTCATTTTTTGTCGAACCGTCGTGGCTCGACCAGGTCCACTTCCTGTGGGGCCGCTTCTGGAAGAAAGAGTTCATCATAAAGAGTCCTTCTTTCTCCATGAAGTTCGCCAGCTGCTGGCCCTTTGGGTTCCGTTGCCCTATTCCGAATTTCCCTACTTTCAGCTCACCGTTCTCTCTTGTGCCTAGTTTTGCGTTGAAGTCTCCCATTAACACCGTATAGTGGGTTTTGGAGGAATGCATTGTTCTAGAGATATCCTCATACATTTCTTCCACCTCCTCATCGGCGTGTACCGAGGTTGATGCGTAAACCTGTATAACCTTCAGCGATTACCGTTCGGTGATTCTGAGTATAAGGTCCGCAACCCTCGTCGACACACTCCCAATCTTTACAACGTTGTTAACGAGAGACTTGTGGACGATAAATCCGACACCTCCTTGGGACAGATGGTCGCCCTCCTGGTGATAGAACAAATTGCCGGATTCGAGGATTACCGTGACCTCCCCCTCTCTTCAGACTTCGGATAATCCTATGACATTCCAGTGCAACTTGTCTATCTCTTCTTCTAGCTCCAGGACCTTCTCGTCAGTCCTCAGGGTGCGTGCGTTATAAGTTGCCATGTCGAGTCGTCGTAGGTGGCAACAGAACCTCCACCGGAGACTCTTAGCACCCCCTGCCTCGCTGTTACCATGGTCGCCACCTTAGCCAGGAATAGCGGGGCTGCCGGGGACTGGGGGCCATCTCTTCGTTACTTTCATGGGGGTATATTGCCATAGTTGCCACGCTTGGCGAGCGGGTTGGCAAGCGCAGTTTTTTTATTGTTGTTTTGCTGTTATCAGAAAGATGCTGCTGCCCATCCTCTGCCTCAGTTTCCGTCTGTCGCCTTTTACGACACCCACGGGAAGATATGGGGTTGTGAGTATTCTTACCCGCCACTACACGGGCTTATGAGTTATTACTTACAATAAATACTCCTAGGAACTAAGCTAGCCAAACAATTTAATTTTCGTGCCTTTTGTTCGGCGAACATAGCTGAAGACGATTTCAGTTTTACTAAATTCTTTACTTCTTTAGAGAATAGTGATAGCCTTTCCTGTCCCATTAGAAGTCCTTGGAGTTTTTGCTTACACACGTTGGGGGCCCCTGTAGCCCGGGGGCCCCGTATCATTGATACGGCTGATACGGCGGTAGCTACGCCCCTGCTTACGAGTATGTACATAATGTTAATAAATGATAATGAGTATTATAATATCCAAAATTATTTCATTCCCAATTTCGTGACAACCACTAGCATATTTACGACGACGGCGTAAATAGTAAATACTTACACGGGCGGCGGAATCGCTTGACATCAAAGGCATTTCACAACTGTTAGCTCTTTAAACTTAAATATTGAAAGTAAATAAAAGAGTAGGTCGGGGTAAGGCCTGTTTTGGGGACATGAAAAAATCATCGTCCTATGCCATAAAGACTTTAGGAAAGGATCTCTTATTCTTGAGACTTCCGACTACAGATATAAAATGCACGGTACTCATATCCCAAGGGGGTAATATAGTAATTTAGGTTTGATAATATTAACCTGGAAGTTAATATTTTTTTTATAGGATAAGGGTGAAAAACGAGCACACAGTCCACCTGATGGTAAGTGGCCGCTGCGGCCCATAGACATCTACATCTATCCTCGTTTGCGAATCAAAATGCAGATGCGTTGTCACCCGTGAGGACTAAGATGGAATGCCTCATTTCCAGTAAAAAGGGCCTGCGGCCACCTGCACTCACCAAGCGAACCGCAGAATAGAATAGAATAATTTTTTATTCAATATTGATTATTACATAATTCTTATTGAAAGTCATTTTTTATTTACCACTGGTTCGGAAAATACCTGTCCTGGGAAGAACCAGCAAGAAACCCAGCGGGACTTTTTTTTCAAACATATTTCACTTAACAATAATTTCATTTATACAATTTTAAATGATTTTTAATAGAACCAGCATGGTGGCGATCACCTTATTAGAGGTAAACCTCTACTTCACGCTGGTATTCTGTGAGGTCGTGGTACCACCCCGGTTCGAGCCGGCCCATTCGTGCGACAGCAAATGCTGCCGCGTGGCTCTACCACTGTTAAAATTATTTTGAAATATTTTAATTTTGATATTTAAAAATTTAAATTTTTAAGAGTTGACAACCTTTTTTAACTTGTACATGGTACCGTTTTTACTTTATAGGTTTTTAAAACATGTTGTGGAAAAATACTCTAATAAGAAACAAATGAACAAATAATAGCACTCATTGCGATCGCTCACAAACTCAAGTTGTAAACAAGTTTCTAGAAAACAACTCTCCTGTTAAAAAAATCAATGCCTTTATCTCTTTGGCTTAAAATGGTTGAAGTGACGACTTATTACTATAATTTGGCCGAATTGACCTACGAAGTACCATGTGCTCTTGTGATATGGTATAAGGTTTATTTTTGCTTGAAACAGTTCGAAACCGTTCATGCATAAAAAAAGTTCGCTAATAAATAGTCTTTTGTCAATCCGCCGCCGTATAGCGCCGGCGTTTTTTTCCTTTTGAAAACACTTATTTTGCTATTCTTACTAATTAGACGTTTTCAGATCGACTTTACTTTTACATTCGTATAACATTAAATAATATTTTAACATTTGTAAATATCAATGAATGATATACCTTTTTTTTTTTTCAAATTAATGTTCTTCATTGTGCGATATTTACAAATGTTAAATAAATATTATTAGGTGAAAATTTAATTTAATAAAAACCAAGGTTTCCAGGGTGATTTAGCTGTACCTACTTATATAAATGATTTTTTATAACAACAAAAAATAGTACATAAGGTTTGTAATCTCTTCATAAAAAAAGTCACTTTCTCTCAATTTCAAAGAAAACGCGTAAAAAAAACACGTAGTTACCCACTAAAAACAAGTATCCTTCCATTTGTAACTTATGTTTGATGTCAAATAAACTTAATTAGGTATATGTATGATGTATGATGATGTAGGTTGTCTGTGGCGCTTGACACGCCCAGCGTGTCATGGAATATTTGTTCGCCGCCACAGCTAAAAGTTGTCGAAAATTGGTGCCGCAACGAATCGGTTAAGGCATGTTGTATATATCCAAGAAAACTTTATTTAATAATCTACCATATTTTTTATATTGTTACGTGCCACAATTAATGCATGGTAAATGGCACTAGTTACCACTAGCACCCTCTAGTATCGAGTAGCAGAATTAGAAGAGTCAAGATCCATCTAGAAATTTCCACGGCAGAACTTTCTAGAACTATCAACACCTAGTCAGCCGGGACCGGTATGTACTCGAATATTCTAGATGTTTCTACAGTAGAAGGTTCTGGAAACTATCTGAGGCCCTATATAAGGCCGGTATAGACTGCGACCGGAGTCAGTATTGAATTGGCGATACAAACGAATACTTCGAAACTGCGATTTAAAGTAATCAGTACTAAAATTGTTTTATTATTAATGTGGTTTTAAGTTGTAATTAATTTTGGTAATTCAATCGGCAGTTTTTAATTGTTTCGAACCCCACGCTCGTAACAATTTGTGTCAGAAGTGGGATCAAATCATGCCGATTTTACTTAAAGACGCCACGGAGGGTATCCGTAACATGCATCTGCAGCACCTGACTTAGGTGCTCTGATGATGATGTTGCAGAAGCAGGCCCGCCGACAGGAGGAACAGATTCGCTGACAGGAAGAACAGGCCTGCCGACAGGAGGAACAGGCCCGTCGGTTGTAAGAGCAGCTGCAGCGCGGTATGGAGCAGCAGATGCGCCTCAGGAAGGACCTTCAAGCTACCTTCGGGAAAGAGATAAGGGAGGTGCAAGTCAGGGTCGGTTAACATGCAACAACCGCCTGAAGCTGAAACCCGAATCAACCAAGTGAACAATCGGGCTGACAACGTGATGGCTGACGTGAAGAACACGCTGGGCGACCTCAAACTTGGGGATGGAATTACAGTTTCCGTGATAGCTACAACATCTTCGCTACGTGGATTCAAAATATCGCCTTTCGACGGGGCTTCTTCCTGGTCGTCTTACAAAATCCAGTTCGAGGCTGTCATGAAGGCGAACGGCTTAAATAAAAGTTAGGCCATGACAGCTCTTACCCCAGGCCTGCGCGACTAGGCCTTAACTGTTCTGGAAGCTCTCGGTAAGGAAGTGACTTTCGAGCAGCTTCTTGAGGCATTGGAGGCGAGATATAGCGACGCTCACCTGGAACACGACTTTCGTGCGCAGCACAAAGATCGCGTGCAACGCAGTAACGAAAAACTGCAGCAGCCCTTGAGGTGGGCAAGCTGGTTCGAAAAGCACACCAGTCTGTACCTACGCTCATTGTAGGGAACCTGGTGCAGACATTCATCGACGGCATCCGCGACCTTGAAGTCAGAGCTGCTGTGAGGCTAGGGCACCACGAGACGCTTTAGAACGCGATGGCCCATGCACTGGAGGTGGAAGCCTTGCGACAGGATCACCGTTCCCATCGCGTCAGGGAGATTTCAGCAGCTACAGTTCGTGACCGCAATAAAAGATAGAGCCCTAGGTGCTACGGCTGTGGGGAAAGGGGCCTTATTCGATCCAGCTGCCCTAAGTGAACTGTAGAAAGGGGAGGTTATCGATCTCGAGGTAGAGTAGTGCGGCTAACAGCACCGCCTAGCAGCAGGGAAACGAGTAAAAGCCAGGACTGCGGGGCGGGTGCTGGCAGATGTTAAAAGAGCCCCAAGAATTTGAATCTCGCAAACCCATGATGGGAACAGCCTAATCATCAAGGGCAACGTCAATGGAACGCCGTGTAAACTGACAGTCACTGGTCAGCGCATACCCGTCCGTGGAGAGAAGGAGATGGAGTTGAAGCTAGGCAACATGATCTACCTGCATAATGTCATCGTGGCTGATATAATGGAGGACTGAATCCTGAGTCTAGACTTTATGAGGAAGAATTGTTGTAAGATCGACGTTAAGCAAGGTGTTTTGGAATGTGGACAAGAGGAACTTTTCGTGGAAGGGGCGTTACCAGGGAATGTGTACAGCCTTAAAAAGATTGTTCTGCCGCCAAGATCGGAAACGATTGTGCCGGTTAGTCTTCCTCGGAATCCTGGACAAGCTCATCGTTGTGTAATCGTGGAAAGGGTAGACAATAACTTTCCATGGAAAGTGGCTCGAACCTTGGTCAGAACCACCGACATCTTAGGAGTACGTGTGCTGAACCTTTTTGATCAGGAACAGATTATAGAAAAAGGCACATTGGTTGGTACTTGTGAGGAAGTGGATTGGTTGCGTCGGTGCCAATATTTATCGACTGGGACCCCCAGCAAGGATGCACAAATGAGAGTGACTACACTTTTAGAAGACTGTCGCAGCGTTCTCACCCCGAATGAAATGGTCAAGGTGAAGAAGTTGTTACTCAAGTACGCCGATGTTTTCTCGTTAAACGATGCTGACATAAGAAAGACTGGCTTAGTTCAACACAAAATAAACACAGGAGAACTGACTATCCGTGAGCGGCCAAGAAAATTGCCGGTAGCACGTGAAAAGGAAATGGAAACCATGCTTGAGGGAATGGTGAAGGATGGTGTTAATGAAATTTCAT
This sequence comes from Parnassius glacialis, assembly GCA_033319125.1. Classification (NCBI taxonomy): domain Eukaryota; kingdom Metazoa; phylum Arthropoda; class Insecta; order Lepidoptera; family Papilionidae; genus Parnassius; species Parnassius glacialis. The sequence goes on along the minus strand of JAVANC010000013.1, from coordinate 31,781,908 downwards.
CTAGTCCATGGTGCTCACCTGTGGTGCTGGTAAAGAAGAAGGACTGCAGCATGCAGTTTTGTGTTGACTACCGCCGTCTGAACGACGTTACGAAGAAGGACAGCTATCCCTTGCCAAGAATTGATGACACGCTGGACATGCTTACAGGAGTAAAGTGGTTTAGCACGCTGGACCTGAAAAGTGGCTACTGGCAGGTTGAAATTGACCCTAAGGAAAAGGAGACAACTGCATACTCGACAGGAAAGGGTCTGTGGCAATTTAAAGTTATGCCGTTTGGATTGTCCAATGCTCCAGCAACGTTTGAAAGGTTGATGGAGCTTGTACTTATCGGGGTAACTGGCGATGCCTGTCTGGTCTATTTGGATGACATCATCATCGTAGACCGTACGTTTGAGGGACACCTGCAAAGTCTAATACGTGGTAGAGCCATGCTGCAGCTATATTAGTAGTATAATTGTAGCACGAATGGGTCGGAACAACCGGGGAAGGACCACGCTCTCACAGAATACCAGCGTCAAATAGCAGCTTAACACTGCTGTGTTTCGTATGGTGAGTGTAGAGAACCGAAAACCCTTTTTACTGGAAACGAGGCATTCCATCTTAGTCCTCATGGGTGGCAACGCATCTGTATTTTGATTCGCAAACGAGGATAAATGTAGATGTCTATGGGCCACTTACCATCAGGTGGACTGTGTGCTCGTTTGTCACCCTATACTATAAAAAAAAATCTGGAACGCGTGCTCATGAAGATCCAGAGTGCCAACTTCAAGTTGAGTCCGAAGAAATGTTCACTATTCAAACGGCAAGTTAGCTTTTTGGGGTATATAGTGTCGGAAGAAGGCACCCGCATGGATCCAGAGAAAATTGCCACCGTCAAGGATTGGCCAAAAGACAAGACACAGGTTAGAGCATTTTTGGATTGTGCTCCCATTATCGGCGATTTGTGAAGAAATTTGAAGATATAGTCAAACTTCTACACCAGCTAACCGGGAAAAGCGACATTTCTGCAGGGATGCAAGTTGCGATATCGCATTCCAAGAGCTCAAGGACCGTCTGTGCAAAACACCTATTTTGTGGTACCCTGATGCGGACAAGGAATTTATAGTTGACACAGAAGCAAGTGATATAGGACTTGGCGGTGTGTTGCCGCAACGGAATGGTGATCAAGATGTTGTGTTAGCGTACTTCAGCAAGTCGTTGTTTCAAGACGGGAATTGCTTGCTGTGTAAAGTCATTGCAGCATTTTAGCTGTAAATATCTTCTGGGGCGGAAATTTCACTTACGAACTAACCATGCCGCACTGAAATGGCTATTGCAGTTCAAAAATCTAGAAGGATCATTGTCAAAAAGACCTTGTCCTGAACATTGCAAGCATTGTACTAGGCAAGAAGGTAAGGAAATGGTATCTGTGAGGATGCTCAGGACAGACCAGCTCAGCAATGAGTGGAAGGACAACCTTTAACATGCACAGTAGGAAGATTCGGACATCAAACCGATTCTGGAATGGATGAAGGCCAGTACTCCTAAGCCCAAGTGGAGCAACGTCTCAGCGATGAGTTCGACCACAAAAAGCTATTGGGGCAAACGGGACAGTTTGCTGATTCAGGATGGAGTGTTGTGCCATAAATAGGAAAATGGTCGAGGAGCCAGTTGCCATTTGCAAATGGTTTTCCCTAAAGCTGGATGTACTGGATGTTCTACAGCTGTACCATAATGGTTGTTCAGGAGGCCATCTGGGAGTTAAACGAACTCTACTAAAGATCCGAGAACTGTTTTACTGGGTACAATGTCGTGACAATCATCCATAATAAAATAGATAGCCCGACGATATTAAGCAGAGTGGGGTTATTGGCTCCGAAGCGGCTGGGCTATGATGGTGAGGGGACGGTGGCACCGCGGCGGCGGCCTCGTCTTCTGTGGCGGCCGCCGGCGCGCACCAGGTGCGGCGCTCACGCGCCCACTACTCGCGCCATACGACTAATTGGAGATATGCTCGCACATGATTATGAGACTGACTTATTTGCTGATAGCTTTAGGCAACTATGTAATAAAGCCCTTCTATTTTTGACATCCAATTTTGACATATTTTAATATATTAATTTAATCTTAGGTTAGTTAATTTGATAATGATATTTTGTTTACTCTATTTGACATAATATAATCTATTTGGCATGTATTTTTTAATCTATTTGGCATGTATTTTTTATTTTATTTGGACATGTATCTTAATCAATTACTTATTATTTAAAAGTGTAATTTGTAAATTAGCATGCTGACGTTTTGGGCATACTGTAAGCAGCATGTACACTGTTTAAAATAAATAAATAAATAAATGTCGAGAACTGGTGTCGAAAATGTACAAATTGTGCGGCTGTAAAGGGGCCTCAGACTCGTAGTAAAGGTGTATTGAAATTGTACAATGTTGGTGCACCATGGGAGAGGATAGCCTTTGACGTTGCGGGGCCGTTTCCGGAAAGTGAAAGTGGTAACAAGTATTTCATGGTTGTGATGGATGGCACTAAATATCCAGAAGCCTTCGCCATTCCAAATCAAGAAGCAACCGTTGCAGATAAACTATTTCATGAAGTCTTCTGTCGTTTTGGAGTACCTATAGAGATTCTCAGCGATCAAGGAATAATTTTTTTGTCTCAAATATTCCATGAAACTTGCCAAGTTATGAGTACTCATAAAACAAGAACAACTTTTTACCACCCACAATCTGATGGAATGGTAGAGCGATTTAATCAGACATTGGAGAGGTAGCTACCAAAATTTGTTGAAAATCGGCAACAGGACTGGGCCAAGCACATACAATCGTTTTTGTTGTCATATCGAAGCGAAGCTTTTGCAATCTTTGTAAGTGAATTACGGCTGCCTGCAGACCTGATCACCGGAATACCACCTGATGCCCCAACCAGTATAACCGATTATGCAAATGACTTGCGGAACAAAATGAATGAAATTTATGAGCACGTCAAACAATCGGGGCAGCAAATGTTTGAACAGATAGCTTCAAGCTAAATGGAACGAACCGTACCGGATTGCGACAAGGTTCAATGACGTAACCTACCGGAAACAAAAAGGTGCAAGAGGTACTCTTAAGATCGTCCATGTGGATCGACTGGCGCGTTATTATGGGGCCAATAATGCTCGGGACGAACATGTCTTACAGTGTTGCGCGCCACAATTAATGCAACAATGCAAATGCACAACAATAAAATGGCAACACCAGTTACCACTAGCGCCCTCTAGTATCGAGTAGCAGAACTAGGAGTCAAGATTCTTCTAGAAATTTCCATGGAAGAATTTTCTAGAACTATCGACACCTAGTCAGCCGGGACCGGTATGTACTCGAACATTCTAGATGTTTGTGTACAGTAGAATGTTCTGGAAACTATCTGAGTATTGAATTGGCGATACAAGCTAATACTTCGAAGCTATACAACTGGGAACCAAAGTGATCAGTGAAAAAGGAGTACAATTGTGTTTGATTATTAGTGTGGTTTTAAGTTGTAAATAGAGTTCTATAATTAAAGTGTTAACTTTGGCAATTCAATCGGCAGTTTTTAATTGTCTCGAACCCCAAGCTCGTAACAATAATTTAAATTGAAGTCGGTTGTACAACCTTTTTAATTTTTAATTATTCTCACAAGGTTTCCCCACAGTACATTTGTTGTAGCGGTGACATAGCATTTGACTTTCAAAAAATGCTTTGTAAAAGCCAATTTTAATAAAAATATGTTGAGTATTGACTCTGACTGCATCAAATCACATAAAGGTGGATCAATAAGTGGATCATCTTACGTTAGCTTTAATAAACATATAGTTAATGTATGTTTACAGTAACCACAATATGTAAAAAAATCAGATTTTTTTATTATATACAAAAGTCAATGATTTATCTATACTTACATTAAATTCAACATTACCACAAATAGAATATGTGCAAAGAGGTCCTTTGATTCTTAAAACAATGTCACCCGCTGAGTTTTTGATAACATAGCAAGGTTTACAGATAGACCATTCCTGTTCAATGGATCCAATAACTGTTCCTGGAGGAGCCGAAACTTCCATGCTTTGCAACCAACATGGGCACCAGCAGGAGTCACAAGCTAAAGGGCGATGAAGGTGAATAACCTGGAAATAAAAGATAGAAAGGTAGCATAGGTAGATTCACCTCATCCATCGACACCCTGCATGTCTTACCAGGTCCTCACCCCATCCAGGGAGGCACACATTGTGCTTGTCAGTACGGTACCAATCGGTTTTCAGATCGAAACAAAAAGCTCAGTACAAGCTAAATTCTACAAATGGCCTAGACCTATTTACAGACGAAATATTTAACCAGGCTAATATTTAAACGCACCACATTAAACCAAGTCAAATCAGCGTAGGCCATTTGTTTAGTCCATCTGGCCGTGAGTCAGGCCGGTAGTTAATCGTCGCTGTTATATTAATGGCCTAGCCTGTTAGTTAATCATCATCATCATCATTACAGCCCTTCACAAGTCCACTGGTGAACATAGGACTTCCCCAAGGAATGCCTTTGTGGCATTCCTTGCCACACTTGCACGGTCCCGAGCCACCTGCATCCATTGACTTGCTGCATGTCTTACCAGGTCGTCACTCCATCTAGCGGGGGGACGCCCTACACTTTGCCTGCCGGTACGAGGCTGCCACTCGAGAACCTTTCTTCCCCATCAGTTGTCGGTTCTTCGAGCTATATGGGGGGCCCATTGCCACTTCAGCATACTAATTCTAGCCTGTTAGATAATGAGCCGGTTTAACTAAGGGCCGAAGAAATTAATATAAACTATTACTTTCTTCAGCTACAGCGCCACTTTTTGAATCCAAATTTTATTACTTTTTTTGGCACTAAACCAAAGTATATTTTGTACATATAACATATAACTTGACTACAGCGCCCCCTATCGGATCTTAGCATAGCTAAGAATCATAGTATTGAAGTATATTGTGTAAATATGGCTTTAAAAGGGCATCCACAACTTTTTCTGCCACCAGGGCCTCGCCACTTAGGTGAAAGGTGAAATATTTTCCAAATTTCATAGCAGGCAAATTAATTTGTTAGGAAATTGTTGTGTTAATGTTTCTTTCTGTAATGTTAGTTATATTTTATATTAATTAGCATTAGCAATGAATAAACCAAATCACGAGATGGAGTGACGACCTGGTAAAACATGCAGGAAGTCGATGGATGCAGGTGGCTCAGGACCGTGCTTTGTGGCATTCTTTGGGGGAGGCCTATGTTCAGCAGTGGACTTGTGAAGGGCTGTAATGATGATGATAATGATGAAACCAAATCATAGATATTCATAAAAGTAGAAAAAAAAGAGTTAAAAATGTGCAAAGAACTGAGACTTTGTTTTGTGTATTATTATAATACTCTAGAAACTGATAAACATTTATTTAAAACTAAATTGTCAATTAAATTACATTGTGTAACAAAACATTACCTCAGATCCAACTAGCGACATCTGGTGAGCGGAAGATTTATTAGCCCTCATTGGTCAAGTCATAAACGTAACAAAATCACTAACAGATGCACCAACAATTAATATACAGTGTTATTTTCAAACATTATCCAATTTTATATTTAAGTTCAAATATATAAATAATAACATGCCGTTATTGCAGTTTTTGAAAATACGAGTACGAGTAAATAAACTTTTATTTGAAATTACCTCTAATTGAATGGGATTTATGGGCAACAGCTACGCGTACCCAAATTTGTAACCGAGTGACCCTTACGAATGTGTTAGGGATATTCACTTAACACCGATATATCGAATTTATTCGATGTTTTCCGAACGACATATCGCATTGATTCGATGTTTTGACAAATATTTATTGTATTCGATATATCGATATATTTATTTATAGAAACATCGAATATTTGCTTTATTTTTTTGTCGAATCAATTAAAAAACTAAATAATTTTAACACTACTCGATGACTTCAGTTTTAAGTAAGGTTCATTAAGATAGTGATATCTGTGTGTGACCATCTTAATTACCAAATATATGCTAACAGATCGATCAACCATTCACCCACGATGTATGTAGTTTGTGGTTCTATAGGTTCATTATATTTACTTTCATTCACTCACTCTCACTGTCCACTTAAAAAATATATCGATATTTATATTCGATGTAAAACATCGGATTCCAGCATCGATGTTTATCGATATATCGCTAGAAAACATCGATATTTTTTCACTATCGAATACTTTCCACAAAAGTTTAATATTACCTTTTTCCAGTAAAACGCGCAAAGTTTGTGGTCCTTGATTTTGTATGTGTGAATGTAGAATCAGAGACCAGAGTAGCAAGTAAAAGTTTTACATTAACTTGTCTTAGATAAACAATCAAAACAATGATTAATTAAATAGTTACCGCCAAACAGCAGAGGACGACGCAAGAAGAGTGAGAGTGAGTGAATGAAAGTAAATATAATGAAGCTATAGAACCACAGACTACATACATCGAGGGTGAATGGTTGATCGATCTGTCAGCATATATTTGGTAATTAAGCTGGTCACTCACAGATATCACTATCTTAATGAACCTTACTTAAAACTGAAGTCATCAAGTAGTGTTAAAATTATTTAGTTTTTTAATTGATTCTACAAAAAAATGAAAAAGCAAATATTCGATGTTTCTATAAATAAATATATCGATACATCGAATACAATAAATATTTGTCAAAACATCGAATCAATCCGATATGTCGTTCGGAAAACATCGAATAAATTCGATATATCGGTATTAAGTGAATATCCCTAGTAGGCGTTAGATATTTTTATGAATCACAATCAGTTAAAATATTGCATTACCACACATTCTGAATTTAAAAATTAAAAAGGACAGAATGTTTTTTTAATTATTCTTTTTTTACTATTCGCCTATATTACTTATTCTAAAGTTTCTCTGCAAATTTGGGCATATATTGCGAAATAACCCTGTATATTAAGAAAAGTTATATTAGTAAAAAAAAATGTTATACCTAGAATATCTTGTGAAATATGATTAAATACCTCATTTTGAAAATTATCAAAGATCTTCATTTCAAATGGACGCATCGGACCGCAACAGTTTCTAGTACAGCAATCATTGTCTTCTACAGCAAAATATACTTTTTGGCCAATATTGTTTTTCACAGTGTATTTATTATTGGTTTCGAACCCAACAAAAGATTCTAGTAATTCAACTTTTTGATGCACCAGCAACTGGTCAATCATAGAAAGGTATTCCAAGCCTGGTGGACAATTGCTGAGCCCTCGTGGAATAGTCATCCATCCACCTGGAAACAATATGCATATGTTGCCGTTACCATTACAGCATATTAAAGTCCACTGCTGAACATAAGCCTCCTCTATAGATTATTTCATATGGGAGATATTTGCCATATGCACGCTTGGCAGGCAGGTTTGCGACCGCAGTTTTTATTTTTAGTCGTTATTAGGAAGACATCTCCTAATTTATTTTTCTCTGAAGCTTCTTGCGACACCCATGGGATCATTTGGGGTAGTGGATATTCTTACACCGCCACTGCCCGTTATTTCTATTTTATTTTATTAGTGCATGTTTTTACAACAGTTATATGACTTTGATAAACATGTAATACTTCTACTAAGTACTTACTTTGATTGTGGTTAATTTTAAACAATAATAAGATTATTAAATAATATCATTAGAAAACAAAGTAACATTATACATTTATGCAATTTATGCGTTATGCAAGATTATACATTTATTACCACCTTCACCAATATACTTAACTTTAAATGAACAATACAAAAATAGTTATAGATATAAGCAAGCAATGAATTAGACAACTTATGTTAATATCTAATATCCTCCACCAATTCCCGATTGTTTTTAGCACAAATAAACCTCTTTTCCTCTTCTGATAAAAAATGTTCATAACCAGTATAACGAGATTTAAAAATGTTTCGAAAAATTTTAACCAGTGCTCTTTTAGTGCTTGCCACACTTATTGTTTGAATATTGACTATTTGTCTTCTTTTGAATTTTTCAATATTACACTTTTTATAAAAATATTTTTTATATGTTGACCACTTAATTGTATTTGATTTAAAATCCTTTTCTGGTAAATCTTCATACAGAATATCAAATGGATGGCTTAAATTTTCACACTGCATTTTATTAAAAAATAAAACTACATAAGATTGGAAAATTACAATAATAAAAACAGTTATTAAAAATTATTTCAACAACAATTTCAACAAGCACTGCAGATTATATATAACAATAGTGCATATTACTGTTTACTTTATTGTAAGTTACCTATCAAATTAATGTAAACAACCTTATCTGAGAAGTCATTAACTTATTTGTGTCTAACGAAAGGCAGACTAGGGCAAACAAATGAAAATAAATTACATTACATGCATAATCTAGCGGCACCAGTTAAATGAAAATTATATATTTCCACACACACTATGTGAGTAAATGGTAACAATTTATAATTACGGGAATAACATATTAAACGTCTAATCAAGTCATTATATTACACAATAACAAATTATGATTTAATTATAATTTTAAATGTACATAACTTAATCACAATTTAATTTGTCAGTATATTTTCCTTAATTTTTACATTATTGAACACTTAATTTTTTTGCATACTTTTTACCTTATTTGCTAAAAATTCACCCACAGGCCATGCAGGAAATTTTAATAAATTTTTTTGTACCTGTTTTCAAAATAAATTAGAATTGGCCAATGCCTCACATTGGCCCGTTGTAATTGTATTTATTTTGGAAATACGATTATTTTGTAATATGAAAAAATACTAACGTTACAATTTTAAATTTCCTTCGACATTTATTTACGAGCATTTATTTAAGTACTCATGAATAAATTAAGAGGGCCGCAAGAAACAAGTGTGTATAAAAAACAAAATATCATGGATATTTGTGACAATTAAGTTTATTAATTTGGTTTTTACTTATTATTCGTTAATATAAAATCGCAAAGGTGAAAAAACAAACGTTGATCGTTTGTTAAAAATTAACCAAATTAAGAAAAAGATTACTGAAAATAAACATTTTGTATGAAATGCATGTAGGCTATAATCAGTATTTAATGTTGCCCACTATAGCTCTATGAACTGCTTCCAGTCTCCTTGGCATTTTCCTAATCAGGTAATCAATAGAATCTTAAAAGATTAGAGTTTCGTTCTTCCTGAAATGCGTTTTTAAGATCTCTCATATTAGTGGGACCAGGATATCATTTCTTAACCGGTTCAGTACTGGTGGCACGCCAGGCGTGCCATCGATTATGTTTGTGTGGCGTATGACACGCGAGTCGTGTCTTTTTAAAAATCGTTATAACTCGCTCAAATTCCTTTTTTGGAAAATTTATCCAGAACAAAATATTCATTATTTTGTAAGTAGTTCATGCCTGCGGCTTCGTTCCTGGATATTTTGAAAATTTGAAAATTTTAGGGATTTACAACTTTTTTTAACTTGTACATGGTACTCTTTTTACTTTGTGGGTTTTCAATCACGTTGTGGGAAAATAGTCTAATAAGTAACAAATAATAGCACTCATTGCGAACGCTCACAAACTCGAGTTGTAAATAAATTTCTGGAAAACAAGTCTCCTGTTAAAAAAAACCAATGCGTTTGTCTTATTGTTTAATTTTGCTTAAAATGGTTGAAATGCCGTCTTATTACTATCATATGACCGAATAGACCTACGAAGTACCATGTGCTCTTGTGATATGGAATAAGGTTTATTTTTGCTTGAAACAGTTTGAAACCGTTCATGCATAAAAAAAGTTCGCTAATAAATAGTCTTGTCAATCCGCCGCCGTATAGCAACGGCGTTTGTTTCCTTTTGAAAACACTTGTTTTGCTATTCTTACTAATTAGACGTTTTCAGATCGACTTTACTTTTACATTTGTATAACATTAAATAATATTTAACATTTGTAAATATCAATGAATCATAAACCTTGTTTTTTTTTCCAAATTGAGGATCTTGATTTTTTCATATTTACGAATGTTATTATTAGGTGAAAATTTAATTTTATAAGGACCAAGGTTTTCCAGGGTGATTTAGCTGTATCTACTTATATAAATGAAAAAAAAAATAGTACAAAAGGTTTGTAATTTCTGCATAAAAAAGTCACTTACTCTCAGTTTCAAAGAAAACACGTAGAAAAACACGTAATTACCCACTAAAAACAAGTATCCTTCCGTTTGCAACTGATGTTTGATGTTAAATAAACTTAATTAGGTCTAAACATGTAAAAAAAGCATAAAAAAGAACATTACTTTTACACATGGCGGATGGCACAATCATCGTGGCGTGTCATCAAAGTCTGTCATGGAATACTTGTTCGCCGCCACAGCTAAAAGTTGTCGAAAATCGGTGCCGCAACGAATCGGTTAATTTGTCTTACAAGTTTATCTCATACATGATCTATGGGGTTTAAGTCGGGCGAGCGCGCTGGAAACCACATAGCATTAGTATTCGACAACTACGGCTGCAGAGAATAGGGGCGTGCATTGTACAAAAGGGACTAAAGGCACTACAATTTCTTCAAAATATCAATCTTTTTAATTTTAGTCGTTATTAGAAAGACGCTACTGCCCATCTGATTTGTTTCCCTTACGCCACCCACGGGACATGGTAGAATAGAATAGAATAGAATAATGATTTATTTGCATTGAATGTAGGTAATAACAATAAGGTGTTGACAGAGTACATAGAAGATCCGTACATTCTACCATTTTGGCATGCAAATATTAAAATAAATTTATTTTTATATAATACTAGTAATTAATTATAAATAGATTTAACATTATAATTATGAGTATAAATAGTTATTACAATATTATAATACAAAGTATTGCATTATTATTATTACATAAATTTATATTGTTGAAATTTTATTGCAGTTAGCATAACACATAAATTATTAATACAAACAACATACGAGTATTATAAACAATTAATTAACTGAAACGTTATTGAAATATTGGTATCATTTAAGAAGTCTGATACTGAGTAATATCATCTTTCCAATAACAAAGAAGTCTTTTTAAATATTCTAATGGGTTGATTTTTTACAAAATTTGGGATTTTGTTATATATGACAGGTGCCATGCTCATATCACTTTTTTTTTAATAAAGCTGTTTGAAATCTTCCTGTATACAGTAAATCTTTATATTGCGTTCTCATAGATACGGCTCGTACTCTAGTTTCATTTAAGGTAGGAAATAAATGATGATTAATTTTAACAAATATCGCTATTTCTAAAATATAGAGTCTTAAGTTAATAATTTATGGGCTTTGAAAATAGGGACACAACTATCTGTTATCTTTAAATTGAAGATTACTCTTATGCAGCGCTTTTGGGCTTTGAAAATGCTTTCTCTATCGCCACAGTTGGTATAATGGATATTCTTACACCGCCACTATACGGTCACGGTAGGTGTATACAATAGTATGCAATAGTATAAAATAGTAGCTATAGTTTCAATTAAAGTAACAGCCCTAGCAACTTAGATGGCATTTACATAGATTACACACACACACCTAACGCGATATAGTCGCGAGGTAGTCAAGACAACATTTTAAACAAAACCTTTTAAGCTCAAATTCTAGCGGGCAACATTTTTCTCAGTATGAAATAACGCAATAATTACATAAAACACGAAATTCGGAAAAAAATAATATTCCAAAACTTTTTTTAATAGCATTTAGTAATACTAAAGACTGTGGCCAGTCGACACGATAATTACAACAGGAGATATTAAACGAATGAATATTTACCGGGAGGGCCTTGAGGTGCTGGTTGTTGAATGACTGGTGCCGGGTAACCAGATTGTGGATGAGGATAGCCTGGCGTAAAACCAGGTTGGTATCCAGGTTGATAACCAGGCTGATAGCCAGGCTGAAATCCTACTTGATATCCAGGTTGGAAACCAGTTTGCATTCCTGGCAGTGGCTGTGCTCCTGGTGGTAGAGCTGGTCCAGGTTGTGGCATTTGGTTTGGTGGAGGACCAGGATAGCCTCCTTGTGGATTCATTGGATAACTTTCATTCTGCTTTTCTCTTTCCATTGGTGACATATAGCCTTGCCCAGGAGGAAAATTTGGGCTGTAAGGTGTTGGCTTGTGTGACATTTAAGCTGAAAAAACAACAACACGAAATACATACAATTATGTTTGTTTACTAATATACTTACATTAAAATTATAAATTGAGTACCACCTGATCTTAAATTGTTACTTAGGACTAGTTACGATTAAGCGGAGACTCAGGTGGAGATCAGGCTGACCATGGACACCTATAAGCAAGTTTAAAAAAGAATCTCTGAGGGCTTAGATGTTATAACTCCGAGCATGTAGTTATATTAGTTCTCTTACTCTTTAAAGTGGAATATAACAATAGGGTACTTTCATTAAAATGTGACATATATGTCGCGGCACGTAAGTCTAGCAGTGACCGTTATTGTGCATAAGTCGCGCTGATTGACTTATTGCGCATAAGTCGCGCTGATTGGCTCGTGCGTTCATCTCTCTAGTCGCATTCGTGCAATTCATTTTGTGCGCTTCCCCTTCACGTTTCGTTCAGTGCTAGACTTATGTGCCGCTACTTGTGCAGTTTATTATTAATACTATATTGACCAAATAAATAGATACACAATAGATAGATTTAATGTCATTCTATATCTTTGGGTTTAAACGAAACCTTTAAAATGGTACAATAATGTCATGAGTCACAAATAATGTTAATAGTGTCAGGTGAATGAAATATGCATGCATAGATAATAAACGATATATAAGGTGCCTACGGGTAATAAGGCATGTCGGCTAATAACGCGTAAGTAACAAAAATCGTATTTATAATAACCGCACTCGCTTAAGAATAATAACAGACTCCTATTGCACGATAATGTCTCTACAAGTTTGCAGAGACGCGCTACCCCGCGTCCTGCCACCAGAGTTGCATTATCTATCATTAGATACGACCGCACTGTACCAATAATAAAAATCAGTCCAAATAAATCGTAGGTATGTTTTTTAATATTACACTTAGCTATCTAAAATCGTAATCTTTATATTTATAAATAAATACAGTAGGGCCTCGTTAATCCGGAGTGGCAAAAACAACCCTTTCCGGATTATAGTATGCCATATTTAATGGTAATAAAACACATGTTTAACCTTAGTTTCTTTAATCAATTTTCAAATTAAGAAAAACAGTAAGTTAATACTCTTCTGTTTATAATTTTCGCACTTCATTTCAAAAGCCCGGTCTCTTAGTCTACGGAGAAACATAACTTCGTGGCTATCAAATTCGTTATCTTCAGCCCATTTTAAAGCAATATTTAAAGCTCCTACTGCATCTGAATTATCAACTTTTTTGGAGGCGAGAACTTCAACGCTATTGTCTACATTTTGCTCATCGTCCTAACACATTGCCGCTCGCACAATCTCCTCATCAGTTAACTGTACGTACTACACGAAAGGCGAAAAACAAAAGATTGAGGACCCCTGATAAACAGAAGACTCATTGACTCATGGCAACCCACACCTACACCCCCGAAGTCCATTCCGAGTCCGGATTACCGAGGCTCTACTGTACTGTGTTGATCTTGAAGGTTTGATTAACGTATCGTGGTCAATTTTTAATTTGGTTTTTCTTAAATACTTGGTCGGCGGTTATTAAAGCCCACTAAGTTGCACCATAGGCCTTATTATACTCCTTTTTCTTGAGTCGTTTTTTTTGTTTTATTATGAATTTATAAAATGTTATAAATGCAAATAAATCGTACGCTTTCATTATTTAACTAATTTTAAGGTTTCAGCTGTCCAAACAGTGCAAAGACAAAGTGTGTCGAAGAATTAAAGCTTTGACATTAGAAGCTATTAAATTACGTGTAAATTATTGGTCCTGCGCCTAAGCTTTCTCGGACCGTGTCGGATTACAATTTAATGATTGTAAGGGAATAGTGAGTCTACACCTGTGCTTGCGCATCCATTCGGATACTATAATTTTGTACTGTGCTGATGAGCTAGTCTCCGTTGAGACTGGCCGCTGTGACAGAAATTTGGTTGGGAGGATACTTAACCCAACAATAAACCCAATTTTCAACTCAACTCCAGTCGCGACACAACCGACCCACGGATGATAATCACGAGGAGTGAGTTTGGTTGTCAGTTTGTTCATTATTATACTAATGACTTTAAGTAATGTTAGGTCAGGCAATTTATATATTTTTTTAGAATTTTAAGTCTTAATTGCTGCATTCATGTGATTATTGATCACAAATATTAAATACATTACGTATAAATTGATTATTTCAGTTCGTGAAAGCAGTAGGCCTTATTACCCTACCATAGTAAAATAAGGCCCACTCGCAAGGTTTTTAGAAATGTTTAATTTTGTTTTTTTTTTTATAGCAAATGTTACAGCAGTGAAACTTCACTGCTGGCCGTATGAGGAAGCTTAAAGTCGCTCAGCGAGCTATGGATAGGGCAATGCTCGGCGTTTCTCTGCGTGATAGACTTAAAAACGAGGATATTCGCAATAGAATCAGAGTAACCGACATAGCCCAAAGAATTAGTATGCTGAAGTGGCAATGGGCCGGCCATATAACTCGAAAAACCGACAACCGATGGGGAAGAAAGGTTCTCGAGTGGCAGCCTCGTACCGGCAAGCGAAGTGTAGAGTGTCCCCTCACTAGATGGAGTAATGACCTGGTAAGACATGCAGTAAGTCGATGGATGCCGGTGGCTCAGAACCGTGCCTAGTGGCATTCCTTGGGGGAGTCCTATGTTCAGCAATGGACTTGTGAAGGGCTGTAATGATGATGATGATGATGATGATGAAATGTTATAATTAATCGTTCATACTTTATAGAAACTGTACTAAACTAATCATTTTTATTAAAATCTGTAGACCAAATTAGATATTTCTTATTTTATTTCCGATTTTCCCTTAGCTAGGCCTTATTATCCGCAGGTACCTTACACAAAAATATAAATTGTACATAGATAAACTACATATACTCTACCACCTGGTTCTAACGCAGCGTTTGTCGGTGTTTGAAAACAATACATGTTTATTGTCCAATAACGTGAAAGTAAAAAAAGGCTTCTTTAGATGTTCGATATTAACAATAGAATATGCAGGTGTACATTTCTTTTATTTATCTTATGGGATTTCGTTACAATTTATAGATAATTATGTTGTATAAGTTGGGTCTTAAACTTTTGGCCCGCAGTGTATGTCGTTAGAGACGAAAAAGAAACAGATTTGACAGCAGTACCTTGATGATAATAACTCAAAATTATAAAACTGTGGTTGCTATGAGGCAATCTATAGGGGAGGATTATGTTCAGCAATGGACTTTTTTAATTTTTATTAATAATATATAATTTAGTGTTTCAAATAAGTTTTTCGGTTTCTAGTGATTATATGTATTTCTGTAATATAATTTTCTTAGTTTTGTTAATTAAAATTAAGTATAACTTATATTCCAGAAAGAAACATTAATCTATAGACTTTTTTAACAATTTTACTTTCCTCCATAAAATCTGTAAAATATTTCACAATATTCCAAAGCGGCGTCAACTTGATAGCAAAAAAAGTTGTGGCAGCCCTTGATATTGGGAAAACATAGGGAGCTTGAACTAGGCAGATTTATATTTTAATAGGAAGAACGTTTCTAAGACTAAAGAATTGAGTAAGCCCACGACTTTTATAACAGATTTATGATTTATGTGAACAGTCTACATTAATTTAAAAATCGATATGAATATGTGCAAAGTCTTTACTCTCTCATAAACTGCTATCATAGAGTTATTAAACTTTATAGGCAGGATAGAAACCAAGTTTAATTTAGCAAGTTTACGTGAACTTTCAATATTTAGTTGGCAATTTTTGAAATATGCCATCCTTGTACACAATTTTCTTATTTTTATATAAAACTAGCTGGCCAGGCAGACGGTGTTCTGCCCTCTCCGACGACCCTTTGTCCTATAAACAATTTTAAATCCATAATAAAAAATATTGAGGGCCACTTATCAGGATAAAAACTCTCAAGTTGGATCAAACTGCACACAGTGTGGAGAATTTTGTTGAAATCAGTTCAGTTCTTTAGGGAGTATATCACAGACAAACAATGTGAAGATAAGTTGAAATTTTCTCAAATATATAACTTCATTTTCTATAAATTCTAATGAATACACTGCCATGGACTAAAGGTATTTCTTGTAGTCGTTTTTAAAAACTTTTAATTAAAAAAGGTGGTAAGTTCACTTATGTGACATTTATTTGTAATTTCTTATCTTCTAAGTAATCAGGTAGAGAATGAAATGGGTTTTTGTACGTGGTAGAGCTGTGCTGGAGCTATATTAGTAGTATAGTTGTAGCACAAATGGGTCGACTCAACCGGGGAACGACCACGCTCTCACAGAATACCAGCGTCAAATAGCAGCTTAACACTGCTGTGTTTCCTATGGTGAGTGTAGAGAACCGGAGACACATTTTACTGGAAACGAGGCATTCCATCTTAGTCCTCACGGGTGGCAACGCATCTGCATTTTGATTCGCAAACGAGGATAAATGTAAATGTCTATGGGCCACAGCAGCCATTTACCATCAGGTGGACTGTGTACTCGTTTGTCACCCTATACTATAAAAAAAAGGTAGTAGTCTAAATTAAATGGGTAAAGACTGGGGAGTACTATGGGTGGGGATATCAGTACCACCAGGTGTTTCTTTACTATTACTACTGCTTAATATAATACAACTTTTTGTATGGCCGATTATAGTCTTCCAATCGAACGCCTAATTTAAATAATATAAATTATTTTAATTGTCCACTTGTTGGATGGTTAATTTATTTTATTCATTTACTTATTGGATAACTAATTATTTTATTTGTCTGCTTAGGGACAGCATATTCTGTAGTAGGGGTAATGCAAAAAGGGTGGATGGTACTGCTGTGACCCCCAACTTCCAAATAATTGCCACAGATGCAAAGAGAAAGAAGTAAACAATAACCACCAAAACCGATCATTACACTTATTAACACATGTAGTCTATAAAAAGACTTACTTATATAAAGAGTTTATATTATTAAATTTACTTAATAGTAGAGCCAAATAAAATAAATTCAATTTTGAACATTGTATACAAATAAAAAAAATATTTTGGAATAAATAAAAAATTCTATATATCAGCTAATTTTTAACATTAAGGGACTACTCCATGCGAACGACCTTGAGCATTTTGTGTGCCGTGCCGCGCCGACTCGCTACAATATAAAATATATCGCGTAATGCCGCCTCTTCACGTTGGCCAACACACTGGCGAATGTGTTGGCCAAGATATTGGCCAAGAAATTGTGATCGCGTCCACACGTTGGAAGATCGTTCAGTTTACTTCGGTTCAGGCCAATGTGCGGACGAATTTATTAAAATGATTATTGAAGCGCTAACTGCTGCTGCGGTTTATTTATTCACAGCATACTACTATTTTTTATTTAATTTTCACTATTTTTAATATTTAATATTTTTAATATAAATTTTTAATATTTCTTTATTATACACTAACGTTATACATATAAGTAAACTATATAAACATTAACACACCTAGGCATAGGTATAATTAACACTTTTACAACTAAGGCCTGGAAAATATTCGAATCCTGTCTATGAAACTGTTGTAAAATTTTATTAAACAAAACCTTTTTAAAAAGGGTTATTCTTATTATATAATTATAGAATAAAACTTAATAATAATAATAAATAATTTATTTTGTCAAACATTAAAGTTACATTATACGATCAGTGATCGAGGTCACCTAGTAAGCAAAATAATGCCTGTAACAGGTGGCTTCGCTCTTCCATAGCTAAAAATTAAAGTATTATTAACAAAATAAAGAAACTAATAGGGAATAATAAAGACAGTAAAAACATGATTTTAGTATCCCACTTTTTAATTTGATTTTAGTATGCTACCTATAATATAGCATTAATACATCAATAAATAAATGAATACATCAATCACTACAACGTGAATGTGTATAAGATAAGGGTGATCAAAAAGAAATGGAAAAAAGAAATTTTATTTCTTGACGGCTCCGTGGCGTAGTGGCTTAGCAATGAGTTGCTGCCCTGGGGGCCGTGGGTTCAAATCCCGCACGGAACAAGTATTTGTATAGCCTGCACATAATTTCTCCGGGTATGAATGTTTGTCCTTATGCAATTTATGTTTCTAAACTGCCTCCACGATACAGGAGAAAATCCTGTGTATAATAACATTTTTTTTTTAAAAAAGACTTGTGTTTTACACACAATTTTCAGCTTGGTAGGGCTCTATAAAGCGAAAAGTTTATTCATTGGTCATTGTTACTGCCGTTATGTAGACACTAGTTACGATGCGTGCATATAAAATTTAAGCGTGCGTGCGTGCGATCACTCTGAGAGCTCGTAGCAAACTAAACGTGCGCCCAACGTGTGGACGCGGCGGCCAATACTCTGCCACAACCCTTTGATCTTTTGTAAAAAACCGACACCAGACGGATCTCGCGCCAACTTGTGGGCCATCGTCCCAATACGTACCAACGTAGCTTAAACACCCGCTCCACACGATGGCCATCGTTGTTGGCCAAAACATTCGCCAGCGTGTTGGCCAACGTGTAGAGGCGGCATAAGAAATAATATGTAAGACGCCACCTACTGTACGGACGTAGTATTTTTTCAACATCAATAAACTATTTTATGGAAATACACACAGCGTACAACGATAAATGTATTTTAATTTTTTTATTCGGTATATTAGATGTATTCTCATTATGAAATTTTATAATTAATTATATATTAAAAATGAAGCATTGAAAATTGTGAGTTTAAAAGATACCTACTCACTATAGGTAAATAGATAGATAGCTCGCCTTTTGTAGAAATATTTAGTGCAATAAAGAATAAACAAATAAATAGGATGTTTCGCAGAGTGAGAGTAATATAGAATGAGAGTCGTGGAGGCAGTTTACAAACATAAATTGCACAAGGACAAACATCCAGACCCGGAACAATTATTTGTAGGCCTTACAAATATTTGTTCCGTGCGGGATTCGAACCCGCGGCCCCCAGCGCAACAACTGATTGCTAAGCCACTGCGCCACGGAGCCGTCGCCGGGTTATAGGTAAAGTGACCATACGTCCCGTTTTGAACGGGACTGTCCCTTTTCTCGGTCACCTGTCCCATTGTCCCCAAATAAAGCTCCGGGACACAAAATTGTCCCGTAACTCGTTAGATGGAAGTATTCAACGCCAACAATCTTCAACATAATTTTTTTAATCGAATATATTTTATGTCTACCTGGTACAAATGCTCCGGTAGAAAGAGTATTTTTTTATTTTGAATAAATTGTGGACGTCTGAAAGAAACACTTACGGTTCCAGTTCTAAAGGCGATGTTGTTAACAAAGATAAGAATAAAAAAAACTTGAGCAGAATTTTATTATAATTTAAAATCATCACCAACTTTATTACAGCAAATTTAATCCACTGACAAATGTAATTAATAATTAAAAAAAATATATGTTGCATTTAATAATTACCGTCTATACCGAATATAATTTTGTTGTGAACACTAATTGTATAAAGTTATAGTTTTTAGAGTATAAATAAACCCATGTCCTGTTTTGAGTTAAAAAATAAATGGTCAGTTTAGTCTTTTTTGTTTATAGTAAAAAGTAGGTATATTAGTACCTACTTAGATACTTTTTACCGAATTATAAGTATAGAACACCTTATGTACTCAATTATTTTTTGAAAAAGAAGAAAAAAACAAGCAATAATAAATAAAGTTTTTTGCTAATATACTATATTTTAGCAAAAAACTATAACTTAGTAATACTAATTATAACTTAGAACATAAATGAAAAACTCATAACTGACTTTTTGGCCCGACCCAGGATTCGAACCTGGGATCTCATGATCAGCAGTCGCACTACTACAACCACTAGACCAATGAGGCAGTACTATACCTAATAAGATATTGCGGTTGGGTATTAGAATTATTTTTAACTGTATACTATATTGATAATATTGAATTAGCCTTTTATAGTGTAAATTATAATATTTGTCGAAATGTTAATTATGGATTCGAATCTTACATGCTAATGGTGCTTCATTTTTTTATTTGCATTTACTTCAAAGAAAATACACGCAAAAAGCTTCATCGCGCAGTAAAAACACAACAAATATATGTATAACTAATACGAAAAATTATACCCAAAACAAACAAATAATACTACCTATAAATAACCTAATAAGTAATAATATTATCGACTGACATGACGTGAGCGTGTGCGCTGGCCGACGACACGGGCTTCACGTCGAAAAGCTCAGCGCTCACTGACTTGAGCAAGCCCGTGGGCAGTGAATACGCCCAGATTTTAAAATAATTTCTTAATAAAATCAAATTTTGGTCTTTTGAAAAAAAGTTTACAATAGAAATGTTCATTAATAAATTGCCTATCTATTGGTGTAAATCGCAAAATAAAATAATACTTACTTTACGAGGAGATGCATGTTATCAATAATAATTTCACATTTATGTGGTTTTGTTGTAAGGAGATTATATTAATATTTATTCCTTTAAAAAAAAATTGGATATAGCTCTTATGAAATCAAGATTATGTAGAAATATAATGTGTTTTTTATTTGTTGATACATCTTTTAAATAAAAAGTAGATAGCTCCTAAAAACCGCACAAATAACGACTAGTGCGACATTTTGCTCAACCTGCGCCTTAATAAGTTGAATTCTTTCAATATTATATTTCAATTTATTTATGGTCAATGATTATATCAATATAATGTATATATACCTACTGTTACATTAATTGCAAAATTGGAGTAATGTTTTATAAGTTATAAGTTATAAGTAGTTTATAAGCATCAGAGTATATTGATTCAAATATTTTTATTTTTTATTAATTTTTGGAATGAAGTTCCTTATCGGATGGTACACATTTGGTGAATAGCAGCTAGGCGAGAAAAAGTGTAAGATTTTTCCGTCACGGCCCCGTAGTGTAGATGGCCTTGGAGGCTTTAGGGAAGGGAAATGAATAACATCCATCTCCCTCGCACTCTTTTGAAGGAAATATTATTTTGCATTACACATTTATATGAAAGAAATATTATTTTATTATTATACATTTTTCAACACCATGGTCATAGTTGAGGAATTTAAACAACAGGAACATTGTTTGGCCTCTTTCTTATAATCAGAGCTTACATGACTCAGCTCAGTTCTTTCAAAAATTCTACTTTGACTCAGCTCTATGTCAACTTGTCACTGAGCCAACCCGCTATCAATCCGGAAATATTCCCTCACTACTGGATTTGGTAATGACAAATGAGGAAGATCTTATCTCAGGCATTACCAACTCAGCTCCAATTGGTAAAAGTGACCACTATGTAATTGAATTTCAAATTCAATACCTCATCTCAAGCCCTTCAGTGCAAGGATTATTTAGATGTGCTTTACATAAAATAAACTATGAGATTGTTAATGCAGAGCTCCAAAACACGTTATGTAATCATGACTGGAGTAAATCAGTAGATGAACAGTGGATGGCCCTGAAGGATGAAGTGGAAACTGTTTTAGACCGACATGCTCCTCTCAATATGGTTAGAAAACAGAAAAATCTAAATAAACCCTGGATAAATGCTTCCATTGTTGAATTGACAAAACAGAAAAAGATTCTATGGGACTCATAAGGCCTACAGAGACTGCAATAACAGGTGTGTTAGTGAAGCAAGAAGACTTAGAAGTCTTTACGAAGCTAAGATTGTCGAGAATGAAAACAAACCCTTCTATGCTCACCTACGCAGTTGGATGGTTTCTAAAGTTGGTCTGCCGCCTGTGGTACGTGATGAACTTGGCAATCTTGTGGTTGAAGGGTCTAAAATTGCCGAAGTGTTTGCTTGTGAATTTGAGAAAGCATACTCATTGGAACCAGACCTTAATAATATATCTATACCTATACCAAGAGTTAAAAACTCCATAGATGACATCCATTTCACATCAGGATGTGCTTATGGTTCTCAAGTCCCTAAATGTAAACTATGCTACTGGGCCTGATAATGTCCCTGGAGTATTTCTCCAATCATATGCTGAAACCATCACACCTGTCTTGGTCAATATTATGAATGAATCATATGCTTCAGGTGAGGTACCAAAAGACTGGAGACATGCTATAGTAATACCTGTTTTTAAAAAGGGTGATAAATTAGATCCAGCTAACTACAGGCCAATCAGCTTAACTAGTATTGTTTGCAAATGTATGGAGAAGATTATATGTAAAAAAGTACCTAGCAGATGAGAAAATCATTCCGGATAACCAGCATGGCTTTGTGGAACGGCACTCGACTACAAATAACCTTCTTTCCTGCTACCACAGATGGACTGAGGAATTTGATAAACATCCTTTGGATATATTCTACCTGGACTTTGAACGGGCCTTTGACAAGGTACCACACAGATGTCTTTTGGTTAAATTGGAACAACTGGGGATCCGAGGAAATCTTCTGAAATGAATCAAAAATTATTTGAGTGGAAGAACCTTTCAAGTAAGAGTTGGAAATGTATATTCGCAACCTAAAGACGTCTTCAGTGGAGTGCCACAAGGATCTGTACTCGCGCCTACCCTCTTTGGCATTTTTGTTACTGATCTGAGTTCTATAATACACTCAGAAGCCTCTTTCATTGCTGATGATGTGAAATACTTCGGAAATCCTTTATTGAACCAGGGAACCTTAAGACAAGACTTAGAACGTATACAGGAGTGGACAAATAAATTGGATTATAAAACTTAATCCTTCTAAGTGCACAGTTTTGCATCTAGGTCGAAACAATCCCAGAGAAATGTATAACATTGGAAATTGAACAGTACAGTCTGTTAACTCACACAAGGATTTAGGTGTCTTAATATCATCCGACCTCAAGCGGGCTGACAATATCCATAGTATTGTCAAAAAGGCAAACAGCATTTTGTATGCAATCAGACGATCGTTACAACATCTGACTCCAGATACATTGCTCAAGGACCGATGATAGAGTATGGATTTCAAATTTGGAACCCCTATTTTCTTAAGGATGTAGATTTGCTGGAGAGTGTACAAGAAAAGCCACAAAAATTCCATTATGCCTTCGCAAAAAGCCATACGAAGAGAGATTAAAAATATTGAATCTAACAACGCTGAAATCTCGCCGCACCAGAGGAGACCTTATTGAGACCTACAAAATATTGACACATAAATACACAGTCAGGTCATAAGTATTGTCACACAGTAAAAACTTTTCTTTTAGAATTTTTTCTTTGACGGCTCCGTGGCGCAGTGGCTTAGCAATGAGTTCCAGCGCTTGGGGCTGCGGGTTCGAATCCCGCACGGAACAAGTATTTGTATGGCCTACAAATAATTGTTCCGGGTCTGGATGTTTGTCCTTGTGCAATTTATGTTTGTAAACTGCCTCCACGATACAGGAGAAACTCCTAGTGTGGGGGTAACGTTTTTTTAGATAGAAAAGAAAAAGAAAAAAAAAAAAAAAAGAATGCTGGCCACAAAAAAGTTTATTGAATTCGAATTTCGAATTGTTCATGAAAATAAAACTGTATAATTTTTAGAATTTTACTCATTTTTAAATATGGAGTGGACGCTTAAAGAAGACCGTGTTGCATTTATTGCGTTGCATCGTTGCGGTTACGCGCCAATGCAAATTTTTGACATACTGAAAAATTTTAATATAACCAAAAGATTTGTTTATCGTACCATCAAACGATACAATGAAGACTAGTGTAGATGACAGGTCACGAAGTGGTCGCCCTCGGTCTGTTAGGACTCCAGCAGTGATAAAAGCTGATAAGGTGCGAATTCAAAGAAATCATAAACGTAAGCAGAAACTGTTGGCCCTTCAGATGGGGTTAAGCAGAACCACAGTGAAAAGGGTGTTAAATGAAGACTTAGGGCTTCGGGTATATCGAAGAAAAACAGGACATCGTTTGAATGCTCGTCTAATGGACCTGAGACTGAAGAGATGCCGCGCTTTGTTGAAGCGGTACGTGGGAAAAAATATCGGGAAATTCTTTTTTTGAATGAAAAAATTTTTACCGTAGAAGAGAGCTACAACAAACAAAATAATAAGGTGTACGCAAACAGTAGTGAAGAAGCGAGCAACCGTATTCCGCGTGTCCAACGAGGTCATTTTCCATCCTCGCTCATGGTATGGTTGGGAGTTTCTTATTGGGCTTAACAGAGGTACATTTTTGTGAGAAAGGTGTAAAAACGAATGCTGTTGTGTATCAAAATACAATCCTGACGAACCTTGTGGAACCTGTTTCTCATACCATGTTCAATAACGGGCACTGGGTATTCCAACAAGATTCGGCGCCAGCTCATAGAGCGAAGAGCACACAAGACTGGCTGGCGGCGCGTGAAATCGACTTTATCCGGCACGAAGACTGGCCCTCCTCCAGTCCAGATTTGAATCCGTTAGATTACAAGATATGGCAACACTTGGAGGAAAAGGCGTGCTCAAAGCCTCATCCCAATTTGGAGTCACTGAAGACATCCTTGATTAAGGCAGCCGCCGATATTAACATGGACCTCGTTCGTGCTGCGATAGACAACTGGCCGCGCAGATTGAAGGCCTGTATTGAAAATCACTGAGGTCATTTTGAATAAACTTTAGTGTCATAAGAATCTATGTTTTGTTAAGTTCATTTTGGTATATAAATGGTTACACAATGAATAAACTTGTTTCAATTATTTTATATTAAACATGTGACAGAATTTATGACCTGACTAGGTATAATTGCAAAGAGCTGCCACATATTTTTAACATCAGCAGTATCCACCGACCTAGACATCCTAACTATATGAGATTGGCCCACACCCACTCATACACTAATGTGGGACATCACACACTAAACAACAGAATCATAAATATATGGAACAAGTTGCCTCAAGACGTGGAAGATGCTCCCTCTGTGATTCGTTTTAAAAACAAACTGGACAAATGGTGTAAAGACAATCCAATTTAGTGTATTCTTAGTGTGAACTTGGACTAATATAAAACACCAACACAGATATAGGCATATGAATTATAAGCTGCTCGCCTATTACCAGATAACAATAATAATAATAAATGACGCTTCATTTTAATATACATAGTAATTCATTTATTTGTATTTGTTAATCAATAATATAATATGTTTATCAATAATAATATACTACGAAAGGAACTTTGTTCGAACCGAGTGTTCCATAACACTCATACATGTTTTTTAATTTAAAATGTCTGTGAATAAAAATGATTAAATCACACGATAATCATATATATAAAAAATATATAATTTGATTATCGTATGAATAGACACTTCCATCCAATAGACAGATGAACAAATATTAATTATTCATCCAATTAGTGGATGGATGTATTAGTCATCCGATTAGCAGATTACGAGACACACTATTTATATATAGAGTTATGGTAGCTCTGGAACTAAGTGTTTGCCTTAAATTTCACAATATATAAACAATTTGGGTACACTCTTTTATGTGGTAGAGCTATGTTGCAGCTATATTGTGGTTGCAGCACGAATGGGTCGGCTCGTCCAGGGTGGGACCACACTCTCACAGAATACCAGCGTAAAATAGCAGCTTAATGCCGCTGTGTTTCTTATGGTGAGTGCAGAGAACCGGAGACCCTTTTTACTGGAAACGAGGCATTCCATCTCAGTCCTCAGGGGTGACAATGCATCTACATTTTGATTCTAATTGTAGATGTCTATGGGCTACAACATCTGCTTACCATCAAGTGGACTGTGTGCTTGTTTTTCACCTTTATTCTAAAAAAAAACTCAGTGTGTACATTTTTGCTTACTTTCTCTAGTGGTCTAATCAGAGAGAAATTTATAAATATATCAGAAATTAAACAAAATATTTCTTAAATTGTTAGGCAAGTTGTAGTACTGTTATATATTAGCCGGCAAACAGTGATTACAGTATTTTTTATTTTGTTACTATTAACTTAAATAACAAAAAGATTTGATACTTTTTTTTTCATCAATTACAGCTTATCAAGATTCCACATCTCATCGATTGCCTCATAGTGGGATTATTTTCCATTTTTGTCAACCATGGCAGGCAGGTTGACAACCGCAGTCTTCTATTATTTTGATTTATTAGGAAGATGCTGCACCCCATCACCTGTTTCAGCTGTCCTCTATCGCCTCTTACGACATCCACGGGGTGACCTAAGGTATTCACTTACGCCGCCCATTCTCATATTTTACAACACGACAAAGTATATAAAAAAACTTGAGCCAATTGTTTCAAACAATTATTAGGACAAGTAATTATTTAAAACCGTCCAATAAATATTAATTTTCTACTTTACCTATTGAGAAATCGGCAACCGGAAACTAGCAGTCAGAGTAACTTTATTTTTAGTTTTTACAAATTACTAATTATGAGGAAACCTAGTCCTTTACATAACTTAAAAGTTAGCAGATCCCTCTTTAAGTCAGAATTGAAAAATTAAAGGACTACTTGCTCATAAATTAATATTATTAATTAATATTTAATAAGTATGTAATGTTTATTTTTAAATTGCGTTTCACCTAGTGATGGGTCAACTCACTCAACTCGAGTTAACTCGAGTTGTGCTTAACTCGGTTATCTCGAATTGGATCTCCCTATACTCACAGAACACTAATACCCTAAGGCGGGCCCTAACTTGAGTTTTGACTGCTTTACATAAACGGATCAAGTGAGCCAGCAAGAGTAAGAGCGCGATTCGTTCCTTGTGTGTGCTTTGTGTTTCAAAAAGTATTTATCTACAACTAAAACAATTTGTTATTTAGAATTTTATTATAGCTACGTTACGTAATTTAATTTCTTTTAAAATTTTGATTATTTATGATCAATATAGTTATGTAAGTCACAGACCTATTACAAGCACCATTTAGGCCTTTTCGGGTATTACAACAATTATTGTAATACACAACAGCCTTGGTTAAGTTGTTAGATATATGATATTTTAAATTAACGCCAAATGTAACACAGCTTACAACAAATATATTGAATATGGAAAAAAAATATATTTAAGAATATTTTGACTGTGATAATTAAACTATTAATAGCTTATGTACGTACCTACATCTTAAAGCTAGACTAATAATATTTCGTGAAGACTGCTATCTAGCTAGTTTTGTTGTTAAATACAGGTAAGTACTTACTATAACTAAGATTAAAACTAAAAATACATATTAAGTATATCATTATCATCATAATCATTACTTCAGAAGTCGACTGCTGAACATAGGCCTCCCCCGAGGAATGTCACAAAGCACGGTCCTAAGCGTCCTGCATCCATCGAGTGGCGGCCTCACACCGGCGGACGAAGTGTAAAGCGTCCCCCCCACAAGATTGGGTGACGACCTGGTAAGACAAAGACTTGCAGGAAGTGATTAAGTAGGTATATGATACATACTAAATATAAGTTTTTGTTTAAATCCTACATAGTAAGTTTGGTAATTATAGTTATCCCAACCCACCAAAAACCTAGATAGAAAAACAAATTTATAAAAAAATCATTTACTCTGTTTCGTACTGTTAACTCGAGTTGCGTAATTCGGGTTTAAACTGGAATTGCGTGAATTTCAACTCGAGTTAACTCGAGTTGTAATTTTTCGGAGTTGGCACATCTATAGTTTCACCAAAAATATTACTTCGCCGTAATGTTGGCTCTTCTGTTTGTGTCCACAGAACCACAGAAGATATAATAGAGGTGGGCGATCAGAATAGCCAACTCTACGGATTTTTTTGTAGCTCTACCGTAGATAGAGGATTAAAGATACAAAGTCTATGAGCTCTACGGAATTTTGTCATCATCTAAGGAACTACGGAATTTGAGGTTGAAATCTACGGAATTTTTAAAAACTCAAAACAAAAAAAAAACATTTTTTTATCATGAGAGTGACAGAATGACCTTGTCGGCTAAGTTCACAACTACTTTCAGCACACGTGCAAAGTTTCGGAGACACGTACGTTTTGTGAAAATAAATATTGAAAATCAATTGTTTTTGCAATATTTTTTACGACCCAGGCCTAATTAATTGATAAACTTGCAACCCAAACAACAAGAAGAGGATTGAAAATAAATGCTCTATTTGCGTCGTAAAAACGTAACTTTATTTTGATTTTTACTTTTACTAAACTTAATAGTTTATATGAACCAGTTAAATAAGATTGTTCTGTTTAAATGCCAAAAAGTAATTGTAATTAATTTGACACTTAAATTTACATACGTCCCACTGCTGGGTACAGGTCTCCTCTCATTTTTGAGAGGGTTTTAGGGTAAGTAAGTATCTGCCGCGCTGCCCCAATGCGTATTGGCGAACTTCACATGTCTTCGAAATATTATTTTTATATTATTTCTCAGACATGCAGGTTTCCTTACTATGTTTTCCTTCACCATCGAGCACGTGGTAAATCAGCATTTAAAATTACAACTAAGAATTTCATTAGTGCCGGCGGGGATCGAACCCGGTTTGCTCGCGTACTGTGAAATTTACAGTGAGCGCTAACCATCTGAGCTACCTCGACTCTCTTTGATACTTAGTACATAATAAATGTTTTATTTTTTATACGAGGGTGACACTAAAAGTTCTTAGAAAATCAAATACTGAACAAACTAGCAAGTTATTAGTGTAATTATAATCAAATCAAATCATTTATTTGCAATCCAAGTGTACATAATTGGTCTTAAATTAAAAATGTGCTTACAACTTAGACGCCCTTTTCAGGCACTGCAAATTTGACAAGGGCACTGCTTATCTCTATATATATATATATATATATATATATATATATATATATATATATACATATATATATATATATCTTTTCAAAATAGTGTCCAAAATACATCGCTGCATGTGATGGAACCACTGAGAAAAGCACTTTGCCCGCAAATCCTTAGGGGTCTCTTCGATTGCATTTTGAAACGCAGCCACTGCTTCCTCGGCGTCCATAAAACGTTTTCTGACGTCGCCAAATACCTATTCGATTGTTTGTTTGGCGGTGTGTGACGAGGCGTTGTCGTGATGAAAGAGGATCCTACTGAGAGGTTGTTTCTAACGAACTTTTCCCAAGACAAGTGGCAAACAATTGTTAGTGTACCACTCTGCAGTAATGCTGTTTTAGATCCTCTAAAACAATTGTTGCGTAATGACCTGACCTTCTGAAGAACAAGGCCACCATCTTTTTCCCACGCTTTGACCTCTCTTCACTTTAGTTAGCAACAAAATTTAACAGTGGTAGAGCCACGCGGCAGCTTTTGCTGTCGCACGGATGGGTCGGCTCGAACCAGGGTGGTACCACGACCTCACAGAAAACTAGCGTGTGAAGTAGAGGTTTACCTCTGCGTTTCGCTTGGTAAGTGCAGGTGGCTGGAGGCCCTTTTTACTGGGAATGAGGCATTCCATCTTAATCCTCACGGGTGACAACGCATCTACATTTTGATTTGTAATAGAGGATAGATGTACATGTCTATGGGCCGCAGCAACCACTTAACATCAGGTGGACTGTGTGCTCGTTTGTCACCCGTATCCTATAAAAAAAAAAACTCCTCGGAAAGAAACACCCAGACAGCAGACTGTCTCTTACCTTCAGGATCATAACCATAAATCCAGCTTTCGTCACCCGTAAGTATGTCGAACACTCGAACACAGCATTTGAGTCACCTCCGTTAAATTTTTGAACCATTTTACGACACCAATCCACATGACGGAATTTTTGGGCCTCTGTCAAATTATGAGGTATCCACCGTGCACAAAGCTTCCTGGCCGCTAAACGTTCGTAGAGGATTTTGTACAGTTAACACATTGATGGACAGTAACGTCCACGGGCGTTCAGGTAGTAAATAATGATACCACAGAACGCCTATAGACGTCACTGTTTTTACACGTGTCACGACAGTACGTCTGAGGGCGTTTGATTTTTAATACTTTTACAAGGAAGAGCAGGTCGTAGTGTCACCGCAAAAGTAATGCGGCTTTCCTACTATCATTGTACATAGTTCTACAACACGTCAAGTTACACACACATTGACAGAATTCTGGTACCCCTCCACCCGCACAGTACGCTTGTGGGCGTCGTGTTTTCATACATTTAGTCACGTAGTGCGCCTCGGCGTTAGGCTTCGTTTCACCTCATACTTTCGCGCGCAAATAACTGCTCCAGTGGTAAGTTATCAACGTATTTTTGTGTTTTTATTTATCGAAACATTCAAATTCAATTCTTGTAACTTACAGAATTTTTTTACAGATGGCGCCTGGAGATCCGTACGAAAGGGAACAAAAACGTTTGTTAGAATTGTTCAATGAAGTTGAAACTCCGGAATGTAGTGAATATTCATATGCTGATAATGGGGAATACGGGTCATATAGTTTTTCCACGAAATTTCGTTGAATATCTATAGTATTGTGTTCAAGTTGGTACTAAAATAAGATTGTTAGTAAAATGTTGCTTACTTAATTACTATCATAATATCTAGTGGTAAACGTACATCCAAAGTTAGAAGAGTTTTAATGTTATATTTAAATTTCAACAAAGGTAAGATAAAAAGTTGATTACATTAGCAACTTGTTACTTATTAAAGAGGCTGATTACATTTGTGATTATTATTAAACAAATGTATATAACAAATACTGGTTTTATTACTATTATCTGTATAATCAAGTTTACGGCTATAGGCGTATAGTCCCTATGCGTAGTTTTCTTTAAATGGAACACGACAGTACGCCTATAGACGTAAGCGCCTATAGGCGTACTGTCACTCGACAACATTTAACGTACAACCGCATTGACACTATGCCCATAGGCAATGTATTAGAATAAGTAGTGTCATTTGAGAAGTAATTCTTAACTTGTACTGTCCACCAACGTTTAACTCATACCGATGCCTAAACTTGTCCGAATTTGCTGATAAGTTACTCTTTTGTCAGTCTCTAATCTCTATCATACGCCGCACAACACTACAGTTCTCTTGATAAAGAGTAATTGTGTTCTGTGCTGCAGTTATCTTCAGTGGTCGCCGTAGAAGGCCGTCCCTCACGCAGATCATCGGTGAGATTAGTGCGACCACGTTTAAATTGATTAAATCAGTTGTAAACAGTGGCACGAGATGGGGCTTCATCGTGAAAGGCCAATCGAAGTATATCATAACTTTCTTGTTGACTTAAATGACATCGAAAGGCATAAAAAATCATTGTACAAAAATTTTCTCGCGTTAAATTCATGCTGACGTGACACAGACAATTTTCAATTTGCCGCCAAATCGTAAATAAATTACAAATTAATAAAATACATACATACATACACATTAATATTGGCAAAGAGTTCTTTTTTGAATTTATTTTTTTATTATATCGTTTACAAGTGCCCAGTTCTAAAAACATTCAGTGTCGCAAGTAAAACCAAGTTGTTAATATTTTATTAACATTATGTTAAAAAAGAAATTCCCATGATAAACTAAAACCAACATGCGGCGGTGACAATGTTGTTTTGAATTACTTCCACGTTGCACGCCAAACGTCAGTGCGGGCGGACGTTTCCTACCGGTCTCATACTATAAACTGGGTGTTGTATTAATCCTACCTGAATGTACACCTGTGGACTACACACTGTTTACGACAGTAAATATTTTTCTGCAAGGGTCGTCAGTACCCAAAAAAACAATTTTCTAATCTGTTTCTTGGGGAAAATTGTTGAAATTTATGGGTAGATTCATCTCTTCAGAGATTATCGGTGTTTTTTAAATTTTATATTAAAATCCAACAAAGGCAAGCAGGATCATAAAATATAATGTATAAAAATATATCTCTATTTTTATCTAGTTTCTGAAGTTAAACTTTTGAAGCTTTACTATAACAATACGAATATATACTTACTGGTACAAATAATGTAGGAATGGCTCCTTTTAATAAAATTGGTTTTATTCTACTTTTTCTTTTAAACTTATCAAGAAAATGGTTGCTGCAAATTGTTGACTTCTTTAGATTCCAACTAACCCGTCCAATTAATCTTATCCGTTTTTTTCTAATTACAGAATCCAGAGGCAATCTGCTTGACAAACGGCAAAATAAAATGAAGTTTTTAGAATATAAATCGAGCATTTATTTTCATTCCTCTTCTTGTTGTGTGGGCAAGTTTATCGATTCATTATAAACATACAAAATATTGGTAAATCCAATTGAGCATGCCTTCGCATTAAAAATAACGTATAGCATGATTATACGGATTTTTTTTAAAGTAGTTTAAATACATTTCGACAGCACTATCGGCTTCAACACCCTCGAAAACCATGAAAATGACACCTATGATGAAAAAGTTGGTACCCCTTGCAGCCGCCACCTTAGATTTACATTTCGACAGCACTATTGGCTTCAACACCCTTGAAAACCATGAAAATGACACCCATAATGAAAAAATTGGTACCTACTTCAGCCGCCATCTTGGATTTACATTTCGACAGCACTATCGGCTTCAACACCCTCGAAACCCATGAAAATGACACCCATGATGATAAAATTGCTACCTACTTCAGCCGCCATCTTGGATTTACATTTCGAAAGCACTATCGGCTTCAGCACCCTCGAAACCCATGAAAATGACACCCATGATGAAAAAATTGATACCCCTTGCAGCCGCCACCTTAGATTTACATTTCGACAGCACTATTGGCTTCAGCACCCTCGAAAACCATGAAAATGACACCCATTATGAAAAAATTGATACTTATTGCGGCCGCCATCTGGGATTTACATTTCGACAACCCTATCGGTTTCAACACCCTCGAAAACTATGAAAATTTCACCCATGACAAAAAAATTGATACTACTTACTTTTAGTACGTACTACTATTATTTATTCTGTGCTTTTAAAATATTGTAATAAAAAAATCTCTTCTTATTATTATAATCAAGTATTTAAGAAATTTGGTTATTCGAATATTGTGTATTTGTCCAGCGATCTTTTTGAGCCGCTGCAAACAACCGAAATAATGTCCACTCACGACGGCGACTTTCCTATATAAAAAAGTACTCTGTGACAGCGATTGGCGGCGAACTGATATATACAGTAATCTATGGCGATGGCGAACTGAGTTAGTGAGTAAACTCACTATTATACTTAAGTAATGTCTCCATATGTAGTGGTTTCAATAATATTATGATACTACTAAACAAGGCATTTCTTAAATTGTTTCCTATAATGTCCGGTGGAAGGCGCTAGCGTCTGTAATACAGTTTTTACCATAAAACTAGTACAGCTGCTAACGATCAACTATATCTTACCAGTAAGTTGCCAAAAAAAAAATCAAAACGACTACTGTAATAGTTTAAGATACCCTGCTTGTAAACTAAGTGAATAAATAAATTATTATTATTATTATTATAACTACTCTGTGGCTGTAGCTCCCCATTTACAGAAATAATTTTGTACAAGGCTACCAAATCAATGAAAATTTCGCCATTTTCGAACTGAAAAAAATTAATTATAGTTAAACAAAACTAAATTACACTGCCATTTATATTCAGTGGTTTCCCACATGATAGATGAAGAGATTAAAAAATAGATTGAGTTAAACAATTGATATTTTCAAAAGTTATAGTGTTTACAAGCCTTGGGGACATGATAAATCCACACCATAAGCCACTAAAACCCCTTTTTTTATTTAAAAATAGCAATTAATCGATTTAAAAAAAATATTAATAAGTTCAACAATAATTTATCTTTCTAACAATGTGCTTTTTATATAATTTATATGTATAGTATGATTGCTGGATACGATTTCATGCGACAAAACGTTGGAATTTTGATTTTTAGGCGTTAGTAGAACATACCCACGCGCTTTGCGCTCGGCATGCAATAAATATCGACTTTAATTTTGATTTTTTTTTATAGGATTAGGGTGAAAAGCTAGCACACAATCCACCTGGTGGTAAGTAGTTGCTGTGGTCCATAGACACCGAAATCTATCCTCGATTACGAACCAAAATACAAATGCGTTGTCACCTGTGAGGACTAAGATGGAAGGCCTAGTTTCCAGTAAAAGGTCAGGGTCTGCGGTTCTCTAAACTCACCATACGAAACACAGCAGCGTTAAGCTGCTATTTTACGCCGGTATTTTGTGAGGGAACGTGGTCTTTTACCGGTTGAGCCAACCTATTTGTGCTACAACTGTACTTGTACATTTAGCTGCAGAATGGCTCTACCATGTAAAAGAATATATATATTTAGAAATCTTTCTATAAATAAAAGGGTATAGTTGAGTCTGAGTCAATCCCTAGCATATATGTTAAATATTTTGTTTAAAAATGTATCAACTAAAATCATGCAAATTATCAACAATTTCACTCTTTTCTTTACAAAATATCAAAGTAAACAAAATAATGGAAAATATTATATATTTTAAACAGTAAATAACATAAATTTAAAAGAATAAAAAGAAGTTTTGTTGTATAATTAGTAGTTTTATAAGGTAGAATTTTATTATTTCAACAACTATAAGGAATTTTCTTCTCCCTTAGTGGGGAGGCTCGCTGCTGCCTTAATGGATAAAAATGTACCCCGCATGTCCAGTGTAGCCTACTCAGCCTAGCCATTTTCCATCGTGCGTCACGCATCACCTTGACGGGACTTACAGCAAAATTGACCGTGAATAAAGCGCTTATTACTATCCTAAGTCTATGGTTTTTATTATTCCTACAATATCACCACATAGTACAATATCGAAATGTCAGTTCATCATAATATTAGTTTGTAGTTCATCTTGCGAAATGCCAAAAAGTAAAACAAAGTATGAAACTCTCAGGCACTTTTTAATGTCTTCTGATAGAAAAAACCAGGGTGATGCAACTCTGTATGAAACCCGAGAAACTCGCACAGGATCATAATTTTGTCTATGTTTGTATTGCACGTATAAATTTAAAGCGAGAAAAAGATATCGCCTTTTCTTTCTTTCGCGTTGTTTCAGATTGTCATTTTAAAAATTAGATACAAAAATACATATTATATCGGAAGAAACTGTAGATGTTAATTTTGTGTTAAACTTTTTTTGGTTGCTCATTAGAGTATAATTACGTACATATTACTCTGCGTTTTGCACAATTAATTCAGTTATTAATTTATTATAAGTTAATTGTTTAAAACTACTTTCATGGATTCTATCGCGTTTAATTAACTTGTTTTTATTATTGATTCCCGGCCTTTATAATAAAAAATAATAATAAACAAGTTAATTAAACGCGACAGATTTCGTAAAAGTAGTTTTATTCAATGTGTAGTTTTCGCGTAAATATAAGAACTCATTATAAAAGTAAATTATTAAATACTAGCAGAATTCTATTAAAAGAAGCCATGAATTAATAGAAGAAAAAAAAAGAAATTTTTTGTCAACGTCTTTCATGATGAAAATATTTTCTGAAATTTATTCTAATTTATTTCATAAGTTTAGATTTTAATATTTATTATTGCTATTTGCTTAAATTCAGTTATTATTGGTTCAGAATACTTCAATTTCTTTTGTATGTATTTCCTCGCTATTGTGTATGTAAACATTTTTTGTGAGATGTTGACCCTGTATTTATATTTATATTTACTATAAATTAATCCATTATTTTAAAATGTTATGCACGATGTGCGATCAGAATAGAAAGTAAGTTAAGTGTTGTGTAAAAAAAAACAATAAATGATCTTATCACTCCGCAAGTTTCCTATAATAGAAGAAAAACTTATCACAATATTGAGTAAATTTTTAAGCATTTTGAATTTATTGATTATTATATATATGTAGGGATTACTACTATATTGACTCGAATTTTTTCTGTTTCAGATCACGTACTTGGGCTGAGTTAAGTTTTCGTTATAAGAATTTTGCTCATTGAAATTTACTTTAATGTTCTGTGCAGTATTACTCTCACGATAACGTATGTTATATATCAATAATACGCGTGGAAATATTATCTGCAAAAGCAATAGAAAACATCAATAATAATATGTAGTGTATAAATTAATCTGTGTTCCAAAAATAAAATTACATAACTATATCTATTTTTAGTTTTATTTTATCCCACATACTGCTCTAAAGTGAATTCGAGTAATTTTAGTGTAACCTCCCAAATGTATAGGAATTCATGCAATAGGTTACTGGAATTTGCCTTAAATAAACAAAAAACTTAAGTTACAGAATACAAGGGCTTGAAATTCCCGCTATAAAAGTTTTATAAAGGCGCCCACCGTGGCGCTTATAGTGTACACTCATAAACACGTGTTTCCTTTTTTTAGTATAAAGTTGGCGTTCTTTTCTCAATAAAGAGACGATACTAAACGTTGTTAAGTTCGAACACACACTTTTTATTTAAGCCTTACTTCTACTAAGGCGTAGAAGTAAGGCTTAACTTACTTCTACGCCTTAGTTATTGTTCTTAGTAATTTTCGAACGAATATAAATGTTGCCATTTTAATAAGCTAATTTTACAACACTTTAATAATATTGGAAAAAAAATATTTTTTTTTTATGAAAATTACTAAATTCTTGATTAAAAAAAATAACTTTTTAACATATCTTGTAATAGTTACTAAGATTATTGGTGCCTTTTTTAAATTTATATTACCAGTATAAATACATAATATTTTATTTTTATTAAATAATACTAGCGTACATTAATAGTTATATAAAAATGTATGTTGTAATTTTTAAATTATTTATTTGAGGTGAGAGAAACTGATTGATTGTTTTTAATCTACACTTATACTATTTAAGGTTTCATGGAATTAGTATATAATTAAACTCAATTATATTGCAACATTGGCATCCGGTTAGTAATAATTCCATTCACCAATCAAACCATAGCAATAGAGTGCATTGACCAACCTGCTGTTGCTGCTAATTCTAGTGAGGAGCAAGTCAGTTGGATAGATGTTTGCTTCCGTGTTTGTACTTTCAAGTGTGAAGTGACTAGCGCAGCGTCAGGATGCAATCAAAGTTGTTTTGCTATTCATCTAACTAAAATGGCGTCGCTGTTTATCATCTAGATAACTTGTTTCATGTGAACGTTGTATAAAGATCCCATCCGAGTGAGTCATAAACCAACATAGCGATGACATTTTTATAGCACACAGTGAGAATACGTTTCAAAACGTTGCGAAGACTGGCAAGTGTTATTTAGATACCACAATAATGCGCGAATTCAAAGTAGTTGTGCTGGGATCGGGTGGGGTCGGCAAGAGTGCTTTGACAGTGCAGTTTGTGTCTGGATGTTTCATGGAAAAATACGACCCCACCATAGAAGATTTTTATAGGAAGGAAATAGAAGTGGACAATTCACCGTGTGTTTTAGAAATATTGGATACTGCAGGCACAGAACAATTTGCGTCGATGCGTGATTTGTATATAAAAAATGGCCAAGGTTTTGTTGTAGTATATTCATTAACTAATCACCAGACGTTTCAAGACATAAAGCCGATGAAGGAGTTGATAACACGTGTAAAGGGTTCTGAGCGTGTGCCAATTCTATTGGTGGGCAACAAAGCAGATTTGGAGCATCAGAGAGAAGTTTCGCAAGCAGAGGGGTCTAGCCTCGCTCAAATGTGGGGCTGCCCCTTTGTTGAAGCCTCTGCCAAGAGTCGCACAAATGTGAATGAAATGTTCGCCGAGATAGTGCGTGAAATGAACGTTAGTCCAGAAAAGGAAAAGAAAACTTATTGTTGTTGTACAGTGCTTTAATATTTAGAGTGTAATGTGGCATTTATTTCTCGTAAGACTGCAAGACGAGGCGGGAATCCAGCCGCCTCGGCACGACGGCCGCCTGCCTCCAGTGGGCGCGCGATGGTACACGGGTATGCCCTGCTGGCTCCTGTCACTGAACCATTGGCGGCCGCGGCGCGCGTCATATCACGTTGTTAATATCTTTGATACATACCATTGTCCAATCGAGGTGCTTTATCTTATATTTTCATACTTTAGTACTGGTAGATGCTCCCGCAATAATCATTATCACATGAATAAAAAAATATGATTTCTATAACTGGAATATTTTAAATAGCAGCAAGGACTATTGAGATATTATAGGTTTAATTTTGTCCTCAAATTATCTGAAAATGTTTGATTTTGATCAACAACAATAAATGTATTGTCATATAATATTAGTAAACTTTGTATATAATTTCATGAGATTAATGATGTGGAAAGGCAAGGACGGTTTTAGAGAATTAAAAGGCCATCCAAATATGCAATAAACATATATGATTGTGTAGAGTGAAGTGAGGTGAATAAGAGTTTACACCTAAGTCAACTTGCAGATGTGTTTTATTGTGTAAATTATGTTTATGAGAAATCAGTAATCAAAGAAAACACGGACCTTAAGAATTGTCAGTTGCGTGATTGTGTTTTTGAAAGTCTACCAGGATTTGTGATAATACATATAGCAAAATATCTATAATAAAAGTTTTAAGTGGGAGATTAACAAGTGAAGTTTTATTCATCAGAAATCAAGGTAAACACTTATACTCTTTTCATATTAAATATTCGCAAACATATTCATCTATCTTTTATTGTTTCATACACATTCATTTTGATTTAAAGCTTTATCCAACAACTAAGCTTTTAAATTGGATGAGATTTTTAAAGTGGATGACATTATACAAAACTGTAACTGTTTCTGACTTCTCTGTGACAGAAATAATAACATTTACATTTATTTGTATTAAGGTAGAATTAGAAGATAAAAACTATTTGACATCCCTATAAAAAATATCTTAAAATGTAGTCTGTTTTGATTTTATATTTTTGTATTATTCTGGTAGTCTTAAATCATGCTGGATATAGACCTTTTCAAGAATAATCAAATGCATAATTTTAAAGATTTATTTATGTCTAGTGATGCTTCACCTTACTGGGATCTATTTATGTGGCATTATTTAGAATTAAGATAATCAAATACAATTGATTTTTTCTAAACAAATCTCTGAATTTATCAGATAAAAAATAGCTCAGAACACTTGGCATTGCTTTCCACCTGTTTGTGAAGTTTATTACAATCAAATTGGCCATTCTGAAGATTAGCATGGACAGACAGATAGACAACATTTAAAAAAATGTCATTCATGTTTTAGTGGCCTACAAATGACCCACTCAGTTAAATATAAGGCAGTTATTTTGATGTTACAGGTTAGATAATTGTAAGATTTACCCATTGTCATAATACCATTTGGACAAACAGTACTAATATTTTATTTTCAATTTTGTTACACTATTCATCATCATCAACAGCCTATAAAAGTACTCTGCTGGATATAAATCTTAATTCTTATGCTTGGCGGGTTGACAATCACAACACTATCATTTACACCTTTGACTGCTTTCTGTAGCGAGTTTGGTTATTTAACTCCTGACATTAGTGAAATGGTTATGTAAAGGTAATGTTATCTATCTGAAGCCACAAGAACTTTCAGGCCTTTCCCATAGTTATCGCCTCTTAAAGTCCTCAATACACGGCAAACACTATTCCTAAGATATGCACAGATTCACTATGCCTAAGGTTTAATTATTACAGTCTGCATAACTATAATGTATCATAAATCAAGTTTATGATACAGTTAATGATAATATGAAAGAATTCTATTAACTAAAATAATCTCAGAAAGGACTGTGTATTATAAAGAAGCTTAATAATCTCATTTGAGTAGTGTTAAGTTATTTAATAATCATTATCATCATTGCAACCAATAACAGTTAATAAGTGGGAATAATTTAGTACAATTTAATTATTCACTATCATTAGCCTATCACAATCCCAACTAACACTGCACACAGCATTTTTTTTTAATTAATTAGAAGGAAAACTTATGACTAGATTTTTTTTCATCTGATGGTAAATGGATACTGTGACCCATAGACATCTACATTTATCCTCGTTTATGTTTTTATATTAGTAAGTTGCCAAATTGGGTAGGTAGGTCTTAACTATATTAATTTAGTTTCACAAAATGTTGAAGTAAACATTCAGTTCTAATTTTACATTGCATATCTATGTTATGGTGCAAATTGAATCTATTTAAGATGACAAATGAATGTGGGTGCAATTTTGTCTGCCTATGCTATTAACTTCCCATTTGGTGACTATTCAAGTACTAAGTTTTTTGTGCCTGTATGTGATTATGATTATGATACTGAAGTTGATCTTTGCAATCACCAATTATATTGTTAGTTGCAATTTCAAGTGTTGGTTTACCACATGTTTTGTTGTCAAGGGAACCATTATGAGAAAATTGAGTCTGTGATATCAAAAATAATTTTCAAGTACATGTAAAGTCTGTCCAATATGCTTTGAGCTATAAGCTGATGCTTTCCTGTCCTTAACCCTTTCAACTTCCAGTAATGAGAGGAGGCTTATGCCCTGTTGTGGAACATGTATAGGTTTTACTTATTCTTTACTCAGTTTTCACTCTATAATAATTGGAACTTGCTCATTTGGAATGCATCAAATGGATTAATTCCCGGCAAAAACTTGATTTTTAAATGTGAGGCAAGTTATTCAAAAAACAAAAATTAACTACTCATCATTGAATTATTGAGTTTGGTGTAGAATTTAGTAAATTGGTTAAAAATATTCGTTTTCAGTTTGAAGCTGAAACAAAACAATTGCAATGCACCAATTGTGATGTTTAGTTTTAATTATCATGTTTTTGAGTAGTCATGTTATCTTGGCCAATGTTTATTACAGTCATAAATTTGAATATTATCAGAAGTTGTCAAATGTGCATGTCATAACTAAGTTCCACACAGTTCAAGCCCACTCACTAGGAACTAAGTAATATTATTACTTATAGTACATGTGCCAGACAGAGCCACTTATCCTGACAACAAAGTTGCAGATGTCTGTTGTTTTAATCTACATTGTTTTGTTAACAAAATCAATGATGGACAAGGGGTCAAATCCTTCATTCCTATTAAGCAACATAACCCCACATTGTCAGACCCACTTTCTGTTTTTGCAAAAAGCAAGAAGGCTTATATTTTATGCATATAAATTTTTTTGTTTATTTTCACCAATTGTTTGGAAACACCTAACCCGATTTAAATGATTGCTTTTATAATAAATAGTTTTACCTAATTCAGGTGTGTTCCTATACAAAATATAAAGAGAAAATTCCATATGTACAGGTGGAAAAATAAGGGATTAAGATTTTAATGTACCTATTTAAATCACATTCAAGTTTTTATCTTGAATTTATGTTATTCTTTAGACCACTTAATTATTCAATACACTATTTCTTAACACCAACTAGACAAGCTATTAAATGATTTTTTTTTTAATTTTGAAGTTGGTTTGTACTTTTTATTAAGTTTTATTAAGTATCTTGTATTGTACATACAGGCTCACTCTATTATTAAATTTAAATGTTTTGTTAAGCTGAAACTAAATAAAAAGGGTTATTATAATATAAATGAATTATGATGAAAAGGCTTATAATAATCCCTGGGAATGAGGTGGTTGCTTCCAAGCAGTTTCTAAAATAAATTTTGTAATTAGTTTGTACCATTAATGTATAATTTACTTTAAAATAGTCCCAATGGTTTTTTTGCTGGTTCCTCCCAGGACAGAGGGTTTTTTCTTAGAACTAGTGGTAAAGTAAAAAATGACTTTCAATAAGAATTACACATGTGATCTATACTGAATAAAAAAAAATATTCTATTACATTCTATAACTTCATCAAACCCTTATCTGTGAATCAATTAGTTAAATGTTGACTCTGACTAAGATTGGAAATCAGAACTAGCCAGATACAATACTTATTATAATTTACATAAATTATCGATTATAATAGATCATATTTTGATTTTGTGGGTTTGTGAACATAAAATACCTATTTGATATATTAATAAACATTAATTTTTACCATTGTAGGTCAATTGTTGCTTGGCAGAATGTAAAGTTGAAAAGTATAGTTACAGCTTACATATGTCCCATTGCTGGGCATAAGACTCCTCTCATTTCCGAGGGGGTAATAAAGTAGTTTGTGCATTTTTTTTACAGGATAGGGTGACAAACGAGCACACTCTAAACCTGATGGTAAGTGGTTGCTGTGACCTATAGACATCTACATCAGTAAAGAATCAAAATGCAGATGCATCGTCACCCATGAGGACTAAGATGGAATGCCTCTTTACCAGTAAAACGGGTCTCCGGTTCTCTACACTCACTATATGAAACACAGCAGTGTCAAGCTGCCATTTTATGCTGGTATTCTGTGAGAGTGTGGTCCTTCCCTGGTCGAGCAGACCCATCGTGCTAAAACTCTTAGTACTGATATAGCTGTAACATGGCTTTACCACGTTTAAAAACTTCACTGCAGTATTGCTTTTCAGGGTCTTGAAATTTTCTTAGGCAGGTTTCCTCATGGTATAATTCATTGTCGCACACGGTTAATCAACATTTAAATGCAATGAACAATTTCATTGGTGCTTGTGGTAATCACTGCAATAAATAATCCTCAACATGTAAATCATAAATAACAAGCTGTGCCTGCATCTTTGTTAATGAAAGGCGACTAGAATTTTAAAATCTTTAAGATAGATATAAAGAACATATGTGTTGATCTTGGATAAACCATACCTGTGTAGTTTGTATTTTGTTCCATGTTAGATTTGTACAAATGCTTAATGTCAGTAGATTTTAAAGTTCTATAGAAACAGATTAATACATAGTCTGTCGACTAGAAAAAAAAAATCGATAATTATAGGCAGGAACTTCCATTTAGTTTATGTGCGGTATGATGAATTTGATGTCAAGAATTAATAGAAACCGAAAATAGTA
This sequence comes from Parnassius glacialis, assembly GCA_033319125.1. NCBI lineage: Eukaryota > Metazoa > Arthropoda > Insecta > Lepidoptera > Papilionidae > Parnassius > Parnassius glacialis. Next base: position 31,738,934 of record JAVANC010000013.1, on the reverse strand, counting down.
TGTAATAGAAATAAAAATAAACCTAGCAAGCTAACAGCATAGCAAAGTGGCGAAGCAATCAGCTTTGTAGCGGTTTATAACGGAAAAAAAAAATTCAAAATAGGAGGTTCAGATGCCTGGGTGATCAGTAATCGATTGCTGAAAACAGAATTTGAAAATTCAAAACAGTTCTCGAGATAATCGTGGAACAGACGGACAGACGGACGGACGGACGGACAGACGGACAGACGGACAGACATCGTGAAATCAATAAGTGACTTCGCAAGCTTCGCCACTTAATAAGTGATTATTGTTCCTGTTATAAGAAAACATTTTCTGTCCCGTTTGCTATCCAAAGCTCAAAGCTGATGATTGCCAGAAGAACTTTAGTATCCATTAGTTTGTGTAAAGCATGAATTGTTTCTCAAGCTACGTGCCGTAAGTTGTTAATTAATATAATAGAACAAAAAGAAATTCAGATGTGTTATAATTATAATATATAGTTTTAAGTTATATAATCTCTCTATATAAAAATCAATTGCTGTCTGTTAGTCTTGCAAAAACTCGAAAATTTGATGAAATGTTTTGTACGTGTTTGAGTGGATCCCTGGATGATTCACAATTGGACCCGGTAGGTGGCGCTGTTGTCGAGACCCAGAAATCATCCGTGCGAAGCAGGAGCTGATCGCTAGTAACAAATAAACATACAATATAGTGATAGTGCAGTAGAATTAATGCTATTCATGAATTTGCTTTTGGCTTTTATAGTAGGTATACACCATTATGATTGAGATTTTAGTGTTGCAAATGAATATTTCAATTTCTTTGAAGATACATATATCAATACAGAAATATTGAGAAACACTGGACTAGAATGTAATTTTACTATTTTTCTAGTGCCAGAAAAAGGGTACATTACACTATTTCTACTCCAAACAGTCCAAACAGGTAAAAGATTCTGAGACAACAATGAATGCCTGCACAAATTAATTTCAACAGTGAAGCGTGTTTTGGCTGTCGCCGTTTTCAGTTTAAAACAACGTCGAGCGCGGTCTTACATGCATAAGGTGCACTTGAGATTGTAACTTGTTTATGCATTCAGATGTAATCATGCCGTATTGTGTCTTTACATTCATATTCAGGCTCCGACCCTCAGGCCCTTCAAATACAAAACTTAAGTTTTTTTGTGTAAACGGTACGTTTTATACAATGTATACAAGCCGTGTTGATTTAATGTAGGTTTTAGCATAATAAGGTAGTAGTGAATACAAGACATTATAAAATTAAGTCAATCAAGGAATACGACAACTACAAAGAATTCAAATACGTCGTACCAAGGTCTCGTGACAGTTGACGTAAACGGTAAGTAGACACGTACCTGGTGTGCTGGTTAGTGATTAATGTCTACGGATAAGTCCTGAGTCAGCTGTACAAACAACTATATATCTAACAAATGTGTAAGTTAGTCATAGATTGCAACAGAATGGACACAAGTATGTTCATTCAAGTTCAGCAGGTTTTACATCGTTCGATCTATAATTACATCTTCCTATTCCTCTGTTCCTCGGTCCGTAACCCACCCCTGGACTTGGGCCGTTCCAAAGTGAGGGTTTGTCGTAAACGCCACACTTAGATAATTGATTGGCATTCATAGTGCCTACGTGTAGGTCCTGCCTTTACTTCCTGTCGCTGCTTTGGAAAATTTACGTCGGGTTAAATACGAGAGACCAAGATCTTTTTAGCTTTTACCTAAATTATGACACCCACGAAATCAGATGAGATGACGGTTTTCTAATGTCGCCATCATACGGCACACTTTCATTATGAAATGCGTAATATTATGTTTGCGTAATATAATGTTCGCGTAATATATTATTCATCTAAAGTTCACTGCTGAATATAGGCCTCACCCTTAGATTGTCTCATAGGGTGTTATTTGTATTTGCCGTAGTGTAATTGTAAATCCCATCTCGTTTTCGCCAGACTTGAAATACATTGACCGGTAGTAAGCAACAATGTCAAAGTTGTAAGACGTCTGGTACCTACTGCGATCGTCAATTTGTCTGCCAAGCGTGACTATGCTGGCACACTCCCGACAGCGGGAGAGGCTAGTCCTACAATACACTGGGCATGCGCAGCGTACTACTCTGTTTCAAAACTCAGAAATCAGTTAAAGCATGTGACTACCTGTGCCATGCCACGGACCTACGCTGTTATTTGCTTCATTCTATACTAATATATAATAATATGTTGTGCAAGTTTATGAAGATGTTTGGCGTGCCACAATTGATTTGGTTTGGCGCATTGGGCACACGGCCGGCGCGGCGGCGTCGCAAGCCAATGCAGGTTCTTCGCGGCATCGCAGCGCTGGCAGGGTTAACGCTAGATTCGGTAGACTGTGTAGACAAAGGAGCGCTAAGTGCAAAGTTGATTGCTTTGCTTCCCGTCGCACCGTGTATCACGTCAACTTTTAATATTGATTGACGCTGCAACATCTCACAGGCGCTGCGCCGTCGCGTTGCTGCTACTTCGCACCGTGTAGTCAGTGGTCACGCCTTAACCTAAGGCCTGAGAAGAGATTTCCGAGAGGCGTGCGGCAAAGCGACGCATTTGCCATTCATTTTCAACGCATATCACTCAGGACACTACAAGAGCGTTTTTTAGTCCTCACCAAGTTTCAAAACTTACTGATTGAAATACGTAGGTATTTAAATTGCGTCGTGACTGGGCAGTTCTTATTTTGTTACCCTTCATTATTTTAATTATAAAAGGTAATGTCCCATAGTTTTATAAATAGTCACGTGGCTGCTAGTTAGACGTCCATTTCATTTATGGCCAAAGAGATTATCTCACCATAAAAAAAAATTATTTGTTATTATCGATAACGCTATTAAACGGTGGCACATCTCGGAAGTATAAGTAGTTTATGGCAAGGTCCTGCCTTGAATAGAAACTTTGGCGGCGGTGAAGCGTCTCCCGCGCACCGTTATAATCGCGCCTCACTTTGCGTGTGGGGCGTCTATAAATACACAGTAGCGTACGGCGGGTGCCCACCATATTTCGCCTGTGTTCGGTAGTTTAAATTAAAAAGAAAAAAAAAACAATAAAAATCACTCGACTTCCCTGGCTTAATATACTTTGCATGTAAACGACGTCTCCGATAGCTCATTCACTTATTAAAACAATGTTACGAAACATTACATAAGAGGACAGTTTACAAATAACATTATTGTACTACAAAGGTTAAATGAAATTACTTCATATGAGTTGTTTTCAAGGGGTAATAGTACTGGGAATGTATTGTTATTAGCTAAATAATGCATAAATTGTTAGGTGCCCTCTGGTCTCATGCTTTGAATGTTCTCATGGAAACAATCAATGCAGATATTTCTGTTGTTAATTTGTACAGTTCGAAAGGGTCATTCAATTATAGTGTATTAGGTTTTTGTACCTTATTGTCATCTCATAGCCTATATAAAATGGGGTTTTGTCTGAGCATACATTATGAAAAATAGTAACGGTTAGTATTAACTAAATATAAAGGCTTTAGTAATATAATATTTTGATTTTAAAGTATCTGTATGGCCTTTGTCAGGTAATTGACTGGTTGAAAAAATTAGACTGATGAGGCTTTTAAGTACTTTTGAATAAATTAAAGTCATATATTACATTTATGAATTTATTTTTGTGATGAAGGAATGAATGTTCTGTATTTTTTGAACATTAATATGTATGTTTAACATTTAAAGAGCTTTATTTTGCGCAATACAGTATAACTATAAACCTCTTATACATTCAATTATTGTTAGGAATATTATTAAATTTGTTAAAACATTCCGGTAACGGCTGTTGCTTAGTACCTAATAGAGTTATTGTCAGAGAAAAATCTAACACATTTTCTTGTATCTGAATACGATCCTAGAAATGATTATTATCGCCACCATTATTAATTTTTTATTGGTGTCCTATTGAAGAATATAATTTTTATGATTTAATTACTGTAGGCACTTATATAAAAATATGAAATGTTTTTTTACTTCACTTCACTTCTTTACCGGCCTGTAAAAGTCCACTGCTGGACCTGGGTGTCTCGCTGTAGGGATGGATTTGGCTTTATCGTCACGCTTGGCAGGCGGAGTGATGATTGCAGTAACAGATCTTGCTACCCGCTGCAGATCAAGGTTATTTACGTTTGACGAGATATCAGTGTATGGGGGTGTAAGAATATCCACTACCTCTACCACATATCATCCCGAGGGCGTCGTAGGAGGTGATGGAAAGAAACAAATCAGGAGATGGGCAGCAGCGTCTCATAAAAACGACTAAAAAAACTGCGGCTGCCAACCCGCTTGCCAAGCATGGCATCTATGTTAAATATACCTCCAATGAGGCAATCTAAGGGGGAGACCTATGTTCAGTAGTGGACTTTAATAAGCTGTAACGTTAAACGATATGGTTATATCATCATTTATGGAAAGCTATAAAATTTTACTGGCATTTCAAATAGTTAGTGCTACTTAGTCGTTTCTTACGACAATCACGGCATGAAATTAAGTAATGGATTCTTTTACGCCGCCATCACACAGCAAATCACTATGAGATGGTTAATATTAAAATTTAAAAGGTTTGATTCTCGATACTAAGTCAGTTATGTAAAATGCGCAATGGGTGCCGTTCAGCCAGATGTCCTCGCTCGTATTGTGCAAGGCGTAGGCCGAACTGCCTTTACTACATTTCGAGAACATGAATCGAACGTGTTTTAATTCTTGACTAAATAGTCGCCTATGTCTTGAAAGCTATCGCCTTCACAGATGTTAGAGTAATCATTTAAGAAATTAAGTATAATTGTCCAATAATTGGGTGTCTTCGTCGCGCTTGCCAGGTAAATTGGCGATTATAGCATCAGACGCCTTGCATCTATAAAAATGCATTAACGGTGCTTTAGGCCTGATAAATATGCATTAACGGCCTTAACGGTGCTTTAGACTTGATGTATTAAAAATTGTTTTATCTTCTGTCGTTGGTCACTAAACTTTATCTAGCCTTCCTTCGATTAACAATATTTTAGTAATATACGATGTTCATGTATAACTAAATAACAGATCACATACAAATCAAAGTGAGAACCTGTCCCCGTTGACCTGTAACATAGCAGAGAAAATAAGTTTTATAATAATGATTTCTTACATAAACATGTTTACATGCACTACTAAAACTAGTTTTACGGATTCTATCGCGTATATTAACTTATTTTATATTCTCGACGTTTCGAGTTCTTTACAGCACCCATGGTCACGGGGGGGACTGAGATGTTTGGAGTCCCAAAGTCACCACGTTAACCCCGGCTACCTTTAGATTAAAATTATTAATTTTTGGTCCGATCTACGCAGTATGGATTGGATTTATAGTATCTTGAATTCTTGCAGTTGTATACTTGGACTAGGATTTAATTTTACTAATTATAGGATCGTCGTCCAAGCAGATGGTAGCATCCAGCTATCTTCTCTTTCAAATTAGGATGATTTTGATTTCAATAGCATTGCGAAATCGTCTTTGGACGAAATCCGTACTCAGGGGGATCACGTCCAACGTGACACAGGTCATCTTTCAATTTTGAGAGAGTTTTGGAAGCAGGAAAATGTCCGCGCTGCCCTAATCCTAATGCAAATTGGCAGATCGCATATTATATTTAAAATACTAGTAATACATATTTATGATTTCTCTGAATTTTTCAGAAATGTAGGTTTTCTGACGGTGTTTTTGTTTACCATCGTTCACGTGGTGAATTAATACTTAGAATCGATATTAACAATTACATTAGCGCTACCACGGCTCATCGCGTTATGGTGAAATATATCGTTTGAAATGTTGCAAAACTTCTACGTTTCTACTTAATATTATTATAACAAACATTTATAGTTCTGTCCAGTCAGAGGACTTTGATATCGTAAACTTTCGTTATGGGTTATCATATCTGAAGAGCTGCACAGGCGATACGTGTACATTATGCTTAATTTATGTGATTATGTTGTGATACGTTAACACAGTTTATACTATTTTAAATGTATCCTTGTAGTAAAGTAGTTCGCATTCTTGTAGGATGTTGTTCAAAACTTGTACTGTGTCTCAGTGGCTGCGTAGTCCTTGTAGAGTTGCGCAAACGCCCACCTTGACTTGTTGCATTACTTGCACCCAACATGGCGCGCCCGTTTAACCAGCGTACCGTGCCGGCCTATTGCTATATCTTCTAAAAACGATGACACGTATTGCTCACGTACCAGTCTTCTATTCTTTATTGAGAACGAAAGCAATTAGTTTTAATAAGTGACGTTAATCTACAGACCAACTGGACCGGTCAGTAGTGAAATAAGTTTTGAATTTAGATTTGTCTATGTCTTATTATTATCAGTCAAAAATATAGTCAATATTTGTTTGAATCTTTTTTTAGCTCTTATTTTCGTCTTATACCCAGCTATCGTTTTAAAAAGTCAGGTCTCTACATGACATGTTTACATGTTACATAGTTTGTTCACGAGCGCGAAGCTGATACCCTAGAACTAGTAATGCTGTTTCCCATCACCGGTCTGTAAATTGACTGAAATCAGTCGGGTGCATCGCGAGCTGGTACCTAAAATTGAAGTTGACATATCTTAAAAATTGTATGAAAAACTGAAAAATAACTATCTATATACATATTATTTTTTCTGCTGATACAGAAAGAATATATTTTCATATTATATCCATCTCATTTTAACATTTGACCACTTTTGCTAAGCTTTCCTAAATATTTTTAAGGTTAAAAGTTTTTAATGAATAAATAAAAACGATTAATAAATTAATTTTCATTTATATCTCATTAATTTTTGTCAATCAATAACTATGTTATAGTTATAGATAATCAAAACTGCCAAATATTCGTCGTTGGTTAATTGATTTATCGGTAGAAATTATTAAAGTTAATACCATAACATAAATTACAGCATAATCATATTATGTCGTCAATGTATTCTCGGTATTTGCTGATAATTATATTATTATATCGTTAACTAATGATATATCTGGGGATCTACACATTAAATTTTAGATTGTTTTATTATTTATCTAGTTTTGTACAACATTAATGAACATTGTATAATCGAAATGGTAAGAGTGATTCATTTTTAGGGTTCCGTACCTCAAAAGGAAAAAACGGAACCCTTATAGGATTACTTTGTTGTCCGTCTGTCTGTCTGTCTGTCTGTCAAGACCCTTTTTCTCAGGAACGCGTGGAGGTATCAAGCAAAGAAATTCATATTAAATACTCAAGGCTACTGTCCCTCGGAGCTGTGAAAAAATCAAACTTCTAAGCCAACGCAATCAAAAACATACAGCCGTTTATGTCGCAAATTTTCGACATTCGCAAGGGAATCAAAACCTATAGGGTACTTCCCGTGAACTCAGAATCTTAAAATTTGGTACGAAGCAACATATTATAGCACAGATAAAGGAAAAATTGCGAAAAGCATAAATGTTTGGTTACATCACATAATAAAAATATTTTTAATAATTTTAAACTTATATACCTACGGATTTGTTCGGAACCCTCGTTGCGCGAGTCCGACTCGCACTTGACCGGTTTTTTTGAATACTGCTGTGTTTCGTATGGAGAGTGTAGAGACGCAGAGACCCATTTTACTGGATACTAGGCATTTCATCCTAGTGCTCAAGGGTGCCAACGCATCTGCATTTTGATTCATAATTGAGGTTAGACGTCTACGGGCCACAGTATCCACTTCATCATCAGACAGACTGTGTGCTCGTTTGTCACTCCTATTCATAGATTACCCCCTTACCCTATTAGGAGGTAATTTATGCTCTTATTAGTAATTGGTGGCTCCGTAGAGTTTCTTCCACGTGCAGATTTATCGTGCGATTGGGTAATCGCTTGATGAATTCACAGACAGTCACTAAATCTGTAATGTTACAGGTTTAGTGACTGTCTGTGAATGAAGTAAAAGATAATGCAAAATAAGATTCCGCTATAAGTTTCAAGTCAATTTTTAAACTTCATAATGTTGGCTATAGTTTTCCAATTTTTCTATGAATTAGTCATAATTAAATTATTCTATTAGGACACAGGAATGTCACAAGCCATAAGGTCATAATATAAAAATATAATGATCATATCAGCCTGTAAGTCCATATATTTTACATGTGGTGCAAATGAGGTTTGGCAATTAAACGAAAGCTTTGCGATATTTCTATCATTTCCTCCAATGCCTCCTACGACATCCGCCACATAGAAAAAAATAATATTATGGTCATTTATAGGAAACTTAAATTTGAGACTGAGTCATGATCAAAACAACTTTTTTTATTCAATATTTAAGTATTTAGCAGACTGACAGGCACTCAAGTAAGTGTTTATTAGCGGAGCTGTCGGCAGCGTCGAGACGTAGCGCGCCGAACCATCGTCTGCAGCATCGTTATACTTCATAATCGCGAGTGTCCTGTCTGCTCGTGCTCTGGAGTCTATACCATAGAAGTTAACAACAAATATTCTAAAACATTTGTTATTTTCAAGTCAAGCATTGTAGGATGCACTTATTAAAATCGCCAGCTGTAAATAAAATGAGTAAAATTTATCCAATCCTATTATTAAAGTAAGTGGTCTGGAAAAGGTGATCGCTAACATGTACTATATAAACTGACTTCAAAGGTACTTTTTCTGTTAAGTAGCCTAAGTTGCTACCACCCTCTGCTGTGTTCCGGTTTGGATAGTTAGAGAACCGGTATAATTACACCCTGAGATCTCAGAGTATTCATAAGCAAGCTATGCTTATGAGGTTCTCAGGACTGATAATGTCCTTAGGGGAACTTTTGTCAATGGCCTTTTTTGTTTGAAGTTGGTTGCATTTGGTGAATTGTTAGCTCGTTGTTAGGCTCTAATATACAAAAAAGGAAGTCAGTCTACTGGTGAACATAGCTCTCCCTAAAGATAACATCATAAGGGGGACTTTTAATGTTGCCACGCTTGGCAGGCAGCAGGATTTTTTTCTCATTGTAATTAGGAAGACGCTGATGTCTATTTACTGATTTGTTTCTCTCCTTGTCTCCTGTTGCCTTTTACGACACCCAAGGGACGATATGGGTTAGTGCATAGGGGTCATCTTACACAGAAAGAACAATATTTTATAAGCAACTCAATATCTCTGCGTTTAGTGAACTGATTTTTTTTTTAAAACGTGCCCTACATTAGGATTTTCTCCTGTATCGTGGGGGCATTTTTTTATAGGATAGGGTGACAAACGAGCCCACAGTCCACCTGATGGTAAGTGGTTACTGTGGCCCATAGATATCTACATTTATCCTCGTTTGCGAATCAAATTGCAGATGCGTTGTCACCCGTGAGAACTAAGATGGAATGCCTCTTTTCCAGTAAAAGGGGTCTCCGGTTCTCTACACTCACCATACGAAACACAGCAATGTTAAGCTGCTATTTTACGCTGGTATTCTGTGAGAGCGTGGTCCTTCCTACTTATATACTATACTTAATAATATAGCTGCACCGTGGCTCTACCACGTATAATTTGACACATAAATTTCACAATGAATAAAATATTGATTCCTAAAAATTATTTGTAGGCCATACAAATACTTGTTCCGTGCGGTATTCGAACCCGTGTCCCTTAGCGCTGCAACTCATTGCTAAGCCACTGCGCCACGCAGCCGTCAAAATTTTGCTGTTTTTTTTTATGGGAAGGTCCCTTTTTAATAGTCTCATATAAGTTTCAACCAGAGGCTTATTAATGAAATTAATGATTATCTATACCTAGTAATAGTAATCCAATTATACAATGAGGTATGAATATACTGGATATTCATTGGCCGGCTTTGATTTAAAGACTAGCAGCAAAGAAATATTTCCTTTGTAAGCTTTTAAAATTTGGTCCCAGTTATTTATGTATTTTTGTCAACGTATTTAATCTTTATTCAAAATGTTTTTTCGACGACGAAGAGGTCAATGTGGCAATTAAGGAACATTTTATACTAAGTGCCTTGAATTTATTTTATAGAAAAATGAAAAACGATAGAAGAATGCCCAATGTATTCCTCCAGAAAATCGTTTAAAAATGCCCTAAAATTAACCTAACATAATATAATGTCCTCCAACCCGAATTTCGGTCACGGTGGCCAGTCTGAACGGACTAGCCATCTTCGCAGGACAAGAATATAGTGCCCAAGTGGATGCGTAAGCACAGATGCACTCTATTTCCTCACTCTCATCGTCCCATGGGACGGCAAACCGACACGACCGGAGAGAAATCAGGCGCAGACCGACGGCTTTACGTGCTTTCCAAGGCACGAGAGTGTGACACTGCCAACTTCCTGACTTTGGGCTGCTACTGGGAATTTCTTGACAGAAAACTATAACTAATTTTGTTGTCCTGACCCGGGATTCAAATCCTGCACTTCATGATAAGCAGTTGCATTTAGGACTACCAGATCTTCCTTTTCTTCTATATTTAAATACCTATGCCAAAAACAATGAGTTTATTGTCGTCTAATTGAAAAGGAAATAAAAATATGACCAAGTAGCTACATACTGAATAGTAATTAAAATTATTGTAGTTGCGTGTTTGCTGTTTCTAACTGATATCAAAATTACCCGGAATAATTGTGCTCATTTGTTTTGGTCGATTAAAGCAATATATTGTATACCTACTTATATATTATTTTTTATAAAATTTATGTAATCTTTTGTTATATTATATTATATCTGGTGGAATTATATTGCAATTAGATCTCGCAAACGGGTCGTAATCACGGAACCTAATGCCGGATTAATTAATACAGAGGAATGATTTTATAAGCCTCAACTGGCTCCATTTTGGCTATCAGGCATGGCATATTAATTAAGGAAGGGTCTAATGGGTGTATGTCGCTTTGATAGTAATGTGGTTTTCCATATACTTTTTATAAGACAGTGTCGCGGCTCGCAGCCAAGAGGTTAACCACTACGCTGTCAAGCCGTTTAAACTTCTGTCATACAAATTAACAAAATATTTAACTTTTGCTATTGCAATTCTTAGCCACAGATTAAATAATGTTACTACGTAATCTTGGCCATTATCTATGGGAAGGTCTATGTTCAGCAGTGGATTTTGATAAGCTGGAGGACTGCCATGCAATAGTTATTCCTCGCCGTGATGGAGAAAAGCTAAAATATTAATATTATTTTTATTATATTTCATATACTCAATATTCATATATAATTTTGGGATTTTGAAGAGATACTTAAAATAATAATATTAATTATTGAAGAATTCTATATCTACTTATAATTATTGTATTTGTATACAGGATAGATAATAAATAATTTTATATCCTCTCTAGTTATTTATTATGTATCCTTTGAATATGGTTCAAACGACTTTCCTCATAAAACGTCCATTACCAACCTACATTAGTCGAGTATATGATAATACTTCATACAATGGAGGACTTTGCTCTTTTGGTAATTCTCGGTATAGTGTTCCTCCACAATGGACGCATATTTTACTTCATTAGTGTTACCATTAAAGTAAAAAGAACTTTCTACAATGAAGTATAAGCATGTGATTTCTACTGTTACATTTTTGTCAACTATGTGCCTTGTAATAGCGATAATGTGACTTACTGGAGTAAAATTAAGAAACATTTCGTATAAATAAAGACAGGATTGCGGGTGGGATGAGCCACACGTGCTTGCTTCCGAGCGGCCGACACAATAACAAAGTGAGAGACATGCATTGTGTTCAGGGGACTTGGCGAGAAATGCAGCCACGTGTTGAGCAGGTTTCGTTCTCAGCTCAAACTAAAATTTTAACTTCCGTCCTATAATTTAATATTTTACGTATAATCAATAAAATGAAGCACTATAACTGAAGAACACATGTACATTGTTTAAAATTACATAATGAGGGGTTCAGTTAGCGTTAATGACGTATGGCACGTATGTAGTGCTTGGAAGTATTATCTGAAATTAATTATCGTAGGATTTTGAATAACCTCTGTGTTTTGGGCTGGCATTTTCTGAACTGCCGATGTCGGACCAAAGTTTTATAAACCCCGCACCACGCCGCACATTGTTGCGTGTTGTTAATTTTCATTTTATTTTCTTCATATTATATAAAGCTGTTTTATTCAGTAATGCTTGACAAAATGAAGAAAACTAAAGCGAAACAATAATAATTAATGTTTGATAATATAGTAACAAAAATAATAAGGAACTCTTTAATTTTTGATATTAAATAAAAAATAAAGTGTCTTATTAGGCTATAAATTTTATTTAAGTAGGTACTCTAAATTATGCTGACTCATGCTTCACATTCTCATATTATACTATTATGATAAAATTAACAAATTATAAGTAATAAGGCTAGGTAAGCCAATATATTACCGCCGCGCCGCCTATATTGGAGGTGGTGCGGTTCACTATATTATAATATCCTTATATGAGGCTCTCATTTGGATCGGGGCTTTACGAAAAGAACCATTGCCTTCCTGAGGACGGTAATGGGCGATAGCCGTCGAAATCATACGGAGGTGACACTATCTCCTATGAGGCGGCGTGTGTATTGGTGAAGTTTTTCCTTAGAACTTATAGGCGAAGTTCCTTGCGTCCATGTATCGATTATTGACGGTTCGATCCCCGCCGGCACCAGTGAAATTGTTAATTGCAGTTGCGGTAATCAGTACTGATTTACCACGTACTCGGCGGTGAAGGAAAACATCGTGAGGAAACCTGCATGTCTGATAAATAAAAAAAATATTTCGAAGACATGTGAAGTTCGCCAACGCCAACACCCATTGGGCAGCGCGGCGGACATATCCTTGCCCTAAAACCCTCTCAGAAATGGGAGGAGGCCTGTGCCCAGCAGTGGGACGTATATAGGCTGTAACTTTACTCTAATTTTTTAGTATTTAATTTCCTTCCCAATGTATGCTAAAATATCAACCGTCAACAGATATATTATGTAAAAAACCGATTTAGAAGTATCAAAAATAAATGACATTATTGTTTGTCCAAACAATATATAGATAATTTTTAATCATCCGTGGTCCGTGGCCGAAGTGTTTATAGTATTGGAACTGTAATGTATGCATATGTGTGTTTGTGGGCAGTTAGGTGTCATAAACATTTATATTTATGGACACAAGCACATCCATCGACAGTTGACTTCCGCTCGAGAATGCGTCGCTCTTTGACCGCAACTGATTTAATACTGTTGCATACTCATATTTGTATACATAATGAAGTTTTTTTTTAAGTCCTGTGTACTTTATCCAGATGAAAAGTGTGAGCAATTAATAATCAATGTATCAAATGTAAATTCAACAACTGAGGTTACAAACGCTAAATATTTTTATATGTATTGGTTTTTTTTTTATAGAATAAGGGTGACAAACGAGCACACAGTCCTCATGGTAAGTGGATACTGTGTTCCATAGATACCTACATGTATTCTGTATTAAAAATCAAAATGTAGATGCGTTGTCAGGTCAGAGCACCAAGATCGGATGCCTATTATTAAAAGTATATATTATTATATATTATATTATAACTACCACGTTTTCTACACTCACTATACGAACCACAGTATCATTAAGCTGCTATTTTACGCTGGTGTTCGAGAGCGTGATGCTTTTCGGGTAGAGTCGACCCATATTTGCTGCAATCATAATATGGCTGCCATGTGACTCTACCATGTTGATTTTTCGTAATTTAATAAAAAAAATTATCCTTCAAATGTTGATGGAGTGAAGTGCTTAAAAAGTTCTTTTTTATTTTTTTTAAAAAACGTTACCCCTACATTCGGATTTTCTCCTGTATCGTGGAGGCAGTTTACAAACATAAATTGCTTGAGGACAAACATCCAGACCCGGAACAATTATTTGTAGGCCATACAAATAAGGTACGTGAGGGTAATATCATCACCTTAAGTTTTGCCGCCTTATAAAACCAAAACTAGGAGGAGGACAGAGACAAATACACAATGTCGTATACTATAACTAATATAGAAAAAAAAACAAACAAGCGTTGGCAATAATTAACAACACTTCGAAAAATTAACTTAAAAAAGAAATTAACTATAGTACGTGAGGGTATGGTCATCCGGTTAATATGGTCACTTTCTTCTAACTCAAAAACTACAGCGTCGTTTGCATAGAACGCTCTGTGATACGATAGCTCTTGATCAGTCTATCAAATAATAAAGGGTCGAAAAGGCGCTCTTTTATCGACGCCATTTTGACAGTTGATATTATTGTAAATATTTCAGTGGATTTTTGTATTGTGTAGTGTAGTTAGTATTTTTAAGTAGATTTTTCGAAGTGTTCCTAATTATTTCCGAAGCTTGTTTGCTATTTTTTTTTTCTTAATATATTAGTTATAGTATACGACTTTGTGTTTTTGTCTCTGTTCTCCTCCTAATTTTGGTTTATAGGGCGATAAAGCTTAAGATGATCATATTACCCTCACGTACTTACTATAATATCAACTGTCAAAATGGCGTCGATAAAGCGGCAGCCTTTTGACCCTTTATTATTTGAATGACTGATGAAGAGCTATCGTATCACAAAGCCAACTATGCAAATTAGACTGTAGTTTTTGAGTTATATGAAAGTGACCATATTAACCGGATGACCATATTACCGTCACGTACTATACTTGTTCCGTGCGGGATTCGAACCTGCGACCCCCAGCGCAACAATTCTTTGCTAAGCCACTGCGTCACGGAGCCGTCAAAAGTTGCTTGTGCACACTGTGCATATTTTGTTCTACTTAAATTTTACTACTTTGACTATTCATTTATAACACAGGTCAACCTAGAAGTAGCTGCGCTGGTTATGAAAACAGTCATCGTATATATTGTATTTTAAGAAAAATATGTATGTTATTTTCCTTAATATTTTCCTTTTTCCCTAACATTTTCTTCTTGACAATCGTAAAAATCGACTATATCTATATTGATACGCAACTGCATCAAAATCTTGTGTCACTTACCGGGACGAATAGGAGGTTATATTTAAATAGTAGGCGATTAAGGTTCACTCTAACAAGATTGTAATGAAATCGGTGTTTTTACAGTTATTAGTTACAGAGATTTTAGGTTCCTTTGGTAAAGAACAAAGACTTTAGGTAATTGGTCTGCCTAGTGATAAATGATACGACTTCCCATTTGCTTGTTGTAATCATACATTTGATAGGAACCATACAAACAAGACTTGCTTCTATTATAGTTGTGGCGTGCGCTTAATGACGCTCTCTATATTAAAGAAGAAGCTATAAAGTTTCTCGACGTTCTCTACGTGGTAGAGCCATGTTGCAGGTATGTTATGGTTGTATGATACCAGCCTCAAATAGCACCTAAATGCTGGTATGTTTCGTATGATGACTGTATAGAACCGGAGGCCCTTTTTACTGGATACGAGGCATTGCATCTTAATCCTCGGGGGTAACGACCTATCTGCATTTTTAATTTATGGGCCACATCATCCACTTACCATCAGGTGGGCTGAGTGCTCGCTTGTCACCCTTATTTTATAAAAAAAAAACGTATTTCTTCATCCTTGTTGTGTTAAATTAGTACGTCGTAAATTAGTAAATAAAAAATACAAACAACAAAAGTCGGCTCTAGAGAATGATATGCCGGATTTGATAAAAATTAATTGAAAAAAAAAAACATAAAAGGGATTTCGGACTTCCATTTGGTGTGATTCTGACACACATCTCTCGCCTTCTTCACATCCATATATCTACCCATGAACGCTCGTCGGTAATTTGGCCTATCTTCAAGATATCGCTCTAATTTTTGGTCGATAAACTTTCGCTAAGGGCGTCCGTTACCGACTATACCACTCACTACTGCAGTATAAATTTGTTTTGTTACTCTTTCCTCGTTAATTATTTCTAAGGCACTGTAGTATTCCTTTCTTAATCCTGGTCACAACATTAATTGTTATAGTACAAAGATTATTTATCTTTAAAATAATCCGAGACGCAATTCTAAAAAGTGCGAGTTTTACGGACTTCGCATTTTTAACAAGTATATTTTCTTAGACATGCATGTTTGTTTAACAGCATATTCCATTCTTATAAATATACTGGGTAATCAGGATTTAAGAACATCTTCCCGTGAGAGTCATGGGAGGTGAAGAAAAGAGGCAATGAAACAGGAGATGGGCATTAGTAGGGTTACCAGATGAAAAAATTAAAAATCCGGAGAAGAGGCCTGATTTCCATTTAAAAATCCTGAGATTTTTTTACAGTTTGAGAAGAAAACCTTACTTAAAAAGGTATCTTCACATATTAAGTATGATAAAACTGTTTAAGTACCTACTTGGATAAATAAGTTTTGATTTTAATTGTGGAATTATTACCAAAGAAAATTATTTTTAGTTTGTTTAACTTTTTATTAAAGAGATCTTTAAAATGTAAGGTGTATTATATTGAAAGTTCTAAAAATCCTGAGATTACATGAGATTTGCAAAATCCAGCAGCAATCCTGAGAAGAGTCTAAAAATCCTGAAATCTCAGGACAAATCCTGAGATATACCCTAGGCATTAGTATCTTCCTGATAGCTACTCAAAATGAAAACTGTGTTTGCTAACTGCTACAACTGTGGCAAATATCCTTTATTTATTTAATAATGTAATTGTGATAAGTACAATAATGTAATACAACGTGAAACGGAATCAACAAAAAATACATTACCTTAATAATCACCTCTAATGTTTTTAACCGACTTCAAAAAGGAGGAGGTACTCAATTCAACTATGTTTTTTTATGTGTGTTACCTCATAACATTTTTCCAGGTGAATTGATTTTGAAGATTCTTTTTTTATTTGAAAGCTTCTCATGTGGTACCATTCATATAAATTTGATCAAGGTTTGATCAGTAGTTTTTGAGTTATACTTAATAATTTATATTGAAGTACAACCTACTTCAACAATTTTTAATTTTACAGCTTGTTTTAATGATAGGATTAAGGCATATGGTTAAACAAATGCTGAGTCAGTGTCAGAAGTGAAACTAAAACGAATCGTATATCACGGAAGATGTTTTGTACGCGACTAGTAGGTAATTAATAATTATAATAGTTTTGCGTGCGTGCGTTAAGTACTGCAACATGCGATGTATCGCGCTGGCGTCGAAGCACTTCGCTCCGTTTTGTACCAGAAAGTGAAACTATGAAACGATTGCAACTGTTAATTCAGTTATTGACATCGACAGCCTACGCAGTTTGTCTAGATATTGTAATTTTTTTTTAAATAAAGTTATAAATAAAAGCCTTCATTTTTTCGTATAAGTTTTTACCGTCTTCAAAGAACCATGCCCACTTTTCATACATTTAAAAACCTGATAGTAAAAGTTTATGTATAGTTATAATGTATAGTAGAAAAACTTTCTATAACTTTAGAAAATAATGTCATGTAGTCATTTTTACGATTTAAACGCTACGAAGCCCAAAAATATTAATGTTACTCTTTAGGTTAGGATTTGTCATTACCAAATATTTAATTTTTCTATCTCTTATTAATGTTCTATCAACACTTCCTCTGAGAAAAATTTCTCAGTATAGAGAAAAATCTTGTGTATCCCTACATATTTTTATTCTATATGATCAATGAAAAACCCACAAAATGGGACAATACACAACGAGACGCAAACACAACAAGTGATTATATTCTCTTTGACAACAATGAAGGACTGCGCCGATGCCAATCGTAGAACTGTTAAATGTCAAAAAAAATCAGTTTCACTCGTGTGCACTCAATGACATACTACATTATTTATTTATTTAATTATTATATTAAAAATATGGTGGTAATAAGTTTACCCTTGACGTAGAATAAGCATAAATAAATATTAAAAATATTTTTCTCCTGCGTTTCTTTTAACATTGTAATAGGCGTATTTAATTAAGAATTCAATTAGCTGAATTTTAAGATTTATTTAATTTTTCTACATAGGTGAAAATGGGCATCCTTCTTTATATTATGGTACCATCGCTGAATTTTAACCTATCTAATAAAAAAAACATTTGCATCGGTTCACAATTGACAAATATATTTATTGCGTAATATATAATACCAAAAATAAACAGTCGAATTAAGAACCTACTTCTTTGAAGTTGGCTAAAACTAGAAAACTGAAAATGCTGTAAATAATTGGACTAGGAAAGTAATTAATTTCTTTAACTTTTATTAACTTTCCATAACCAATTATTTACAGTTATAACAAGTTGTAAAATTAAAAATTTTGTTTAACCGACTTCAATATAAATAAAATGAGAACAGCATCAATGTAGTCGAAGACAATTAAATACGCATAATTAAGGATAACTCAAAAACCACTGGTTAGATTTTGATCAAATTTATATGGGACCACATGAGAAGCACCAGCTTTCAAATAAAAAAGAGTCCTCAAAATCGGTTCACCTAGAAAAAAGTTCTGAGGTAGCACACATTTAAAAAACCAGTCGAATTGAGAACCTCCTCCTTTTTTGAAGTCTATAATAGTTGCAGTTTAATAAATATTTCTTTTGTTTGTAGTAAAATTTATAACCAGAATTTGAATTCAACACAACTTCGAAACCCGTGTAGTTGTACCGTAGTAATATTTTCTAATGTGTTTATTATATTATCTTTATGTAATAAAAAAAAAACATTGCAGATATTGCCAAGCTTATTCATAAAACATGCGATGCACACGTGTCCCGTTTAGGGGAGATTCTACCCTCATGGTAATTGTAATACTTCCCAATTCTTTGCTTTGAAATTCTGCGGTCATATTTATGTATAATACGATCGCTAGGCGCGCCTTGTGTTCAGTCGATTGAGCTTTAGAAGTTGGTAATTTGCCAAATGTATGTTACTATCTTCGTGTAGATGTTTCGAGCGCAAAGTTCATGGCCGATGTGAATGTGTGTACTACTAATTCTTGGCTGCTTGCTGTATCGTTATTTACTATATTAAAAAAATGTCAATGGGAAACGTAACTTGTTTTAAGCATTGATATATTATTACCTTTTAATATGGTCAATGGTTTTAAGTCACATTTTTACTCATTTATATATAAGGTGGTGAATCAATAAGGGAATAAAAAAGTAAGGTAACGTTACTGTATACTTCTCACTGTTGGGCACAGGCCTCATCTTATTTCTGAGAGGGTTTTAGGGGAAGGAAATGTCCGCCGTGCTGCACCAACGCGTGTTGGTTGACGTCACATGTCTTTGAAATATTATTTTGTATGTAATTTCTCTGAGTAATATTTATTCGCATACTCAATTACTAGGCTCGGCAGTAAGGAATAGTAGTTTATAATTTGTTTGTTCATTTTTAAATTTACATTAGGAAAATCTTAATTACTGTATTGAAGAAGTGGTTTGTATACATAAATTGCACATTGTCTATGATCCAGACCCGGAACAATTATTGTTTGTAATACTTGCTTTATATTTTAAAGTAAAAAGTAATATTCTATATACGCGATATTCCAATGCTTGATCTTCTCATTTCGGAAAGGGTAAGGGAGCTGAAAAATGTCCACATGATATCTGTCTTATGATCTGCACATTTCCTCGAAATGTTGACTGCAGGTAGCCTCTCGATTTTATCCTTCACCACTCGGTAACTATAATTATATGGTGCCGTCGGGGATTGAATTCGGGTCGACCCAGCCCAACCCTTTGCTCGCCTGCCAGCTATCACGGCTCTGTTGTTCATATTACTAAATCTTTTTTTGTTAGGGAAATTTATTGTATTGCAATTTCATCAATAAATTTCCTTTTTATATAGGCTGCTTTCGATATAACTTTCTTGGTATAGAAGACATCAAACAAAGGTCATTGGGAAGTGTTACAACTTTATACTGTTCTGCGTCTAGTTTCGATTCGAGCGAAAGGTACCGTCACTACGCTGTTACCCGGAGAAATCGTATTCTCACAAGCCTCTGCAAAAAATCCCTGGTATAGTCTGTCATTAATTGTATTGAAATATGCGCGCGCGTCACACTACGTGGCTACAGTCAAGCGCGAGTTGGTTAATGTTCGCTTGAATCACGGTTAATGCAATGGCAGACCGCCAGTGCTCCCAATATGTTTCAATGTTTTAACCAGCCGTCTAAAAGGAATACACCCGTCTATTTACCTATACGTTAAGATCTGCGAGCAAATTAAATAAGCCAAGTCAAAAGGAATACGTTGTTTGGGTAGCCGTGTCTTTTCTCAAAAGTGAAACATCTGTTGAGCTGTGTGTAAAACATTTTACATCTTTTTTGTTGAAGTGTTAATACATAGTTGGGTACAATAAGTCTCGTTCATATCGCTCCAGTTACAGAAAATTCAGAATTCTACGTACCTACAATGTTTAAATCAACACATAGTGTTTAATAGATTTTATGTAAGATATATCTTGATTTACTATTTTTATAACTATTTCTTATATTTACGCAAACACTACACATTGAATAAAACTATTATTACGGGTTTCATCGTGTTTAATTTATTTAATTTCAACTCCCGACGTTTCGGATACTTTCCAGCATCCATGGTCACGGAGGTAACATATTTTTTTAAAAATTGAAAAATAACAGAAATGCTAATATGACTTAATAGCCTATTTATTAGCAATAATTGGCGACCATTAATTTTCTTCGATTTTAATTAGAAGCAACAAATAAAGCAATAGAAAGTGAGCGCAAATGCGTGCGTAGACGCGACGTTGGAGAGAACATGCGGGCTAAACGGCGCGGCGTACGGTTAAGCTGGGGCTGTGCAAATGGAGTGTGACAGCACAGTACGAAATCTAATACAGTTTAAACAGTTTTTAATAATAATAAATATGTCAACGACATTCGTTTTAATCGAAAAGATTTGAAATCATAGATGGCTATCTCTACATATCTTCCCAGTCAAGTTTATGCATATTGATCTGTGCTAATGACACAAACTAAATTAGTTAGTATAATTAAATTAACTTACATTATGATATTGGTTAAATGTATGGGTTTTCCAAACACTAGTAAATGAAATTCAACTGAAAAAAAAATTAAAAATTTATGGGGCCAAGTACCACCATGTCATGTATAAAAAACCAATGTCAATAATGTCCTGTCTATTCTATTGTAGCGTTTAATGTCTTTGGGTGTGAGATATCTGGTACTGTGATCGATAATCCACCTGCAAAACGAGGCTATTACAGCAAATAAAGTAGGACCGTACAAAGCAATGAGCGAGGGATAAAATGAAAACGGTATTTGCGGTTCTGACAGTAATCATGCACCTACTCTGTGATTATTCCTCTTATCGACTATGATACGCTCAAAACAATAGAGTCGATATAGTATCTGGGTGTCGATGCTGTGAAAATGGGTGGAACGGATCTATTACTAGTTATTAGGGGCTGTCAGCGTATTGTTTACCGAGAACTATCTCAATGAGCATAGAATAGAATAGAATAATTTTTATTTAATATAGATTACAAGTAATTCGTATAAGTATTTTTTTATTTTACCATAAATTCCGAAGATTCGGTCCTGGGAAGAACCAGCAAGAAACCTAGCGGGTCTTTATTTTTTTGAACTCGGTTAAGAAGAACTCAGATCTAATCTAAATAATAATATATTCTTTAGTAAAGGGATGAGTCATCAGCTGTGGACTTTTACAGGCTGTTGAAGCAGGTGAAAGAAGTGGTATTTACAGTATTTACGTGGTAGAGCCATGCTTAAATCAGATGTATAAACATTTTGACACTTAATTCAGATTCGGGGGTGCCGGTGAGGAACAAAATCTTAAGTAAACTAAAACTACGACTGGTGTAGTAATCATAAGGTACTATGCTACGATATTTGTTTTTTTTTTAAATACTTGAATGTTACATCATTTTTTATAATATTGATACAGGCTTGAGAATATAAGAAAGGTAGATACCTATAAGGAAAAACCTACATTATTTGTAAATGTGCGCCAAAATTACTGCGCAGATTTGCGATATTGGTGCTGAGGTAAATTATTGTAACGATTGACGACGTAAGTAAGATAAGGCCACGACTTATCACGGTATGGTACGGACGTGCGACGTGACGCCACGTAGAGAGCGATCCAAGAGCAATTTTTGCAATGTGTGCAAGACGTATACTCTTTTTAACCTGCGGCTTTGCAAAAGATAGGTAAAAATGATTAATATCACGTGTTGAATATAATGTATAATATCCAACACGTGCTACTCAATTAAAGTAACTAATAGTACGTAATCTTGAAGGCTTCCAGCCTACCGAACTAGTCGGTTTCCTAAAAGGCTTTAGTTGCATGCTTCGGTAAATTGTACAGAAAACCAAAGAGTACAATCTGCCACTTTGTCTTGATTATGTTGACTATGAGACTGCCCTTACTTTCGTTGAAATTTGGGCGGCGATACAGTCCCTTCAGCGGTGTCAGATTCATTGTCGGTATATCGAGGTGCTGAAGTGTTTGTACTAGTACAATAGATCTACTATAGCTATCCAAGTACAGATCTAAAGTACGAAAACTTTCCAAATTAAGAGAGGTGTAAAAACAAGGTGACGTTATATCTCGGTAAACTCTGCGAGGTCTAAAAGATGTTCCAATGCAGTGGGAGTTGAAAAATATTTTTAAGCTACTAGACTGGAAAAAATGCGATATTAATAACAATGGCATGTAAATAATTAACCTTCGATTTTCCGACGACATAGTCATTATTTTAAGATCGTTACAGTTAAGAGTTTGGGGATATTACGTCAGCCTGTCTTACACCTCTCTGCAGTTGGATATGTTTCGTACTCTGGTTATGTTATTACTATTATTATTTTTAAAAAGCCATCGTAGCCCTACTGTACAAACACTTCAGCACTTCGATATACCGATAGTAAATTTGGCACCGCTGAAGGGACTGCAGCGCCATCCAAATTTCGACGCAATCAAAGGCTTCCTCATAGTCCACATACACAAGACAAAATGGCAAATTGTTTTTTTTTTACAATTTGTCGTAGAGTCTATGATACTAAATACCTTTTTGTAAACCGGTTTGCTTTGGATGGCTGAGAGTAAATCTACCACTCGATCCCATTCCGTGGACGTAAAAGTGTACTTACAAAATGCTAAGACATCTTCAGATTTCCTGATGGAAAATCAACAGGGCTATCGCAAACAGCCTTTCGTGCCTAATAGTTAAATCATACGAACTTTGAAAAAACAGGTGAAATAAAATAAAAAGAATAACATCGATTAATTGCAATAAAATTCGTTTTATTGCAACTTATTTGTAGTAGCACGAACGGGTCGGCTCGATCGGGGAAGGACCACGCTCTCACAGTATACCAGTGTAAAATAGCAGCTTAACGCTGCTGTGTTTCGTATGGTGAGTGTCGAGTTATACGTGGTAGAGCCATGCTGCAGCTATATTAATAGTATAGTTGTAGCACGAATGGATCGGATCGATTGGGGAAGGACCACGCTCTCACAGAATACCAGCGTAAAATAGCAGCTTAACGCTGCTGTGTTTCGTATGGTGAGTATAGAGTTATACGTGATAGAGCCATGCTGCAGCTATATTAATAATATAGTTGTAGCACGAATGGATCGACTCGACTGGGGAAGGACCACGCTCTTACAGAATACCAGCATAAAATAGCAGCTTAACGTTGCTGTGTTTCGTATGGTGAGTGTAGAGTTATACGTGGTAGAGCCATGCTGCAGCCATATTAATAGTATAGTTGTAGCACGAATGGATCGGATCGATTGGGGAAGGACCACGCTCTTACAGAATACCAGCGTAAAATAGCAGCTTAACGTTGCTGTGTTTCATATGGTGAGTGTAGAGTTATACGTGGTAGAGCCGTGCTGCAGCTATATTAATAGTATAGTTGTAGCACGAATGGATCGGATCGATTGGGGAAAGACCACGCTCTCACAGAATACCAGCGTAAAATAGCAGCTTAACGCTGCTGTGTTTCGTATGGTGAGTGTAGAGTTAAAGGTGGTTGAGCCATGCTGCAGCTATATTAATAGTATAGTTGTAGCACGAATGGGTCGGCTCGACCGGGGAAGGACCACGCTCTCACAGTATACCAGCGTAAAATAGCAGCTTCACGTTGCTGTGTTTCGTATGGTGAGTGTAGAGAACCGAACACCCTTTTTACTGGAAAAGAGGCGTTCCATCTTAGTCCTCACGAGTGACAACGCTCATTTTGATTCTTTATTGAGGACAGATGTAGATGTCTATGGGTTACAGCAAACACTTACCATCAAGTGGACTGTGTGCTCGTTTGTCACCCTATCGTATTAAAAAGCTTAGTTGTATACATAGCTATTTCTGATGTACTACTGTGTTCTGTTCTGCAGTGTATAGAGAGCCAGTCCATATACAGAATGTGCAGATTTCCATTTTAGTCCTTAGATGTGACAACACGTCTGTAGCTTCTTTGTTTGAATTTGGCTGTAGATGTAGGTACCAGGGCAGCAGTAACCACTTACTGTCAGTACCGTATGTTCGTTTGTCAATTCAGTATTATAAAAAATACATATATTCAATAATTAATTTCGTATGATTGGCTTTCATAAAGTTAATCCGGACGAAACGGTAATTGGTCTTCACTCAATTAACTTCAAAATTTAAATGAGTTTGTCCTCGTGAAATGCAAAATGTCAATAAAGGATTTCCAGTCAATGCAGCGTATTAATTAATTAACGATATTCGTTAAGATTATCGATACTTTTGAATTACCGATGATATTTACATAATGTTGTTGTAGTATTTTGTAACTCTTATTTATTTAAGAATAAAATTTGTTGAGTTTTTATCATCAATTAAGAGTAGCAAAGTATCTTTTCATAAATGCTCAGACCCGTGGACTATTAACATAACCAAACCATTAACTCATTCATGACATTAATTTCATTCATTCATTCACAGGCTGTCTGTCAAAAGTTAAAGAGTACAGACTAAAGAACATTTATAATCGATTTTATATATTTCAAGATACTTGAGAAATTGGGGGAGGGTTTTGCAGAAACTCATACTATGCGACTGACAAGTAGGTACATCAATGATGACTTGCAATGCCACAGTGGCGCAGCGCGGGCAGGCTAATTATTGTGCTCCATCAGTCCATAACCCTCTCAGAAACGAGAGGAGGCCTGTCAACAGCCGCGAAACGTGTAATCTATACATATAAATAAAACTAAAGTGTCTATTTGTAATGTCAAAATAACAGCTTGTTACTAAATTCATATGAAAGTATATACTCGTACGGTACATAAAACAAAAATACAATTGCTAAAATGTTTGTCTGTCTGTCTGTTTGTTCCGGCTAATCTCCGAAGTGGCTGGATCGATTTTGACGGGAGTTTCAACTATTAATAACTACTTTTAGTTTAGAAAAAGAATTAGGGTTAAGTGCAAAGAAAATTAAAACCCATGAATTCCAATCGTAATAAATTAACTACACGTGCACGAAGTCGCGGGGAACAGTTAGTATAATTATATAAGGCTGATTTTACTTTAACTTTTAATATTAATATAATAATAAATATCTAAAAACTTTTACTTTATTTCTATTACAAATACAATGTCATGCCATCATGTCATACTATCGTTTTAGACAAAACCAATCTACAATAAACATCGCTGATTATGAAGTTTTCCCTACTAACAAAATATTTTCTCTCTTTGTGTGTTGTAGACATGATATAATTATTGCGTATTACCACAGAATAAATAATAGTTAAAATACAACGAATGTATTTGTTGTAAATTAGATCTACTGCAACCCATCATGCACACCATCACAATATTTTACTACGTATCTAGCGAGACGAGTTATGACGTAGTTCATCGCTTATACTATTTTGTCATTAATCGCTCTCTTTCACTCACCAGTATAAAGTAGTCGATTTTGTAAGTGCGAATGAGAGATCGTAACAACCATAATAGGTAAACATCCACATTAAAGAATAGGGGTTAGGGGCTCAATTATAGGCCGGGAACGCGCGCGTGGTGCGCTGCCTATGTGTGTGACTCACTTATTTGTACTGATTGGCTCATCCGGCACTCTCTGTAGATATCTCAACTCATCGACTAGTCAGCAAATACAGTTTTAAATAACCTATAAGGTGCTATTTGTACATGTTTTTTTTTAGATAAAATATTATGCAGACGTCTCATATAGCTTATATGTTACACGCGCAGTTAGGACAAATTGACTGAGTAATTTGTAAAAATTTGACGACGAGTGTAGGAGTTGAGTGGCAGACAGAACGGCTAACAGCAGTAATATCACCTATCACAAGAGAGAATGGACATATTATACACACCCAGTCAAAAACACACATACAGCCAAAATATTACCCCTCTTTTGTGCTGCGTCGTGATCGGGTGAAATGTAATAAAAATTCATCATCAATATGACCTACGCATATATGTTGATGAGAAGCGTGTAACAATTAGCCAATGAATGTAGACAGTTCCACCCATTTCTAAATCAACAGTTGTCCGTGTTGGAGTCAGTATACATATTTCGAGTTGCCGGCACACTAACAGCGTTTTATTTGTTTTTATCTTTTTGCTCTCCGCATCCCTGTTAAGTGCAAATGCAAATGGGTCTCGTTTCGTTTACAAAGACGTTTTTATGCAACAGCCGGCTATTTATTAATGTTTCTGCCTACTGTTACTCTTCATTTCAAACATGTCGAATGATAAATAGTACTGCAATATGGCGGATATTAGATGGGTTTAAGCTTTTACTGTCTATATTTAAAAGGTTAGGTAACTTTAATAAATGAAATGCGTTGTAGGTTTTGTTCTGCAAGATGACTTCAATTAGAGCAAAAGTATCCTATATGTCTGCGATATAATGTCCCTCTCTGCAAAATTTCAGATGGATTTCATGCTACCTTTAAGTGTGATTGAGCGACAAAAATACAAACTTTTGTCACTATCACTGTCACTTGAACATATTATGCATCCCTCAGAGTGCCAGAAAGTACAGTCCCGAGCAGTGGCGGATTATTCGGATGGATATAGGTTATGGATATGGATATAGGTTACAAGGGCCACGTGCGGAAGTTTTAAACGGTTCTTAAGTGGAAAAAAATTACCTACTTTCATAAATTAAAAAATCATACTTTATGTAGAGATGTAGAGCTTCCTACATCGCCCTTACTTTCCCATCACATTTTTAACGGTACTAATTATTTTGCAACAAAACTAAGTATATTACAAATTATGATATATACATAATACATTTTTATGCAAAATAAGTAGTAAAAAGTAAGTAGCCAGAGGGCGCCAATGAAATGCTATCCTCGGGCGCTGTCGAAATTTAATCCGCCACTGGTCTGGGTCACACAGACGGACTAATTAAATGCCTTTTGGCATTTTCCCCTTGCCACCCCCCGGAACCAAATATTAACAGAACTTTCGGAAGAAACGACAGATATTATATTAATATAAAAATATTACGCATATATTGTTTGTTTTTTTTTGTGCCTGTATGCCTGTATCTACCCATAATATCATCCCGTGAGTCTCGTAAAACGGCAGAGAGATAGGAAGCAGAGGATGAGCAGGAACATATTCCTGATAACAACTCAAAATAATAAAAAAAAAACTAGTGTTGCCAACCCGCCTGCTAAGCAATGCTAATTTTTTTATAGGATAGGGTGACAAACGAACATACAGTCCAACTGATGGTAAGTGGTTGCTGTGACCCATAGACATCAACATCTATCCTACACTTAAATAATACTTAAAAATATTATACGAAATTAACATATTAAACATATTGTTTCAGTTAAATTGCAAATAGTAAAGTTATTTGTACGGTTAGTTTAGGTACTTTCGCCTTTCAGTAATCTGCGATAAAATCAATAGCAGTGAAACATATCACCCAGCAGAATCATTTAAATTTATAGTTAGCAGAACGAAAACGTAAGTTAAGTACGGGATTTGAGATGATTGTCTTCGTGTTTGGATCAGTAAGCTAAGTTGTTGACCTGCAGTTACTCCCTGCCGTCAAACCCGTTCCTTGGGATGGTCTCGACTCGACTGCTTGGAGGCTGAACTAGTGTCGCGCGTTGACCTCGAGTCGTAATTCGCAATAAAACAGTAAGATCGGGACTCTGATTATGCTGACTGTGTCTCATCTTAATAATACATTTCTATGGTAAAACTTCGAGAAAAAAAAGAGGCTTAAAATAGAAAAGATTTAAAAATTAACTATTAGTTATGAGGAATAAAAGAATATCTATTATATTATTATTCCTGCATATGAGAAATGTGACAGTGGGATATTACAGAAGTATACCAACTTCTCTGACATGTAGATTTCTTCGTGTTCTTATTTACCGCCGAGCACAATTTCTGTGGCAGGGCTTGGACTCTGGTTGCTCGCTGTACTACAAATCATAAGGTGAGCGTCGTATTGAGTACTCGTATTGCGACAGAGCTTTAAACTCTTCTCCGTTCCAAGAATCTCTCAGAACTGAAAGCAAGCTTGTAGCCAACAGTGGGGGGGGGGGTATAGATCTTTCCTTTACTATTACTTTATACCAACATGTAATAACTATTTTCTAGAGGCATATTCGAAATATAATATATGTGAGATTGTTTTTGCTAAGAATTAAAAAGTTCATACAACTATTGAATTGAATTTGAAATATCTTGACGAGTTCGGGTTCTCTGTTAATGAGAGATAATATCGAGGTGTCCCGTTAGTGTTGTATCTGACGTTTAAATTCCCCAGGAGCGCGGGCGACTGCGCCGGCGCACGCAGCCGCATGATGCACGACACGAATAATAAACCAAGCCACTTCCTGCCGAGCGATAAGCGCTTCACACCACTACACACATCGAATAACATACGAACACATGGACACTTCTAACCCGATGTAATTGTGAGTCTATGTTAGT
Organism: Parnassius glacialis; assembly: GCA_033319125.1. Lineage (NCBI taxonomy): Eukaryota > Metazoa > Arthropoda > Insecta > Lepidoptera > Papilionidae > Parnassius > Parnassius glacialis. The sequence continues at coordinate 31,710,000 of JAVANC010000013.1, read as the reverse complement.
GTCTATCATGGACTCGCTCGTGTTTATTTCATTTATTTGATGTTTCCATGTCCTCTGGTTTTTACGTACGCAATATTGATCGGTTCTAGGCAGTATGAGTCAGGTTGGATTTTATTTTGTTGCTGCATCGGAATGTGAAATATAATACAAAAATATGTGTTTTTTGAGGAAATGATTTGATTAGATAACATTATTTGATGAGTCAGATGTCATTGGGTATTCGTTTTCACTACATTGAATGAATCATATTTAAAAATAAACATTGTGTGTATCTAATAGCTGTTCTGTGAAATACTGAATATTATCGATTGTAAAGCTACTTAACTATACATACATATTATAGTTTTTAGTAAAAACTAAAAAGATTAACATATTGTAGTGGCAATTCTGTATCATTATTTTTATTTAATTTCATTCTAGTTAACTAAATGCCTGACGGAACTATTTATCTAAAATTTCGTCGACCACAAACCAAATCAAAAGTGGTTGATTCGGTTGATGTGGAATAATATTCAATTTCCGTCTGATATCATCATGGTGGTAAACGAAAACCGAGTTGATTCAGGTGTTACTTATGCTTACATAATATATTATGCATCGAGGTGGGAGCCACCGCGGTTTATCCCTTACAAAAAGATAATCTCAATGTTGATTATAGAGTTTGTATTTAAAAATATCGAATAAAATTGTTGATACTTTGTAAAGTTAGTCCTTGTGATGAACAACATTTTTGTCATTTGTATTTTCTGTCTGACGTAAATTACTATTTTTTTTAGTAACAAACGTGTAGCGGCGGGTAAGAATACCGACTATCCTATATTTTCCTGTCGGTGTCGTAAGAGGCGACAGAGGGAAACAGAAGATGGGCAGCAGCATCTTTCTGATAAAAGCAAAAAGCAACAAAAAAACTGCGGTTGCCAACTCGCTCGCGAAGCGTGGCTACAATGGAAATATACTCCCCCCACTCCCCATAAGCAACGACACTAATAAACGGCCCCTAGTCTCCAGCGGCCTCGCTATTCCTGGTTACCGTGGCCACCATGGTAACGGCGGGGCAGGGGGTGCTAAGAATCTCCGGTGGAGGTTCGGTTGCCACCTACGACGACTCGACCTGGCAAATTATAACGCACGCACCCTGAGGACTGACGAGAAGATCCTGGAGCTGGAAGAAGAGATAGACAAGTAGGTCCGAAGAGAGGGGCAGGCCACGGTAATCCTCGAATCTGGCAACTTGTTCTATCACCGGGAGGGCGACCATCTGTTCCAAGGAGGTGTCGGATTTATCGTCCACAAGTCTCTCGTTAACAACTTTGTAAAGATTGAGAGTGTGTCGATGAGGGTTGCCTACCTTATACTCAGAATCACCAAACGGTATTCGCTGAAGGTCATGCAGGCACCAGCCCCGGCACATCCCGATGAGGAGGTGGAGGTAATATATGAGGATATCTCTAGAGCCATGCATTTCTCCAAAACCCGTATAGTGTTAATGGGAGACTTCAACGCAAAACTAGGCATAAGAGAGAACGGTGAGCTGAAAGTAGATATGAGCGCCGAAGGCCAATTCCACGGCGGCGGCGTGGCCTGAAAATTTTCTCGGCGGCGGCGGCGTCACGACGGCGCGGCATGGCTGGCCATAGGCCTTAGATACTGTTTTCTCAGGAAGAGATTTCTTAAAAAATTTTTTAAAGAAAACCATATTGTTGTTACTAAAAACAGCTTTATATTTTGAATAAAGCCCTGGGGAGCCCCAGCCCAGTGATGGGAACAGTGAGGCCGAACCTGCGCCTTGTAAAGTGGCAGGCGGTGTGCCGGCATGAAATACTGTCCCGCTCTGCTGAGCACTCAAAGCGTTTTAGAAGCCAATTTGGCTTTCTCTTCCAAGTGATCACTAAACTTGCACGTCACTCGATGTGTCGACGCCGAGGATTCCGATACTGGATGAGGCAACAAGAGGAGTGCCTTGAAACTGAGGAGATGCTCCGATCTGCATGAAAGCTGGTGATTTAATTGCACAATTTCTCGGGAAGCCCATAGAAAGGGAGCTTCGAAAGAAGCGCTTTGCGCCAAATCCAATCAAAGGCCTTCGCAATGTCCAAACTAACGGCCAATGCCTCTCCTTGGACTCATATGCCTCCGCCCATTTATGAGTCATGTAGACCAGAAGCTTACCAGCTGATCTACCCCGATGAAAACCGTATTGGCAGTCACTAACTAGCTGATGGTCCTCAAGATACCACATGAGCTGGCAGCTTATAATGGATTCCATTATTTTGGAGAACAAGGTGATGGCGATAAACATAGCTAGACGGGTCTGAGCGGTCGCCTTTTTTAGCCAGCCTGTAGAATGCAATTGCGATGTTAATGTTAGTGGCACCACACTCCGGACTAGAAAATAATCTAAGGAGCCAAGAGGAGAGTGGACGGAGACCTAATATTTATCTGAATGAGAGGTCAGCAGAAGGTCCAACAGGGAAGGTACATGATCTTCCACATCTGGAATCCGTGTAGGTGAAGTTACCAGTTGTGTCAGACCATATGCTAAGGTAAAATCATGAACAGATCTTCCTGCATGATCGGTTAAACATGAACCGAGCTATTCAGCGTGGTGGGCGTTACAATCGCCGAGGATCACAATGCGTACCACGATCTCTGCGGATGGGATCTGCTGTAGCAAGGAATCTGTAGCCATTTGGACGTGGTCGATAAATCAGTTTGTTTCGGCATTACCGCTATAGGACCTATGGCGGCACTCGTAAACATGCGGATGGTCCTCGCTGTCTACACGTAGCCAAAGGATGGACAGATCCTTCAAGACTGCCGAGGCGTCGAGAACAGATGTCCTCTCTGATGTATACGCAAACTCGAGCCCGAGGCACAAGGAGTGTTCCAATTTGTACCCCGGGTAGGAGAGATACGAAGTATCAGCCGGAGAGGACACCTGCGTCTCGTTTAGAAAAAGCAAGGCCGGCTTCGCCGTCTCGAGATGTTAGTGGACGGCGTTTAGGTTTGAGTGAAGTCCCCTGATGTTATAGAAAGTCACGTGGCAGGGGTCGCCTTGGCCTTGTTGCTCAGTTGGCCCCGAGCAGTTACTGTCTTGAGCGGAATTTTGCCCCCCCCCCCCCCCGAATACGTGGGGCAGCTTGAGCACTCAAGGGTGGTAAGTCCCTCCTCAGGAGTGGAGTAGCTTGATCGTGGATGCTCGACAAGGGATTCTCCTTTACCGGGATGCTGGTACCCTCCTGAGATAGTATTACGTTTAATTCCGCTACCACCCTGGCTTGAGCCGGCCCATACGTGCAACAGTCGAAGTTGCTGCCATTGTTAACACCACACAATAATACACGTTCACTCTGTGCAATATTCGACTCGATTGAGTGAGTGACGAGCGTGGCGAGGCGACAAGGCGAACTAATATGGTCGGGCCACGCGTGTGAGTGGGAAAGGATGTTGCGACTCGTCGCGACGGCACGCCACGTGCTTCACGACGACGGCGGCGGGCCGGCGCGGCGCTCATAACTAGCTGAAAGTAGAGAAATTCGGAATAGGGCAACGGAACCCAAGGGGCCACCACCTGGCCGAATTCATGAAGAAGGAGGTACTCTTTATGATGAACTCTTTCTTCCAGAAGCGGCCCCACAGGAAGTGGACCTGGTCGAGCCCCCAAGGTTCGACAAAAATGAGATTGACTTTATTATTACCACTAGACGGCAACTGTTCAGTGATGTCTCAGTGATAGTGAGAGATTACAATCTGCCGCAGGGTATGTATGTGGTCTATGGTACTAAAGCCTTTTCGGAAACCGGCTTGTTCGGGAGGCTGGAAGTTGTCAAGTATGCGTGCGAGACGATTCGTAATGTCTCTCGAAAACAGAACTCGGAAATCGGTCTGTAGTTCTTCAAGAGAGCGTTGTCGCCTTTCTTGAAGAACAAGGCCACCGCACTTCTGCTCCACGCCTCCGGAGTAGTGCCATCATGGAGGACGGAATTAAAGAGCTTCTGAAGGATTTCAAGTACCGGTTTTTCACCCGCTTTCAAAAGCTCTGATGTAATTCCATCCTCGTCCGGGGCCTTGCCATTTTTAAGGTGCTGGAGAACCATTCTAATCTCGTTCAGACTGACGTCCGAGATATCTTCGGAATAGTGTCGTATAAGACTCGCTCTTGGATCGTTACTCACACTTGCGTGTGGCTTCAATGATGACGTGTACAGCTGTCCATAGAACCTCTCAATCGCACTCAAAATCTCAGGTGTCCCGGAAACGATGTTGCCACACTCGGTCTTCAGCCTTGACAGTTGGCTAAAACTTTGGAGCCTTGGTTCCGCTCGATCACTTCTTCAATACAAGCTGTATTTATGTTGCGTAAGTCCCGCCGCATGCATTTGGAGATCTCTCTGTTCAGTTGCCTGTATGCTGTCAAATCTGTTGAAGAATCTAGCTTCATCTCCCGTCTAACAGCCCAAAAAGCACTTAATTGAAGTTAACTTCAATCAACTCACTCTCACTTTTTATTGTACTCTCCTAGTATTACATTAAATTGCAATCTTCTGTCTTTTAGAAGCACTAGGTTAAGCACCAAGTAATTCATGTTCAATTTCCAAGTAAAGCACGACACACTAAAATATACCGTCATGAATACTTGCCGCATCATGATCATCTTCATAACAGCATATCAAAATACACTGCTGAACAAAGGCCTCCCTTGCATAGAATGATTAAAAAAAAATGTGATGCCACCGGAGTTTTTTATTATTATTAAGTTGTTATTAGGAAGCAGCTGCTCCCCATTTTCAGTTTCAGTTTCTCTTTGTCACCTGTTACGATACCTTCGGGATGATATCACGTGGTGGATTCTCTTACATGCATCACAATATTATGATGTATGACATAATTATTAGGCATAATAATTATTATGATATATTTGTTGATGGATCGATATGCGGTAAAGCTTATGTTTATACCGGAAAATATCAATTTAAACATTGTCAATTATTATCTAATAAATAGAATAAAAAGCTAAGTTCTTGTTGTATCTCCTCTCATTTAAATTGAATTTCCCTGATCATCTAGTATTAACTTAGCTTTATTTATACATATATATTCACTCATTATGTTTTTACAGTGGTAGAGCCACGCGGCAGTTTATTTTACTGTCGCACGGATGGGCCGGCTCGAACCGGGTTGGTACCACGACCTCACAGAATACCAGCGTGAAGTAGAGGTTTACCTCTGCGTTTACTCTGAGTGCAGGTGGCCGGAGGCCTTTTTTACTGGAAATGAGGCATTCCATCTTAGTCCTCACGGGTGACAACGCATCTGCATTTTGATTCCCAAACGAGGATAGATGTAGATGTCTATGGGCCGCAGCAACCACTTACCATCAGGTGGACTGTGTGCTCGTTTGTCACCCTTATCCTATAAAAAAATATATTAAGTAAAATATAAGTTAATCCGTTACAAAAAGGTCAATACGATACCTAAATATGTTAGTTATGCAAGTTATGCATATGCGAATTTATATAGTGGTAGAGCTATGCTGCAGCTATATTACTGGTATAGTTGGAGCAAGAATGGGTCGGCTCCACCGGGGTAGGACCACGCTCTCACAGAATACCAGCGTAAAATAGCAGCTTAACGCTGCTGTGTTTCGTATGGTGAGTGTAGAGAACCGAAGACCCTTTTTACTGGAAATGAGGCACTCTATCTTAGTTCTCATGGGTGACAACACATCTACATTTTGATTCATAATCGAGGATAGATGTAGATGTCTATGGGCACAGCAACCACTTACCATCAAGTGGACTGTGTGCTCGTTTGTCATCCTATCCTATTCAAAATGCAAAAAAAAATTACATGGTAGAGCCATGCTGATGGTGAAGAAAGGTTCACGAGTGGCAGCCTCGTACCGGTAGGCGAAGTGTAGGGCGATCCCCCACTGGATGGAGTGACGACCTGGTGAGACATGCAGGAAGTCGATGGATGCAGGTGGCTCAGGACCGTTCTTTGTGGCATTTCTTGGGGGAGGCCTATGTTCAGCAGTGGACTTGTGAAAGGCTGTAATGATGAATGATGAAGTGCATTTTTCGACCTTTAATTGTACAATACTCTTGAAATGTCTTTTTTTTTGAGCTTACCTCCTTTCCTAAAGAACTCTCCATCCTATATTCACGTAAATATTCCTGCACTGCAGCAATTACTGCTTCATAATCTTTCTCTGTCCTCTCATCTATTCTTTCAATTACAATATGTAGGATGCTCAAGTGTCTCAAAGCCAGAGCATCTCGAATTGCAGCCTTCTTATAAACGATTCACAGTCTTGTGAACCAGGCCGTTTCTTGCACATTTTCTTTGGAAACTTATTTGTTCTGTATACAAATTATCCGTTGCAGGAGCTCCGTGATGGAGATATTCAATCATTGCTACGCCTTCACTATTTCAGAAAGGAGAGCCCATGATCTTACCGGCGGAACAGCTCGCATTGAATTTATTGGAAGTTGGAGATGATAGTCTTTTCAAATTTGTAGATTTTTTTTTCGGGATAGTACCCACGTTTCATTCATTTTTATAAAATTAGCAAAAAAAGTTACAGCTTATTGTTGCAAACGATTCAAAATGTCTCAGTAAATATTCGGTCTGTGTTGTATGTGGACATCGGTAAATATTCTAGGTTTCTGGGTATCAAACATGGGGATACTCTTTTCATCCATAAACAATCATGTATAATGTAATGCCACGCTACCTTGCGAAATCTTTGTTTTTTTCAGCAATAAAATGTACTGTTAAACGTCGATTTTCTATAACATATTTTTCGACCTTTTACCCATTCACTGTCACTGCTGTCGTAAGGTTACCTGAGGGAGGGTCACAATTGGTGGATTTTAAGCACTAATATATTTTAATAATAGATCAATATTTATAGATCGATATTTTACGCTTAGATCAATATTTTTTCCATTTTCGTGATAACGCTACAACAAACCGCAAACAAATGACTTTTATTTTAAATGAAAACAAAAGTATAATATAAGACTTAATATAATACTGGTTAGTAATCCAGCTTTACCAACGAGTATTTAGGTTTTTTACCTTTTATAGTATAAGGGTGACAAACGAGCACACAGTCCACCTGATGGTAAGTGGTTGCTGCGGCCCATAGACATCTACATCTATCCTCTATTACAAATCAAAATGCAGATGCGTTGGCACCCGTGAGGACTAAGATGGAATGCCTCATTTCCAGTAAAAAGGGCGTCCGGCCACCTGCACTCACCAAGCGAAACGCAGAGGTAAACCTCTAGTTCACGCTGGTTTTCTTTGAGGTCGTGGTACCACCCCGGTTCGAGCCGGCCCATCCGTGTGACAGCAAAAGCTGCCGCGTGGCTCTACCACTGTTAGGTACTTTTTAAAATATAAAAAGTTTTTACCACACTCTCACATTTTTTTGTAACTAAGACTTTGGATTTGATGAAATTTGTTAAACTCTTAAAAATAAGATTTTCAAATATTCTCCCACCTAAACGCGCCTATCTCTTTAATATTAATGTTCACCATGTGGCTAAGTGATTAAAATAATCGATTCTTAACTTAAGAGTAGTTTCAGTTCCAGGTTGTAATTTATCAGTTTTGTTACTATACTTTACAACAACAGTTTTTACTACGGGTTAAGCGAAGGTGCGAAAGTTATCTCGTTAGCGCTAATTTTAGCATAGCAGCGGTTTATAACGGTGGCAAGTTGCAACTAGGTCACCTTAATTACATAAACATGCTGTAAAACCTTAAGTCATCTTAGTTCATGTTTCCCATAAAGAATATTGACGTTGAGTGTTTAGAAGAAATTGTTAAGGGCCAATTTATATTCGGTGCATATTTTACCTTGGAAATTCATTAACATTAGTAATATATGTTCATTGCATATCTAACGTCATTACTGTTGAATCATTGATTGGGTGTTCATTTATACACTCGGTTAAAACTGTGTTTGAAAGGTAACATACATTAATTCTCAGAAATAACCGTGACTAAAATATTTGAAATTCATCGCATTTCGGGCGACGAATTTAACGAAAGATGTTTTCACAAAATTAACCTTGACTTAAATAGATAAGGCTGACGCGATTAGATGGCTTCCGTATTGAAACGTTGTAGGTATTTTAGCATATTTATTATTAAAGCAAATTTGAACGTTTGTAATAAAAATGTAATATAATTGCAGTCAGCGTCAGTCAACCTTATATTTTATTAATTTTTTCTTAAAATTACGAGAATATATTACTTATTGAATAAAAAAGGGATTATATAAATTGTGTTTGAGTTGGTAACGCAGTGTTGGTACCGACTTTGTTATATGGCAGCGAAACCTGGGTATGCCAGAAGAAGCATAAAAGCAAGTTGAATGCAGTGGAGATGCGATCTCTTCGTAAAATGTGCGGCGTCACCATGGCTGACCGAAAGCGAAACGAAGAGATTCGCAATATGGCAGGTTTGAAAGATGACCTTATCACAAAAATTGATAAGGGCGTGCTTCGATGGTTTGGGCACGTTGAGCGAATGAGTGAAGACCGAATGGTGAAGAAAATATATAGCGCGAAAGTTAATATTAAAAGGTGTCGAGGTAGACCGAGACTAACTTTCGAAGACCATGTGAGCAAATTGCTCGAAGAGGGGAGGGTCAAGAGTACTCGGATACCTAGACGTGCATGTATGAAGAAGATGATGAATCTGAAAGAAGCGAAAGAGGTATGTAAGGATCGTGACACTTGGCGATCTGTTCTCTCTGGCTACCCCGTCAGGGATTGTGCGTGACGATAAGTAAGTAAGTAAGTAAGTGTTTGATTTTAGTTTGGGATTTTGGATTGAGACAGAATTCCAAACTAAAATCAAGAATACCAGCGAGAAATAGTATCTAGTTGTTTTATGGTGAGTGACTAAAGTCGGAGACCCTTTGGGCCATTTTACTTGTAACGAAGAGGATTATCTGCATTTTGATGCTTAATAGTGGCTAGATGACGGTATCTCTAGGCCACAGCATCTGTGTACTATCAAGCTGACGCTGTTCCCGTTTGTTACCTTTACTTAATTACAAACATTGCATATACGTGGTAGAGCCATGGTGCAGCTATATTAATAGTATAGTTGTAGCACGAATGGATCGGCTCGACCGGGGAAGGACCACGCTCTCACAGAATACCAGCGTAAAATAGCAGCTTAACGCTGCTGTGTTTCATATGGTGAGTGTAGAGAACCGGAGACCCTTTTTAACTGGAAATGAGGCATTTCATCTTAGTCCTCACGGGTGACAACACATCTGCATTTTGATTTGTAATAGAGGATAGATATAGATATCTTTGGGCGGCAGCAACCACTTACCATCAGGTGGACTGTGTGCTCGTTTGTCACCCTATCCTATACAAAAAAAATAAGTTTGGAGTGTTGTGACTCAGGTATTAAAAGTTATATAGGTCATAGTTAAGCTGAGGTACTTTAATCTTTTCTTTCTTCAATCTGCTTACACAGGACTCGACCGAAAGAGGAATAAGCTCCCGCATATTACTATCGCTTAATATTACGATGATTTACATTATCAGCCAAGTATGGACCTATCTAAATTAAAAATTTGACAGGATGACCAAACTTCATAGGTGAATTGGCTAATACAAAACCAGAAAAATGTCTGGCTGAATAGATACTATCAATATCGTAGTTTGTCTTGCAACTTTAGATAGTTAAAATGACTACTTGAACGCCACAGCATATGTAATAGGGGTGTAGCGGAGCGTTCTCTCTTTATTAACCTCCGCAATCTCTTCTTTAGTGGCTCCAAGAAGCTGTAGTCACAGCGGCCACACCCCGGGCAACCACGTCAGTGGGCTAAACCTAGAGAAGGGGACTACATCTACGAACATCTTGTAGATTAGTTAACGGATGATTCCCGTAAAAAAAGTCTACATCGATATGGCACACGATATTGACTATCGATGTAGCAGGGTAGTGCGAAAAACCTCAAGGGCGTTCGTCAGAATCTATGTAGTGACTTATGGCCTTTTCACTGCATCTCGACCTCTGCCGATCGTACCGGTGTACCGGTCCATTGGGGCACAGAGGTAGGGACGATTGAAGTGGACTTGTACCAGCGCATCTGCTTGTCTACTATAAATAAACTCACGCGCAGATGACCCTAGCTATTCTTTTCGGATTTGAGCTTCCTAGAGAAGTCCTGCGGCGATGGGGTGGAGGCGGTGGGGCTGAAGTATCGATGTGCCAAGGCTTTAGCTGACACCCTGCACGTAGGCGGCCAGAAGAGAGTGGTCGCTCCCGGAGTCAATTGAGGCGGGACTCTGGGTTCGGCAGCACTACTGGCGACAAAGCAGCCCTATTTAGGATCGCTCTGCTTTCCTCTGCATAGAGGAGGGGCCTAGAAAAGGTGGCCCAAACATAGTCCGTCTCGTTCTTCATCTAAGTGCCTAACCGCGGGCACTTGGACATCGACAAATGCGGTCGAAAGATTTCTAAAAATAAGCAAAAGCTAAGAACCAAACAACAACTTTGCATAGCCACCTGGAACGTACGAACCTTATTAGATAGTGATGGCAACTTATGTCCAGAGAGAAAAACTGCTCTCATAGCAAGAGAACTGGCACGATACAAAATTGATATTGCTGCAATAAGTGAAACCCGCCTGAGTGACTGCGGAGAGCTTTGTGAACAACTTGGCGGCTACACATACTACTGGAGTGGACGTCCTACCGGTGTAAGGGCGGGTAATGGCGTAGGTTTTGCTATTCGCAATGATCTGGCGAGAGATCTGAGTGATCTACCAAAGGGTGTCAATGACCGCCTGATGACTCTGCGCTTACCAATAGCTCACAAGAAATATATTCATATTATCAGTGCCTATGCGCCTACTCTTCCCTCACCGGAGGAAGATAAAGAGGCATTTTACCAACAACTTTGCCAAACTCTTCAAGGTGTTCCTATTCACGATAAGATCATTTTGTTGGGGGACTTTAACGCTCGTATCGGCAACGACCATGATCTCTGGAGTGGTGTCGTTGGCAAACATGGCGTTGGTAAATGTAACGACAACGGATTGCGTCTTTTATCATTATGTGCGCAGTTCGATCTTAGTATCACCAATACGTTTTTCCGTCTTGCCGATAAGTGACCTGACGTGACCTGACCTGAAGACCTCGTGGATGCACCCTAGATCTAAGCACTGGCATCTTTTAGATTACGTCATCGTCCGCCGTAAAGACTTACGCGATGTTCTTACAACAAGAGCGATGCGTGGAGCGCTGGGCTGGACTGATCATCGTCTCATTAGATCGAAGATGAAACTAGAGCTTAAAGGTCCACGGCGAGCACCTCACAAAATTCTACCTAAACTGGCATTTTCAAAACTTATTACCTCCCCAGAGTTGGGTAATAAGTTAGACTCAAAATTTGCTGCTTGTGTTCCACAAACTGAATTTACCACAACAAATGACGAGTGGCGATCATTTGCTAAGCACCTTCATGTCTGTGCTGTTGATACTATTGGCAAACCACAGAAAAAAAACCAAGATTGGTTTGATGCATCAGATAACAACATCAGAATGCTTGTTGAAAAGTACAGACATGAACTAAACTCCAAGTCAACGAATGCCAACAGAAAAAAGGAAGCTCAACACGAACTTAGATATAAGGTCCGTGAACTGAAGGATAAGTGGTGGAAGGAAAAAGCTGCTGAATTACAGTACTACGCCGATACTCAACAAACTGGCAAATTCTTCGAAGGCATTCAAGCGATTTTCGGTCCGCGAGTCAGAAAATCAGCCCCACTGTACTCAAGGGACAAGCAACATCGAGTTACAGATAAAAATGACGTAATAAAACGGTGGGCAGAACATTTTAATGATGTTTTGAATCCCAGTGCGCTCGGTGCTAACCTGTCCTACATAAACTCGCTTGAAGAACTGCCGGTTTGCCAACATCTAGATGATCCACCAACTTTCGATGAGTTCGTGAGGGCAGTCCAGCGTCTCAAAAACTTAAAAACACCCGGAATGGACCAACTTCCAGCCGAAATATATAAATACAGCGGAAAACATTTCCTTAACAGGCTTTATTATCTTGCCTTGAGAGTGTGGGATAGTGAAGAGGTGCCTCAGGACTGGAAGGATGCGGTTATTTGTAAGCTGTACAAAGGGAAGGGGGATGTCTCCGATTGCAGCTCTTACCGAGGCATATCGCTTCTTTCCAGCGCCGGTAAAATTCTTGCGCACATAATTAACGGCCGCCTAAGTGAGGTAGCAGAACAACACCTACCAGAGTCAATGTGGTTTCCGTCCAAGCAGAGGCACTATTGACGCTATTTCTGTCGTAAGACAACTCCAAGAGAAAAGCCTTGAACATCAACGGCCCCTCTACATGTGCTTTGTCGATTTGGATAAAGCATTTGATAGAGTTCCACGCGAGGCACTTTGGCTTGTTCTTAAAAAATTTGGATATCCAAAGAAGTTCATCAACCTAATTCGCCAATTCCATGTTGGTATGAAAGCGCAAGTTCAGCACGAATACGAACTTTCTGAGGAAATCCAAATCACAAGTGGAGTAAAGCAAGGATGCGTCATGGCGCCAACACTCTTCGCCATATATTTTTCGGCTGTTATGAGAGACACATTAAAGTGTTGTAGCAACCAAATCCAGCTTAATGTCAGAACTGAAAAAGGTGTGTTTGACATCTCTAGATTCAGAGCAAAATCTAAAGTCCAAAGACTCTCCATATTAGATATTCTTTACGCTGACGACGTGTGTCTCTTGTCAGATAGTATGGTGCATCTCCAAAGCTACGTTGACGCATTATACAGATCATGTCAACAATTTGGCCTAGTAATAAGCGCTTCTAAGACTCAAGTCTTAAAACAACCACCCAGGGGAGGTAAAGATGATCCAACAGCGCTAAATCTAGATAGGAAACCACTAGATGAGGTCGCTCACTTTAAATATCTTGGTAGCAATATCCGGCGTGACAACACCTTGGCTTCAGAGATACCATCTCGTATTGCTAATGCTGCTGCCAATTTCGGGCGACTCACCGATCGTGTCTGGAAGTCCCATGATCTAAAGCTGGAGACAAAGATTAGTGTCTATAAGGCACTTATCATTCCTGTCCTTTTATATAGCGCAGAGACATGGTGCCTTTACAAATCAGATATAAAGAAACTTGACTTTTTCCATCTAAGGTGTCTAAGAACTCTATTAAAGATCAAGTGGCAGGACCATGTTCCTAATTCTGAGGTTCTGCGTCGCTCTGGGATGTACGGTATGGAAGCTCTTTTAATGCTACGTCAGCTCAGATGGTGTGGGCATGTCCTTCGCATGGATGATCGACGTTTACCGAAAGCTGTTTTCTACTCAGAGATGGCGGAAGGTAAACGAAAGCACGGTGGTCAGCATTTGCGCTATAAGGATGTGTTCAAAAGACACCTTAACGCTTGCGCTATTGACCCCGCGTGTTGGGAGGAGCTTGCATCAGAAAGATCATCTTGGCGGTCGACCATCTTCAAAAGTGTAAAATCATTCGAAGAAAGCCGCCTCAAGACTTTAGACGCAAAACGCCAACTGCGCAAAGAGAGGGTTAGGCCCTCCTACACATACACCTACAACTCGGTTGGACAACTCTACTGCCACGCATGTCAAAGAGCTTTTAAGACCAAGTTCGGCCTAGCAAGCCATATCAGGGCTCATGATAGGAAAACATCCTAATTTCTAGGGTCGCCGTCATCGAAATCGATGAGGAGGACTATATATACGTAATAGTAATTTCTGTACTTTGAGATTACTATAGTGGCGGTGTGAAAACATCCATTACCACATATTATCCCGGGAATGTCGTAAGAGGTGACAGAGGGAAATTGAATCAAGAGACAGAAAGCAGCATCTTCCTGTTAAAAGCAGAAATAATAAAAAAATCTGTGGTTGCCAACTCGACTGCCAAGCTTGGCAACTGCGACAAGTACCTCAACTATGAAGTATGGGGAGACCTACGTCAGTAGTGATTCTTTGATAGGGTGAAATGAATAAATATACTTTGAAGAAAATGCGTAGAGCAATTAATAATTAAATACTTAATTATAATTAAAAAAAATTGGTTGGGAAATATGCCAACTTTCTCTTGATACTAACCTCACTATACGCAATTTATCCTAGTGATGGACGAACGTGGCTCCTACGATCGACTAATAGCGGTATTAGAAAATTATGAATCCTATTCTTTCAAATTAGTAATTGAGTGCAGCATTAACAGTGTGAAGGTATCGATAATCAGTCAGACAATGATAAATAATTGATTGCCAGCCGGCGCTGTTCTGGAGAGGTAATACGAGTAGAGTATAAAAAAGACGTACCGATACGTCTTTTTATACAACAGTGAACCTTGAAATCCAGTGAATGATGATTATTAAAAAATTCGAAAAAATCTTTAGTAGTATCATAAAGAAAGAAGAAGAAAGATTCACAGAATACAATATCTTATTTGTTATGATACCTTAAAGAGAACTATTGCATTTTTGTATGTTCTAAATTCGACAATTTATTAAACAATGTAATAAATAGTTTATTGACTTTTACTCATTGCGTGCTTTTCTGGTAAATGTTTAGAAATAATTAGTAAAAATCTGGCCGATTGGTATGACACTCACGTAATTAACTTTTAACCAGTCAGAAATTCGCCGAAATGAAATATAGTTGAAAAGGGTATACTTATGAAGAAACGAGTTTTGTAGTCCGACGCACTGCGAGCCGTAACGAGGACGCGATGACACATGTCTAACGGTAATTCGATTTTTACGCGGTCTGACATTTTGAACAGGTGATGCTTAAAAGGAAAACCATCAGCTTAATATTAGAAAGTGATGTTTTCCTAGTACCTTGTCGCCAAAGATTCTAAAAATGACCACTTTAAAAACCATTCACACATTAAACAAAGTATTCAAATAGTAAATAGATATTATAATATAAGTATTAATTATAAAGATTGTTACGACATTAAAACATTACCGGTTAAACCAAATCATTTTGATCGTTAAACAGAACGCTTATATAATATATGAGTCCAGTAACATACACATCATGTTGTTATGCAAATTACCGAATAGATAGGAAACCTGTACACGTTGTTGGCCTGATTAAATATCCTAGGAAATGAAATATTAACGAAAGTTCGTCCACTTTCTCTTCGGGGTTGTGAATTTATTATAACCGTATAATTAATAAAGAGCCCTTTGATAAATGGATCCATTTTCACAAGTTGTAGATGATTAAAGTGAAGACAATTTAGTAATATTATGGCGGCAGACGATGTTGTAAGCGAGACGCACAACGCTGCACAATAATATTAAACATGCGAGCTGCCGAGTGATTTCAATTGATATATTTTTGAAACCGGTCTTGGTTTTCATAACATGCTGTAGGTACGATGATAGTCATGCTCAGCTGTTTGTATCAAACCGCCCATACTCTATGATCTTAGTAATCAATTTGTGCAACGTACTAGTAACAGATTTAACCGACAAAGATGATGTACCTACGTTTAGAGTAAAACCGATCGCTGTTTGATCTACACAACAAAAACATTTATAATGTCCATTATTAATCAAATGCAACAAAACAAATGCGTTGCATAGGCGTTTGAGCGGAACGGATGTCCCACTTCAGTCAGCTAAGGCCAGAAGTCAATTTCGGGCGAAGTTGGAGGCTGCGCACGATTCGATCCCCAACATTAAATGTCATGCGCATTGTCAACTGTGTCATATTGCATAACGTTTTTGAAAAAATTAAGCAATAAATGACCCCTTACATAAATGTTAATATCACATTTTAAGTGAAAAAGTTTTATAAACTTATGAAATTGAAAATAAACTTCATAATTCAATGAGTTCGATATTTGCAACCAATTGTGTTGTAACTGTACGGTAGTTTTAAAGCAGGCCACAGCCGTACATATTGGTATATATTGTTACTTTTATTTTACTTATTTTAACACGTTCACTGTCCTGTGGTTGACGAGTATGTTTACCTGAGACAAATAGTCCAACTAGGTAAGTCCAACTGCGACCGAGAAGTCGTCTATCGACGGATTTAGCTTGGCTGGGCAGCGTTCGAGAGATTACGACATATCTTCTCGTCAGTGTCACCTCAAAAATTGAAAACAAGATTGTACAACCAGTGCGTGTTGCCAGTGATGACTTATGTATCTAAGACATGGTCCTTCACTGCTGGCAGTATGAGGAAGCTCAAGATCGCTCAGGGTACTGTGAAGAGGGCCATGCTCGGGGTTTCTCTGTGTGATGAATTTAGAAATAGGATATCCGTAGTAGAACCAAAGTAACTGACATAGCAACGGATTAGTAAACTCGAAGTGGTAATGGCCGAGCCATATAGCTCGAAGAACCGACAACCGATGGGGAAGAAAGGTTCTCAAGTGGCAGCTGGGCAGAGTGGCGTACTGGTAGGCGAATTGTAGGGTGGCCCCCCACTAAATGGAGTGACGAACTGGTAAGACATGCAGGAAGTCAATGGATGCGGGTGGCTCAGGACCGTACCTTGAGGCATTCTTTGGGGGAGGCCTAAGTTCAGCAGTGGACTGGTGAAGTAATGATGAAGATAATGATGCCAGTCGCGTGACTCATACGTGGGTCATCGCTATTGTCTTACTATTGTGTCTGGAAACGGGACAGAGAAAGTGTTAAACCAGCACTTGATTACAATCCCTTAGTGGTTAGCTGGAAATTAAGCGTTAGATGATAAATCGCACTGAGATTTCCACTGACTCCAAAGCTATCAGGTGGCATTTTGTAACACTAGCCCATATGAAACAGCAATCATTTATGCACGGCTGGACTTGCAAACACTTTAAATAAGTTCCGGTGTGAAGTACCGCCTCACGTTTGCAAGAACACCTAGTTTCCTTGCGGCTGCTTTAGCCTTGAACTCAATGAACCTCTGAAAGTGGAGGTTTCGACGAGAGGTGATTCGATTTATATGAGGCGTTAAATCTCATAAGATTGGCGTCACCCATTTTTTTTGACACATTTAACCATAGCTTTTCTTTCAAACTGGATTTGATCTCGACTGGCCCAAATATTGTACTGTCGTCTGCATACCCACAGATATACGTACAGAGTACAAGTAGACCATTAAAATACAGCAGGAAGAGAGTGCCAGAGAGAATGACCCTCTAGGGAGCTTCGGCGTTAGTCGTCATAGGCTCGGACCAGCAGCCCTCGATGACGTTTCGGGAAGCCTGTCCATCCACTCAGAAAGTTCTTTACCCAGTCGATCCGATCAGGTGATAAACCGTACGCTGAAAGCTTGCCCTAAAGACTAGCGTGCTAAATCATGTCAAAGAAGGTAATTTTGTTATGCCACGAGGCGGGCGATCGCTGATATATCGATGCGCTGCATAATCTTGCAGACTATAGAGCGTTTAGCTTGGTAATTGGCCTATAGTTGTCAGGATCGGTACAGTGTGTGTGTGCCCACAGGAGGCATATTGGCTAGCTTCCAAGAATTAACCAGTACTAAAGAATACTGAGAAGCGAAACATGGGTGTCAACTCAGGAGACAACTCAGGCATACAAGTCCTCAGAACTATAGCTGGTATACCATCTGGTACACTAGCTTTGTTCACGTCTAGAGTCAGCAAGGTGTTCAGAGCCTCCGTGTTAGTGATGCGGGCCTCTGGCTTAGTGGTACCACAGTGAGGTAATTACAAAGAGACGCAAACTAAATAGTTTCCTTTTGTGCAGTTCAACGGATCTTTAGAAGAGAAACAGAACTGCCACCAAAGAAAATGTACAAAGAAATGCCGAATTTCATCTTTATTTTCCGAATTGTAGCGCAATATTCGCAGTCATGTGGGGATTATAACGACACGGATTTTACCAAACATTGGTCAAAAGGTCCCAAAGGGGAAATAACCTGACTGATTTCTTCGCGATGGTGGAAGCTTTGCTAAATGTGTACCCAAACTACACCGCATCAAGATGATATCGGGTCTGCGTCTCAGTCAAGAAGATTAAGTGCGGCTTTGCAGTCTCAAGGTGAGATTGCGGTGCAGACCTCAAATGTTAGTGTGTTGCACTTTAATGGAGAGGGACTGTAAACATTTACTCTTCTTTTTTACTTTCCTCATATTAAGTGTATTCATCCTACTAGATCGCGGCAATGGACAGGACATCACACACTAAATCTAGGGACACAAACAGAGTCACAGCTTCGATGGCGCCTAGCATGAAGAGCGTGGAAGAGCCCAAACCCCTAGTAATCGCCACCACTCTCCTCTGGTCACCAACTGGCGTGGTGGAGCCATCCCAGGATTTTTCCTAAGATTGTAGGGGCAGCCATTCATGTGTGATCCGCTCATTTATTAGGCCTCTAACAATCTACGGTTTTTTGGACCCACTAGCTTTCATAACTAGACACAAAGCGGCCGCGCCGCAACCCGTTCTTCTTATGCGTAACGCATTTGTCACAACCCAATTTTTCAATATAGGGTTTCACCCTCAATCATAGCAGAACAAGACTTAAGTCATTTGGCGGGATATTTACCCAGGTGGGTTATAAATAACTCCGCGCCGGGCCTCTCACTAGGAGAGGGCCAGCCTCCAACCAGAAAGTACTGCTAATTATTTTCCCTAACACCTCCCAGGGGATACCGGTGGGGAGTCAGGATTAAATTGCATCCTACCACTAATCATACAAAGTTTCTAGGGATGCGAGCAGCTTCGTACTCCAAAACTCTCTCAAATACCCCAATGTAAATTCATGCTCATAAATTTTATGTAAATCGATTGACATGCTTTTTAAGCGGCCTAGAGCTCGCGTGTCAGTTATTTTGGGCGTAACGGCCGCATTGACGCAAACCAATTCTACAGACGTGGAAAGCTTCTCTAAATTATTGTGTTAGTTGATCAATAGTTTACGTATTTCAGTATATTGTATGCACACTATAACACATTTTCCTTCTTCGTCGGACCGTAAATGTCTACTGCTAGACCTCTAGAGCCTCTGTCGTTGTGGGAGGATTTTCCTTAATCATCACGCTTAACGGAAGAATTGATGATCGCAACACCAGACGTTTCACCCATCACCTATGACAGTGCTGCCCATCCCCCGTCTGAATATATATTTTTTATAGGATAAGGGTAACAAACGAGCACATAGTCCACCTGACAGTAAGTGTTTGCTGTGGCCCATAAACATCTACATCTATCTTCGATTACAAATCAAAACGTATATACGTTATCAGCTTCCAGTAAAAAGGGTCTCAGGTTCTCTACACTCACCATACGAAACAGCAGCGTTAAGCGGCTATTTTACGCTGGTATTCTGGGAGAGCGTTGTCCTTCCCCGGTCGAACTGGCCCATTCGTGGTACAACTATATCAGTAATATAGCTGCAGCATGGCTCATCCATGTAAAAAATCTACCACATAATCATGTCTATTGTAAACGAGACGGTATATTAGATTTTTCTGGGACTACCCGTAGTCCCAACTTACGAAACCCACTGCCGTTTTATGAATTATGTAGAAATGTAATATTATGAGGCCTATATTCAGCGGTGGTCTTGTAAAGGGCTGTAATGATGATATATAGTGATAATATTATGTAAAAAATATTATTAATTATACAATAATTTTGAAGTAATAACAACTGTATTTATATTTTATTAAAATTAACGCAATTAAGTATTTGAGATGTTCGACACATTATAATCGTGTTAGCACAAGAGTTAAGCGCAAGTATTAGTTAAGTAGCAGTAATTTTCACAGTACGCGTTCATTTTAAGTTGTTTAAACTATTTCAAAAGTAGGTTATTCATGTTTTATTAAAATAAACCTAATAAAATATTTTAAGATTTTCGTCATATTTGAATCGTGGTAGTTCTGAAGCTAAGCGAGTAAATTTCAAAGTACGACTGACTCAGGTACGTCGTGCATTCGTTTATTTTTTTTATAGAATTAGGGTTACAATCGAGTTCACAGTTCACTGATAGTGGCAACGTTAAACGACTATTTTATGCTGGTATTCTGTGAGAGCGTGGTCCTGAGCTTCTCGTGCTGTAGACTGTAGCCATAATATTATTGCAGTGTGGCTCTACCACGAATGTGCTGATTTACTACATGCTCGACAGAGAAGGAGAACATTGTGAGAAAACCTATTATATGTCTGGGGCATCAGATATTTTGAGGACATGTCAAGACAATGAAACATCGCGTACAAATTGCTCCTAGAGATGAAGGCAGTCCTATAAAAGCTGAACCTTAAGTTTTTTTCTTTATTGATCATAGAACCAACAGCGCGTTAGAAGTTCTCAAATAATTCTTAATGTCAATATTGGGTTCCTACTTTATATACATACTATCGCTTGTTATAGTTAACTAATTAATGATATAAATTATATAATGATATAAATTTAAACTATCTCGAAAATAAATTTAAACAAAAACTGCCTGTTTTTATTTAAACATATTTTTAATATAAGCAGAGAAAAAAAATTACATAACAACTCTCTGACTTCAAAATTTTACTTCGATAAAGAGACAAAACATAGCTTTTTCAATTCGCTATTCTTATTTTGGATCAAGAAGAAATAAAGATGTTACAAGATTTTAAGGCAATTATAATAAGTTTAATTGTGTAAAATGAAAATGTATACAGTACAACCTTGAGCTACAGAATTTTAAGACATCACCAACCATAAAAAAATTTAAACAAATATAATAGTTGCAAAACAAATGACTCGAAAATCTCACGATACATGATTTCTTTCATTACAGTCGAGATATTGTTTATTATCAACAAAGGTCGTCTGAATGAAAACAAAAAGAATGTAGAGGCTCATTGTTTTTGAACAAAGCGTGTGAACTCCAGTTGAAAGTGTGCGTCTGACAACAGGACAAAATGAACTCTGGGAGATAGCACCGCTACAACGCATGATTAAACATAGAACTACGAATTTGAAATAATAATTTGTCACAAAATATTACATAACATCTTAAATGATGTGATGTAGAAGAAATATCTTTGGATTATGATGTATTTGAGAATTCGTGTGAACTGCAATAATGCAGTAATAGTTATTGATGTCAATAGAAAATATGAGATATTAACGAAGTTTACATTTGTATTAAGATTGTATTCTATGACACTAACAGTAACATCGTTATCACTTCCGTAAATAGTTGCAATGAAAAAAGTTTCCGCTTATTGTTAATTAGATAAGTAGTATTGATTAGGTAATACTGCTGATGTTTCCTTGATGACGTGACGAGATGACTGCTATGTTGACTGTTAGTGCCTTTGTCAGATAAACGCTCATTTAAATATATGTTATCTAAAGTTTTTTAAACCTTTGTAATAGAAAACACCTATCTTTGTCATATTTTGCAAAATGTCTCCAAAACGGCACAAGCTCTTTAAATAGTTTTTACACTAAAAATATCATTATTTTTAATTGATAGTTTTATTTTTATTCCCCGTTTTACTCGAGAAAATATGTTGGATTTGATTACTAAAGTTATTTTAAATATTTTATTAATTTTAAATAGGTCTAGTATGTGGACTGCTCTAGCAGCGGCCATTTTGATAGCATACCATTTAAAGGATTGTTGTTGTATTCACATATAATATAATAGCTTAAAGTGTTTTATATGTAGAAAAAATTGTGAAGGAAAATAATAAGCTGAAGTAATAAATATTTAAAGAATTTATTTTATGATAAGACCGCAATGAAAATGTTCTGAATACATTAACGAACTATCAACTGAGACTACAACAACACTACAAAGGCCACATTTTAAAAACACATCAATATGATAGAAGAATCGAAGAAATGCCATCATAGGGAAACTGTCAAACACAATTCACCTCTCATCAAGCGCTGAAAATTTACGATACATACCACGATTGTCGTCATCAACTTATTTGTTACCTTTAAGATAATAAGCTAATTATTTTTTATTTATTTTTTCAGGTGCTTATGGCCAAATACTGTAACGTTACTCAATATTAAAATATCGTTAAAATTCGTGGTTTCGCAGTCACTTTTTACTTAAATGGATGGAGACAGAATGAGACAACGGCATCTTAAAATTGAGCAGCGTTGAGTATTTGGGCATTAGAGGTATACTCGCTTTATTTACTTTTAAAAATACGAATTCTTTAAAAAGATATGTCCTGTTGGCTCATATGGGTATGTATGTAAGTAGAAATTTTATGGACAAAATCTCACTTAGATAAGTCTTTGTGAAATTTAACGTTGGGATTAAGTTGCGAAAAAGTGATAGGTGCTTTCCTGATTTTCGCATTCTGTTGTGACTTCATAGTATGCATTTTTAATAGTTTTAGTAAGTTTTTAAAAAGGCAAAATCCTCTTTCCCCATTTTTTTAGCTGTACAGCAGGTATACAAATTGTGTTTCAAATTTTAATATATTACGTACTTTGGTTGGCTTAAGAATTTCTTTTTATCATGTTTTGGCATTTGCAATAACATTTTTATTTATTACAAAACAAAGGCGCTTATCATTTTTATCTGCTGATAAACGGTTCGTCTTATCGGGAAAACAGAAAATATGATAGTAAATTATATAAAGTCCTTATAATTATATGTTAGCACACAGTCGTTCCGCGCCACCACAGCTGCAATATTAGGTCATGTGAAAGTCCAAATGTGCGGAGCAGTCACCATAGTAACACAAGTAAGACGAGTGGGATTGCATCGACTTTGGTCGCATCTTGAGAGTTGAACTGGAGTAGTAGGACGGTTTAGGATAAACCGAGTCAATGGCCGGGTCACGTTGCTATTTGCGTTCCGCTCCGCGCTTGCCGAACCGCCGCGACCGTCGTCCCTCCCATTCCGCCTCCCTTGCCCAAACTACCCGCGACACACTTATTTTGGTAACAAATCTGTTTATGTTTAGTGGTTTGGTGCCACATAAAAGCCCTTTAAAATAGTTATTGTGTGTTAAATGTTAACTATATTTTGTTTTACAATATCAAATGCTTTAAAAGATGTGCATTTACGCCATGCACGACTTTTTAAACGTTTTATATGAGCTTGACCTCTATGTATTAATTTAATGGAAATTATGTAATTTAGTTTTAACGTACTTCCAGACGTCTATGTTGTCGTAGTCGTAGTTGTCGGTATAATCTGAAATTTGGCGTGTTTATTAAAAACCGATGAAAATACAATACTTTCATGACTATGACCTAGTATTCTCAGTAAACTGAAACGCTTATATCTAATTAGTTGTCTTGATACATTATAGCAATATACCTATATTCATTTCCAAATTTAAAGCAAATTAAAAAATATATTTTGTTTCTTCTCTTGCAACCTGTAAAATCATGCCATATCATTGAACATTGAATGGCTCATTATTAACGCACCTTGGCCGCGTTTATCCAATTACGATTTTCTAATGTTTTTGCTAAGGTTGTTTTAATTAACTTAAAAGG
This sequence comes from Parnassius glacialis, assembly GCA_033319125.1. Taxonomy (NCBI): domain Eukaryota; kingdom Metazoa; phylum Arthropoda; class Insecta; order Lepidoptera; family Papilionidae; genus Parnassius; species Parnassius glacialis. The sequence goes on along the minus strand of JAVANC010000013.1, from coordinate 31,686,498 downwards.
TGTCTTATGTGGTATTAAGAGTAAGTTTACAGAACATGTGGATTAGTGTGTTCTTTTCTGTAGACCGAAAGAGATTCTTTTCAACCGAAACACGATGATGGAATTTTAAGGCAAAAGTGTTTAGATATCTTTCTGTTCTAGTTTTTAGCGCTAAGAACATCTCATCGCTGCTAAGCGTCAGGTGAATTGTTGAATGTTTGTCTTAGATATTTGTGATCATGGTAACAGCATTATACATAATATTAAATTATACATCTTATACCTTTTATTCTTTTTGTTTTTTTTTTTGTTTATTTTTTACAAATGTTAAGGTTAAATAGAATAATTTTAAAGGCTGTTTATTATCTAATCCAAATGTGCTGCAATTTGTAAATAGTTTAATAGGACATCTGTAGATAACGAGGTTAACGACCTAAGAGACAAAGAACTCTTTAAAATATCAGGTAGACGACGGTGCACAGAGGACTGAATGTACGGATATAAACCTTTTTTTAGAAAGGCAAGGTAAGAACATTCCGATGTTAGGAAATATTCCGTTGTTCATTCATAAAGCGATCATCATTTGTTGATTTTAATTGTTGAGATTGAAGTTGAAGAGTCATTTATGAATAATTGTGGCTGATGACCAATATGACTTTTGATATTCATAGTAAGTGGGGTTTTTAAGCATTAATTATACCACCCTCTAAATCAGTGATGCACAGACTTATTAAGACTAGGGGCCACTCGGGCAAATTATGAACTGATGGCGGGCCACCAGAAGTATAGGTAATTAAAGACAATAAATAATTGATAATAATGTATTAAAATTGAAAAAGAATTTATTAATTTGAAGCGTGGCACTGAATAGTGCTTACAATCTTTTTTATATTTGGCTCAAATTTACTTGTAGCAACACTTAAAACTGCTTCCAAACTTTCATTTGCAAGGCGGTTTCGATTTTTTGTTTTATTATTATTTAATATTGAAAAGGTTTGTTCACATATATAGGTAGAACCAAATAAGCTGGCACATTTCAGAGCGTTTATGCGCAACTCTTTGTACGTATTTTATCAATGCAGCGATAAAAGTTCAAGTCTCCTTCGTTGAATTTGTTGCGTAAATCTTGGTCGTTTTGAATGTCGATAATTTCTAACTGCATTGACTCTGGCGCATTTTCAACTAAAATCGTGAAAGGATTGCTGAAGATGTTCAACAAAGGTTTCACTTTTTTAAACTCCGAAAATTTGTCTTTAAAAGATTGAATCAAAATATCTAGCTTTTCTACATAACTGAAATTAATCGCAGTTTTGTTGAATTTTTCAGCCATTTTCTTATAATTCGGAAAATGATTGTAATTTCCAGAATTCAATTGCGATCCGAAAAGTGTCCGCTTGCATTGAAAGGATGATACATGAGCGAAGAGCTGGGATATCAGTTGATTTTTGCCTTGAAGCCGTGTGTTCAAGACATTCAAATGATTTGCAATATCAACTAAAAAAGCCAAATCACACAACCAATCAGGGTTTTTAAGTTCCGGGACATCCCTTTACTTTTCCGCCAGAAATATTCCAATTTCTTCTATTAAATTTAGAATTCGTTCCACTGTCAATCCACGACTTAGCCACCTTACTTCTGTATAATACAGTAAATCTCCATATTCGCTTTCGATGTCATCAAGGAATTGTTTGAATTGCCTGTGATTGAGTCCTCGTGATTTTATGAAATTTACAGTCGAAACTACCACTTTCATGACATTTTGAAATTCAATTTTTTTAGAACAGAGGGCTTCTTGGTGTATAATGCAGTGAAACTGCATGAGATCTTCAGCGTTTATGTTTTTTTCTTGCAGATGCTTTTTCAGCAAAGTAACTAGCCCAGAATTGACATCAATCATCGAAGGAGCACCGTCAGTCGCAACTCCCGATAATTTTGATAAGTCCAAATCAGTTTTTGAACACTCATCCAAAAGTACATTGAGTATATCAACTCCTCTGGTTTGACCTTTCAATGAACACATTCCTAATAACTCTTCTAAGACTTCAAAATCTTGAGTAACACCTCGTATGAACATCAGAAGTTGCGCCGTGGAACTAATATCAGTAGATTCGTCGAGTGCTAATGAAAAAAATTCAATGATCTTAGTTTTTTAATTTAATTGTTCCGCAATATTACCTGACCAAGACATAATTCGTCTTTGGATAGTCATACGATTCAGTTGAATTTTCTCAAACTTTTTTGCTGCTTCTGGTCACATTTTCTTAGCGGCAATTTCTATGCATTCTTTTACAAAATCCTCATCATTGAAGGGGCGATTTCGCTTTGCTATCTATCTAAAGTGATATGATAGGGATGACGTTATTAATTTTATGTTACAAGGAGAATAGAAAAAAACACTTTTATCATTCAAAACAAATAAAGTTTAAATCATGATTTTCAATTCGGATATCAAAACTTACGAACCAGTAACAGCAGTCACTCTAAAGTATCGTACTCCAAAAAAGGGTCAGAATTTAAATATTTAGGTCACTAGGTTTCTGAATCTCTGAACCATCGATGATCTGGACATAGGGAATCTTAGATTTTTTTTTATAAGACAGTGTGACAAACGAGCACACAGTCCACCTGATGGTAAGTGGTTGCTGTGGCCCATAGACATCTACATCTATCCTCGATTACAAATCAAAATGCAGATGCGTTGTCAGGTTCCAGTAAAAAGGTTCTCCGGTTCTCTACAGTCTCCATACGAAACACAGCAGCGTTAAGCTGTTATTTTACGCTGGTATTCTGTGAGAGCGTGGTCCTTCCCCGGTCGAGCTGACCCATTCGTTCTACAACTATACCAGTATTATAGCTGCAGCCTGGCTGTTCCATGTATAAGCATGGCTCTACCACATGAATATGCTGAGTCGCAGGTTTGGGCGTTGTACCACACAGGTTAAAACAAGACAATTTAGAGCATATAGACAATATTTTTATAGTTTCTATGCGAGGTCGAGCCACGCTGCAGCTGCAGGGACGAATTGGTTGATACGAACGGGGAAGGAAAATAAATAAATATAATATCTGCTTAATAGTAAGCAATGAGTGTAGAGAACTGGAGATCTATTTCAATGGAAGCGAGGCATTCCACCTTAGTCCTCAGGAGTGATAACGAATTTGCAATTTGATTCTTAATCGAGAATAGATGTTGATGTCTATGGGGTACATCATTCACTTACCAGAAACAGAAACTTTTTTATTCAATATAGAATACAAACAATAGGTACTTATTGAAAGTCACTTTTTATTTAATTAAAACCAGCAAGAAACCTACACAGCTTACAATTATATATGTTACATAATTAACAATACAATTAGGTGAATTGTGTGCTCGTCTGTCACCCTAATTCTATAGAAAAAATTTAGGTCAGATATACACAGAAAACATACAAGACCCTGCGAATACCACATAATAATAACATTGGTCCATAGACCGAAATTCGATGACGGCGCCCAGTCTCAACAGAGCGCAAGCATAGGTGCACTCTATTCCCTGACTCTTATAGCCCATTAGGACGGCATTCTGACACGACCGGGGAAAGATGAGGCGCATGGTCAATGACTTTACGTGCTTTCCGAGGGACGGGGATAAAACACCGTCAAATTTCTGACTCCGAGCTGCTACTGAGTATTTCTTGACAGAATAATCCAATAACTGATTTTGGTTCGGTCCGAGATCCTATAAAATAATGCAATGCGTGTTCTAATGGGCCAGCCGCGCTATTGCAGTGCATCTCACTGTTTGTTCATGGATACTAGAATAGATAGCTCTGATGTCATAAGACAAAAAATAATAGCATCGCTAGACGCCTCGATACTGATTGTTTCACAAAGCATTGGACTAGCAAGTACATTAAGTATTTAATGTTCTTTTAATAAATATTACTTTTTAGAAATAAAACTTACATACTTATATTTTATTTATGGAAGAAGAGGCAAATGAGGATACGGCTCACACCTGTTGCCGGCCTTTTAGAAAGGAGTAGGCTCTTTTCTTGAAGGTAGTCAAGTCGTATCAGTTCGAAAAAATCACAGGCGAAAGTAAATTACATAGTGTGGTCGTGCGAGACTGAAAATTCCGCGTTAATCGCACGGTAGAGGACAACCAACCATCGAGATGATGGGGATAGAATTTCGAGTTTTGTCGCAGTGCACAATGGTGGAATTCAGCAGCTGGAATTAATCCGAACTATTCCTCTAAGCACTTACCGTGCTTTATGCTATAGAAGATGCACAGAGATCTAACGTTTCTTCACAAGGCCAGTGATTTAATCCATTCGGTAAGAACTTGTTCATCGACGATTCGGGCCGCTATCCGTTGAATGCGTTCAAGTGGAAGGAGCTGATATCGAGGTGCCCGGCCCAGTGATGAGAACAGTATTCCATATGCGTCCGAACCTGTGCTTTGTAAAGCTGCAAGTGGTGGGCTGGCATGTAATACCGTCTCGATCTACTAAGCGCACAAAGCGTTTTTTGTCAGTTTAGCCTCCCCTTCCAAGTAACTACGGAACTGAACGTCTCTAGAATTGTCGAAGCCAAGGATTCAGATGCTGGCTGAGGCAACATGGGGTGTACCCTGAAATTGAGGAGATACGGCAAAGGTATTTTTTTTAAACCGGACTAGATTTAGTTACCCCTAATCCGAGACTTTATTTAATAAAGACTCGAGTATAAGTTAGTTTCATCACTGGACGGCGTGTTCCCAAGAAATATTAGCACGGCCGGTGTATAAAATGTGCGGTCGTATGCATAACAATGAGTGTTATTATTATGCATATTGCATCATTGATATCCAGAAGGAACAGGGTAGGCGATAGCACGCAGTCTTCTGAAACACCAGCATTCACAGGCTTGGAGTTGGAGCATGCACCGGCTACTACGCCCTTAATGTTGCAATATGCAAGAAAACTGGTTACCCAATTGCATAATAAATTTCGGGAATTAAGAGGAATTCTTCGAATGAAACGCTATATTTATGATTTTTGAAATAAGGTATAACATTTATACAAAATCTATTTCAGTTTAGTTTACATCAGTTTTACTCTTAGTTATTACTTATTTAACCGGATAACCCACATTTACGCTCAGGACAGAGTCAGTGCTTTTTAGTTTGGTTGTTAAATGTAATACAATAGACCCCATTTTGCGTCAAGTATTAGTCAGCTTTCACTAATACGAATGGTGCGTTGTAATTACTTGTATGAAGTTTGTCCGGAGGTCGCGGGAATTTGCTGAAGCCGGGAAATGTAATGACGCATTGTTGTTTGAACACAATCTACCTTCTAATGAGCTAGAGGACTGCGTACATCACGTATCATGTACGATCATTGGACAATTATTGCTGTTGTAATCACAGTATCTACCTTCTTAATACACTGCGCGTATAATTTGTAAATATTACATCCTTGTAAACTCAATAAACAACTAATGTTTTTTTCTTATAGCAGTACTTCTAATTTACACTTAAAAAACGTATTAACAAGCGATTCAATACTATTATTAAATGGTTATGATTTATGACCTATTATTCTCACTAGGATCTTCACAGCTCATGTTTAAGTGGTGTTGTTTGTTTTTTTTAACTCTAATATTATTAAAACATATATTATATATATTGTTAGTGTCATAAAGTTCTCGGTCTCCCACGTGTTACTGGATGACGTACTGAATGATGGTACTGGCATAAGAAGATTTATATCACTGTTTCGCTTACATAGTATACAGAAATTGGTCATGAGAGCGTTACTGTTTGCCAATTAACTTATTGCCTAACTAAGAATGGCATATAAAAATATGGATATTATTGTTCATTCGAACTGTATACTTTATATGGGCTTAAGCGGCGAGTGGGTGGCGGGCGGCCGTGAGCCGTCGACTTGCACGATTGGCCGTGCTTCGCCCCACTCATTGCAACATTATACCTAAATAATTACCCATTATATTTTCCATATTATGCTGTCATAATTAAATCAGGCGAGTATCATCAGGTTTGAATTGCAGCCGACTTGACGGTCTGTTAGGTGCATCGATTGCAGAACTATTTAGGTAAACGCTAAATCAGTTTCATTGTGGATTTCATTCAATGTTTTTGATAGCTTCATTGCGATCTCGACACATGCGTGTAGTGCACGACGACCCTCGGGGTGAACGATCTGCCCGGAGTCGTCGACACATGTACGATAATTAGTGTCGCTGCGGCGGCGGCGTCTACCTACGCCTCGTTTGCCCTTCGACCCACCAGCTGTCCCGGGCCCTGGCTCCCGACTATGCTTAAGTACACATTGATTGCTGGCAATGTATCTAAGTTTCTGATAAAAACAAAAATTTAAAAGTAAAAAGTGGAGGTTTAAAGCGTGTATTAAACCTGTGGAGGATATCCGGGCGGTGTTTAGTCAATACAAACGTATTCCACTGTTTCCTCCCAGGATAAACCTAAAGCAAATATTCATTTACAAAACCATCTTTAAATGACGAACATGTTAGATATATGTCTTTTTCATAAATTATTATTTCAAAACTAGGTACCCTATAAAATTACGATAACTGCAGTCACATTCTTCTTATATTTTTCTTGGAAGAAAAATTTCAGCTCACAATGTGCGCAACGCGATAGCAATAGTTTGTTTAAAACCTATTATTGAAATTGTTTCCAGCCTTTATATCCTCATTCGCATTTAGCTCCTGAGTCGATCTCTTGTTTTGTGCGGAATTCGAACCCACGGCCTTTCATCGCCGCCCCGAGGCGTCATTCTGATTTTCGACAAATCTATTCAAATTGATTTACTGATGAAAAATTGGGAAGTGCAAGTGATGAAGAAATTAGACATAATGTGAATAATGTCCTAAATACCAAATTTCAGTTAAGACGGCTAGATTTAACGGATCCATCAGCGCAGGTCAGAATTAAAGTGCACGAGTGTGTGCGCAAGAATAGGTGCATTCTCTATTCCCACACTCTCATATTCCGATATAGTCTGTATGTGACTATATGGGAATATAAGATAACCTTATATCCCGATATGACTGGTGGGAGATCAGGCCTAGGACCAACGGCTTTGTGTGCTTTCCGAGGCACGGTTGTGAAACACCGCCAACTTCCTAATTCTGGGTTGCTATTGAGATTTTATTGACAGAAAAATCCAATAACTGGGGAATCACATGTAAATAATAATAAATTGAGGACATCTTTACTAACGAATAAAAATCCTTAACGACCAGCAATCAAATGAAATTCAATTCTAAATACAAAATCTTTGTAAGTACTTTATTTCTGGAAAAGGAGAAATTTGGAGGTTTGTGTGCAAAGCCAATACAAAGTGCGTCACTTTTTACATTAAACAAGAAGATGGCCAGATGCATTTTACTGTTTTTATTTTTCGGAACATCACAGGGCAGGTGAAAGTATGTAAATTCAACGCTGACTCATCCCAACTTACTTCACTTCGAGACAGTAAAAAAGAACAGGGTTAAAAATTAACGTACATCCATGTCAAGCGGCGGCACTGTAAATACTTAAGGTGAAGTATCAAATATTTATACAAGTGATCCTTGGGCAGTATTTGTAACACGAAAGAGGATAAGACATTTGTGCGGTGAATTTATTCGGACTATCTCTATACTAACACTGTACGGGGCAAACAGAGCGATAAAACCATGGCGACCCCTGCCATGCTATCCGTGGACTTCTGCAACATCAGGGGACTTCACTAAAACCTTAACGCCGTCCACTACCATCTAGAGACGGCGTAGCCGGCCTTGTTACTTTTGACCGAGACGCAGGTGTCCTCTCCGGCTGTAACTTCGTACCTGTCCTACCCGGGGTACGAACTAGAACACTTCTTTGTGCCCCGGGCTGGAGTTTGCATATACGTCAGAGAGGACATCTGTTCTCGACGCCTGACGCGCAGTCTTGAAGGTACGGACCTGTCCAGCCTTTGGCTGAGCGTAGACAGGGACGACCATCCCCTCGTCTACGGGTGCCTGTATAGGTCTCATAGCGGTAATGCCGACACAGACCGACTCATCGATCACATCTAAATGGCTACAGATTTCTTGTTACAACAGATCCCATCCGTAGAGATCGTGATGCTTTGCGATTTTAACGCCCACTGCACCGAATGGCTCAGTTCACGTTTAACCGATCATGAGGGGAGATCTGTTTATGACTTTGCCTTGGTCTGACACAACTGATTACTTCGCCTAGCGGATTCCAGATGTCATACACCTTCCCTGTTGGACCTTCTGCTGACATCTCATCCGGACGGATATCAGGTTTCCGTCAATGCCCCTCTCGCTTCTTCGGATCATTGTCTGATCCCCAGTGTGGTGTCACTCACGCTCCTCTCGCGATTGCGTTTTGCAAGCTGCCACCGTGTTTGGCATTACAGGTCGGCAAATTGAGACGGAATGCAGTCATTCTTTGCATCCTACCCATGGGGGTGGGTTTGCTTTTTGCCAGATGATCCCATCGCTGTTGCTGACTCTGTCACTGACGTGGTGCTACAAGGAATGAAACTATTTATTCCACCATCTATGGTACTCATAGGCGGCAGATCTCAGCCTTGGTTTGGTCGCTCCTGTAAGACTGCATTACGCAGTAAGCAGAAGTATTACTGGGCCTGGGCTGAGGCTTCAGCGGGTCAGGATATAAACACCAGCATGCTTAAAAAGAAGTATAACTTCGCCTCCAGGTCCTTCAAAAGAATAATTTCCAAGGCAAAGTATGAGCCCATTGGCAGAATTAGCGAGAAATAAGTTCGCCTCCCTTCGGGAACCCGTGCATTCTGGTCTCTCGCTAGGGCTATCCAAGGGAATTTTTGTAAGCCATCACTACCATTTCTGCACAGGGAGGATGACTCACTGGTCCACACTGTAAAAGAGAAAGCCGACTAAAAAGTCTCCTTTTTTGCGTCCAACTCGACTCTTGATGACGGGGGAAACACACCGCCGCCCATCCTGCGGTGTGAGTGCTCCATGCCGGATGTGCGGTTCTCACAACACTCGGTTCGTAAAGAATCGGAATCCCCCCGATTTTGCTGAGGACGTGTGCTCCCGAGTTGGCACGGGTTTTAACGCGTCTTTTCCGGTACTCCTACTCCCTAGGCATAATCCCGAAACCATGAAAGACAGCTTTTGTCTACCCGATCTCTAAAAAAGGCGACCACTCAGACCCGACTAACTACAGACCTATCGGCATCATCCCCTTGTTCTCCAAAATAATGGAAATCATTATTAATTGCCAGCTCATGCGGCACCTTGAGGATCACCAGCTGATTAGTGATCGCCAGTACGGTTTCCGTCGGGGTCGCTCAGCTGGTGATCTTATTGTTTACCTAACACATAGATGGGCGCAGGTGATGGAGTCCAAGGGGGATTCATTGGCCGTTTGTTTGGGCATAGCGAAGGCCTTCGATCGGGTCTGGCACAAAGTGCTTCTTTCGAAGCTTCTTTCCTGTGGGCTTCCCGAGAAATTGTGCGATTAGATCACCGGTATTCTGGCTGATCGGATCATCAAGGTCTTAATAGACGGTGCATGCTCCAATAACAAGCCTACTAACGCTAGTGTTCCACAAGGCTGCGTGCTATCACCAAGGCTATTTCTTCTGCATATTAATGATATGTTGCAAACCGGTAACAAGAACCCCTTTGTCGTATCTCCTCAGTTTCAAGGCACTCGCCTTGTTGCCTCAGCCAGTATCGGAATCCTCGGCGTCGATATATCGAGTGACGTGTAGTTTCGTGGTCACTTGGAAGAGAAGGCCAAATTGACCTACGAGTATAAAAAGCTTGGCGTGCTCAGCAGAGCGGGACAGTATTTCATGCCGGCACACTGTCTGCAGCTTTACAAGGCGAAAGTTTTTTTTTATAGGAGAGAGAGGAAAACAAGCATGCGGCTCACCTGATGGTAAATGACTACCGCCGCTCATGAACAACTGCAACACCAGAGGGAACCAGGGGAATTGCAGATGCGTTGCCGGCCTTTTAAAAAGGAGTAGGCTCTTTTGTTGAAGGTCCCTAAGTCGTATCAATACTGTTCCCATCCCTGGTCTGGGGCTCCGCAGTGCCAGCTTCTTCCACTTGACCGCATCCATCACAGAGCGGCTCGAATCGTCGACAACCGAGTCATTTCCGATCGGCTAAATTCACTTGCCCTGCGAAGAGATGTTGCATCTCTATGCGTATTTTATCGCATCTACCACGGTGAGTGCTCTGAGGAATTGTTCTTATTAATTCCAGCCGCTCAATTTCACCATCACACATCGCGACAAAACTTTCGATACCATCCATATCATCTGGATGATTAGCGGTCCACCACTGTGCGATTTAGAAGATGTTTTTTTTTTGCACAACTACCTTGTGGAATCGATATATCGATTATCACCACCAGCGATTTTTCCGGACCGATACGACTTAGGGACCTATAAAAAAAGGTTTCTCCTTTTAAGGCCGACAACGCATCTGCAATTCCCTTGGTGTTCATGGGCAGCGGTAGTCACTTACCATCAGGTGAGCTGCATGCTCGTTTACCCCCTCTCCTAAAAAAAAAAGTTCGCTATACGATATACGTATTGAGGCAGCGCGGCGGACACTTCCTTGCCCTAAAACCCTTTCAGAAATGAGAGGAGGCCTGTGCCCAGCAGTGGGACGTAAATAGGCTGTAACTTTAATTTTAACTACTAGCGCATATCTAGATTCTAAATTAATTTAGATAAAATTGTTTTATTTTAATAACGATTCTTTAAAATCTGGTACATATTTACTTAACAAAAATATTAGTTTTTAAAACAATTTGTCTATTTTGTCTCTAAGGGATTAATCTAAACTGCTGTCAATGTGCTACTGAGCGTAATGGGGTGTCGGCGTAACCACCACCCATTACCCAATTTTATTGAGTGGCTATTTTAAAATTTGATTAAAGAAAAATCGGTATGTGTCGGAATCGGAAAAATGTTGAATACCAGCTTAAAATATCAGCTTAACGCTGTTGTGTTTCGTATGGTGAGTGTAGAGAATCGGAGGCCCTTTTTCCTGGAAACGAGGCATTCCATCTTAGTCCTCACGGGTGACAACGCATCTGCATTTTGATTCGTAATCGAGGATAGATGTAGATGTATATGGGCCACAGCAATCACTTACCATCAGGTGAACTATGTGCTCGTTTGTCACCCTTATCCTATAAAAAAATATTATTATGATAGATTGTCTGATCCAAAGGGACTAGACGGAGAAGCAGCGTCGAAATAACTATTTAATGAGAGATATGAAATGATTGCTAGTGATTAAATACTGAAAGAAATTCGAAAATTTCATTTTTATATTACTTGAAATAGGTGAAATTTTACACATGCTAAATACCATTCCAAATCGTTATAATACAAATCTCTATAATTCCCGACGGAAACTGGTTAGTGAAGGCACAGCATTCTACAGCCGACGTCCGTAAACCAATTAATTACTGTTGCCTCATCAAATAAGAACCACCCTTGCATTGAGTGACAAATCGATTTTAGGGTTTAAACTTTCTTGCAGAGAAAATTCATTTTAAATAGTGAAAGTATAATAAAACCGCTTTATATTTTACATAACTGCCTTTGGCGAAAGAAATAAGCAATTGCTCTATTTATTATGTTTGTAGATATTTTTTTCATTTATTTAACTTTTAATTGCGTTTAGCTTTTACAAGGGATGCAAAGGGCTTCTTTATCATGGAGTGGTTAGAATTTGACGGAGGTGTCATAATTAAAAACCAAAATGGAATTGGATCTAAAATAGATACACATATTATGTATATGTAATAAAATATATTACCTTTTTTATTAAATACAAACACATCTCTATTACTATACATGCAATAATATATAAGTATATATAAAACACATACATACAACTTCATGCATATTATATCATCATCATCATTACAGCCTTTCAGAAGTCCACTGCGGATTATACCTCCTTCCATTCTACTTCACCCACGGACTTCTTGCATCTCTAATAGGTCGTCACTCCTATTATGGACGCCATAACTTTTATAAACAGAACTTTTTTGAAGAGACAGAGAACGAAAAACATGTGTTGACATGTTGGCAAGTGACTAGTACAGCCCATGGACATGTGCAACCAATAAGGAAGGCTGCAGATATATTTTCAACTATGAGGACTAATAGGTAATGGCTTACAGCCTCTAATTATACTGTTGTATCTATACCAGACCGCGGAACATAGCAGCAGTAACGGAGAAATAGGTAAGAGGTGATGGTATCTACCCAGACGGACTCCTAGGCAGAAAAAGTGTCCCACCACCTAGAATATATATACATAGGTACTGTTAAGCGCGGAACAAGTCAGCAGGCTTCCATGGAAACAAATTACAAGCCGCCGATTTGATTATTCAGTTTTTACTTTCCGTCAAGGGAGCCATGGTTGCACAGGGGCAAAGCGCACGCTGTAAATTTCACAGTACGCGAGTAACCCGGGCTCGATATCCGCCGGCACCAATGAAATTGCTAATTGCAATTTTAAGTGCTTATTTTACCACGTGCTTGGCGTTGAAGGAAAACATAAGGAGGAAACCTGCATGTCTGAGAAATAAGAAAAAAAAATATTTCGAGGACATGTGAAGTTCGTAAACATGAATTGTGCCAGCGCGGTGGACTTTTCCTTGCCCTAAAACCTTCTCAGAAATTAGAGGAGGCCTGTGCCCAGGGACAAATATATAGGCTGCAACTTTAACTTTAACTTAAACAAGTGTAGTTACGCTCTACGAGATACTGTGTCTCTTTTGTCAAGGGGAAATATATATATATATCCATAGCCATCCTTTGGAGGCATTGAGTGTACATGTCCATTCTCATAGTCTCCTAGTAATAATAATATTCTCTAAACTGGATTTCTCTCAAGGCGGTAAGTCTCAACGGAGACTGCGCAGGATAAGATTATATTGCACGAGTGTACCTATATGCAAGCACGTATGCACTCTCTACTCCCTCACTCTCATAGTCCAATGGGACGGCAATCCCACCGGGACACGACCGGTGAGATCGGGCGCAGAACTAAGAATTGAAAAATGAGAATTTCTTGACAGAAAATCCAATAACTGATATTGATCGTAACCAGGATTCGAACCCGGGGCTCACGATCAGCAGTCGTGCTTACAACCGCTAAACCTACGAGACAGTCTAACTATTGGGTAGTCATAATACTGTATTGGTTTTCATAACGCCATGTGGTAGTACGAATGTAGTATATTAACATGCCATACACATTTTTTACGTGGTAGAGCCATGCTGCACGAATGGGTTGGCTCGACCGGGGAAGGACCACGCTCTCACAGAATACCAGTGCAAAATAGCAGCTAAACACTGCTGTGTTTCGTATGGTGAGTGCAGAGAACCGGAGACCCCTATTACTGGAAAAGAGGCATCTCATCTTAGTCCTCACGGGTGATAACGCATCTGCATTTTGATTCTTTATTAAGGATATATGTAGATGTGTATGGGTTACAGCAAACACTTACCATCAGATGGACTGTGTGTTCGTTTATCACCCTATTCTATTAAAAAAAATATATACATTTATACTATGCGTTCGTACTATTCGTCTCGTATGTAGGTATCGTACAAGGAGACTGAGAGTCCATATCCTTTGCATGGACACTTGTCCTTCGATGGCGTTATCGGTATACCAGGTCGTATAGTGTGTTGGACCGTGCAATGGCGGTGTAAGAATATCCACTACCCCATATCGTCCGTGGGTGTCGTAAAAGGCGGTAGATGGCAACTGAAGGACATGGGCAGCAGCATCTTCCTGATAACAACTCGAAATAATAAAAATCTGCGGTTGCTAACCCGCCTGCCAAGTGTGGCCACTATGGTTAAATCCTATGAGGCAAATTATAGGGGAGGCCTATGTTCAGCAATGGACTTTATAGGCTGTAATGGATGGATGGATAGTATGCTGAATGTAAAATATCCAGACCGGGAAGTAATAGTAGAGTCGAAAGTCCGAGCCGTTTGTAGCTACGATGGCCAATTCGCTTTCCGAGCGTGGTGGTAACAGCAAATCCTTCCTACAGTAGGGTTTACTGAAGTGGACTGTCAAGTGGAAGAAGAAGATAATAATAACGATGACGTTGAACTAAAGTATAAGAATGAGGGCTAATAACTTTCTGCTCACCAGATGTCGCTAGTTGACACTGAGGTAAAGTTTTTTTGCTACACAATGTCATTTAATTGAGAAGTTAATATTTAATAAAAGTTTATCATTTTATAGAGTATTATATTAATACGAAAAACAATGCTTCAGTGGTTTGCTCTTTAATTTTCTGCGTATTTTTAACGTTTTTTTTAATTTTTCTACTTTTATGAATATCTGTGGTTTGGTTTATTTATTTTTAATCTTATTAATATAAAATATAGCTAATAATATAGAAAGAACATTAACCTTTACATTTTCCGAACAAATTAGCTTCCCCGTTATGAAATCTGTCAAATATTATACCTCACTTTTTAGTGGCGCCGCCCTGGTGTCAGAAAAAGTCGTGGATGCCCTCATTAGCAAACACATACATACAATAAGACACAGGCTATGTCTTATTGTATGTATGTGCTACTGTGTCATACAGCTATGGTAACTGTTTTCGAACGATCTTTTTCTTCAAATTCAGTGCCATTTAGTACTAGTAGCAGCCTAAGAGAATCCACTATATCATTCCATGGGTGCACGAGGGAAACCAAAACAGGAGATGGTTGGCAGTATCTTTCTGGTAACTGGATACGTGGTAGAGCCACGCTGCAATTATATTAGTTGTAGCACGAATGGGTCGGCTCGACCGGGGTAGGACCACGTTCTCTCAGAATACCAACGTAAAATAGCAATTTAATACTGCTGTGTTTCGTATGGTGAGTGTAGATAGAGAAACCGGAGACCCTTTTTACTGGAAACAAGGCATTCCATCTTAGTTCTCAGGGATGAACGCATCTGCATTTTGATTCTTAATTGCGGATAAATATAGTTTGTCTATGGGCCACAGCATCCACTCAAGAGGATGGTGTGCTCGTTTGTCACTCTTATTTTATATAAAAAAACATCTTAATAATGTTTAAAAGCTGCAGTTGCCGTGCATAAAATGGATAATGTTCCTCCCTATAGGGTTATGAGGGAGGCCTGTACTCAGCAGTGGACCTTTGAAAGGTTGAAATGATCTTTTTCCTCTGCTTTACTAACTTAACGAACGGCGTTAAATATTTTTTTATTCACACTTAGTTACAGTAAGGCAGGCCATATTTAGAAATATGAAACATGCTGTTGCTGCATTACCGTCTTGTACTTTTTGCGTAAGACCCAGCACTTAAATCGTCGGAACAACTGGATGTTATTCCGTTGCACGCAAGCTGAGAATTATAATAGTCCGGGCCAATTAGTCCACAAATAAACATTGGTTCATTGTAGCTATAATAACTTTAGGCTTATTCTATTTGTAGCTTTTTGTCATTTTGCATCATACACCCATAATATCCATTCAGGAAATTCACTATGTTGTGGTTTAACTGGATTTTGGCGATACAAGCAAGACCTTTCTAGTAAAACACAGTTGTAAAGTGCAATAATTTTGACAAGCGCTTTATACAACCCAACATAATACATTAAAAAAATCCATTTTTTTTATTTTATTCTAAATAAGCCCTCTGTTTTATTAGTAAAGAAAAAAATATTGTCAAATAGCTTGAATGTGACAATTTTTTTTCTTCTTGCACATATTACTAAATCCCATGGAACTATGAGAGTGCGGAAATAGAAATTACATCTGTGCCTGCAAATTTAGGTATAGAGGACATTGTTTAAATGTATTTATTGCTGAGAAAAATGTTGCGCCATGCGGACAGACAACCGATAAAATTATTCCGTAATTGTAACACTTATTTACGTTTTTGAGAACGGAGCTCTGAAAAATTATACAAAGTGATTTCAATTCATATTTGAAATGAAGATCATTGGGTTTAATTTGTATAAGATTTGAAAAACCTTTGATTTTTTCAGGCGACCTTTGGTATGGTTGGCTATTGATGTCTGTCAGGCGGGCGCACTGACGCGAGTGCGTGTGTTGTCAGGCGCGAGGGATAATGGGACTAGTGTCCAAGGGGATTTATATAATAGGACCTGAAGCCGACGCCCCATCGTTCGGCGGTCAACTCATGCTACAAATGTAAACTGACGCGAATCAGTCGGATCTATAATGTACTATACGATTCATGAAAATTAAATAACTTGCCAAAGTAAATAGCGCAGTCAAACGCGGAAACATTTACGTGAGTAGGTATATCAGTTTATATATTATACGAATGATTGCGATAAAAAACCTCGAACGTAAAATATGTTTTATAAATAATTACATTAGAAGAGATCAGACATAAGAAAATTTTCACAAATTTTCTATTAATAGTAAGGAACGTATAAAGAATAATTTTAACCTTATGGTATTTATACTGAGCATTCATGAAACAAATTCAGAACTCATTATTACTCAATGTAAGAATGTATTTTTCTGTTCTATTTCTTTTGTAAAATGTTTTCAAACTGGAGAAATCTCGAAGCAGCATGTGGAACCCTTATGGTAGCCATTGGCCTCCTTGTTTCACGATATTGCTGTATGTCAAAATTCCTAAAGTAGGTTCCTAAAGTGACCAGGGTTCCGCGCAATTATATATTTTCGCTTGTTAAATAATTTCACACTTAAGTACTAATATTATTTTGGAATAGCGCAATCTCGACAAGTCGAGAGAAAAGCGGCACGGCCGTACCATCCTTTTCTCGAAGCAGTTCAGGCCATTTTAGAAACCCTATAACTTCGTTGTAGATAAAACTAGAAGCCTGAATTTTCAGTAACCAAGTAGGCATTGTATAAACTCGATATGTTTCAAATTTTATTAAATTTGAACTAGTAGTTTAATAATTATAACTAGTCAAAGTTTCTTAATTTTGTCACTCACTGACTGACCGATCATCAAAACTCTAAGGTACTTCTAGCAGACATAGAAGCTTCGAATTCGGAATACAACTATTATTTAGTATATAAATCAAGGAAAAATTAAAATATTTTGCAATTTCTGTCCAGTTTTTGAGATACACCAACTGCATTAATAACTTTGTAATCTCATATAAATGTATAGGATTACAATGTTATATTTGCAGTGAATGAATCAGTGTACCTAAATAATATGTATAATATAATGGAATAATAGGTGTAGATAGGTACCTGGATATAACTATCTACAAAAAGAAATGAGATGCCATCAAAAACATAACTTGTAAAAAAACCAAGTCTCGCAACCCAGTCCTTCTTCCGTAAAAAGTTGTGAGATCCATGTAATACCAAGTCGGTTAATTTATTCAGTTCCTACTTAAGGGTCTTTCTGTTTTAGGTTATTACGTAATTAGCTAACCTAACAATATCTTATAGTGACCATATCAATATTAAAAATCTTTTATGTTTTAAATAAATAAATTGAATTGGCAATGATATGAAATCATTTGATGTGGGGTTCCATAAAATAAAAGGGATTTGGCGAATGTTCCATTATCTTAAAAGTTTGGGAACCCCTGACTAAAAGACTAGGTCTACACTAAAATCTTTACTTGGTACCCTAATCAAATCCTCTGAGATGTCACTCCTAAAATATACACAGGTATATCCACGCTTTAATGCAATACACTCTCACAAATGGATCCACTCACAATTTGCTCTTAAATAACCTTTAATTTTCTTTAATCTAAATAATAATTATATTTTAATAGGTGTCATAAACCTTACTAGATATTCGCAAAATAACACAAAAATACTAATCCAAAAATTACATCGGTACCTACTTATTCGTGTAGCATGCCAGTAAACTGGGTTGATAACTTGATACTATTCCTCGTTGAAAAAGGTCAAAATATTAATTTAAAGTTTTTATAATAAGCCATAGACTGCAAACACTATTTAATTTAACAGTAAAACTGTGTTTTGGGTTCAATTTAATGTGTTTACATTTCCGTGTACATAGAAAAATAAACGAATTATTTAAATTACGAGTATAAAATTTGGAGTTATTTATTTTATTACCCACTTGGCAAAAGCGTCATGTGTGTTATTGTTTTTTTGTTTATATAAAATAATAATTTATTTATTTCAGATATTTAGTATCCATAGTAAACAAAAATAAAATACAACTATTAGAACTACACTAATAGAAAAATCATTTAACAAGACAAAATAATTATTTATCATTAAAATTTTAGGTAATCTATACAAATAAATAGAATTGAAGTGCCTGTTTGTAATGTTAAAATTACAGCTTTTTACTAAATGCATATGAAAGTATATATAGTACTTAAAAAAATACAATTTTTAAAATTTTTGTCTGTCTGTCTGTTTGTTCCTGCTAATCTCCGAAACGGCTTGACCGATTTTGACGGGACTTTTACTGGTGAATGTCATAAGGAGTAACTTTTATTTTAGAAAAAGAATTAGGGTTCCGCACAAAAACATTAAAACCCTAAATAACACGCGGGCGAAGTCGCGAGGAACAGCTAGTATGTACATAATTCCAGCTTTGCCTGCGATAGTACTTAGAATACTGGAAACATGATGCGTCAGGGGTCAGAGAGGCAACTTTTCTTCAAATTATTGTTGAAAAGTAGTTCTGATCTTTGCAAATGTTTGCACAATTGTAAAGCAAGCCAATTAGCATTCTAAAGCCATTAATATATTGAACGCGTAAGGCATTGGGAGTTTTGCATGTTTACAAAGATTTTTTTTCATTTTTTCTGCAATGTGCAAACCTCCGAGACAACTTGTTGTATCTTACTACCAATACTCTACATTCGGGTTCAATTTAGAGAGTATCAGGAGGCCATCGGTTACGCAGTGCCCTTAAACAAACGTAAAAAACAAAATGTTGTAACCCTATTAAACGTTGTTACACTGAGTACGAGCAATAATATGAGGAACAGACGCAGACTTGTTACCTGTCTTAAATACCCTTAAATATATATATTATTTCACTATTTTGTATTGTATTTGAGGCTATAAATTTCCTCGTACTTTTCACAAATTTTTATTATGGTTCCCTAAGTGACGGACTCAACAAAACCATATCATCCGCATAACATAACTGATAATATTATTTAAGACTTTCCCGTCAATTGCGCATCCAACATCAGTTCTACTGAGTTCGTTAATCAATCCATTTATGTATAAATTAAAGAGCAATGGTGAACTCTTTGTATCACCACGCACTCGAACCTATATTGTGTAGTAGAGCCACGCTGCAGCTCTATTATGGTTGAAGCACGAATGGGTCGCCTCGACTGAAGAAGGACCACGCTCTCACAGAATACCAGCATAAAATAACATCTTAATGGCGCTATGTTTTGTATGATGAGGTGGAGAATCGGAGACCCCTTTTACGAGGTCGGGCCAAAATTAGTTATCTGGGGGCACGGCAGTGCCCCCGCCAAGTCGAGCAAAAAAGCGCCACGGCCGTACCATCCTTTTCTCGAAGCAGTTCAGGCCATTTCTGAAACCCTATAACTTCGTTATGGATAAAACTAGAAGCCTGAATTGAAGCTTGAAATGAAAAACCAAGTAGGCATTGTATAGACTCGGTATATTTCAAATTTCATTAAATTTGAACCAGTAGCTTAAGAATTATAACTAGTCAAAATTTCTTAATTTTGTCACTCACTGACTGACCGATCATCAAAACTCTGAGGCACTTCTAGCAGACATAGAAACTTCAAATTTGGAATACTATTATTGTTTAATATATAAATCAAGGAAAAATTAAAATATTTTACAATTTCGGTCCAGTTTTCGAGATACACCAACTGCATAAATAACTTTGTAATCCCATATAAACATATAGTATTACAAAGTTACATTTGCAGTGAATGAATCAGTGTACCTATATATGTATAATGGAATAAAAGGTGTAAATAGCTACCTAGATATAACTATCTACAAAAAGAAATGAGATGCCATCAAAAACATAACTTGTAAAAAAACCAAGTCTCGCAACCCAGTTCTTCTTCCGTAAAAAGTTGTGAGATCCATGTAATACCAAGTCGGTTAATTTATTCAGTAAGTACATAGATTGATACATAGATTGACTTGGCAATCGCACTAAACAATCTAATTTAATATAATATGTATTACTATATTGTGTTTTCATGCCATTGCCAAGTCAATCTATGTACTGAATAAATTAACCGACTTGGTATTACATGGATCTCACAACTTTTTACGGTAGAAGAACTGAGTTGCGAGACTTGGCTTTTTTACAAGTTATGTTTTTGATGGCTTATTCTGTCAAGAAATTCACAGTAGTGGCCTATATTTAGGAGGTTGGCGGTGTTTCATCCCCGTGCCTCGGAAAGCATGCAAAACTCTTTTGTTCCTGTCGTATGGGATAGCCTTCTCATCGAACTATGAGAGCGAGGGAATACAGAGTGTATGTGTGTATGTGAAATAATGCCTGGCAGTTGCTACAGAATAACTTATGGATCTACTTAAATTCACTTGAAGGTCACCAGAGAGGCACTACTCTATACCGTACCTCAAAGATGTTCTGCTCGCCCTTTGTTGTCTGAAACTGAACAGAAGCAATAAGCCTACATTTCCGAAAAGCTCCCAAAAACGTGAGAGATAAGACATTATGTTTATGTACATATACTCGTGCACTGCGCAGATGGCTAGTCTCAATTGAGACTGGCTGCCGTGACCGAAATTCAGTCTGGAGGACATTATTATTATAATAAAAACGTATATCCAGCTCAACAGATACCCGAAAAAAAATTAAAGTACATATAAAGAGATTTACGGTTTAGTCTGCTCGGTGGCGGGGCGGGTCAGTGAAGCGATAAGGTCGTGTGTACACTCCTGAGTGACCACTGTGACGCAACGCGCGTGACCGTGACATCAACTTCGCCGACGTAGCACGGTGCCACAGTGTGACACCTATGACAGATTACTTGTTAGTCATGCTTCTCATTTTCTATCTACTATCATGAATATGTATGATAATGGTAAGTAAAGGTCTATCGTCAAAGTTGTGTAACTATTTTTGACTCTGCCACTCAGGTAACATAATAATTCTATAGTTAAAGTTAACGTTACAGCCTATATACGTCCCATTGCTGAGCACATGTCTCCGCTCATTTCTGAGAGGGTTTTAGACCAAGGAAATGTCCGCCGCGCTGCCCCAATGCGTGTTGATGTTGAACTTAATATGTTTTCGAAATATTTTTTCTTTATTTCTCAGACATGCAGGTTTCCTTACGATGTTTTCCTTCACCGCCGATCACGTGGTAAATCAGCACTTACATTGCAATTAACAACTTTAGTGGGTGCCGGCGGGGATCGAACCCGGGTTGCTCGCGTACTGTGAAATTCACAGCGACCACTTAGCCCCTAAGCTACCATGGTTCTTATATAATTCTATGCAAAGCGATAATTGAGCTCTTTATTACCATTCATAAGGCATAGATGTCCTTTACTGATGTCAGTGTATATATAGTACGGGTAATCTGTGATGACATTTGGAAGGTGGATTGGCGATAATTTTTTATTTTGGTATATGGGTGACAAACGTGCACACAGTCCACATTATGGAAATTGGTTGCTGTGGCCCATAGAAATCTACATTTACCCTTGATTAAGAGTCAAAATGTAGAGTGTAGCGTTTTCACCCGTGCGGTCTAAGATTGAGTGCCTCGCTTCCGGTAAAAATAGTTTCCGATTCTCCACCCTCACCATTCGAAACACAGCGGCATTAGGCTGTTATTTTACGATGGTATTCTGTGAGATCGTGGTGATTCCCCGGTTGAGCCGACCCATTCGCGCTACAACCATAATAGAGTTGCAGCATGGCTCTACCACGTAATAAATGTAATAAATATTTTTACCTTCTAATATTTTTGATATTATATTATTATGTTAAAAATGATAAAACGTAATGATATCCTGGAAATAAGATATCAATTATAATATGACAAGTAGGTAGTAACAGTATCGCTAGTTGGACAAACCCAGGCCTGCTGGTTTAAATATTTCCCTTCAAAATATTATGTCAATAAATTAACAAGGCAATTGACCTTTATATCGGATCACGTCAAATTATCACTTATCGACATTTGCTTACTTGGTCCGTGATAGGACACCTAATAAATTTGTGTTATCGTATAACACATAATCTAATCACGTCTACGTTCTCATTCGACGTTGGCAGAGTTCATAATATCAGACATATATTTTTACTTTTGACCGTCATTATTAAACGCATTATAACTAGGTGGTAGGAGTTCTTAGGAGTCCGTCTGGGTAGTACCATACTCTTACCTAAATATACCGCTAAATAGCATCCGATCCGATCGTTCCGATCCGAAGGGTATAGGGCGCCAGTAATTACTTACTTACTTAGTCCTCATAGGTTATAATGCCTTCTTTACTAAGTGGCGAAGCTTGCGAAGACACTTATTGATTTCACGATGTCTGTCCGTCTGTCTGTCTGTCCGTCTGTCCCACGATTATCTCGAGAACGGTTTTGAATTTTCAAATTCTGTTTTCAGCAATCGATTACTGATCACCCAGGCATCTGAACTTCCTATTTTGAAACTGATTGCTCAACCGTTAGAAACCGCTACAAAGCTGATTGCTTCGCCACTTTGCTATGCTGTTAGCTTGCTAGGTTTATTTTAAGTTGTTTTTAGGTGTCGGTGGGCTATAGTAGCTACTAACAATCAGGTGAACATAGTCTTTCCAATATTATAAAAGTAATGTAAGTATTATGGTCTCACACTAGATGGAATGATAACCTTGTAGACATACAGAAAGTAAATGGATGGATGCAAGTGGCTCACGACTCTGTTTTAAGACGTTCATTAGGAAGGCATTTAATCGGCAGTGGACTTATGAAGGGCTGAAACACCATCCATATACCACTTGCTGGTAGCATTCTTAATCTGCCTAGAGGTCCCTCTGGGTAGGTACCACACTTCTCTTTCTAATGCTGATTGTAACCGTTGTAAACTTAATTGTTCGGTTAAACCAAATTTAAAATCATAATATATCATAGCGCGCAAATGTTCACGGTTAAGAACCATCGTTTTAAATGAAAAGCGCGGGAAGCGTTGCAGGAATATTAATAGAACTTAGTTTTTTTTTTATTGAGCAATTGGCTTATGGAGTTCTATTTTTAAATAAATTTGCTTTTTAGAAACATATAACATGGGTGAATTCCATTTTTAAATTTCGAGCATCTCAAAACTTATTGAGTGACCTACGTATAATTAAAGGCTGTGAGGCGTTCAACTCAGTCCTCAGTGGTGACAACGCACCAGTAGCCTTTTCTTTGTTTGAAGTTAGCTGCAGGCGTCTATGGACTGTAGTAGCCACTTTACCATCAGGTCAGGTGGACCGTAAGTTTGTTTGTTACTTCGGTTTTCTAACGAAAACGCTTAAAATATATATTGTGTAAGTCGGGTAGGGTTGAAAATGAGAATATAGTAATAAAATAGCAGGTAACCAGGAAAAACAGCAGTGCAAGCATTATTTTTTGGCGGCAGAAATAGGTAAGAATGTTCTAGGTAGAAAAGAATACCAACTTACAGATTGATTTAACACTTAGCAATGACACTGAACAATGAAAGACTGCATATCAATTGTAAGTAGAAAACTGGAAGGAAACAAGATGCCCATAGAATATGCAATGCACTGTTACTTACACATCGGCTCTCATCTGGCTACCTATTGAGTTCTATAAGCGAGTATATATGGTATGGCGATGGGCTTAGCTGTATCTGATATTATCGCCGACTTTGTGGACAAAGCCCTACTTACTTCTCCTGTAAATGCAAGATTCTACGAACGATATGTAGATGATGCTTACACAATTCTACCATTAGATAAAGTAACTTCATTTTAGGCCATCTTTTTTCCAAATTCTAAAATTTAGTTCATAACGGAGTTAGAAGCAAATAATTCTTTAGTTTTTCTAGATATATTAGTAATTGGGAATCCTGATAACAACATGAGCCACATTGACTATAGAAAAAGACCCATACTAACAGATATTTAACCGGTGAATCTCACCCCGTCCTATACAATTGTAAAGGACGGGATGAGATTACCTACCATGGAAAAATCTTTGTTTCAGAAAGCAACATGGATCAGTGACAGTAAACACGACAACAAGCCTACGTTACAGTGGTGATTCACCGGACTACGAGCGTGTTGATCTATCAAATTATGTCAGAGTTTGACATCCCAACAAGGAAACATTGGCTATACATTTATTTAAGCGAGCTTCCATTAAAACATACTTCAAGCCGCCGAAGAAGATTAGTCAGTTTTTACCTTCATGGTTTTTACCATCCGTCAAGTATAATATCGTTTTGCAAGATTCAGGCTCTTGATTGCTAACATTTTTTATTACATTTTGCCCAGAGTTGTTTGCTAGATAATACCATCAGCCATTAAGTCCGTCCTTTGTAACTCTAAGTTAAAGATGCTTGCATCAAAAGTTTAAACAAAGAATAACTTACCTTAAAAAGGATTGAATGATAGATTTTTTTATATTATTTGTTTACAAACGTGTTTGTTTACGATAAGTGGGAGATAGAGATGGGCGGAAGTCAGTAGAGGCGTTTATCGCTCAGCAGCGGTCCGGCGGCTGCGCTATCACAGGAAACAGCGCCGCCGCTGGACCATAAGCCCATATATTTAAACATAATATGTTACACTTTACTACTTATTTTTGTAGTAAATGTGTTTATTTTACGAATTATTACTTATTATATAGTACACTAAAGTAACTTTTATTACTTAAGCGTTCAATAAATAAGTAAATTGTAAATATTATACGTTATTTAATTTGTTTTTATTCATTACTTGAAACGTTCTTGTGATTTTTAGGTATACTATATCGCAGCAAAAACCGATATCTCGTTTTTTTGTATTGCTGAAATTTTATGATAGTAAAATAAATTTTGTAAATAATGCCTTTCGAAGAGTATTTTTATGTTTAAATATTTCACTGTATCATAAGCAAAATCTACAGAAAATATCACAACAGCCTTTAAAAGATTTAATAAGTGTTGCTAAATCGAAACGCAGGCAGCAAGTAGACACCCATTAATAACATTTATGATCATTCAGTTCAGCTCTCGACTGACGTTATCCAGTCAGCCATTGCGATGATCCACTGACCTCAATTATAACATTGAATTGTGAAACTTCAGGATCGGCCCAGCTCCAATTCATTACACGAGAGCGTTTGATTTATAAAAGTACTGTGAGCTTATCGTCCGGTCCGTCTGGTTCTTCAACCCAGTATGCGTACTATACACGTGGCTTGTAAATACGGACTCAGTCATTGTTGGCGTTAAATTCATATAATGTTTTTATTATTTTATAATATATGCAACTTATTAATTTAAAAGTAGTCATGTCATAGTAGTTTTACTTACAAGGCGGTTACAAAAATAAATTAAATACAATTTATCTATTTGTTGACACTGGAAAGTTATATATAAACGTAAAGGCTGGATATTTACTGATAAATTTCAAAATGGAACACTTACTACTTCAAATGTTTTATTAGGAAAATGATATTTTTGTGTAAATATTATAGCGGCTAGCGAGAATTTCAGGGAATTCGCTTATCACAATGGAGCTCGGTGGTAGTGATTATCACGGTATGATTTATATAAAATTTATTTAAAGCTCCAAGAATGTTTTGAATTTCTGTGCATCGCAGCATACGTCTGCCAGAACACTCGACTTATTAATAAAAAAATGTGTTTTTGAATTAAAAAGACTTGTGACCTTGTGACTTTTACCTATTTCAAAAAATATAAGAAAAAAATTAAAAAACAATTTTGAGATTTCTCAGGCGTCTAAATAAGATTGGTCTGAGGCTTTTTCCTAATGGCTTAGACCTTGAATAAAACTACTTTTACGGATTTTATCGCGTTTAATGAACTTATTTTGCTTATTTTTATTAATTCCCGACGTTTCGGGTGCTTTCCAGCACCTATGGTCACGGGGGACTGAGGTGATTGACGTCCCGATGTCAGAGTTAATCCCGTGTACCTTCAGCTTTTTTAATTATTAATTTTGGTCCGATCTACGCAGAATGAAAAAAAAAGCTTAGACCTATGAAAATGTGTGTACGTGCTCAAGGTTTTTTTTTTAATAAAGAATGAATATAATAATTTTTAGGTTGGATTGTAAATAAATAAATATAGTAATTTGCATTAATTTGTTTAATCTTGTCTATGGCTTTGTTGAAGAAGAACTTGTGTAAATAATAGTCCTTTAACACTTAGGTTTCACAAAGTAAAAAAAAAAAACTATTTGTACCAGTTACGTTCACAACGAAAAGAGATTCTTGCGTATTTTTGACAACGGCAGCGCATCGATTTTTAATAATATCTCAAGACGCCAAAACAGACATAACAGCCAGGTTTTTATAACCATCAGAGCACTTATTTTACTAAATGAAAGTCCACTTCAAACCATTAATACTGGACTATATTTGAACGATGATACAGGTTCAGCAATCTTTCGGTATAGTTATCGCCAAAACTTAATAAACAGGTTCCAAATTATAAAATAGGCATTAATAAACCTAGCAAGCTAACAGCATAGCAAAGTGGCGAAGCAATCAGCTTTGTAGCAGTTTTTAACGGTTGCCGTTGAGCAATCAGTTTCAAAATAGGAGGTTCAGATGCCTGGGTAATCAGTAATCGATTGCCGAAAACAGAACTTGAAAATTCGATACCGTTTTCGAGACAATCGTGGGACAGACGGACAGACGGACAGACGGACAGACGGACGGACAGACGGACAGACGGACAGACGGACAGATGGACAGACGGACAGACATCGTGAAATCAATAAACCTAGCAAGCTAACAGCATAGCAAAGTGGCGAAGCAATCAGCTTTGTAGCGGTTTCTAACGGTTGTCGTTGAGCAATCAGTTTCAAAATAGGAGGTTCAGATGCCTGGGTGATCTCAGTAATCGATTGCTGAAAACAGAATTTGAAAATTCGAAACCGTTCTCGAGATAATCGTGGGACAGACGGACAGACGGACGGACAGACGGACAGACGGACAGACATCGTGAAATCAATAAGTGACTTCGCAAGCTTCGCCACTTAATAAGTGACTTCGCAAGCTTCGCCACTTAATAAAAAGTATTTATAACATAGAATGAATGATTTTTCTGTATTGTAATGGAGATAGAATAATAAATAATACATTTAATTACATACGAAATATCAAAGAAATGTATGGCATTTTAATAAATCAATATTTACATTTATGTTAGGTTTTCGTGACTATATATTATTGTCACCATGCACACTAAGTAATAATATGTGTATATTATTGTGACATGATATCGAACGTTACAGCGAGTTGTGATTGATATATCGACTGCAAACGTAACAATAACAAAAGAGTGATTTAAGATAGTCCTATTAGCACGTTGTTCTTATCTTACTCTTGATTGATGCATTCATGACAAGTATGATGCGTATTTATACAAAATAAGTCATAGGTATATTGTCCATAAATCAATCTAAAGCGACATTGTACTCTATTGTATTCTTTTGTACAATCACGTGCAATGAAATAACGTCGTGGACAACCTAATGTAATACATTTTGGTAACCGTATTATATATTTCATGGAATTGCTTAAATAAGTTCAACACTACATTTTAAAATAATGTCGTATGTTAGAATTTCCTGAAATCATAACGTTCGTCTGTAACGCATAAAACTTGCAGTCAAAAGCGTTTAAAATTGCACACAATTTTTATTTATTATATACATTATTGGATTATATAGTACGTGAGGGTAATGTGGTCATCCGGTTATGGTTATGGGCACTTTTATAACTCAAAAACTACAGCCTTGTTTGCATAGATGATTCTGTGATACCTACAATAGCTCTTCAATTCTAATAATTAAAATTCTAATAATAAAGGGTTGAAAGGGCGCTACTTTATTGACGCCATTTAGACAGTTGGCATTTTCGTAAATAAATTTTAATTATAGATTTTATTAAATTTTAAATTTTAGTAATAGTTAGTTTTTTTTAAGTTGATTTTACGAAGTGTTCCTAATTATTGCCAAAGCTTGTTTGCAATTTTTTCTTAATATATTAGTTCTAGTACACGACTTTGTGTTTTTGTCTATGTCCTCCTTCTAGTTTTTTTAGGGTGGCAAAGCTTAAAGTGACCATATTACCCTCGTGTACCTTACTATATTTTTACTTCTAGTTTATACTAGATTTTTCAGATTTCTCAACACAAAATAATTTACCTGTTGCTCAGCCAATTGATACTTCAGCTTACCTACTAATACGTTGGGTTATGTTGATCACTCTAATCCTACAGCAGATAACGTTATGGGTTCTATTACGCAAAGAAACTCCGAGCATAGTAGCTACCAGAGCGATTTTAAGCATCTTCATACGACAATCAGTAAAGCACCACGTCTCAGCAGCAAATGTCATCAAATTTTACGCGGTAGAGTCATCATCATTCATCATCATTACAGCCTTTCATAAGTCCACTGCTGAACATAGGCCTCCCCCAAGGAATGCCACAAAGCACGGTCCCGAGCCACCTGCATCCATCGAATTCCTGCATGTCTTACCAGGTCGTCACTCCATCTAGTGGGGGGTCGCCCTACACTTCGCCTACCGGTACGAGGCTGCCACTCGAGAACTTTTATTCCCCATCGGTTGTCGGTTCGTCGAGCTATATGGCCGGCCCACTGCCACTTCAGCTTACTAATCCGTTGGGCTATGTCGGTTACTCTGGTTCTACGGCGGATATACTCATTTCTAAGTTTATCACGCAGAGAAACCCCCAGCATAGCCCTCTCCATAGCTCGCTGAGTGACCTTGAGCTTCCTCATACGGCCAGCAGTGAAGGACGTCTCAGATCCGTAAGTCATCACTGACAACACGCACTGGTTGTACAATTTCGTTTTCAGATTTTGAGGTATGTTTAACGAGAAGATGTGTCGTAGTTTCCCGAATGCTGCCCAGCCGAGTTGATTCCGTCGATTGACCTCTTGGTCGAGGTTAGACTTACCTAGTCGGACTATCTGTCACAGGTAAACATACTCGTCAACAACTTCGAGCTTAGTGCTCCCAAAAACTACCGGCATAGGTGTGACATGGACGTTAAACATGATCTTTGTTTTGTCCATGTTCATCTTAAGACCTATCCGTTGGGAGACACTATTGGGTCATTGAGCATAGTGCTTAGGTCCTCCAGCGATTCTGCCATAAGGACTATATCGTCGGCAAATCGAAGGTGAGTGATGTACTCGCCATTGATGTTAATACCGCATCCTTTCCAGTCCAGTAGCTTGAAAACGTCTTCCAATGCAGCGGTGAAGAGTTTCGGGGATATAACATCACCCTGTCTTACACCTCTCTGCAGTTGGATAGGTTTCGTACTCTGATTCTGTACTCGGATAGCCATCGTAGCTCTACTGTACAAACACTTCAGCACTTCGATATACCGAGTCTTTCCAGTGCGTCTAAATGACTCAATTAAAATCAAAATTTGCAGTACAACCTTCAGGTAGAACTAAACCACGCTCCCTAACTGTCGCGTTCTTTAACGCGATCGGCCTTAGAGACCAAAAAGACGAGATCGCGCTCTTTCTGCGTAAACACAATGTAAACGTCATGCTGGTGCACGAGACCTTCTTGAAGCCTAGCCACCGCGACCCTAACATCGCCAATTACACCAATGTTAGAAATGATAGGTTGACAAACCCTAGAGACGGCATTTTGATCTACTACAAAATAGAAGTCTCTATATGTAAGGTAGTCGTATCGGCGTATCTACCGCCACTTAAACGCATAGTTTAATCAGACTTTGTATAATTACTCAATCTAGGCTCCAGTGTTACAATAGCCGGAGATTTCAACAGTAGGCATTCCTCCTGGAACTCGCGTACAAGCAATCCCAATGGTTTGGTTTTGTTCGATCTCACGTAGCGACTAAACTTCGATGTTATCGCGCCTGAGACTTCAACTCGCTATCCATTTGCAACATGTCACCAACCGGACGCTCTTGACGTAGCTATACTCAAAGATGTGCGCTTGTCTGTATTATCGATTGAAACAATATTACAACTCGACTCGGACCGTATACCAGTCCTAATGCAGCAGGGCCAGCCCGCAGGTGAGCCCCTTCAGAGCAAAACCATTGTGGACTGGCGTGAGCTCGAGGTCAAACTCAAGCAGACTACTTTTAGACAAAATCCCTGACAAGATAGACTCGCCAGAGGAGGCCAATAAGGCGATTAGGCTCTATCGGCCCACCTCACCTCTACAGTTGAAGAATGCTCTCGTACGGTACGTGTGTCGAGCAATCAACATTTAAAGCTTCCGAGTGATATTCGACCGCTGATTAGAGCGAAGAACGTGGCCCTAAGACAATATGATCACTATAGTGCCATAGACAACAAATTCCGACTTCGCAACCTCCAAAACGAGGTGAATCAGCGCATCAAAGTGTTTAGACATAATAAGTGGGATAATCTGCTGACGAACATCGATCCATCACGAACTGCCATCTGGCAGTTGACCCGGGCTCTGAAAGTAGAACAATCCTCACCTATGCCGCCACTCATTAGACCAGGAAACCTCGATCTCACCTTTGACGACTCTGAAAAGGCTGAATGCCACGCGGACAGTTTAGAGAGCTAATGTACTCCCTCTAGCGAACCGATAGATCCCGCTCACCTTGCAGAGATTGAAGCGGAGTTCGAGCGTAATTGTGCACTTCCACCAGCGGGCGACCTCTTAGAGCCTATGACAGTCGACGTCGTCGTCACAAAAGCAATAAAAAACCTCAAAAAGAAATGAGCACCGGCCCCGATTACATTAGCAATAGGGTGCTGAAATCTCTCTCCACGTCACTTGTATGCCTCCTAGTGGGCATATTCAACACTCTTCTTTCCAGCTGCTCCTTCCCGAATGCTTGGAAAGAGGTAGATGTAATAGGAATCCCGAAACCAGGGAAACCGCGTAACTTAACCTAGTTACAGACCAATCAGCTTCCTCAGCACACTGAGGAAAGTTTACGAGTGGTTCATATAGAATCACCTTCATAAATACACCTTCGCTAATAAATTTCTTCCAGACGAGCCGTTCAGTTTCATACCAGAAACATTCGTGTACCGACCAGCTACATCGTCTTACAGAATACATTCTGAAAGGGTTCAATCTCCCAAGAAGAAGTCGTAGAATCACTTCCACCGGTCTTCGATGTTGCAAAAGCGTTTGACAAAGTCTGGCACTACGGCTTGCTTTACAAGCAGTATAAACTCAACGTGCCTGATAGGCTCACCCACATCATCAGAGCCTTTCTTGCCAATCGTCATTTTCGCTACCCAATAGAGGGTACTCGCTCTACAAAATGTCCCTTCAAGGCTGGAGTCCCATAGGGCTCCGTTCTCTCCCCTTTTCTCTTCACACTCTTCACGAGTGACATACCGAAGGACCCAGTAGTGAATACTGCCCTTTTCATCGATGACACGGCACTTTACGTCGCCCACCACAATAAAAGAATCCTCACAGAGATGCTCCAATCAGCAGTCAACCGCTTAGGCGATTGGTTCCGCTTATGGAGAATCGAAGTGTATCCCGAAAAAGTGTAGCAATACACTTTCAAACCATGCCCACTCTCAACCGTCAAAACAAAAATCCCAAGAAATCTATAGATACGATTACGATTACTGTACGGCCGCCAGATGATCCCCTGCCAATCAACGGCTAAATATCTAGGGGTCACATTTGACCACGGTATGACATTCGCCAAACACATTGGCAATATTCGCAATTGTGTCAAAATCGTCACTAGTTGCCTCCACCCACCAGTTCACTGAAAGAGCAAACTGTCCTTAAGGCACAAGCTCCATCTGTACAAAGCATGCGTAAGACCTATCATGTCTTATGCAAGCGTAGTTTTCGCGCACGCGGCCCATAGACATTTGTACGACCTCCAAGCCGTCGAAGCTGTAACAGCTAAAAGGCTAACAGCAAAAATATCTTCAGAAACCAGTATATATAATATATATATATATATATATATATATATATATATATATATATATATATATATATATATAGTAACCCTTTATCAGTTAGGAGGTTCAGATTGCCTTGATTGGTTGTCAAGAGGAGTAGGTAGGTACCTATACCTACGTGCTTTCATTGTTTTAAAAAGTAAAATAGCCAATATATTAAGGGGTGTGAGCCGTGTGAGGCCTTTTATCTTCGTTCTCAGAGTTAAAACAAATGTGGTCTTCTTTGCATGTATTGTAGTTGGTTTTAATTGTCTACGTGGGTACTATAGTCTTACTTTGGGTAATAATACAACATTTTAAAAGTTGATCGTATCTATTTATTGCATAAATTATTTAATGAGATGAGGACTACTATTCTACTGGTTCACTTACGGTTCTTCCGTGGCTAAAAATTAGCTAAGGTGATTGTTAGAAATATGCAAGGAGGATATTTTCTGTGCGTTACAGCGCAATACTATACGCTTTAGCGCAATATTATACTTACATCATAATCAGGGGCGTAGCTACCGCCGTATCAGCCGTATCAATGATACGGGGCCTCCGGGCTACAGGGGCCACCGGGTTACAGGGGCCCCGAACGTGTGTAAGTAAAAATTCCAAGGACTTCTATGGGACATGAAAGGCTATCACTATTGTTTATAGAAGCAAAGAATTTAGTAAAGCTGAAATTGTCTTCAGCTATGAATGCCGCCGAATCGTCTTCAGCTATGTTCGCCGAACAAAAGGCAAGGAAAGTGTATATTCGATTTCAATTGTTTGGCTAGCTTAGTTCCTAGGAGTACTAATTATAAGTAATAACTTAAAATCAATATAATATAATAATTTTAATTCAATGCAAGCGTCTTTGTTCCTGTTATGAAATCTTTGCTCTTCATTGGGCAGCATCCCAACAAATTTTGATACAGGGCCCATCTAAGGCACGCTACGCCACTGATCATATTATTATCCTTATAATTTATAGAACATATTGAAAACTTTTTGTCATCGATCTAAGACAATAGACGGATGTGTTTTGTGTTAGTTGAAAACCGTTTAAATCCACCAACAGGCTGAAGAACAACCTTGAAAATAGCTATAACCGAAGTAGCTGATTGAATAGCTGCTAGTGTATGCGCGTCGATAGACATTCCGCACGCTCGCGCCGCGCACTCGCCGCTCTACTCGACGTGCGTTGCTTTGTTAATTTGACGTTAACTGATATTATTGTTAGCTGGTTAGTGATACCTCCATCGCACCAATCGTTCATATGACAGATAATTAAAATGCAGATAAATGTAGCGTGCTAGCTAATAAAAATAACGTTACTCTTATAAATATTTTTATAACTATAAATCTCTGTTATATCTTTATTAATTATTCTAGGCCTCCATGTTTGTAGGTACTTGGCAGATGAATATTGCCGTTCTTACGTATGAAATATAAAGCTTTATTGATCTAAGTATGCAATCGTTTTAATTGTAACATAATCAAGTTGAAAGGATTTTAGATTGTAAACGTTATTATTATGCGTAAAATTACTATTATGATTACGATACATTTGCGCGCGACATTAAGATTGGTCAAGTGCGATCAGCAATTATAGGAATGACGATATTGTTATAAAACCAACTACGTATTTGGCATATAAACAAGAGTCGTATTTTGAAGGTTTATTACCATTGTGACAGGTATAATGGACGGACCGTGCTTTATGCGTAAGCGCATCGGTTGGCTCCCGCAGGCGTGGACGGTCGAATGATTCAGCCGAATGTGACGTCATCGCCAAGGCGCGTCCGCCTCTCCTTCTACAATGTTCCACCACCTCGTTGCAACGATACTTAATAACTAAACAAAAACCATACTAAATGTGGTGCATAACATATCCTTGTCCTATTGTTCAAATCCAAACTATTAATGTCTATTGATAAAACCTTGAAGGAAGTGGACATTTATAATGCATAACGTACGTATAGGTATTAGTACCTACCATGAATCAGTGTGTGTATTGCAATAATGAGATTTCATGAAGCCTTGGTTTTAAATTATTGAAATTATAACGATGTTAATGAGGACTGACCTTTCAACATCCGACCTAGATGTTAATTATCTTCCTCGTGGTTAGTAATTTTGTCAGATATTAGACATATGATGTAAACAGTAGATTACAGTGTTATTTTTACTTACTCATGTGTATGAGATTAAATAGGCAGGTAGTATTAGAAATCTGGGGAAAATATAGTAACATTATTAGCCAACTGAAAATAAATCGGCAAAATCCAAAACAAAATTGTAAGAAATTATTTTAATTCTCATTTCTGTAAGTATTACAATTTACGCACTGGTGCATTTATATTTGTAACCACCTAACTGTAAACTAATAAACTTATAAATAGATTGTATTTCATCCAGGCTTCACTAACGCCATCTATGGGCGAAATTGAATCCTTACAATCTTATGTTCTTTGAGTATCCTGATTTTGTGCACATGTCAAACATTTCAAAATCAAACTTTTATTAGGTATTTTCTATTTTAGTCCCTGAAGTATGGGCCTATTAGCCCTAGAATAGTAAGCAGTACATTTTCTAAAACCTTGATTATTGTCTTATTTATATTTGCCGTACCTGGCGGCATTACCTCACTCAACAAGCGACTTAGGAAAAAGTCCGGAGATCTTGTGGCTTGTAATACAATCCTATATATACATTATAATACATTAATTCCACTTCCAGCTATCCCATAATATTTATTCCAAGTTCAAGTTATCTAGACCAGCAGCAGGAAACGGCACCAAATACATATGCGAGACGTCAGTACTGCGATCACAATTTGCCTGCCAAGTGTTGCGGTCATTTTAATTTTTTTTTTATTTAATAGGATAGTGTGACAAGCGAGCACACAGTCCACCTGACGGTAAGTGGTCGCTGTGACCCATAGACATCCATATCTATCTATACAAATAAATAAAAAAAGTGTGCGTTTGTAATGTCAAAATTACAGGTTTTTACAAATACATATGAAAGTAAATACGGTTACTAACTAAAATACAATTTTTTAAATTTTTGTCTGTCTGTCTATCTGTTTGTTCCGGCTAATCTCCGAAACGGCTGAACTGATTTTGACGGGACTTTCACTGGCAGATTCATAAGCTAGGCTACTTCTATTTTAGAAAAGTGGGGAACAGCTAGTCCTCAGTAAAGAATCAAAATGCAGATGCACTGTCCCCCGTGAGGACCAAGATGGAATGCCTCTTTTCCGATGAAAAGGGTCTCCGGTTCTCTACACTCACCATACGAAACACAGCAGTGTTAGGCTGCTATTTTACGGTGGTATTCTGTGAGAGCGTGGTCCTTCCCCGGTCGAGCCGACCCACTCGTTCTACAACTATACTACTAATATAGTTGCAGCATGGCTCTACCACGTAAAGAATTTCAAGTCATGGCAAATATTTCCTACTATGGTATTGTCCATGACCAGCAGTAGACTGTTTATGAGTTGATACGGATGTGGAAGTTATTCTTTTAATTTCATAACTTCTTAAAGGTATATTTAAGAATGTATCTCTAATTATTTTGGCTCGGCTACCTTTTGATATTTATATCTTTTTTACATTCCGTGTATGTATATATACTACAAATAACCAAGTTTCTTAGTAAAGTTTAAGAGTGCATTCGTACAGCAAAAGTTTTAATGATAAATTGAATCAAAAATAACCTACATTACAATGGTGAGGTGACCACTATGTCACGTGCGAATTGCTGTACACATTGCATAATGGAACAAAAAAAACTGCTGCATAAAATAGATTTGTTTAATAAAATCAAATAAAACAAACATCATCTTAAACTATCGTATTATATACATTAAATGAAATTTATATATCATATTAATTACAATAACCATATTTTTAAACTTTGTAGAGTTGAACCTACAATCATGAAGCAAGAGTGAATCCATGGAAATTTTTCTCCTCTTCGTTTCACCTGTGGTCTCATGCACAGTATTTTTTCCACTTTGATCTATGTATAGGTAATTGAAACTAGATTAAATTGATGTATTAAGTGTGGCTTGAGATAACTGGCAGAGAATTTAGTGCTTGTTCTTTTATATAAAAATGTGTATTATAGAACTAATATAATGCTGTTAAAAGAATCTTGTCATTCACCAAATGAAGTTTCCCACTGCTTTAGCCGGCTTGAACCGTGATTTAATTCCAAAAACAATCACGAGTCTCAACTGGTTTTGTTGTGGAATATTTTAATTCCCTGCATCACAGTTTGTTTAGTTCCAATGGGAGGAAATTTTCTACGACACAACTATGTAAAAGTTGAAAAGTAGGGTTGAGCATACTAGCTGAAAAGTATTTGCTATGGACCCGGTGAATTTGATTCTTTTTTCAATAATAGCATATTACTATACTTTTATAGAGTATGATAATAGGCGAGCAAATTATTGTAAAAGCTACCTCTTAAAATCTTATGCTCGCCTATACCAATCAACCAAAACCAATTAATTCATTGTTAATACTAATAGTGAACAATGGATTAATTGGTTTAGCTATCCGGTTCACCCATATATGTGTCATTAGAAGTAGGGAAGTCTTATGATAACTTATTCTATCCTGGTATTTTTGATGTTAAGTTAAAATCAAAATTAGAAATCATACTTTTACACCACATCATTTTATTGTAATTCAAAATTAAAATAGTAACTCTCAACAGTTAAAAAAACATTACTAAACTTTTAATTATTATCCGATTCAGGTACAGATAATGCACACATTTCAAAAAAATTGTTTTAATTCTTAGCCAACACTCTTGTTTATATTAATTGTGCAACTGGACAAAGGTGTACTCACATCTTTGTCTATTCAAAAATATTATTATTTTTTGATCACAACATTAGTGCATTGAAGTGATAGAAAAGAAAAATATTGTTGCGCGCCACTATTAATGTCTTGTACATGGCAACACTAGTTACACTAGCGCCCTCTAGTGTCGAGTAGCAGAACTAGGAGAGTCAAGATCCTTCCGGAAATTTCGGGACCGATATGTACTCGAACATTCTAGATGTCGCTACAGTAGAAGGTTCTGGAAACTATCTGAGGCCCTATATAAGGCCAGTATAGACCACGACCGGGGCAGTATTGAATTGGCGATACAAGAGAATACTTCGAAGCGAAATAACTGCGAACTAAAGTAACTGTGTTTTATTATTAGTGTGGTTTTAGATTGTAATTAGTGTTGTGTAATTAAAGTGTCAATTTTGGTAATTCAATCGGCAGGTTTTAATTGTCTCGAACCCCAAGTTCGTAACAATTGGTGTCAGAAGTGGGATCAAATCATGCCGATGCCGAGGACGACATGGAGGGTATCCGTACCCGAGGTCAACGCCAACAGGAGACGGACCAGAGATGATTTGGTAATGCAACGCCGCAAACGCTGCATCTGCAGCACCTGACTTATGTGCTCTGATGATGATGCTGCAGAATCAGGCTCGTCGACAGGAGGAACAGGCTCGCCGACAGGAGGAACATGCTCGCCGACCATGAAGGACCTTCACGCTACCTGCGGGAAAGAGATAAAGGAGGTGAAGGATAGGGTTGCTCAACATGACAACCGCCTGTCGGAAGCTGAAACCCGAATCGACCAAGTGAACAATCGGGTTGACAACGTGATGGTAGACGTGAAGAAAACGCTGGACGACCTCAAAATTGGGGATGGAGTTACAGCTTCCGTGATAGCTACAACACCTTCGCTACGTGGATTCAAAGTGCCACCGTTCGACGGGACTTCTTCCTGGTCGGCCTACAAAATCCAGTTCGAGGCTGTCGTGAAAGCGAACGGCTGGAATAAAAGTCAGGCCATGACTGCTCTCACCCTAGGCCTGCGCGACCAGGCCTTAACTGTTCTGGAAGCTCTCGGTAAGGAAGTGACTTATGAGCAGCTTCTTGAAGTATTGGAGGCGAGATGTGGCGACGCTCACCTGGAACACGTCTTTGGTGCGCAGCTCAAAGATCGCGTGCAACGCAATAACGAAAACCTGCAGCAGTGGGCCCTTGAGGTGGAGAAGCTGGTTCGAAAAGCGTACCAGTCTGTACCTGCGCTCGTTGTAGGGAACCTGGTGCAGACATTCATCGACGGCATCCGCGACCTTGAAGTCAGAGCTGCTGTGAGGCTCGGGTACCACGAGATACTTAAGGACGCCTTGACCCATGCACTGGAGGTGGGAGCCGTGCGGCAGGATTATCGTTTCCATCGCGTCAGGGAGGTTGCAGCAGCTACAGTTCAGGACAGCAATAACGGCTACAGCCCTAGGTGCTACTGGTACGGCTTTGGGTAAAGGGGCCATCTTCGATCCAGCTGCCCTAAGCGAACTGTAGAAAAGGAAGGTAATCGATTTCGACAGGGTAGTGCGGCTAACAGCACCGCCCAGTGCAGCGGGAAATCTCATGGCAATGCAGATGTATTGTCAAGAAGACTTTGTCCTGAAGATTGCAAGCGTTTTACTAGGCAAGAGGGTAAGGAAGTGGTATCTGTGAGGATACTCAGGACAGACCAGCTCAGCAATGAGTGGAAGGACAGCCTACAACATGCACAGCAGGAAGATTCGGACATTAAGCCGATTCTGGAATGGATGAAGGCCAGTGCTCCTAAGCCCAAGTGGAGCGACGTCTCAGCAATGAGTTCGACCACGAAAAGCTATTGGGCTCAATGGAACAGCTTGCTGATTCAGGGTGGAGTCCTGTGTTGTAAATGGGAAAATGGTCGGGGAGACAGATGTCATTTGCAAATGGTTGTCCCTAAGGCTAAAGTACCGGATGTTCTACAGCTGTACCATAGTGGTTATTCAGGAGGCTACCTGGGAGTTAAACAAACTCTACTGAAGATCCGAGAACGGTTTTACTGGTTCCACTGTCGTGACGATGTCGAGGACTGGTGCCGCAAATGTATAAGTTGTGTGGCTGTAAAGGGACCTCAAACTCGTAGTAAAGGCGCATTGAAATTGTACAATGTTGGTGTACCATGGGAGAAGATAGCCATTGACGTTGCGGGGCCGTTTCCGGAAAGTGAAAGTGGTAACAAGTATTTCATGGTTGTGATGGATTACTCCACTAAGTGGCCAGAAGTCTTCGCCATTCCAAATCAAGAAGCTTCAACAGTTGCAGATAAACTAGTTCATGAAGTTTTCTGTCGTTTTGGAGTACCTTTAGAGATTCACAGCGATCAAGGAAGGAATTTTGAGTCTCAAATATTCCAGGAAACTTGCCGAGTTATGGGTACTCATAAAACACGAACAACTTCTTACCACCCACAATCTGATGGAATGGTAGAACGATTTAATCAGACATTGGAGACGTACCTAGCAAAAGTTGTGGAAGAACGGCAACGAGACTGGGACAGGCACATAAAACCGTTTTTGTTGTCATATCGAAGCGCTGTTCACGAAAGTACATCAGTGACACCAGCTTTCGCAAACTTTGGGAGAGAATTACGGCTGCCTGCAGACCTGATCACACCGGAATACCACCTGATGCCCCACGCAGTATAACCGATTATGCATAAGACTTGCGGAACAAAATGAATGACATTTATGAGCATGTCAGACAGACGGGTCAGCAAACGTCTGAGAAGATGAAAACACGGTATGACCGCAAAATGAACAACAAAGGGTTTGACGAAGGTTCACTAGTGTGGTTACACAATCCAGCTGGCAGCAAAGGGAAATCTCCTAAGCTTCAAGCTAAATGGGACGGACCGTACCGGATTGTGACAAGGATCAACGACGTAACCTACCGGATACAGAAAGGTGCCAGAGGTACTCCTAAGATCGTCCATGTGGATCGACTGGCGCGTTATTATGGGGCCAATAATGCTCGGGACGAGCATGTCTTAGGAGGGGGCAGTGTTGCGCGCCACTATTAATGTCTTGTACATGGCAACACTAGTTACACTAGCGCCCTCTAGTGTCGAGTAGCAGAACTAGGAGAGTCAAGATCTTTCCGGAAATTTCGGGACCGATATGTACTCGAACATTCTAGATGTCGCTATAGTAGAAGGTTCTGGAAACTATCTGAGGCCCTATATAAGGCCGGTATAGACCACGACCGAGTCAGCATTGAATTGGCGATATAAGCGAATACTTCGAAGCGATATAACTGCGAAATAAAGTGATTGTATTTTATTATTAGTGTGATTTTAGATTGTAATTAGTGTTGTGTAATTAAAGTACCAATTTTGGTAATTCAATCGGCAGTTTTTAATTGTCTTGAACCCCAAGCTCGTAACAATATTTTAGAATCCTTACACAGTAGACTAAAGAAGAGAAAAATAATTATGCATGATCTACCTGTAGATCATGATTGTGGATCCAAGTGT
This sequence comes from Parnassius glacialis, assembly GCA_033319125.1. Lineage (NCBI taxonomy): Eukaryota > Metazoa > Arthropoda > Insecta > Lepidoptera > Papilionidae > Parnassius > Parnassius glacialis. The sequence continues at coordinate 31,645,958 of JAVANC010000013.1, read as the reverse complement.
ACCAAGCGGTGTTACTGGCATTTAAAATATTGTTACTCAATTATTATAGGTACGAGTATATATATATAAATGATATTTAATGTATATATGACAGTTTAATATCATGCTTTTTGTTTGATTTTATTAAGAATGTATTTTAGTAATGCAGCAATTCTCAGCATTTTTCTACAATGTGTCCTTTAATTTACACGTGGAATAATGGTCACCCCCACCAGTAATGTAATGTGGGTTATTTTTGACGTTTAAAGTACAAATTCAGACAAGTAAATATTCTTGAACGAATTTACTCTTAAACTTATACAACCTTTTATAGTCGTAGGTACATGTTATATTGAGAGGAGAGGGTGTCCCACCCTTGACTTTTTTGAGAAGTGAGCAGGGCGACGTTGCAGTGCGATGGGGGGTACCCTGGCCATAGGTGGCTGCTTTGTCTCTCCCAATAGGTCCTAAGATAACGTAATTGAGTGGGCGGCTGGACTGGATCTCCGATTACTGAATGAAGGGTCCGTAAGCATAAGTGTGCTGTGGAAGCAGAGTCAATGGTGAACCTAACATGGGCAACTCCTCCTGCAATGCAAATGCTGTCAAACTGGCGAGTAACGGAGGAGGGGGTCACATTGCCTGACCACGATGTGGCATCGTGTTCGATGTCGCACTTCGCTCGCTTGAGAGTAGTTCCAGCCAACGAAAAGGCAGCTCACCACGGCGTTGGTATCTCGAGCGCCTAGACTGAGACAAGCTCGAAGCCGCCGCCATAGTCGCGGCTTGGCCAAAACATGTTGAAGAGGTTCAGTACGAAGCAAACTGGTATCGTGGTACGATGACGCAAATATGCGACTTGTCGGCCAATCGCCCCAAGCGCAGGGTGGTATACTGGTGGTCGGCAGTCTTCGTGCGATCTGCTTGTGGAGTCTGCACCAGTACACCAGAACCCGAAGGAGGAGAAGGCGAGCTCAGCCCAGAGGTTATTACCAGACTCTACGGGACATACCGCGCGGCTACAAAGGCGTTGAAAATTACCATTGCCGACAATAGGTGTACGTCAAACCGGACCTGCTGGGAAGGGTGATCAGCACGCTCTTTCCAGAGGACCGGTCAATACCCTCAAGCCACGCGCCATTATCTTGGGAGTGGCAAGAAGAAATGGCGATGACCGTGGAGGAGCTGGACCGAGCTTTTAGCCGCTTAAGAGCCTGGAACACTGTACCGAGACACGGGTCAGACCATAATGCTGAGTCTGGCCACCCTGGGGGACAGGCTTAGGCAGCTGTTTACCGGCTGCCTGCGGAGTGCAAAGTTCCCCAAAGCATAGCAAGCATAAAGCCAAGGTAGGTCCTCTTGAAGAAACAAGGCAAGGACGCCGATTCTCCTGTTGCATACCCTCCCATATGCCTTTTGGACGTGATGAGCAAATTGCTCGAGAGGATACTTGCCACCCGGCTCAATGGGCAGCTGTCGCACGTCGGTCGCGATTTGGCTGATAGCCAGTTTGGATTCCAACGTGAGCGTTCCACAGTAGATGTTATCGTGCGCATCTGCTCCCTGCTAGAACTAGCGGTATCCCTGGGTGGTATGGCGTTGGCGATAAGTCTCAATACCGTCAACGCATTTTACTCTCTACCTTGAGACTTAATCAGAAGGGCTCTGGAACACCATCAGGTGTAGATTGGTCGGTGGGTGACATAATAATGTTCTCGTAAATATCAGAAATAATTATTATATGTTTTTCAGCAAGGACCCATATCTACATAATTTTATTATTTCTTTTTACTAACAATAATATCTATTGCGGTACATATATCATGTTAACGTTAACGTTAAAAGAGTATATTCCATTGGTACAAAAATATTTTTAATTTAATGTTGACAATTGATTGCTTTTTTCTCCAAGAATGCAGAGTTACATTTAAAACGAAACCGGAAAAAATACTGTAAGAGGAGGAGGTAAATTGAATTAGTGTACACCTCAAATACCATGATACCAGCATAGCTCTGTTGAATCCAGGTCTACATGTACAAATTTAACAAGTTTTGTTGAGAATCTGGCTCAAGACTTTGACTGTAAACAGCAGATCGATGTCTTGTATACTGATTTCAGTAAAGCTTTCGACAAAGTGCCTGATGATATCCTGATCAATAAACTAGCATGTTATGGGGTTGCTGGTACTTTTTTAACATAGTTGTCGTCATATCTAGAGGATCGAACTTTTTACGTTGTGGTCAGCGGTTTTCGATCAGATAATCTTAGTATAACCACAGAAGTAGCACAAGGATCACATCTTCGCCCTATGCTTTTTAACTTTTTTATTAACGACGCCTCAGACTACTTAACTAACTCTTACGTTTTTATGTATATATGCCGATGACCTGAAATTCTTAAGACATATATATTTAATAGGAGACCCAATATTATTGCAAATAGATCTGAAAAATCTTATTGATTTGTGTAAGGAAAATTGAACGACACTGAATCCGAACAAATGTCAATACATAAAATTTACCAGAAAAGTAAAACTTACCTTAACAGAAAAGAAAATCTCGTTAAAAAACCTTCAAGGCTGCTTGGGTTTGTCATACGAAATAGCAAAGCATTCAACATCAAATTAAGAAAAGTCTGTATAATAGTCTCGTTCGTAGCATATGTTCTGTTGTCTAGCGTCCACACTTTACGGTTTATAATCTACGCATTGAGCGTATTCAGAAGCGGTTTCTGTGGCACTACATTTAGTTTAAGAAACTTTTCTGTTATTTAAGATGTCATTGTGTAAGTTGACTCTTAGTAAGCCATATGAATAAAATAAATAAATAAAATAAATTCCAATTTAGGGTGGATCAGACAGGCAGGACCGTTTAAAATTAAGCATGCAATTTATCTCCCTAATTTTGACTTTTTATGTAATTCGACTAAAAATATGACATAATATTGAAAATGTCTCTTACTGAAAACTACCGATTATAATTATTACAAATATATGTAATGGCATTTAACCTTACGAAATATTAGAGTTAATCTGCAGATCAGAACTAGTACCGTTCGTGTGTTCCAATACTTAATTTACAATTTTTTACATCGTGACGAATACACGAATTGAATTTACAACCAACTTGATAGTAAATAACCTATGTCACTAAGACCCTTGATGAATTAGGCAACGTTGGGGCGTTGCAATACTAAGATCATTTTAATGGGTAGGGTGTTCACAATGGTTTGCCTATTTTAGGTCCCCCTAGATCTCGTCTTACATTTACGTACATAACGTTACAGAAGCGTTTTGTATGGATTTATTTATCCTGTGATTTGTGTGATCTCATTGTTTATATAATTGCTGCTTTTATACTGTAAACTCATTACTTGTCTGACTGCACGTGGATGTTGGCACGCGTCACTGGGCGTCCTGCCAAGTGAACGGGCGACGAGTGTATTACGTTCGCTCGGAGTGTGTTGCAGTGTCAACTCGACATCCTCGTCCCTTTTTAACTTATTGAGTTAGACAAGAAGAGGGTATGGTATATTCATGTGAAAGGAGAGTTATTATAACCTCTATACTACGGTGTGGCGACACAACGACTGATCGGGTGCGGGACTTTGTTCCCCGACGTCATGCTCACCCCCTGTCGCGAACAAAAGAGAGTAAAAGTTTTTTGTTTTATTGCATTAGAATTTGTTGCGAGATGTTCCAAGAATGTAAGTTTACAAAAAAATCTTTGTGTACAGGACGTTAAATACGATATAAAAAAGTTTTTTGAATTATCCTTTCTAACATATAAAAATATGAGAATACCAGGGATTTAAAAATTTAAATTGCATGCTAGTGCTGTTTTTCTTGGAGGCGACCTTGTTTCGTCGTCAATCGTCACATTTACTATAAACCAATTAGTGCAAACAGCGCTGTGCTTGACGCAAACACCATGATTTAAAAATATTGTTAAAAAACCTTGGCCGTGTCGTTGTGTGGCGGATTCGTGGTTTTGTGATATATAAACAATATTTTTTATCCTAATATTTTTTGCAAGCGAAAATAAAGATGTTCTTACCTACCAGGTAACGTTTAATTTTTCATAGATGTGAGGGCTTAGTTGGTCTATGTATGTCTAGGTAATATGTTACTCAATTATTAAGTGGCGAAGCTTGCGAAGACACTTATGGATTTCACTATGTCTGTCCGTCTGTCCGTCTGTCCGTCTGTCCGTCTGTCCGTCCGTCTGTCCGTCTGTCCCACGATTATCTCGAGAACGGTTTCGAATTTTCAAATTCTGTATTCAGCAATCGATTACTGATCACCCAGGCATCTGAACCTCCTATTTTGAAACTGATTGCTCAACGGCAACCGTTAGAAACCGCTACAACGCTGATTGCTTCGCCACTTTGCTATGCTGTTAGCTTGCTAGGAAGCTTAAGAAGACACTTATTGATTTCACGATGTCTGTCCGCCTGTATTCTATTTTCAGCAATCGATTACTTATCACCCAGGCATCTGAACCTCCTATTTTGAAACTGATTGCTCAAAAAAAAAAGAAAGCTGATTGCTTCGCCACTTTGCTATGCTGTTAGCTTGCTAGGTTTATTAAGTGGCGAAGCTTGCGAAGTCACTTATTGATTTCACGATGTCTGTTCGTCTGTCCGTCTGTCCGTCTGTCCGTCTGTCCGTCCGTCTGTCCGTCTGTCCCACGATTATCTCGAGAACGGTTTCGAATTTTCAAATTCTGTTTTCAGCAATCGATTATTGATCACCCAGGCATCTGAACCTCCTATTTTGAAACTGATTGCTCAACGGCAACCGTTAGAAACCGCTACAAAGCTGATTGCTTCGCCACTTTGCTATGCTGTTAGCTTGCTAGGTTTATTGTTGCCTACAAACTGTCTTTGCATGGCAGCTTCACAATTAGGTTAGATTCATATTCGATTTACTACGGTTTGATAAGATACTGCTTTATCGTAAATGTTCTACTCTATTTGTAAGTAAATATAATAAGAGAGCCCCAACATATTATTTAGTATAAAATTAAAATAATCGATGAAACGATTGCATTTATAAAAGTAGTAATTTTAAGTACGCTTACACTGTATTTGCAGATAACTCTTAGGTTATCTTTATTATTCAACTAGGTAAAACTCTTTTAAAGTCTAATAATCTTAAAATAGCTATAGAAAAATATCTATATTTATCTTTAAATGCAATAGCCTGGATTCAAGCAATTTTACCTTTTAAAATTTGGAGGTATCAGTGTTAGCAATTTTTTTAGTGTTGCATTGCCCGCTTTCCTTACTTCCATGCTTAGTGTCAGCGACTTAGTACATATGTAACATATAATTTTAAATAATAAACTAGACCTGTGCTTTGCTGCGAAGGCACGGCGGATAGCTTGCGCATAGCCGTAGGAATCCAACTAGGAGCGGCGATCTGTCAACCTCAAGGCGCGTCTCTACCAAAAATGTTGACAACATTTATGTTTCCGACATGTTGACAAATCAACAAATATTGACGACATTTGTTTCAAAATGTTCCAAGAAGCGTCTCCACCGAGGGAACAAATGTCGGCAACAAGCCTATTCCTTTGATTTGCAACATTTTGAAACAAATTTTGTTGATTTGTCAACATGTCGGAAACATAAATGTTGTCTACATTTTTGGTGGAGACGCGCCTGACAGAAACATTTGTCGGCAACACGTGTTGACAAATGTTGAAAACTTTGGTGGAGACGCGCCATCATCAATGCTCTTGTGCTAGCGGTCTCGACGAGTACTGGCTCCACGAACTATCAGTCTATCATGTAAGAAAAGTGTTGGTAGGTGGTCCCGTCGCGGTTCTCTAAACGATGTTACTAATATTGTAGTATGTTTTAGAATGATGCACTTTCGTGTCTTCCTATTGGCTAGTAAAGAAAGTATTTTGAGACTTCATGTCACCAGCCTGCGTATATTCTAGGATCTTCTTGGCATAATTTGCCAAATTCGCGAATAAAGGGTGGATTCTCTCTCTCTCTCTCTCTCTCTCTCTCTCTCTCTCTCTGCTAACTCACGGCGATACTAACAGGATTTAATTATAAAGTTATTCAGACACGCTAGACTATTTTATTATCAAAGTAGATTTATATATCTCGTATCAATCGTATGGTAATCATAATATACTGTAAGAGATATCATTTTACGTGTGCAAAGTACCGTTTCATATTATATCCTCTTATAATATAAAGCAGTCAATAATAGTTAAGCACTTATGTATAAGTTTTAAGTTTTTGCGGTGGCCGGTTCGTATTTCTACCGGGTTGTCAAGGTCTCTAGCTAACGTGACTAATGAAGCATCACACTGTTAACTGCTCACTGAATCAAATACAACAAAAACTGTATTTTGTACGAGTATACCTAATATTGATATTCTCCTTGTGGGTCCTGAACCACCTGCATTCATCAACTAACTGCATGTTTCATAAGGTCGTCACTATATTTAGTGGGAGTCTAACACTGTACAACCATTAATTCTCATCGGTTTTTATTACATTTTATAACAAATATTGTTTTAATTAAGCCCATACTAAAATATGGGAGTAGCTTGCATCTTGTTCTAAAAGTTTGGTAAACTACCAAACTATTTCGTCATAGTATGCATAAATTACAAATTTCTAGTTTTGTATTAATATCATGATGTCGAAAGCAGATAATATTTGCGAAAGTTTAAGCAACGACAGAGGTTCCTGTTACTATTTAAATTAATACGAAAGACTTGTCAAAGCCCGTATTAAAAAAAAATGTATCCGCATGTATCCGCATCGCAAAGCGATTGCCGCGGAAATGCATTCAGAATGTATGTAGCTATTTACTTTCTATTAAAAACGTGTGCGTGGTGCTGCTTCAACACACAAATATAAATTTTAATAGAGAATTCAGTTTTTACGCAACTAGTTTTACCATTTTTTTTTCTCCCAATATATATTGATGATGGCATAAGAATTGGGCAGGATCTTTTGTGTGTCAATTAAGAACTTGAAGAAGTGGTCGAAATTCGACTATAATTCGTTAAATTTTTGTTTTGTATATTAATCAAACTGTATTTCAGTTTCAACTGCACATTGATAACATATAAAACACAGATATCTACTATTCAAAATATATAATATACGCTTTTTTAATATACCTTCACTTTACTCACTTTTGAAAGAGGAACATTTAAAATCACACGAAATCAAAGAGAATATAATCACTACGTTTACACGAAATTCACAGCTTAGTCAGTCAGTCTGTCAGTATTGATTTGTTGGCAACATTTTAAAATTATTTGGCAACAATTTTTACTCTGCGCTGACTGTTTGACCACAGACTACTAAACGTTTGACAATAGCCTTAGAGTAAAAACATACATGCAAGTAATAACATGCTAAGACATTGGCAGTATAAACATCAACAAAGTCAACAAAGTGACAATTTTGTGTTGGACATTGGCAGTATGACCGTAAACTAGTTTTAAAGTTCGTTAAAATCATGATCATCATCATCATCATCATTACAGATGTTCGCAAGTCCACTGCTGAACATAGGCCTCACCCAAGGAATGCCATAAAGAGGAGGGGTGATTCAAAAGAAACGATAACGAATATAAATATTACACAATGTTTATGAGACTAAACTCCCGAAATAATAGTATAATCTGTCTAATTGCTCCCTAATCCAGGGAAAGACGTAAGTTGTTGCTGGGAAACAAACATGAACTAGGTATAGAGTTCGAGCAATACAAAACCAACTTTTAATTGCAGCTTAAGCAGGATAACACCATGGTGAAAAGACCTCAGGGATTTTTTATGGCTACTCCCAATCTTCTTATATGGTCTGTCCTAAATTATAGATATGAGAAATCATATCACGTTGTAGTTAACTATTTGTTAATTAACAAACTATATTATTTACAAGTGCTGTTTTATCACTTATCACGTAGTTGAGAGAAGAGAAGTGGAGTCCGCCTGCAGTCATTATAGAAGCAATAGCCTAACTACTTTACGTTACTTCTTTATGTAACATGTGTAATTCGAAAACTATTTGAAGTTGTGAATGCCGAATCAATTAGAATTAAGCGCAGTGATTTTTGTTGAAGCAATTAAGGAAAAAAAAATGATTAAGCAGTGAAAATAATATGTTCAGAGTACATCATTGTATAGTATGTCACGATGACTTCCTTAGATTATGTGTTGAAGTAATGTAGTAAAGTAGCTGAAATAATTGGCCCTTGGAGTATATTGCACTTTGATTATATACATGTATATAATCAAAGATATTGCATGACTTAAGCGCAAAGCGCGCATACATGTTCTACTAAAAATCAATATTCCAACGTTTTGTTGCATGAAATCGTATCTAACAATCATATTGAACATATAAATGATATAAAAAGCACATTGACGGAAATATAAATGATTGTTGAACTTATTAATTATTTTTTAATTTTTAATTGCTATTTTTACATAAATAAAGTGCTTTTAGTGACTTATGGTGTAGATTTATCAAGTGCGCATGGAGGTGTAAACGCGATAACTTTTGAAAATATCAATTGTTTAACGCAATCTATCTTTTAATCTCTTCATATATCATGTGGGAAGCCATGGAATGTAAATGGCTGTTTAATTTTGTCTAATTATTTTTTTTCAGCTGAGAAATGCCGAAAGGAGAAGGAGACATCTCCATACATTTTTGGGCCCAGATGTTAACAAGATGAAAGTCAGACCATTTGAAAGCTTATATATAAAAAATTCATACCTGAAAATCTCGCTAGATTTGTCAATCCAGGAGCTGAGTTATTGAAGAATAAATAAAAGTGATTTTATGTATTACCTACACTGTAACAGGTTATTTTTCGCTATAATTACTTAAAGATATAAAAGGCGGAACAGTATAAAATCACCAAAGAAAAGCTGAGGTTATCTAGGAAATAAAATATTGAAACGCTTAACGAAAATTAAAACAACAACAACTAATTGAAATGGATATTAGAAATATCGATCTGAGATCGATAACTTGAATTATTGTTGTTACTGTTATTTGTTGACATGTTGATACTTTGTATTTTTTCATATTATTTTGTAGATATGTTTTTTTACCTGCCTAGTTAACACAGATGAATAATTAAAAATAGATATTAAAATGCTAGATTTAATCGAGAATCGATTATATTGCACTCGTTTCAAATCAAATCGAAAATTGGTCTTTTTCTTTTTTTTAAATGAATAGTTTTGAAGTTTGAACTGTCAAACAAACTAATAGAAATTACTAGTGGTAGGTAGTGTACAAAAAAGAGAATTTCACTAGTGTATTCTTTTGGTAATCGATTTATTTCCATAAAATTTTTATTTCTTTTTTCCTTATGCGAATAATAATATACTTTATTTCCAAATGAATATATCATATCAATATATCAACTTTATCATTAAATTTTTTTGGCTCCGAATAAATATAAAATCGATTGCATCAATACAATCGATTTTCTAACTTATTATTTTATTGTTTTTTCGAAATCTAGATTGTAAAATGAGCTAGTTTTTTGTATTTAACTTTAGAAAAATATAGCCAATTTTTTAAAGTATATACCAATTAGTTAACTTCAGGCCCAAAAATCCCATTCTCCTTTTCGGTGTTTTGAGCAGACTTGTATTAATTTATTTTACTAAATACACTTTGCCTTACAGCTCAATCGCACTTCGTGCTCGGCCGCTGTCGTGAGTGAATTACTGTATCGTGTAAGCATACGTAGATAGCAGCACATACATAGCGTACATAGCAGCTGTAATAGGCAGCAAAAATATCGATCGCTCTAGAAATCCAAAATATTCCAAAAAACAAATTTGATACGTACTTGACCAAGGTTATTATTTTTATAATCACAGATTTTTATTACAATATTTTGTTTCGCTAAAAGTACGTAGGATTTATAAATAAATATACTTATACGTGTTGGACTTTGTGGAGTAACATGAAGGTGTACTTCGGTATCTGCTACTGGAACTCCTCGACGAGTAGAACTAGTTATGCCGAGATTGTGCTCGCTATGTTAGTTATGATGAGACCTTACCTCCGGACAGTGGCGGACTATCCTTAAGGCAAACTAGGCACGTGCCTATGGGCGAACTTCTGTAAATGCTACTGGAACTCGTCGAAGAGTAGAACTACGTGTGCTGAGTTGGCTTCGTTTTGTTAGTTATGATGAGACCTTACCTCAGGAGCTCCGAACTTGATAAAGTGACCTGAAAGGTGTACTTCGGTGAATGCTATTGGAACTACTCGAAGAAGTAGTACTAGGTGTGCCAAGTTTGGAGTTTGGGTTATGAATAGACCTTACCTCCGGACTTGATGGAGTGACTTGAAGGTTGTCGTGAAGCGACAATTAAAGAAAAGAAAAATATAACCTAACCTAAGAACAGCAAAACAACAAAAGTAGACCAAGAAAATAATATATTTAAGTTTTTAAAAAGAGTATTTACAATTTTATAAAAAAATTAAATATGAAGATGATGGATGAAATGAGATTACAATTAGGTTTTAAAAAAAATAAAGATAGGAGAATAGGACAATATAGTTTTATAGTGGAGCCTGGAGCCTCGCTGCTTTTGTAGAAATAGGCACACGCAGAGCTTGAGGTTTCTCAGCGGCGACGGCACGCAGCGCCTGGACTGGGCACACGCAGTGTCCGGAGCCGGCGCACGTAGCGCCTGGGGTAGGTGCGCTCAGTACTTGGAGAAGTAGTCGCCGCGCCCAGAGGTAGCGCGGGCAATAGGTGCACTCGGCGCCTGGAGCAAGCAGTCGTAGCGTGCCCGAAGGTAGTATGGCCCCGCGCTTGAAGCAGACTGCCGACGACTTCACGTGTAGATGGAGGCTTGCAGGATCCCGGGGCAAAGCGGCCCCGGGATAAGGCCTTTAGTAGATGTTTCTCGTTTGAGAACTGAAGCGAGACTGTCCTGTATTCTCCAATTGTTCGGCTTTTATACCTTTTTAGAGAGAACGAGAAATTATTTAAATTAAAACGAAATTCATTGTAAATGACCTACAGCCAAAGAGTATTTATGTAGGAAGAACATCATACCAGAGACGAATTTGAATAAAAGTTACCATAACAACCACATAAACAATGGTTGTCAAATTGAGCAATTTTTAGTTTTAGGACTGTTATTAAGAAACTATTACATTTAAGTAAGAAATGAGATATTATTCATATAGGAAAAACTAATGCACGGCAGCGTGCGCGAAGCCTGAAATTGTAGAGTTACAGAGAATTCAATAAAAGACCGAAAAAGGTAAGACTCCATTGACAGCTATTTTAAAAGTACTAAATAGTGTGAAAATACGCAGTAAAATGATATGTTATTGTGTAAAAACGTTACAGGATCCTATATAAATAAAGGTGATGCAAAATATAAATGCAGAAAATCAAAAACAGAATGAAAAAAATAGTATAAAGTGATGCAAAACATGAATGCAGAATATCAAAACAGAATGGAGAGTTAGTGTACAATGAAATTTAAGTAGCATAACACTACATTTTCCCCCCGACCCTGGAAAATTTTTGACTCAGCAAAAATTTTGACATGTACATTCTAAAATAAACCATGAAAACACAGCTTTGCAGAAACAGACATCACCAGTCAAAATCAGATATACTATCTCTTACATTCATCATCTGCATTCAGGTAAGGGTGGAGTTCACATTCAATGACTACCACTCTAAAAGTGTGTTTTCAAAACGACATTAAGGCTTATTTAAGGAGTAGTCAACCGCTCCTGCGTGGAAAAAAAAATTAGTCGAAGAAACACCACTCTAAAAGTATGTTTTCAAAAGGACATTCAGGCTTATTTAAGGAGTTGTCAACCGCTCCTAAGTGAAGATAAAAAAATTCGAAGAGACACCACTCTAGAAGTGTGTTTTCGAAAGGACATTCAGGCTTATTTAGGGAGTTGTCAACCGCTCCTAAGTGAAGATAAAAAATTAAGGGAGTAGTCAGCTGCTCCCAGGTGAAGATAAAGGTGAAGAAAATTAAGGGAGTAGTCAGCCGTTCCCAAGAGAAGATAAAGATAAAGAACTTAATCTTAAGCAAGCATTAGTCGCTATGAAGTTGAAGAACCCTGGAACACCAAACAAACAAACAAATTAAAAGAAATTAAAATAATAAGGTGAAAATGATGGTGATATTTATACATATATACAAATTACAAGTTATATTTATACATATATACAAATTAACAGTTAATAAATGTTTAGAAAAGTATTTAACAGTTAATAAATGTTTAGAAAATTTATGAATCGTCTCGCTTCGGCTTTCATAAACAATTTTATATAAAGTGTAAAGTGCAAAGTTAAGTTTAAGAAATAAAGATTTTATTAAAAATTGTACCTGTTTAAGTTATCTAGAATAAAAATATTAGAGTGATGAATGTAACTTAGAGTGATGAATGTAAATGAAGTGTTATATGTAGGCCTAAATACAATCCAGATAAGTTGAAAAACTAGAAGAAGTTTTGTTTTAGAATTTTGAAGGTATGAAAAGGACGAATAAATGAATGATGAGTAATGAGTTAAGAACGAAAGGGAAAGCAATTAAATCAAAAGGGAATGGACAAGGCGCAGTAAAGGTGAAGAATTAAGAGAGAAAGAGGACTTTTACGTTGGGCGCCAAACTGTCGTGAAGCGACAATTAAAAGAGAAAGAAAAATATAACCTAACCTAAGAACAGCAAAACAACAAAAGTAGACCAAGAAAATAATATATTTAAGTTTTTTAAAAGAGTATTTACAATTTTATAAAAAAAATGAAATATGAAGATGATGGATGAAATGAGATTACAATTAGGTTTTAAAAAAAATAAAGATAGGAGAATAGGACAATATAGTTTTATAGTGGAGCCTGGAGCCTCGCTGCTTTTGTAGAAATAGGCACACGCAGAGCTTGAGGTTTCTCAGCGGCGACGGCACGCAGCGCCTGGACTGGGCACACGTAGCGTCCGGAGCCGGCGCACGTAGCGCCTGGGGTAGGTGCGCTCAGTACTTGGAGAAGTAGTCGCCGCGCCCAGAGGTAGCGCGGGCAATAGGTGCACTCGGCGCCTGGAGCAAGCAGTCGTAGCGTGCCCGAAGGTAGTATGGCCCCGCGCTTGAAGCAGACTGCCGACGACTTCACGTGTAGATGGAGGCTTGCAGGATCCCGGGGCAAAGCGGCCCCGGGATAAGGCCTTTAGTAGATGTTTCTCGTTTGAGAACTGAAGCGAGACTGTCCTGTATTCTCCAATTGTTCGGCTTTTATACCTTTTTAGAGAGAACGAGAAATTATTTAAATTAAAACGAAATTCATTGTAAATGACCTACAGCCAAAGAGTATTTATGTAGGAAGAACATCATACCAGAGACGAATTTGAATAAAAGTTACCATAACAACCACATAAACAATGGTTGTCAAATTGAGCAATTTTTAGTTTTAGGACTGTTATTAAGAAACTATTACATTTAAGTAAGAAATGAGATATTATTCATATAGGAAAAACTAATGCACGGCAGCGTGCGCGAAGCCTGAAATTGTAGAGTTACAGAGAATTCAATAAAAGACCGAAAAAGGTAAGACTCCATTGACAGCTATTTTAAAAGTACTAAATAGTGTGAAAATACGCAGTAAAATGATATGTTATTGTGTAAAAACGTTACAGGATCCTATATAAATAAAGGTGATACAAAATATAAATGCAGAAAATCAAAAACAGAATGAAAAAAATAGTATAAAGTGATGCAAAACATGAATGTAGAATATCAAAACAGAATGGAGAATTAGTGTACAATGAAATGTAAGTAGCATAACACTACAAGGTGTACTTCGGTGACTGCTACTGGAACTATTTGACGAATAGAATTACAATTTACATTTTTTTCACGATCTTATGAGTCGTGCAATTTAGGATTTTTCAAGCTTTTTTTTATTTAAATTTGACATAAAATTATCGGAAAATTGGAAGTATAGTAATAATTATAAGGTTTTTAGTGAAAACTTGCGTGTAATTAAACTACTTTAAAAATTTCCGTATTATCATGTTATACGTAATTTTTTAATGCACTTAAGGCATGTACAATTGGATTTACTAATAGTTTTTTTTAACTCTATTCAGGCGGTGCTTCAAATTTTTCATTTGTTTTATTCCAAGCGGATCCGGAGTGAAATATTTTTTGAACCAAAAGTTCACAGTCCAGTTAAGTTTTTATTAAAAACGTTGTTTTATGCTTCATTCTATATTATATTTATTATGCTATTTAATAAAATTTATACAAAACTGCATCAATTTTTATTTACTATAGTTTTTAGTCATATAAAATATTTTATCATAAGATACTGACGGCGCGGCGTGGTATCTTTTAGAGGCGTATTGAAGAGTGAAATTTTTCTGTTCTTTGGATGTAAGGGATTTCCGTTTATTTCGAATGTGTCTACTTGACCGGGGAAGGACGACGCTCTCACAGTATAGATTTTATACTATAAAATATCAACTTAAAGCCGCTATGTTTCGTATAGACATCATTTGGTTCATCACATTCCATCTTTGTCTTCAGAGGTGACAAACATATCTGCATTTTGACTTTTAATCGAAGATAGATAGATATCTATAAGCCACAGCATCCATTTACAATTAAGTGGACTGTGTGATCGCTTCTTACCCTTATTCTATAAAAAATAAATAAAAAGTCCAGGAGATAAAAGAATATCGATAATCCGCAAAGGTATTAGTCCGTTTTGAGAATTGAATTCCTGGTACTAACAAATGTTATTGAGTGCATTTTATTGTTTATTCTTTAATACATTCGTAATAATTTATGAGCAGGAACCGCACTGTTCTCTCTTAGTCATATGAAATGAATATTTGAAACGTTTACTTAATGAATCATCGGAATTTAACTGGCAGTCACTTTTAAAATTGACGCATATATATTACGTTAATATAATTTTATGTAGGTAAAGGTAAATGCAATATATTATAAGTGCAATTTATTATCAACGCAATAACGCATTTCTTTTGATTATTTGTAGTATTTAACCTTACGAAACGCCTTACAGTATTTACAGAGCAATCGCTTAAATTGATATTTGTTGCAATGTTAAAATTATGAGAATAAAAATTTGGAAAATACACAACAAAAACTCCAGGACACGGCAGTGCACGCACCACGCACTGTGATAGGTAGGGAGGATGGAACCTATCTAGGCAGACTTCTAGGTAGCAAAGGAATCATATATAGACATATATATGTTGTGTTTTTTGTTGCAATAAAAGTTTTTAAATTATTATAATTTTCAATGTCAGGTATCAGCAGGTAAATAGCTTGTAAGTTATGTTAAGTAATTTTAAAGAGTTTTATTGTTTTTAATAAACATAACATAAACACTCACGCCTGTCACCCAGAGGGGTAGGCAGAGACTATTGACTTCCATTTGGCACGATCCTGACCCATCTCTCTCGCTTCCTCTACATCCATATACTTACTCATACACGCTCGTCGGTTAAAGGTACTCTTGATTTGGACCATTCTCAATATATCGCCAATTTGGTAAACTTTCACCTAGGGCGTCCATTCCCGATTCTGCCGTTCACCTCTGCAACATAAATTTTGCTTTGTCACTCTTTCCTCATTGATTCTTTCTACATGACCAAACCACCAAAGCATTACTTTCTTAATCCTGGTCACAAAATCGTCTTGCAAACCACACTCTTCTCTTATCAAACAATTTCTCACTCTGTCATTCAGATTCATACCTAACATACTCCTTAATGACCGCATTTCTACAGTATTTATTCTACTCTCGTGCTTCTTCTGCCACACCCAACTTTCACTACCATACATTAAATTAGGGGCTAACACAGCATTGTGAATTGCCATACGTGTCTTTTTGATCATATTCTGACTTCTCACAATAGGGTGTAGAGCCCCATTAACTCTATTTCCTACGTTCACTCGTCGTGCTATATCCTTATCATATCTACCATCCCTGCTAAATATTCATTCATTCCCTTTTCTTTTAATATCCTGTTCATTAATGTCACCATTATTTGCAACTTGGCCGCCAACGACGCAAGTATGCCTTGATCACCGGCGTACAAAAGGCATTTGACGGTTAACTCACCCATTCTTAACCCGCATTCTTCTACTTTAAAATTTTCCAAACAACTGTCCATAAATAGGTTGAACAGCCACGGAGAAGCCACACAGCCCTGTCTGACACCTTTATGGATGCCAAACCAGTCCGAGTAGGCCCCGTTGAACCTGACACAACCACTACAAAGACTTCAATGCTTGTATCCAACCAGTGCTCTACCCAAATGAGTTCAGTGCTTGCCATAACACATCCCTATCCACTCTGTCATAAGCCTTTTCCAAGTCCACGAACGTAAAAAAAAACTTTTTGGTTTTTGGCCACAAACTTCTCCGCGACCATGCGCATGGAAAAGACCTGAGCCGTACATCCCATTCCCTTTCTAAATCCCGCTTGTACATCCCAAACTTTTCCGTCAGTTTCTTTCATAACTCTTTCAATTAGTACCTTACCATACAGTTTTCCCACAATCCTAAAAAGGCTGATACCACGGTAGTTTTTACAGTCCTGCTGTGATCGTTTTCCTTTGTATATTGGGATTATCACGGCTTTGCACCAGTCTCCCGGTACCCGCTTCAGTTCCCAACATAAATTAAAATAAAGTGTACAGCAGGTCTGTCACCACTCCTTCTCCAGCCCTTAGCATTTCGAGAGATACTCTATCATATCCAGCTGCTTTACCTGCTTCATACTTTTCATTGCTTTTATTATTTTATCTATACTTATGTCTCTATCTATTTCCCTCTTCTTTTGGAATTTCTATTTCATTTAATTCAAACGTCTCATCACTCATAAACACGCTTTCAAAGTATTCCTCCTATCTCCTTAAACTCAAAACTTCGTCATTCAGAATACAGCCATTCTGATCTCGTATAGCATTCATTCTAGGCTGTTTTGAATGTCCCAGTTCTTACGAGTTTACAGGACATTTTAATGTTTACCTGGAAGTTATCCGACATTCTTTTATCATTCTTATCCGTTCTTTCTTGCTTTTTCCTTTCAACTACTTCTTTTACTCTCTTATTTAGATGTCTAAAGACTGCCTTTTTCCTTTCAATATCATCATTCATACCGCTAGAATTACTAGCCTTGGTTGCTAGTAAATCTAGCCATGCTTTCTTCTTTGCTTCAAATTCCATACGTACCTCTTCATTCCACCATAACGTGTTATTTTTTCTTTCATTCGTTCTCTTAATGACACCACATACTTCGGTAGCTGCATCCACCAAACCTTTCCTGACATTATACCACACAGTCTCCAAGTCTAAATCATTCATACACAATTCAGCCATACCACTTATATTTTCTCTCAATCTACATTTGAACTTCTCTTTCACACCTTCATCTTGAAACCTCTCTGTTCTTATACGCTGTAACGCAGTGGTACACACAGATGTCCGATGCCGCCAACGACTGAAAAGACCATTAATTCGGTGTAAGACCAAGTAATGGTCCGTCCCTACGCTAGACCCCCGGTAAACCCTTGTATCTACCACCGCGCTCCTCATTCTTTCATCAACAATTATGAAATCTATCTTGCTTCTATCATCACCTCTTTCCCATGTATACGTGTGAATTTTCTTATGACGAAAGAAAGTGTTCGTCACAAAAAGATTCTTTTCCACACATACGGTGAGGAGGCTTTCACCATTCTCATTTATACTTTCATCACTAAACGTTCCCAATATCCTTTCATAACCAAGCCTCCTCACCCCAACCCTTCCATTAAAATCTCCTAATATCACAATATATATATATATATAGGTTTTGTTTTTAATATCATTAGGAAAGGTTATATACCTGGTAAGGTTACGCTGTAGTTATACTATGGCTGTAGCACGAATGGGTCGGTTCCACCGGGGAAGGACCAAGCTCTCACCGAATATCTACATAAAATAGCAACTTAATGCAGCTGTGTTCTGAGACCCTTTTTACTGGAAACGAGGCATTCCATCTTAGTCCTCAAGGGTGACAACGCATCTACATTTTGATTCTTAATTGAGGATAAATGTAGATGTCTATGGGACGCGGCATTTAATTGCTATCAGGTGGGTTGTTTGCTCGTTTGTCACCCTTATTCAGTAAAAAAAGGTTTTCAAAGATATGTATATCCTATACCGTAAAAGAGGGTCTTAAAAAATTTATGCTGTGGTGTGTAATACTAATATTGAAACGGTTTGATCGTCGAATGACCGACGATCAAACATCACGTTATGTTGTTCGATCGTCGGTCCAATGATTAAAATGAAAGTATAGGAAGTTTAAAATTGAATAAATAAAAAGCAAGTAAAATTCTAGAGCAATGCCTTTGATATATCGAAATAGGAAGTCATTTAAGCTTTGAAACGATAGAAGGATATGTGGTCATACTTACGTAAACAAATAATAAAATTTATGCGATAATTAAAAAGGCGCGCCAACATGTTTAGAATATTTTGTCACAGATCTGGGTAATATACATGGGCATAGTTGATAGTAGGGTGGGTGTACCAGTCCCAAACCAGTTAAGGACTCATTTTCATTTCGAAATGGTCTGAACTGTTATTATTTAATTTTAACATAGAAATGTAAATACAAAGTTGTTTATTGATCACTAATGTTGCAATATAGATAAATTATTTGATTTTAAAAATTTAAGTTTTTTATAGATTTCATTAATCATACGAAAAACGGGAATATGCCTAAGTTTGACCAGGGCACTCCAATAAATGACCACTTTTGCGCCATTAGTTGACCACTGAAAAACTTATCAAGAAAAGGTAGCTAATTGAAAATAAAATACTATTTTGTTACACAAATTGACTTTCATATGTTTGTCTAGTTTGTAGTTTGTAGTTTATCTAGACTTACAACCAATTTTAATGGCACAATCGAAGGTAACTAATTAGAAGACAAACATGAAAATTAGAACATTATCTAACGTTAACAACGCTTATTAGCAAACTACAATAGAAAAATAGCTTTGCACATAAATTATCAGTATCACCTATCACAGACTTTGAATTAAATAAATCAGTTTCATCATATTGAGGTAGGTGATTTTGACAAAAGCTTATCTAGGAACCGTAAAATTACCAAAAGAACTAAAACGCTTTATCTTATACTAGCTGTTCCCCGCGATTTCGCCCGCGTGGAGTTTTTTTTACGCGGAACCCTAAAATAAAAGTAGCCTAAGTTACTCCTTATAACATCAGCTATCTGCCAGTGAAAGTCCCATCCAAATCGCTTCACAGGTTTTTGCGTGATGCGTGTTTATGCCAAAATAGCTCGCAGACGACAGATTTTCTTCAGACTTACACATTTATTGTTATATTTTGGTCAATTTACACAATATTTTTATGAATTATAGCTTATGTGTTATTCTAATGTATGAGCTATATTATTGTAATGTTTTATTTTTCGCTTTTAGATAATACAAACTCTTCTTGTAGGGTCAAGATAGTTGGTGGTCCCATTTTTCGTTGAGAATGTCTCATTTTCAGTTTGTTTATAACAGTCTGGTGAAGGATATGGTATTTTCGACATATTCGCCTTATTTTAGCGCCTTTGTTAATTTCATCGAGATACGTAAGCAAATTTAACTCTTCATATTTAAAAAATGTCTTTTTGGGTCTATCTTCAATCTAAAACAACGAAAAAAGTTGAAACTCTAATCTGGTGGTTATCTATAGGAACACTTTTTTACTACTGTGTACTAATAGCAAACCAGTGGTTAACAACTGCGGCACATCGCACAAAACGATTTTAATAATTGGTTTTAAGCTCTAAATTGTCGAACAAAAGCATCGCTATGAAAAAAAAGAATAAAAGAAGAAACAACTCAGTACAAGGTGTGTTCCAGTAGTTAACCACCTTTAAAAATACGTGATGATGTCATTATTTAATAAAAAAAAACACCGCATAGCACTTAACTCATAAACACAAAACTTTTAAAATAATACAACTTGATGACAGTAATTAGGAAATAATAGGTAATATTAAAATATTGAACTTATCATGTCGACGTGCAAGTCTAACTGTAATGGTTGCCGAAAGGCAGTAAATGAGACACTGGTCTGAGAAAAAGAGCTAGGTATCGATATTTTTGGTCGATGTTTTATCGATGGTTTTGGATAGGTTTGGTCATGTGGAAAGAATGAATGAGGAAAGAGTGACAAAGCAAATTTATGTTGCAGAGGTGAACGGCAGAGTCGGGAAGGGTCGCCATAGGCGAAAGTTTATCGACCAAATTGGCGATATGTTGAAAATGGGCCAAATCAAGAGTACATTTAACCGACGAGCGTATATGCGTAGGTATATGGATGTGGAGGAAGCGAGAGAGGTCTGTCAGGATCGTGCCAAATGGAAGTCCATAGTCTCTGCCTACCCCTCTGGGTGACAGGCGTGAGTGTTTATAGATTATAGATTATATAGTATCGATATTTTTCGTTTACTCTCGCAAAAAATGATGTTCGGAAGTTTGGTTATAGTCTAGGCTACATAACAAAACTATTGAATTCTTAAAAAATGCCCGCCATTTCTTAATTTATTCAATTGAACATATGAGTGGTCAACCACTGGTACCTGGTTTGGGACTGGTACACCCACCCTACGTAAGAATTAAGAATTTTTAAGGCGATAAAGGGAAGGCGAGGTGGCAACTTAACGGCTTACTGCTTTGATCTGTAATTTCCAAGTCATTATTTTATCCACATATCAGCCAAAGCTTTTTATGGAATCACAATTTAGAATTATAGTCCTATTATAAAATACCGAGAAGTGACTTCTATAATAAACATTAGTCAGTAATTGCAAACAGTCATAGCTCATCGAATTTTTAAAGTTACCACTTTACACTTGATTGGATTCACTGAAATATCATATCTACACCACCATTCTCTAATGGCTTCCAGGTTTATTTTTGTATAACGCAATTAAGAATATTAATTCCAGACTGGAGAGCAGCTTTAGATCTACTGTATACACATGACGCGAACAATCAAAATTTGAGGAGTTGGAGTTTACAAGGAGTGAAATTGTACCGTCCTACCGCACACAGATTCAATATCAGCTCACGCAGAAAAATGCTGTTCTAAGCGAATTAATTGCTGCAACGATGGTGGCGTTTACCAAAATTGTCAGTTCTATTGATACCTTCTCAGCTGTCACGTGTGAGGAAACCTGCATATCTCAAACATTAACATATAAAACTTTTTCTAGGATATCTATAGGCTATCAACTCTCATACTGGATCAGAATTAGTTGACTCTTTTCTTTAACTAACCTCCAATAAATGTGAGGAGTCCACTGTCAAGAAAGAGAAATAAAGAAATAGGTTGATTAGTACCAGATATTCGCCTTTAGGTAAGCGCCTGAGTTTTAAATGGGTTTATACGTACATAGTCTTAAAGAACGTTTATTAATTTGCAGGCGTTTACTAATTATTGCAGTTGCAGCGTAAGAGTACGATAAAACGTAGTCATTCCTCGGTCAAGTAGACCCATTCGTGCTGTTGCTAAAATACAGGTACATCGTGGCTCTATAATTTATAAGAAGAAGTTGTGTGAAGTGCAAACTCAAACATATAAAAGCTTATACTAACCTAACTGTAACAAACATGATGTTGCTGTGTTCAGGGTTCGGAAACGTTATTAAAAATAACGTTTTTAAAACGCTTGGGACGGTTCCTTGTATAACATTTTGTCCTTGTATAACATTTTGTTCGGAATAAAAACGAAATGAGAACGTAAAAAAGACGGTTTATTCCGCAGGAGGCTAAATGAATGGCGCGTGCCACGACAAGTTTAAACCTATAAGGTATTTTTGTTTCGTAATGCAGGGTCAAAAAATGAAAAAAAAAAACTGTTTAAAATGGTTAAAAACGTTTTATTGAACAAGAACGATTTAAAATTTCGTTCTCTTTATAAACGTTTTTATTATGATTCCGTTCGAACATAAACGAAACAAATAAGTTTTTAAAAATATACCGTTATCCGAGCCCTGGCTGTGTTGCTCATTAAAAGATTTTATACGTAAGTAGTAGAGATTTACTATAAATTTAATGGATACTGAAATGAGTATTATCTTATGTGTGAATAGATGGTAATAATGAAAGGTGGACTATAGTATACCCTGTAAAAGTGTAGTTTTTAAGGACTCTCACGAACAAACTTTTAATTTGTCAGCAGCATTTTGTTTTTTACGTGGCTGAGCTATGCTACAGCTATGTTATGGTTGTAGCACGAATTGGTCGGCTCGATCGAGGAAGGACCACGCTCTCACAGAATACAAGGGTGAAATAGCTGCTTCATGCTGCTGCTTCGTATGGTGACTGTAGAGTACCGAAGACCCTTTTTACTTGAAATGAGGCATTCCATCTTAGTCCTCAAGGGTGATAACGCATCTGCATTTTGATACTTAATCGAGAATAAATGTAGATGTCTATGGGCCACAGCATCTATAAAAGCAGCATATCCTTTAAAAAATGTGTTAGTCCTTGTTTAAAGCTCTAGAAGAAATTAAGCAGATGTTTAAAAGAGCTGCTTGCAAGGTCAATTTTTCTGTAATAAAACCTTGAAACCCAATAAAAAGGAATTGCTACAAATTTCTTATATTATGCAGAGATCGTGAAAACTAGTCAAGTATTTACGTATTGAATTCAAGTAGTGACGACTTGGTTAGACATGCAGGAAGTCGATGGATGCAGGTGATTCAGGACCATATTTTGTTGCATTACTTGGGAAGCTATGTTCAGAAGGGGTGTATAATGATAATATAGATTTTTTACTATTGTAAACCAGTGCTGGTAAATGGTGATGTAATGGAAGACGGTAAAGTGCACTGACCTATTTATTACTAATTATTCAAATAAAATATTATATTATATGATAATGATTATAATGATGATGATGATTTTTTTTATAGACATAGGGTGACAAACGAGCACACAGTCCACCTGATGGTAAGTGGTTGCTGTGGCCCATAGACATCTACATCTATCCTCGTTTGCGAATCAAAATGCAGATGCGTTGTCAGCCTTGAGAACTAAGATGGAATGCCTCTTTTCCAGTAAAAAGGGTCTCCGGTTCTCTACACTCACCATACGAAACACAACAGCATTAAGCTGCTATTTTACGCTGATATTCTGTGAGAGCGTGGTCCTTCCCCGGTCGGGCCGACCCATTCGTGCTACAATTATATTGTAAATATAGCTGCAGCTTGGTTCTACCACGTACAGTTATTATCAAGAGTGAACGATCTAATCAATGATCAAAGTATTCTTAAGTTAAAAGAACAATAGAACTGTCATTGAACTAAGAATAGATACTCCGTTTTTACTTACACAATTTTTGTAACAGCTTTATCATATGGCAAGATCCAAAGACGGTACAATGTAAAATGTAACAAGTTACTGTGGAAGAGCGTGGTGTTTTAAATCTAATATATAAAAATTAATGTTTTTTTTAAATATTAGTATTTTATGCGCAGATTTACCGTTTATCAGATTGCTCTAAAACTTTGTTAACTTTTTGCTTGCACTTGCGCGAAGGTTATAGGCATAGTACAATTATCTTCTACACACACAGTAGATAGCGCGCGTATCGTATATTTCAAAGTTATAATAATACATTATTCAATTTCAATGAATGTATTATCATTTCTAATCAAACAACTCTTCCAAATTTAAAATTATATTTCCATTTTTTCTTTATACGGCAGCAACGCACCGCGCCGGATACCAGCTAGTATTTAATAAAATATTAAAGCACACTTCTCTGTCGAAGATAGATAGATGAGAGTGAGTTACGGCTCCAAATAAAATTTAAATTATTGAAGACAAAAACCCGCCAAGCACGTGTCAGGCCACGCACAATGTAGGGTTCAGTAGTTGCCCGCTATAATACGTAAACTTAGAAGGGGCCTTCTTGATACTTTGTGGTACGTTTAGATTATCAGACAAACAACTCGATTACGAAGCGCTTACATACGTCTTTATTCATTAAATGTAGATTTTTTTAAACATGGACGACGTTTTCGTCACGTTGCTACGATATAGTGTCTACTTAACTTTTATATACTCCCTAATATTTAAAAGTAGTTCTATTTGATGTAAGTCCCTTTGTAGTTGATCAACAATAACCATTCTCACCTCGAATTGTTCTGAGATGGTTAAATTATTCGCAGTTGAAGAAACAGAAAATTCCGATTCTTCTGTCAAATAAACATCTTCTAAGTCACTTTGCACATTGTCCTCTTGCTGTCAATCATCTTCTTCTAAAGCTGAATCTTGTGGCAAATAATCATCATCTTCTAAAAAATGTTCGATATCTTCCAAATTCAATGTCTAGTATGAACCGTGATGGTAATTCAGCTGAATAATATATATGTTTATATCAGAAAAAATATCACCTGGAATTAACATAAAAAAAAAACAACTAAAACAACAAATGTTACATAAAACATACTGGTAAATGTAAGGTTTTCTATAAAATGAGACAATTTATTGACTTTTACCATTATATTTTGGTACATGCTAGGTTTACCAATGACTTTATGATTATGATTAGTAAATGTTGGTTTTGGAATTAAAAATATATAATACTAGCTGATCAGGCAGATGTTGTTCTGCCCTTTTCGAATGACATTTTGCTTTCCCAAAAAAACTCCTGAAATTAGCAATAAAAAAATTGACGGTCACTTATCGGGATACAACTAAATATCCCGATATATCTCTCAAGTTGGACCAAACTGCACACAGTTTGCAAATTTTTTTTTGAAATATGTTCAATCTGTTGAATACTTACAGCAACACGTGGTGGTTATACTACTAAATTGTAGCTTATATTAAACGTTTGTATTTTTAACATAGCGCCATCTATTAAATATCTACTCAATCCAGTCAACAGATATCGTCATCTGACAGAATCGTTTGGAGCTAACAGATAATTGTGACTGTCAAATAATAGACAAATAATTTTCAATAAAATAATATTGTATTGCGACTATAAATTGAGACGTGAGCTATCCTATCTTTTAAGTTGGACCAAACTACACATTGACCAAAAATTTCATTGAAATCAGTTCAGTAGTTTAGGAGTCCATCGCGGACAAACAACGTGACACGTACTTTTTATATATAAAGAAGATAAGTAGAAAGTATTTATTAAACATCGAATCATGTTACCGACTAAATTTTAAAATATTTTTATGATGAGTTTTTAACGTATACAGTAAAATACATTTGTTTTCTTCTCACAAACACAATACATACGCTGGCTAAGCTTAAGTTAAAACCTAAAAACTAGATTGTACAAACAGTGCAAGTTGCCAGTGATGATCAATGGATCTGAGACGTGGTCGTTTACTGCTGGCCGTATGAGATAGCTCAAAGTCGCACAGCGACCTTGAAGAGTGCTATACTTGGCGTTTCTCTGCCGGATAGACTTTGATATCCTATATCAAAGTCTATCACGCATGAAATGTTTAGATAGACGAGGATATCTGCAATAGAACCAGAGTAACCCACATAGCCCAAAGAATTAGTATGCTGAAGTGGTAATGGGCTGGCCTTATAGCTCGAAGAACTAACAACAGATCGGGAAGAAAGGTTTGGGGTAAAAAGGTTCTCGAGTGGCAGCCTCGTACCGGCAGGCGAAGTGTAGGGCGTCTCCCCACTAGATGGAGTTACGACCTGGTAAGACATGTAGGAAGTCAATGGATGCAGGTGGCTCGGGACCGTGCTTTGTGGCATTCTTTGAGGGAGGCCTATGTTCAGCAGTGGACTTGTGAAGGGCTGTAATAATGATGAATGATGATGATGATGATGAGATTATTGTCAGTACAAATTCAATCTCTTATGGTATTTACTCTATAGTTACAAAAACTTTCTTCTTTCTCCGAATCAATATCGCACTTTCTAATGACATTATCACCAGTTGTTACATTAGAAACATCGGTTTTTTTTCTTAGCCTTCACCTTCTTCGTAATAATCTCTTCTTGTATTTTATTCTTGACAGCGTTATTTGGCAATGTCTTTTGTGACTATTTCTCAACATTGATATCTTTTTTTTTATAGGATGAGGGTGAAAAACGAGCACACAGTCCACCTGATGGTAAGTGGTTGCTGCGGCCCATAGACATCTACATCTATCCTCTGTTACAGATCAAAATGCAGATGCGTTTTCACCCGTGAGGACTAGGATGGAATGCCTCATTTCCAGTAAAAAGGGCTTCCGGCCACCTGCACTCACCAAGCGAAACGCAGAGGTAAACCTCTACTTCACGCTGGTATTCTGTGAGGTCGTGGTACCACCCCGGTTCGAGCCGGCCCATCCATGCGACAGCAAAAGCTGCCGCCTGGCTCTACCACTGTTATGTTAAACACTTTACGATAACTTATGTTTGAGTGTTAGATGTATACACCCATGAGTGATATTAACATCTACAGAATTGAAAGGAACACACCCATGATAGCATAGATAACAATATATAGGTCAGATCAGGTAACGCGTTGAGCACAGTCACGATAAAACACAATTTTAATTAATTATTGGATTGCTACTTGCTCTATTTGGATTTCTGACGACGATAATAAGAAGATCTAAAAGCTTCTAACTAATTGCATATATTTTATTATCAATGATTATTGTAAAATAGAAAGGCAACCGTTAAATGTAAATTTTATTATATTATGAAGCCTTGACTATATATAGTGAAACTAACATTTATACATAAAATTGTTATCGAATTAAAATAATATTAAAACCAAATTATTTCTTTACTATTGATTTCCTTCCATAGATATTTCTTGACATGGTGGGGGTGTGTTAGTAAACGCCGCGCAAACGTCTCTCATGAAGTTGTTCCCGTCATTGCTCTTTCCGTTGAGTAAGATGTACGGTACGCTATTAAAATGAACCTTTGTGCTTTCATCGCCGTAATACTTAAGAAGTAGATCACCTTTATTTCCTTTTGCACATTCTTTTATTAAAGAAACATCAACATTTTGTGCGTTACCACACTGAAATTAAAAAATAACATTTTATCATAGGAAACGCGCTGAAGCTTTTTGTACATACATACATACATACACACACACACACACACACACGCACGCACGCACGCACGCACGCACGCACGCACGCACGCACGCACGCACGCACGCACGCACGAACGCACGCACGCACGCACGCACGCACGCACGCACGCACGCACGCACGCACACACGCACGCTCGCACGAACACACGCACGCACGCACGCACGCACGCACGCACGCACACACGTACGCTCGCACGAACGCACGCACGCGCGCACGCACGTACGCACGCACGCACGCACGCACGCACGCACGCACGAACGCACGCACGCAAGCACGCACGCACGCACGCACGCACGCACGCACGAACGCACGCATGCACGCACGCACGCACGCACGCACGAACGCACGCACGAACGCACGCACGCACGCACACACGCACGCACGATCGCACGAACGCACGCACGTACGCACACACGCACGCACGCACGCACACACGCACGCTCGCACGAACGCACGCACGCACGCACTCACGAACAAACGCGCGCACGCACGCACGCTCGCGCACGCGCACGCGCACGCGCACGCGCACGCGCACACGCACACGCACACGCACACGCACACGCACACGCACACGCACATGCACACGCACACATACATCGTCATCGTCATCGTCATCGTCATCGTCATCGTCATCGTCATCGTCATCGTCATCGTCATCGTGTGACAACGCATCTGCATTTTGATTCGTAATCGAGGATAATGTAGATGTCTATGGGCCGCAGCAACCATTTACCATCAGGTGGACTGTGTGCTCGTTTGTTATCCTATAAAAAAATGCATGCATGCAGCATGAATGGGTCGGCTCGATCGGGTAAGAATAGAATTTAGAATAGAAAAGAATAGAATTAGATCGGGTAAGGATCCCGCTCTCACAGAATACCTGCGTTAAATAGCTACTTAATGCTGCTGTGTTTCGTATTGTGCGCGTAGAGAACCGGAGACTTGATCTTCAGGGGTGATTATGCATCTGCATTTGGATTCTTAATCGAGGATATATCATCCACTTACCATCAAATGGACTGTGTGAGTGTTTGTCACCCTTTTTCCATACAAAATTATAAATTAACAAAATCTTATCTTATCTTTGTGAAAACTCTATAAGGCTTTAAGGATTGCTTGCAATGTATGAAATATTATATGAATTTAATACCGCGTCAGCAGCGTCGTCATCGGATCCATGTCTTCCTTGCCTTGGTTCCATCATGCATGCATTAAAGAGCACAGCCCGAGTCATGTTCCGCAGCGAATAAATCGCACACGCGTGCAGTTTGTTGCCATAGCACTCTTCCGGACCGTGCTGGCATTGAAATACGTAATGGCCGTTATGATTAAACGTCTGGAATTATCACAAATTTAATTCTCACATCCGCTTTTCATCATCAGACAACTAGATACCTAGTGGCAGGTAGTAGTCGGAACGAAGTGTTTGGTTTTGTCATTTATAATGCGTTCAGTGAAGGAATAGAATAATTTGCCTGCATCTGTCTTTCTACGTGAATATAATGTGGGTGTCTTTAATTAAAAAAGTAAGAGCGAGGCCACACGATGCGTTGGCGTTGTGTTGCGACGGCTGAGAGGTGACGTTGTTGGGTGTGTAAACGTTTGTCAACAGCATCTCTGCATTTCGATGTCGTAGTTCTTTTAACTATTATTTATTCTGTGGTCGTAGTAAGCGGCGTTGCTATGCAATACTTATGTGGCCATGTGTCACACAGCTCTTCAAAATTATATCGATGCGCCGATGCAATTTATCGGAAAAAAATAAGTTTTAGGTTAAATACAGTAAGTTAGTCAAGTAAGTGCATGGTAGCCGCTCGTAGTAGTTGTGTGGCAACACCTAGGCATGTTCTCTATTAAAATTTCCAGATGAAGAAACGACGCTCCTAGATGTCTGTAGTTTGTGAATACGTGTAGTGTACTGTGAAGATCGTCCCCACAATTATATCAGATCTGAAGACTCTAAATCGTCACAAAAGAACACCGGTTCCTACTACCAAGGATGATTCGCGAGACTATTGAAATCAAAAACATCCTAATTTCAATAGAGAAAATCGCTGGGTGCTACCATCTGCCTTGGGATTCTATAATTAATAAAATTAAATCCCAATCTAAGCATACCACTGAAATACTTCAACATACTGTAAGTTCTTTCTGCGTAGATCAGACCAAAAATTAACTAATATGGTTAACTATGATATTGGAACATTAACACCTTAGTCCCCCCCCCCCTCCCCCCCGATCTGTGCCCGATCCGATGGGTGTTGTAAAGTACTCGGAATGTCGGGAATGTAAATTAATGCAATAAAATCTGTAAAAATTAGTTTCATTCAATACTAAAGATTAATATTATAGACAGGCAAGAAAACAAACATAATATATTAACGTACTCTATACCGTATTCATCGAATTAAATAAATACCAGGCAAAGTTAGCTTGACAGTCGTAATCTAATAAAGGCGGTATGCAAGCCTTCGTGGGCTTTCCAAAGCACAAAGGCACGAAGGTATAATGAAATTGCAACGAGTATCATAAGAAATGAAAATTGAATAGACTCAGATTATTTCACAGATTGATAGAGTTAACGTTTATGGAAATCTTTTTATACTAGCGACCTGCGATCTATTATTTTGGCGACATGTAGATTTTTAAAATAATCATAAATAACCGTCAATTATCCCATTTCACAAAAATATCTTCTATATTTTCGGATAAAATATATAGCCAAGATCATTACCGGCATTGGTCCCTATCTTTTTGTAAAATTAGTCCGGACAGAAAGACAGATAAACAGATAGACAAACAAAAATTTTACAAATGTTTATTCATGTCATAATCGCTTGCAATTAACCCCTGGGCTCTGAACAAGGTAGTTATTTCGATGTTACAGACAGACTATTCAATTTTATTTATATATTGTTGTGCGCCACTATTAATGTCTTGTACATGGCAATACTAGTTACCACTAGCGCTCTCTAGTGTCGAGTAGCAAAACTAGGAGAATCAAGATCCTTCTAGAAATTTCGGGACCGATATAGATGTTTCTACAGTAAAAGATTCTGGAAACTATCTGAGGCCCTATATAAGGCCGGGATAGACCAAGACCGAGTCAGTATTGAATTAGCGATGCAAGAGAATACTTCGAAGCGAAATAACTGCGA
Source organism: Parnassius glacialis (assembly GCA_033319125.1). Classification (NCBI taxonomy): domain Eukaryota; kingdom Metazoa; phylum Arthropoda; class Insecta; order Lepidoptera; family Papilionidae; genus Parnassius; species Parnassius glacialis. The sequence continues at coordinate 31,615,626 of JAVANC010000013.1, read as the reverse complement.
ACTAAAGAAATCAGTAGTACAATTGTGTTTTATTATTTGTGTGGTTTTAGATTGTAATTAGTGTTTTGTAATTAGTGTCAATTTTGGTAATTCAATCGGCAGTTTTCAATTGTCTCGAACCCCAAGCTCGTAACAATATGTACCTATAGATTTTATATGTCCAAAGTTTCTAGTAATATATAGACATATAATATATACTTTATTTTATAAAGTAAGATAATATATAACACCAAAAAAATAATAATAGATAACCCTGTACGTCAGTTACTCCGAGATTGTAGTGTTCCAAAACATACTAAAAGTCAGTACTGTCATCGCTATAATAATCATTGAAATATATTCACCTTGTAATATTTAATTTAAAACTTCTTAAATTACTTTACATTTATTACTATAATATACGATATTAAAAAACTACAGTAAAAAATAAAAACTAAAACTAATAACTTAATTATCATACAGTCCTACTTTACGTGGTATCGTGCCAAGAACGCTGGCTGCGTTTCCTAGCTGCTGCTGGCTATACTTAGCCTTTGAGCGAGAATAGAACAAACCCTCTTTTCACCAGCAGCAACGACCAGTCGCGGATAGAGTTCCTTTAGGAATATTTAATTTAAGAAAAATATAGTTATTATTTATTAGCTTACATATAAATATAACAAATGATAAATTAATTTCTATGTTAAAATGTTTACCTACCCTTGCATTTCCATACGGATATGTCTGAATGTTTAAATATTGGGCTAACTTCTCTACCACCGGCTTAAAAACTTTTGTTATAAATTGTATGCAATCGGGACATAATGATTCGTAATACAACTGTATTGTGACCATTTCGTTTCCAACGACGTTATTCTGAAACTTCATAATATTATACATTATATTAATATTATATAAATGTGCTAGTAACACTTACAACTAAAAACAGTGAAACCTAACCTCATTTGCACTAATAAAGGTAATCTCAACAATAAGTTTTTAAGAAGATATTGAGTCAGATGTATGAATATAATATAATTTATTTAGATTATATTAATATTAAAGAAATTAAAATTATTACCTGTTCTTGAAGCGCAAATAGGTCTTGTTCTAAAAGTTTGGTTATTACTTTATTTTCATCCGAATAATGTGAAGAAATAATATCTGTAAATAAATGTAATATTGATATAGGAATAGGAATGATAAATAGATCCGTTACTAATATTAGGGCATAACTAACTCACACATGTTTTGCTCCCATCCATGGACTACATTGTAAATAATGAAATAAACTAAAAAATGTTTGCAGAGTGACATTTTAACTCAGATGTTAACGCAGAATAAATGTTTTCGTGAAGTGTCTGTTGTTAATTCTATATGTTTGTCATACAGCAAGGGCGCTATCGCCAGTCTCCGGGTAGTGCCGTATATATTCTTAAGATAATTTGTTTTGTTTGTGTGAGATAACGACACATTTGTTTCATTTGTATTTAATAAAAGTTTTAATATTAGTATTACATTAGATATTACTACTTTTACGGATTGTATCGTGTTTAATTTAGTGTAAAAAGAAATCATTTTAAAAACAAGTATTATAACAAATCTCGAGCATACTATGAATTATTTTATAAAATTGTAGATTAATATTAAACGAGTTTTACAATTGATTGTATTTAAAAAAATGAAATAGAAGATTAACGTTAAAAAAGTATGTTTTTGTGATAGCTATAACATTGAGAGATTTGTATTTTTGTCCTTTGTGTATTATCTATGAGCTACACAAAAGATTTGTTATGTACAGCGCTATTGCAAAAATATTGTAGTTTTTGAATAAAACATTGTTTCAATAACAATAAAATGCTTTTGAGTTTACGTGATATTATGTTTTTTTAAAATATTTTATTCTCTTTCATGGAAGATTGGTTTATGAAGCGCAGCCTCAAACTAGTAAGCACAGTATTTGGTGACTTCCCAAAAGGAACAAAGGGAGTGAAGTGATGCAGATAGCTCTTGACAGTGATTAGTTGCAGTGGTTGTCATGTTCAACAGTCATCTGAAATGATGATGTTGATGATGATATTCTTACCCATGATAGTAAAGAATTCTGTGTTTAATGCAACTTACCTATACATAATACTAGCTGACCAGGCAGACGTTGTTCTGCACTTTCCGACAACCCTTCCTATGAAAAAATCTTTAAATTCACAATAAAAAATATTGAAGGTCACTTATCGGAATAAAAACTATCCTATCACTCAAGTTGGACCAAACTGCACACAGTGTGCAAAATTTCATTAAAATCAGTTCAATACTTTACGAGTTCATCGCGAAGAAACAAAGTGACACGTAATTTTTATATACCTAGGTGGGTTGAAAAGTACTCGGCCTAACACAGATCCATTCAATTCTAAAAATCAAATCTACCCACATTATTTAGTTCAGTTCAGACTAGTTCATTGTGTGAAGTTCGAAACGTGTGCGATAATTAGTTGTGATTTTATAAATTTATTAACAAAGTAATCGGACATAATTTCCGCGAATGGAGCAAATCGAGCAGCGTGCCGTCATTAAGTACCTCCATAAGAAGGGGCTATCATCAAAAGCCATCCATGATGACATGGTCAGTACATTAGGCGATTGTGCTCTGTCATATTCATCTGTCAAAAAATGGATAGCAGAATTTAAGCGTGGTAGAGAGAGTGTGAAAGATGAACCCCGCTCTGGAAGGCCTTCGACGTCAACTACTGACGAAAATATTAAAAAAGTACTTGATTTAATAATGGGAGACCGCAGATTAAAAATTAGAGAGATAGCCGAGATTATAGGCATCTCTTATGAACGAACTCAAAACATCATTGTCAACGAGTTGGGTTTCCACAAGGTGTCTGCGAGGTGGGTTCCGCGACTGCTATCAGTTGAACAAAAAAGGACGCGATTGACTATTTCACGCGACTGTTTGGAGTTATTTGAAACCGATGCAGATGATTTTTTTGAATCGTTTTGTTACTGTAGACGAAACATGGGTTTATTACTGTACACCGGAAACAAAACAACAATCAAAACAGTGGAGAAGACCTGGTTCACCACCCCCTAAAAAGGCTAAGTCGATTTTGTCGGCAAATAAGGTGATGGCTTCAGTATTCTGGGACTCGAAAGGTGTGATTATGATTGATTATCTTGAAAGGGGTCAGACTATAAACTCTGATTACTACTGCACCTTACTACGTCGTTTACGAGAGGAAATAAAAGAAAAACGTCGAGGAATGCTCAGAAGAAAAGTCCTGTTTCATCAAGATAACGCCCGTGTTCACACGTCAGTACAGTCAATGGCTGAAATTCACAACTGTGGCTTTGAACTGTTACCGCATCCGCCGTATTCACCTGATCTGGCACCATCAGACTTCTTTCTGTTCCCTAACCTAAAAAAGCACTTGGGAGGTCAAAGATTTTCGACAAACGACGAGGTCAAAGCAGCTGTAGACGCATATTTTGACTCTAAGGAAGAATCATTTTTTTTCAACGGTCTAAATGCTTGGAAGGGGAGGTGGCAAAAGTGTATTGAACTTGATGGTGATTATGTAGAAAAATAAAAATATAACTGATTTAGTATGTGTTTATTTTCTTGGTTAGGCCGAGTACTTTTCAATCCACCCTCGTATAAAGATTATAAATCTGTAGAAAAGTCATATCTGTAATTCTAATAATATTTTCTAGAAAAACTAAACAAAGGGCACTGAAGCCAAATTAGTGATATTTTTTTGATGTTTTGTCAATAAGTCTCATTTAGGTATATGTTTCAGTTACTACTATTAATAACAAAAAAATAGTTTTTTGTTATTTTATTTGAATAGTAATAAATAAATTAAATAATAAGTAATTACTTCTTAAATAGATAATAGTAACATCAAAAATTATAAAATCTGAGAATAGAATAGACTAGAATAGAATAGATTTTTTATTCAATATTGATTACAAGTAATTTTTATTCAATTTCATTTTTTATTTTACCACTGGTTAGAAAAAAATCCTCTGTCCTGGGAAGAACGAGCAAGAGACCCAGCGGGACTACTTTTTTAGATGATTTGAGATGGTTCCTAGTTTAATTACTAAATTTATAAAAAAGTTTACGAGTGAAACTTCTTTGTTCGACGTAGTGTTTAGTCACATATTCTTGTAATGTTTCACCGCCTGGGCTGCATGAGTATTATTATTTAGTCTACTTATGTAAAATATAAAATAGATTGGAAAATCCTAAATTTTTAACGAAAGAAATAAATTGGATTCCTGACTTTTAATATATATTATTTATGTGTTCTAAATTTAGTGACCTATTATTTTAACAGTTAGTGTCACCTACAGGGAAAACAATTAATAATGTTTACCAAAATAAATCGATAACACAAAGTTTAAAATCGATATAGGCTGTATGGTACATTTGTCCTTTGTAGCAATAAAACTTATAAAAGTTGAAATCTTTTTATTAACTTATTTTATTATTTTTATTAACGTGTACTAGTCCATTAATATGAAATAGGGAACCAAACCTTGATGTCTGAGTAGTTTAAAAAAAATCGTGCACATATATAAACCGTTAGTTCACATTTAATTTACTTTCCTGCTCTCAAAACACGGGGTAGCGAGTGACTTGTGCATAATCGTAAGACGTAAGTATGTAAGCTGCTACTTTACTTTTTTACTTTTAATGACTTTTATAAAAGAGTTTATCGTATATTAAGATAGCTTTCATATTTTCAGACATATTTTTTAACAAAGGTTTATTTTATTTTAACTATGAGAAGCGCAAGTATTTGGCGTATCTATCCTGGGTTGACCCTCGAAACCGCAAAGCTTCGGATATCAGCCCTAAAAAGAGAACTTTCAAACAGGTCGCCAAGTCCTACAAAAAATTACGGAAAGCTAGTCTCGATCACATGAAACATATTGGCGCAAAACTCTCTGCCAGACCATCCGGCACTAGAGATTTTTGGTCTCTTGCCAAAGCGACGGCCTCCGCTGGTAAAACCGGTTGGCACACTTGGCGCATACGGCTAAAGAGAAAATGAACTTGTTCACGTTTCTCTTTGCCTACAATTCACATCTGGACAGTGGCTGCGGGAACTCTATGTCGGAGGTTCGTAGCACAAATAAGGATATTCTTAAAACCTTGCGGTATCTAGACGCGAATAAAGCTAGTGGACCAGATGGTATAGTTCTAAAGACTTGTGCACTTGAGTTGTCTCCTGTGCTGACACGCTTGTTCCACCTCTCATAGAGGATTGGAATAGTGCCAAAATTTTGGAAGCTGGCCAACGTGCAGTCTGTTTAAAAAAACCCTGCCAATTATCGGCTAATCTCAATTACCTCCATACTCTGCAAGATTATGGAGCGTATATTGAACGCCCGCTTAATGGCATACGTAGAACAGAATGACCTCCTTAGTGACCGGCAATACGGGTTTCGCCGAAATCGGTCAGCTGGGGACCTTCTAGCGTATGGCACACACATATGGGGCGAGGCACTCGAGAGCGGGCAAGCGCTTGCTGTTTCTCTTGATGTCTCGAAAGCCTTTGACAGAGTTTGGCACGCTAGCCTTTTGGTTAATCTTCCAGCGTACGGCTTATCCCTTGGTCTGATTGACTAGCTAAAGGACTCTCTGAGTGAATGGTTTCTCCGGGTCGTCGTTGATTGCATGCTCATCCGATCATGTGGTGACTAACGCCAGTGTTCCTCAGGGGTCCGTTTTCTCTGCAACTCTCTCCCTACTGCATATTAATGATCTGCTTATGCCCGGTATCTATGGGTATGCAGATGATAGCACAGTTGTGGAGAGGTACCAACCAAGTCCTCGGGCCAGTCGGGATCAATTCTAGTCCGAAAGGGAACTAATAGTAGAGCGTGTGAATTTCACACTACAGGCAGTCTCCGAATGGGGTGATGACAGTCTTGTGAAATTCAACGCCTCCAAAACACAAGCGTGTATCTTCACTACAAAAAGGAGCCAGCTCATCTTGGCTCCTTCTTCCCGAAATGTATCACTGGAATACACCGACCGCCATCATTTGTTGGGTGTTGAGATATCCTCAAATCTAAACTTCAGGCGCTTCATTGCATCCAAGGCCAATGCAGCTGCAAGGTAGCTAGGAGTCCTTGCAAAGGTGCGGCGATACTTCACGCTGCGACAGCTGCTTACTTTATATTATAAAGCACAAGTCCAGTCGTGCATTATGGAGTATTGCTGCCATATATGGGCTGGTGCTGCAAAATGTCACTTAGCAGCTTTGAATTCAATGGAAAAGCATGCTAAGAGGCTTATTGGTGACCCGAATTTGGTTAAAACTATGAGTAGAACTTCTTTGACAGAATTTTGTATGTCACCTGTCAAAGTCGGTAATCGAACCGATCCAAACGTAAATTTCATAGTACCTACGTAAGCAACCCACGCCGATACTACACATATTTTAATCGTGAGGAAACCTGCGTCGGGTCCCGCGCCTACGTCACAAGGAGCGAATAAAGCCGGCTACGGTCAAGCGTGTGCCTGCTGTTTCAACATATGTCAGAGGAGTCAAAGACAAGATTGACTACATGTGGAAGTGAACTTCAATTAAAACCTACTACAAGCCGCCGAAGAAGATTAGTAAATTTTTACCATCCGTCAAGTGTAATATAATATCGTTAAAAGATGCAGGAATGTATAATATAATAAGCTTGATTGTGAATGTGATCTCTCTTACATAGGACAAACAAAAAGATTAATAAAAACCCGTATAAGAGAGCATAGCTGACGTTAAGCATTGACGCGTCGGGTAGTCTGCAGTTTATGAACATGTTCAAGATGGTCGCCGCAATTACATTGATATTCCACAAATCCACGCAAAAGAACACCGATTCCTACCAAGGACGGTTCACGAGGTTATTGAAATAAAAAGAAAATCATCCTAATTTAAATAGAGATAATGAATGCGTGCTACCATCTCTTGGAATTCTGTTAATTAATAAAATTATATCCAAAACCAAGCATATCGCTGCAAGACTTCAAGATACTGTAAGGTCGTTCTGCGTAGATAAGACCAAAGGTTTATCTTCAAAAACTGAAGGTAGCCGGGCTAACTATGACATCGGGACGTCAAACAACTCGGTCCCCGTGTGACCATGGATACTGTAAAGCATCCTAAACGTCGGAAATTAAAAAGTTAAAATTAAACGCGATAAAATACGTAAAATTAGTTTTATTTAATGCGTAGAGTTCGCGTAAATATAAGAAATCATAATACTCGTATTAGCATAAAATTGAGACTGATGAAACGTACTTTTTACGTGTGGAAATCTTTACGGATACCCGGTTCGTGGGAAAGTAATGTCGGACGCTGGGCGATTAAAATCCGGTGGTGGTTGCCCTTTACGTCAACAGGGGTCACTTTGTAAACAAACAAAAAACTGCAAAACTGAGGTCCATTCATCGCTATGGTCATTAATTCATACCAACTCGGTGGTTCTTGGTTCTTGGTACCTTGTGTAAACGTATGTGAAAATAACATTTCTTGATTTTTTTGAAGGCGATTCTACCTAGGTGTGGAGTGATTAACTATCAGATGAACTAAATAAAAATAACATATAATGTAGGACAATCCTAAATAAAACAAAATATAATGAATCACTTAAAAATTACGAGAGTCCTGTGACACTCGTGACTTAAGGGTGGCCAAATAGCACACAGTCCATCTGATTATAGAGGATTCTGTGACCCATAGACATCTACATATATCCTCGATAAATAATCAAAATTCAAATCCATTGTCACTCCTGAAAACTAAAATGGAATGTCTCGCTTCCAATAATAACAGTCTTTGGTTCTCTACACTCACCATACGAAACACAGCAGCATTAAGCTCCATTAGACGGCTCCGTGGCGCAGTGGTTTAGCAATGAGTTGTTGCACTGGGGGCCTCGGGTTCAAATCCCGCACGGAACAAGTATTTGTATGGCCTACAAATAATTGTACCGGGTCTGGATGTTTGTCCTCGTGCAATCTATGTGTGTAAACTGCCTCCACAATACAGGAGAAAATCCTACTGTGGGGGTAAAGTTTTTTAAAAGAAAAAAAAATTATGCTGCAATTCTATAACAACGTGGTCCATCACGAGCGTAGTCGAGCTGATTGTATCGACCTGAGCTGAGCTGTAATGTATCATATTAATAAACAAGTAGAGAAATTTCGTCGTCATCATCATCATCATTACAGTCTTTCACGAGTCTACAGAATGGAATGCCACAAAACAAATGTAAATGTTTTAAAATAAGAACTTTTCCTTTCTTAGTAAATTGTTACGACTTTGAAGACCCACCGACGACGGTTCGCTAATCCCTATATTAGCAAGTTAAGAACTTGCATTTCTATGTTTTCCTTTGAGCATCGTTTTCCTAATAATAAAATATTATATTTTTGCAGCCCTGCGCACTTTGCGCGTTTTATAGTAAGTAACAATGAAATGACAAAAAGATGTCATGGCCTCCATAGATGGCGGTTAAACTACTCCTTATAATGCCATTTATAAAATATTCAGACCGATCATGGGTAGTAATTTCAAAGGTGTGAGAGGTGTGCTGGAAACTGATATGCCGGTTTTTTCAAAGAGTTTTGATCTTGATACAGCGTATAAAGCTATGTATCTGTTTGGTTATTTTAGAACGGAGCTATTGTCATATAGTTTACTATAAAAAAAATAAGTAAAAGCCGACTTTAAAGAACTGGACTGGGTAAAATAATTTCGCATCTTAAATTGTTGTTAAGGCATAGTGCAAAGAAGAATTGAAATACAGACTTCAGGATATTAAGTTATATATTATTTTTAGATTTCATTTTATTGAAAGTTATTTTTCTACCCTTTTCATTGGATTTATAAAGAATATCACATTTTTAATGTTTTCTAAATAGTTATATTAAAAACTTCATCCCCTATTTATATATTATATCCCAAAGCTTATATGAAACCACCCCTGAAGTATAACCTATTTAATAAAATCGCAAATCGATAATTTTATAAATTAATTTCATAATTTTTTTTTGTAAATTGCTAAAAATATAATATACACATGCACCTATTTTTTTTTTGCATGAAGGGCGAAATTGCAAGCTGACAGAAGATCAATGCCTCAATATTTTATCTGTCCGCAGTACAAAGAGAAGTTACACAAATCCTCTTATGAAGTTTAATGCGCTTTTTGTACGAGTATCTATTATTTTAAACAGTTTTCATAGCATAAAACTCACGTAAATTTAATGAATAAAAACTTTAAAATTGTTTCAACGCAATTACGGATGTAACGGAATCTTTTTAAAATTAGTTTTTACTCAATAACACTTTTACTTTTTATATAATTATATATTTTAGACAAAAAAAAAAATCATGTGTCCGGTAATTTTATATTAATTTTCAATATAGTTCTCGCTGTTATTCATGTATTTATCATCAATTTTATTTTATTTTATTTTTCAAAGTCCACGGCTATAGGCCTCCCGATATATTCATTCCGTTTACCATTTTTCACTATGATGTAAATCCCTGTATATATCAGTATACAAATAAAAAAAATCTCTGGTTTGTGTTGTAATTCATGTTTTGCCTTCATGTAGAGATATGATCCAGTGTTGTCAGTTTTTTTCGTATATGGTTTGATAGGTATTTTAGTTCTGAATGGTGTTTTTATACATATTTTTTACTCTCGCTATTCTAGTATTATTATTAGCTGTGAACATTTGAAGTAACATTAAATTATTTCAATTGTCATTTGCATTGGTTAATGTAACCAGACTATATAGTATTTACTATTTTCTGCGAAAATGTACATTTGATAATTATAAAGTTAAATATGTTAATATTTAATTTATTACTGTGATTGAATATTGTTTTTTATCTTCTACTCTGGCCATAACCCACAACCCACAAATAGCGATAAATCCATTCCAAGTTTAAAAAACTGACGACAGAAAACAACATTACAAGTGTAAGAGTTTTGGTTTCAAGTTTACCAACCTGACTGCTCAGTAGCTTGAAAATGATTTTATACATTATCAGATTCAAAAATGCTGATAAAGAAAACTAGCGCCCACAAACCTCAATCAATTTCTATAAAAAATTTAACCTACTAAGCAAGTTAACATCTATTCCTGCGCAACGGACTCCCCCAAATCTACACTTACATGCAACTAACAGGGGTTAGTAAAGTGAGCTCAAAGAAACAACAGTCTCGTAACATCCCTTGCTTGATATACTTGGATCTACTCTTTGGCTTGGCTCGTCCGCAAACTACGCAAACCTAATAACGACTGCAGAGGGCAGTGCGGCGTACCGTAATACAAAAATTCTTGGTTGACTTAATACGTTATATTGTGTGCACATAGATTAATGATAAGTCATCGATGACCTATCATTAATCTATGTGTGTGCATGATCCATTCTACCTTGATTTATTAACGTTTCTACTTTAGTGCAGGATGTTTCCACAAACATTTCTTGAGCTTAACATATTACTATGTAATTCTGTTAATGAATTTTATGTATTCTTCCTTTTTATTTTATTTTTCAGTTTTAATAGTACTTTCTTTCGTTATTATGTTAATTCGTTGTTAGGTGGTAGATAAATTTCCTACTGCAAGATTAATTTAGTATGTTTCAAGAAAATGTTGTATTACAATATTTGAGGCAAATTATTCGTTCTATATTTTACATAATTCTAGCGATCTGCTTCGCAAGGGTAGTTTTCTGGATGTCGATAACAGCGTCACCAGGGTCCAATTGGGAATCTAAACTATCCAGGGGCCCAAACACACACAAAAAATCATCAAAATCTGTATAACCGTTAAGGAGGAGTTCACTGACACACACGTACAGGAGAATCATAAAGATGATAAAATCGTGAGGTTACCCAAATTTTAATTTCTCATTTACATAAATTTTAGTTTCTCATGATGAAATTTGTCATAAATGAAGCTAATACAATCATTTATACCGGCAAGGAACTGGTAGAAATATTTTACACCGGCCCTTTATGCCCTGCACTACACTGTACTACTAGTAATAAATTTATCTTTTTCCCAACTGCACATTAGATGATTTCCTAAATTGCTTGAGGCTTATTTTTATACAGGAATTAAAAAAATGTAGGTATGTAAATAAATTTATATTTATTTAATAGTCTAGAATTCAACACTTGGCTCAAGCACTGTTCGTCAAGTTGTTGTCGAGTAGGTAACGGTCCAATTATACTTAACAACAAGCTTAGCGGGTCATTATTTCGCTTGAAAAGGTTTTTTGTTTTATCCGTGCACTAATTTATGAGCACACGATAACTTTAAAAACATTTTAATTGTTTATAAAGTTATTTACTCTATTATGAGTACAACAAGAGCAAAAGGGTGCTAGATTGCCGGTTCGTCTACGAAAAAAACAAAATGGTGTCGATTTAAAAAGACTCATTACGAAATGTAGAGGTTTGATTTGACTTCATATGAATTTGCAAACTTTCAGTCAACTCGTCATTGCAATGAGTACGAATTACATAATTTATTGCCCGAGATAATATTTACAATTCTAAAATAACTATATAAACAAATATATTGTACTTAACAGTTCTCAGGTCAGACCATACGGGCTACGTTAAGCAGTGAAATCTAAAGAGGCTGTAACGGTTATCTGTAAGAATTGTATGCACAAAATCAAGTCCTTTCTGAATGATATGTTAAATAATGTACGATATAATAATCTATTGATTAGTTTATATTATATTAGCAGTGATAATATAATCCGGAAGTAAGGAGATAAACGTTCTCCTTCGCTTTGAAAGAAAGTGAGGAAATGTAAAATTCAATGTTGAGTGCGCTCAGAAAAGAAAGAACACATGGCGAGGAAACCTACATGTCTAAAAATAATAAAATATTTCGAGGTCATATGAAAGTCCGAAAATACACATACAACCAAACTCCATGTAGTAGATTATATACTACTACGTGGAGCGCTTGCTGCTTTATGTCGACGGCCAAAATGAAACTTCGTGAACTCCAATATCAATCTTGATCGTGATCCCATTTGGCGTTCTAAAAAACGTGCAGTTAGGCCACGAGAGAACATCACCTACACTTTTTAGCTCTTGCAGCATTCTACTAACTTTACATGATTCGTCGCGGCATTGAAATAAAAATTCAGGCATCCCTCTGCGCAGTAGTGCATTCCTTTTCTTTTGACAACCAAATACGTACAAATATTTGAAACACTTCTGTACTTCATTATTGGATTTTATCAGATATCCATGCAAAATTTTTCTAGAAGAAAGTAGTTTTCGAATGATTACTTCACCTGTTGTAGTTATTTTTTTTATAGGATAGGGTGACAAACGTGTACACAGTCCACCTGATGATAAGTGGTTGCTATGACCCATAGACATCTACATCTATTCTCAATAAAGAATCAAAATGCAGATGCGTTGTCACTCGTGAGAACTAAGATGAAATGCCTCTTTTCCAGTAAAAAGGGTCTCCGGTTGTCTACCCTCACCATACGAAACACAGCAATGTTAAGCTGCTATTTTACACTGGTATTTTGTGTGAGCGTGGTCCTTCCCCGGTCGAACCGACCTATTCGTACTACAACCATACTAATAATATAGCTGCCCTCTCCCCCCCGGACCTCTGAGGAGTTCAGACGTATTAAATGCTTAAACCGCGATACTATTTTGATTTAATTATTAAAACAAATTTGCAAAATAAATCAAGCCAAAATAATAGGAGTGTATAACTGCGAGGAGATCTTTATGCTAGCTGCGCCGTCCTTGTCTTCTTTGCTGTGTCATCACCTGTAACAGCAACGCCCAGTACCTTGCTGTTAACGCCTCCAGAGGTGTTACGAGGATTGTCCAATAACGGAGGAGCGCATCAACCAAAACTGTAAGAACATTCATTACTATTTGTCAAAGTACAGAGGTCTAGGTATACTGGACGGAAATTATATTTGTATGAAGACGTCGAGTGCCTCCAGAATACGTTGATCCCTAATCTTATAGGGTTAATTAGATTGCGTACACTTATTACACTACGATAACTGTTTGTACTCTCTTAGACCCTGGTACACGATGCCGCTAAAGAGAACTCCACCGCAAACACATATTAAAAAAAATACGCGCCCTGAGACAACACAGTTGCCGCCTTCTCTGGTGAAGGATGTACCTCCTAGCAGTTCTAACAACTTAGTAGAAACGGACATTATTTTAAACAAATCTGCGTCAGAGTCGGATACTTTTCACCGCCAAAATTTGTTTCTCAACGTAATAAGAGATGTAGGAACCAGGTAGAAATCTCGATTGCTGATCAAATGGATTATTTTAAAGAGGAAATGCGAAAGCTAATGACATCCTTTTTTGTCTCGCAAGCTGCAGAGCTCAAAAATGTCAATACCTTACTTAAAGACATACAGCAGTCAAATTATAATATTGAAAATTCGATTTCTTACCTTACTACGCAAAATGAGGAAGTTTGGAAGAGAGTTAACGAATTGGAAACTCAAGCAAAGCAGGACAGGAACCATATTACTATGCTAGAAACTAAATTGGAGGAATTGCATATAGACAGTAGAAAATCTTGTCTTGAAATTAAAAATGTCCTAAAAAAGCCTAGCGAAAATAAAGAAGACCTTATCGAGATGGTTATTAACCTCTCGAAGACAATTGATTACAACATCTCTAAATCAGATGTCAAAGACATATACAGAGTAAGGCCAAAAACAGCTGACAAAAAAAAACTCACCTATTGTTGTCGAAACTAACTCAACTATATTAAAGAACAATATATTAAAATCTGCTAAATCCTTCAACGTGAAACATAAAAGTAAGCTGTGTGCTAAACATCTTGGATTTAAAACCCAAGAAGACACCCCCATATACGTGTCAGAACACCTAACCCCAAGAGGAGCACGCCTATATTTTCTAGCACGAGACTTAGCAAAAACAAAACAATACATCGTATTATCATATAATCGTATTATTATAATTAAAAACGAGAGTCAAATACAGCAATTATTGACAGGCCAATCCCCAGCACCACCTGCCATCTGACTACCTGAAATCTTATCTCTCAACCAAGGTACACCGACTGTAATGTTTCTTACAATGTTGCTATTACATGCTATTTTCTATTTATTAATAATTTTTATCTTAAAATGTTTTCCATACCATTCGTCTCTGTTACTGTTATTGATTTTACCTATGTTCAAGATTTATACTAGTTTTGTTATTTTTAAATTCTTACAATCCTACACAAATATGTCTCAGCAACAAACAAAAATATACAAACTCACATGTTCACAGAACACAATCATATGATTAATGCCTCTTCGAAAATCATTTTTCAAATATATAATCAAACTACTCGCTAACATTTATTTAAAAAAAAGACTAATACTTATACGAATGACATGCTTCTCTTTTTACTTCTTTCACAATGGGTGATTCTCTAAACAACTTGAATGTGATAGACAGTATTGAAATTGCTAGTGCTATAGAGTGTGACTGTGATGAGCTATCATCATACAAGACATTTAAAAAAAGTGACCTTACAATTATATCACAATATATACGTAGCATTTATTGTAACTTTGATGATTTTCTGATAACACTGTCTAGTTTACCTTTTGTACCTGATATTTTGATTCTAACTGAATGTAGGCTCACTATGAACAAACCTATTCCACTACTAAATAATTATAAATCTTACTCTACAACATCCCAGCTGAACCAAACTGATGAAGTAGTGGTCTTCATTAAAAAATCACTACAACATAAGGTTAAAGAAGTCAGGCTTACTCATGCTTCTTGTCTACAGCTGGATATACTTAACAACACTATACTATGTATTTACCGCTCTCCTTCAAATGTAAATGCTGATCCATTTTTAGACTCACTTTGCACTCAGCTGGACACCCTAACTACCCATAATAATATAATCATTAAGGGTGACATTAATATAAAAATTGCTCCCAAATCTGATGAGCCTTCTACTGAATATAACAATAGAACGAACTATTTGAATGCACTTTCTGGCTATGCTATACTTGCTGGTCATAATCTATCCACTAGAGAAAAAAATTGTCTGGATCATATTATGCTTAAGTATAACAAAAAGAAATTTTCTGCATTTATTGCAGTTTTGCATACGACGATCACCGACCATTTTACCATTTTATTTTCTCTTTCTAAAACTAAGACATCTAAATGTACAATACCTAGAACGAAAACTTATATAGATTATTCGCAAGCTAAAAGAGACCTTCAAAAATCAAAACTTACTTATTATTTTGTACAGACCCTAATACAGTAACAGACCGTCTAATAGCTGAACTTAGTGAGTCTATAAAAGCCAACACCACACACACAAATATTCCAAAAAGTCAACAGAAACAGAAACAGAAACTTTTTTATTCAATATAGATTATAAACAATGCTTATTGAAAGTCACTCTTTTGTATAATTACCACAACGTGTAATAAAGTCTTGGATCACTTCAGGCATGTTACGTTGTATAAGAAATCGTAATAAATTACAACAAAAGCTACGAAAAGAAACCCATAACGATATATTAAAAATAACGTACATTCGGTACAGAAACTACTGCAATAATCTCATCAAAAAGCTTAAACGTAAATATGAAAGGGAACTCCTTTCTAAATCTGTTAATAATAATAAACTTCTGTGGCTAAATATAAAATGCATTACATACAGTAGCAAAACGAATGACGATAACAAAGAGCTAATAAACCTAAAACCTAATCCTAAAGATTCAGCAAATTTCATTAACGCTTATTTCACAAATGTAGGAAAATACTTGCATCTAGTATACAACCTAGTGCCTCTCCAAGACATAATCGTTACACGAATAATAGTTCAACCCAAGTTAACTCATTCGTTCTCTTAGATACTGACGATAACGAAGTAGAAAAAACCCTTATAAATCTAAGATCTAATAGTGCTCCGGGCTAGGACTGTATTCATATTACCTTCCTGAAACTTGCGAAGAAAGAACTTGTTCCCATCATTACTCACCTTGTAAAATCACCTTGCTGTAAAGGTATATTCCCAAAATCACTTAAAAATCATTAATTACCCCAGTGTACAAGAGTGGCGATCGAGGTGTAGTTGGTAACTATAGACCTATTTCAATTCTCCCGGCAATTTCAAAAATAATAGAGAAACTTATAAATAATAGACTTTTAAATTACCTAAACAAATATAAACTTCTATCTTCTACACAATTTGGTTTCAGACAAGGTAAATCCACAGAGGACGCAGTAACTGCACTAAGTCAAATTGTAACTGAACAGTTGGACAAGGGAAACAAATGTTTGTCAGTATTCTTGGACCTCAAAAAAGCCTTCGACACAGTCTCTATCCCTATTCTTGTACATAAACTGGAAAGACTTGGCATAAGAGCCACTGCACTGTCTCTTTTTAAGAGTTACATTTCGAATCGAATTCAAAGAGTGAAGCTCAATACATTTACGAGTGACGATGTCACGGTATCGTATGGCGTGCCGCAGGGTAGTGTATTGGGTCCCACACTTTTTCTAGTCTATATTAACGATCTTTGTTCTCTGAAAATTGATAAAGCGCATATTCTTTCGTAAGCCGATGATACTGATGTTATTTTTACAGGAAGAGATTGGAATGATGTCAAGATAAAAGCTGAATTAGGTATGAGCTTAGTTGCTAACTGGTTAAAGGATAATCTTCTTACCTTAAATACAGACACGACGAACTTTATTTGTTACAGCATCCTTAACCAATCACAACCTTGTCTTGATTTTGAAATCAAAACACACTCCTGTAATTTCTATCCGGGATTGGCTGACTGTGTTTGTCCTGCTATTAAAAGAACTGACAAATCTAAGTACCTGGGAGTGATGGTAGACCAACGGTTGTCCTGGCATCTACATCTTGAGCAAGTAACAGACAAGGTTAGGAAACTGATCTGGATATTTAAGACCCTAAGATGTGTAGTGCCGGGAGAACAATTGGGTGACCAAAGGAATATACTTAGGGAAATTTATATGGCGTTAGCACAGTCTCTACTAACATATTGCATCCCAATCTGGGGAGGGACGGGTAAAAGTAAAATGTTGGAGGTGGAACGTGCATAACGTGCTCTTTTAAAAGTAATGCACTTCAAAAAAAAAAAGGTTTTCAACTGATAAACTTTACTTCATCAGTAAAGTCCTATCAGTGAGAAAGCTGTACATTCTACACACTATATTAAAAAAAAAACATAAAACCTTAACCTATGATGTCAGCATAAAACAAAAAAGAAGAAAAGCAGTTGCTGCATTAAATAAAACCAAAACTGCATTTGCCAGTAAACAATACTCAAGTCGCTCCGGTTTAATATATAACAAATTGAACAAAGAACTAGAGATCTACAGCGAAACATATAAGGAATGTAAGAAATTGATTACAATTTTTTAAACTCCTTTAAATTATGAGGAAACAGAGACATTATTACAATGCAAATACTAAATGAACATATACTCATATATACACCCATACTTAATGCATCCTCACACACTACTCATACAACATGTACAAAACCACATACAACACCACATACTACAAATACCTAATACACTTACACGCTACATACATGAAATACAACCTAATAATTATTGATGTATTAATGCTATGAGACTGAATGTAGGATACTAAACTCATGTTTTTACTGTCTTTATTATTCCCTATTAGTTACTTTATTTCGTTAATAATACTGTAATTTTTAGCTATGGAAGAGCGAAGTCACCTGCTACAGGCATTATTTTGCTTACTAGGTGACCTCGATCACTGATCATATAATGTAACTATAATGTTTGACAAAATAAATTATTTATTTATTTATTTATTATAACAGTTTTATTAGTTCAAAGGCGTAATGACATAGCTTCTTAGGGTATAAAAAATGCAAGAGTGCATCTTGATCAACTTAAACACAAATGAGGTTTTCCATCTTTTTTTATGGAGTTGATACGTTGATCCTTGAAGTTAAAGACCGCGAATGCATTGACGTGTTTCAGATGTGCTGTTGAACATACCGGACAAACAAATCAATTTTATTATGGCAATGTGTCCAAAAATTCTTTGAACACATTGCCAAAAGAAATAATTACAGTCTGGAAAAGCTATTTACGATTGACAAAATGACAAAGAACAAGGTAGGAGGCCTAGGTCGAAGTCCACCACATTAGTCCGACTAAATCCATACCACACTCAATACTATGTTTAACATCGCGCTTCATGTCGCAAATGACAGGGATGACAAGCAGAACATCGAGTAAATAAAATTGTTTTCAAAATGGAGGTCATGATCCCATTATTCCCCAATACGATTCTAACCTGATGTTAAATAAATAATAAAAAAGTAAGTAATAGATATATCAAATAGACTTATATTAGAGTTGGTATAAAGGCTATCTTTCGTAAGATTGATCATGCACTAGTACTCAGACATAATTGTCATTTTGAGCACCGTCTCGATAGCGACTTTTGTTCTGACACTTGATAAGGATGTAATATCTATGTTTTATGTACATCCTTCATTTACATACATCCTTAAAAAGAATGCTTTCAAGGATAAATTGCAATAATATAAAATAAAGTATAAAATATCGAAAATTTGCAATATTTGCATTTTGTCTCTCTATCTACAAAAACTTGATTAGAATCATAACACATCTTAAGTACCGTAAAATGGGGTGAATAGACACAACTTTCAACTTCTACACTGTTTTTCTTACATGTATATAAACTGATAATAAAACACTTTAATGTTGTGAGTCTTGTTGTGGTTTATCAAATATTAATGCTTCAAAAGAGTAAAAACGTGCATTCGTTGTATTTTAGAAAAAAGTAGTCTGTTTCTATATACCGGGAATCCGGGGTTAATAGATACAACATAGGGGTGAATAGAGAAAAAATGCTAGGGTTGTCAAATTTACTTTTGTTGTAGTATGTAGGTTGTGAGCTTGTGAGTCAAATGAAAGAAAACATAACTACATCATAATTGTTTTTCCATATTATATAAATTAAAAATACCAGAGTAATGTAATTTAACGCTTTGCAGCGTAAGCATTTCCGACATAAAGCCATTAGATAAATAAGCCACTGCTTACATAGTTTTAAACATACTTTTTTAAGTGATGAAAATAAAATAAAAAAAATGTTTCAAAGTTTGTTAAACTATATAACACTAATTATAATACTACGTGTTTTGAATAATAACCTTTGGTTATTTTAAGTTATAGGTAACAATACAAGATTAAAACTCACTATTACTTATTTAAAAAATTATGTTAGTACTAAACATAAATGTAAATTTACATAATATGGGGACTTGAAGCTGATAACTCGTGTCACACCTATTCCGCACCGCTTAGATACTTTTTTAAGTATATACCGAGCGTCTCTGTTAAACAATAAAATACAAGTATAATGAATGATATATTTATCTGCTAGATAGAACTAAATCATTTGAACACACTAAGTATATTTACTGCAGGAACTTCTATCTGGTGTAATGGTGAAACCTCAAGTATTTGGAATTTTAATGTATAACAAATATCAAAATTTAACATTTATAATAGAAGACTTTTAAATACCTTTAATATGGTTTAAACGCTTTTTTTAAATTTTAGTTTTAATTAGCTACTTAAATTAATTTATGTAGTAAGTAAATGGCGCAAATAGTTTTTGACAACCCTAAAAATCATGTTTCTATTAACCCCTTTTACGTTTCTAATAATCCCTCATTCGTATCTATTCACCCCTTTCTTCGTTTCTATTAACCTCAAAGGCGTTTTTATTCACCCCTCAGTCGTATCTATTCACCTCGAATTCGAGAAAAAATACCAGTATCCTGATTTTACTATTTAAAATAATGAAATCGTTGAATATCGACATTCATATTTGTATTAATAATAGACGAGAAACTCAACTCCCTAAAAAATTTCCAACAAGGAAACACTGAAGAACTTGATGTTTAACTAAAAGTTTTACACAGCGTAAAACCACTTGTACTCACACGATTATAATAACCACCCTTTTCTTTACTGTCATCAAAATTGATACTAATTTAAAGGTTACCAAAATAAAGGGGAAAATGTTGGCAAATAATATACAGTAGTAATAAACAGACGTTCCCGAGCTGTAGAAAAACCTAGAAACAACTTTATCAAATTACCAGACTTGTGTCTATTCACCCCGTGATTTCTATTCACCCCATTTTACGGTACCTGACAACAGCTTTATCCTAATATCCTTCCCAATAAAACTTAAGTAAGAAATATTTTTGTATAACATTCATTAAGGATTTGCTGCAATCCGCACGATTAATTATTTGGTTCTTCACTGCTGGCCGTATGAGGAAGCTCAAGGTCGCTCAGCGAGCTATGGAGAGGGCTATGCTCGGAGTTTCTCTGCGTGATAAACTTAGGAATGAGGATATCCGCAGTAGAACCAGAGTAACCGACATAGCCCAACGGATTAGTAAGCTGAAGTAGCAGTGGGCCGGCCATATAGCTCGAAGAACCGACAACCGATGGGGAAGAAAGTTTCTTGAGTGGCAGCCTCGTACCGGTAGGCGGAGTGTAGGGCGACCCCCCACGAAATGGAGTGACAACCTGGTAAGACATGCAGGAAGTCGATGGATGCAGGTGGCTCAGGACCGTGCTTTGTGGCATTAGAATAGAATAGAATAGAATAGAATAATTTTTTATTCAATATAGATCACATGTGTAATACTTATTGAAAGTCATTTTTTACTTTACCACTGGTTCGAAAAATAAAACCTCTGTCCTGGGAAGAACCAGCAAGAAACCCAGCGGGACTTTTTTTTTTAAAGCAAATTTTACAATAATGGTTGTACTAACTATATAAGTACAAAATTTATTTTAGAAACAGCTTGGAAGCGATCACCTCATTCCCAGGGGTTATTATCAACCATGTATTCATTTATACTATAATAACCCTTTTTATACAGTTTCAACTTAACAAAACATTTAAACTTGCTAATGGAGAGAGCCTGTACACTTTCCGGGACCTTGTTGTAATAGCGTATACATTGCCCCAAGAATGAATTACTGACTCTGTGGAGTCGAGAAACTGGTATCACTAGCTTGTGTTTGTTCCTAGTGTTTACAGAATGCACATCACTTTTTTTACTAAAACTACCTTTGTTTTTGTGAACATACATTAAATTTTCGTAAATATACTGAGAGGCCAAAGTTAATATATTTATTTCTTTAAATTTATCTCTAAGAGACTCTCTCAGTTTTAGGTTGTAAATAGCTCTAATGGCCCTCTTCTGTAAAACAAAAATAGTTTCTGAATCAGCCGCATGTCCCCATAACAAAATCCCATAAGACATTATGCTATGGAAATAACTGAAATAAACTAATCTAGCTGTCTCGACACTAGTGAGACCTCTAATCTTTTTTACAGCATAGGCTGCAGAACTTAATCTGCTTGCTAGTTTGGATATATGGGGGCCCCACTGAAGCTTTGCGTCGAGAGTGATGCCAAGAAAAACAGTGGATTCAACAGGGCTCAGTTCTTCCCCATTTAAAAACACATTGGTACTCAGATTTCTATCATTCGTTGTTGTAAATTTAATACATTTAGTTTTATTTCCGTTTAAATATAAATTATTAACGTTAAACCAATGCACTAATTTTGATATAGCATTATTCACTTCGTCACATTTAAATGATTTACGTTTAAGTTTAAAAATCAAAGAAGTATCATCAGCAAATAATACTATATCATGATTATCCTCTACAATAGAAGGTAAGTCATTAATATACACTAGAAACAAGAATGGGCCGAGAATTGAGCCCTGAGGGACACCCATTAGTACAGGTGAGCCGGAAGAACTTTTACCATTAATAATAACTTTCTGCATTCTATTACTTAAATATGAAATTATAAGTTTAAGCGCTGTGTTCTTGACACCATAGTACTGTAGCTTCCTGATTAATGTCTCATGGTGAACGCAGTCGAAGGCCTTGGAAAGGTCACAAAATATACCCAAAGCATCCTCTGAATTCTCCCATGCACAAAAAATATGTTTAATAAGCTCAACTCCAGCGTCAGTTGTTGAGCGACCCCTTGTAAAACCGAATTGATTTCTATGTAGCAATTTATTAATATTAAAGAAACTTAACATTTGATCTAAAATTATTTTTTCAAAAATTTTACTAAATGTTGGTAGTACAGAAATTGGTCTAAAATTGGCGGGGTCTAATGTACTACCAGATTTATATAAAGGTATGACTTTACTAAGTTTCATTAAATCAGGAAACACACCAGATTCGACGCTTGTATTAAATATAGTGGCTAGATAAGGTGCTATTATATCTATTATAGATAAAATAACTTTAACGGAAATCCCCCATAAATCTGCCGTTTTCTTAACATCAATAGTTTTAAAATATTTAACGATATCTTTTGGCAGTACTCTATGGAATTTAAAAGTATTTGAACAAGCCTTTACATTTTGTTTAAGCAATGATTCGGCGACAGTAGGAGAAGAGTTTAATGATTTAGTTGTCAAAAAAGGAACATCAGTAAAATGTTTCTCAAAAGCCATAGCAACTTCTTGATCAGATCGGGTTAAATTATTGTTAATATTCAATTGAAAATCCGAGTTGCGCGGTTTGACCTTGCCCGTTTCACTATTTATTATTCTCCAGGTCATTTTAATTTTGTTTGATGGAGTTTTAATTTTGTTACTTAAATGTAAAGCCTTAGCTGTGGCGCACACTTTTTTAAATATTTTAGAATATGTTTTTACATAATCTCTAAATATAACACTACTATTATATGATCTTTCATTATAAAGCTCGTATAACTTTCGCCTACTCTTATAAATTCCTACTGTCGCCCATTCATTAAATGATTTGCGACTGTTAAAAGATAAAGTTTTAGAAGTAAATATCCTACTAAATTCACAAGTTATAATTTTAAATAACGTACCATACAAATAATTAGCACTGTTTTTAAATGAAAGTGATGGAAGTCTTTTTATTATATTACTTCTAAACCTCTCCAAGCGATGTTCATTTATTGGAACAAACACAACTTTCTTATTTTTCTGTTTCTTGTGTATGTAAGGTAATGATACCAACTGTCCACAGTGATCTGAACTTAAATTTTGAATAATTGATTTATGCAAGGGCTTAACATCTGTAAAAATATTATCTATACAGGTCGCACTAGGCCCAGCAATACGTGTTGGTTCTAAGAATAAATTAACAAGATTATACGATTTAAACAATGAGCTAAACTTAATACTAATGGAAGAAGTTTCAAGGAGATTGATGTTAAAGTCTCCACATATTACAACAGACTTGTTCTGTTTACTAAGTTTGAGCAAAACTTCTTCCACAATCCTTTCAAAATAGTCATAAGTAGCACATGGGGGTCTGTAAACACTCACAACAATGAGGTGCTCGAGCTCGACACAAGCCATTTCTACAGTTCGCTCAACAGAGAGGCTCACTATATCCTTACATTCTTTATATAATAATGATTTATCTGCTAGTATTAAGGAGCCACCACGTAAACTTTTTTCTCTATTGAAGGAACTGACCACCTGGTGATTTCTGAAATTAAACATGAAATTATAATCTTTTAGCCAATGTTCAGTAATACAGAGGATATGTATGTTGTTACTATTTAAAAACAATTCAACTTCTAATTCTTTGCCCATCATGCCTTGTATATTTTGATGCACCAGGTGTAAACAATTTTTATTACTTATTTGAGGGCTACATTCAAAGTTAATTAAACTCTCATTATTGCTAGAGATTGCCTCTATTGTCGCATTTACTAATTTAAATTAGTTGGAACTGATTCCAAATTAATTGTCAAATAATTATCCTGCCCAATAAAAGCAGTCTTGGTAGCCAAAAACTTGGCTGAGTTAAAAAGTAAATAATAAGATAGCACATTTGCTATCAGTCTTAAATTATATTTGGATAGGTAATACCTATCTTTTGTCCAAAACTTTTTTATTAAATTATTTATGTCAATTACATGAAATTTGTCATTATTATCATTACAATTATATGTCAAATTTAAATTATTATTACATATTAAATTATGCATTTGTATATTTAAATTATGTCTTACATTATTTTCCTGTGGCAATCCCTGTATATAAGGCAGTGTGAACAAGACAATTTTGAGTACATTTAAGTTATTAAGTTGTTCAATATATCTTAATAACTGTTTGTTGTTTACACTGCCTCTTCTACCAACAAAAATTATTATTGTACTATTTGGGCAAAATTTAGTAACAATAATTTTATTTAGGATATCACTAAAAGATGCTCCAGGCATGCAGCAATTTGTAATTTTTTGTCCCTTTAAAGAGTAATTTAAAGTTATGCCTAGATTTTTTCCTATGTCATCGCTATACACAATTATATTATTTTTGTTAATATTTAAGTTATTTTTTATTTTAAGCTCCTCTGCTATGGCACTGTCATAGAGTTTTGGTGGTGGTATAATATTATCAGCACACACCGACTCTGAAGAAGCTGGTATTGAATGCTGACACTCACATTGATGTTTAACTAAGGAGTCAAAACGCTCCTCATTGTATTTACATGTCTTTACCAGATTATCCATAGCCAGTATGTGTTCTTTTATTTCGTTTTGGGCTGATTTATATTTATTGGATACAGTTTGAAGGGAATTTGTAAGAGATAATATTTCTGATTTTAGGCACTCTACGTCAGTCTCATAACATTTTCTTATGTTATCCACCTCAATTGAATACAAATTAAGTTCATATATCAATGCTTGCTTTTGTTTACATAAATTAACATAATTTTTGGTATTAATCTTATTTTTTATTAATTTTTGTACTTTCCTTATATATTTATTAACTTTTATATACTTCTTCAATTTGGTTTTACTGCAATTAATCCTCACTGAATTTCCTGAAGTGGAAGAGTCATCACCAGTCAAGTCTATTGTTGCAGATTGCTGTAAAATTCTTGAAGTATTACATTGCACAAGCTCAGAGAACAGGCTTTGAGTCTGGGAGGCGTTAAGATTATCTATATATGTTTTAAATTGTATTATTTGCTCATTAGCCTCATTCAACTGTAACTTCAATGCAGCAATGAACCTGAGAGCTTCCTCATATTCCTTGCTGCATCGGTCAAACTCATTAACCATTCCCTGTAGCTGATCTCTTTCTTTTATAACACTAGTGTATTCTGTGTCTAACTTAACCATATCACATTTCAATTGTGTGTTTTTGGCAATTATGCTAACTATTTCTTTTTCATTATCATCCCTTTCCTTAAGCAACAGTTCACACTGCTCCCTGGACGCCTTAAGTTCTTGGAGCGCAAGCTGGAGTTGGTTCTCCATCTGGCGCGTCTTGGCGCTGCGAGTATTCATTTTACTATTTATTATAAATAATAAAAGAAAACAAAGATCGAAAACAGAAGGAGCAGAGTAAGCTAATATCGAGTTATTGTTTTATTTATTTTTTTATTTACAAGTCTCAAATCAAATTATCGTTAAAACAATTCGAAAAGAAACCCGCAAAGAATGTAAAATATCCGAGTAATAGAATAGATCTTTAAAATTATAAAAGGAATGATATTAAATAAGAATTACAATAATTTTAAAACAATGTTCGTTACCTGTCACTTTTTTGTTCCAACACCAAAATGATTGTTATAACATTTATGTACCAACTTTCTTAAATATTAAATACAAAGCGGCAGTAATTAACTATAACATAAAATTGAGGTGGATATAATGAATTTACAATATTTAAATTATTAAAATTTATCGAGACCAATTACTTTTACAACTTATCACCAGGGTTGCCACAGAAAAAAACCTTCCACAGAAAAATTCCTTGGGGGAGGCCTATGTTCAGCAGTGGACTTGTGAAAGGCTGTAATGATGATGATGAATTATTTACCAACGCATACAACAGTCTCTAGGCTACCGAGCTTTGCTCGGTTTTAGAAATAAAGTTTAATTTTCTATAAATGTGAATGTCCATGGGCCAAAGCATCCGCTTACCATCAGATGGACTGTGTGATTGTTTGTCACCCTTATTCTATTAAAAAAAGAACAGATATCTATCGTCTGTCATTTTTCATTTTCATCATTTTGTTACAAATTAGATTTTATACAGTTTTTTTTTTATAACGGTAACATTCATATTTTTGGAGATAAATTAAGGATTTAGTTTACGATCCATTTTTATTGCTCACTTGTAATATTTTCTCATCATTTTCATCGTCTGGATATGGACGTCTTCCAAAATAGGGAGGATTTACGGCAATCGTCTCGTTTGAAAAAATACATTCGAAAGTTGAAGAGAAACTGTTTCTTTATAAAAAAAGTAGTAAAATTTTTCATATTATGCTTAGGACTTATGCATACGGCATACGCTATAAGTGTTTTTAAGAATGACGCAGGTCTTGAAAGTTATTATTTGAATTTTTATAAATGTTATTATTGAAAGTTATAGAATATTAGGCCAACTGCATAGAGGTGTAAGACAGGGTGACGTTATATCCCCGAAACTCTTCACCGCTGCATTGGAAGACGATTTCAAGCTACTGGACTGGAAAGGACATGGTATTACCATCAATGGCGAGTACATCACTCACCTTCGATTTGCCGACGATATAGTCTTTATGGCAGAATCGCTGGAGGACCTAAGCACTATGCTCAATGACCTCAATAGTGCCTCCCAACAGATAGGTCTTAAGATGAACATGGACAAAACAAAAATCATGTTTAACGTACATGTCACACCTATGCCGGTAGTTGTTGGGAGCACTAAGCTCGAAGTTGTTGACGGGTATGTTTACCTGGGACAAATAGTCCAACTAGGTAAGTCCAACTTCGACCGAGAGGTCAATCGACGGAATCAACTCAGCTGGGCAGCATTTGGGAAACTACGACACATCTTCTCGTTAGACATACCTCAAAATCTGAAAACGAAATTGTACGAGTGCGTGTTGCCAGTGATGACTTACGGATCTGAGACGTGGTCCTTCATTGCTGACCGTATGAGGAAGCTCAAGGTCGCTCAGCGAGTTATGGAGAGGGCTATGCTCGGGGTGTCTCTGCGTGATAAACTTAGAAATGAGGATATATGCAGTAGAACCAGAGTGACCGACATAGCCCAACGGATTAGTAAGCTGAAGTGGCAATGGGCCGGCCATATAGCTTGAAGAACCGACAACCGATGGGGAAAAAAGGTTCTCGAGTGACAGCCTCGTACTGGTAGACGAAGTGTAGGGCGACCCCCCACTAGATGAAGTGACGACCTGGTGAGACATGCAGGAAGTCGATGGATGCAGGTGGCTCAGGATCGTGCTTTGTGGCATTCCTTGGCGGAGGCCTATGTTCAGCAGTGGACGTGTGAAGGGCTGTAATGATGATGATGATAGAATATTAGGCAGGCGAGTTGGTCCCTCTACTGGATGGAGTGACGACCTGGTAAGACATGCAGGAAGTGGATGGATGCAGGTGGCTCATGACCATGCTTTGTGTCATTTCTTGGGGAGGCAGTGGAGGTTCAGCAGTGGACTTGTGAAGGGCTGTAATGATGATGATGAAGAGTTGGTGAGCGCAAAGCCAGAACTCTTGCACTGATAATG
This sequence comes from Parnassius glacialis, assembly GCA_033319125.1. NCBI lineage: Eukaryota > Metazoa > Arthropoda > Insecta > Lepidoptera > Papilionidae > Parnassius > Parnassius glacialis. The sequence continues at coordinate 31,587,916 of JAVANC010000013.1, read as the reverse complement.
ATGCTCCCCATCACCAGTGGGCGTGATTTGTGTTCAGAGTTTTTAAATGAATTTTCCACCATCAGTTGACAACTACTCGTCAGAGCCTAGTACAATAATCAGAAATTACAGGCGAGTTTGGAATTTGAAGAAAAAGTTCGAATATTCCACTTTACTATTATATCAGAGTTATAAAGAAAATCGAAAGTTCATATCGAAGGTTTTGTCTGGAATTATGGAAAGGTTTTTAGGCATTGGTCCAATTTCGTGTGATGTCTTTATTTAATTTCAGTTTGTCGAAGGGCGGAAGTGTTTCAGCAGTAACGATATGATTTCTTTCAGTAAGTTTATGAAGTGAAAAAACCGGTTCAATTGTAGGTATAAACGAATAAGACTGGTTTAGAAATTATCATTTATACATAGGAAAACATTTTCGATTCGCCTTGGCTTCGCTTGGGTAGGAACTATTACTGTGAGTTTTTAGATATAAGATAGTCAAAGATTTATTATTTTATGAATATGTCCTTTTTATAAAAATCCAAAGTTTTCGGTAAGAATATAAGCTAAATCACTTCTAGCATTGCTCTCTATCTGTTCGTTTTATTGCAATCCGTTCAGTCATTCCCAAGATTAGCCCGGACAAGCAGCCAGGCAAAAAATTTAAAAATGGTTTTTCACTTCACAATGGCATGCAGATAATCCCCTTAACTCAATATAAGGGAGTTATTTCGATATTACAGACAGACAATTCAATTTTATTTATATGTATAGTTAGAATATTGCGTGCATCTTTTACCATAATCTAATAGAATATTGATCTACTTACCTTTGATTACGTTATTGTTTGAGATAATAGGAGGGTCTTATTGTCATTCTCATTTTACTTAGCAAAGTTTGCCAGTGGATTTCAAAATGAAGATGATTAAAACAAAAGTCTGACACTTATGTTGCATTTATACCAGTAGTATTTGTTGTTAGTCGAAGTTCGAAGTTAAGAAATCGAATAATGAAGACTGAACACCATTATTTATGGGCAGAATTCATTGATCGATGCCTTGAAAAGCAATTATGCTACTATATTCGTAAGTAATTCATCATCCTTATCCATATTAGGGCCCTTCACAAGGGCACTCCTGAATATAGGCCTCCCCCAAGAGTGTCACAAAACATGGTACTGGTCATTACAACCTACAACGTGAGAGACTTATATCCAGCAGTGGACTTTACGGACTCTTGAAGAAGAAGAAAAAGAAGTAGAGCGACATTCAAATATACTCTGTACTATTTCAATATAAAAACTTCTAATTATCTTTCTGTGTCATTCTTGTCCATATTATGTTTTTTTTTTATAGAATGAGGGTGACAAGCGGCCACACAGTCCACCTGATGGTAAGTGGTTGCTGTAGCCCATAGATATGTACATCTATCCTCAATCAAAATAAAGATGTGTTGTCAGCCGTGAGGACTAAGATGGAATGCCTCTTTTCTAGCAAAAAGTGTCCCCGATTCTCTACACTCACCATACGAAACGCAGCAACACTAAACTGCTATTTTACGCTGGTATTCTGTGAGAGCGTGGTACTTCCCCGGTCGAGCCGACCCATTCGTGCAACAATTATACAATTAATATAGCTGCAGCATGGCTCTACCACGTTTAAAAAACAGACAGACAGTTATCAAGTAACCAAACACCATCTATCATGTGTGTTTTAGCGACATAGAAAGACTTCTCGCAGAGCGATACCTACGATAGGGTTAGGGTCTACGAATGTAAAGCTTTTCTGCCGACTTCCAAAAAGGAGACGGTACTCAATTCAATTGTACTTTTTTATGTGTGTTACCTCATAACTTTTTACTGGGTGAACCGATTTCGATGATTTTTTTTTGTTTGACAGCTGGTACGTCTCTTGTGGTCCATCTTAATTCCAGGTTAATCAAGGTCAGACCAATAGTTTTTGAGTTATTCTTAATAACTTATATTGAAGTCTGCTGTACAAAATTTTTAATTTTAAATTATATACATAAAGAAGAGGAAAACTCTTTTTAATTAAAGTTTCGAAAAAGTTTCCTTCAGTTTATAAGGTACGTGAGGGTAATATGGTCACCTTAAGCTTTGCCGCCTTATAAAACCAAAACTAGGAGGAGGACAGAGACAAATACACAATGTCGTATACTATAACTAATATAGAAAAAATAACAAACAAGCCTTGGCAATAATTAGCAACACTTCGAAAAATCAACTTAAAAAAAACTAACTATAGTACGTGAGGGTAATATGGTCAACCGGTTGAGACGGTCACTTTCTTATAACTCAAAAACTACAGCGTCGTTTGCATAGAATGCTCTGTGATACGATAGCTCTTGATCAGTCTATCAAATAATAAACGGTCAAAAAGACGCCCCTTTATCGACGCCATTTTGACAGTTATAATAATAATAATTTATTTCAAGAAACTGTACAATTAATTCAAATAATGTCTTAATTTAAAATAGTCTACAATAACAGGCACCTGAACTAGGATAAACCTGTATCTCAGGTGTATGTGCTAATAGATACATTTATAAATATTTTCTGTTTCTTATATAAAATGAATAACTTACCAACTAATTACGGTTAATTCAGTAAAATAAATTATCATTAATTTACTTAAGATTTTAATTAGCTTAAAACAATCAGCAATTTTTCCGTTTCATCGTATGATAAACTTTGTAACCATGTACGAATTACATTTTTACAATCTGCCATTTTTAATGGATACATGTACAAAATTGCATTGACTTGATTATACAGAAAAGGGCCAAGAAATGTAAAAAATCTATACATGAAAGAATGCCTTATTCTAATGTTAGTTTCAATGACTTTATCTTTGCGTCTTTTATCAGTGACCTCTCTTCTGTAGGGCAATTTTAAGTGCTGTTTTAGTAACGAACTCATAACGAATAACTGGCGCACTGAGAGGACATTATAGGATTTATATAAGAGATGGGACGGAAATAGGATAGGGCGAAATGTTGCGACTTTTAATACAGCTCTTTGAGCGCGTTCCAGTGGTAGCAGTGTAGTTTTAGCTGCCCCTCCCCATGTGGTTATACAATAGGTGAGAATCGATTGACATAATGCGAAATATACTTGCTTTACTACCTTAATATCAACAAAAGAGCGAATCTTTTTAAAAACAAATATTAGTTTACGGACTCTATTGCAGAGGTGGTCTATGTGATTTTTAAATGTAAGAGTGGAATCTATAATTATTCCAAGGTATTTAATAGTTCTTGTATTAAAAATAACTGGGCAGTTACAATTAGACTCTGCGACTGAGCAACATTTATGTGCATAAATTTCTGGCATGGTTATATGCTGTGTTGAGCTGCGCATAGAATAATGAATATATTTGGTTTTGTCCGTATTCAGTGTTAATATGTTTTGTTGGAGCCATTTATTAACCCTGTCAAAACCTTGTTGTGCACATAAATAAACATTGTCTACTGTATTTGCGGAAAAAAGGAGCACGGTATCATCTGCGTAAGATATTATTTTACCCGAGTTAATTTCAAGATTGCAAAGGTCATTTATATATATCAAAAATAAGGTTGGTCCTAATACACTTCCTTGGGGCACGCCAAAATGAGTATTTTTTTGTTAAGAGCTAATAACCTTTTCAATTTTTATGCGTTGATATCGATTTTCTAAATAGTTCGCAAAAAGTTGAAGCTGTTTACCTCGAATGCCTATGCTCTCTAGCTTATTTAGTAGGATGGGAATAGAAACTATCAAAAGCTTTGGCTAGGTCAAGGAAAATGCCAATTGATTGGTTGCCTTTATCTAATTCTTGAGAGACATAATCAGTCATTACCTGCACAGCATCAGCAGTGGACAGTTTTGGTCTGAAACCATATTGCATATTCGATAATATGCATTTACTTTGTAAATAATTCATTAATCTATTGTTAATTATTTTTTCTAATATTTTACACGTAGATGAGAGTATTGAGATAGGCCGATAATTGGAAACGTTTTTTTTGTCCCCCGATTTATGTATTGGTACTACAATGGCTTTTTTTAAACAATCTGGGAAAATACCTTCAGAGAGACAAATTCGAAAAATATGAGTAAATGGTGGTACTAGAATTTGTCTAAATTTTCTTAATATACTAGTGGGTATGCCATCCCAACCAACCGCGCTTGTTTCTTTCAGTCCCATTATAATACTTTCTACCTCAGTAGCGTCCGTATCTAATAATGCGAACGAGCTTAATTGGCAGTTTTTTTGAGTTGAAAAAGTGGCCCTGTATTCATGATTATTGTTAGAATTGTTAATTATCTGTTCAGCAAGATTTTTACCGACGTTCACAAAGTAATTATTTGCTTTATTTGCTGACATAAGCGGCGAGGATATATTTTGTAATAATTCTCCTGAAGATTCATGTTGTTTGGATATAAATGCAATATCTTTTACATGCCACCAAAGCTTTTTTATTATCTCTACCAGACTCTTGCAGTAAGTTTGTAAGATAATTATACTTCAACTTTTTTAATAAATTGTTACAAAAGTTCCTAAATCTTTTATATGAAATTTGTAAGACGGAATTATCTGAAGAAGATTTTGCCATCAGGTGTAACTTGTCCCTATGTTTCATGCACCTAATTAGACCAGGTGTAATCCAAGGCTTTAAGTTATTATTGTTTTTAACTACTGTGGTATACGAAGTGTTGCTAACGATGGCATTTCGTACGTTATTTATTAAGTAAGGCAAATAAATGTTTACGTCATCGGTTTTATAAACTGGGCTAAAGTCAATGTTTTGAATTGCATGTTCAAGGTTTTTCATATTAGTTTTAGGAATGGAGTATTTACACTTCGGTTTAGGTATTTTAAGGCTTAAGCTAAGAATGACGGTACTATGATCGGTTACTATAGGATTGGTGACAAGGGTTATAGATGGTAACTTAGTTTTTAGTAAAGTGTGGTCTAAACAGGAACCACTAAGATGAGTAGGGAGCAAATGTGCTGGAAGCAAGCCCTGGCATGCACATATATTAAGGTAGTCGGTTGCTCCGCCATGACTGCCTTCAGGGTTGAGATCTATATTCATATCACCCGTTAACACTATATTTTTGAATGGCGATAGTTGCCTAAGTGTATTGCATAATGACGTGGTAAAATTATCTATTTGTTTAAAGCCACAAGGCCTGTAAACAGCAAGGATAGCAGTTTCATGGCCCACTTTCACCAATAACCTACTACAATCTAGCATATCAGGTTCTTCGACTGATATGTTTATATTATTTTTCGCAAAGACTACTACACCGTCATTTTGGTTATGTACAGTTTTACTACTAAAAGTATTATATCCTGGCAGTGATGGGAGGTTGTTTTGGCTTTTAGATAGCCAGCATTCTGTTAGTATGATAACGTCGCATTCAATGTCCAATCTTCGAAGGAGTATATAGAAATTATCCATGTTTTTATTTATACTACGAATATTCTGTGTTAAAATAGTAAGAGAGTTCGCGGCCTTGAAAAGATATTCCTTGCACGTATCAATTTCACATGTTTTTGCCACTGATAAACAAACAGCATCGATTTCATTACTTAACTTATCCATATCATTTTTCTTAATAAGTAATTACTTAACAACAGAAAAAAATAAAGAGAAAAAAAATTAACTAAATTAAATTAGGGCAATAAGAGTAAGATGAAGGGTGGCGCTCTTAGGCGCCCTCATTATAATCTATGGAATTAATGTACCTAGTTTCAGCCATCTTCTTAGCCGGGCATTCAGGTCACCTGTTTTGTGGTCCCTCGGTTTTTTAAAACGCAGACATGTTGCACACTTTGCTGGATCAGCTTTCTTAATGCAAGAATTTGTCTGATGTCCTAATTCACCACAGTGTCCACACGTGTCGATGGTTTCCCGGCAAGTTCTTGAAGCATGCCCGTACTGTTGACATTTGAAGCACCTGGTCACAAGTGTGAAGTCTCGAACTGGGCACGACGTCCAATTTATGAAGACTCGCTCCTGGTTGATAAGCGCTTTTCTGATGCTAGCTGGCACTTCCAAAATAAAGTTGCATGAAAGTGCTTCTTTTTTACCCGATTTATGACTTAATTTTATAGAGGACAAAAAAGATTCATGAAACATTTCACATACCTTTCACTAGAACGCATCTTGGTAAGCAAGCTCCCATGGTTCGCATATGTGCGAAATATAACGAAATATCTCGAGCTATACCTGGCATCGACATATTCCATAACTCTTATGCTGTCTTTAAAAAAAAACTCACCGATCATCTATCGGTGAGGCCGCATTTACATTGAGAGAAAGGAAGAATGTATATACGCGTGTGTATGTATGTATGTAAATGTATGTGTGTGCGTGTGTATCTATGTATATATTAATATATATATATATATATGTATATATATATATATGTGTATATATATGTATATATATATGTGTGTATGTGTGTGTATGTATGGATGTACAATATCACAAGTGTGTTTTCTTTTTCCTTTTTTGTTCATTCCCAATGTTTACATGTATTTTTGTTGGTAAATGTTATGTACACTTGTTATTAATATACATATCAGTGAGCGTATTACTTGTTATATAATCTAGTGTTAATGTTTAATATGTATATTGTAAGTGTGCTTATGAAAATAAAATAAAATAAAATAAAAGATTCCCGCGTTAAGTTAGGGAGTTTATCGGCTAAATTTTGTTCATAAATACAATCAAAGACTTCTCGTTCGCTAAGGCCGGCAGGTATACCTAAGACAATAATCCGTGGTCTTCTTTTATGGTGCTCTTCCAACTTTAGACCGGAACTACTAAGCTCGGTAGATTTTTTTAGCTTCTCAATGTCGTCCTTTGTTTCAGTGCTGATAATAACGCCTCCATTTTTAGTTTTACGTAGTCCTCTTACGTGTAATTTCAATTGTTCAGGGCATATAATTTTTTGGACAAGAGATTTTGTGTCTTCACTAGTTTTTAACTTATTCTCCGGGTAAATTGCAATAGAACTGAATGTTTTGGGGCGCAAGTAATTATTTTTGTTTGTCTTGACCATATCAGCAAAGGACATTTTTTCTAATGGTGGTTTGGTGTAGCTTTCTTGAATAGATTCCATAAGAGATTTTCTGAAATCATTAAGGCACTCCATTAGGTCTTGTTTTTCTTTCAGTGCTTCAAGAGAAGTGTGCATTAAAATAGCCTTTTGCTTCAACGATTGGTAGAATACTGCCATCGGAGAGGCTGCATTACCGACCTTTCGCGATAGGGAATTAATTCTCAGCTTTTGTTCCGAGTTTAGTTTTCCCTCCTGGGCAATTTGGCAAACTTCATTAAGGCACGGTTCGATTGAGGTCATCCAATTTTTAATTTCACTAGTGGCTAAAAATTCAATGGGGTCTGCAGCATCACGCTGAGATGGTTGAGGCGTGCTGGGCGGACTCCGAGGTGTAATGGTGCTCCGGTTGAAAGGGCTACTTTCGTATGTATTAGACATGATTTCTTTCAAATTTTTTTCATTATAATTTGTTATTCACTACTGTAAAATCACAACTTAGCAGAAATTGTCCAATGGCTTATCTAGGTCACAATTTTATTGAAAATATTTAAACAGTTGTATAATTGCTAATAGGCACGACTACTCGATTCGAGCTCCGTAAGCGATCTCAGTTGATATTATTGTAAATATTTTAGTCGATTTTGTATTGTGTAGTGTAGTTCAGTAGTTGTAAGTGTTCCTAATTATTTCCAAAGCTTGTTTGCTATTTTTTTCTTAATATATTAGTTATAGTATACGACTTTGTGTTTTTGTCGCTGTTCTCCTCCTAATTTTGGTTTTATAGGACGATAAAGCTTAAGGTTTTACCCTCACGTACTTACTATAATATCAACTGTCAAAATGGCGTCGACAAAGCGGCGGCCTTTTGACCCTTTATTATTTGAATGACTGATGAAGAGCTATCGTATCACAAAATCATCTATGCAAATTAGGATGTAGCTTTTGAGTTATAAGAAAGTGACTATATTAACCGGACGGCCATAATACCCTCATGTACTCTAGTATTATTCAGTTTATATTTACTTAAATATATCGCTTTTTATGACATGATACATGATGTACATGTTCATTGTCATAAAAAGATTATATTAGAACTTGTTTTCAAAATACCACTTGTGTGTGTTTTTAACAAAATCAACAATATTTTTTTTTTCAATTCTATTGCTTCACTAAAAAAATCAAGGCTCAGGGGATTGAAAGTAACATCTCACCCAGCAACAGCGATTAATAATTCAGTGGGGTACTATAATAAGAATTGTCACGAGTTCGCATTTCTGTTTTTCGTAAAAGTTTTTAACAGTGGTAGAGCCACGCGGCAGCTTTTGCTGTCACACGGATGGGCCGGCTCGAACCGGGGTGGTACCACGACCTCACAGAAAACCAGCGTGAAGTAGAGGTTTACCTCTGCGTTTCGCTTGGTGAGTGCAGGTGGCCGGAGGCCCTTTTTACTGGAAATGAGGCATTCCATCTTAGTCCTCACGGGTGACAACGCATCTACATTTTGACTTGTAATTGAGGATAGATGTAGATGTCTATGGGCCGCAGCAACCACTTACCATCAGGTGGACTGTGTGCTCGTTTGTCACCCTTATCTTATAAAAAAAAAAAAAAAAAAAAAAAGCAAATCTAAAATAAAACATAACAAAGGCGCGGTCACAGTAATTATACTTTTTTTTCCAAATATAAAGGTGTATACTTTTAAATTAAAAACATGCTGCATGTATATAATAGTTGTAGCACGAATGGGTCGGCTCGATTGGGTAAGCCTGCTGTGTTTCGTATGGTGAGTGTAGAAAACCGGAGACCAGATACGAGACATTCCATGTTAGCACTCAGGGGTGACAACGCGTCTGCATTTTGATTTTTAATCGAGGATAGATGTAGATGTGTATGGGTCACAGTATCCACTTACCATCAGGTGGATTGTGTGTTCATTTCTCACCCTTATTTAACAAAAAATGTAAAAATAACAGTTTCCATACGTCTCCCGTGCACAAGCTGCTCTTCATTAAGTAGCTGTAGGAGCATGAAGATTCTTTCGTGCTGCTCCTATGTTTGTCTGCGGTCTTCACCCATCAAAGTAGGTACTCTATGGACTTCATATGGCATCATAATATTTTAAAGGTCTAAGAGTTGCTTTCTTCACGATGCTTAAGTTTAGTGCGAGCATATTTAAGGGTATTTTCGTAGAATAGGGCGGGGCTAGTTGAGTATAGGGATAAGTTGGGCAATCAAACTCAGAAACCATACACCTCACGCTAACGTATCAAATTACGGAAAGAAGTTTGTGAAGTTTGTGAAAGAAGTTCCTCATCGCAAGAAGGAACTCATCGCGCGACCGTAAGGCCGGCCACATACATACGGAATTCCGTTTCGGGATTCCGTTTCGGAATTACGAATGGGTCGGCCACACACATACGGAATCCCGTTTAAACCGCAAAATTTCGAACGGAAAACTACCGCACGTGTGTGACGGGTCATAGATTTTATATGGACTTGCTGCGTTCGGAATTTCGAATCGGAATATCGAAACGGAATCCCGAAACGGAATTCCGTATGTATGTGGCCGGCCTTATAGGTCCAGATACCGTGTACGCGCCCCTAAAGTGCTTCTATTTCAAAGGCGCCAATACTGGTGTATTCGTTCGATCGTTCCGCCATTACGCCAGCGACGTTCACTGCGAACATACGTCACGCACCGGTGTTTTTAATTTCGCAAAATGACTGTTTGTGCTGTGAAATCATGTAAAAATTACTCTTGGAAAAAAGATAATGATAAGAACATCACTTTTCATAAATATGTATACAATTTTATGGTGTATTTCTTTGCAAAAGAATACGAAAGCTAAATGTCAATATAAGTAATAATACTACGCAATAATATTCGAGTGTTGCCTAGTCTATGAAATGTTTTTACCATTTTTTAATGTCACGATCAACCGGAAAGTTTATCTGTATAAGGGTTTTAAACGGTCTAATTTTACAGACTTTACTCAACCTATAGTGTAGTACACTGTATATATTTAATAATAATAGATTATAAATATATGTTACGTACATAAATATCTACTGTGTCTTTTTATTTATTTTTAACTGTTACATTAATTATAGGTTTTATTACATATCTTCAATATTTTAGTGCGATGTTCGTACCTACATAAAACACACATAACCAACCATTTCCCCATACACATATGCACACAAATGCACACGCCTCGCACACACATTTTATACTCGTAGAATCAATAGGTACGTCAATATGAATGAAATATAAAATCTCTCACATTTTTTGAGGAATCGATTCGCACTGTTATTACCGAAGTCACGCACATTAATGCAGCCATGGTATGTAAGATATGCGCGTCACGTGGTACTCATGCACACATGAATCAAAGACTGGCATCACTATGAACGGTGCGGTGTGTTACGAGTAGCAACACGGTACCTGGACCTATAAAACATCTTTGACGCACGCTTTGTTTATTTAGCAATCAAAAAGAAAAAAATTGTGAGTGGGAAGATTTCTTGTGTACTGATCAAATATTATAATGTTTATAATCTGTTAAGTTTTAAACTTTCATAAATTTAGTATATCTTTGGTATGAATAAAGGTTTTGGATATAATTCTAATAGTTTTTTTTATATCCTCACTTTTCTTTCAAATTATTGGGATAAAAATGTTCAAGTCTGATTTTAAGTAGAAAGTCTGAGTTTTAATTCAAAAGTTAAGCTTTTTTTTATAGGATATGGGTAACAAACGAGCACACGGTCCACCTGATGGTAAGTGGTTGCTGTGGCCCATGGACATCTACATCTATCCTCGATTACAAATCAAAATGCAGATGCGTGGTCACCCGTGAGGACTAAGATGTCTCGTTACCAGTAAAAAGGGTCTCCGGTTCTCTACACTCACCATACGAAACACAGCAGCGTTAAGCTGCTACTTTTACGCTAGTATTCTGTGAGAGTGTGGTCCTTCCCCGGTCGAGCCGACCCGTTCGTGTTACAACTATACCAGTAGTATAGCTGCAGCATGGCTCTACCACGTAAGAAAAGCTTAAGATATATTGAGTTTTTGTTGATTCTACTTTTTGTTTAAAATTAAAAGAAAATTACTTTTAGTTTCACTGTTATGTCAGTAAAATACTAAAAATAAAAAGTTAATTGTAAAGCAGCAACTTTATTTCACGTCTAGTAAACATTTAACCCATGGTTTGGCTAGAATTTCTAACTGCTCAATTTACCCCATACCCTTGCCCAACTTACCTCACCTACGGGCCACGTAGAGCATCTTTGACTTTCTTAACTTAAACGGCTGCAGATCTTAAATGGGATTAGTTAGAAATAAATTACTATAGACACTTTTGAAAAGGAATAAATTACTTACCCATCAGTAAGCATAACAAGCCATTAAGACGTATCGTTGAGGAGTTATGACCGCTCAAGTAAAAAATTGCTCATTTAGCCCCGCCCTTCCCTACTTAAATAATTGAAAATTAAAATTAACCATTTCAGTGTTACCAATGGGAATTGAACTTAAAAATATTGTTGAAATGTAAGGAGAGCGGTCAGGTCTTTACTTTTCAAATGTAATATATCTTGAATAAAACTACTTTTACGGATTTTATCGCGTTTAATTATTCTTATATTGTTATATTTTAAATTGCGGACGTTTCGGATGTTTTCCAGCACGGGGTCTTCTTCTTCTTCCTTTATGGCGGTTACGATGAATTCACCAATGACATGTTACATGCGAAAAGGTTTAATTGGGATACAAACTCTGCTTAAAAACGGGATATTGATAATACAAGAGATGGTAACAACGAATATTATGTGAATGATTTTGGTCAACTTATCTATTGAATTACCTAAAACAAAAGACAGACAATATTGTTAAAACAATACTAATGTGTTATTTTATGACAAACAAATAACAGTTTAATATTGTTAGAATTAATAAAATCACATACACAAAAGAGGTATTTGTGATGATTAGAAGGGAGTTAAAGTCTATGGGACGAGGGATGTCAGGGGGCAGATAATCGTAAAGAGATGATGACAATTTGGTGGAGTTAAAAAAAATATGGTTAGTGTTTACCTCATCTAAACCACATTCGCAGCACGGGGTCACGGGGGACTGAGGTGATTGACGTCCCTATGTCAGAGTTAACCCGTAGTACCAGTTCAGCTTTTTAATTATAAATTTTTATCCGATCTACGCAGAATGAACTTACTGTGTCTTGAAGTCCCGCAGTGGTATGCTTGGGTTTAGTTTTTAATTTTATTAATTACAGGATCCCAAGCAGGTGATAGTACCCAGCCTCCTCCTCTATTGAAATTAGGATGTTTTTTAATTTCAATAGCCTCACGTATCATCCTTGGCAGAAATCGATATTCTTTCGTTAGAATTTGTGGTCTATCAAATCTAATGTAATGGCGGGGACCGTTTAGGATATGTACCTATTTAAGATATAAATAGCTTATAACTTCATTAGCGCTAAGAACTTTTCAGCTTTCTTTTTATTTGTGTTTTATTCGCCATAACACGGATATTGCTAATGTTGTTCTAATCATAAAAATAATATTAAAAACATATAAAAAAAGCAATCAAGAAAAGCAATTTTTTCGAAATTAATAGATTATTTTTCAGTCATAACAGACAATAACAATTTTCACCATAAAGTAGTACATGATGGGTATCCGCCTGGCTCCGATAATATTACATAATAATCAATTTACGCGCGATGACGTATTATTAATCTAAGCAATTTATACTCTAAATATTGTAATCTTTGCGGCAGTTTTAATTTGCTGGTAAATTTAAAATTTACAATATAAATGTCTTCATGCATGCGCCAATCCACTGTTGTAAATATATGTCTCAGGTTTATGATAAAACCTGGTTTTTGAACAAAACCTGGGCTTTGATCAAGAACCGAAAGATGACAAAATGACTACTTTATGTTATCCTACTAAACCTAAGAAAGTCCAGTTTTTTAATCAAAAACTGTTTTAGTTTCATGATAAAATCAACTTTAATTTTTTTATATACGTAGGGAAATCCTCATGAATACCGATCTGTCGCGAAATAGACAGGCAGATTTTGCCGAACTCCTACCGGCACAAACCCCATGGTATTCATCTCTTCGTTCTCGATCGGGGCTACGGGAACGCTTTCGCAAACTATTACAGCCCCGACAGCGACAGCCCTTACAGGGTCCGTCTCGATGACGGAGTGGAGCTGGAGTTCTCCACTTCTTCTTCATGTAGGGGCGCACGGGAAACACACCGTACATGCCACTTCGAGACCTTAAATGACGATCGACCGTCCCCGTGTCCACCACCTAAACCTGCATTATGGGGGGGTGGAGGAGAGCTAAATATGCTCTACTTCGGCGCCCAACTCTCCGGCTGCGGCTTGCGATATCTGCCGTCTTTAGTTAGTTAACCTGATTTTACCATAAACCTGCGACATATACTCGTACATACATATAATATGGAGATACTTTGCTTGGTATTCGAACACTTCTTAGACCGTTACTCCATCTAGACAGGGTTCGTTAAATTGCGTTAGAAACAAAATTTAGAGTAAACTATATATTTTATAATGAAAGAATTTTCCAGATCATTTTTATTTATTATTGGCACAAAGAATTTTACGAATAAGTATATTATCTCTTTATCTAAGCTCTAAGCTATTTTTATGAGTCCAGTTAATGATTCAAATACGTAGACATTCGATAAATGTGACTTGATTTACTTCCGAAAAAAACTTTAAATATGAAAAAAAAAACAGTATCGTCTCGGTAACGTAATAGATTAGCATTAGGCTGCAGTGCTGGTAGCGGATTTGATGCACTCCCCCCCCCCCCTCCTATTCATTTATTTATAGTTACATATCGATACACCTATAAATAAATTTTCTGGTCTGGCAGTTGATTGTTCATGTTCAATTAATGTCTATAAAACCCCTCCATGAAACATCAGTTATCCCTTCAGTTAGAATACCGTTTTAATAATAAAAATAAATTAAATCTTTTAATACGTATCTACAGAGAAAATTAAGCCGAAGAAAAAAATGTTAGCTTAAGAGATAAGCTTCTGCCTTCAAATTTACAATAAATTCATTATACACGAGTAGATAGAGCTTGGTCTCCACCTAACGAAATTGTTACCTGCAAAACTGCAATTTAAGTGGTGTTTGAGCACGTGCTGGGCGCTGAAGGCAGACGCGAGGGAACCGGCATGTCTGTGAAAAAAAATCTGAGGAGCATTGTGCGGAACGCGTACCTTTCCTAGCCATCTTCTGAGGATTGAAAGGTCTTTTTCCAGCACTAAGGTGTATGTAGGCTGGTTACCAGCCTTCCTCAATCTAGGATGGTGAGCGCACACACACGTATTTATAATAACGATTACGTAGACAATTAAGGTAAGAAGGTAGGGCACACACCGACGTAATTGAATGACGGTTTGAGCCCTACGGTCGATCAGTTGTAATATAAAATTGAAAAGTGAAAGTAGTGGCTGATATAAATTCCAATGGTGGGCAAAGGCCTGTCGTAATTTAGAGGGTTTTAGGGTAAAAAATTATCTATCGTCCTGACCTAATGCATAATAGCTAACTTTATATGTCCTCGAAATGTTTTCAACTTTTTCAGACTTGTTTGTCTGTTCATTCGAAAATCTCCTCTTCTCTCATCGAAAATCTCACATTTTCCTACATGACCGAACACGTGGTATAACTAATTTTGTTTAAATAAATAAAAGTTTAATGTGTAATGTGTAAATTAATTGTCAGTAACTAATTTCAATGTTGTTAACCGGGATCTAACTAAGCTGGCCCGTGTTGAGCACTTATCGCCTGAATTACATTTGGCACAAAATGAATATTTAATTTTGCACAAAATACATGTTATAAAATAAATTATATTTAATACTTATCACGGTATACAACGGTTTAGTAGCAAAAAAATTATACAAAAGTTTATATACAAATGGTAATAGATGATACCTATGTTACTTAATTAAATCATTATAATTTCTTGCGTCATGTTATAATTGGCAAAAACATTTTTCTTAAAGCAATTCTAAAGGTAGTATTATCTATTAGAGTACGAAGAGCTAACTCATTCATTCAAGAGGTTCATCTCAGACAGCGCGTCACTTGCTGTAAGTACTAGAACTTGTCGGTGAAAATTTTCTTTAGTGTGTATAGAATCGATCCGAGATATATCAGATTTGATAAACAAATCCGCATAAAAACACGTAAGATTACCAAAGATTTGTGAGGCTATTGAAATAGAAAAAAACATTCAAATTTCAATGAAGCAGATAACTGGGTGCAACTATCTATATTTCACAACTTAATGCAGCTCTTAAGACAGAAAGATGAAGTTATACTGGCTGAAGTCAATGGAAATGGCCTCGTTACCTCGAGCACGTTGGACTTTGACTGAATCCTGAATTAGTCTGAAGTCTGTTTGCTGGCCGTAGACCCCCAATACATAAGGTCATGACCTCTTAAACAGTTTTATAGTGTGCTCACACCATCTGATCCGATACTGGTATCGAAGTCCGATTTGAGATTATGGCACATAAAGTATATAAATTATGTATTTACTCTTATTCACAACGGTATTGTATATCTCTTGCGAACTAAATATATTCACTCCCACTAGTTATCGGACTTCAATGATGAAATGTGTACTGTCTGCACATAAAATTGTGGTAGCATAATAGAAACCATCATATCTCATTCCATCCACTGAGTGTTGTAAAAAGTGACTTAGGAAATGGACTATAAGTATAATCATAATCATAATTAGGTTGAAACAATTTTTGTCAACCTCAAGTACAGGCGTAGAGTAGCCAGCTCCTCGGTATTCTATAAGATGCATTTCGGACAGTGTGCGCAGGAAAGGGGATTCACCCTTTTGTTTTCGATACCACCACTGCAAACATAAACGGTTTGCTTTCTTTTTCTTAATGCATACATCAAACAATAATAATAATAATATATTTTTAATCTGCTGGCGTCTGTCTTTCCGTCCGAATACAATCTGGGCCTCTACGGGTCTACAATGCAAGAGGGAATATTATGTTTTTCTTATTTTACTGATAGCGAAATTTTCCATACATCTGTAGCTTCATTACCACTTATCACCGGATGGAAATATATAGGAAATGGACTATAAATATAATCATAATCCTAATTATGTTGAAACTATTTTTGTCAGCCTCGAGCACAGGCGTAGATTAGCCCCTCGGTATTCTATAAGATGCATTTCGGACAGTGTGCGCAGGAAAGGGTTTTCACTTCTTTGTTTTCGATACTCCACTCCAAACATAAACGGTTTATTTTTTTCTTAATGCGTGCAGCAAACGAGTGCAATAATCTGCTTGCGACAGTCTTTCCGTCCGAATACAATCTGGGCGTCTACAATGCAAGAGTTAATATGTTTTTTAATGGTACTGACAGTGCGATTTACCATCTAAGGCTTCATCACCACTTATCACCGGATAGGATTGTGGTCAGGCACTGGTTTAAAATAAGTAAACAATAATAATTATTATTTTCGTATTCTCATCATCAATTCTCTACTGAATACCGCCTTAACCTGCACGCTTTACAGGCGGCGGATTCGCGCGTGCACAAACAGACATCTCGCACCAGTGTCACTGCTCTCGGTCAACGGTCTAAATATTAGCGAAATGGTTATAATACTGTTTTCAATGTAGCTACAATAGATACATATAAATAAATACATATAAATTGAAATTATAAGCAATAAACATATGTTGTTCGAAAAGTATATTTTACTTTTAGGGTCTAGACTTCGAATAATAAATTTCTAGACTACATTTTGAGGTAAGCGACCGACTCGATTGCAATAACCTCTTGACATTCCCACCCATACAGTAACTAACGCTAGTATAAGGCATCATTGGATTATATTATTATCTACTAAGTTATAAATCAAAAATCAAATTTAGCTTCAATTCGTAATAAAATTAATCTACTATGATTACTCCAGTTAATTCCATTTAAAGTCTACGCACGCTATTTTTATTTAGCAATCAAAAAGAAAAAATTGTAAGTGGGAAGATTTCTTGTGTACTCATCACATATTATACGTTTAGAATCTGTTAAGTTTTAAACTTCCATAAATTTAGTATATTTTTGGTATGTGTAAAGGTTTTGGATATAATTCTAACAGTTTTTTATATCCTCACTTTTCTTTCAAATTTTTGGGTTTCAGTGTAAAATAGCAGCTTAATGATGCTGTGTAACGTATAGTGAGTGTAGAGAACCGGAGACCCTTTTTACTGGAAACAAGGCATTCTAACTTAGTCCTCAGGGGTGACAATGCATTTGCATTTGATTCTTAATCGAGGATAGATGTAGATGTCTATGGGCCATAGTATCCACTTATCATCAGGTGAACTGTGTGCTCGTTTGTCACCATTATTCTAAAAAAAAGTATTATAGTGTTCTCACACTATCTGATCCGATACTGGTATCGAAGTCCGATCCGATATTATGGCACATAAAGTATATGAATTATGTCTTTTATTTACTTCTTACCTTATTTGCAACGGTATGGTATATCTCTTGCGTAATAAAAATATTGGCAGGCCTTTAAGCACTTCCACTAGTTCTTTGGACTTCAATGATGAAATGTGTACTGTCTGCACATAAAATAGTGGTAGCATAATAGAAACCATCATCTCATTCCATCCACTGAGTGTTGTAAAAAGTGACTTAGGAAATCGATTATAAATATAATCATAATCCTAATTAGGTTGAAACTTAGAGTATTCAACTACTCTAAGGGTTGAAACTATGTTTCCCAGCCTCGAGCACAGGCGTAGAGTAGCTCCTCGGTATTCTATAAGATGCATTTCGGACTGTGTGCGCAGGAAAAGGGGTTCGGGCCTTTGTTTTCGATACTCCACTCCAAACATAAACGGTTTGTTTTTTTTCTTAATGCGTACAGCAAAGGAGTGGAATAATCTGCTTGCGACAGTCGTTCCGTCCGAATACAATCTGGGCGTCTACAATGCAAGAGTGAAACAGTAACAGAAACTTTTTTATTCAATATAGATTATAAATAATATTTATTGAAATTCACTCTTTTGTTTGATTACCACTGGTTCGAAAAAAAACCTCTCTCCTGGGAAGAGCCAGCAAGAAACCTAGCGGGACTTTTTTTTAAATAACAGCTTACAATCATGTATGTTACACAAATTAACAACACAACAAATTAGAAATAGCTTGGTAGTGATCACCTCATTTCCAGGGGTTATTATCATCCATAAATTCTTTAATATTATAATAACCATTTTTATACAAACTTAGTTTAATAAAGTTTTTGAACTTTGAGCAGGTCAAATTATGTATATTTTCTGGAATTTTGTTGTAAAAGCGTATACATCGCCCCAAGAATGAGTTACTGACTCGCTGGAGTCGAGTAACTGGTACTACTAGCTTGTGTAGTATTTACAGAATGAATATCACTTGTTTTTGTAAAACTACTTTTATTTTTGTGTACCTACATTACATTTTCATAAATGTATTTAGGGGCAAAAATTAATATATGAATTTCCCTAAATTTTTGTCGCAGCGACTATTTAGGCTTTAAATCATAAATTGCTCTTATGGCCATCTTCTGTAAAACAAATATGATTTCAGTGTCAACTGCGTGTCTCCGTAGTAAAATACCATACGACAATATGCTATGGAAATAGCTAAAGTAAACTAGTCTAGCTGTTTTAACACTGGTAAGACTTCTAATCTTTTTTACAGCATATGCTGCGGAACTAAGTCTGCTTGCTAGTTTTAATATATGGGGGCTCCATTGAAGCTTCGCGTCTAGTGAGATTCCAAGAAAAATGGTAGTATCTACAAGACTCAGTTTCTCCCCATTTAAAATTACATTAGTATTTAATTGTTTGATATTTGGAGTCATGAATTTCATACATTTCGTTTTAGTGCCATTTAAATGGAAATTGTTAACATTGAAACAATTTACTAATTTAAATATAGCATTATTTACTTCGTCATATTTTAGTAATTGTCGACTTAATTTGAAAATTAAATAAGTGTCATCTGCAAATAATACTATATCATGGTTTTCCCCTACTATGTAAGGTAAGTCATTAATGTATACAATAAACAGAAAGGGGCCGAGAATTGAGCCTTGAGGCATGCCCATTTGTACCATCGACCCGGAAGAGCTCATACTGTTAATGACATTTTTTTGCGTTCTCTTAAGTAAGAGAACGCAAAAAGTAAATATGGAATAATTAATTTAAGATCATCACTTCTTACACTGTAGTGTTGAAGTTTCCTGATTAATGTTTCATTGTGAACACAATCGAAGGCCTTGGATAGGTTACAAAATATACCCAAAGCATCCTGTGAATTCTCCCATGCATTAAAGATGTATTTAATTGGCTCAACACCGGGATCAGTTGTCGAGCGACCCCTTGTGAAACCAAATTGATTTTTATGAAGTAAATTATTTATATTAAAGATATTTAACTTTTGATCAAGAATATTTTTTTTTTAAATCTTACTAAGTGTTGGTAGTACAGAAATAGGTCTTTGGCACGGTGTAATGTACTACCAGATTTAAATAAAGGTATTACTTTACTATGCTTCATTAAATCAGGAAATACACCAGATTCGATACTAGTATTGAATATAACAGCTAAATGAGGCGCGATTGTATCTATTATAGACGCAATAACTTTAATGGAAATTTTATTAGAAGCCGTCTTAATTTTGTTGCTCAAATGCAAAGACTTGGCTGTGGAGCACATTTGGTGCACACAACACACAAAGACTTGGTGGGAGGAGAGTGGGGGGAAGGGTAGGGTTCTGGGAAAGCCCCCTACCTTTCTTCCTTTGCGAAAATGTATAGTTTATTAGTAATATTTTTTGTGACATTATAACCTCATTTTTTTACACAGGATATTGACACGGTTACTTCTGCAACGGCTTCGGCGCTGCGGAATGTGCAGCTCCTTCACCCTTGCGTAGCAAATCACAAGCACCGTTGTTTTCTATAACTACAATATATAAATATAAATAAATACATATAAATTTAAACTATTCGCAATAAACATATGTTGTTCGAAAATTATATTTAACTTTTAGGGTATAGACTATGGAAAATTTCTAGACTACATTTTGAGGTAAGCGACTGACTCTATTGCAATAAACTCTTGACTTTCCCACCCAGACAGTAAATAACGCTAATATAAGGCATCATTGGATTATATTATTATCTACTAAGTTATAAATCAATAATCAAATTTACCTTCAATTCGTAACAAAATTAATCTACTATGATTACTCCATTTAATTCAGTCGCATTAGGATTCAAAATAAAGCGACAAGTATTGTTTTGAATGGTTATGATACGATTATTATTCGATATGATTCCCGCCATTTTTTCGTTATACTAGTGTGATGGTTTTTGAATGTATCTTTCGGCTGAGTTGAAGCTTAAAGTGAAAATGCTGGAGGCAAGATATTTGAGCAATCGTATTTGATTAGGTAAATGCTCTATTGTCATCATACAGAGAGTAAAGAGAACAGTTGACTTATGTAAACTATACGATGCTCGAAATGCTTTTAAACGAGGTCATCGTTTAGGAGGTAAATTTTCCCAGAAAACTAATACTAAAAGTATAGCGAAGAAGACATAAAACTGTAAGTGCAAGTCCTCAATGCAAAGTCTACATGCAAACACAGGTATTAGCTATAGAGTAAATTTTTATGGTATTAATGAACTGGCGAATGGTCTTGAGCCTCATTCTATTTTACGAGATAAAGAAAAGCTGTTGTACTTGATTTTTACTTGCTTTCATCCTCAACTTTATCCGCGTAGAATTTAAACAAAAAAAATACGGTTGACACTACAGTCCATCTCTGCAACTTCCCGCTAATTTCAAATGCAAAGCCCTCCAAAGTCTACCTATTATGACGTTTTTCAAGACGTTTTTTAAAACTTTCAAGATAAATTCAAGAGAAACCGAAAGAGAAGAGAATTATTTTCATTGATTTTCATAGCGGGAAGTTAAAAAAACTGCAGTTCTATAAAAGTGGTCTTTGGGCAAGTGGTTCAATTATCAAAAAACACTTTAAATTTTTTTTTGTTTATATTCTGCTATTATCCAAGAAGACTGTGTCGTTCGATACTGTCCATATCGAACATCTTTAAAATAAAAAATAAAAACTGTTAATTTAACGTAACAATGGCTTATCACATCCTAAAGGATACTTATAGTTTTAAATGGCGTTGAAGGATAAAATCTATTTTGCATCAAAACATTAAGAGATGGAAAAGAAATTGTAAAGACAGTTATTGTGTAAAATAAATAACCTAGGAAGTCTTGTTCGAATCTTTTTTATATCTTGTATTGTTATTGAGATAAATCATAAAAACATTTTTCGATTAAAAAAAGTCCTGAATATTTTTTGGATAAAATCACTTCAGTCATTCTGAAGATAAGCCCGGATAGAAAGACAGACAGACAGACAAAAATTAAAAATAGTTATTCAAACATTTTTTCAACATTTTCTAAAAGGGTTGGCGGCCGACTGGTCTACGCTTCATCTTTATAGCTTCCTTGTCCGGTTTTAAATTCATCAAAGATTCAAAACATTCTCGAGGCTCATGTAGAGCTCATGAGAGTAGAGTCTTATATAGTCATAGTTAATCACAGCGCGATAGCCGATAGTCGACTGAAATCCATTTTAGAGAGCATTTATCGCCAGATTCTCGCAAAAATCATTTTCAAAATTAAAATATTTGAAATAATGTGCCGTTGATAAATAGTAGCAAGTAAATATCCTGTTTTTATGATGGTATATAGCTTGTAAGTATCTCATTTATTTTAGCATACCACTTATGAGATGACGCATAAGAATTATTTGCATTAATTTAAGTAGGCATTAATTATAAATATATAAATATTAGCATTATAAATATTACGAGTAGTATTTACTATTTATATACATTTATATATGATTACGGAAACTTAAAAAACCAAAACAATTTTCACTAGTGCATTTTTCATTCATATACTTAAGTATTCTGCAGAACGCGAGCGGTTATACAAACAATAAACACGTTTCCGTGGAACTTTAGCGGCTTGCCGCTTTGAGAATAAGGGAGCGTCACGTATATACCTAGTTGCTTTAAGCACACCCTCGACTACGACGTGTAGATGACAGGTTTGTACTGGGGGTATTAGAAATGTAAAAGTTTGTTTATGCATGTCAGTATCTTGAAAAACTGAGGCTACCTCGCATCTAGTTGGAAATGCATATATATATATATATATATATATATATATATATATATATATATATATATATATATATATATATATCTAGTCAGGTCATAAATTCTGTCACATGTTTAATATAAAATAATTGAAACAAGTTTATTCATTATTTAACCATTTATATACCAAAATGAACTAAACAAAACATAGATTCTTATGACACTAAAGTTTATTCAAAATGACCTCCGTGATTTTGAATACAGGCCTTCAATCTGCGCGGCCAGTCGTCTATCGCAGCACGAACGAGGTCCATGTCAATATCGGCGGCTGCCTTAATCAAGGATGTCTTGAGTGACTCCAAATTGGGATGAGGCTTTGAGCACGCCTTTTCCTCCAAGTGTTGCCATATCTTATAATCTAACGGATTCAAATCTGGACTGGAGAAGGGCCAGTCTTCGTGCCGGATGAAGTCGATTTCACGCGCCGCCAGCCAGTCTTGTGTGCTTTTCGCTCTATGAGCTGGCGCCGAATCTTGTTGGAATACCCAGTGCCTGTTATTGAACATGGTATGAGAAACAGTTTCCACAAGGTTGATCAGGACTGTATTTTGATACACAACTGCATTCGTTTTTACACCTTTCTCACAAAAATGTATCTCTGTTAAGCGCCAATAAGAAACTCCCAACCATACCATGAGCGAGGATGGAAAATGACCTCGTTGGACACGCGGAATACGGTTGCTCGCTTCTTCACTACTGTGTGCGTACACCTTATCATTTTGTTTGTTGTAGCTCTCTTCTACGGTAAAAATTTTTTCATCCGAAAAAAGAATTTCCCGATATTATTTTCCCGCATACCGTTTCAACAAAGCGCGGCATCTCTTCAGTCTCAGGTCCATTAGACGAGCATTCGCACGATGTCCTGTTTTTCTTCGATATGCCCGAAGCCCTAAGTCTTCATTTAACACCCTTTTCACCGTCGTTCTGCTTAACCCCATCTGAAGGGCCAACAGTTTCTGCTTACGTTTGGGATTTCTTTGAATTCGCGCCTTCACAGCTTTTATCACTGCTGGAGTCCTAACAGACCGAGGGCGACCACTTCTTGACCTGTCATCTACACTAGAGTCTTCATTGTATCGTTTGATGGTACGATAAACGAATCTTTTGTTTAGATTCAAATTTTTCAGTTGAATTGGCGCGTAACCGCAACGATGCAACACAATAACTGCAACACGGTCTTCTTTAAGCGTCCACTCCATATTTAAAAATGAGCAAAATTCTAAAAAGTATACAGTTTTATTTTCATGAACAATTCGAAATTCGAATTCAATAAACTTTTTTGTGGCCAGCATTCTAAAAGAAAAGTTTTTACTGTGTGACAATACTTATGACCTGACTGTGTATATATATCGTCGCTTTGGTAGTGAAGAGAGTCAACCCACACTTAACATGTTTTGAGATAATGAGCATTTATGATGCCATACTACACAAGAAATAATAATTAGTCCATAACTTCCAAACTATTGGACAGATAAAATAATTTGGTAGATAGATCTCTTCACCATCGTATAAATCGTATTCTTTTGATTATGCTAGAGTATTAAACTCAATTTGAACAAAGTTGTGGCTTGACTCTCTTCACCACCAAAGCGGCGATATATATATATATATATATCAGGAATTTCATATAATTTCTACCTATCTAAGGCAAATCACAAATCACCTACGAAGTGGTAGAACTCCTTTTCGGTCTATGATCTCGTCTGAGCAGACAACACCCTCTTAAGCATTTCTGCCACGAAATGCCTGCTTCAGTTTTGAAAGGTATATAGAGCCAGTATGTTTACAGGTTGTAAGGTATTCATTTTTAGTTCTCAGAGGTAACAACGCATCTGTATCCTTCGTTCAGGTGTCTAGAGGCTGCAATAACCATTTACTATCAGGTGGTGGAGTCATTTGAATTAAATAATGAAAATATATTAAATAAAAATGTTATGCTTCGATCGTACATATATATGTACAAGCAGATCGTGAAGTGGCATCATTTTATTTTTACATTATGGCTATACCTACGTATAGGGATCGAGAAATGGTGTGTGGAAGCGATGTACTCGATCTATCCAACGACCAATATATCTGCTTTCTACAACAGGAGAAGCACTAACTTTTAACTGTAAGAAGTAGCTTTACCACGTATTGCACGTAATGTTAATTCTTTCCCTATAGTGTTTTCTAGAATATTCTAAACAAAACAAATTTCACCCACAATTTTTTTAAAGAATATTTAAAATATATTCTTACTCGAAGAACGCCCGGTGCATTAAATAAATTAATGTTTAATTTTCTACAGTACCTAATTGTTTTAATTTTATTAGTGATATAATAATGGGGTTGTTATAAACTAATTTGCTTGATTCCGCGTAAAGAAAAGTGCTAAGACTTAGCGGCCTGCCTCCGCAGAGTCTACTTCACCTGAGGATGCCTCGTGTAGAGGCGAAACACGTGTCGTATTTTCGAAAGTGGTGTGACGTGCCTAGTGTGGTGGTGCTGCGGGTGGTTGTGTTGGGATTGATGGCGACGGGTAAAGTGCGCGCGATTGAGGGAGGGTGGGACGTCCCCTCGTCCCCTTAAAACTAGGCAGGACACATCATTTTCTTTCTTTACGCGGAATTAAGCAAATTAGTTTATAACAACCCCATTAATTTAAGAGCATGTTTAATGTCCATGTCACACCTATGCCGGTAGTTGTTGGGAACACTAAGCTCGAAGTTGTTGACGAGTATGTTAACCTGGGACAAATAGTCCGACTAGGTAAGTCCAACTACGTCCGAGAGGTCTATCGACGGATTCAACTCGGTTGGGCAGCGTTCGGGAAATTACGGCACATCTTCTCGTCAGGTATACCTCAAAACTTGAAAACAAGACTGTACACCTAGTGCGTGTTGCCAGTGATGATATACGGAACTGAGACGTGGTCCTTCACTGCTGGCCGGATGAGGAAGCTCAAGGTCGCTCAGCGAGCTATGGAGAGTGCTATGCTCGGAGTTTCTCTGCGTGATAAACTCAGAAATGAGGATATCCGCAGTAGAACCAGAGTGACCGACATAGCCCAACGGATTAGTAAGCTGAAGTGGCAATGGGCCGGCCATATAGCTCGAAGAACCGACAACCGATGGGGAAGAAAGGTTCTCGAGTGGCAGCCTCGTACCGGCAGGCGAAGTGTAGGGCGTCCCCCCACTAGATGGAGTTACGACCTGGTAAGATATGCAGGAAGTCGATGGATGCAGGTGGCTTAGGACCGTGCTTTGTGGCATTCTTTGGGGGAGGCCTATGTTCAGCAGTGGACTTGTGAAGGGCTGTAGTGATGTGATAGTGAATCCCATTATAATGGATTTCCGCAAAGTAACGCCTGATTCTATTAATTAGTGATAGAATGTCTGGATTATTGATTTATTTATGTACTCATATGCTTATCTGAAATTTGGACTATCGTGAATGTGGATCGAGGTTTCTTCTGAACTTATTTTACATCGTAGTAATTACGGATTTGATGAGAAATTTCCTATTCGTTCTTTATCCTTATCAATGTTTTTTACAATTACTGGATATAAAGGCAATCCTAAGAATGGGCCAAATTAAGATTTGGAAGATTCCAGCTTGGTATATATGATTATATATATATATATATATAGTATAACTTCCACAGATGATGGATTCCCTTAGCTTATTTTGATTTAATCAACCATTGAAACATCATGTCACGCCGATTAACAACATAAACAATGCGCGTTTCAAAGTCACGTCATGTATTCAAGAAGCAATGCCGGTTGCAGAATGCAGAAAATTCCTTTCGCACTTGCCTGAAGTGGGTTGCTCTTCTCGTCTTCCACCTTCTTACGGACGTTGTCGGGACGTACGGAAGATTAAATAGCATTTGCATATATTTGTATACTAGCTCTTCCCCGCGACTTCGCCCGCGTGTAATTTAGGTTTTTTTGCGCGGAATCCCTAATTTTTTTCTAGTAGCCTGTCTGCCAGTGAAAGTCTCATCAAATTTGTTCTGCCGTTTCGGAGATTAGCGGGAACAAACAGGCAGACAGACAGACAGAAATTTAAAAAACTGTGTTTTTCTTATAAGTATAGTATATGCATCATATGCATCATACATCATATGCATTTAGTGAAAAACTGTTATTTTTACATTAGAAACACACTTAAATTTTAATTATTTGTATAGATTTAAAAGTCTGGTCGATGTCGGAAATATCGGAAATGCATCAGAAGGTTAATTGTTAAAAATAATAATAGTGTGAGAGCGGATTTTCAACTTGCTCTCTTGCCTACACAATTAATCATTATCAGTAATAAGACCCCGTGCAGTGGCGGGTATGAATACCCACTACTCCATATCTTCCCGTGGGTGTCGTAAGAGGTGACAGAGAAAAACTGAGGCAGGAAATAGGCAGCAGCATCTTTCTGATAACAGCAAAACAACAATAAATAAACTGCGGTTGCCAACGCGCTCGCCAAACGTGCAACTATGCCAATATACCCCCCATGATTAAAGTTACGAAGAGACGGCCACTAGACCCCGGCGGCCTCGCTATTCCTGGCTACGGTAGCGACTATGGTAACGGTGGAATAGGGGGTGCTAAAAATCCCCAGTGTAGGTTCAGTTGCCACCTAAGACGACTCGATCTGGCAACATATAATGCACCCTGAGGACTGACGAGAAGATCCTGGAGCTGGAAAAAGAGATAGACAAGTAGCGCTAGAATATTATAAAATTATCTGAGGTCCGAAGAGAGGGGAACTCATGGTAATTCTCGAATCCGGCAACTTGTTCTATCATCGGGAGGGCGACCATCTGTCCCAAGGAAGTGTCAGATTTGTCGTCCACAAGTATCTTCTTAACAACGTTGTAATTGATGTATTTGATTGATTTGTTGTATTTGATTGAGAGTGTGTCGACGAGGATTGGGTACCTTATACTCAGAGTCACCAAACGGTATTCGCTGGAGATCATACAGGTTTACGCACCAACCTCGGCACATCCCAACGAAGAGGTGTATCGATAGTCATCCATTCCTCCAAAACCCACTATACGGTGTTGATGGGAAACTTCAACGCAAAACTAGGCACAAGAGAGAACGGTGAGCTGATAGTAGGGAAATTTTTGAAAAAATTGGAATAGGGCAAAATAACCCAAGGAGCCAGCAGCTGGCCGATTTCGTGGAGAAAGAGGGACTCTTTCTGATGAACTCGTTCTTCCAGAAGCGGGCCCACAGAAAGTGGACCTGGTCGAGCCCCGAAGGTTGGACAAAAAATGAGATTGACTTCATTATGACGGTCAGTATCAATGGTCAGTGGACAGTGATGTCTAAGTGATCGCGCGGGTGAAAACTGGTTGTGAACACCGAATGGCACACTGAACCTAAACGTTAAGTTGGAGAGGTGTCGTCTAATGAAGTCAACGCTCTGTCCCCCTCGTTCTCTAATCCAAAGTCCCGATACATTTCAGCTCGAGTTAAAAAACCGTTTTCAATATCTAGAAGACTGCAATGAAATGTACGACATGAATGACAAGCTCGTGGAAACTGTCCATGCGGTCGGAGCTAAGTTTTGCAAGACCCGCCGCAGAAGCACACAAAAACTCTCCGATCACACTCTTAATCTTATGGCTGTTAGACGGGAAATGAAGCTGCAGACATGATTACATGATAACACTAAATTATGCAAACCAACAGCAATACAACTCATCCCGATGTAACACGGGGCAGCCTCTCAGCAACACCATCCTGCACCAGGAGAACCAACACTATGGACAGATCCACGACATTATCTTAGCTCTCCTGTGTAACGTGAAGGCTATAATTGCATGATAACACCAAATTATGCAAACCAACAGCAACACTACACGTCTCAATGTAACACAGAGCAGCCTCTCAGCAACACCATCTTCCTCGCCTGAACCAGAAGAACCACCACAACGGACAGAACTACGATACCATCTTACTACTATCTACTACTACAACGTAGAAAGACTGAGATTGACTCTCTCGCGCACGGCGCCTACAGCAAAATTTATATTGCACAAACAAGTGGGGGTTTCTCGATATACCCTCAATTTCACCACGCCACCATCGATATTACACTCCGCTAGAGTGACGCAATCTCTTGCTCACTCTCGATCTAACTAGTATTTTAATAAACGCGCCGACAAGTCAACTCTTGTTGTTCAGTTCCGTCCGCCTGCAGACAGTTCCGTGGCGCAGTAGCTTATCATTGAGTTGCGTTACGTATGGCCTACACATAATTGTTTCGGGTCTGGATGTTTCTCCTTATGCAATTTATGTACTAAATCACCTCCGCGACACAAGGAAAAATTTAATGTAGTGGTAACGTTTTTATAAATTGATATCCCACTTAGCTCAATATAAGGCAGTAATTTTGATATTACAGACAGACAGATCAATTTTTTTATAACTATATATAGATAGATAATATTATGTTAATTTATTGATTTTACAAACAGAGCAAACAAAACAGGAAAAAAGGGCCTTTTTTAATTTCTTCTCTTATCCTTATAATGAACTGCTACGGGCCCATATGCTGACATGGGTGGACATGGGCCTCTCTCATTGTAAGTATAATTTGCCATATTCGACATGCTGCGAAGGTAGATTGTGCCTTTACTGCAGCTCCTCGTCACCGATCTGTCTATTTATTTTAGGTATGTTTTTCTGAACATATAATTTATCTTTTAATTGAACATAGTTGCCTCTTACGATACCCCAACATACAAACAAAGATAATCCCAACACCTCTTTTTGATCCTATCAAAAAGAGGTGTTGGGATTATCTTACGCCACCTTTAATTTAATTAGCCACAATTTAAAATTACTTTCGAAACAGTAAGCCTGAAACCAATAAGCAGGACGATAGTTATTATTTATTTATTCTTGCATTCTTGAAGATCCCGTATACAGTCCAGCAATTCAATGAGTCTTTACCATAAAAGAGAGGATGTTGTCATGTATTTTATGCTGCTAGAGCTGCTAGAGGATACAACCGTCTCATATACATCTGACATATATACGAGACAGTTACACCTCCAAGTATCGGAATCAATTCAATCTTTCTGGTAAGACGAAAGAAGACGAAAAGTGATGTTGGATTCTCTTACAGCTATCACACGAAGGTAATTATAATATATATAAACTAAATAAAAGCTATCTATTCTATGGGCAGCTGTACACGTCATCGTTGGAGCCACACGCAAGTGTGAGTAACGATCCAAGAGCGAGTCTCATCCGACACTATTCCGAAGATATCCCGGACGTCAGTCTGAGCGAGATTAGAATGGCTCTCCAGCACCTTAAAAACGGTAAGGCCCCAGGCGAGGATGGAATTACAGCGGAGCTTCTGAAAGCGGGTGGAAAACCGGTACTTGAAGTCCTTCAGAAGCTCTTTGATTCCGTCCTCCATGATGGCATTACACCGGAGGCGTGGAGCAGAAGTGCGGTGGTCTTGTTCTTCAAGAAAGGTGACAACGCTCTCTTTAAGAACTACAGACCGATTTCCCTTCTGAGCCGCGTCTACGTGCTGTCTTTACGAATCGTCTCGCGCGCAGACTTGACGACTTCCAGCCTCCCGAACAAGCCGGTTTCCGAAAGGGCTTTAGCACCGTAGACCACAAACATACCCTTCGGCAAATTGTACAGAAGTCCGAAGAGTACAATTTGCCACTATGTCTGGCGTATGTGGACTATGAGAAAGCCTTTGATTCCGTCGAAATTTGGGCGGTGCTGCAGTCCCTTCAGCGGTGCCAAGTTGACTGTCGGTATATCGAAGTGCTGAAGTGTTTGTACAGTAGAGCTACGATGGCTATCCGAATACAGAACCAGAGTACGAAACCTATCCAACTGCAGAGAGGTGTAAGACAGGGTGACGTCATATCCCCGAAACTCTTCACCGCTGCATTGGAAGACGTCTTCAAGCTTCTGGACTGGAAAGGATACGGTATCAACATCAATGGCGAGTACATCACTCACCTTCGATTTGCCGACGATATAGTCCTTATGGCAGAATCGCTGGAGGACCTAAGTACTATGCTCAATGACCTCAATAGTGTTTCCCAACGGATAGGTCTTAAGATGAACATGGACAAAACAAAGATTATGTTTAATGTCCATGTCACACCTATGCCGGTAGTTGTTTGGAACACTAAGCTCGAAGTTGTTGACGAGTATGTTTACCTGGGACAAATAGTCCGATTAGGTAAGTCCAACTTCGACCGAGAGGTCAATCGACGGATTCAACTCGGTTGGGCAGCGTTCGGGAAATTACGGCACATCTTCTCGTCAGACATACCTCAAAACTTGAAAACGAGACTGTACACCCAGTGCGTGTTGCCAGTGATGACATACGGAACTGAGACGTGGTCCTTCACTGCTGGCCGGATGAGGAAGCTCAAGGTCGCTCAGCGAGCTATGGAGAGGGCTATGCTCGGAGTTTCTCTGCGTGATAAACTCAGAAATGAGGATATCCGCAGTAGAACCAGAGTGACCGACATAGCCCAACGGATTAGTAAGCTGAAGTGGCAATGGGCCGGCCATATAGCTCGAAGAACCGACAACCGATGGGGAAGAAAGGTTCTCGAGTGGCAGCCTCGTACCGGCAGGCGAAGTGTAGGGCGTCCCCCCACTAGATGGAGTGACGACCTGGTAAGATATGCAGGAAGTCGATGGATGCAGGTGGCTCAGGACCGTGCTTTGTGGCATTCTTTGGGGGAGGCCTATGTTCAGCAGTGGACTTGTGAAGGGCTGTAATGATGATGATGATGAAATAAAAGCTAAAAAATTTCTTACATTAAAAAATAAAAATAAAAACTTTTTAGTAATATAAGGTTATATTTAGACCTTGAGTGGAAAAAAACAGCCCTCTTGGCATCAGCGAAGACGACTAGTCGCGGGATATAATATTTTAGGAACTTCACGCGGACCCCACGGACCGATAGTCTCTGCAACAAATGTCACAAACATGTAGTTATATCAGCTTCTCAGAGACTCATATTTGCGCCGTTTACTCAATTCATCCGCCGCTGATGCCGCCCCGGCCACATAACATAAATGCCCGGCTCTAAAAGTGGTACTCCTGAGGTGACAGGTCGCCAAAAAATCTATCAAATTCATGCCGTCGGGTCTTCTGCCATCATCCCTTGATATTTCACAATTTTCCTATGGTATATGTCGGAAATTCTTTTGTTCAATATTTTGTATCAAATTGAGTAAAGTGGAAAAGTTATGAATTTACCTTATTG
The DNA here is from genome assembly GCA_033319125.1 of Parnassius glacialis. Lineage (NCBI taxonomy): Eukaryota > Metazoa > Arthropoda > Insecta > Lepidoptera > Papilionidae > Parnassius > Parnassius glacialis. Next base: position 31,556,244 of record JAVANC010000013.1, on the reverse strand, counting down.
TCTGTCTGTTTGTCACAGAGTGTTTTCTATGAAAGTGTATGTATAGATGATTGAAATTTGCCAAAGTTATAACTGTCACTCAAATACAAACATGAGGTTAAAAACTCGAAGTGGTGACAGTAATGGTGCAGAACATGCATTTACATATTTCAGTTTCATTTCTCTATAGATAATTAAACATAGTTTAGGGTTTTACTTAGAGTCATACAAAATATGAAAAAAAAATAACGTAAAGGTTTAGGTCATTTGTCTTCTATTTAACGATTATAAAGTACTTACTTATTATTGTATAAAAATCAAAAAACATAGCCGTTAAACTTATACCGGTAAGCCAAGTATAGGGCGGCCTTCCACTGGATGGAGTAATGACCTGGTAAGAATCGCGGGAAATCGATGTATGCAGGTGGCTCAGGTTGGGGAAGGCAGTGGACTTATGATGGTGATGATGGTGACTATGCACCACAACGTCCACTTACTATCTGGAAGACTGTGAGCTCTATTGTCACCCTTAATTCTACAAAAATTCTATAAAAAGCTTGAGCTAAGAGTATATTTACAATACATTGATTGCTTATTTCATTGTATTATTGGTACATATTACATTTGAGCTTCCTTATCGTAATGAAGGAGCCACAATTATATTGACTTGTAATACTTTAATAGTATAGTAATGGTAACACTAACGGCACGAGCGGTACGAGTAATTAAATGAAGTTAACGAAACGTAGCTATTGAATTAATTAAATATATTTTCCAGCAGTTTGTTTTGTTTTATAGTGTAACAATATATTTCGATTGCTCACCTTTATTGTAAATAGTCTATGATAAATTTAGTCTACGGCTTTCAAAGTCACAGGAAAAGTTGTTTAGTAATATTTTAAAAGTTTTTTTTTTTAATGGAAGCCTTACAGTAGCTCTAATTTTATAAATGAAAAATACAAATGAAAAAAAATATTTCACAAAGCACGAATAATTTAAGCTTGTTTATACTTTTGCGTAAGTACCTACTTCTGCGGACTGAAAACATATAAAATCCATTCGGACTTGACAAAAATACATAAAAGAATCTTAGTACTAAATAAAACTTAAAATAATATTTACTTATGAAAGTAGGAATTCGCAGATGTGAGTGGTAAAGAATTTCAAAGTCGTTAAGCTTTGTATAAAATATTAACGTCAATTTACAATAGGTAATGTAATATTATAATGGTAATGTAATTGGGCAAAAGCAAGCATTTCAAAAATAACCTAATACGAATAGACTGCTATATAACATGTCACAAGATTCTTTTCATGCGACTGTAATATCGCGTTTGCAGTACATTACAAAAACTTCACCTCACCACATGAATAGCCTTTCACAAGTTCCGCGCACCTACGAATGCCTCCGGGATATTGTGTACATTCATTAATTCATACTTCCGTCATTTGAAGGAGAACTTACTCATGTTTAATTTTGTCTGCTTGGACAATTCTAACTCACTTTACGTATTGACAAATTTTAAGACTAATATACATCAATGTGTGACCTTGTTTTGTATTCGGAGGTAAGCTTTTAAATTGTATATAAATTAATTATAATATAGAGAAGATCGATCAGGCTAGAGACACACGACGACATTTTCTTGTAAAAGGAGGGAAATCTAACATAAACAGCATCCAGATGTAGGTGATCGGCAGTTTTGCAACTTTTTTATAGGATAGGGTGACAAACGAGCACACAGTCCACCTGATGGTAAGTGGTTGCTGTAGCCCATAGACATCTACATCTATCCTCGTTTGCGAATCAAAATGCAGATGCGTTGTCACCCGCGAGGACTAAGATGGAATGCTTCTTTTCCAGTAAAAAGGGTCTCCGGTTCTCTACACTCACCATACGAAACACAGCAGTGTTAAGCTGCTATTTAACGCTGGTATTCTGTGAGAGCGTGGTGCTTACCCGTTCGAGCCGACCCATTCATGCTACAACTATACTACTAACATAGCTGCAGCATGGTTCTACCACGTATAATACCAACCAATATCTGGATATAATTTCTCTACAATGGACACATCGACCCCAATTTTGAGACCCCCATCTCAAATGTCAGGAACCCCTACAAAGGTAGGTAATAAAACTATCCTATCTCTCAAGTTGGACCAAACTGCACACAGTGTGCAAAATTTCATTGAAATCAGTTCAGTAGTTTAGGAGTCCATCGCGGAAAAACAACGTGACACGTAATTTATATATATATATATATATATATATATAATATATATATATATATATATATATATATATATATATATGTACATATGGATATCGTCGATGAATTGCCAATAACTCCTAACTAAGTTCCTTTTAAGTATTATGTCTGTGGGAGTTGACGCAATTTTAGTCATATTGGTAGATTTTATAATAAATTGTGGTATTCCAAAAAGATTTTCAAGCTCGCAACTGAAAGAAATACATAAGTAACAGATTTGTCTGATTATCTATTTTCAGATATATTCAGCATCCCTCCAAAAAGTCGTGTCAAGCAAAGAAATAGAAGACGATTGGGAGCACGAAGTTACAAAAATTACTATAAAGAGATGCTAATATATATATTATGATGTAATATTATGATTATTTTATGTAATTTGAATAGGTATTGATTTTATAGAAAGAAGTTTTAGAGAGTCTTTCAGAAGCTCTTCAATTCCGTCCTCAATGGTGGGACTACTTCAGAGGTGTGGAGCAGAAGTGCGGTCGTCTTGTTCTTCAAGTAAGATGACAACGTTCTCTTGAAGAACTACAGACTCATTTCCCTTGTGAACCGCGTCTACGTTCTACGTACCGATGCGAAATTGAACTTTGAGTCTATTGGAATGAACTATTATGCAATGGTATGTAATCATTTAATTAGAATTAAAAAATATATAATTTATACTAATCCCAATTGAGATTACATATTCCAAAAATTATTATAAATGAGTTCACAAGATTAATAGCTTAATTTATTACACATTTTATTCAGGCTTTTTATCAGAATTTCGATTTGCGACTCCCACCTAATTATCTTAGAGATCTAATTTTATTATGTTCCATTTTATTATCTTTCACTTTTATATACTATCCTACAAAGGTAGGAAAGGAAGGAGGAAAACTCCTTACTATCCATTCGGAGTTTCTTTTCTTTTAACTTTTTTGATCCGTTTTTAAAATGTAGGTATTTAAACGCGAAAAAAAAAACATTTTGAGACATGGCCGATAAGATTAGTACTAGTTTGTTGTGATCATCATCACTAGATGAAAATTATATTTAAGAATTAGCGTAAACATCGGAATTCTCTTCATTCCACGAAATGGACTTAATGCAATAGGAATAGTATGTGATAAGTGATAACAGATCTTGATTATTAAAAGCAGCATCATTTTCAGGACGGGGAGCTTCTTCCTGAGGACAGTATTTGAAATGGGGTAGAAGGTGATATGGAGAGCTACAACCCTAATTAAGCTGCAGCATGGCTCTACGACGTAAATGTTACAAATAAACATCTAGTTTATGTTTGATGGAAATAACGAAACGTCTGGTAACTGCGATAGTCAACCGTGACAAGGCAAGTCCTTCTTATCACGGGAGAGTACCCATGTTCAGCAACGTACTTACATGCTGATGAGTAAGAAGATAAATCAGTTCAGTTTATCAGTGTAACACATTTCAATTGGCTTGGATCGGAATTAATTTCTCGTTAGGTAGCGATTTATTTCAAAGATCGTTTACCCTCAGTTTTTAAGAGCTCTCTTACATTTCGGCGTTTCGCAAGTTTAGGTATTTTACGCACCGAGCGGGCAGCAAGCTACGCGACCGATACTTTCTTTCATATCTATTCACTCGCTCGCACTATAACACTGTGAGTCTGGCGATTAAACAATCTTGATCTTCCATAATACAAAGTTTTCTTAGGATGGACTTCAGTGGACGGAATATTTTTTGGTGTGTCATTTTAATGTTATCTTATTAATTTATTATTATATAATTATATAATTTATTGTTTATTATTATATACCATTTTGATACATTATTCATTATTTATGAAATTTAGTGTCAAAATAAGTACACATAAATATTTTAATTGTTACGCTGTAATCGAATGTTAATAATCGATTATGTCTACTACCGGTAGAATAATGGTATAAATAAATAAACGGTTGCAACCTGTTTTAATAAATATAACAACCAAATGTAACTAATATTTTTTTAATCGGTACTTACAGTCAATTACCATATTTTTTATAAGAAAAATATTTGCTGCGACGGCATTGACCGAACTTTTCTCTATTCGATAATTTCAGGGAGTACACACTTTTCATAAAAAGCTTGTAACTTGGGTAACATATTGAAAATCTAAAATTGGTCGTATTTGTAAATTTTTAGTACTTTTACTGCATTAATCTGGGCCAATACATATTATTATGGCAAGTATTCAGACATTTTCATTCGCTAAATGAAGCTGGCCTTGGATTTGGTAAAACCAGTCATTATTTTGATTTAATGTTACACTTGAATCACTGAATTTATAACCTTTAACTTTTTTTTCGTCGAAAGGCCGTGTCAAAATCTATTCCGAAAGCTGAAATAGGACATTTAACTTCAATAAGACCGTTGCTGTATAAACCATTAGGTGAAGCCCTCAAATAACAATGATCTAGGTAAATGAATAGACCAAATTTTTTTATAATAATATTTTTTGGTTTGCTCAATTGTGCCAATGCTGCAGACTCGTTGTCCCTACCATGTTTAATGGAAGAGACGTGATCTAAATTATAACTATATAAATATATATAGTTTTAAACCGATCGATCAAAAATTGCGGTCGTAGTTGACGATGCTCTAGTATGCAGGCAATCGACGCACACTACGATAGCAATCGACGCACACTACGGTAGTATCGAAACGATGCAGCGCCCGAATCAACTGACGCAGGTCCACCCTCGGCAAGCGTTCGTGCGTTAATGATCGCAGATGGCCGGCACAGTGAAATATATAGTACTTTTATTTAATTAATTAAAATATAATAGTAACGATTTAAAAGTAACAATAATAGCATAGTTTAAGCAAATGTTGATAATTATTTTGGTATAAATTTTACTTCTAAATGATGTAGAACTTCGGAAATATAGAGGCTTGTATCGAAGCTTTTTTGGTCGTTATTTGAATTATGTTGATTTTTTTTCCTAGCGTGAAAAGCATATAACGAAAATGTATTCAACTACTATTAAAGTGTAGGATATTTGGAAGATAAAAAAGTATTTTTTTATGGTCAATATTCAATAGATTCTACAAATTAGAGCTCCTAAATCATGTCTTCGAGAGTTTTTGCCTAAACATGCATCGGGAGAATGATTATTACTGATTAAATAAATAAGTTATCTAAAATTCGCTCCGAGCTTATTTGAGGAGAGAAAACGAACTATTTTTACCAAGTAATTGTTATTTCAAGCAATGAACGATAAACATAAAATTTCAACGAGGAAACCTTGTAATTTCGCGTTTATTTGTAATACGCCTCTTAAATAATAATAACAACAACAACCGGAAGGAAGTTTGCATAGATTTTTTAAATCAAATTGTATGCTAATTATTTTCTACTTAAATGCTTCTTTAGAATCCGTAATTGCTCCACGTTTATTTCTATTAGTTAGTTTATAATTCATTTTAACAAAATCAAATTTCGAAATTTTAATTCAGCTATAAAACATAAAACATCACCTTTTTTAATTAACCTGTATGCAAATTAATTGCTCCTCAAATTTTCTCTTAGAATCCGTAATTGTTCCACGTCTATTGCTATTAGTTTATTTATAATTATTTAAAAAAAATATTTTCGTAAATTTAATTTTGCTAGAAAACTTACAAATATCTACTTTTTAAAATTAAACTGTATGCCAATTTATTGCTTCTTAAATGTTCTCTTAGAATCCGCAATTGCTCTACGACTATTACTGTTAGTTAGTTTATAATTTTTTTTGCTTAAAGTATTGCTATAAATTTGCTCTATTAATCAAAAAACAAAAATATGTTTTTACATTATTTATAATAATTAATATAAAAAACAGTGTGTGTCGTGAAGACACACGACAGAACTGAAAATTTTGTATTACATGGAAATATTTCAATTATTAATAATCAATGACTTTTGAATAACATAGATTGTGTATACCTTCTGTGTACTAAATAGCGGGAATTTGTCAATAAAACAAAAAATACAAATTATTCATTTAAATTTATTTTATCGCCTTCAAAGTAGGCCCCATCACTTGCAATACAACATCTCCAACGCTTCACCCAGTCTTCCATACATTTTCATAGGCTATTTGCGGTATGGCCTTTAGCTCATTCAGCGAATTTTTTGTTATGGCTTCTATCGACTCAAAACGTTTTCCTCGAAGTGGTAATTTTAACTTGGGAAATAAAAAAAAGTCAGACGGAGCCATATCAGGTGAATACGGTGCTTGGTCGAGAATTTTTGTTGAATTTTTCGCTAAAAACTCTCACTATAATGGCTGTGTGTGATGGTGCATTATCATGGTGCAGCATCCATGAGTTGTATTGCCACAAATCTGGACGTTTTCGGTAGATACTCTCACGCAAACGCTTCATGACGCCTAAATAATATTCTTTATTCACTGTTTCTCCCGAACCACACCACGGTAGTCAAAAAAAACTGTCAGCATCACCTTGATTTTGGAGCGACTTTGCCGCGGTTTCGGCTCGTTTTCGAGACGCCATTCTGAAGACTGTTGGCTTGTTTGCATGTCGTACTCATAAACCCATGTCTCGTCGCCAGTTATTATACGTTTCATAAAGGTCGGATCCGTAGAAGCTCGAGAAACCATGTCTTCAGCGACATGCTTTCGCTGCGCTCTTTGAACAAAATTGAGCTCTTTTGGAACTAGTCGAGCGGCGACGCGTTTCATGCCTAAAATGTCAATGAGAATGTTGTGGACGGACTTAAAAGATATGTTCACCTCACTAGCCAACTCTCTCAGACTCATACGTCGATTTTCAAGCACTAGCTTCTTGATTTTGTCGATGTTTTCTTTGGTCGTAGCGGTTGAAGGCCTACCAGAACGAGGCAAGTCAACTACTACTTCTCGGCCTTCTTTAAAAGCCTTATACCATTCATAAGCCCTTGTTTTCGATATACACGATTCGCCGTAGGTATTTCGCAACATTTTTAGTGATTCACCACTTGAAATATCATTCGAAACACAAAATTTAAGGCACACTCTTTGTTCAACAATATTTTCCATTGTAAAAATCGCCGAGAACTCAAAACTACTAAACTTTGCGCGCTAAATCAGTACAGTGCTACCAACATGCAGTGAAAAAATTAGAACGGCCTCTTTTACGCGAGTCTTTTTATTGACATATTCCCGATACTTTTTACACAGAGTAGTATCATTCATTTATTTACATGAAATTATATACATATGTGTTACAGTGCACCATCTTCTTCAATCTCAAGAAGAGAAATCATCGGTTTAGTTTGTTAAATAGGTAATTGATAATTATCTAATATATATTATGTAATTTTATTTTAATTAGACCAATGTTTTATAATATGACAACATAAGTTTATTTAAATGAAAATTTACAAATTGTTATTTTAAATAAATGCTCTGCGTTATTGACCTTTAAATTACCTCCCTTGTTATTTTTTTAATAGCGCCATCTCCTTCATTCTATAAAGTCATTTTATCGAATCAAAATTGATAACTCTCATGATGTACGTAGAAAAGGTGCTAGATGGCTTAAATAGAAAAAAAATCATCTACTCTGAGACTACTTGAGAGTCAATCAATTTTTGTTCGATAAATGACTTTACCTATAGAATGTTTTGATGATGGCGCTAATACCCAAACGGGATCACTCTTTCTCAAAATTAATTATAAATTAACTAATCGAAATAGACGTAGAGTGATGACGGATTCTAAGAGAGCATTTAAAGAACAATTAAGTGGCACACAGTTTTATTTAAAAAAAAATATTCTACGCTAACTTCCTTCCGGTACAACAACAACATGACACGCGACTCAGTAGTCTGTTAATCTACAACATTAACTTTTTACTTATATTATATACTTATGATTATAGGTACACCCGCAATATACACACACAGACTTAAGGTATTCGTACAATCATATACTACTCTATTTATTGACATTAAATTCTAAATAGGTTTACGCTCGGATAACTCGCTGCCTTACCATGTAAACCCACAGACAACAATCTCCAACAAAGCTATATTGATTCTGTTTTCACCATTTGACTACGGAGCCCTAATAAAAGGAAACGAGAAATATTTTAAAGTAAATAAAGCCAAGAGCCCTTGAAAACTCTGAAATAGACTTTATTCCTGTTTCGCTAAATTGAAAATAAGAGTACGACTTCATTTAGCAAAAGAAAGCAAAAATTCTACTGCATAGCGACAGCAACATAATAAAGTGCCTTATTTTATTACATTTTTAACCTAAGAATAGTAATAAATTGATTCTAAATGTCTTTTAACAGTAAAAAAATATTAATATTCGGATTTCTTTTCTTTTAATGATTACTTTTGTTCATTCGAACTGGTCTGACTGAAGTGGAATTCACAAATCCCAATCTCCACCCCAATTTACTTCAGGGACATTTTATATTTCTTCACCTCTTCGATCCCCGATGCTTTCACAGTTCTATTACGCTACCTTCTTCACGGTACGCGCTGTTAAACTGTAGAATTTTCTTCCTATATCTATACGCCATGTAAAAATTCTGCAAATTTTAGGGTTCCATAGTTAAACAACAAGGAACCCTTATAGTTTCGCAATGTCCGTCCATCCATCCAACACAAAGTTGTGAAGTAAAATCTTGAAAAACGGTGTTATCTTGGGTACCTTCCATACATGTAAAGGAGGATGATTTTTTACCTGTTTAATCCATCGTGTAGAGTCATTGGATAGGTCTTTTAAAAATATTTGAGATATGGAACCATATTTTTACAATTCAAGGTTTACAATTCCATAGAAAATGACCTAAAACTAGCTGCATTATTACGGTCATGTATGTCTTAGGGTTACACTTTCGGGAACTAATAGTGTAATAACTAAATATATATATAGTGTAATGACTAATAGTGGATAGGGAACTATGACTACGTTTGTACGGACTTGGCATGTGAATGATTTGATGTAAATTGTAGTATTTTCAAAATAGAAAGTTTTTTTTAATTTTTTTTTTGTATTCCGTGATAACTGTGAGTCTGATTAGCAAATAAGTCCTTCAGCTAACATGTTCCTATTTGGCCCTATTTAAAAAAAATTGTGACCTCTATAATATGTTCATTGTAACAAGAAGGCCCCTTCTAAGTTCACGTATTGTGAAGGGCAACTACGGAATCCTACTTTGTGTGTGGCCCAACATGCACTTGGCCGGCTTTTTAACGTGCGTATCGTGTGTTCATGTACTAAAGTACTGCTACATGGTATATTTTATGTGATATATTTATTGAAAGTAATATAAATGTCTCCGTTTTAAATAAAGAGTAAGTTCAAAAACTAAAACGCGACTACTGACAAATTATGCTCTCAAAGTATGAAACAAGAAAATATTCTCATCTGAAATTACTTTATACACATACATATTTTATACACATATAAATTACGTAATACAGCTTGGGAAGAGGTAGCAAAACTACATGCTAAACATAGTGAGTACCTACTGTTATCATTTTTGTTATTAACATGAAAGCAACAGATCAAGGAGTTCTACGAAATTAAAAAAGTAGTTTTTTGTGACATGATTTTATACATTGCGGAAATAACACATTACACAAAAAATTAGTTCCTTATCAATTTCATTTTAATTTTTTTTACTTATTATAAGTCAGTGCTTGGTCACAATCCCACCTGGTGGTTAGTGGTGATGCAGCCTTTTTTTATAGGATAAGGGTGACAAACGAGCACACAGTCCACCCGATGGTAAGTGAATGCTGCGGCCCATAGACATCTACATTTATCCTCGTTTGCGAATCAAAATGCAGATGCGTTGTCACCCGTGAGGACTAAGATGGAATGCCTCATTTCCTGTAAAAAGGGCCTCCGGCCACCTGCACTCACCAAGCGAAACGCAGAGGTAAACCTCTACTTCACGCTGGTTTTCTGTGAGGTCGTGGTACCACCCCGGTTCGAGCCGGCCCATCCGTGTGACAGCAAAAGCTGCCGCGTGGCTCTACCACTGTTAAAAATATAAATTAAGGATAACAAACAAGTACCCAGTCCACCTGATGGTAAATGGATTCTGTGGCTCACAAACATTTATATCTAACCTTGAGGACTAAAATAGAATGCCTCGTTTTTAGTAAAAAGGGTCTCCGATTCTCTACAAACACCATAAGAAACACGGCAGCATTAAGCTGCTAGTTTACGCTGGTATTCTGTGAGAGCGTGGTCCATCAGTGGTGGAACCACAGAAACTCGTGCGACCATAAAATGTCTGCAGCATGGCTGAAGTATGATATCGTCACCAAAAAAACTTTATTCGATAAAAATGACACATTTTGTTATCGAATGTTATTAAAATTAACCTGGAAGAAAAGGAAAAATAAAGCTGCTACAATATGTACTGTAAAGAGATATTAAGTCAAAATTAGTAAATTTTGAACCTTATTATTATTAATTTAATTATTAAATTATTATAATTATTATTTACTATATATATACAAATTATCTTAAAAAATTATCTTAAAAAATAGATAGAATACTAAAGTCTAATGGTTGGTGTATTAGCTATGAATTTTGTACGTCAGACCGTCCTTGTCCATGAGTTGTGAGAGCAATTAAATTATGGTTAAATTGCGCACCTAGTGACACTTTTCTGAGTACAACTACAGTAAGTATATTTTAATTATGGCAAAATACATAAGAAGTCTGAATAATAGTGGCGGCTACTACTTCATATAAAATAGTAATTGGTATGCGACGGTTAACTCGGTGGAAGACAGCATTGCATTTAAATCAAATCGTTTACCGTTACCGTTACCGTTACCGTTACCGTTACAGCCTATTAAAGTCCACTGCTGAACTATTTGCCATAGTTGCCTCGCCACGGGTTGGCAACTGCAGTTTTTTATTTTTAGTTGTTATTAGGAAGTCGCTGCTGCGCATCTCCTGATTTGTTTCCAACCCGTTTGCCAAGCGTGGCCTAACTTTGGCAAATATTTGGCAAATATCCCCTTTTGACGTAGTTTATAGTTAGCTTGTGTTCAGCAGTGGGCTTTTTATTTATTCTTTTTAAAAAACGTTAACCCCACACTACTGTATCGTGGAGGCAGTTTACAAACACAAATTGCACAAGGACAAACATCCAGACCCGGAACAATTATTTGTAGGCCATACAAATACTTCTTCCGTGCGAGATTCGAACCCGCGCCCCCCAGCGCAGTAACACATTGCTAAGCCACTGCGCCACGGTGTCGTCAAAAAGTGCTTTTGATATGATGTTAGGGTAACGATAAAGGTAATGAGTGTAATCTTATGAACTAAGTTGAAGGTAACTCTGAAAATTCGTTTACATACATATTCCATCATACCACTCAATTTAATTATGTACGAATGATATATTTGCAGCAAGGAAAAATATTTATATTAAATAGTTGGTACCAGACTACTTTAAGAAAATTTGTTTTCTTTGTTTTAAGTCTGATGAGTTTTGCAATCTGCAGACTCCGCCGTGCACACAATAGTAGGGCCCGACTTATTACGGCTTTGTTATTTTCTATTTCTATACATCACGTAGAGAAATTACGATATATTATTAGATAAATGTAAAAGGGTCTTTCAAATTGATGAATGAAATAATATAAATTGTATTTTATGCATTCTGTTTTCATGCCTGATATAATATTAGAGTTAGTTTTAAGTAGGTAAGTAATAATAAGATAATTAGTGCTTACTTATGAAGTAATTTCTTACAGAAACTAATTTAATACTTATCAATATATTTATTAAAGTAGTCGAAATAGCTTTTTACTTTTTTATATACTTTTTCCACTCTACGAGCAGTTGACCGATGATACTTAAGTAAATGTCTTAGGGACTTCAATGAATTCTTCAACAATTCTAATCACTGCAAATACAACCAAGTTTTATGAATAAACCTTTAATATCAAGGTCTTAAGAGTACCATTTTTATCACTTACTGATTCACTAATAAAAACCTAGCGCACTTGACATGAAAAAGGAAAAAAAAATTTTTAATTACAAATTAATCGATATCCGATGTCAGATGATAAGTTATGTTTTACTCTAGCAAGGCGTTGTTTCTATGGTAACGTGGCAAACGTTGTTGTTTATAGGATTTTGAGAAAAACATCGGGAAGCGTACCATATATTTGCGACGAATTGCTAACGATCTGCTTGTTCTATTTTCTTGTATTTTATGTCTTACGCACGCATATTAGCACCATCCATCATGAGTGCATCTGAGGATGATCCTCTTTCACATTAGAAGTGGGATAAAGTTCCTGTTATCGTCTACATATAATCTTCGAATTGTGTAATGAAGGCATGGTGCTGTGCCGCTCACTCTTGAATAGAATAATCCATTTGACGGCTCCATGGCGCAGTGGCTTAGCAGTAAGTTGCAGCACCAAGGGCCGTGGGTTCGAATCCCGCACAGAACAAGTATTTGTATAGCCTACAAATAATTGTTCTGGGTCTGGATGTTTGTCCTTGTGAAATTTATGTATGTAAACTGCCTCCACGATACAGGAGAAAATCCTAGTGTGGAGGTAAAGATTTTTTTTAAAGAAGAACAAAGAAGAAAAAACAAAACAAAAAAAAACAAAGAAGAATGCTGTCGGTGGTGGGACGCCGTGTGTGGGTTATTTACCGCTGCTGCCGACCGACATTTGATGCGTGGGGAAAGTAAATTTGTCTTAAATATCGCTTTGAAAAAAATATTTTGTAGTAACAAGTGGTTAACTTTTTAATTGGGTGACAGAAACGCCTGCAAGCCAAGTTTATTTCAGTTGACTAACCTGAGTCTATTTGGGTGATTAATGACCCTGTAAAATTATAGAGAAGCTTACATTATTTTATTTTGTGTTTTGACTATGTCAACAGTCATATACCGTGTAACCGTAGCTCAAATAGTGGGTGCCTTACGCGTGTGATGTTGGTAGAAGTCTAGTGTGATCGTCGTTGAGAAGTAACGGGATGACTGAACATAGATGAATGATCGTAAAAATAAAATTAAGTGTAGTATACATTTGTTGCGTAACGAACGATTAAAAAGGTTATGGCTCTTGGACATTTTCTTTTGTGATAATAAGTAAAGTTTCCTTAGAATTGATCTAGTTGAAGTTGAATTAAGTATTGAAGAACTTCGCGGCGATATTTGCAAGCGTTCACACTCAGTCTCTTGTTATTACTGCATTTGTTATCTCAGTTTTATGTCCATGCGAAATATGATTTACGAGTACATGGCGTACATTTTATAGTTCGAAATGTTTAGCAATGTAGCGGGGACATGTTTAACTTTAAAATGCTATGAATTGTGAGAATGAGTGGCCTTTTTGTGTTCTAATGTGTTGATGAGTGTAGCAGTTTTGCTCTGAATATTGTGTGATCGACTCAATTGGTGTTGGATGTTGAGGGTTGGTATTGTGTGAAGCTGGTAGAAACGCAATATCGTACCGGGCCATGCCGAGGAGCTGGCTGGTTGAAAGGACACATTCGTCTGGTCAAGGCTTATGAATGTTTGATGTCGAGGCTTGGATTTGTGTGAAATTGGTCAAAGAGACAATGTCGTACCGGTCCATACCGCGTGGCTGGTTGAAAGGACACATTCGTCCAGTCCAGGCTTTTGAATTATGGAGTTACACTGGTTGAAGAGACAGTACCGTCCAGTCCATGCGTAATCGAAGGGACGCACCCATCCGGTCCAGTCTATCGTCCGGGCCAGACACGAGCGGTTTGTCGTAGGGACATACTAGTTTGCAGCTGTATGTGATGCCTTCATAGAAATGTGTCGTCCGGTCCATGCGTGGTCGAAGGGACGTTAGTTACAAGAGACGTTAGAAGAGGGTATGTGTTGTTAAAGTGTATATCTATCTATGTCAATAGTGTCGTGCAAGGTGTACAAAGAGCTATGTTTCTGTGTGTGCTTAGTGGAAACAGCCAGTTGTCCGGTCCATGTTGTCATATGAGATAATGACTGGTCAAAATTACGCCTTAGCTACTGTTACTTTGCATGAGGTCAAACGTAATCGCCTTGCGTATGTGTGTGTAAATGTCCAAAGATACAATTATTTTTATTTTTTATAACTTTTACTAATGAGACGAGCTGAAGAAGTGGTGATTCATAGAGTTTGTTGCAAGAATTCATGAAGATACACGCCCGAGGACGGTCGTGTGTCGGATTGGGCGTGTTGGCACGTCTATATAATACCGGTTAGATCGAGAGTAAAGGTTTTACTCTAGCGAAGCGTTATTTCTTTGGTAACGTGGCAACCGCTGTAGTTTCAAAGGTTTTGAGAAAAACATCATCGAGAAGCGTACCATATACTTGCGACAAATTGCTAACGATCTGCTGAAGTTATGCTCTACGCACTACTACTACTACTACTAGTACTACTAGTACACAGCCCACCTGTTGGTAAGTAGATGCTGTGGCCCATAGACATCTACATCTATCCTCGATTAAGAATCAAAATGCAAATGTATTACCACCCCTGAGGACTAAGATGGAATGCCTCGTATTCAGTAAAAAGGGTCTCCGAATCTTTTTTTTTTAATTTACGAATATTACGAATAATAATATAATATTACGAATTTGTGTTAATAATATGACAAGCAGTAATACTTCATTTTCTTTACCTGCACTCTATGATAGTACCATAACAAAGCAGATAAATTTAAAAAGTAATGAAAAAAATAATGTAATTGTGTATAGTGATAACATAGGAAAAAATTTGGGTATATCATTGAATAACTGTTTAAAAAGGCAACAGATAAGTAATTACTGCATGCCTGGAGCATCATTCAGTGATATTATGAATAAAATTTTAACTAGTAAATTTAACCCTAATAGTATATTAATAATTTTTGTTGGGAGAAGAGGCAATATGAACAAGAATCAATTATTAAAATATATTGAATATCTCAATAACATAAATGTGGTTAAAGTTATCTTGTTTACATTGCCTTACATAGAGGGGTGGCCACAGGAAAATAAACTAAGATATAATTTAAATTTAATGATGCAGAATTCGACATGTAATAATAACTTAAATTTGACATTTAATTGTAAGAATAATAATGATAAATTTCATTTAGTGGATATTAATAATTTAATTAAGAAGTTTTTGACAAGAGATAGGTATTACGTATCAAAGTTTAGTTTGAGACTGGTAGCAAATACGCTATCTCATTATTTATATTATAACCCAGCCAAATTATTGGCTACCTTCACACCTGCTTTTATTGAGCAGAAAAATAATTTCACAAATGATTTGGAATTAGTTCCAAGTAATTTAAATTAGATAATAAGACAATAGAGGTAATCTCTAGCAAAGATTACTTAAATACCTTAGAATACAATTTAACTATACTTCATTGTGTAATTTCACAAAATAGCAATAATAAAAACTGTATTAACCTGGTGCATCAAAATATAGAAGGTATGTTAGGCAAAGAACTAGAAATTGAATTATTTTTAAATAGTAACCTTATTCATATTTTATGTATTACTGAACATTGGTTAAAAAGTTACAACTCCATATTTAATTTCAGTAATCACCAGGTGGTCAGATCGTTCAATAGAGATACTAAATTACGTGGTGGCTCCTTAATATTAGCTAATAAATCCTTATCATGTAAAGAACGTAAAGACATTGTGAGCCTCTCTGTTGAGCGTACTGTAGAAATGGCATGTGTTGAGCTTGAGCACCTTATTGTTGTCAGTGTTTACAGACCCCCATGTTCAAATTATGATACCTTTGAAAAAATTATGGAAGAAGTTTTAGTTAAGCTTAATAAACAGAATAAATCTCTTGTAGTGTGTGGAGACTTCAATATCAATCTCCTGGAAACTTCTTCCATCAGTATTAAATTTTGCTCTTTGTTCAAATCCTATAATCTTGATAATTTATTCTTTGAAGCTACACGAATTGCAGGGTGTAGTGCAACTTGTATTGATAATATTTTTACAGGTGTTGTACCAATCAACAAATCAATAATTCAAAAACTTAGTTCAGATCACTGTGGACAACTGGTTCCATTACCTTATATGCACAAAAAACAGGAAATTGAGAAAATTGTGTTTGTTCCTATTAATGCAAAACGCCTGGAGAGATTTAGAAGTAATATGGTAAAAAAACCTTCCATCGCTTTCTTATAAGAACAATGCAGACTTTTTATATGGAGAATTATTTAACCTTATAAGCAATGAATTTAAAAAAACATTTACTTCTAAAACATTCTCCGGAAACAGTCGCAAGGTATTTAATGAGTGGGCGACAGTGGGAATTCATAAAAGCAGACGAAGGTTATATGACCTTTACCATGAAAGATCATATAATTCTTCTGATGCTTTTAAAGAATATGTCAAAAATTATTCTAAAATGTTTAAAAAAGTTTGCTCCACAGCCAAATCGTTACATATTAGCAACAAAATTAAGATGGCTAAGAATAAAATTAAAATGACGTGGAGTATAATTAACAGCGAAACCGGTAATGAAAAACCTCGTAACGCAAACTATCAATTAAAAATTAACAATGAATTGACTAAATCAAATCAAGAAGTCGCAGCGGTGTTTGAGAAATATTTCACTGATATTCCTATTTTGACAACAGAGTCTTTGAATTCTTCTCCAACTGTCGCCGAGTCATTACTCAAACAGAATGTTAATATCTGTTTAAAAGAATTTAGATTTGAAAAAGTATTACCGCAAGATATTGTAAAATAATTCAAAACCATTGATGTAAAGAAAACCGCAGATTTGTGGGGGATTTCCGTGACAGTTATTGCGTCCATAATAGATTTAATTGCACCTCATCTTGCTATTATTTTTAATACTTGTATCGATTCTGGTGTGTTTCCTGATTTAATGAAGTATAGTAAAGTAATACCTTTATTTAAATCTGGTAGTACATTGGACCCCGCTAATTTTAGACCTATTTCTGTACTACCAACTCTTAGTAAAATTTTTGAAAAAATTATTTTGGATCAATTGTTAATTTTTTTTAATACAAATAAATTACTTCATAAAAACCAATTTGGATTTACAAGGGGTCGCTCGACGTCTGACGCCGGCGTTGAGCTTATGAAATATATTTTAATGCCTGGGAGAATTCACAGGATGCCTTAGGTGTTTTCTGTGATCTTTCCAAGGCTTTCGATTGTGTTCATCATGAAACATTAATCAGGAAACAACAACTTTACGATGTAAAAAATTTGGCGCTTAGACTTATTACTTCATATTTAAGAAACAGAACTCAAAAAGTCGTGTTAAATGGATCGGTAGTATCAATGGGCGTTCCTCAGGGCTCGATTCTTGGCCCATTCCTGTTTTTAAACTATATTAATGACTTACCTTATCTTGTAGGGGACAATCACGATATAGTATTATTTGCTGACGATACCTCTTTAATTTTCAAACTCAAACGGCAGTTAATTAATTATGACGATGTAAATAATGCTCTATCGAAATTAGTACATTGGTTTAACGCCAACAATATGCTCTTGAACGGCAATAAGACAAAGTGTATTAAATTTACAATACCTAATGTAAAACATTCCAATACCAATGTGCTATTAAATGGGGAGGAGTTGAGTCTTGTGGATACCACTGTTTTTCTCAGTATTACTATTGACGCGAAACTTCAATGGGGCCCCCATATATCTAAATTAGCAAGCAGACTTAGTTCTGCAGCATATGCTGTAAGAAAGATTAGAAGTCTCGCAGATGTTGAGACAGCTAGATTAGTGTATTTAAGTTACTTTCATAGCGTTATGTCTTATGGAATTTTGCTATGGGGTAATGCGACTGATATTGAAGCTATATTTGTTTTGCAAAAGAGAGCCGTTCGGGCGATTTATAACCTAAATTGTAAAGAGTCCCTCAGACAAAAATTTAAAAAAATAAACATATTAACTTTGGCATCGCAATATATTTATGAAAATCTAATGTATGTACATAAAAACATAAATAGCTTTAATAAGAATAAGGATGTGCATTCTTTAAACACTAGGAACAAACATAAGCTTGTAATACCAGTTACTAGACTCCACAGAATCAGTAATTCATTTATGGGGCAATGTATACGCTTTTACAACAAAATCCCAGAACATATTCAAAGTTTATCAATAAACAAGTTTAAAAGTTTTATTAAAGAAAAACTGTACAAAAAGGGTTATTATAATATCAAGGAATACATGAATGAAAATAACCCCTGGGAATAAGGTGATCGCCACCACGCTGGTTCTATTAAAAATCATTTAAAAATTGTATAAATGAAATTATTGTTAAGTGAAATATGTTTGAAAAAAAAAGTCCCGCTGGGTTTCTTGCTGGTTCTTCCCAGGACATGTATTTTCCGAACCAGTGGTAAATAAAAAATGACTTTCAATAAGAATTATGTAATAATCAATATTGAATAAAAAATTATTCTATTCTATTCTATTCTATTTACACTCACCATTGTAAACAAAGCAGCACTAAGCCGCTATTTTACGCTGGTATTCTGTGTCAGAGAGTGGTCCTACCCCGATCGAGCCAACCCATTCATGCTACAACCATAATATAGCTGCAGCTTGGCTCTACCACATACATTTGCCACAAATGTGAAAAATGGGCAAAGGAGAATGGGATTTTTGGGCCTGAAGTTAACTAATTGGTTTATACTTTAAAAAATTGGTCATATATTTATAAAGTAAAATAGAAAAAAGTAGCTCTTTTTACAATCTAGAATTCGAAAGAACAATAAAATAAGAAATAAGTTATAAAATCGATTGTAGTGTATTCTTTATGTCAATAAATCGATTACCATAAATAATACACTATAAAAAAATATAGTGTATTAATTATAGTGAAATCTTCTTATTTTGAAACTTGACTTGACAGTTCAAACTTCAAACCACAGAGTACTTTTTATATACTGAAATGCTTCAAACTATTTACCTACTTAAAAGAAAGACAGATTTTCGATTCAATGTGAAACGAGCGCAATATAATCGATTCTCAATTAAATGGGGCATTTTAATATGTATTTACGATTATTTTTCTGTGTTATGGAGATAAAAAATAATTGTGTACATATCTACAAAATAATAATAAATAATACAAAATATCAACATTCCAACAAGTAACAGTTACAACAACAATTATTAAATTAATCGATCACAGATCAATATCTCTAATATTCATTTCACTTAGTTGTTGTTGTTTTAACTGTCGTTAATCGTTTCACCATTTCGTTTCATTATTAACCACAGCTTTTTTGGTGTTTTATACTGATCTTGCTTTTATATCTTAAATTAATTATAGTGAAAAATAGCCTGTTATAGAGTGAAAAATCACCTGTTATAGTGTAGGTAATAGATAATCTCACTTTTACTTATTCTACAATAACTCAGCTCCTGGATTGACAAATGTTACCAGATTTTCAGTGATTAATTGTTTATATATACGCTTTCAAATGGTCCTACTTTCATCTTGTTAACACTTGGGCCCAAGAATGTATGGAGACGTCTCCTTCCGCTTTCTAGCAAAGCTCTTTGAGCGGAGTATTTAAGAGACTTAAAGATTTGAGACAACTGGTACTGCGATCGTTAACGCGTTAGTCAAATTATGCCAAACCTGGGATTATTGCAAATGTTCCCTATTAGGAAAAAGGCAGAAATGTCCAGAAGTGGACTGTAACAAGCTGATACAGTAAAGTAAACTGAAATAAATAAATGTAACAAAAAATATTAAAAAGTAAACAATAAAAGTTATATTCTGTCGAGTCATATTATTTGTAAAACCAACTCAACTGGTTGCAATAAGTTTAACAAATATTATGTTCATTAAATGGAATAATTTATTCATATAGCAATTTTGCTAAAAGCATACAGATTTTTCAGAATTCATCAAACGGCTTTCATTCTATGCCCTACTTTTAATATCTGAGTCAGATCAAACATTGTGTTCATCCGTCTTTGTTTCTGCCTTTTATTTAAATTTGCACTTGTGCTGTATATATGGTTCTTCTTTAATAGGTGATGTGTTAACCATTACCTTTTGCGTAGTTCTTATTAAAACCTTTTAATAAGTTGTGTGTGACTTAATTTTTTTTAACCAGTTATTGAATTTTTCCTTAAATTAAATTATGTCCTTCAAGTTCTTGCAACATCACCCTGCAATAGTCTACTGTGGGGTAGTTAATATGTGACTTTCCAGAAGGGACTGAATCCAGCAGTCGTAAGACTTGGTAGGGAGATATTCACGGTACCAATTGTAGTCCAATGTACTTCAAACATTTGGGTATATTAGAAATCTCTGAATAGTTGGTTTTAATATCATGTTTATCAGGATATTACGTACAAGACATTATGTATTGCCGTGTAGTGGCGGTCAAGAATATCCACTACCCCATATCCTCCCGTGGGTGTCGTAAAAGGCGACAAAGGGAAACAGGCAGGAGATGGGCAGCAGCATCTTCCTGATAATAGCCAAAATTTCAATAAAAAAACTGCGGTTGCCAACCCGCTCGCCAAGCGTGGCAACTATGGCAAATACTCCCCCCCCCCCCATGAGTAAAGCAACAAACAGACGGCCCCCAGTCCCCGGCGGCCCCGCCATTCCTGCCTACGGTGGCGACCATGGTAACGGCGGGGCAGGGGGTGCTAAGAATCTCCGGTGGAGGTTCGGTTGCCACCTACGACGACTAGACCTGGCAACGTACAACGCACGCACCCTGAGGACTGACGAGAAGATCGTGGAGCTGGAAGAAGAGATAGACAAGTTGCGCTGGCATATTATAGGATTATCCGAAGTCCGAAGAGGGGGGAAGGACACGGTAATCCTCGAATCCGGCTACTTGCTCTATCACCGGGAGGGCGACCATCTGTCCCAAGGAGGTGTCGGATTTATCGTCCACAAGTCTCTCATTAACAATGTTGTAAAGATCGGGAGTGTGTCGACGAGGGTTGCGTACCTTATATTCAGAATCACCAAACGGTATTCGCTGAAGGTCATACAGGTTTACGCACCAACCTCGGCACACCCCGATGAGGAGGTGGAGGAAATGTATGAGGATATCTCTAGAGCCATGCATTCCTCTAAAACCCAATATACGGTGTTAATGGGAGACTTCAATGCAAAACTAGGCACAAAAGAGAACGGTGAGCTGAAAGTAGGGAAATTTGGAATAGGGCAACGGAACCCAAGGGGCCAGCAGCTGGCCGACTTCATGGAGAAAGAGGGACTCTTTATGATGAACTCTTTCTTCCAGAAGCGGCCCCACAGGAAGTGGACCTGGTCGAGCCCCGACGGTTCGACAAAAAATGAGATTGACTTCGTTATGACGACTAGACGACAACTGTTCAGTGATGTCTCCGTGATCGCGCGGGTGAAAACTGGTAGCGATCACCGAATGGTTAGAGGCACACTGAACCTAAACGTTAATTTGGAGAGGTCTCGTCTAATGAAGACAACGCTCCGTCCCACTCGTGCTCTAATCCAAAGTCCCGAAACCTTTCAGCTCGAGTTACAAAACCGTTTTCAGTGCCTAGAAGACTGCAATGAAGTGGACGATATGAATGACAAGCTCGTGGAAACTGTCCATGCGGTCGGGGCTAAGTTCTGCAAGACCCGCCGCAGAAGAACACAAAAACTCTCCGATCACACTCTTAATCTCATGGCTGTTAGACGGGAGATGAAGCTACATTCTTCAACAGACTTGACAGCATACAGGCAACTGAACAGACAGATATCCAAATGCATGCGGCGGGACTTACGCAACTTCAATACAGCTCGTATTGAAGAAGCGATCGAGCGGAACCAAGGCTCCAAAGTCTTTGCCAGAGATCTGTCTGCCAGAAAGAGCCAACTGTCAAAGCTGAAGACAGAGTGTGGCAGCATCGTTTCCGGGACACCTGAGATTTTGAGTGTGATTGAGAGGTTCTATGGGCAGCTGTACACGTCATCGTTGGAGCCACACGCAAGTGTGAGTAACGATCCAAGAGCGAGTCTCATCCGACACTATTCCGAAGATATCCCAGATGTCAGTCTGAGCGAGATTAGAATGGCTCTCCATCACCTTAAAAACGGTAAGGCCCCAGGCGAGGATGGAATTACAGCGGAGCTTCTGGAAGCGGGTGGAAGACCGGTACTTGAAGTCCTTCAGAAGCTCTTTAATTCCGTCCTCCATGCTGGCATTACACCGGAGGCGTGGAGCAAAAGTGCGGTGGTCTTGTTCTTCAAGAAAGGTGACAACGCTCTCTTGAAGAACTACAGACCGATTTCCCTTCTGAGCCGCGTCTACGTGCTGTTTTCGAGAGTCATTACGAATCGTCTCGCGCGCAGACTTGACGACTTCCAGCCTCCCGAACAAGCCGGTTTCCGAAAGGGCTTTAGCACCATAGACCACATACATACCCTACGGCAAATTGTACAGAAGTCCGAAGAGTACAATTTGCCACTATGTCTGGCTTATGTGGACTATGAGAAAGCCTTTGATTCCGTCGAAATTTGGGCGGTGCTGCAGTCCCTTCAGCGGTGCCAAGTGTACTGTCGGTATATCGAAGTGCTGAAGTGTTTGTACAGTAGAGCTACGATGGCTATCCGAGTACAGAACCAGAGTACGAAACCTATCCAACTGCAGAGAGGTGTAAGACAGGGTGACGTCATATCCCCGAAACTCTTCACCGCTGCATTGGAAGACGTTTTCAAGCTTCTGGACTGGAAAGAATACGGTATCAACATCAATAGCGAGTACATCACTCACCTTCGATTTGCCGACGATATAGTCCTTATGGCAGCATCGCTGGAGGACCTAAGCACTATGCTCAATGAACTCAATAGTGTTTCCCAACGGATAGGTCTTAAGATGAACATGGACAAAACAAAGATCATGTTTAATGTCCATGTCACACCTATGCCGGTAGTTGTTGGGAACACTAAGCTCGAAGTTGTTGACGAGTATGTTTACCTGGGACAAATAGTCCGACTAGGTAAGTCCAACTTCGACCGAGAGGTCAATCAACGGATTCAACTCGGTTGGGCAGCGTTCGGGAAATTACGACACATCTTCTCGTCAGGTATACCTCAAAACTTGAAAACGAGACTGTACACCCAGTGCGTGTTGCCAGTGATGACATACGGAACTGAGACGTGGTCCTTCACTGCTAGCCGGATGAGGAAGCTCAAAGTCGCTCATCGAGCTATGGAGAGGGCTATGCTCGGAGTTTCTCTGCGTGATAAACTAAGAAATGAGGATATCCGCAGTAGAACCAGAGTGACCAACATAGCCCAACGGATTAGTAAGCTGAAGTGGCAATGGGCCGGCCATATAGCTCGAAGAACCGACAACCGATGGGGAAGAAAGGTTCTTGAGTGGCAGCCTCGTACCGGCAGGCGAAGTGTAGGGCGTCCCCCCACTAGATGGAGTGACGACCTGGTAAGATATGCAGGAAGTCGATGGATGCAGGTGGCTAAGGACCGTGCTTTGTTGCATTCTTTGGGGGAGGCCTATGTTCAGCAGTGGACTTGTGAAGGGCTGTAATGATGATGATGATGATGATATTATATCTGCCCCCGCCCGCTCTTTAACGAGGGTAACTATTGATTGTAAGCTTATTATAAGTATATAGTATATAGCTTAGTATATAACAACTATTGATTGTAAGCTTATTATAAGTATATAGTATATAGCTTAGTATATAACAACTATTGATTGTAAGCTTATTATAAGTATATAGTATATAGCTTAGTATATAACAACTATTGATTGTAAGCTTATTATAAGTATATAGTATATAGCTTAGTATATAACAACTATTGATTGTAAGCTTATTATAAGTATATAGTATATAGCTTAGTATATAACAACTATTGATTGTAAGCTTATTATAAGTATATAGTATATAGCTTAGTATATAACAACTATTGATTGTAAGCTTATTATAAGTATATAGTATATAGCTTAGTATATAACAACTATTGATTGTAAGCTTATTATAAGTATATAGTATATAGCTTAGTATATAACAACTATTGATTGTAAGCTTATTATAAGTATATAGTATATAGCTTAGTATATAACAACTATTGATTGTAAGCTTATTATAAGTATATAGTATATAGCTTAGTATATAACAACTATTGATTGTAAGCTTATTATAAGTTTATAAAGTATCTGGTATATGTATAAGAGACGTGTATACCACCGTTATCGGAAGCGGTCCCCTTTCTTAATTATCTCATAGTATGTCACAACAGTTAAAAAAAATAGAAATAGGTAAGTTACCACTAACATGATGGCAAGTCTGTGAGGAAACCTGCGTGTCTGAGGAAAAAAATATTTCGAAAATATGTAAAATCAGCCAACACGAAGCGCAGCGAACAAATTGCTATAACCTATTTTAATAATGCGGGAAGGCCTGTCCTGTGTGTGTGTCCAGCAATGGTACGTAATAATACTGTAACTTCACTTTCTTACTAAATACTATGGTAATATATGTGCTTGTTTCTCATTCTATCTGAAATAAAAAAAGAAAACAAAAAAGAAAAATTTGACGTAGTTATTTCTCACAATTATTTACAGCTCCTTACCCCTTTTCTTTGCAAACTCAGTGCTTACTACACGTCACGTAGGAGTGTGTACTTATATATAAGTAACTGAATACGTGACGCTCTGCTTTTGACTAAGCGCCAACTCGCAAAAGGTCTGAAAACAAATTTGTTTATTTTACCAACGGACTGAATAAAACAAAGTTATTATTTTTGTTATAAAACAAGGTATGATATTTTTCAAATTTTTCCGTGCATTCCGCGGGAAAATGTCACAAAGTTCACACAATAAATTTAATTTACAAATCATATACACTCAATAATTATACAATCTTCTTGTGTTTATTGGAACGAAGTTCTTTATCGGACGGTACGGGTTTGGCGGATGGGAGCTAGGCGACAAAAAGTATAAGATTTTTTCGTCACTACCCCTTGTATCATAGTGTAGACGGCCTTGGCGACGAAATAAGGAAGTGAGATGGAATAATATCCATCTCCCTCGCACTTTTTCTTATATTTTTTTTATAGGATAGGGTGACAAACGAGCACAAAGTCCACCTGATGGTAAGTGGTTGCTGTGGCCCATAGGCATCTACATTTATCCTCGTTTGCGAATCAAAATGCAGATGCGTTGTCACCCGTGAGAACTAAGATGGAATGACTCTTTTCCAGTGAAAAGGGTCTCCGGTTCTCTACACTCACCATACGAAACACAGCAGTGTTAAGCTGCTATTTTACGCTGGTATTCTGTGCGAGCGTGGTCCTTCCCCGGTCGAGCCGACCCATTCGTGCTACAACTATACCACTAATATAGCTGCAGCATGGCTCTACCACGTATTGCCATGAAAGAAATATTATTTTATATCAAATGACGCTTCATTTTAATAGACGCTAGTAATTAATTTATTTGTATTTGTTAATCAATAATATAATACCTACGTTTATCAATAATAATATATTACGCAAGGAACTTCCTTCCAACCGAGTATTCCACTACACTCACGCATTTTTTAATTATTTATTCTTTATTGCATTCCCTAATCTAAAAGAATACAAGGGCGGACTTAATACCTTGAGGCATTCTCTACTAGTCAACCCATATATATTTATTTATTGAGCAAAAGTAAATTATACATAAAACATTATATATAAGAAAGACATTATACACAATAAAGAATTTATTATCTATAGGACTGGGAGTGCTCCGAGAAATTAAACGAATTCCAGAAGCTTAGAGTCACTATTCCACGTTGTGAAAAAAACTTAAATCTAAACTACCAAGATGGTTGTCAAATAGCGCACTAATGTGCAATTTTCCAAAAAGGGTTTAGCATGACTACTTTGTGGAGTCTATGACCATTATAATAATTTTTTCGTACCGTTATTACTTAGGTATCTTAAAGAGCCCAATCCTTCCTCAAAGAACGACAACACATCTACGATACTTGTAGTGTTACGAATGTTCATGGGTGGCGGCAAACCCCTTCCTAGTTACAATTGAGATTCAGTCTTCAACAGATAGGCATGCAAATAGAAAATGAACATCAAAACTGACCATGGTTTCATTGTCTGTAAGAATTACATAGGTCTTTTATCTCACTGAAAAATGGTATGAATCCTTAGTGTGCGTCCTCTGAGTGGTGAAAGTATGTTTGCTAAGTGTTGAGCCGAATGCTCATTTAGATTTACGGCAGTAAACAGTACGTAATATTGCTATATTTCATAGAACTATTGGGTTTCAAGAAACATAGAGCAAAGGTGATGAATTTTGAACTTGTGATTAAGATTTATGAACGTAAACACAACACTGAATTGAAATGATATTTAAGATTCTCTCAAGGTAATTATGTATTAAAGCTTTTTTGTAAGCTAAATTATTTTATATAAAGGGTAACTTATACTAGTCTTGTTCTGTAGATAGTCTGATGATTTTTTATGTCTGTTTTCTTAATGTCATATAATTTAAATATGCCAGTTTAATTCCCAGTGTCTTACATTTTTGATGGATTTTCCATTTTAAATTTAATTGGTGGGTGGTATCCTCGGCAGCGGCCACCAAAACGCCAGATACGACTCATGGACCCCAATAAGATGTTATAACTATCTTGTAACTATATGCATGTATATAATATTTTAATAATTAAAAAAGTACAAAAAGTTAAATAATTTATTCCTCTCTGAAAAATTCTATAACGGTTTCTGGTATCATCATAAAGTTTGGCATGCACGTTGATGAGTTATATGAGACTGTGTAATAAATGTAACCATAATCCCGATGCTGTAGTCGGGATCATCAATTCTCGATAGAATTATTTATTACTTACTTGCTTTAAAACTTGGTATGTACGTTAAGCCTCGATTACCTCGTTGGTCTAGTTGTAAACGCGATTAATGATCATGAGTTCCCGGGTCCGAATCCCGGGTGGGGTCAAAATAAGTTACTGGCTTTTCCTGTCAAGGAATTCTCAGTAGCAGCCCGAAGTTAGGAAGTTGGAAGAGTTTCACCACCGTACCTCGGAAAGCACGTAAAGCCTCTCTCCGGTCGTGGCGGATTACCACCCCATCGGACTGTGAGAGTGAGGGAATAGAGAGTGCACCTGTGCTTGCGCATACACTTGGGCACTATAATCCTGTCCTGCGCAGATGGCTAGTTGTCGTTGAGACTGGCTGCCGTGACCAAAATTTCGGCCTGTAGGACATTATTATTATTATGTACAATAAAACTTGAATACGATAACGTAAACGTAACGATATCCTGATGCTGCAAGGATTGTCACCTTTTTAGAGAACTCTCTAAAAGTTATTGGTTTCACCTTAAAATTTCATATGCATGTTGCCATAGAACGAAAAAACAATAATGATGAACTATTTCTGCAGCCATGATCATCCGATCATCATTTCTTTAAAGTCTTAATATACATGTTATTAAATTTGGATAGACAATTATTGTTTATCATGAAAAATGTTATGTAATTAAATAATTTGCAAATAAATCAAAAATTAGCTACTTAAGCCGAAATTATTACCTCTTATACGTAATATGTGCACTCACCAATTTTTATGGCAATATGATCAAAATTATGCTTGAATTAAACACACATGCATTTACCCCAAATAAGATTTTCCATAGTTGTGACACCCTAATTTATTAACCGGTGAAACAGAAACAGAAACAAACTTTTTATTCAATATAGATTAAAAATAATACTTATTGAAAGTCACTCTTTTGTTTTATTACCACTGGTTCGAAAAAAAAACTTTGTCTCGGGAAGAACCATCAAGAAACCCAGCGGGACTTTTTTTAAATAACAGTTCGAAATCATGTATGTTTAGGCCAAAAAAGGTAATTTGTACGCCATCCAATTGCGTTCGAGCTGGCGCCTCACCTGATTTGGTATGTAGGTAAGGTAAACGCCGAGGTGGGGCGGCTGCATGAGCGAGCAGTCGCTCGACGCGTGGGCGAAGGGTCAGTGCTCCGCCAACGATGTAGAGGGGAGCCGTTAGGCTCTCTTACCTAAATTCACGGGTCCGTCGTGGATCTAGATAGCTAGATGAAGTGCGTGTTTCTTCGTCACGTAGATATGTGAATTGTGCGATATTTAACTCGTGCGAGAGTGCGGAATTGTGTACGCGCGTCGAGGAGATATACGGTCTAGGATTCGAGCCGCGCATTCCTTATTTGAGAGCTTCTCCCGGTTAATTGTCAGGATATCGTTATAATTGTGTCGTCGCGTTAGTGCCTTTTTGTGTTTTGGTTGCCTAGTTAGATTAATTTGCGTGTAAACGAGGCGTATTTTGAATCTGGCGCGACGTGTTATTCTGGTGTCGAATTAAGGAGCTTAGTTGTGTTTAACGCTGAATGGTTGATCCGTTAAGAGATCGCTTTAATTTCCTATTTATAATTTGTGATAAGTGAATCCGGAACATTGAATGTCGAATTTTGCGCTACTGTCCTTGCCGTGTCGAGTATCACGTGTTCGATTCTGCAATGAGTGTGGAATTAGGCGAATTGAAGTTAGTTAAATGTCCAATGAAGCTAAGAGACTGAATTAGTGACAGTGAAGAAAGAAGTGGTCCGGCGATAGAGCAGTCTGGAGTGATGCAGCATTTTGGGGCAGCCTGGAAATCGGCCGCTACTGGTCGCCTACGCCTGCCCAGGCCTGACACATTTACACCTCACTGTACACTGTTCGCCAAACACCATTATACCCACTCACGGCCTGCCCAAGCCTTGGAGAGAAGTTAGCTCCTGATACTGGTAAGTACTTTTGGTTTCTAGCTTTCTCCCATATAGTTTATTGTGATAGGACATTCCACGTGGCCATATTGGGGCCCGACCTGCGTCTGCCTGTCGAACGAGCTGCTATGGGCCCCAGCCAAGACGACATTTGCCTGGGCAGCTGTAGGCCGTAACAATGTATATTACACAATTAACCACACAAAACTAATTAGAAATAGCTTAGTAGCGATCACCTCATTCTCAGGGGTTATCATCCATAAATTCCTTAATATTATAATAATCCTTTTTATACAAACTATGTTTAATAAACTTTTTCAACTTTGAGCAGTTCAAATTTTGTATATTTTTCTAGAATTTTGTTGTAAAAGCGTATACATCGCCCCAAGAATGAGTTACTGTTTCGATGAAGTCAAGTAACTGGTACTTCTGGCTTGTGTCTGTTCCTAGTATTTACAAAATGAATATCACTTATTTTTGTAAAACTGCTTTTATTTTTGTGTACGTAAATCGGTCATTACATTTTCATAAATGTATTGAGAAGCCAAAGTTAATATATTAACTTCCTTAAATTATTGTCGCAGCGACTCTTTAGGTTTTAAATCATAGATTACTCTTATGGCTCTCTTCTGTAAAACAAATATAATTTCAGTGTCAGTCGCATGTCCCCATAGCAAAATATCATATGATATTATGCTATGGAAATAACTAAAGTAAACAAGTCTAGTTGTTTTCACACTAGTAAAATTTCTAATCTTTTTACGGCATATGCTGCATAACTAAGTCTGCTTGCTAATTTTGATATATGGGGGCTCCATTGAAGCTTCGCGTCTAGTTTTATTCCAAGAAAAATAGTGGTATCGACAAGACTCAGTTCCATTTAAATAATAATGTAATATTAAATGGGGACATTTAATATTACATCATTATTTAAATGTTTGACATTTGGGGTCATGAATTTCATACATTTCGTTTTAGTGCCATTTAAATGCAAGTTTAAAAAACAAACACAAAACAACATTAAACCAATTTACTCATTTAGATATAGCATTATTTACTTCGTCATATTTTAATAATTGTCGTTTTTATTTGAAAATTAATGAAGTGTCATCAGCAAATAATACTATATTATGGTTATCCCCTACTGTGTAAGGTAAGTCATTAATATATACAAGAAACAGAAAGGGGCCAAGAATTGAGCCTTGAGGCACGCCCATTTATATATACATAATTTTTTCAAAAATTTTATTAATGTTGTGCGGTAAAAAAGGTGCAAATCTGAAGATAACTCGTTATATCACCCCACTACATTATTATTTAAAATTAATTTTAATAATTGAAAATATTTTTTTTTTGTTAAACCTACTTCAATATAAACTATTAAGAATAAGTCAAAGCCTTAAGTAAAAAAGCCATGCTGCAGCTATATTAGTACTCGTAGTTTAGTTGTAGCACGAATGGGTCGGCTCGACCGGGGAAGGACCACGCTCTCACAGAATACCAACGTAAAATAGCAGCTTTACGCTACTGTGTTCCGTATAGTGAGTGTAGAAAACCGGACACCCTTTTTACTGGAAATGGGGCATTCCATCTTAGTCCTCACGGGTGACAACGCATCTGCATTTTGATTTTTAATAGAGGATAGATGTAGATGTCTATGGGCCGCAGCAACCACTCACCATCAGGTGGACTGTGTGTTCGTTTGTCACACTTATCCTATAAAAAGAAACTATTAGTCAGACCTTGATCAAATTTAAATGGGACCACATGAGAACACCAGCATTCAAATAAAAAAAATCATCGAAATCGGTTTACCCAGAAGAAAGTTATGAGGTAACACACATAAAAAAGAACATACAGTCGAATTTAGTACCGTCTCCTTTTTAAAGTCGGTGGAAAAGGTATATTTATTAAGTATTTTCCGTAGTTACACATCAAACGACGCAAAGAACTAACCCAACGTACTTTATCTAAATTCAAATTAAGCGTACTGGCTTAATCTTCCCACACTACTTGGGATAACTTAATAGTATAAAAGTTCGTGCATTTGTTATCGTGCCGTTAGATGAGTTACAAATTTATATACATGCTAGCGACCTGCCCCGGCTTTGCCTGGGTAGAAATTATTTATATGGTAATATTTAGATTTAAGATAATAATATCAATTATTAGATTTCTTAAAAATATCTCAAAGTTTTTCGGATAAAGTATACAGTTCAGTCATTCATGGGCAATGACATGTAGAAACATACATACAGACAGACAAACATTTTAAAGATCGTTATTCATGCTTTAATGACATGCAAATAGCTCCCGCAGTTACACCGATATTACAGACAGACGCTTCAATTTTATTTTATTTATATGTGTAAATAACACCCCTAACAAGCCACTTTTTTAAATTGTCACACAATAAAAATCACCACATAAAATTGCAATAAACAATGTGAGAAATGAAGGTAGAGATGAACACTGATCTATTACTTAATATAAAATTAGGAAACAAATCAGGAGATGGGCAGCATCGTCTTCTTACTAACAACTAAAAATATAATCTGCGATTGCCAAGGGCTTGCCAAGCGTGGCAACTACGGCAAATATCGACCCTATGAGGTAAAGTGTTCTTTATATGATCTGGTTAATAATACACTAACAAAGCGAGAACATAGATGATAAAGAAATAATGTACAGCATGAAGAATAAATCATATTTTCCCGCGCAGCTCAATACTTATGTAGAAAGTAGAAACTTTCCACCGATAGTGATATCAAACTCAATTTCTTGACGACAAGCACAGTGCGCTATGAAGAATAATGAAGTCTAAGCAAGCTATTGTTATTGGCTACATCGGAAACAAATTGCGTTATATGTATAATATTCAAAGAAATATTTATTTTTGTTTTAAATTAAAGTTTTCTTCAACTTGTCGTGTGACAACTAAAGAAAGTCCGACCAATTAGGTTCCGTGGATTTCAAAAGAAGCAACTATGAAAAATGCCATATAGAATATTACTACTTTGTATGCCATTATATGTGAATTATTGAAAATGTAAAAAATAATTACATAATGATTTCTTATATTTACGCGAAGACTACACATTAAATTAAACTAATTTTACGGATTTTATCGCGTTTAATTCAACTTTTTAATTCCCGACGTTTCGGGTGCTTTACAGCACCCATGGTCACGGGGAGGACTGAGGTGTTTGACGTCCCGATGTCATAATTAGCTCGGCTACCTTTAGTTTTTGAATATTATTTCTTTTGGTCTGATCTACGCAGAATGAGCTTACAGTATCTTGAAGTCTTGCACTGGTATGGTTAGATTTGAATTTAATTTTATTAATCATAGGAGCCCAAGCAGATGGCAGCACCCAACCATCTTCTCTATTGAAATTAGGATGTTTTTTAGTATCAATAGCCTCGCGAATCATCCTTGGTAGGAATCGGTGTTCTTTTGCGTGGATTTGTGGTCTATCAAATGTAAGGTAATGGCGGGGACGACCTCGAACATGTTCACACACTGCAGACTTCCCGGAACGGCGGTGGTTCAAGTCAGTTCTATGTCCTTTCACGCGGGTTTTTATGGATCTTTTTGTTTGTCGTATGCAACAGAGACCACATTCACAATCCAGTTTGTACACTCCTGCATCTTGTAGAGGGATATGACACTTGACGGATGGTAAAATTGACTAATCTTCTTCGTCGGCTTGAAGTATATTTTAATGGAAGTTCGCTTCAAGATGTAGCCAACCTTGTCTGTAGTCACAGAAATGACCTATGACCCTATGACATAGGGTAGTACAGTAGGCACACGCCCGACTGTGGCCGGCTTCACTCGATCACTGTGACATAGATGTAGGTAGATGGTGAAGAAAAACATCGCGAGGAAATCTGCATCCCTGACAAAAATTCGAGAACATGTAAAGTCCGCCAAACATGCACTACTATAGCAGCGTGGCGTGGCTTTCTAACAACTCTCTAACTTCGGGTTTGTATAAGAGTAAAACTGAAGTATCAAGCATCATGACCTCTGCTCAATATTATGGAGGCCTGTAGTAAAGGAGAGAAACCTACTCAACCGTTTATAATAAAAATTGGCTAGGTTTTAAGAGAGGACAAAAACTAAAGGCAATTTTATAGAAATGTTCCACCATTTTTAAATGTTTTACCATTTTCAAATGATGCGCGCAACAGTACTCCGTGTCCATAACAAACAATAAAAGGAGTTTATCTATTATATTTTTCATAAGTTATTAAGTACCGTGAACTAAGTTTAGGGTTATTTGTGGAAATGGCATTTTCTTCATTTGAAAGATGTATATTTAAGTAAATGTTTTTTTTTTAATTCTTATCTATACAAATAAATAAAATTGAAGTGTCTGTTTGTAATGTCGAAATAACAGCTTTTTACTATACGCATATGAAAGTATATACGGTACTTATAACAAAAACACGATTTTTAAAATAATTGTCTGTCTGTTTTTCTGTCTGTCTGTCTGTTTTTTCCGGCTAATCTCCGAAATGGCTGGACCGATATTGACCGGACTTTCACTGGCAGATAGCTGATGTTATAAGAAGTAACGTAGGCTACTTTTATTATAGAAAAGGGATTAGGGTTCCGCGCATAAAATTAAAACCCATGAAAGCCAATGTTATCAAATTACGCGCGAGCCAAGTCGCGGGAAACAGCTAGTAAATAAATATAATGGTAAAATATCAATTTTAATTTAACTACATTTCAAACGTGTTAGGAATTCGTACAGTTTCATTTATCACAATGTTATATTGAGAATGGGAAGCCACATTGACGTAACATATGTTGGATCTTCACACTAGTTTATAATTAATTCACATTTAAATTAGTAACGATTTTGATAGATGTGACAGCTTCCATGTAAAACAAGTTTATACAAATACATAGGCAGGCAAAATTAACAGCAAAATAAGTGTATTAATGTAATAAGTATTGCGTGTCTACAAAAATGTGTCCAAAAAGGCATGTATGGTAATTCACAATGCTGTGTTAGTTCCTACTTTAATGTATGGTAGTGAAAGTTGGGTGTGGCAGAAGAAGCACGACAGTAGAATAAATGCTGTAGAAATGCGGTCATTAAGGAGTATGTTAGGGATGACTCTGAATGACAGGGTGGGAAATTGTTTGATAAGAGAAGAGTGTGGTTTGTAAGATGATGTTGTGACCAGGATTAAGAAAGGATTGCTTCAGTGGTTTGGTCATGTAGAAAGAATGAATGAGGAAAGAGTGAACAAGCAAATTATGGCTATTTCCATAAAAACTCATTCAAAGGGCTAATATTAACTTACAGGGTTGTATTGGTGATTTTAATGATAATAATTCTGTAAACACATAATCGCTACGGTCGCGAATCATATTTTGTTAAATATACAACCTAACCCTGACTTGCAAATTCCAAAAAAACGCAAGAAAATTTGAATTTCGCGGGCCACCCTGGAGCTTCCACCTTAATTGACTATCTTCGTTCGTTATACATTTAATTTGTTTTAAACAATAAATATGTTTTCACTTATATTTGAAAAAAATGAGAAAAGACGATTATAAAATTGTGAGTTATAATTTTTATCTCTCTTTATTTCGCATTCCTAACGTTGCGCGCGCTTAGAGTAACGAAAAATGGGTGAACGTAACCATCAAAAATAATAAAATGTGAGTGAGTTCAACCGTCACATTTAATAAAAATAATTTAAGAAAATGCCCCAATATACAACAAAGGCTTATAAGCTATATCAGAGTGGATTTCAATAAAAAGATTTTGTAGATATTTCAAAACGATTTTATCGTTATAAGATAAATTGAAGCACAAACAAAATCCTGACACGTTCCTAACACACTGCGATCTAACCGGCGATAGATCACGTTTACAATTAAGGGTCCACTTTTTATTCACTGGTACAATTTTTACCTGAGCTAAAGGATATTAATCAAATTGCTATTTTTCTTAATAATACAATTTCGAATATATCGTTGAATAACTCGTCTTTTATCCATGTCGCACGGATGGGCCGGATCGAATCGGGGTGGTACCACGACCTCACAGACTACCAGCGTGAAATAGAGGTTTACCTCTGCGTTTCACTTGGTGAGTGCAGGTGGCCGGAGGCCCTTTTTACTGGAAATGAGGCATTCCATCTTAGTACTCACGGGTGACAACGCATCTACATTTTGATTTATAATAGAGGATAGATGTAGATGTCTATGGGCCGCAGCAACCACTTACCATCAGGTGGACTGTGTGCTCGTTTGTCATCCTTATCCTATAAAAAAAATCTACGACCAAAATATTCCACTCTGTCGTAAAGCGACAATTAAAAAAAAGAACCTAACCTAAGAACAACAAAACAACAAAAATAGAACCAGAAAATAATATATTTAAAATTTTTAAAAGATATTTACAATTTTTTATAAAAAAAAATGAAATATGATGATGGTAATGGATGATGTGAAATTACAATTAGATAAAAAAATAAAGATAGGAGAATATTGTAGTGGAGCCTAAAGGTCGAAGTGACACACGCTACGCTTGGAGTAGGAGTAGGCACACGCTGAGCTTGTAGTTTCTTGGCGGTGATGGCACGCAGCGCCTGGTCTAGGCACACGCAGCGTCCGGAGCCGGCACACGTAGCGCCTGGAGTAGGTGCACTCAGCGCCTGGAGCAAGCAGTCGCAGCGCCCAAAGGCGCACGCGCGGGCACTAGCAGGTGGAGGCGCAGGCGACGACTCCAGATGAAAGTATAAGCTTGTAGGATCCCGGAGTAGTGCGGCCCCGCGCTTGAAGTAGACTACGCCGACGACTTCAGATGTAGATAGAGGCTTTTTTTTTTTTTATAGGATAAGAGTGACAAACGAGCACACAGTCCACCTGATGGTAAGTGGTTGCTGCGGCCCATAGCCATCTACATCTATCCTCAATTACAAGTCAAAATGTAGATGCGTTGTCACCCGTGAGGACTAAGATGGAATGCCTCATTTCCAGTAAAAAGGGCCTCCGGCCACCTGCACTCACCAAGCAAAACGCAGAGGTAAACCTCTACTTCACGCTGGTTTTCTGTGAGGTCGTGGTACCACCCCGGTTCGAGCCGGCCCATCCGTGTGACAGCAAGAGCTGCCGCGTGGCTCTACCACTGTTAAAAAGCTTGTAGGATCCCGGAGCAGTGCGGCCCCGCACTTGGAGTAGACTACGCCGACGACTTCAGGTGTAGATGGAGGCTTGCAGGATCCCGGGGCAGTGCGGCCCCGGGATAAGGCCTTTAGTAGATGCTTTTCGTTTGAAAACTGAAGCGAGACTCCCGTATTCACCGATGGTTCGGCTTTTATACCTTTTTAGAAATTTTTTGTAAATGACCCAAAGCAAAAGAATATTTATGTGGAAATCATCAGACCGGTAACTAATTTGAATAAAAATTGCCATGACAACCAAATAAATAACAATTGTCAAGTATGTAAATTTTTGGTTTTAGGCTTGTTATTAAGAATTGGCAAGTTTTATGTAAGAAATGAGGTATTATTTATATAGGAAAAAAAAAATAGCGCAACAGCGCGCACGAAACCCGAAATTGCAGAGTTACGGAGAACTAAATAAAAGATCGAAAAAGGTATGACTCCATTGACAGCGATTTAGGAAGTGCTGATAGCGTGAAAATACGAAGTAAAAATGATTTGTTATTGTGTAAAAACGTTACAGGATCCTATGGAAATAAAGGTGATGCAAAATATAAATGCAGAAAATCAAAAACAGAATGGAAAAACAGTGTAAAATGATATGTAAGTAGCATAACACTACAACTCCTAAACGTGGGTGCTCAGGCTGCCCCGCGTATTTTGAGGGGCAAAATTCCGCTCGCGACTAATACTCCTAGGGGCAAGCGGAGCAATAAGACCAAGGCGACCCCTGTCACGCTATCCGAGAATTTTGTAACATCAGGGAACTTCATTCCAAACTTAACGCTTTCCATTACGATCTAGAGACGGCGAAGCCGGCCTTGCTCTTTTTAAACGAGACTCAGGCGTTCTCTCCGACTGATACTTCATATCTCTCCTACCCGGGGTACAAATTGGAACACTCCTTTGTGCCCCGGGCTGGAGTTTGCGTATATGTCAGAGAGGACTTCTGTTTTCGACGACTCGGCAATCTTCAAGGTACGGATCTGTCCATCCTATGGCTGCGCGTAGACAGCGACGACTATCCCCGCGTCTACGGCTGCCTCTATAGGTCCCATAGCGGTAATGCCGACACAGACCGACTCATCGACCACGTCCAAATGGCTGTAGACTCCGTGCTACAACAGGTCCCATCTACAGTTATCTACATTAACGAGGTCTATTGTGCAAACGAGGTCTATTGTGCACGTCGTAAGTGGCAGCCCTCACGTCGCATAGGAGGCGACAGGGAGAAGGCTCTTCACGATTATCTCCGACAAACAAGGATACGCTACTAGCTAGCTATGAAGGAAGCTGAACTTGCCTTCTTCCGCTCTGTCGCGGAATCAGGTAACGCCGATCCGTGGGGCCTGGCTTACCGAACAGCCAGTGGACGATTTCGTCCACCTCTCAACGTGCTAAATGGAGTGAGATTAGCCGACGGCTATACTAGGACGACTGGAGACACCATGCTTGGCCTGATGTGGAGCTTCTGGGTATGGAACTTTTTATTCCATCCTCTGTGGTGCCAATCGGAGACAGATCCCAGCCATGGTTTGGTCGCTCCTGTAAAATAGCATCACGCTATAAGCAAGAGTGCTACCGGGCCTGGGCTGACGCATTAACGTCTCGGGATGTAAACACCAGCGCACTTAAAAATGAGTATAATTCAACCTCCAGATCCTTCAAAAGCATCATTGGTAAGGCAAGGACTGAGCATATCGGCAGAATTGGCGTGAAGCTAATTCGCCTTCCTTCGGGAACCCATGCATTCTGGTTCCTCGCCAAGGCTGTCCAAGGGAACTTATGTCAGTCATCTCTTCCATCTCTGCACAGAGAGGATGACTCCACTGGTCCATGCTTCGAAGGAGAAAGGCGATCATTTAAGCTCTCTCTTTGCGTCCAACTCGACTCTTAGATGACGGGGGAACACACCGCCGACCATCCCGCAATGTGAGTACTCCATGCCGGATGTGCGATTTACACAGCGCTCGGTTCGTAAAGCACTCTTCTCCCTGGACGTCAGCAAGTCGAGTGAGCCTGATGGAGTCCCTCCCATTGTTCTGAAGACGTGAGCTCTTTTCCGGTACTCCTACTCCAAAGGCGTAGTCCCGAATTCATAGAAGACAGCTTTGGTCCACCCAATCCCTAAAAAAAGCGGCCGCTTAGACCCGTCCAACTACAGGCCTATCGCCATCACCTCCTGGTTCTCCAAAATAATGGAATCCATTATAAACTGCCAGCTCATGAGGTACCTTGAGGATCACCAGCTGATTAGTGACCGCCAGTACAGTTTTCGTTGGGGTCGATCAGCTGGTGTTCTTCTGGTCTACCTGACTCATAAATGGGTGGAAGCAGTAGAGTCCAAGGGGGAGGCATTGGCCGTTAGTTTGGACATAGCGAAGACCTTCGATCGGGTCTGGCACAAACCGCTTCATTCGAAGCTTCCTTCCTATGGGCTTCCCGAGAAAGTGTGCAAATGGATTACCAGTTTCCTTGTTGATTAGAGCATCAAGGTCGTAGTAGACGGTACATGCTCCGATTTCAAGCCTATCAACGCCGGTGTTCGACAAGGCTGCGTGCTATCACCAACGCTGTTTCTCCTGCATATCAATGATATGTTGCGAACTAGTAACATTCATTGCTATGCAGACGACAGCACTGGTGATGCTCTATACACCGACCATGCCAATATTTCTTGGGAAAACGTCGCCGAGTACTGGAACAAACTTGTGTCTGAAGTCAAGTCTTTAATGAACAAAGTCTCGGATTGGGGGCGCAGTTCAAACCCCAGAAGACACAAGTTTGCGCGTTTACCGTTTGTCGTATCTCCTCAGTTTCTGTTTGTCGTATCTCCCTTGCACTTCACTCACACACTTCCTCAGAGCACTCCCCATGGTAGATGCGAAAGAAAATGCAAAGGGATGCAACATCTCTTCGCAGTGCCAATGAATCGAGCCGATCGGAAAGGACTCGGTCGTCGACGATTCGAGCCGCTCTGCGCTGGATGCGGTCAAGTGGAAGGAGCTGGCACTGGGGAGCCCCTGCCCAGAGATGGGAACAGTATTCCATGTCAGGCCGAACCTGCGCCTTGTAAAGTTGCAGGCGGTGTGCCGACATGAAATACTGTCTCGCTCTGCTGAGCACGCCAAGCTTCTTAGAGGCCAATTTGGCCTGCCCTTTCAAGTGACCACGAAACTGCACGTCACTCGATATGTCGACTCCGAGGATTCCGATACTGGCTGAGGCAAGAAGGGGAGTGCCTTGAAACTGAGGAGATACGACAAAGGGTTTCTTTTTAGCGGTAAACGCGCAAACCTGTGTCTTCTGAAGATTAAACTGGACTAGATTTAGTCGCCCCCAATCCGAGACTTTGTTCAGCAAAGACTCGACTTCAGACACAAGTTTGTTCCGGTACTAGGCGACATTTTCCCGAGAAATATTGGCACGGCCGGTGTATAGAGCATCACCAGTGCTGTCATCCGCATAGCAATGCATATTACCAGTTAGCAACATATCATTGATATGCAGAAGAAACAGCGTTGGTGATAGCACACAGCCTTGTGGAACACCAACGTTAATAGGCTTGTAGTCGGAGCATGCACCGTCTATAACGACCTTGGTGCTCCGATCTGCAAGGAAGCTGGTGATCCAATTGCACAATTTCTCGGGAAGCCCATAGGAAGGGAGCTTCGAAAGAAGCGCTTTGTGTCAAACCCGATTGAAGGCCTTCGCAATGTCCAAACTAACAGCCCTTAGACTCTACTGCCTCCGCCCATCTAAGGGTCAGGTAGACCAGAAGATCACCAGCTGATCAGCCCCGACAAAAACTGTAATGGCGGTCACTAATCAGCTGGTGATCCTCAAGGTACCTCATGAGCTGGCAGTTAATAATGGATTCCATTATTTTGGAGAACAAGGAGGTGATCGCGATAGGCCTATAATTGGACGGGTCCGAGCGGTCGCCTGTTTTAGGGATCGGGTGGACAAAAGCTACCTTCCATGAATTCGAGACTACGCCTTGGGAGTAGGAGTGCCGGAAAAGACGCGTTAGGACCGATGCCAACTCCGGACTACACGTCCCCAGCACAATTGGAGGGATTCCGTCAGGCCCACTCGACTTCTGGATGTCCAGGGAGAGGAGTGCTTTGCGAACCGAGCGCTGTGAGAACAGCAAATCCGGCATGGAGTACTCACACCGTGGGATGGTCGGCGGTGTTTTCCCTCCATCATCAAGAGTCGAGTTGGACGCAAAAAGGGAGCCTAAAAGGTCGGCTTTGTCTTTTGCGGCTTGGGTCAGTGAGTCGTCCTCCCTGTGCAGAGATGGTAGTGATGGCTTACAGAAATTCCCTTGGACAGCCTTGGCGAGAATGCACGGGTTCCCGAAGGAAGGCGAACTAGTTTCTTGCCAATTTTGCCTATGTGCTCTGACTTTGCCTTGGCAATAACTCTTTTCTTAATAATAAGTTCTTTCTGATCGGCTCAATACACTGGAACTGCGTAGGGATGTTGCATCCCTTTGCATTTTCTATCGAATTTACCACGGGGAGTGCTCTGAGGAACTGTTCGGATTAATTCCAGCCGCCAAATTTCACGAACGTACATCGCGTCAAAATTCACGATACCATTCTCACCATCTGGATGCTTGGCGGTCCACGACTATGCGTTTTACTAGGAGTTTTCTTCCTCGTACAACTTCTCTGTGGATTTTTTTACCACCGGCGATTTTTTCGGACCGATACGACTTAGGGACCTTCAAACTTACATTAACGATCTCTCAGTAACAGTCTCAGTCTCAATAACAACATACAGTGAGCGCAGTAAGTATTATGTATGTTATTACTCTAAGGCTCTGAGGTGACGTTCATACTGCCAATGCCTCAATAACAACATACAGTAAGTGCAGTAAGTATTATGTATGTTATTACTCTAAGGCTCTGAGGTGACGTTCATACTGCCAATGACTCAATAACAACATACAGTAAGTGCAGTAAGTATTATGTATCGTATTACTCTAAGCCTCTAAGGCCAAGCCAATATGAAATATAATATCACTTACAATCTGTAGTCAAACAGTCACACAGAGTAATGGTTGTCACCAAAGAATTTTAAAATGTTGCAAAGAAATTATTAGCAAATTGTGTGATTTAAAATGTTCCTTTTTCAATAGTGTGTGTAGAGTGTGTCAATGCAATTTTTTATTTTATACGAGGGTGGATTGAAAAGTACTCGGCCTAACCAAGAAAATAAACACATACTAAATCAGTTATATTTTTATTTTTCTACATAATCACCATCAAGTTCAATACACTTTTGCCACCTCCCCTTCCAAGCATTTAGACCATTGAAAAAAAATGATTCTTCCTTAGAGTCAAAATATGCGTCTACAGCTGCTTTGACCTCGTCGTTTGTCGAAAATCTTTGACCTCCCAAGTGCTTTTTTAGGTTAGGGAACAGAAAGAAGTCTGATGGTGCCAGATCAGGTGAATACGGCGGATGCGGTAACAGTTCAAAGCCACAGTTGTGAATTTCAGCCGTTGACTGTACTGACGTGTGAACACGGGCGTTATCTTGATGAAACAGGACTTTTCTTCTGAGCATTCCTCGACGTTTTTTTTTTATTTCCTCTCGTAAATGACGTAGTAAGGTGCAGTAGTAATCAGAGTTTATAGTCTGACCCCTTTCAAGATAATCAATCATAATCACACCTTTCGAGTCCCAGAATACTGAAGCCGTCACCTTATTTGCCGACAAAATCGACTTAGCCTTTTTAGGGGGTGGTGAACCAGGTCTTCTCCACTGTTTTGATTGTTGTTTTGTTTCCGGTGTACAGTAATGAACCCATGTTTCGTCTATAGTAACAAAACGATTCAAAAAATCATCTGCATCGGCTTCAAATAACTCCAAACAGTCGCGTGAAATAGTCAATCGCGTCCTTTTTTGTTCAACTGAAAGCAGTCGCGGAATCCACCTCGCAGACACCTTGTGGAAACCCAACTCGTTGACAATGATGTTTTGAGTTCATTCATAAGAGATGCCTATAATCTCGGCTATCTCTCTAATTTTTAATCTGCGGTCTCCCATTATTAAATCAAGTACTTTTTTAATATTTTCTTCAG
Organism: Parnassius glacialis; assembly: GCA_033319125.1. Classification (NCBI taxonomy): domain Eukaryota; kingdom Metazoa; phylum Arthropoda; class Insecta; order Lepidoptera; family Papilionidae; genus Parnassius; species Parnassius glacialis. Next base: position 31,513,926 of record JAVANC010000013.1, on the reverse strand, counting down.
TAGTTGACGTCGAAGGCCTTCCAGAGCGGGGTTCATCTTTCACACTCTCTCTACCACGCTTAAATTCTGCTATCCATTTTTTGACGGATGAATATGACAGAGCACAGTCGCCTAATGTACTGACCATGTCATCATGGATGGCTTTTGATGATAGCCCCTTCTTATGGAGGTACTTAATGACGGCACGCTGCTCGATTTGCTCCATTCGCGGAAATTATGTCCGATTACTTTGTTAATAAATTTATAAAATCACAATTAATTATCGCACACGTTTCGAACTTCACACAATGAACTAGTCTGAACTGAACTAAATAATGTGGGTAGATTTGATTTTTAGAATTAAATGGATCTGTGTTAGGCCGAGTACTTTTCAATCCACCCTCGTATCTTGTTTATTAGATAGCTGTGTTTTATATATTATGGTTAATACACAAACTAAAAAGGTAAAAAGCTTATGAATTACGGTAGTAAGTAACCACTAGTATGTTATAAATACGCTAAAGTCCTAAGTAGAAAATATTCAAAAAATCTTAACGTTATCAAAACTATTGAAACAAATTATATAAGATGGGCAAACGAACATGCGGCTTACCTGATGGTAAGTGACTACCATCGATAATTATAAACTCGTTTTCGACCTTAAAAAGAGCGTAGGCTATTTTTTTGAAGGTCACTAAGTCCGAATCAATAAAAAAAAATTATACGAGAAGATAACTTCTGGTAAATCGCACCGTGGTGGGCCGACAATAATCTTGATGGTATGGATAGTATTAGGGGTATTGTCTCGATGTTCTATTGTGAAATTTAGCGGCTGAAATTAGTCTGAACAATTCCTCAGAGCACTTTCCGTGGCAGATGCGATAAGATATAAAGATATGCAACATATTTTCACAGGGCCAGTGTGTCAAGCCGATCAGGAAGAATTCAGTTGTCGACGCGTCATTTCCAGGATTAGTTCGTGCTGATGGCATGGCAAGCAGCGGCGGCCGACTACGTCGCGTCACGTAGCGGTCCGGCAGACAGAGATTCAAGTGCCGCAAAAGTTCAGGGTTATGTTATTTGCCCCGCAGTAATTTTATATTTTTTTGTAGCAAAACCAAACTCTCGACTTTCTTCTAATTTTGTTATATCCTATCATATTATTATATTGTTATAAAGCCATTTATTTCTTTAACAAAATTATTAAAATACATTTCATTAATTATTAATTTCATTAAATAATTTAAAATTAGAAACAAATTTATAGCATAATCAGATCATGAAAGAAAATAAAATTATTGTTACAATCAAATTATAATTTAATAATTTTTAATTTTACTTTTTGTTTTTATTTATCTAATTATTGTTAAGGACCTCTCTACGAGTATAGGCCTCCTCCAGATTTTTCCACTTTTCCCTATCCTTGGCCACTGAAATCCAATCGTCTACAGCAAACTTTTCAATTTCATCCGTCCATCTTTCTAGAGGTCTACCTCTTTTTCGTTTTCCCGTAGGGCCAGCCCATGTAGTGACCTTCTTAGTCATCCTATCATGTATACAGTACAAATAGATTAGGATACATCAATAAGTAAAATGGATATAACCCGTAAAGCTTCTAGTGCAAGCTTCTCGCAAATTTATATTATATTTCTTTTCCTTTTTTTTTAAATCGTTTAATTAATGGAAAATATTCTTTATTTTATTAATCGCCGTGTAAAAGTGATTTCAATACTTCGTGTCGCCCCGAGGACGTCGTAAGAGGCGACAGTGGGAAATGAAGGAGATGTACAGCAGCACCTTCCAGATCAATTCATCCATCCATTACAAGCTATGAATGTCCAATGGTGAACATAGGACTTCGCCAAAGATTGCCTTATATTTTGGCATAGTCGCTACGCTTGGCAGGCGCGTTGGCAACCGTAGTTTATTATTGTATTGTTATCAGGAAGGTACAGCGTTAGTTGATATACTTACACCGCCACCACATAGTCGTTTTTTTTTTAAATTATTTTGAGCTGTTATCTTCCTAATAATAGCTCAAAATAATGACAAACTGCAGTTGCTACTCGCCTAAGCAAGGCAACTACGTCAAATGTTCATTATTGGACTTAGGCTGTAATAACGGATGATTTATTGAATGATATTCGATAAAACGTTTCCTAAATCATACTACTGTATGACATCACATTACTCTAATATTTACTTTACTGTTCTGGACTCTATTGAAATTTGATGATCTAATGTCACGTGGTAGAGCCACGCTGCAGCTGTATTATGACTACATCACGAACGAGTCAGCTCGACGAGGGACGGACCACGCTCGCATAAAATACCCACGTTAATCAGCAGCATAATCCTGGCGTATTTCGTACCGGTTCTGATACCTTTTCGATCGTTCGATCCGAAGACATTTTTTACTGGTTTAAGCAAATAAAGCCTGTAGCAGGTGACTCCGTTCTTCCATATCTATATATGTGTTATATTATATATTTATTAAATATATATTACAAAAAATAACTTAGAGACTAAAAGGCAATATTTACAGCTTCTTTCCTCTGATTATGATATTTGTGCGTGTGTGTGTGCGTGTGCGTGCTCGTGTGTGCGTGTTTGTGTGTGTGTGTGTGTGTGTGTGTGTGTGTGTGTGTGTGTGTGTGTGTGTGTGCGTGTGTGTGTGCACATGAGTGCGCGTGTGTGCGCGTGTTTGCGTGTGCGTGTGCTTTTTTACTGGATGTAAAAGCAATAATTTTCATAATTAAGTGACTCTAGCCAATGATGTACCACCTTTTTACATTTGATATATTGTTTCGAGTAAATATCTAGTTCTTTATTGATTTTATTATAAATTTGGGCCGAACGACTATTGTATTGTGTGTTAGCAAACTTAGTTTTAGTTTACTGTAGCTACATTATTTTTACTTCTTTTTCCTTTTTGAGTGTACAATGAGTTTGCCATCATATCATCAGGTAGACTGTACATCCGTGCATCATCCTTCTATAAAAAAGTACATTTTTAACAAATTTTTAATAAAGTAAATATATGTTTAATGTCACTTAATTACAACTTTATATTGAATATTTGCATTGCATAATCAACAAAATGAGACGTTAAAAATACATTTTGTTCAGCATTTTAAAAACATATAAATACATAATGATAAAACAATTAAAAATTATACCTAAAATGAATTAACTGAAACTTTACCCTCTGAAAATGTTTAAGGTCCATCGGCGATTGTTGAACAGTTCCTTCTGACGAAAGAGTTTGTTGCCTTCTTCAGTTATTCACTTTAATTGTTTAGTTACTTAGTTCCAATTTATAATGGATATTAGACCATAGCATGGTAAAAGTTGTTTTTCTATAAAATGCCAAACGACGATCTCGAAACGAGAAGATTGCTTATTTTGTTTGATAAATTGTTATTTTTTTTGAATAATAAGCTGTCAAACAAGCACACAGCCTACCAAATGGTTAGTGGATACTGTGGCCCATAAACATCTACATTTATCATCGATTAAGAATCAAAATGCAGATACGTTGTCACCCCTGGGAACGAAGATGAAATGCCTCGTTTCCAGTAAAAAGGGTCTCGGGTTCTCTATACTCACCATGGGAAACACGAGAGCATTGAACTACTATTTTACGCTGGTGATCTGTGTGAGCGTGGACCTACCCCGGTCGAGTCAACCCATTCGGGCTACAACCATAATATAGCTGTAGCGTGACTACCAAGTATGAATTTCCTCATTTTTTCGCTGCATGCATATTTGTCCAGCACGAAGTAAGTGTCCGACATTTGGTGAACAAAAAGTTACTTTATTAAGTGGCGAAGCTTGCGAAGTCACTTATTGATTTCACGATGTCTGTCCGTCTGTCCGTCTGTCCGTTCGTCTGTCCGTCTGTCCCACGATTATATCGAGAACGGTTTCGAATTTTCAAATTCTGTTTTCAGCAATCGATTACTGATCACCCAGGCATCTGAACCTCCTATTTTGAATATTTTCTTCCGTTATAAACCGCTACAAAGCTGATTGCTTCGCCACTTTGCTATGCTGTTAGCTTGCTAGGTTTATTTTAAACGTTTTTGCTTATTATCAGGAAATAAAGGATCTAAATAAAAATGTAGTCGATCAAGAATATAATTCAATAACATGACTATCATATTTTTAAAATATTATATGGTTATCGCTTAATAAAACGAGAACTCGAATATAAAAATTTTCCCCGAAATCAAATTAAGTATTTTACATGTATGCGCATATTTTTTTCAGAGCACATATTTTTTTAATAATTATGAAATTCTCGCCCGCCTAAATTTGGTCTAAAATACGATATTTTATTAACCTGTCCTTAAGGATATATCTACTGCGTAAAAACAAATGATCGTCCAGAATATATGTTTACATTAACATCAGAACAAAGGAACTAATAGTGTTAATGCCTCTACGCAACGAATCCGAGATAAATAACATTAATAAATATCTACTCCTCTATAATCAATATTATCAGTATTTATCACTTTCTAGTATACTTCTATATTTTCGAGTATTTTTTTAACGGAATCAAGGATAGGTTATTTCGGATTTGCGGCGGCTAAATCCCACAGTGTTCCAACTTGGCCGCATATCAGCAGGGCCGCTATGTGCCAACGGTGCTAGTCCCCATTAGAGGATTTTCCTTTCCTCCACACAGAGCCCGTCTCAGCCTGCACAAAGGACCTCCCTGGGTTCACCTGAAAGTAGCGTCATAAAATTTTATAAGTACTAGTTGCGGTAACTATCCTGTTTTTAATTAATATCTACAAAGAAAAGGTCATCCAATCTTTCGGATACATATAGCTTTGTTTATTAGAACGTGGTTAACATCAATGTTACGACGCAAAATTACTCGCAATCCAAGTCCAAAAATACATAATGTGCTGAGAATGACCCCCGTCTTGTTCGGATCGCCAAGTATGAACTTTTTGCGTGGGCACTGGATCACTGGACTGATCCATTAAGTTACTCTGCAGATTGTAGACGGTTATAGCCCAACAAAGAACTTCAGTGAGGTACTCTGCAGATTGTAGACGGTTATAGCCCAAAAAAGAATTCTAATGAGGTACTCTGCAGATTGTGGACGGTTATAACCCAACAAAGAATTCCAGTGAGGTACTCTGCAGATTGTGGGCGGTTATAGCCCAAAAAAGATTTCTAATGAGGCACTCTGCAGATTGTGGACGGTTATAGCCCAACAAAGAATTCCAGTGAGGTACTCTGCAGATTGTGGGCGGTTATAGCCCAAAAAAGATTTCTAATGAGGCACTCTGCAGATTGTGGACGGTTATAGCCCAACAAAGAATTCCAGTGAGGTACTCTGCAGATTGTGGGCGGTTAAAGCCCAAAAAAGAATTCTAATGAGGTACTCTGCAGATTGTGGACGGTTATAGCCCAACAAAGAATTCCAGTGAGGTACTCTGCAGATTGTGGGCGGTTATAGCCCAAAAAAGATTTCTAATGAGGCACTCTGCAGATTGTGGACGGTTATAGCCCAACAAAGAATTCCAGTGAGGTACTCTGCAGATTGTGAACGGTTATAGCCCAACAAAGAATTCCAGTGAGGTACTCTGCAGATTGTGGGCGGTTATAGCCCAACAAATAATTCCAGTAAGGTATTCTGCAGATTGTGGGCGGTTATAGCCCAACAAATAATTCCAGTTAGGTACTCTGCAGATTGTGGACGGTTATAGCCCAACAAATAATTCCAGTGAGGTACTCTGCAGATTGTGGGCGGTTATAGCCCAACAAATAATTCCAATTAAGTACTCTGCAGATTGTGGACGGTTATAGCCCAACAATGAATTCCAGTGAGGTACACTGCAGATTGTGGACGGTTATAGCCCAACAAAGAATTCCAGTGAGGTACTCTGCAGATTGTGGGTGGTTATAGCCCAACAAATAATTCCAGTGAGGTACTCGGCAGATTGTGGGCGATTATAGCCCAACTAATAATTACAGTTAAGTACTCTGCAGATTGTGGACGGTTATAGCCCAACAAAGAATTCCAGTGAGGTACTCTGCAGATTGTGAGCGGATATAGCCCAACAAAGAATTCCAGTGAGTTACTCTGCAGATTGTGGGCGGTTATAGCCCAACAAAGAATTCCAGTGAGGTACTCTGCAGATTGTGGGCGGTTATAGCCCAACAAAGAATTCTAGTGAGGTACTCTGCAGATTATGGGCGGTTATAGCCCAACAAAGAATTTTAGTGAGGTACTCTGCAGATTGTGGGCGGTTATAGCCCAACAAAGAATTCCAGTGAGGTACTCTGCAGATTGTGGGCGGTTATAGCCCAACAAATAATTCCAGTGAGGTATTCTGCAGATTGTGGGCGGTTATAGCCCAACAAATAATTCCAGTTAGGTACTCTGCAGATTGTGGACGGTTATAGCCCAACAAATAATTCCAGTGAGGTACTCTGCAGATTGTGGGCGGTTATAGCCCAACAAATAATTCCAATTAAGTACTCTGCAGATTGTGGACAGTTATAGCCCAACAAATAATTACAGTTAGGTACTCTGCAGATTGTGGGCGGTTATAGCCCAACAAAGAATTCCAGTGAGGTACTCTGCAGATTGTTGGCGGTTATAGCTCAACAAAGAATTCTAGTAAGGTATTCTGCAGATTGTGGGCGGTTATAGCCCAACAAATAATTCTAGTGAGGTACTCTGCAGATTGTGAGCGGTTATAGCCCAACATAGAATTCCAGTGAGGTACTCTGCAGATTGTGGGCGGTTATAGCCCAACAAAGAATTCCAGTGAGGTACTCTGCAGATTGTAGGCGGTTATAGCCCAACAAAGAATTCCAGTGAGGTACTCTGCAGATTGTGGGCGGTTATAGCCCAACAAAGAATTCCAGTGAGGTACTCTGCAGATTGTGGACGGTTATAGCCCAACAAAGAATTCCAATGAGGTACTCTGCAGACTGTGGACGGTTATAGCCCAACAAAGAATTTCAGTGAGGTACTCTGCAGATTGTAGGCGGTTATAGCCCAACAAAGAATTCCAGTGAGGTACTCTGCAGATTGTGGGCGGTTATAGCCCAACAAATAATTCCAGTGAAGTACTCTGCAGATTGTGGGCGGTTATAGCCCAACAAATAATTCCAGTTAAGAACTCTGCAGATTGTGGGCGGTTATAGCCCAAAAAAGAATTCTAATGAGGTACTCTGCAGATTGTGGGCGGTTATAGCCCAACAAAGAATTCCAGTGAGGTACTCTGCAGATTGTGGGCGGTTATAGCTCAACAAATAATTCCAGTGTGGTACTCTGCAGATTGTGGGCGGTTAAAGCCCAAAAAAGAATTCCAGTGAGGTATTCTGCAGAATATGTACGGTTATAGCCCAACAAAGAATTCCAGTGAGGTACTCTGCAGATTGTGGGCGGTTATAGCCCAACAAATAATTCCAGTGAGGTACTCTGCAGATTGTGGGCGGTTATAGCCCAACAAATAATTCCAGTTAAGAACTCTGCAGATTGTGGGCGGTTATAGCTCAACAAATAATTCCAGTGTGGTACTCTGCAGATTGTGGGCGGTTAAAGCCCAAAAAAGAATTCCAGTGAGGTATTCTGCAGAATGTGTACGGTTATAGCCCAACGAAGAATTCCAGTGAGGTACTCTGCAGGTTGTGGGCGGTTATAGCTCAACAAAAAATTCCAGTGAGGTACTCTGCAGATTGTGGGCGGTTATAGCCCAACAAAGAATTCCAGTGAGGTACTCTGCAGATTGTGGGCGGTTATAGCTCAACAAATAATTTCAGTGAGGTACTCTGCATATTGTAGACGGTTATAGCCCAAAAAAGAATTCTAATGAGGTACTCTGCAGATTGTGGACGGTTATAGCCCAACAAAGAATTCCAGTGAGGTACTCTGCAGATTGTGGGCGGTTATAGCCCAAAAAAGATTTCTAATGAGGCACTCTGCAGATTGTGGACGGTTATAGCCCAACAAAGAATTCCAGTGAGGTACTCTGCAGATTGTGGGCGGTTATAGCCCAACAAATAATTCCAGTTAGGTACTCTGCAGATTGTGGACGGTTATAGCCCAACAAATAATTCCAGTTAGGTACTCTGCAGATTGTGGGCGGTTATAGCCCAACAAAGAATTCCAGTGAGGTACTCTGCAGATTGTTGGCGGTTATAGCTCAACAAAGAATTCTAGTGAGGTATTCTGCAGATTGTGGGCGGTTATAGCCCAACAAATAATTCTAGTGAGGTACTCTGCAGATTGTGGGTGGTTATAGCCCAACAAAGAATTCGAGTGAGGTATTCTGCAGAATGTATACGGTTTTAGCTCAATAAAGAATTCTAGTGAGGTATTCTGCAGATTGTGGGCGGTTATAGACCAACAAATAATTCCAGTGAGGTACTCTGCAGATTGTGGGCGGTTATAGCCCAACAAATAATTCCAATTAAGTACTCTGCAGGTTGTGGGCGGTTATAGCTCAACAAATAATTCCAGTGAGGTACTCTGCAGATTGTGGGCGGTTATAGCCCAACAAAGAATTCCAGTGAGGTACTCTGCAGATTGTGGGCGGTTATAGCTCAACAAATAATTACAGTGAGGTACTCTGCATATTGTAGACGGTTATAGCCCAAAAAAGATTTCTAATGAGGCACTCTGCAGATTGTGGACGGTTATAGCCCAACAAAGAATTCCAGTGAGGTACTCTGCAGATTGTGGGCGGTTATAGCCCAAAAAAGAATTCTAATGAGGTACTCTGCAGATTGTGGGCGGTTATAGCCCAACAAAGAATTCCAGTAAGGTACTCTGCAGATTGTGGGCGGTTATAGCCCAAAAAAGATTTCTAATGAGGCACTCTGCAGATTGTGGACGGTTATAGCCCAACAAAGAATTTCAGTGAGGTACTCTGCAGATTGTGGGCGGTTAAAGCCCAAAAAAGAATTCTAATGAGGTACTCTGCAGATTGTGGACGGTTATAGCCCAACAAAGAATTCCAGTGAGGTACTCTGCAGATTGTGGGCGGTTATAGCCCAAAAAAGATTTCTAATGAATCACTCTGCAGATTGTGGACGGTTATAGCCCAACAAAGAATTCCAAAGAGGTACTCTGCAGATTGTGGGCGGTTATAGCCCAAAAAAGAATTCTAATGAGGTACTCTGCAGATTGTGGGCGGTTATAGCCCAACAAAGAATTCCAGTGAGGTACTCTGCAGATTGTGGGCGGTTATAGCCCAAAAAAGATTTCTAATGAAGCACTCTGCAGATTGTGGACGGTTATAGCCCAACAAAGATTTCCAGTGAGGTACTCTGCAGATTGTGGGCGGTTATAGCCCAAAAAAGAATTCTAATGAGGTACTCTGCAGATTGTGGGATGTTATAGCCCAACAAAGAATTCCAGTGAGGTACTCTGCAGATTGTGGGCGGTTATAGCCCAAAAAAGATTTCTAATGAGGCACTCTGCAGATTGTGGACGGTTATAGCCCAACAAAGAATTCCAGTGAGGTACTCTGCAGATTGTGGGCGGTTAAAGCCCAAAAAAGAATTCTAATGAGGTACTCTGCAGATTGTGGACGGTTATAGCCCAACAAAGAATTCCAGTGAGGTACTCTGCAGATTGTGGGCGGTTATAGCCCAAAAAAGATTTCTAATGAGGCACTCTGCAGATTGTGGACGGTTATAGCCCAACAAAGAATTCTAGTGAGGTACTCTGCAGATTGTGAACGGTTATAGCCCAACAAAGAATTCCAGTGAGGTACTCTGCAGATTGTGGACGGTTATAGCCCAACAAAGAATTCCAGTGAGGTACTCTGCAGATTGTGGGCGGTTATAGCCCAAAAAAGATTTTTAATGAGGCACTCTGCAGATTGTGGATGGTTATAGCCCAACAAAGAATTCCAGTGAGGTACTCTGCAGATTGTGGGCGGTTATAGCCCAACAAATAATTCCAGTGAGGTACTCTGCAGATTGTGGGCGGTTATAGCCCAACAAATAATTCCAGTGAGGTACTCTGCAGATTGTGGGCGGTTATAGCCCAACAAAGAATTCCAGTGAGGTACTCTGCAGATTGTGGGCGGTTATAGCCCAACAAATAATTCCAGTGAGGTATTCTGCAGAATGTGTACGGTTATAGCTCAACAAATAATTCCAGTGAGGTACTCTGCAGATTGTGGGCGGTTATAGCCCAACAAAGAATTCCAGTGAGGTACTCTGCAGATTGTGGGCGGTTATAGCTCAACAAATAATTCCAGTGAGGTACTCTTCAGATTGTGGGCGGTTATAGCCCAAAAAAGATTTCTAATGAGGCACTCTGCAGATTGTGGACGGTTATAGCCCAACAAAGAATTCCAGTGAGGTACTCTGCAGATTGTGGGCGGTTAAAGCCCAAAAAAGAATTCTAATGAGGTACTCTGCAGATTGTGGACGGTTATAGCCCAACAAAGAATTCCAGTGAGGTACTCTGCAGATTGTGGGCGGTTATAGCCCAAAAAAGATTTCTAATGAGGCACTCTGCAGATTGTGGACGGTTATAGCCCAACAAAGAATTCCAGTGAGGTACTCTGCAGATTGTGGGCGGTTAAAGCCCAAAAAAGAATTCTAATGAGGTACTCTGCAGATTGTGGACGGTTATAGCCCAACAAAAAATTCCAGTGAGGTACTCTGCAGATTGTGGGCGGTTGTAGCCCAAAAAAGATTTCTAATGAGGCACTCTGCAGATTGTGGACGGTTATAGCCCAACAAAGAATTCTAGTGAGGTACTCTGCAGATTGTGAACGGTTATAGCCCAACAAAGAATTCCAGTGAGGTACTCTGCAGATTGTGGACGGTTATAGCCCAACAAAGAATTCCAGTGAGGTACTCTGCAGATTGTGGGCGGTTATAGCCCAAAAAAGATTTTTAATGAGGCACTCTGCAGATTGTGGATGGTTTTAGCCCAACAAAGAATTCCAGTGAGGTACTCTGCAGATTGTGGGCGGTTATAGCCCAACAAATAATTCCAGTGAGGTACTCTGCAGATTGTGGGCGGTTATAGCCCAACAAAGAATTCCAGTGAGGTACTCTGCAGATTGTGGGCGGTTAAAGCCCAAAAAAGAATTCTAATGAGGTACTCTGCAGATTGTGGACGGTTATAGCCCAACAAAGAATTCCAGTGAGGTACTCTGCAGATTGTGGGCGGTTATAGCCCAAAAAAGATTTCTAATGAGGCACTCTGCAGATTGTGGACGGTTATAGCCCAACAAAGAATTCTAGTGAGGTACTCTGCAGATTGTGAACGGTTATAGCCCAACAAAGAATTCCAGTGAGGTACTCTGCAGATTGTGGACGGTTATAGCCCAACAAAGAATTCCAGTGAGGTACTCTGCAGATTGTGGGCGGTTATAGCCCAAAAAAGATTTTTAATGAGGCACTCTGCAGATTGTGGATGGTTATAGCCCAACAAAGAATTCCAGTGAGGTACTCTGCAGATTGTGGGCGGTTATAGCCCAACAAATAATTCCAGTGAGGTACTCTGCAGATTGTGGGCGGTTATAGCCCAACAAATAATTCCAGTGAGGTACTCTGCAGATTGTGGGCGGTTATAGCCCAACAAAGAATTCCAGTGAGGTACTCTGCAGATTGTGGGCGGTTATAGCCCAACAAATAATTCCAGTGAGGTATTCTGCAGAATGTGTACGGTTATAGCTCAACAAATAATTCCAGTGAGGTACTCTGCAGATTGTGGGCGGTTATAGCCCAACAAAGAATTCCAGTGAGGTACTCTGCAGATTGTGGGCGGTTATAGCCCAACAAAGAATTCCAGTGAGGTACTCTGCAGATTGTGGGCGGTTATAGCCCAAAAAAGAATTCTAATGAGGTACTCTGCAGATTGTGGGATGTTATAGCCCAACAAAGAATTCCAGTGAGGTACTCTGCAGATTGTGGGCGGTTATAGCCCAAAAAAGATTTCTAATGAGGCACTCTGCAGATTGTGGACGGTTATAGCCCAACAAAGAATTCCAGTGAGGTACTCTGCAGATTGTGGGCGTTTCTAGCCCAACAAAGAATTCCAGTGAGGTACTCTGCAGATTGTGGGCGGTTATAGCCCAAGAAATAATTCCAGTGAGGTACTCTGCAGATTGTGGGCGGTTATAGCCCAACAAATAATTCCAGTTAATTACTCTGCAGATTGTGGACGGTTATAGCCCAACAAAGAATTCCAGTGAGGTACTCTGCAGATTGTGGGCGGTTATAGCCCAACAAAGAATTCCAGTGAGGTACTCTGCAGATTGTGGGCGGTTATAGCTCAACAAATAATTCCAGTGAGGTACTCTGCAGATTGTGGGCGGTTAAAGCCCAAAAAAATATTCCAGTGAGGTATTCTGCAGAATGTGTACGGTTATAGCCCAACAAAGAATTCCAGTGAGGTACTCTGCAGATTGTGGGCAGTTATAGCCCAAAACAGAATTCCCATGAGGTACTCTGCAGATTGTGGGCGGTTATAGCCCAAAAAAGAATTCGAGTGAGGTATTCTGCAGAATGTGTACGGTTTTAGCTCAACAAAGAATTCTAGTGAGGTATTCTGCAGATTGTGGGCGGTTATAGCCCAACAAATAATTCCAGTGAGGTACTCTGCAGATTGTGGGCGGTTATAGCCCAACAAATAATTCCAATTAAGTACTCTGCAGATTGTGGACGGTTATAGCCCAACAAAGAATTCCAGTGAGGTACTCTGCAGATTGTGGGCGGTTATAGCCCAACAAAGAATTCCAGTGAGGTACTCTGCAGATTGTGTACGGTTATAGCCCAACAAAGAATTTCAGTGAGGTACTCTGCAGATTGTAGGCGGTTATAGCCCGACCAAGAATTCCAGTGAGGTACTCTGCAGATTGTGGGCGGTTATAGCCCAACAAATAATTCCAGTGAGGTACTCTGCAGATTGTGGGCGGTTAAAGCCCAACAAATAATTCCAGTTAAGTACTCTGCAGATTGTGGGCGGTTAGAGCCCAACAAAGAATTCCAGTGAGGTACTCTGCAGATTTTGGGCGGTTATAGCCCAACAAAGAATTCTAGTGAGGTACTCTGCAGATTGTGGGTGGTTATAGACCAACAAAGAATTCTAGTGAGGTACTCTGCAGATTGTGAGCGGTTATAGCCCAACATAGGATTCTAGTGAGGTACTCTGCAGATTGTAAGCGGTTTTAGCCCAAAAAGAATTCTAATGAGGTACTCTGCAGATTGTGGGCGGTTTTAGCCCAACAAAGAATTTCAGTGAGGTACTCTGCAGATTGTGGACGGTTATAGCCCAACAAAGAATTCCAGTGAGGTACTCTGCAGATTGTGGGCGGTTATAGCTCAACAAATAATTCCAGCGTGGTACTCTGCAGATTGTGGGCGGTTATAGCCCAACAAAGAATTCTAGTGAGGTACTCTGCAGATTGTGGGCGGTTATAGCCCAACAAAGAATTCTAGTGAGGTATTCTCCAGATTGTGGTCGGTTATAGCCCAACAAAGAATTCTAGTGAGGTATTCGCCAGATTGTGGGCGGTTATAGCCCAACAAAGAATTCTAGTGAGGTATTCTCCAGATTGTGGGCGGTTATAGCCCAACAAAGAATTCTAGTGAGGTATTCTGCAGAATGTGTACGGTTATAGCTCAACAAATAATTCCAGTGAGGTACTCTGCAGATTGTGGGCGGTTATAGCCCAACAAAGAATTCTAGTGAGGTACTCTGCAGATTATGGGCGGTTATAGCCCAACAAAGAATTCTAGTGAGGTACTCTGCAGATTGTGGGCGGTTATAGCCCAACAAATAATTCCAATTAAGTACAATTTAAAGGGCCGGCAACGCATCTGCAATTCCCCTGGTGTTGCGGTTGTTCATGGACGGCGGTAGTCACTTACCATCAGGTGAGCCGCGTGCTCGTTTGCCCCCTCTTCTATAAAAAAAAATCTGCACTACAGCAACTGTCGTCATGTAAGGGTATTTCCTCCAGACAGCTTTCAATATTCCCGAATAACACACTAGACATTCTGTAAGATATACAAAAGAAAACACGGTCACATCTATACAAACAAGTAAAACAGTCTATCTGTGCTCTGGTTAGCTACTCTAACCACATAATTATAATATTACATTATTCATCAAATACATGCAAAAGATGTCAAAATAGGTGCAATCAACCTGTTTTGAAAGTTTTTTCAGAACACGTTTACAAAAACCCTGTTCTAAGATTTTTTTTTAAATAAAAAAATTTAAAATGAAGAAAAATTTACCTAAAATAATTGCATGTTATTTATGAAGCTACAAATTAACTTTTATAGTAAGTTTTATTGAATATTAAACTAATAATTGTTTAAATACATTATAAGCCCGAATTACACAAAGTCCATATATAATGAATTTCTCAAAAAAAGTGATCTAATTCTATGACAAGAACAAAAATCTTCGATCCGCTTTAGAAGTCTGCAGATCTAGGATATTTTAAAATAGCATCTACGGAATTTTTATACCAATCTACGGATTTAGAAAAATTCGAGTTGGCAACACTTATAGATAAAGCCAAAATCAAACTCACAACCCACATTATAATCTTATTTTTATTACTTTCGACAAGTAGACTTTCCTTAGGTATCTTCTGTTCTTTAGTTCATTTTAATACAACTTTTTTTTTCATTAAAAAAACCGAAAACTTATCATATATATAAAAAAAATGAGTGCACAATAAAATTACGACATTCTGATTTCTGTCACATTGTGAAATACAATTTGAAAGACATATCACATATGTATCAAAGTATCATAAAGGCTAAATGGGGGAACAGCGCGTACGCAGTTCCCACTACCAAAAATTACGCGTCCGAGTTATCCACATTAGGGATAATCGCAGGGGGCAACCTAACCGCAGTGCAAAGAATTCTAATGAGGTACTCTGCAGATTGTGGGCGGTTATAGCTCAATAAATAATTCCAGTGAGGTACTCTGCAGATTGTGGGCGGTTATAGCCCAACAAAGAATTCTAATGAGGTACTCTGCAGATTGTGGGCGGTTATAGCCCAACAAAGAATTCTAATGAGGTACTCTGCAGATTGTGGGCGGTTATAGCCCAACAAAGAATTCTAATGAGGTACTCTGCATATTGTGGGCGGTTATAGCTCAATAAATAATTCCAGTGAGGTACTCTGCAGATTGTGGGCGGTTATAGCCCATCAAAGAATTCTAATGAGGTACTCTGCAGATTGTGGGCGGTTATAGCCCAACAAAGAATTCTAGTGAGGTATTCTGCAGATTGTGGACGGTTAAAGCTCAACAAAGAATTCTAGTGAGGTATTCTGCAGATTGTGGACGGTTATAGCTCAATAAATAATTCCAGTGAGGTACTCTGCAGATTTTGGGCGGTTATAGCCCAACAAAGAATTAACGTTATGTTAGATATACGTGCTAACGTTAAATATCCTTTTTTTATAGGGTAGAGTGACAAACGAGCACACAGTCCACCTGATGGTAAGTGGTTGCTGTGGCCCATAGACATCTACATTTATCATCAACAAAGAATTAAAATGCAAATGCGTTGTCACCCGTGAGGACAAAGATGGAATGCCTCTTTTCCAGTAAAAAGGGTCTCCGGTTCTCTACACTCACCATACGAAACACAGCAGCTTTAAGCTGCTATTTTACGCTGGTGTTCTGTGAGAGCGTGGTCCTTCCCCGGTCGAGCCGACCCATTCGTGCTACAACTATACTACTAATATAGCTCCAGCATGGCTCTACCACGTTAATACTTTTTGAAGTTTTGTGTTAAAATGGTACCATAAAGTGGTATAACATATATAATTTGAGCTTTCATTTGATGTACCAATTGTTGTAATGCCAAAATATTTTTTATTCCTCTCGTTCCTGTTTATATTTAAATAATTCAATATTTATTTTATATATATTAATTATTTTCCCCCTTTTGTTACTGCCATAACTTAGACTTACCTAACAAAACAATATGCTTCCGAAAGAAGTGGACATACATAATATATACGTGGATATACACCTGAAAAATATTACTCTCGTTCTGCAGCAGTCGCGTAAAAATTCTTTATATTATAAACGAAAACAAAATAAAGAGAACAAATAAGAACTATTAGTATAATATAAGCCATGTCTGGCTGAAAATAAATAAGCTAAGACTCAACCTGATGGATATATAAACTAGTAGCTTTTATGAAAAAAGGAAGCAAATGCAGACAGGCGAGTCGAGACGACGATAGAAAGCGATGAGTCCGTAATGGCGCGTTCCGCCGCCGCGACCAGACTGCTGTGCTATTGAAAATTTTTCAATTTACAACGAATCCTTGAAGAAAAATAATGGATAATAAACAATCTTTTAATCCAGTTTATAGGGTATTTGTTTAAAGAATAATAATGAGAAATTCTTTATACATGGTAGAGCCATGCTGCAGCTATTTATGATAGTAGCACGAATGTGTCGGCTCTACCGAGGAAGGACCACGCTTTCATAGCATACCAGCGTAAAACAGCAGCTTAATGCTTTGTTTCAGATGGTGAGTGTAGAAAACCGAAGACCCATTTTATTGCAAACGATACATGCTATCTGAGTCTTCAGGGGTGACAACGCATCTGCATTTTGATTCTTAAATGAGGAAGGATGTAAATGTCTTATGGGTCAATAGCATCCACTTACCATCAGGTAGACTGTGTGTTTGTTGCACAAATATTGAGTTTCAATTCAGAATCCGCGATAGTACTCTAACTACTAAGCTACGAAGTCGTAATCGTTTGGGTATACCTCATTATTATAAAATATACCAAACATGTAAAAAAGCTTTTAGGAGCATGTGCGTTACAATAATGGATTGTCTTGTTAAACTGGAGCAGAGTTTCGTCTGCAGCATCACTGTACTTCTTGATACTCTTCGCCATTTTGAGAGGATTAATGGAGAAATTAGTCCTACTCGCTTCTCCAGTAAGTGTTGGCTGACTTCACATATCAGGAAAATATTTTATTTCCCAAGTTTTCCTTCACCTTCGAGCACGTGGTAGATTAACTTTCTACCCTATTCATTGGCGCCGGCGAGATCTATTACGGGAGTCACGCGTGTTGTGAAACTGAAACATTAGGCAACTATTAATCAAAAAAATACAATGTGTACTAAATCTAACAAAAAAGCAATAAGAATTACGTGTAATCTTTATGGAATAAAATTTATTCTATTCAATACTGTTCTGTTCTCTTCTTCTATTCTTGTCTGTTCTGTCCTCTCCTGCCCTATCAAGTCCTATCCTATTCTACTATATTCTATTCTATTCTATTCTATTCTGTTCTACACAATGTAGTCATGCAACGTCACCTAAAATAAAACTAATAAAATAATATACACAGAAAATCAATATTGATTCGCATTTCCGACTTAAACCGATGTTACAGTATACCAAATGCTTCTAGCGCTTCACAGTTGGTTGAGCAAATCAATGTAATGCAGCGCGAAAATCGGCAAAGGGATATGTCTAGACTCGACTACAGATCGCGGAAAGCAATAAATTCAACCTCAGAACAATCATTATAGGTAAATAGTATTTTATGTGAACATAATATGTTAAAACTAAACTAGCTTATCCCCGCGGTTTCACTCGCTTAGACTTCGCTTTAACAATTTTTTTTTATAGGATAAGGGTGACAAACGAGCACACAGTCCACCTGATGGTAAGTGGTTGCTGCGGCCCATAGACATCTACATCTATTCTCGTTTGCGAATCAAAATGCAGATGCGATGTCACCCGTGAGGACTAAGATGGAATGCCTCATTTCCAGTAAAAAGGGCCTCCGGCTACCTGCACTCACCAAGCGAAACGCAGAGGTAAACCTCTACTTCACGCTGGTATTCTGTGATATTAGTTTCGTGCCGTATTTCGGAACTGACTCGTTATCTGTCTGTCACTAGCGCTCTTCTCAATACCTTCTCTCCGTAAATTTTTACACTGTTAATATAAAATTTAAAATAATGCAACCCGCGGCACGGCACCAGTTGGGTCTAGATGAATTTCTTTTTTGGCACTACAACAACATATATTATATTGTAAATATGATTCAGTTGGTCCATAAATATAGATGTAGTAGTCTTAGTTGCTTAGCGAACTATGGAGAGGGCTATGCTCGGAGTTTCTCTGCGTGATAAACTTGGATATGAGGATATCCGCAGTAGAACCAGAGTGACCGACATAGCCTAACGGATTAGTAAGCTGAAGTGGCAATGGGCCGGCCATATAGCTAGCTCCAAGAAACGACAACCGATGGGTAAAAAAGGTTCTCGAGTGGTGATGTCGTACCGGCGGACGAATTGTAGGGCGTACCCCCACTAGATGGAGTGACGACCTGTTAAGACATGCAGGAAGTCGATGGATGCAGGTGGCTCAGGACCGTGCTCTGTGCATTCCTTGGGAGGCCTATGTTCAGCAGTGGACTTGTGAAGGGCTGTAATGATGATGATGTTGATAAATATAGACTTCAATAACAATTTCACTAGAGCGCCACCTATCGGATCCGAGTATAGCTATGAGGTAACGTCTTCTCAAAATAAATGTATTGTGTTACTATGTGAACATGAACTCCATCTCTTCGGTTCCAATCGATTCAAAAGCACCAAAGATATTATATTCAGGATTATTTTCCAAAGAGTAGCCAAATTTTAAAGTTAAGTTTTAATATATAAATAATGACATACCGTTTTTGCAGCTTTGGAAAATACGTGTAAATAAGGCTTCTACTTTTATTTGAAATTATTCCAAATTGAATGTTATTTATGGGCAACAACTACACGTATGCGCTTCTCTGTGTGCATGGTAAAATGCATAGTAAAATGCGTAGTAAAATAGTAGGCGTTAGATATTTATGAATAACAATCAGTTAAAATGATACGTTACCAAACATTTTGAATTTAAAATATAAAAAGGATAGAATTATTGAGTTTTTTTTTTATTAATTTTTATTCACCATTTGCCTTCTGCAAATTTGGCCAGTTATTGCAAAATGAACCTGTATATTAATTAATATTATATAAATCTTTAAAATTGTAGTTAATATTATATAAATAAATATTCAAAAACTGAAGGTAGCCGGGCTAACTATGACATCGGGACATCAAACACCTCAGCCCCCCCTCCCCCCCCCCCGGATTTAGCTTAACAAAAGCCTATTCACTCTTACCTTGAAGACACCCATATTGCAGTCGGATGTTAACACAGTTGCTGACAACTTAATCCTTTGCTGTACGCATGGACAAACGATGAAACAAACCGTTCGGTTTTTTTCGAATTGGTTGGAATTGGTTTGGTGCGTGATAAGTCAACAACGGATGGGTGGAGACTGGCCGAGCGTCTGGTTCTTCGATGTAACTTAACCTGGCTATGTAAAAATACAATGAATACTTAAGATAAAAATAACGATCCGTAGGTATTATATCGTTATTTTTACGATCGGTGACTGGAAACACCATCAAAGTTATGAGACGTGCAGTAGTACAACGAAAAAGAGTCATGTTCAGCAGTGAACTTTCACATACATACTTCTCACAGCTGGGCAAAAGCTATAATATATATTATAGTCATCCATCATGAGATATTATTTGACAGCCTTCCTCGCGATACTCCAGTAGATATTTACAGACTGAAAATGTTTTCGAATAATGACTACTTCCGAGCCGAGTACGTAATAAATCACACAATTGTAAATAACAATTAAGTAGAGCGACGTATGGCGGCGCCAGGCTTCTCCGTGTACTATGAAATTATAAGATTAAATTTAAACTGCAGTATATTAAACGCCGTACAAATTTAAACGTAATCCGTACAGGGAGATGGTCATTACAATATTGATACCCTAAAGCTGGCCGCTCACCTGTAACTTAACCCCCCCGAAAAAACTCAACGAATTCGTTGTGACGGCGATTATATTAACATTTTCTTCAAATGTTAACCGCACCTGCATCGGTACACTCGTACTAAATAATCCATAGGCTTAGCACTTTCTTAAGCAGTACTAACAGTACGAAGGTATCAAGACTACGCTCACGAACCCGCCCGCCTTGCGTCTTATGGAAAAATTCAAAAATGGAGGTGTAGGAGGATGCCCTTGCTAAATAAAAGAAGGCTCATACCTGCTTAGGCCTGCGTAGGCTGTTACTTTCTTTATCTTTTTAAAGAAAGTTAATAGATGTAGATGTCTATGGTCCACAGCAACCACTTACCATCAGGTGAACTGTGTGCTCGCTTGTCACCATTATCCTATAAAAAAATATTACTATATTATACTAAAATGTCAACTAAAATTAAAATTGATTCAAAAAGTCTCAAGGGTTGGTTACAAAACAGTGCAATGCTATCTAGTAATCTATACTAGTGAACAATCACAAGCAAACAAACACTCGGATCTAAGATTAATTAATCAGATCAAACAGTATGCAATAATGTCAGATTTATAAAAGAGAACCAATAGCACGTAGGAACTGGGTTAATTGAAAATCACTTTTAATCACGTTCTCTTAGTTATAGTTTTACTGGATTCGTTAATTATAGATTTTAATTATTCGAAATATTGCTTATGTTACGATTTTTACCTGTACGACGCTGCCATCCGACAATATATTTTTCGGTACAACTTTTTGTTTGTTCTGTATGGTTGTTGTCAGTTCTCCGAGCTGTAGAGCCGACCCATTGCTACTTTAGCTAACTAATCCGTTGGGCTATGTCAGTTACTGTGATTCTACTGCTGTTATCATCAATATCATGACCTTAAACTTCCTCATAAGGCCAGCAGTGAAGGACCACGTCTTAGATCCAATGTCATCACTGGTAAAAAACATTGGTTGTACACTCCTTTTTTCAAGTTTTGAGGTAATACGCTGGCCAGCCTAATTGGAACCGTCAATTGACCTCTCGGTCGTAGTTGGACTTACCTAATCGAACGTTACTCAGGAGTTGTCAAAAACTAATACGGTATAGGTTTCAGACGTA
Source organism: Parnassius glacialis (assembly GCA_033319125.1). Classification (NCBI taxonomy): domain Eukaryota; kingdom Metazoa; phylum Arthropoda; class Insecta; order Lepidoptera; family Papilionidae; genus Parnassius; species Parnassius glacialis. The sequence continues at coordinate 31,492,955 of JAVANC010000013.1, read as the reverse complement.
TATTATACATAACCTTTGTCTGGTTCATATTCATCTTAAGAGCTATCCGTTGGGAAACACTATTGAGGTCAATGAACATAATACTGACTGATCAAAGCTGATGAATGTACTCGTCATTGATATTGATACCATATTCTTTCCAGTCCAGTAACTTGAAAACGTCTTTCTTTCAATGGAGCTTTGAATAGTTTTGAAGATATAACGTCACCCTGCCTTGTGAGGTGAACCTCTCTGCAATTGGATAGGTTTCGTACCCTAACTTTGTTTTCGGGTAGCTATTGTAGTCCTACTATATAAACACTTACTGACAGTTAACTTGGCGTTGCCAATGTCGGTAAGGTTAAAGTTGAACGGGTAGCACTATCCAAATTTCGACAGAATCAAAGGTTTTCTGATACTCTACATACGCAAGACAAAGTGTCTGATTGTGCGCTTCATTCTACTGTACAATTTTTCGAAGGGTTTGTATGTGGTCTTCATGGGTGGGGATGGGGCTTATTTTCTAAGCATTATTAGGAAACCGGTGCTGCCCATCTGCTAGTTTAATCTATCTACCTGGTTTAATATACATCTGTCCTCGACTAAAAATATTAATGAAGAATGCGTTGTGACCTCTGAGGACTCAAGCGGAATGCCATATTACCCTTAAAAAAGGTGTTCACTTCTTTACATTTATAACACAAAAAGCTGAACCTAAACCGAATCTAAAATTCAGTTTTAGAATTAAATAATAAAAGTATGTAAAGCATTATAACTTTTGGGCCAATGCCTTTTTTTACGTAGGTATCCTGTGCGAGCGTGATGATGTCATTCTTCCTCAATTGACCCGACCATTTTTAGAGAATCATTTGCAGGGGATAATTATGATATAGTTTTATTTGTTGATGATAATTCCTTGAATTTTAATCTTAAACATCAATCATTTAAATGGGACGAAGTGAATAATGCTATATCAAAATTAGTGCATTGGTATAACGTTAATAATCTATTTTTAAACGGAAATAAAACTATATGTATAATTAGTTAACTAAATGTATAGGTAGTATAATTTACAACATCAAATGTTAAAAATACCAATGTGTTTTTATATGCAGAAGAACTGAGCCCTATTAAATCCACAGTCTTTCTTGGCATCACTCGACACAAAGCTTCAGTGGGGCCCCCCATATATCCAAACTAGCAAGCAGACTATGTTCTGCAGCTTGTGCTGTAAAAAAGGTTAGAGGTCTCACTAGTATCCGGACAGCTAGATTAGTTTATTTCAGTTATTTCCATAGCATAATGTCTTATAGAATTTTGCTATGGCGAAATGCGGCTGATTTAGAAACTATTTTTGTTTTACGAAAGAGGGCCATTAAGGCTATTTATAACCTAAAACCGTGATAGCCTCTTAGAGAAAATTTAAAGAAGTATATTAACTTTGGTCTCTCAGTATATTTACGAAAATTTTATGTATGTTCACAAAACGATGGTAGTTTTAGTAAAAAAAGTGATATACACTCTGTAAATACTACGTTTTTAGAACAACGTCCCCGAAAATATAGGTAAAAGTCTCTATTCTATATCCTATTACGAAATATTTAATAAACAAAAACTGTATAAAAAGGGTTATTATAATATAAATGACCCCTGGGAATGAGTTGGTTGTTTCCAAGCTCTTTCTAAAATACATTTTGTAAATGGTTTTATCTACATTCATGTAAAATATACTTAAAAAAAAGTCGCGCTGGGGTTCTTGCTGGTTCTTCCCAGGACAGAAGTTATTTCTTTTGGAATCAGTGGTAAAGTAAAACATTACTTTCAATTAGAATTACATATGATCAATATTGAATAAAAAGTTATTCTATACTATTCTATTCAAGTCTATTAGGTCATGAAATCACTAAAGCATGGCTCTAAAAAAATTATCTTTCAAAATATATTTTAACCGAGTTCCATAAAAAGAAGGTTAAACATTTCACACGTAGATATATTTTATTATGTAAGTTCAACGATTTTTCGGAAATTGCTCAACCGATTTACGGGATTATTTTTGTCGTAAATTTGTTTATAGGTATTTGTATTATTTGTATATAGGGAAGAAATAAATCTAGGTAGGTACCTATCCCCAAAAATTCAAAATAGGGCATGAATATTTTAATAAAGATGATGGTACTATTTAGACCATGAAGCAAATACAAAGAGGAGACGTTGTAATTAAATTTTGCTATGTAACAACGCGTGACAATTTGCGGGGTAAGGGGATGCAAAGCCCCGCCCCCTTTACATTATCTACATCTACCGATAAATAGTAAAACTACTCGAATCTTTCCATATCGATGTTGCTATGTAGCTTAGCTACCTTGACGGCAGATGGCGGTATGACCACAAGATGTTATAAAGTATAAAAATAATCTTTTGGCGATTAAAATTCCTTTATATCTGAATGCAAAACAAATTTCATCACCTTCGTATGATTATTTTATCATTACTGAGCTCTACGTACCTTTATATTTTTAGTTCACAGGACACAAAGTGTCGCCATCTAGTGTGAAATATATTTAATTATATTTGAAAGCCGACGCAAAGAGATTTTTCTAGAACTATTTTAATAAAATAGGTGTAAAATTATTTACAAATGAAATGTGATGCCATCCATAACATCAGAGCGTCTACCTGAGTAGTTTTTACACAATAAAACAACACTTCATCCTTTTCTTCTTAATACTACGAAAATACACCGATTTGCGATTTTTTCAACACAAGCGCACAGGACGAATGCTGACAGTATACTAACTAAAGCCACGCCCACTATGATGACGTCAGGACCTACTTAGAATCACAGTGCACAGTTGATTATGCCGTCTCCCCTTTGTATTAGCTTCATGATTTAGACGATATTCTAGTTGTTACTTTAAAATCCCTCAAAAACGTAAAAATAATATCATCTGATAAACAGTAAAAACCGACTTCAAAAACTAAAAAGAGTACCTATAACAATTTCATCAATAACAGCTTCAGAAGTCTATGATTTAATTTTTCCATTCGCTTCAGAAACTATTACGTGGATAATTATTTTATTGGATTATTTATTGTTTAACTTCTTCTGTTACTTTAAACTTAAGTAGTTTTATTTTTACTGAGACGAGACGATTAAATGGCGCTAACAAAAACAGACTTTTGAATCATGAGATAAAGAAAAAAGAAAATAACAAATAAACCAATTTATTTCTTGTTTATTTAAAAATCAAAACAATAAATATCTTCCAAAATGCCTTTTAAATCCACCGACAGTCACAAAATAGTTATTCTATGCAATATGCTATATGTATGTAAAGTGACGTTTGAAAAAATATAGGTACCTATACGATGAATTATAAAAAAATACTTATTCTAATGTAGTATTCATTTTCAAATAATATATAGGTATATTGATCGAAGACTCACCAACAGCGCCACCTCACGAGTTTTTGTGAATCAAAATCTTTAGAATTAAAAAAGTATAAAAACTACTTGAAGCGAAACAAATATTGATATGTACAACTAGATGTCGCATTTAAGAACTTTTATTAGTTTCATATAGTACTGATAGATGGCGGTAACATAATAAAAATGTTATCCTTGTTAGAATCAACAAATAATATAAAAAATATATTATATTCTAATGTATTATGATATTAATACATTGACAATGGAGGACTTCTACCGATTTTATAATTTTTATTACGATTAAAAACGACTATGCGGAAATTAGTAAACCTATCATAAAGTAAAATAAAATATCATGTTAATATGATAGTGTGCAATCATTAACTAAATAACTGAAATTATTACACCGAAGTATTACCAATTTTATTAGGTATTAAAAGTAATATTTAACTTTGAATACAATAGGATTATTAAAGCGACATCTATTAGAAAAAGTATAAAACTACTTGAAGTGAAACAAATATGTATATGTACAACTAGATGTCGTTCTTAAGGACTTTAATTAGTATCATGGAGTACTGATCGATGGAAATAAGATTTTAAAAATGTTATCTATGTTGCATTCATTCGAGGGAGAAGATAAATTAAATAAAGTTAATAACTCTAAAATACCCAATAATATTTCTTCTTAAATCATATTTCTCTTATAGAATTGTTATAAGTATAGTTTTATATCTTTTACGTATAAACACTTTGGGTTTCAATGGGTAAAAATGTCAAAAAGGTTAACAATTTTTTTCTGTTCAATACATTAAAATACAAAATGTTACTCATTATTAAATTTACCATTAATCTAACTAAAAAATAAACGACTTACAACACAAGACGAGGTGGCCGAGTGGTTAAGGCGTTGGACTGCTAATCCAATGTGCTCTGCACGCGTGGGTTCGAATCCCATCCTCGTCGATTGTTTTACTTTTATTGCTGTTAAAATTACTGAATATTTGTTTCCACCTATATCCTTATCAAAAAATACGGCAATCATATAAGTCATGGAATTCATGGAATACAGTACAGTACTTATGCAGACCGTATACTGTTACATATTTCCTTTCAGCTTTGCACAAATTAGATTCACTTTAATTTTCTTACTAACCATTAAGCATAAATATATGTATAGAAGTCATTGTATTTTCACATTTACGATAGCATGATTATCAATTGCATGGTGCGTGATGGTGCGTCAAAAATCATAATCTTTATATATATAAAAACAACGTGACACGTACGTGTCACGTTGCTTGTCCGCGATGGACTCCTAAACTACAGGACTGATTTCAATGAAATTTTGCACACTGTGTGCGTTTTGGTCCAACTTGAGAGATAGGGTGGTTTTTATCCCGATAAATGACCCCTCATAATTTTTTATTGCGAATTTAAGGATTGTTATAGGAAGGGTCCTCGGAAAGGGCAGAACAACGTCTGCCTGGCGAGCTAGTATGTATATATATATATTGTGGCATTCCTTTAATTCCGTCCTCCATGGTGGCACTACTCCGGGGGCGTGGAGCAGAAGTGCGGTGGTCTTGTTCTTCAAGAAAGGCGACAACGCTCTCTTGAAGAACTATAGACCGATTTCCCTTCTGAGCCGCGTCTACGTACTGTTTTCGAGAGTCATTACGAATCATCTCGCACGCAAACTTGACTACTTCCAGCCTCCCGAACAAGCCGGTTTCCCAAAAGGCTTTAGTACCATAGACCACATATATACCCTGCGGTAGATTGTACAGAAGACAGAGGAGTATAATCTGCCACTATGCCTTGCGTATGTGGACTATGAGAAAATCTTTGATTCCGTCGAAATTAGGGCGGTGCTGCAGTCCCTTCAGCGGTGCAATGTTGACTGTCGGTATATAGAAGTGCTGAAGTGATTGCACAGTAGAGCTACGATGGCTATGTGAGTACAGAATGGTACGAAACCTATCCAACTGCAAAGAGGTGTAAGACAGGATGACGTTATATCCCCGAAACTCTTCACCGCTGCATTGGAAGACGTTTTTAAGTTACTGGACTGGAAAGGATGCGGTATTATGCGGAAGAGGCGAGTACATCACTCACCTTCGATTTGCCGACGATATAGTCCTTATGGCAGAATCGCTGGAGGACCTAAGCGCTATGCTCAATGACCTCAATAGTGTCTCCCAACAGATAGGTCTTAAGATGAATATGAACAAAACAAAGATCATGTTTAATGTCCATGTCACACTTATGCCGGTAGTTGTTGGGAGCAATAAGCTCGAAGTTGTTGACGAGTATGTTTACCTGGGACAAATAGTCCGACTAGGTAAGTCCGACTTCGACCGAGAGGTCAATCGACGGATTCAACTCGGCTGGGCAGCGTTCGGGAAACTACGACACATCTTCTCGTTAGACATACCTCAAAACCTGAAAACGAAATTGTACAACCAGTGGGTGTTGCCAGTGATGACTTACGGATCTGAGACGTGGTCCTTCACTGCTGGCCGTATGGGGAAGCTCAAGGTCGCTCAGCGAGCTATGGAGAGGGCTATACTCGGGATTTCTCTGCGTGATAAACTTAGAAATGAGGATATCCGCAGTATAACCAGAGTAACCGACATAGCCCTACGGATTAGTAACCTGAAGTGACAGTGGGCCGGCCATATAGCTCGCAGAACCGACAACCGATGGGGAAGAAAGGTTCTCGAGTGGCAGCCTTGTACCGGTAGGCGAAGTATAGGGCGACCCCCCACTAGATGAAGTGACGACCTGGTAAGACATGCAGGAAGTCGATGGAAGCAGGTGGCTCAGGACCGTTCATTGTGGCATTCCTTGGGGGAGGCCTATGTTCAGCAGTGGACTTATGAAAGGCTGTAATGATGATGATGAATGATGATTCCTTGGAGAGGGCCTATATTCAGCAGTGGACTTATTAAGAACTGTAATGATGATGACAGTGATGATACTCATGATACTTGATTATTACTTATGTATTATCATGTCAGAGCTGTGTAATATTTATAAATATAATCTGTGTTTTAAGCCCTCAGTAAGTACAATTCTTGCTTAGTTCTTCTAACCTCTACCATATTATTTTATGGACTACTGAATAAAGTTTCTAAATGTAATTAAAGCTTTCGAGAAACAAATCAAATTTATAATACCCTATTTCGCCATAATCAACACTATCGCTATAATCGCAAGTAAAAAAACAGATAGAGGCAGATAACGGCGCGCAACGCATGGCTATCGCCTGGCATAAATTTATCTAGACCTGTTTTCTTTATCTTATCGTGAAACTGTTGCCCTTTATTTTACAAGTTTGAGCTAGTAATACGTTGGGCGCGTCCGAATTTTCAGTACATTGTTAATTTTCGTAACATTTATTAAAAATATTTTACGCCAGTACTTGTTTTGAAAATATGTATTCCTTGACGAACATACTTTAGTGAAGTGTCAAGTGATAATAAGTGAAAGCTGACTTACATTGGGTTTCATACACGAGCAATAAGGTTACCGCATTATCTTTTTCTTATATTTTTTTCAACTAATAAGTAATAAATGTTTTAGGTTTCAATTCATTTACGAATATTAATTGTTATTAAACATTCTACTGTTTATGTAATGTATATTATAGATAAGAAAATTGAAATTTACCGTAAGAACTACATGATCATGAATACATGATGAAAAACAATCCATTTTCTTTTTGTTAACTAAATTATTTATCTATACTATCTGATTAAAGAAATATGTAAGTATGTGTCCTGTTTCCAGAACTGAAGTAATTTTATGAACACTACAATGTTATGATAAATATTGAAAAATAGTTTACAAGAAATTTGCACAGATTTAAGATATGGCAACGTCTTAGAATACTTATTATACCTACTTACACAAAATGTTACTTGGTATCAACCACTCATCTGCACTTGATGTTTATCTAAGGTTAGATGTGGGTGACTATGGGCCATAGGATCCACTTACCATCAGGACTATGTGGTTGTTTGTAACCCTTGTTTTTAAAATAGAACCATAATTTGAAGAAAGTTACGTCAATATCAGCTATAGTTTTTTAAAGCATAAGATGAATGTGAGACAGAGAGAGAGAGAGAGAGAGAGAGGAGAGTTTATTTAATTACTTTATTTACAAAAACCTACATTTATCTTCCAAATTTTTAAACAAGAAAATACAGATACTATTTTAATTATAATAGTACAATAGTACATTACAATTTCCAATAATAAGGTAGCAATTTATACTTATCAAAACAATGTTTTGACATAATTCTTATCCCCTGCTGCTAGGCATTTTCAAGAAAGCATCATCCAGTACGATAATTTGAAAGCATTGCCCATACGCATCAAGTCGGGCAGCCGGTACCTATAGTGTACGCAGATTCAATACCACTGAGTAATGTACGACAGAATAAAATAATAGTACTTCGTAGTAAAACGCGGAAAGCCGATATCATCGCACTCAATCATCGCTCATCGTGTCAAAAGACGAAGTTATCAAAGTTTTTCTAGGTCTATCGTATATATTTCGTACCTCGTTTATTTTTCCATAATAACATGTGTCACGTAGAGACTACAAAATAAACGCTTTTTTTTAAAGGAATATTTAGAATAAGGCCTTAGAATAATAATATACATATTTTTTACTTATTCAGAGATATTGGTAGTATCAACGTCAACAAACTACATAATTTGTTCAAGCGACAATTACAACAATTAAGTGTTTGACATTGTCGGCATGAACGTTTACAATGTTATATGTTTTATTTAATTTAATGTATTTGTGTACATAGCTACCCATGCATGTTTTCATCTCATAAAAGATGTTATTATTAATTTAGATGACAAAAATTACACCTTAGTAAATTTCATAGATACGAGTAAAGCATTTGACTTCGTGTTATACAAACTTTACTTGGAACTTTAAATCGGATAGAATCATATCTTGAAGATCGAAAACAAAGTGTAAAAATAGCAAGGTTAAATGATTAATAAAGAACATGAACAGTATATGTCACCGTACCAAATAAATGGATATGGCGTACCAGAGGGCAGTGCAATTAGTCCACTTTTATTTTTATTGTATGGTAAAGACATCTCTTATGTAACAAATACATTTATTATCATTATAAACGACATTTTGTAAATGTCGTTAATAATTCTTTGTAATATAAAGTATGAGTGCTAGCTATTCCGTGCGCGCAATACGCTTAAAGAGGGGTACAACGTTTCTCATTCACGTATTAATATATAGATACCAATTTAAACTTTATTATATAGGTATTTCTTAACAAATATAAACTGTAAAAAAGTTGTTCAATCAAGATAATGCTGCCCATGTCGTGTTTCACTTTCATCTGTCACGTAACTGCGTAAAGCGAGGTAACTATAACAAATCTTTCTTATATGAGGCAATCTATGGAGGAGGCCTACGTTCAGCAGTAACCTAGTCGCAGTTGGCACCTTTTAGTTTTGAACTAATATTGAAAGAAATAAGCTATTTGATAGAAATAAAAGACTTGCTAATGTCTGTTCTTGGTTACTTTGAGTACTGTGAACTGCCAAGCATACGGTAAATGTGAATTATTGTTCCTATTAACAGTTTCAGTGGTATCAGAATTGAGGATCTCGCTTATTTGCGTAAATTAAAATTTAAAGTGTGCGTTCTTTTAGATAGCTTACGTAATTTACTAACTTTTTATATAAGTAAGGTTAGAAATATTCTGCCATGTCAGAACTTTCGAGATCTTATTATGATTGCGATCCGATTTTCCGATTTTTTAATAAAATACAACAACGGTTTTTGCGTGGGAAGGGTATAATTTGCGACGTAGATTGATCGCGAGAGTGCACAAAACCAATATTTAGTTTAATTTCACGCTTGTTACTTACGTTTGCAACAAATAGTCTTTTTGCAACAAAATGGATGATTCTATGGAAATCAGGTCATTTGTCAGTACTTTTTAATTTTCCATCTAGTAAACCTAAGTAAGGGTAACAAACGAGCACGCAGTCCACCTGACAGTGAGTGGATGCTTATGGACTTCTTCTTCTTCCTCTTGATTAAGAATCAAAAAGCAGATATCACACCTCAGGACTAATATGGAATGCATCGTTACCTGCAAAAAGGCCTTTGACTTTTGTCATATCAAATTAGTAAATATTTTGATATTTCGGTATTCTAGTAGTAAGAGTATAGTCCTAAACCCATTGGAGGTTCAATGTCCAACGTGGTTGTTATTAAAAAACGCCGGATATATTCTTATTTTTTATAATAGAAATAAATAAAAAGTTAAAGAAAATTAAAACTCGACTACTGAAAAACACGCTCTAAAAAGTATAAAACAAAAAAAAATATTTCTCATCTGAAATTGTTATATGCAAATTATTGAATATTTATCGTCTAATTTAAACAAAGTACACGTTTGAGTGTTTAGAGACGGTATCGCTGTGGTCGTATGCCATTTGGCCTAAAGCTTATCCTAAATTTATCTTTAAAATATTTATTAGTTAATATGTCTTTAAAAATACTCTGTTCACAAATTTATGTCCTCTAGAGGGCGCCATATTCAATTAAAATTAAACGTCATATAACCTATTACTAGCGGATGATCAAGACGTTTCCAATGATACCTCATTTTTCAAATTATGTAGTTTAAATGTTATGAGGGAACAGATGAATAATATACATAGTACACACATGTCCACTAACATACCGGTCAAAATCATCACCCTCCTTTTTGCTTCGCCGTAGTCAGGTAAAAAATGTCTGCTCTATTGGGTGGCTATAACTTATTAAAGAAACTATTTTTACTTCTATTTTAAATTTAATATAAATTCATATTTTACTGAAACAAATTCCAGTTCCTGTGCGGCACTCATGATCATGACAGACAGCTTCGTTCATCGGAGACTCTTGCTCTCTTTGTACTAGAGATGTACTCTCTACTATAAAAAGACTTGTCAGTAAAGCTGACAATCCGACCATATTTGTTGTTGGCGAGTAGTCGGCAACTAGTCGGCAAAAAGCGCCGTTTAGTCGGCCTATTATTTCATAAACATTATAGATAATTGTTTTATAGATAATCGAAATGAAATCTTAATCTTCATTGTTAACAACTTTTATTAATAAGTAGTATACCTACTCCTACTCCTTAAATTTTAAAAGTAAAGTTTTTAATAACAACCCATCGTCTATTGAAGAATTAAAAGGAAATATACGCGAGGAAATTCATAACATTTCTTCAAACACTTGTCCTGACAAGTTGATGGAAAATTTCCGCTCTAGGTTACAGGTGTGTCATAATAATCAAGGATCACATTTGGATGACGTTATTTTCAAAAAATAAAACCCCGATGACTGTACTATTATAATAAATAAACAAATTTTCTCTCATGTCTACTTTTGTATTTTTATGACCATTTGAAATGTTACCGGACTTTTGGTCCACTCTTTAGTTAGTAATATAGGTATAAGAACATTTAAAAATAACCAAGATTAGGAACTTTTCCTCTGGTAAATAATTGGTCTTAAATCAAGAAGACAATTATCTTTAGCAAAAAAATAAATTCTAAACGCGAGTGTAAATAACTCTTACTAAACCATAGAATACTAAATTGCGTATGTATTATAGTATTCTATGTACTAAACCATAACAACTAGTAAAATCTAGAAGTAGTAGGAATTAAAATGTAAACTCACTTTTTCATAGGAGAGGGAGCTAACGAGCATACGGCTCACTTAATGGTAAGTGACTACCGCCCCTCATGAACAACTGCAACACCAATGGGATTGCAGGTGCGTTGCCGGATTCTTTTCTTGAAGGTTCCTAAGTCGTATTATTCCGGAAAAATCGCCGGTGGTAAGTTATTCCACAGAGAGGTCGTACGCGCAAGAAAACTCCTAGTGAAACGTACAGTGGTGGACCGCCAAGCATCCAGATAGTGTGGTATCGGGAGATTTACCGCGATGTGCGTTCGTGAAATTTGGCGGCTGGGATTAATCCGAACAGTTCCTCAGAGCACTCCCCGTGGTAGATTCGATAGAAAATGCAAAGGGGTGCAACATCCCGCAGCGCCGACTAGAAAGAACTCGGTCGTCGATGATTCGAACGGCTCTGCGCTGGATGCGGTCAAGTGGAAGGAGCTGGCACTGGGGAGCCCCAACCCAGAGATGGGAACAGTATTCCACGTGAGCCCGAATCTGCGCCTTGTAAAGTTAAAGGTTGTGTGGCGGCATGAAATATTGTCCCGCTCTGCTGAGTACGCCAAGCTTTTTAGAGGCCAATTTTTCCTTCTCTTCCAAGTGACCACGAAACTGCACGTCACTCGATATGTCGACGCCAAGGATTGCGATACTGGTAGGCAACAAGGGGAGTGTCCTGAAACTGAGGAAATACGACAAAGGGGTTCTTTTTAGCGGTAAACGCACAAACTTGTGTCTTCTGAGGATTTAACTGGACTAGATTTAGTCGCCCCCAATCCGAGACTTTGTTCAGCAAACACTCAACTTCAGACACAAATTTGTTCCGGTACTCGGCGACGTTTTGCCGAGAAATGTTGGCACGGCCGGTGTATAGAGCATCAACATCACCAGTGCTGTCATCCGTATAGCAATGAATGTTACCGGTTTGCAACATATCATTGATATGCAGAAGAAACAGCGTTGGTGATAGCACGCATTCTTGAGGAACACCAGCGTTAATAGGCCTGTAGTCGGAGCATGCACCGTCTACAATGACCTTGATGCTCCGGTCTGCAAGAAAGCTGGTGATCCATTTGCACGATTTCTCGGGAAGCCCATAGGAAGGAAGCTTCGAAAGAAGTGCTTTGTGCAAGACACGATCGAAGGCCTTCGCTATGTCCAAACTAACGGCCAATGCCTCCCCCTTGGACTCTACTGCCTCCGCCCATCAATGACTCAGGTAGACCAGAAGACCAGCTGATCGACCCCGACGAAAACCGTATTGGCGGTCACTAATCAGCTGGTGATCCTCAAGATACCGCATGAACTGGCAGTTTATAATGGATTCCATTATTTTGGAGAACAAGCGTCCACGACTTCGGTACTACGACTAGGGAGTAGGAGTACCGGAAAAGACGCGTTAGAACTGGTATGAACTCCGGAGCACACATCCTCAGTACAATTGGGGGGATTCCGTCAGGCTCACTCGACTTGTGGATGTCTATGGCAGTATGGTTGGCGGTGTGTTCCCCCTGTCATCGAGAGTCGAGTTGGACGCAAAGAAAGAGCCTAGCAGATCAGCTTTCTACTTTCCAGAGACCAGAATGAACGGGTTCCCGAAGGAAGGCGAACTAGTTTCTGCCTGCCTGTCAGCAGAAGATACAACAGGGAAGGTGCATGATCTCAACATCTGGAATCAGCGTAGGCGTAGTAACCAGTTGTGTCAGACCACATGCCAAGGCAAAATCATCAACAGATCTCCCCGCATGATCGGTTAAACGTGAACCGAGCCATTCGGCGTGGTGAGCGTTAAAATCGCCAAGATTCACGATCCCTGCGGATAGGACCTATGTAGCAAGCAATCTGTAGCTATTTGGACGTGGTCGATGAGTCGGTCTGTTTCAGCATTACCGCTATGGGACCTATAGAGGCACCCGTAGATGCGCGGATGGTCGTCTCTGTCTACGCGTAGCCAAAGGATGGACAGGTCCGAACCTTTAAAACTGCCGAGGCATCGAGAACAGATATTCTCTCTGACGTATACGCAAACTCCAGCCCGAGGCACAAAGAAGTTTACCCCGGGTAGGAGAGATACGAAGTATCAGCCGGAGAGCACACCTGCGTCTCGGTCAGAAAGAGCAATGCCGGCTTCACCGTCTCGAGATGGTAGTGGATAGCGTTTAGGTTCGAGTGACGTCCGATGTGATGTTGCAGAATTTCACGGATAGCGTGGCAGGGGTCGTCTTGGTCTTGTTGCTCAGTTTGCCCCGAGCAGTTATTGTTCTGAGCGGAAATGCTTATAAAAAAATATAAAATTATTTATATTTTTTTATTAGAGGCAAATTGTGGTGTAGAAACACCAGAGACTTTGTACAATGTCAGCAGTATTCATTAGCTTGTTTCACTGTTGCTACTTGTTGATTAATAATATAAAACTTTCCCGAGACAGTCGGAGAATGAGTTGCTATAAAATAATGAATATTCGAGACAACGATGATGTTAGTTTAAATTTATTTTCACATCTATTTCTGTTTTTCCAAACGTAAGCAATTCGTTTGCCTTATCATCGTAACTAATTCATTTTATGCGAAAATATCCTATTATTTTGTATTGTGTTGTGTATTATGTCTTTTACCTCTTCTCTTTACGAAACTCTTACCATTGTGTGCACATAACATAAGTTTCCAAATTTTAAATCGATATTAAATCTCAATCTAAAACTTTCTTCGTTTGGAATTGAATTTGGATTGTAGAGGTCACACTATTTTGTAAGGATAAATCTCAGAACTTATTTTCTAAATAACTGTAGAGTGACGAACGAATTAACTGCCATCTGATGGTAAATAGACGTCTAATCTCTAATCGACGTCTACAAAGAATTTCAAACATAGAAAGCTCCAGATGGCTACAGGTGAGGAATAAGATCGAATGTCTTACAGCCACTCTGAATATCTCTACGTACCATGTCATCCGAAATACAACAATAGGTACACTTATAATTTGCGGAGCCTATCGTTATGATTTAGGAGTAAGTACATCTTTAGGTTTATACGTGAAAGGAAAATTCTGTTACTCTTTTTAAGCATATTGCACGTACGGGAGAGTGTGCCATGTAAGATTTGGCATAGTTAATTATATGGAGAAGGAGCACAAAAAGCTAAAACTTACTAAATAGACATAACTGAACAGCTGCAGTCTAATCGTCATAATGAAATCAGTCTTATTTTTTGTTGGCTGCTTCTTCTGCTTCTTCTACCCTTAACCGACGAGCATGTATGCGTTGGTATATGGATGTAAAGGAGGCGAGAGAGGTGTGTGAGGATCATGCCAAATGGAAGCCCGTAGTTTCTGCATACCACTCTGGGTGACAGACGTGAGTGTTTATGTTTATGTAGCTAAGGTAAGTCCAGTGCCACTTCAATTGAAATTTTAGGATTTACTTATCTGTTAGGCGATGAAGAAAAACATCGGGATCAAACCCCAGTTGTTCGCATATAATAAGATTTATATATTTTATATGAATTATGTACGTAACACGAGTTACTTATTATACGAATACATAACATTTTGATCACTCTATTTTTTCAATTCCGCCCTACATTTTCTAGTATCTTTTTTTAAAACAATATTGTAATACACCTTATTTGGATACATTGCTATCGCATGTGGCGCTATAAAATATATTTACCTAGATAAAAATCGCCTAGCTAAATTAAACTACTACCAAGGCTCATAATGTAGGTCATCTCTCAACGTATTTATGTTGATAATATTTCGGCAGCTTAGTGGTCGAGATTCGACCGTATTTTATTAAAATCTTAGGTTTGTATTTCATTATCAACTGCACATTAATAGAATATAAAATATAAAATAAACGGAACATTCGAAATCACACAAAATTTACACCTTATGCAGTAATTATTTGTTCAATATTTGTAAATTCTTTGAGAATAATCTTTGCTCTAAACGACTATTTGACCACAGACTATTAGGTGTTTGACATTGGCCTTAGAGTAATAATATACATATGGTTGTACTTTAAGACGTCAACGAACAGCGACATTTATGTACGAACTTAAATAATGTATGTTTTATTTAATTTAATTTAATGTATGTATTTATAATACATAAAAGTTGCAGCCTATTTATGTCTCACTGATGGGCGGATGTCTCTCAGACATGCAGGTTTCCTCACGATGTTTTCCTTCACCGCCGAGCACGTGGTAAATCAGCACATAAAATTGCAATTAACGTTTCTATTGTTAACAATGGAACTCCACCTCGAGCTGCTTGTGTATTGCAGAATTTTAATAGAAAGGCAGTCCAGCAACAAATTGACTTATGAAGTGCTGCAATTAATGCTGCGATTAAACAGTACATAAAAATTTAATAATACACTAATACAAATGCCATGAATAATTTTTTTTTAAATATGAATCAACATTAAATTACAAACAGAATTAAATTAAGCCTTTCGCGTGTTACCGCTTCCTCGGCCACTCCTTGTTCTTATTGATAACGTTTCAGTATTATTACAGTAACAAATACCATTCGAACGTCGTCATCGATAGTCTTTATCGTGTATGACTTTTGTTTATAAAATTACATGTAAGACAAAATAAATATTGTTTCATAAATGAATCATACCCAAAATATTCATTGCATAAGTAGGACCTACCTGAAAGCATCTAGACGACAGTTTTTATTTATTATATTATATTTCTTATGCTTTTAATTTCAGTATAATCACCTTTTTATCCGTAACTATCTCATGCTGGAAACGGACCGAGGGAAGACTCTTATATCAAAATTTGACATCTCGTAACTTTGACGCTGCTCGTTCCGTTTTTTTTATATTATCCGATATATACAAGATTGCTACATATACATATTACTCCTTCCATCTATTTGATGCCTTTACCTCATATTGTCGTCTCTTACGACAATAGTGAGATGATAAACCAGGATGGATTTTTACGAAATAGCTTTTGGTGGAAATAAACTTCAAAAATTAAATCCTTTTATTTTTGAAGTATTTTTTTTTTCAATTTAACGCACTTAATATTAAACTGCTTAATATAACGATATCAAATATGTATTCATTATTTTCACGAAATTCTTCATGCGATATTAAATCACCGTGTATTTTGATATACATGTAATTTTGAACATCTTTACATTAAGTCCGATATCGATTTGCTTGTTTTGATTTTGGCACAAATTGCTAATTTTGAGTATGATTGATTTTTGTAAAGGAGACGAGAGACTTGTGTCAGGATCGTGCCAAATGGAAGTCCGTAGTGTCTGCCTACCCCTCTGGGTGACAGGCGTGAGTATTTATGTTATGTTATATATTGTTTCATGATTTGATTGCAAATAAAAAGATTATAAAAATCTTTAATGACTTGATATAAGAATCTTTAATATTCAAAATATTTAAAAAAAAACTTAATAACGCGTTAGGCCTTACCCCCCATTGTTAAAGTTACCACTGTTTAGTTAAACTTAGTGAGCTTTCCATACAACTCAAGCCGCACATTGTGTTTGTCCTGACGCTGCACGCTCCGCTACACGCTCTAACGAAGCCTTGGGCTAATGCTTTTTGGAGATACAATTTAAATTACATAAACTATGTAATTTTGTTTAAAGTTATCAAGTTTGATTTTTAATTTTAACTGTGTAGTATAAATTTAAAAAAAGCGGCCAAGTACGAGTCGGACTCGCCCATGAAGGGTTCCTTAGCAGCAAAGTTTCCTTTCTTAGTTTCCTTAGAAAATAATGATTCACGGTTTATGCATAAGGTTTATGTTTATGAAATTAATTTTTATTTTTATATTTGAGTTGAATGAATGAAAGGTAAATTTCGGTTTACGATTTATGACGTACTAGCTTTTTACCCGCGGCTTCGCTCGCGTGCGCTTGAATTTAGGAACATCATAAAATGCTGTTCCGTGCCAAATTTAGAAAAATTCGATCATTTTTAGAGTCGCCTCGATGTCTATGTCTCTATGTCTGGTATTTTTACGCATCTTGGATGAAAGTTCCGAGTAAAAGAACATATCGTTGATGTGAAGCACCAAAACTCCGGGAAGTCTAAAGTATGTCAACATGTTTAGTATCGTCCCGACCATTATATCGGATCTGATAGACAACAAATCCTTGCAATAGAACATCGAATCCTACCAATGATGATTCGCGAGGCGATTGAAATTAAAAATGTCCTAATTTTAATAGGGTAGATGGCTGAGTTCTACCATCTGCTAAGGACCCCAAAATTAATAAAATTAAATTCAAACTACTACTGCATTTATTCCATTCTATTTTAACTATGACATCAGGTCGTCAAACACCTCAGTTCTACCGCCCCTCCCGTGACCATGGGTGCTGTAAAGTGCCCAAAACATCGGGATTTTAAAAAGATAAAATTAAACGCGATAAAATCTTTAAAATTAGTTTATTCCTTATAAATATTATTCACAGTGAACGTGACGCAGAGTTTTTGGCCAAAAAAGTGTTCGCTGCGCTGCTTCCAACGCGGTATGAATGAAATGTGAATGATACAATTTTTTACATCGTATATTCAGTAGCATTGTATTATTTCATTGAATCAATGACTTGCCATTTTAGTTTATTTAGAAGTAAGTAGGTGGCGCTAATTTTAGATGAAAATATGAAAGCCAAAGCCATACCATCTAGTAATCAGCAATAGAAGCGAACATTTATTTATTATATCAATAAGGGATAAAGAGTTATCAATTCTCTTAAAGTTCTGTTTCTGTTAAAAAATACGCTATCAGTGCCGCTAGAGGTGAAAAACGATTTAATGATATAGTCATATGAACATATTATGAAATAGCATATTATTAATATCTTCAAACGATTTCTGTTCATTGATTTGGTCAAGCTATATCATGACATGGTCAACAAATAGTGTTAAATATCACGAAATGACCACACCATTTCACGAAATGATAGACTACTTTATGATATATCGTCGCTTTGGTAGTGAAGAGAGTCAAGCCACAACTTTGTTTAAATTGAGTTTAATACTCTAGCATAATCAAAAAAATACGATTTATACGATGGTGAAGAGATCTATCTGCCAAATTATTTTATCTGTCCAATAGTTTTGAAGTTATGGACTAATTATTATTTTTTGTCTAGTATCGCATCTTAAATGCTCATTATCTCAAAACTTGTTAAGTGTGGGTTGACTCTCTTCACTACCAAAGCGACGAAATGATCTATTCTACTATCTGGCCACGACATACATAAAAATCTCTTGAATAAAACTATAATGATAATGAAAATTTTGCAACAATTGCAGACAGACCAGTTTTAATCACTTTATATATATATATATATATATATATATATATATATATATATATATATATATATATATTAGTAATTGAAATATACAACTTATCAATTTTCATATTTTTGATAGACGTCATATTGAAATTATTACACTTTTAAAATAAAATAACAAAATACTAAAAAACTAAACGATACATTTTTTAATAATTTTAAAAATCTAATCATTTAATCATATAAATGTGAGTTATTTATATTATTTCATTTATTAGTAACTGAAGGCAAAATATACTACTTTTCCATTTGATGATAGATGGCGCTGTTTTGAATACCAAATCGGTGTAGTTTCAAATTATTTTACCAAGATTATAACTATATTTCAAACTTTATTTACAAATATGATATATATTTGAAAATCACCCGTCATCCCGCCTATAACTAAGATGTAATAGAAAATTTACATCTAAAGAAAATAAAATACTTAACCTTCCTTTTTTGAAGTCCCGCAATCGGATAAAAAGTAGCCTATAAGTTGCCCCGGGCTACTCACTACCTAGATTCAAAATTTCATGTAAATCGGTTCAGTAGTTTTTGTGTGAATCCGGAATACACAGACAGACAGACAGAAAGACAGACAGACAGACAAAAATTCTAAAAACCACTAATTTGGCTTCAGAATCCTTTATTTAGTCCTCTGGACTTGTTTTTTCAAGAATATTTTAGAATTACAGACACGACTTTTCTACAGATTTATTATATGTATAGATTAAAAAAAACTACTTACTAGATCTCGTTCAAACCAATTTTCGGTGGAAGTTTACATGGTAATGTACATCGTATATATTTTTTATAGTTTTATCATTCTCTTATTTTAGAAGTTACAGGGGGGGGGGGGCTCACATTTTACCACTTTGGAAGTATCTCTCGCGCAAATTATTCAGTTTAAAAAATGATATAAGAAATATCAATATCATTTTTGAGGACCTATCCATAGATATATCACACCGTTCTAAGTATGGGGAACCCCTAAAATTTATTTTATTTTTTCTATTTTTGTGTCAAAATCTTAATGCGGTTCACGGAATACAAGTTACCAAGTTCTTTCAGCATAGTTCTTATAGTTTCGGAAAAAAGTGGCTGTGACATCCGGACGGACGGACAGACAGACAGACATGACGAATCCATAAGGGTTCCGATTTTTGCCATTTGGCTACGGAATCCTAAAAAACGAAGACGAGGATTTTTGGGCCTCATTGTAATAACTTGAAATATGTAATATAATTTATAGTATTCGTATACTTTGTAGTACTCAGTGAATAAAACTAATTGTACGTATTTTATTGCGTTTAATTTGACTTATTTTACTTATTTGGATTTCGATATTTCAGGTGATTTACAGCACCCATGATCATGGAGGGATTGAGGGATATGCCCTGATGTAAAAAGTAAAATACTTAAGTTCCCGTAAAAGTAGATTTTTTTTAAGTTGAGATATGATTTAAAAGTGGGCCATATTTTTATATTTTGCAAATTTAGAAAGTACTTTAAAAGGAAAAACAAACGGAACCCTCATAGGATCGCTTCGATGTCAGTCTGTCCTCCAGCCAGGCTATTTACAATGCCTTGGAAAGACTTCTCTCGGAAGCGGGAAGGTTTCGTTGGTCAAGTATTCGTCCCGAATGTCACAGACTTTGGTATTCACAACATGTCCTCTCGTTTAGGATTCGACACGGAAGGTTTTCCGAATGTCAGTCGGAGTGCATTAAGTGCAAATATTGAAGTAATTATATGGAAAATAGGTCGTATAGATAAATACAATTAATTTGTGTTACCTACCTTATACTCAAAAAAAGCTCTCGTAAAGTTTCCAATGCGAACTGTCACAATTCCCGAAAATGAGTGTCAAATTTATCCGAACGGCAGATGTGAATATCGCTTATTGGTTTCCGTGCGAGAAGTTATCGAATCCAAGTCGATTTCCCTTTCAGAAACGATTATTAATAGATCTGCGGTACGTCTGTCAAGACCCTTTTTTAGAGGGTATATCAAGTAAAAATTAATATCAAATACGTCTACGGTCCGTACATTAACCGTGAAGTGGCGGTGTAAGAATACGCACTAGCCGTGTCGTCCCGTGGGTGTTATGAGAAGCGACAAAATGAAATTAAAACAGCAAATAGTCAACAAGTTCCTGTTTCATACTCAAAATAATTTTAAAAAAAACTGCGGACTGCGGTTGCAAACCCGCCTGCCAAGCGTAACAACTATGGCAAATATGTCCCCCTATGAGGCAATCTATGGGGATGCAGGAGACATTTATTGACTGTAATTAATGGATAAAAGGAATAGAATAGAATCATTTTATTCAATATAGATTACAGTAAATAATGCTTACTGAAAGTTATTTTTTACTTTTACCACTGTTTCGTAAGAAAACCTCTGTCCTGGGAGGAACCAGCAAGAAACCCAGCGGGACGTTTTTGAAACATTTATTTAAGATATAATATTTTTATAATTAAGTAAGAAAACATTTAGAAAAATCATGGTAGCGATCGATCGATTTAGTACTATAATAACCCTTATTAGACAATTTTGCTTAATAAATAATTTAAAGCTTTTGATAGAAAAGCTCTGCATATTTTCTGGGACTTTGTTTTAAAAGCTTATACATTGCCCCATGAAGGAGTTACAGACTCTGTGGAGTCGAATAACTGGTATAACTAACTTGTGCTTGTTCCTAGTATTTACAGAATTGTCCATCACTATTTTTAATAAAACTATTTTTGTTTTTGTGTACATATATTAAATTTGTAGCTGATTAAACAACCAGATGGAAGTTAGCGTAGAACATTCTATTTTTTAACTAAACTGTATGCCAATTAATTGCTCCATAAATGCTCCAGCAGAATCCGAAATTGCTCCAGCTCTATTGTTATTAGTTAATTTATAATTAATTTAAAAAAAATTAAGTATCAAAAATTTAATTTTGCAATAAAGTATAAAATATCTACTTTTTTAAATTAAACTGTATGCCAATTAATTGCTCCTTAAATGCTCCAGCAGAATCCGAAATTGCTCCAGCTCTATTGTTATTAGTTAATTTATAATTAATTTTTTAAAAATTTAAGTATCGGCAATTCAATTTTTTTTAAAAACATAAAATATCTACGTTTTAAAATTAAACTGTATGCCAATTATTTGCTCCTTAAATGCTCCAGCAGAATCCGAATTTGCTCCACCTCTATTGCTATTAGATAATTTATAAATAATTTTTAAAAAATGTAAGTATTGAAAATTTAATTTTGCTATAAAACAGAAAATATATAGTTTTTAAAATTAAACTGTATGCCAATTATTTGCTCTTTAAATGCTCCAGCTGAATCCAAAATTGCTATACCTATATTGCTATTAATTAATTTATAATTAATTTTAAAAAAATTAACCAGAAGGAAGTTAGCGTAGAACATAATTTTTTTAAATCAAATTGTATGCCAATTAATTGCTCCTTAAATGCTCCAGCAGAATCCGAAATTGCTCCACCTCTATTGTTATTAGTTAATTTATATTTAATTTTTAAGAAAAAATAAGTATCGAAAATTTAATTTTGCTATAAAACAAAAAATATCTACTTATTAAAATTAAACTGTACGTTAATTATTTGCCCCTTAAATGCTCCAGCTGAATCCGAAATTGCTATACCTCCATTGCTATTAGTTAATTTATAATTAATTTAAAAAAAGTTAGGTATCGAAAATTTTATTTTGCAATAAAGTATAAAATATCTACTTTTTTAAATTAAACTGTATGCCAATTAATTGCTCCTTAAATGCTCCAGCAGAATCCGAAATTGCTCCAGCTATGTTATTATTAGTTAATTTATAATAAATTTTTAAAAAATTTAAGTATCGGCATTTCCATTTTTTTAAAAAACAAAAAATATCTATGTTTTAAAATTAAACTGTATGCCAATTATTTTCTCCTTAAATGCTCCAGCAGAATCCGAATTTGCTCCACCTCTATTGCTATTAGATAATTTATAAATAATTTAAAAAAAATGTAAGTATTGAAAATTTAATTTTGCTATAAAACAGAAAATATATAGTTTTTAAAATTAAACTGTATGCCAATTATTTGCTCTTTAAATGCTCCAGCTGAATCCAAAATTGCTATACTTCTATTGCCATTAGTTAATTTATAATTAATTTTTAAATAATTAACCAGAAGGAAGTTAGCGTAGAACATTATTTTTTTAAATTAAATTGTATGCCAATTAATTGCTCCTTAAATGCTCCAGCAGAATCCGGAATTGCTATACCTATATTGCTATTAGTTGATTTATAATTAATTAAAAAAAATTAAGTATCGAAAATTTAATTTTGCTATAAAACATAAAATATCTG
The DNA here is from genome assembly GCA_033319125.1 of Parnassius glacialis. Classification (NCBI taxonomy): domain Eukaryota; kingdom Metazoa; phylum Arthropoda; class Insecta; order Lepidoptera; family Papilionidae; genus Parnassius; species Parnassius glacialis. The sequence continues at coordinate 31,470,110 of JAVANC010000013.1, read as the reverse complement.
CTTTTTAAAATTAAATTAAATGCCGATTAATTGCCCCTTAAATGCTCCAGCTGAATCCGAAATTGCTCCATCTCTATTGCTATTAGTTGATTTATAATTAATTTAAGAAAAAAAAGGATCGAAAATTTAATTTTGCTATAAAACATAAAATATCTGCTTTTTAAAATTGAACTAAATGCCAATTAATTGCTCCTTGAATGCTCCAGTAGAATCCAAAATTGATCCACCTCTATTGCTATTCGTTAATTTATAATTAGTTTTGAGAAAGAGTGATCCCATTTGAGTAATAGTGCCATCGTCAATAGAATGTAGTAACATTCTATAGTAAAAGTCATTTCATCGAATAAAAATTGATTGACTCTCAAAAGTGGTGCGTATAATAGATGCTAAATGGTATAAAGCCAAAAAAATAATATTGATGGGTGAGTTTTGAAATTATGGATTCTCATGAATGGATTAGACAACCATCTTAATAATTTTTTTGTTTGTGCCATCTAGCGTCTTTTCTACGTACCAACATGAGAGTTAATCAATTTTGATTTGATAAAATGACTACTTATAGAAAGAAAGAAATAGATGGTGCTATTAAAAAAAAATACGTATATAATAGATAGTAATTACCTAATTAACAAACAAAACAGATATGTCTCTTCTTAAGAACTCTCACTGTGACACATATGTATATAATTTTATGTAAATAAATGAATTATACACACCATCCATGTTATTCAAAAATTATTGATGAATAATTGAAATGTTTCCCTGTAATACAAAAGTTTCACTTCTGTCGTGTGTCTTCATGACACACACTGTTTTTTGTAACGCTTTTGTAATATATTTATATAAGTTATACATATAAATAACTTACATAATATATATACAAGTATTAATATAATTTATTCTTTTTTTAAATTTAACACTGAGAAAATTAATAAAAATATATAAATATAAAGCTAAGGTGGAAATTCGAATAAACGAATAGGCAACATGACAGCTAAGTAAGTGTACAAGACTATTTCTTAACACTGTAGTTGTCGCGCCTTATAAAAACAAAAAGTGGTCACATGAATTTCATATGAAGTCCAATCTAAAATAAGAAGAAAGCCGTAAAATATCAACTTTACCTAATAAATACTCTATTTTAAATAAAACAAGGTAACATTTAGTCAACAGTTAATTATATTAAATAAACAAAAACATTTATACCTCCTTTTTATTCAAATAATAATAATGAAAGAACTTTTACATATTAATATATGAAAATGACACATTAATTTCAAAGTGAGATCACAAATTATTGTTTGCTGTGTATAATAATGTGATCGCTAGTGTTTCCTCTATTCGTTGATACACTCTTCGACCAGCAAGTTATTATTTAAAAATAAATCATAAATAAATGCACATGCACGTGCTGCACTGAGCACGTCCTCCTACTTTTCAACTTTTAATACTTGACATGTCAAAAGATTAATTTTTAAGTGACTTTTCTGAAAATTTAAATATTATAACCCACCCGACCACTGTAGGGTTAACTTTTAGGTTTTTCCAAAATTGATTTGTAATGTGATTGCGGATCGATATCGATATGTTTTTTATTACTCATTGAAAAAGCATCAAAATTTAAGCACTCAACTAAAGAAGAACATTATTGAGTAGATTCTGTTACCTAGTCTAAACATAATTGACAATGACAGCTGAGTAGCTGAGATGCGGCTTTTGGACTTTGGACTTTTTGCTTATTATTTTATATCAATCTAAAGGTCTTTGACCAGTGATTTTAAAGATAACATGTCCTGAGTGGGCTAAGCCCACGTAACTGGCCTTTTACTTGTATTAAAATAAAAATGTACATAAACAATTTCTATCCTTAGATAAAATAAATTCATAAAATATTTTATCTGTTAACTAAATGATGCCCGCGACTTCGTCCACGTGGACTAAGGTTTTTTAATTCCCGCGGGATTTATTTAATTTTCTGGGATAAAATGTAGGCTATGTGTTAATTCAGAGTACCCAAATATATATATATATATATAATATATACAGGAATTGCTCGTTTAAAGGAAGTAATAAAAGTAGTAGTAGAGCAATTCTTTAAACAAAAAATAACAATTATAAATTAATTAATTAATAGGGAGCAATTATATTAGGTGGTAGGCAAAAAAGACGCTAGATGGCTTAAACACAAAAAAAACTATTAACATGTTTGTCCAATTCATTCATAAGAATCCATAATTTCAAAACTCACCGGTTAATATTATTTTTTTGGGTTTATGCCATTTAGTATCTATTCTACGTATCACCTTGAGAGTCAATCAATTTTTGTTCGATAAAATGACTTTAACCATAGAATGTTACTACATTCTATTTATGATGGCGCTATTACTCAAATGGGATCACTATCTCAAAATTAATTATAAATTAAGTAATAGAAATAGAGGTGGAGTAATTTCGGATTCTGCTGGAGCATTTAAGGTGCAATTAATTGGCATACAGTTTAATTTTTAAAACTACATATTTTCTGTTTTATAACAAAATTAAATTTTCCATACTTACATTTTTTAAAAATTATTTATAAATTAACTAATAGCAATAGAGGTGGAGCAAATTCGGATTCTGCTGGAGCATTTAAGGAGCAAATAATTGGCATGCAGTTTAATTTTAAAACGTAGATATTTTACGTTTTTAAAAAAAATTAAATTGCCAATACTTAGTTTTTTTTTAAATTAATTATAAATTAACTAATAACAATAGAGCTGAAGCAATTTCGGATTCTGCTGGAGCATTTAAGGAACAATTAATTGGCATACAGTTTAATTTAAAAAAGTAGATATTTTATACTTTATTGCAAAATTAAATTTTTGATACTTAATTTTTTTTTTAAATTAATTATAAATTAACTAATAACAATAGAGCTGGAGCAATTTCGGATTCTGCTGGAGCATTTATGGAGCAATTAATTGGCATACAGTTTAGTTAAAAAATAGAATGTTCTACGCTAACTTCCATCTGGTGATTAAACACGGGTATTTTTTGCGATATCAAACTTATATCCGCATTTGAAGCATCGACTGTGGTGTAGACCGATGTACGGGAGAACGTTTTCTCCACTGTAAAGATAACTTTGCTTCGATCAAACTTACCTTTTCCTTAGAGCAATTTTCGGTCTTTACCGTACCTATTAATACCTAAGTTCATACTTTAGTAAGTTGATTATTTTGGTGAAACTATAAATGCTTATCTCAAGCTGCGTACAGTATTATTGTATGAAGATCTATGTTACCTCTCTTTGGCAATTTACGGCATTCGTCTATCGGTATAAAACAAAAAAAAAAATCGTCGAGACTTTCGAGACTTTGGATGGATAAACTATCTATGCATAATTTATTTTATTCGGACCCTCAGGGCGCGAGTCCTACTTGCTCCTGACCAGTTTTGTTTCTCTCAGGATTGTGAAACAATGCAAATCGCGTATCACAAAAAATAGTGATGAACACATTTGAATATGTGATGATAATGTAGTATTTTTTTAGATCAATCAAAAATGTACTACTGGCTGGCCGTGGTATGCGGGGTGATATCGTGCGCGCACGCACAGTTGACGGCGCAGTCAAGTTTAGCACCAGAGCTAAGAGAATGTTATACGGATCCGGCACTAGTTAACAGAAACAACTTGCCGCCCACCACCATGCCCGTGCTCATCGACATCATCCGCAAGATTGAGGACAACCCCAACATTAACGTAGACTTGAGACAGCTTGCAGTTTTACTACTTCATACGTAAGTGTCTAACAAATGTTATAAAATATGATAGTATGTTTGTTTGGATTTTTGTCATTCAATGACGTAGACGGATTTTAATGAAATTTGGCTAAATTAGGCATAGAAGTCGATTATATCGTTAATAAAGAATAAATCTTTTTATAACGTTAGAAACATCCGTCGAAGGTTTAAGTTAATATGTATTAATATAGTAACTTTTAATCCGTATGGGGTATGACTCTCACATTTGACAGTCCCTCGAGCCGGATTTGAACCAGTAACCAATAGACCCAGCTTGAAGGACCAATGAATGTTTTTATAACGTTAGAAACATCCGTCGAAGGTTTGAGTTGATATGTATTAATATAGTAACTTTTAAGCCGTATGGGGTATGACTCTCACAGTTGACAGTCCTTCGAGCCGGATTTGAACTAGTAACCAATAGATCCAGTTCGAAGGACCAATGAATGTCTCTAAAACTCCCATCATTTTTGATACATGATATAAAATTAATATGATATTATAATAGATTTTTTTTATTATTATTTATTTTAGATTATGATTTTATTACGTGGTAGAGTCATGCTGCAGCTATATCAGTAGTATAGTTGGAGCACGAATGGGTCGGCTCGACTGGGGAAGGACCACGCTTTCACAGAATACCAGCGTAAATAGCAGCTTAACACTGCTGTGTTTCGTATGGTGAATGTAGAGAACCGGAGACCCTTTTTACTGGAAAAAAGGCATCTTAGTTCTCACGGGTGACAACGCATCTGCATTTTGATTCTTTTTTGAGGATAGATGTAGATGTCTATGGGCCACAGCAACCACTTACCATCAGGCGGACTGTGTGCTGGTATGTCATCCTATCATATAAAAAAATGCTTGATGTTCCTGTATATTATGCCTGGATACTAATGCATGATATGCCTGTACTGATAGACGAGTATTACGCATTAAGTGCTGCGTTGGTAAGAGTGCTAAGTTAAATTAATAAATTAAATACATCTAAGTAACTGTGAAATATGTACGTATCGTCGTACGAACCGTAAACACAGTTTATATATTTTTATATATGTACTAATTAGAATTAGAAAGTGCAGGTAAATAAAACGAGGAAGGTACGATGTTTATTCCGGTGCGTGTTAACGGACTTTACATATCCTCGGAATATATTTTACAATAATTAAACGAAATTACAGCAAGTGGATGTAGTTGGAGGGACGACCTGGATGCATGAGGTCGATGTATGCAGGTGGTTCAGGACAGCTTTGTGGCATTCCTCGGGGAAGGCACATGTTTAGCCGTGGTTTGTGAAGGGATGTAATGATGATGATAATCATTAAACGAAATTAGTGTCTAATATATAGTATATACGTACGTTACGGTACGTACCAGATTTTATTAAATAACTAAAAACTAAACTAAAGTTCAAATCTAAACTATCTCCATTACAGGTACAGACAAGATGGTATCGAATATCATCAACCTGAAGTTGGCTCAGGCGTTTCATCAACCATTCTTCCTTTTGCACCCACCTTCCATTCATTTTATCGACACAGATTACTTCTTACAAGAATCATTCCTGGGAACTTGCAAGTACTGAGTAATACAACGGTTAACTCCGAATTAAAGGTTTAGATCACTGGATTTGTTCTTAATATATAAACATATACATATAAATCAAATTTAATTGTCTATTTGTAATATTAAAATACTTGCCTAGCATATCCTAGAAGTCGATTAATGGGATATTATATTGGATTTGTGTTTGCCAAATAAAGGGACAATTTGTAAAAAAAAAATAGCAATGGCAATTCACCATTATTATTTGTAAAAAGATAGCTGGCAGGCCATGGCCTCCACAATCACAAATTCAATATATCCTACTAGTCGAATTTTACGACATGCAAGTAACATAATTGGCTTATTCTTTTTTCTCCTTTTCCGTCTAACATGGGACATCTCTGTCTATCATTTTGTAAATGTACTTAGAATCTCCTTAAGACAAATACGTATATGTATACGACATAACGTATCTTAGTAATTTACCATCATTCGTTGTCCTAGTTGCCTCGTACAATTTCAGATATCAATTAGATTCAGTACATCAAGTTGGCGGGTTGAATCAGAATAAATTTGATTTATACGAACCACGTTTTTTATTTGTCTTCTAATTCTAAATATTATCATTGATAAAAAAATATTTTTCTGATTAACATTCTCATAGTTAATATAGCTACATTATTTTAAAGTTAAGTATTCATTATTCTTCAGTGCGCTCTACATTATATGCTTTCTACAACGGTTGACGCTCGAGTACGCGGTAATGAAAACAGCTGCAACCAGTTGTCTCAGTATAGAGCCTTGCGGACCGCGAGAGATGTCACTCTCGTTAATGACGATGTTGAAATACTCGACCTATCAAAGTTGTAAGTATCAACAAATTGTTTACATAAAAAGTTTACCTAGAAACAATAAAGATTAAGCTAATTCTAGTTTAAATATTATTGCCTAAAGTTTTAAATTATAGAACATATTGTCTGGATATGTTCAATCGAGAGGTCAATTCAATAGTCAAACGTCAATTTCAAAGCCAGCACGCTGCCCAGACGAGTTGAACACTTTTCGTTCTCCCGAACGCTCGGGACAAGCACATCTTTTCGTCACGTATACCTCAAATCTTGAAAACAAGAGTGTATAACCAGTGCGTGTTGCTAGTGATGACATAATATGGATCTGAGAATTGTACGTGTTGACTGCTTCGTTCGTAAAATGTTCGTAAACGCGATTTCTGTGCGGTCTCGAGTCGGGCCAAAATTAGTAGTAGCATTGACCCCGCGCCTAATCTATAAGACTATGATAGTGCACCTGTGTTTTTGCGTACACACTCGTGCACTATAATCCCGTCTTGCGCAGATTGCTAGTCTTCATAGAAAATCACCGCCAGGACCGAAATTCGGTCTGGAGGACATTATTATGCGAATCTATGACGTGGCTCTTCAAAGCTGGTCGGAGAGAATAGCTGACTTAGCTCAACGGATCAGTAAGATGAAATGGATATTAGCCGGCCATATAGCTAGAAGAACCAGCAACCGATGGGGAAGAAAGGTACTCGAGAGGCAGCGTTGTACCAGTAAGTGAAGTGTAGGGTGGCTCCCCACTTGATGGAGTGACGACGAAGGAAGTCGATGGATGCTGTTGACTCAAGACCGTGCGTTGTGAAATTCCTTGGGAGAATTTGTGGTGGACTTACGAAGGGCTGTATGATGATGATGATGAAAGTATTAAAGGTTTGGTTGATTATTTCAGTTATAATGTAATAAATAAACATTGTTCAATAAAGTTTTTAAAAGGTTTGGTTGGTTATTTCAATTTCAGAAAAGGAGCAGATAGTAACGGACAAATTAGACAACATAATCCAAAAGATGACGTCGAGTCTACATACACGGGGAACTCGAAGTCCGAACGGCAGGTTTTAGGACAAAGTACGTGCCCAATCCTCAGCGGCGTAGTAAATACACGATGGGGTGCTGTCTCCGCTGGCAATCTTATTGCAGGTATCGCAGCTGGAGCGGAATTGCAGCAAGTGCCAATTCAGGAACTGACCAAGAGTTCAATCCTCAACTACAATAACGTACAAAGTAGCGTCACGTCTATTTATCCAGCGACATTATCTGGTAAATATTTATGAGTGTTGTGTTTCTTCAGTGTGTGTGTTTTTGATTTTTTTATTTGATTTGATTTATACAATATGTAACAAAAACCCGGTGGTTCCTGTTAAGTACGTTATCAGGATCAGTATTCAAACCTATAGAAATAACTTTTTTGTAAAAACTTGAACATTGTTTTTCATTTTATTTAAAAAAAATAATTGTATGCAAATTGTATGTGGTTTTATTACCTCTGCATTGTCTGGGGAGTAAGAGGATTGTCGAAGACCCCGCCTTACTTAGCTTTAGCATCGGCTAGTGTCAGTAAGAGGTAATAAAACCACATAAAATTAAAAAAAAATTAATAAAATATGGCCGAGTTTTTAAAAAAAGTTATTTCTATAGGTTTGAATACTGATACTGATAACGTACTTAACGGGAACCACAGGGTTTTTGTTACATGTTGTATATTGAATTAGGTTGTTTTAGAAACTGAAAATATAATTTCATTTAATAACAAAGTAATATATATTTTATTATAGTAATTGACATTAAAAACTGTATATCATAATTATTATTTAAGCGTTACTAACTACTTAATGATAAAAGTTTATTGTGGAATGAATACTGATAATATCGCGTTTATTTTATAAATAATTTAAATTTAGGTCACGGGGTATACGTAGTAATATATAAGATAATGGGTAGATGCATTAAAATTTGGTGGTTTCAATGTGGTGTTGCCGTAATTATTAAGGAATTAATAAAATTTTAAATGCTAGGTGACTTGGCTGAAGCGGTGCTGATTCAAGGAACTGAAAGAGGCAATCCATCAATCTCTATAGGAACTGCCGGAAACTGGAACAGTTCACAAGCAACTAGATTTTACATGCTTCACAGTCGTTTGAACATCGAGATGACGGATCCTGAAATACGTGGGGACATCGATGGTTTTGTACTTGGCACTACTTTAACTTCTGTATTGGGCGTGTCCAGTACTCTTAAGTTATCACAGCTGTTAGATATGTATTATACCGCAAGGGTAAGTGATTTACAGCAGCGTAAGGCCGCCTTTTCGGTGGACAACGAGTGGTTGCGGAACCGCAGAAGCGATACGCACTTTCAATATATTTTGTATGAAATGTTTTGAGTGATCAGCTGAAAACACGTCGGGAGAAGTGGGTGTCATGAGCGGATCGCGAAATCGCCAATCTGCGTTTATCTTCGTTTGTTTATTTTCGTCTAGTACTTCAAGAAAATATCTCTCTTTCTACCGAAAATTTAATTTCTGCCGTTATGTTAAGGCCTGCGTTATGGATAGCAAACGATCCTGGCCATATTAATAGAGATGTGATAAAGATACTAAATTCTCTCTAAGATCTACGGTCATCGAAAAATTTGAGTGATTCACCTCTCGAAAACATAATATCCTATGTCAATAGGGTATTAGTATCTAATATTTTTGAGAATTCCATTTTTTTACGAGGAACACTGCCATCCGTAGTAAATATCGACATGTAGGTATTATACTAGCGATTAGTAAACGATATCGCCCGTGCTCTCGCTCTCCACCCCAAAAAAACAGCGTTTTTTTACAAGAAAGCTCTTTATCGGACGGTACTGATTTGGCGGATGGAGGTTAGGCGACAAAAGTGTAAGATTTTTTCCGTCACGACCCTCTCTATAGTGTTTTGTTTTAAATGACGCTTCATTTTAATAGACGCTAGTAATGAATTTATTTGTATTTGTTAATCAATAACTATAAACAACTATAATAAGTTTATCAATAAAAATATACAGGATAGGAACTTGGTTTCAACCGAGTGTTCCATGACACTCACGCATTTTTTTATTCCGCTCCCGCTCGCCCCTGCCCACCGACAATACAGCCTTACACATGACTTGTCTTAATGGGAATAAAATATTTAAGGAAGGGATAGCCTTATTTTGAGATTTAGTATTTAAGGCATGTTCTTACATGTTTAATAAATATATTATTATTGCATACTTACTAAAGCCTGCCTTATATCATGTATGTGTAGGTATTGTTACTGTTATCAGAATGTTATTGTACGTGAGAAAATCGAGTTCGATTCCCATCGGCACCAATGAAATTGTCAATTATAATCTTAGTTGCTAATTTACCACGCATTTAGTACAGAAGTTATTTGAGATGCCTGTCTAATTTACCAAAGCGGTAAAGAAAAACATAGTGACATAGTGGAAACCTGTTTTTTTTTTAAATTGAGTACATGAGAATTCTACCGGACATGATTTGGGTCCAGAGTACCTAAATTCTTGTTTACTTTAAAACTCCATTAGGGAGCAGGTCTTTGCCCAACAGTGGCACCTATATAAGCTGGCACTTTCTTATTTTTTAACATACATTATTAATATAAATTCACAAATCATTTAAATAAATTAGATTATAATGTAATAATTTACTAAGGTCTGACGGACTGTTACAAAAGTAGGGTACCAATAGTTTTCGCATGTACGAGATGTATAATATATGCATTTTTTTGGGACAGCCTAGAGCCTAAACGGTTTGCTAGATTTTTACATTATAAAGTGTCGATAGATTCGAGTTAATTGTGGAAGTGACATGGAGATACTATAATATTTGAGTTCTTCTCAAAAGAGAACAATTGAAAAAATGAAAACATTAGATTTTTTTTAAACTCTTATTTTTAAATTATAGTATTAACCATTATGCTTTGTTATTACAGAATGGTGTTTATAACCCAACTCTAAGGGCCTGTAACCGTCAAGCATTGGGTCAGCAGTACATAAATAGCAACCGATTGGCCTCAGAGACCTATACTTTTGCTGCGGCTTTGGACACTAACATGCCTCTCAGAGGAACCATAACCGGAGGCCTTGAGGAGCTAGTGAATAGTGCTGTTACCAATTTTCAAACATATACCGGTACGTTATAAATAATAATAAGAATATAAATATTTGAAATTGTTTCTTTCTTACCTAAAATAGGTTTTACTATATATTAATGGTTCATTCATTTATTCAGTACACAGTTGAACATTTGCCACGACCGCAGTTGGGCTTGCAACCGCAGTTATTCTTTTTTAAGTTGTAATCAGGAAAATGCTGCTATCCATCACCTGTTTTTCTCTCTCACATCTAACGACACCCACGGATTGATATGGGGTAGTGGATTCTCTTACGCCATCACCAATGACCTTATCTTCTTAATTTGAACCTATATTTTTTTAGTTATAACAGTGGTAGAGCCACGCGGCAGCTTTTGCTGTCGCACGGATGGGCCGGCTCGAACCGGGGTGGTACCACGACCTCACAGAATACCAGCGTGAAGTAGAGGTTTACTTCTGCGTTTCGCTTGGTGAGTGCAGGTGGCCGGAGGCCTTTTTACTGGAAATGAGGCATTCCATCTTAGTCCTCACGGGTGACAACGCATCTGCATTTTGATTCGCAAACGAGGATAGATGTAGATGTCTATGGGCCGCAGCAACCACTTACCATCAGGTGGACTGTGTATCGTTTGTCACCCTCATCCTATAAAAAAAAAATTCCTAGGATTTTTCATTATGTGAATGCCTGTAATTTACTGTATTATACATCAGTATTACACAGAGTGCAGGTAAAATGAAACAATAAAGAAACCAGTAAACTTTTGTTATGTTAAGACCTTTTACTACCCTTTACAGAGAACGAACTTGTAACGGACGATTAATAAATTGATTAATTTATTTCCAGCAAACAACCTGAATGACATGAACTGTATTACAACGGAGGCGACTACAGTGGACTATCGCTTAAAGACTAACTTACATATAGTACTGGATGCCACGTGGCAGTACAATGCCATATATCCCGCAATATCTTACCTATTGGACAATATTGAAGTAAGCAAGTACGGATCAAGCGTAACTCTATTAAATGCATTTGACGGAAGCATCATTGTGAACAAAACCTTTTCTATATCAGACTTTCATACAAACTACACACTAGCAAAACATCAGGCCTGTACGTATTTTGCATATAATATTATAGTTGAATGTTTCGGTGACTAACATAAAATGTAGTTCCTTGTTAATATTTTTATAACAAAACCCTTTGTTATTATAGTGTTTACAGGAGTAAATCTTGAATCAACTCTTACGAACATCCGCATGATGATGCACAGCGAGCTTGAAAATGAGAAAGCAACCAATTATGTAGGCGGCAATGCCACGGTACTACTATTCCTACTCAACAGTGGCAACATACAAAACACGCCTGCCGTCTGGGAACAAGCAAGGATATTAAATGAAACAGTACCCGGTTAGTATATACCTTGCATTATACACCATATACTTCACGCTGAAGCTATATTATGGTTGTAGCAGGAATGGGTCGGCTCGACCGGAGAAGGAACGCGCTCTCACATAACACCAGCATAAAATAGCAGCATAATATTGCTGTGTTTCCATCACAACTCCATTACATCCCCTGTATTTAGGTGTTTCACAACGTTTGGAACTTCGTGAAGTAATAAGTTAAATTAAACGCGATGACATGCGTAAAATTATTTTTATTAATATATTTTTTTCGTACCTTATGCACATGACTTCGCTCGTATGGTTTTCATTACCTACGAAAATATCTGAAAAATCCGTGTAAATAATAATAATATGGTCGATTTCATTTCGATTACATTTTATCGCAGCTCTATGTACATAAGTTAATACAATTTATTATTTAGTTTAAGTTCTTACTCTAATTTGTTTATATAGGTATATAAGATTACTAGATTTTTTAACTCCTTTTTATGCTAATAGAAATATGTCCGTCAATCAACTGCTCGGTAATATAGGCACCGACAGAATAACAGCGCTGTGTGGCAGAGGCAACACTACTATAGCATAATTCTGAGTCGGATGACTTTTCTTGCTGCAAGCCAATTTATTTGTGTATATTGTAATTTTTATTTGATTACTAGTTATAATTTGATTATATTATGCATTGTGTTGTGTGTGGCGAATAAATCATTCATTAATTTCTTACAGATTTAAGAATTATTTTCGCAACTGCAACAAACCAGTTCGACAATCTTTGGAACTTGGTACGGGATTTACATAATGACATTAGAACTATATCACTGAATACAGAAGGAACAAACGTTGAAATCTCTATGAACCCCATATTGGAAAGAATCGGTCAAGGTAACAATCAAAATAATTTATAAACACGTTTTATTTGACTCGACAGTAAAGACTGGACCCCCTAACATTCATAGCACATTCAAGGGCGTAGCTAAAAGTAAACTTTGAAAATACCTTAATACGAAGGTCATTACAAATGAAACTAGATACACAAAAATCATATATTTATTTTTTAATATATTGTACTGGTTTCATTTTTCCAAAGAATTAGAACGAATAGATTTTTCCTATGTCTAAAATACTTGAAAAATACCTTTGCCCATTCTTATTTAGACTATTCATGATTCTGGATATTATAAGCAGCCAGTTCATTGTTTTTCATTTCAAACCTCTTGACTTTTAATTTTTCTTTGAAAACCGGGAGTCGAAGTTAGTAGCATAATATAAGAAATATCCAGATTGTACCGTGCACTCGTGCTAATCCGGTTAAGGTTAGCTATCACATCAGCTACAATTCTGATATCTTCTGTTCATTGGAGAAGTTGAAGGTGTGCGAAGTGACAAGTCTACATGTTTTCCCAGGAAAATATTTACCATTAAAATATTTTTTTATTATTCAAATTAGTATATGTGTGAAATATCAAGTAAATAAGTATAGTTAGTGTACGTATTGATTTTTTTTGTTAAGTTTAGTTAGTAATGGAAGCCGTGCCATGTCAGAGGCGGGGCTCGTTTTAAATTTCAAATTACATGAGTGACAGTGGTTTTCATCGTAAAAAACCTGCAAACATACTCTGGGGCAACGCGGAGGACTATGTTGTTCTAAAAATCTTCTAAAATTTAGAGAAGACCTGTTTTCAGCGGTGCAACGTGTATAGACTTTATTTTTTTAACTTTTGGTATAATAATTACATGTATGAAGTTATTAGAAGGAAAGCTATTAATGAACAACAACTATGAATTGAAATTACTCAATTATATAGTTATTCAATTAGAGCAGAGTTTCTGTTGGAGTTTCCTCCAAGGCCGGCGGAGCCATGGATTGGCCATTTTATACATACACTCACTTAACTATGATATTCGCTAATCACCCATTCACTCACACATTGATATTATTTTTTACGTTAATACTTCTTACAGTTGGAAGAAGGATTATCAATCCAACGTGCGGTTCAGTTTACCCGGCAGACTCGTCCTCAGGCAGTAGACACTTCGAAGATTTCGTTGAACCTGGTTACATAAATTTCTATGCAATGAGCCCAAACTATTTCTATCAGAACAATGATAACAGAAAAATACGTATATCACGCAGCGGCGCTGGAAGCGGCAGTTTGATTGTTTGCTATTCGCGCCAAGTACCACAACCCAGGTAAGAAAAGAAAGCACAAAAGAACTTACAACATAACAATACACGAAAACATTGTAGTAAATGTTCGAATTTGTATAGTATTGTGCAGTACGCACGGTTTGTAGGTATTAAAAGTGAAGGCGCTCCCCGCAATTTCAGCGAGTAGGATTTTAATAACACAATGTAGGTTGACTAACCCACACAAACTACGCTAGTACAAAACTCAAAGATATCTCAGAGATCACTGACGAAGAGTATAGTAATTATTATATTATATGGGAGGCTGGCAGACTGGCACTAGACGGTGCGATATATATTATAATGAACACGAATAACACTTTTGACAAATAATCTGAAAAAATGAGAACATTAATATTTTGTTTCTTTGACTAACCATAATTGCCAAAGTTGCTAGGCTTTGCAGGCGGGTTGGCAACCACAGTCTATTTTCTAGTTCTAATTAGGAAGACACTGCTGCCCATCTCCTGCTTTGGGGACGTTATGGGGTAATGGATGTTTTTACACCGCCACCTCACGGTATAAAAAATAACATTAACGTAAACAATACAACTAACGTAAACCAAATTATGCGGTACTACTCGTATTTTTTAGAAACTGTGTCCTTAAAATTGCAGACAAAACGCAACGTTTTCGGGGTATGAAGAGAACGCAGTAATCTGTCAAACATTGGCATCTAGTGGTAATATTGAAATAAGCCTACAAAATGCTTGCGATGGGTACTGGACGGTGAATTCCTGTCCATTCTTTTATATTTCCGTGCAATCATCAGCTGCTTCTTCATCTTTGAGCGCTACTTGTGCCGGTAAGCTGATTTTTTAAGTGTATTCGTATTTTTTTTATACGATAGGGTGACAGACGAACACACAGTCCACCTGAAGGTAAGCGGTTACTGCGGCCCATAGACATCTACATCTATCCTCGTTTGCGAATCAAAATGCAGATCCGTTGTCAAGCGTGAGGACTAAGATGGACTGCCTCTTTTCCAGTAAAAAGGATCTCCCTTTCTCTACACTCGCCAACGAAACACAGCAGTGTTAAGCTGCTATTTTACGCTGGTATTCTGTGAGAACGTGGTCCTTTCCCGGTCGAGCCGACCCATTCGTATTACAACTATACTACTAATATAGCGCAGCATGGATCTACCACGTATAATATAATAAATTTAACTTTATGTAAATAAAAGGTTCGAAAAAAAAGTTTAAGGCAGTGTATGGTAACTTCCTTCCCTCTTGCCCGTTGGCCCCTCAAATTTATGGGCCCAATTTTGTTTTTAATTCCCTTATAATTGCTGTTATTCCGTACGTACGTGTTGTTCCGTATACGATTCATCCCGATCCAATAAAACATTAGTGAGTGTTTATGAGCGCGAACGTTACTAATCAAAAATGATTTTCAGTTTTTGTTTGCTTGTTCCTTTTATGCGTTCCTATATGTATATTAAAAGCGTATATCTTTGGATTCGGATATGCGAGTTTGGCATTGAGAAAATCCTTTCTCTGTACTCATCTCCTTCCCACTTCCAATCTGTTAACTTAGGACTCATTGTATGGGCATCCCGCACCTAATTTATGATCAATTTATGACTAGGGCTAGGACATTTAGGGTGTTAGGGGGTTATTAGGACTTATGACGTTAGAAAAAAAAAACACTGTCAATACAGTTATCATACTATTTTACTAGTTTACTAGATAGAGTAGCATATCACATCATGTTCATAATTCATGGTATTGGGCTCTCTAATCTACCTACTGTGGCAATTTTTGACCAGACTCCATAAACGACAACTCAATAATAAGATTTTTATGTTCAAGGCCACTTAAGTTAACCTGAACAAAATCAGAGCAAGTAATGATTATGAAGATGTTCCCTAATAACTATGGTCTTGAACCATAAAAAAATATGCGGAAAAACTTATATCGAATATTTTATACATTCATATTCGTATTAAGTTGGGCCTAAAAATGTTACGCGTACAAATGGGTTTCTTAAATTTTATTGTATGCGGATTTAATAGCATTTTTTTTCTTATTTTCAGAAAAATCTTGCAGATTTCCATATAACATTAGATACCAGGTGCAAGTAGAAGAATTAGGATGCTTCAGCAACGCTGGAACAATGAGCCTCAGCTTCGTTATGTTACTATCTGCAATTTTTGTCAGCTTGTTTAGTTGGCATTAATTGATTAACGTGTTGTTTAGTTATAAGATTTAATAAGCCTGAAAGTTACAGCGCGCAAAATATCCATTTGAGGCCTCTCCCGCTGATGCTCTTGTCGGCTCAGACTTCACCCGAGCCAGGTTTAAGTTACTTTCTAGGCGTAGTATTATAACGATCAGGATCAACTGAATATTAAAACATAAATGACATATAATATTATGTTAATGTACTTGTGATAATTGCGTACCACCTAAATTCACGTAAAAATCGTTAGTATGTCCTATAGTTTTATTGTGATTTCATAACTGTCGAAAAGGGCCACTGCCATTTTTTTTCCATTTAACGTTTTCCTTAATTTTATGTTTATCGTTGTAGTTCAACTATACACTTGAGTTAATTTTTTTGGTGATATTCCTGAAATTATGTTAATTTCAATTAGGAATAAAATGACTTGATTTTTTCTACGGTATATCTCAATCTTACCATCATCTTATTTGCTCGTGATACAAATTCTGAGAATTGATTAGAGTGCATAGGTTGCTTAGATAAATATATATAGCTTTTGATAAATAAATACTACGACGTAGATCCAGTTTCTTTATTCCTTAATCTATTTTTTAATAAAACTACTGAAAAACAACTGTTTCCATTTTCTCTCAAAGATTTTATTTACTAAAATAAATAAAATGTTATCGCTACTGACTATCGTGTTAGTAGTGCTGGAATTGTTTATTAAAATAATTTATCGCCATAAATATAAATAATCTTAAATAGAATTTAACGCAATAATTCTATGACATAAACATAAAAATCATTATATTTATAGTAACGATTTCTTTTAATGTGTTAGTTTTTAACAGAGTTAATTTGACTTTAAAAGTGTAAGTATACAGGGTAAGTTTTTCTTAATATGATATATTTATATATAATTAATAGATATTTTACGCCCTAACTTTATTTGTATACGCATTTAAAAATTAATATATAACATTAATTTGTGTTTTATTTTTTCTAATACCTTACCTTCACCCTACAATATACAGTGACTTCAACTTGAACCAAAAACTCGAAAAATATTTGATCTTTAATAAACCTTAAATAAATTATAAACGTTTATATTTGTCTTAAATGGTTTTTTTTTTCATTTACATTATCAGTAGTGCAATGTGCGAAAAGATAGATAATTGTAGAAACAGGGGATGCAAAGTAATTAATAATTATATTTAAAACCAACTTTCAATTAAAATATTCACTGAACACATTCCATTGCAAAGTTTAGTGAATACACTAATAATAAAGATCAATAATAATCGTAACTATTTTGGAGATAATGTTTTTTTAATTCACATTCTGGCTACTTGTCCCTTTCGTGTCGTGTCGTTATCATCATGAAGCAAATACAAAGTATTTATGTATTTGCTTCATGGTTATCATGGTCAGTAAGTCAGTTAAGGTTATTTTTATAAAACTGTAGTGACAGACGAACTTTGTACCCGTTAAGGTGGAAGCTCCAGGGTGGCCCGCGAAATTCAAACTTTCTTACCTTTTTTGCAATTTGCAGGTCATTGTCAGGTTGTATGTTTAACAAAATATGATTCGCGAGCGTAACGAGTATGTATTTACAGAATTATAATCATTATAATCAAATATCTTAAAACATCAATAAATTGTCAAATATAAAAAAACAATAAATTGTTAAAAAAAATATAATAAATTCTGAATTAAAAAAAATAATCAAGGACGGGTTATGTCGGACTCGCATCGACTAAAGTCCCATGGTGTTCCACCTTTGTCGCATATTGCAGAACAGGCCATGCCACGGGCCACGGGAACGCTTTCGCACACGTCCGCGACGACAACAGCGCTGGCAGTCTCTCCTCGGGAGTCCTTTCTCCTTCTCAAATAAGGCGCACCAAAACACAAGACGTGCCTCCCTACGCGGTTTTCCAACTTCGATTTCGCAATAAGCCCCCCCGAGTCCAATACGTGGAGGCCATGAGG
Source organism: Parnassius glacialis (assembly GCA_033319125.1). Lineage (NCBI taxonomy): Eukaryota > Metazoa > Arthropoda > Insecta > Lepidoptera > Papilionidae > Parnassius > Parnassius glacialis. The sequence goes on along the minus strand of JAVANC010000013.1, from coordinate 31,452,045 downwards.
CCAGAGGAAACAAGCACTCGGCAGCACCAGCCTTCCTGACCCAACTCTTTTTTAAGGACTCTTAACTTCGGACTCTATCTCTTCTAGCCAATGCTTGACTACTATCCCACTCGATAATAAGTGGCTACGTGGTAATGTACCCGAAGATATATTTTTATAGGATAAGGGTGACAAGCGAGCACACAGTCCACCTGATGGTAAGTGGTTGCTGGGGCCCATAGACATCTACATCAAACAAAATGCAGATGCGTTGTCTCCCGTGAGGACTAAGATGGAATTCCTCATTTCCAGTAAAAAGGGTCTCCGGTTCTCTACACTCACCATACGAAACACAGCAGCGTTAAGCTGCTATTTTACGCTGGTATTCTGTGAGAGCGTGGTCCTTCCCCGGTTGAGCCGACCCATTCGTGCTACAACTATGTATATTACCAATATAGCTGCAGCATGTCTCTACCACGTAAAAGAAAGTCTCTACCACGTAAAGACGGTAAAGTGTACTGCAAGCCTTAATATTCTTGCCTCCAAGATACCGCTATTATAATCGGAAAGGACAAGCCTTTTCATCGTACTCGAAATAGATGATATGCTGTAAGTGATACCTGTACTAATGTCGGAAATTATTACACTAATTTTATTAATAAAAAATTATATTTCCTATAAACAACCTACCCCGGCTTCACCTGGATGGAATCTATTAATGTAGCGTCATTTAGACTTAAAATAATCATCAAAGACTCTTATCTTTATCAGTTTTTCAATTTCCCAAAAAAAAAACAATATTGTTATTTACAAAAAAAATTAAGCCTAGATCACCCTGACATTACTCTGTATCTGTTTGTGAATTTTCATTGCAATCGGTCGGCCATTTCGAAGATTAACCCAGACAGACATATAGATAGACCGACAGACAGACAAACAGCCAAAAGACCGAAAGACAGCAATAAAATTCATGTCTTATTAGCCATAACATAACCACTAAGCTTAAATGAGAAAGAATATACGGTACTTATAACAAAAACACAATTGTTAAAATCTTTGTCTGTCTTTCTTTCTGTCTGTATATCCGTTTGTTCCGGCTAATCTCCGAATTGGCTGGATTGATTTTGATGGGACTTTCACTGGTAGATAGCTGATGTCATATAATTATTACGTAATAATTGTTTGCTGATCGGAGCATCAAGGTCGTAGTAGACGGTGATGCCTTATATACCGGCCGTGCCAATATTATTATCGCCGAGTACCGGGACAAACTTGTGTCTGAAGTCGAGTCTTTGCTTAACGAAGTCTCGGATTGGGGCCGACTAAATCTAGTCCAGTTCAATCCCCAGAAGACACAAGTTTGCGCGTTTACCGCTAAAAAGAACACTTTTGTCGTATCTCCTCAGTTTCAAGGCACTCCCCTTGCTGCTCCGCCAATATCGGAATCCTTGGCGTCGACATATCAAATAGTGTGCAGTTTCGTGGTCACTTGTTAGGGAAGGCCACATTGGCCTCTAAAGAGCTTGGCGTGCTCAGCAGAGCGAGACAGTATTTGATGCCGGCACATCGCTTACAACTTTACGAAGCGCAAGTTCGGCCCCACATAGAATACTGTTCTCATCTCTGGGCCGGGGCACCCCAGTGCCAGCTCCTTCCACTTGACCGCATCCAACGCAGCGCGGTTCGAATCGTCGACGACCGAGTTCTTTCTGATCGGCTTGATACACTGGCACTGTGTAGAGATGTTGCATCTCTTTGCGTATTTTATCGCATCTATCACGGGGAGTGCTCTGAGGAATTGTTCGGACTAATTCCAGCCGCTCAATTTCACCATCGCACATCGCGACAAAACTCGCGTTACCATCCATACCATCTGGATGATTGGCGGTCCACCACTGTGCGATTTAGATGAAGTTTTCTCCCTCGCACGACTTCCTTGTGGAATCAATTACCACCAGCGAATTTTCCGGACCGATACGACTTAGGAACCTTCAAGAAAAGAGCTTACACCTTTCTAAAAGGTCGGCAACGCATCTGCAATTCCCCTGGTGTTGCGGTTGTTCATGGGCGGCGGTAGCCACTTACCATCAGGTGAGCCGCATGCTCGTTTGCCCCCTATTCTATAAAAAAAATGGTTGATGTTATAAAAAGTAACTTCGGCTGCTTCTATTTTTAAAAAAAGTTATTAGGTTACCACGCAAAATATTAAAATCCATGAAATCGAATCGTAATGCGAAACTCTTGAGCGAAATCGCGGGGTACAGCTAGTAGATATAAATATGAATAGATAAGACTTTACGGTATAAAACAGAAAACGCAGTAAGCAGTTAAAAGTGAATACAAGATAATAATAAATTATACGAAGTATGCAAATTAACAGCAGAACAGCCTACAACGATGTAACATTAGTCGGCTTCATCGCAAAATACTCATCCTTGCCTGTTCCGGCGAAATAGCCACAATAGACAGAATCAAATTAAATAAGACAACCTATTAATTGACTTAAATGGACTGGCCCCGTCCGTCTTTGGTCATCTCTAACAACCGTAATGTCGCCGAGGTAACTGGCATCGCCTCCTGCAAATGATCGCTTTTCGCCGTGCGTAGATACGCAAGGAGAAATAGGGGTAGGTAAGGAAAAAAGGGTATCTGTATCGCTCATTTAGAGCTATGGTTTCTGCGCGTCTAAAGCGCGGACTGGCCAGAACTAACCACAACTACGATTGCGGTTCTCTCCATTTGGATATTCTGCCTTACGATATTAAGTTGGCGAGCTGACTTCATGGACTTCTTTTTCACCGCAGATATTAAAGTTGGACGGAAGAGTGTACGAGATGACGTTGTATGTTTCAAGTGTCATTTCGTTATTTTTTTATTGCAGCCTCTTATCTTTTCTTTTGCCACTCTCTTCAGCAGGTGGTTTCCTAGTGGTGCATTCGCCTGAATCTTTAGGTTATTGTGATTCTGATCTACTACTACTGTGTTGACCTCTTGTGAAATTTAGATTTTGCGGTATTAGCGGTGCTTTCTAAGCGACGATTATGCAACACCCGTTGAAAGAAAGAAAAAAATATTATAAATATATATATAAACTGAAGTAATTAGTATAATTGCAGACTTATGTGCCTAATTATGTGTGGCGACACACACAATTAAGATTAAAATTTATAAACAAAGCAATGAAGGTAAGTATAACAAATTAAAATAAAAACAACAACATAGATTATTACCTAGAATTGTAATAATAAGACATTAAATTACGTAATATATATTTACTCTTTGAATTCAGTGGACCTAAAAAAATGATAACCGTAAATAGGGCTTTAGATTACCCCATCGTCAGCCGTCCAACAGAGAGATCCATTTTGATATATTTGTATGTGATATATTATGTAGTAGTAGCTTGTGTTCTTATGAGTTATCAATTTATGGTGGCGTATCTAAAATTCCCAGGAAAATGGCTGGTACGATGGAATGGCACAGCTGGAGAATAACTGAACGCATATCTTTGATTTTACATCACGTGACTTACTAATTTTTGGAAGAGATAACGGTGGCAAAGAGGTGGCATATTATGTTTAATTTGAAAAATTATACTGCTAGCAATATTTTAATATTGAAATGACTCCGTATATTATGTACGATGTAACGTAAGTTTTGTACACGCAAAATGGGTTTCTGTCGACGTGTTAATAGACGATATCCATGAATCCAGGAAATTTATTATTATTTTATTATATTTATATTATTTGATAAAGGACTTTAAGTCTGTAGAAGCAATTTTTGTTTTTAATTATTTAAATAATAAGCTTTTTAAGGGCTCTCACCAGGCATAATCGCGAAGTTGCATACTCCGTAATTACTTCCTAGCTAGATCGGACGATCCATTCTACAAGGACGTCATTTCGTGTGATAAAGGGCTTACTCCTAGAGGAGGTTGGAATAGATTCCAACTACTATGCCAACAACCAATGGCAAAAACCAACTGTACAAAGCATTTCCGATCGTGAGACCGTTTGGAAGGAGGAGGAGCTCCACGGGAGGTTCTCAGGGCTGATCGTGAGCCTTTCGTAGACACAGTTGCCTCCCTTCACTGGCTACGTTTTGTGTGACCTCTTCGGGGAAAGGAAATGGTTTGTCTGTGCAATAATGGATTGGGTTATTAAGATCAACATCTATCGGAGATACATATATAATACTAAAAAATGGCACCGTCGACATCTGTCGAGCTTGCCTTCATCCCAGTGAGTCACTTAGGCATATTATCTCCGGTTTTTCGGCGGTTTCTAACTCTGAGTACTTGCACAGGCCCAACCTAGTAGCCAGGATTCTACACTAGGAGCTCGCTCTGCAATACGGTCTTGTGGGTCGGAAACTGCTTTAATATTAGTACTCCCAGAGGCGTACCTAGGGTAGGGTACGTGCCCTTTTAAAATGTGGGCGCACAAAATCGCTTATTATGAAATATAAAAATCAAAATTATCTAATACATATCAAACAATCCCGTCCGCGATTCAAGAGCTTTGCGGTTGAGCAAAAAGGAATGAGTGGTGCGCGAAGACGGCTCGTTCGATTCCGACACTTTGTATTTTGAGTTTTGTATCGTAGTGTTGTTTAAGACCAATTGGCTTACAACAATGCGCAAATTTGGCTAAAAACAAAAGAATTGATTTTGACATATGGCGTAGTCTGCTGACCGAAATTATACCTGTAGTCATCTCTGCGAACGGGCTAATTCCGGTCAACCTCACGGGTCATCTGAAACGACTGGGACTTCGAGAAGAACCGCTCTGGGCTCAAATACAGAAGGCGTTGCACCTCGATACCGCCCCCATCGTCCGCCGGTTTCTTTCCCTTTCTCTCTAACCCTCGGCCATTTGGTCTTCCCTGACGAGGGCTACTATCTGGTTGGGGTTACATTTATTTATGTATTATTGATTTAATTATATAATGAATTATATTAAATGTATCTTTATCATTTTCTTTTATATATATTTATTCAGCCTAACCATATGAGAATACTCTATAAATACCCCACATTAATAATAATAATTTACTTCAGATAACCAAATTATCCATATACTTAATTTGTGAGTAAATATGAAACTAAAACTAAAACCTATGTTAGCACCTAAATCTAATTCTTAAATACAAGTACCTTATTAACATGAGTCATATTTTTCAGCAATTATTTTCATGATAGAGTTGGAGCTAGACCGCACCGTGCCAAGCAACGAAGCTGTTTTCTTTCTTATAATGGCGTAGTAGTCATCTGTATGCATCTCTGCAAAGATGCCTGATGCACTGCATAATCAGGGTAGCCCAACAAGATCCTGAAGGCGTCCGCTGTGAATAATTCGATCACAGGCTGTACGTGTAGAAAATTTCACAATAGGCTTTAAATAATAACACACAAACACTCACGCCTGTCACCCAGGGGGGTAGGCAGAGACTACGGACTTCCATTTGGCGCGATCCTGACACACCTCTCTCGCCTCCTTTACATCCATATATTTACGCATACACGCTCGTCGGTTAAGGGTACTCCTAATCTGGCCCATTTTAAATATATCGCCGATTTGGTCGATAAACCTTCGTCTAGGGCGTCCCTTCCCGACTCTGCCGTTTCTGCAACATAAATTTGCTTTGTCACTCTTTCCTCATTCATTCTTTCTCCATGACTGCATAAATAAAAAGATCAAAAACTGTCTGCCTGCGATTATCGAAAAATTCTCATTATCTTTAAAATTTCATTAAGGTGATTTTTGTATATGTCGTGGCCAAATGGTAAAATTGATCATAATATCATAAAGTAATAATCATTTCGTGAAACATTTTTTATTGCCCAAGCAATGGCTTGTCGAAATTAATGAATAGAGATCGTTTGACGATTAACAACTAAACACGATAATTATTGCAATTCGATATGATGACACCCTAAAATAGATTCATTATTCACCGCTAGGCGAGAAAAAGTGTAAGATTTTTTCGTCACGAATACCCCTTCTGACATAGTATAGACGGCCTTAGCGGCTATAGGGAAGCGAGATGGAATAATATCCATCTCCCTCGCACGTTTTCTTATCTTGCCATGAAAGAAATATTATTTTATTTTAAATGACGCTTCATTTTAATAGACTTTCAAGAAAAGAGCCTACTCCTGTTTATAGAATAGAATAGAATAGAACAGAATAATTTTTATTCAATATACATTACATGTGTAATTCTTATTGAAAGTCATTTTTTACTTTACCACTGGTTCGAAAAAAAACCCTCTGTCCTGGAAAGAACCAGCAAGAAACCCAGCGGGACTTTTTTTAAAAATAAATTTTACAATGTAAATGATTACTTACGAACTATTTACAAAATTTATTTTAGGAACTGCTTGGAAGCGACCACCTCATTCCCAGGGGTTATTATCAACCATGCATTCATTTATACTATAATAACCCTTTTTATACAGTTTCAGCTTAATAAAACATTTAAACTTGGTAATAGAGAGAACCTGTACACTTTCCGGGACCTTGTTGTAATAGCGTATACATTGCCCCAAGAATGAATTACTGACTCTGTGGAGTCGAGAAACTGGCATCACTAGCTTGTGTTTGTTCCTAGTGTTTACAGAATGTATATCACTTTTTTTACTAAAACTATCTTTGTTTTTGTGAACATACATTAAATTTTCGTAAATATACTGAGAGGCCAAAGTTAATATATTAATTTCTTTAAATTTATCTCTAAGAGACTCTCTCGGTTTTAGATTGTAAATAGCTCTAATGGCCCTCTTCTGTAAAACAAAAATAGTTTCTGAATCAGCCGTATTTCCCCATAGCAAAATCTCATAAGACATTATGCTATGGAAATAACTAAAATAAACTAATCTAGCTGTCTCGACACTAGTGAGACCTCTAATCTTTTTTACAGCATAAGCTGCAGAACTTAGTCTGCTTGCTAATTTGGATATATGGGGGCCCCACTGAAGCTTTGCGTCAAGAGTGATGCCAAGAAAAACAGTGGATACAACAGGGCTCAATTCCTCCCCATTTAAAAACACATTGGTATTCAGATTTTTAACATTCGTTGTTGTAAATTTAACACAATTAGTTTTATTTCCGTTCAAATGCAGATTATTAACGTTAAACCAATGCACTAATTTTGATATAGAATTATTCACCTCGTCACAATTAAATGATTGACGTTTAAGTTTAAAAATCAAGGAAGTATCATCAGCAAATTATACTATATCATGACTATCCCCTACAAGGTGAGGTAAGTCATTAATATACACCAGAAACAGGAATGGGCCGAGAATCGAGCCCTGAGGAACACCCATTAGTACAGGTGACCCGGAAGAACTTTTACCATTGATAATAACCTTCTGCTTTCTATTACTTAAATATGAAATAATAAGTTTAAGCGCTGTGTTCTTGACACCATAGTACTGTAGCTTCCTGATTAATGTCTCATGGTGAACACAGTCGAAGGCCTTGGAAAGGTCATAAAATATACCCAAAGCATCCTCTGAATTCTCCCATGCACAAAAAATATGTTTAATAAGCTCAACTCTAGCGTCAGTTGTCGAGCAACCCCTTGTAAATCCGAATTGATTTTTATGTAGCATTTTATTAATATTAAAGGAACTTAACATCTGATCTAAAATAATTTTTTCAAAAATTTTACTTAATGTTGGTAGTACAGAAATTGGTCTAAAATTGGCGGGGTCTAATGTACTACCAGATTTAAATATAGGTATGACTTTACTATGTTTCATTAAATCAGGAAACACACCAGATTCGACGCTTATATTAAATATAGTAGCTAGATAAGGTGCTAATATATCTATTATAGATAAAATAACTTTAACGGAAATCCCCCATAAGTCTGTTTAAAAGTCCGGCAACGCATTTGCGATTCCCCTAGTGTTGCAGTTGTTCATGGACGGCGGTAGTCACTTATTCTCAGGTGAGCCGCATGCTCACTTTTGCTTTACTTTTACTTTGCCTCTCTCATATAAAAAAAACGCTAGCAATTTATTTGTATTTGTTATTCAATAACATAATACGTATATCAATAATAGTATACTACGAAAGGAACTTCGTTCCGACCGAGTGTTCCACGGCACTCACGCACATTTTTTATCTCTATTTCAATAAATAATTATAGTTGGATGATTAATTACTTGGTATAATACGTGGTCCACAATCGTGCAAAAGCTTCCATTTTTACGAATCTACACGGCACTCGTACTCGTATTTAACATACGAGTGCCTGTATTATTTGAAATGATGTAACAAGTGATTTCATGATAATATAAATGTCAGATACGACGGCTCCGTGACGCAATGGCTTAGCAATAAATTGCGGCGCTAAGAGCCGCGGGTTTGAATCCCGCATGGATGAAGTTCTTGTATGAGCTATAAATAATTTTTCCTGGTCTGGATGTTTGTCCTTATGAAATTTATGTTTATAAACTGTCTCCACGATACATGAGAAAATCCTAGTGCGGAGGTAAAATTAAAAAAAAAGATATTATCGTTGACTAAAACCCGCTAGATTACGCTGCCGTCAATATCTCCCAAAATTACGCAATGTGACGCATATTGTGAAGAATTTTGTAAATTATCGTATTTATGGGGATAGATATACTATATCCTCGTTAAGAAATAAAGAAAAAACACCATCCAACACCACCAACACAACACCACCGTAAAAGAATTTTTACGGTGGATGGCTGTTCCAGTATTACTTGTCTATTTGAAGTGCATTGTGATATAAAAAGTGATGCCTAAATAATGAGTATTTATTATTGTTATTACTTAACCCTGGCAATAGTACAACCGCACGCGTACAATACCAAATAAGAGATAAGCAGTGCCATCTGACAGCAATCTGACATTGACATTGACATTAAGTCTTTCAAATAGGTATCCATAGGTATCAAATAAGTTTACGGATTCCGTTATACTTCCCAAGTTTCTAAATTCATAATTATATTCTATATTCTAAAAAGTAAAAATAAACAAGTAGTTTTAATTATTTATAAATATAATTTATCGCGCGTGAAGTTATATATTGAAATTGAAATTAAACTAAAATTTTAACTTTAATATCAGTATAAAATATCAAAATATTAGTCTAAATCTTTTCGTATTCTTTTTTAAGCTGTCTTCGTAAATATAAATGCATGCATATGTAAACAAAAGTTGTTTTGCCCACAGATCTCAAAAATCGTTTTAAAAGTCTTAAAGAATTGAAAGTAAATAATATTATGTCAGGAGAAGATTGTGAAACACTAGACCGTGGTGATGGTGATGGTCCAAAATCTGATAAAATGTTTACGTTGAAAAAGTGGAATGCTGTTGCCATGTGGAGCTGGGATGTGGAATGCGATACTTGTGCCATTTGCCGCGTTCAAGTGATGGGTAAGTGATTGATTGACACTTGCGTGTATACTATTTATGAGTCACAGTCTTCATACTTCGATGATTTATCCTTCTCAGTAAAGAATAAAGTTACATTCTATGAGCTCCCTACTGTTGTCAGGGCTCTTCTGATTGCCATAATGAACAATAACGTATGCTGTATGATGTACATTTTGAATGATGGTGGTGTAGATATTAAGTCATGTTAATCTTCAATTGAACACTGCTTCCTATGCACTTCCTGCACCTATCTTGTTGCCAGATCCTTTCATCATCCCCTGTGCAATTTATCTGATGTTGAATCAAATATCCCACAAATTACTATACTTATGAAAGGTAGACGCCAGTAAACATAGTGAAATGCTAAATTGGTAAATTTTTATAAAACAAATTGAAAACATAGAGTTTATGATAGCTTTGGTGTCTTTATATTTATTATTTCCATTTAGTAAACTACTTAGAGCCATGGCAATTTACTAGTACTTTTAGTGGGAGACTCGAACAATCTAACTCTTAGCCTTAGCATTCAAATAATTTATTCTATTTAATTTTACAAGACAATTCACAATGTGATAGCTTAAGAGAATGAACTAACCAAAATCATCCCATGGATGTTTTAAAAGGTGACAGAGGGAAAAGAAACAGGAAATAAAAATAATAAAAGACTTGGGCAAGTTAGCAAAAACATATACATATATGTACAATAGTTGCCAGCAACTATTGTACATATACATATATGTACAATAGTTGCCAGCAACTATTGTATATATCCCTTCTATGATGCAATATAATATTGCCCATGGGCATTTTAAGAGGCTACAAAGGGAAACTGAAGATTGGCAGCGACACCTTCCTAATAATAGCTCAAAATAATAAGAAAACTGCATTTGCCCATCTACCTGCCAAGCGTGGCAACTACGGCAAAATCTCCCCCTCATTCAAATCTATGTGAGAGGCCTATGTCCAGCTGTGGACCTTTATAGGCTTTAATGAATGGATTGATGGATGGGGCAATATATTTGACTTTGTTTATTGCGGTAACCTTCTTTACAATAAGTTCAAAATATGCAAATTACACATTATAAGTTTGTTACTACCGGCTGTACTAGGCCGAGCGAATCACAGTATCACTAAATTTAGCTGAATATTTAACTAAAAACATTAAAAAAATAATGACATTACAAAGTTAGTTTTAAACCAAAGTTAACATTGATATTAAACCTTTTTTTTGCAAGTACTGCTATAAAATTAACATTTTTAAGAAAGGTAGTATAGGGGTGGCCCAAACAACTATGGCAAATATGTCCCCCTATGAGGCAATCTATGGGGATGCAGGAGACATTCATCATTACAGCCCTTCACAAGTCCACTGCTGAACATGGGCCTCCCCCAAGGAATGCCACTACTTTGACTTCCTGAATGTCTTACCAGGTTGTCACTCCATCTAGTGGGTCGCCCTACACTTTGCCGAGGCTGCCACTCAAGAACCTTTATTCCTCATCGGTTGTCAGTTCTTCGAGCTATATGACCAGCCCATTGCCACTTCAGCATACTAATTCTGTGGGCTATGTCGGTTACTCTGGTTCTACTGCGGATATTCTCGTTATTAAGTCTATCACGCAGAAAAACGCCAAGCATAGCCTTCTACATAGCTCGCTGTGCGACCTTGAGCGTCCTCATACGGCCAGCAGTGAAGGACCACGTCTCAGATCCATAAGTCATCACTGGTAACACATACTAGTTGTTGAAACTCGTTTTCAGGTTTTGAAGTATACCTGACGAGAAGATGTGTCGTAGTTTCCCGAACGCGGCCCAGCAGAGTTGAATCCGTCAATTGACCTCTCGGTCGAAATTGGACTTACGTAGTCGGACTATTTGTCCCAGATAAACATATTTTAAAAGGCCGGCAACGCATCTGCAATTCCCATGGTTCCCCTGGTGTTGCAGTTGTTTATGGGCGGCGGTAGTCACTTATCATCTGGTGAGCCGCATGCTCGTTTGCCCCCTCTCCTATAAAAATAAAACTTCAAGCTTAGTGCTCCCAGAAACTACCGGCATAGGTGTGACATGGACATTAAACATGATCTTTGTTTTGTCCATGTATCCTTTCCAGTCCAGTCGTTTGAAAACGTCTTCCAATGCTTCGGTGAAAAGTTTCGGGCATATAACGTCACCCTGTCTTACACCTCTCTGCAGTTGGATAGGTTTCGTATTCTTTCGTACTTTGATTCTGTACTTGGAGAGCCATCGTAGCCCTACTGTACAAACACTTCAGTACTTCGATATGCCGACAGTCAACTTGGCACCGCTGAAGGGACTGTAGCACCGCCCAAATTTCGACGGAATCAAAGGTTTTTTCACAGTCCACATACGCAAGGCAAAGTGGCAGATTGTACTCTTCTGTCTTCTGTACAATTTGCCGAAGGGTGTGTATGTGATCCATGGTACTAAAGCCTTTTCAGAAACTGGCTTATTCGGGAGGCTGGAAGTCGTCGGGTATGCGTTCGAGACGATTCGTAATGATTCTCGAAAACAGCACGTAGACGAGGCTCAGAAGGAATATCGGTCTGTAGTTCTTTAAGAGAGCGTTGTCGCCTTTCTTGAAGAACAAGACCACCGCGCTGCTGCTCCACACCTCCGGGGTAGTGCTACCACGGAGGACGGAATTAAAGAGCTTCTGAAGGATTTTAAGTACCGGTTTTCCACCCGCTTTCAGAAGCTCCGCTGTAATTCCATCCTCGCCAGGAGACTTGCCGTTTTTAAAGTGCTGGGGAGCCATTATAATCTCGCTCAGACAGATGGTCGCCCTTCCGGTGATAGAACTAGTTGCCGGATTCAAGGATTACCGTGTCTTTCCCCTCTCTTTGGACCTCGGACAATCCTATAATATTCCAGAGCAACTTGTCTATCTCTTCTTCCAACTCCAGGATCTTCTCGTCAGTCCTCAGGGTGCGTGCGTTATAAGTTGCCAGGTCGAGTCGTCGGAGGTAGCAACCGAAACTCAACCGGAGATTCTTAGCACCCCCTGCCCCACCGTTTTCTTTTTTTTTATAGGAGAGGGGGCAAACGAGCATGCGGCTCACCTGATGGTAAGTGACTACCGCCGCCCATGAACAACTGCAACACCAGGGAGGGAATTGCAGATGCGTTGCCGGCCTTTTAAAAAGGAGTAGGCTCTTTTCTTGAAGGTCCCTAAATCGTATCGGTCCGGAAAAATCGCTGATGGTAATCGATTCCAAAAGAAGTCGTGCGAGGAAGAAAACATCTTCTAAATCGCACAGTGGTGGACCGCCAATCATCCAGATGGTGTGGATGGTATCGGGAGTTCTGCCGCGATGTGCGTTCGTGAAATTTGGCGGCTGGGATTAATCCGAACAATTCCTCAGAGCACTCCCCGTGGTAGATGCGAAAGAAAATGCACAGGGATGCAACATCTCTTCGCAGTGCCAATGAATCGAGCCGATCGGAAAGGACTCTGTTATCGACGATTCGAGCCGCTCTGCGCTGGATGCGGTCAAGTGGAAGAAGCTGGCACTGGGGAGCCCCTGCCCAGAGATGGGAACAGTATTCCATGTGAGGCCGAACCTGCGCCTTGTAAAGTTGCAGGCGGTGTGCCGGCATGAAATACTGTCCCGCTCTGCTGAGCACGCCAAGCTTTTTAGAGGCCAATTTGGCCTTCTCTTTCTTCCCTCTCTTGGCGAGCGGGTTGGCAACCGCAGTTTTGGATATGATATGGTTACCTCTTTTTGTTAATCTTAATAAATGGTATTAAAATAAAAATCATTATATAATTGTATAATATTCTGGTCAACCATTAATATTTAAAAATAAACCTCACGAGGTTCTTGCATGTCTTTTTAGGGTAGAAGTATTTTCCAAATCTGTGGTAAATAAAAAAATATTTTTATTAAGTTTTATGTATTAATCAATATTGAATACAAATATTCTTTTCTTTTCTATTTATATTCTATTCAATCAAATAGTTGTTATTTTGATAGCAGCCTATCACTGCTGTGATTTAAATAGTGAGTGAGTGAAGAGAAATGAAGACCCTTTTCCTGGTAAGCAGGCATTCCATCTTGTCTACTTGCATGACCAAAGTTGTACAATCTGCATTTTGATTCTTTATCGGAAGATAGAGGCAATAGCATCCACTTACCATTTAGGTGGACTTGTTCATTAGTTATTTATATGTCTTCATTACTTATTTATATGTGTTCAATACTTATTTATATGTATATTAGATTGCTTCTCAAAAAATCTGGGGGCACGGCAGTGCCCCCGCCAAGTCGAGCAAAAAAGCGGCACGGCCGTACCATCCTTTTCTCGAAGCAGTTCAGGCCATTTCCGAAACCCTATAACTTCGTTGTGGATAAAACTAGAAGCCCGGGTTTTTACTAACCAAGTAGGCATTGTATAAACTCGGTGTATTTTACATTTTATTGAATTTGAATCAGTAGTTTAAAAATTATAACTAGTCAAAGTTTCTTAATTTTGTCACTCACTGACTGACCGATCATCAAAACTCTAAGGCACTTTTAGCAGACATAGAAACTTCAAATTTGGAATACAATTAATGTTTTATATATAAACCAAGAAAAAATTAAAATATTTTACAATTTCCGTCCAGTTTTCGAGATACACCAACTGCATAAATAACTTTGTAATCCCATATAAACATATAGTATTACAAAGTTACATTTGCAGTGAATGAATCAGTGTAACTATATATGTATAATGGAATAATAGGTGTAAATAGATACCTAGATATAACTATCTACAAAAAGAAATGAGATGCCATCAAAAACATAATCGCACTAAACAATCTAATTTAATATAATATGTATTACTTGTGAGATATATTGTGTTTTCATGCGATTGCCAAGTCAATCTATGTATGAATCTATGGACTGAATAAATTAACCGACTTGGTATTACATGGATCTCACAGCTTTTTACGGTAGAAGAACTGAGTTGCGAGACTTGGCTTTTTTACAAGTTATGTTTTTGATGGCATCATGTTAACTTGTAGGGGTGATTATGCATTTTTATCCTTCGTTATCTTATCTTTTGGGAATATAATAGCAATAAAATATTGACTGTGTCATACATAGTACTTACGTCATTGCTTTATGCAGACTGACAATTCTCTTCATACCTGCTTGAATATTACGTTGAAAACACACTACACCTTTTTCGAAGTTGTTTTTTTTTATGATGATATGTTCATGAGCTGCAGTAGCCACTTATCGTCTGATGGAGTGTAAACTCTGGGATTGTGGGTGTGATTGTGAGTGGGATTTTTTTATATATATTATCTGAGAATATGACACTTCTGCTGTTTGGCTGCCGTACAGTACGGACCGAATAATGTTAAATCCTGCTTATTTTGTGCGGACCTGATTTGCTCATCACAAATCGACATCTAGTAACCAATGCAGTGATCCGTGGACATCTCGAAAAACCCTAAAACACGTTAAGTACAAGGACAGTGAGGTGATTTAAAAAAATTCTGATTGGGCTACATTAAGTGACGGCTATTAGACTGAATGGCAATGATTACCATGTCGCGAATCCTAGATTCGAATTTTAGTCGTAGCGAACATTCGTACAAAAAGCATACGGTTGGTTTTTAGGGTAATCGGTAACGGATAGGATATTTGTGTGTATTATATTGTAAAAAAATGAAGTATATTTATTTATAATAATACAACAGTGTTATCTTAAAATTTTCATTTTATTAATACTTTATAATATTGCATTCTACTGCATTATAAATAAGATCTACTATCTAACTTGGTTATTTTTCTAACTACCTTTAAAAATAAGTTATGAAAGTTATTAAGTATCTGAGAAAGTTACCTATCAGGTAAAATTATTATTTTACAAGTTCTTATAAGTATATAATTATGCCAACCTTGGGTTACAGTAGAGGTTGTAATAATTAAAAGTATATATTTTAATGACCAAATAAATGTTTTTTAACATCTATTCATGTATAACATTATATTCAATAAGTTACAATCTTCATTCAACAAATTATATTTGACAAGATAATTTATTTATCACAAACATACATTTACACACCCGTTAAAATATATAGTCTCTTATCATCTTCATCAGGCTATTAGAAGTACTCGTAAATTGCTGAAAATGACTTTTCCATGAGATTATTAGGCGGGTAGGATACCACACATCCCGTACTTTTTGCATATGAGTGTCTGATATCGTTATCAATCGCAACCATGAGATATTTCTTGGTGTTTTCCTTAAATTATCTGTCTGTCTATCACAGGACGAATTAATGATATATATGAATTCTCTTGTACTGCCAATGACATACCAACTCCATCGCTCAAAATATCACATCAAATAAATTAATAGGCAAAACACAATGATTGCTCTGATATATAACCTATATTTAAATATGGCAATAAATACATCCAATATTACATAATTCATATTATCATATTTAAGTTAAGAAGAAATATTAAGCATTGTAATAATTGCCGGGCTTAAAATTGTTCAGTCTCTTTCATTGAATTTCAAATTTATAACTTAATAGCTTATATGTATAAGTGTATAAAATATTTATTGTGATTGAATGTGTTATTACAATATTACAATGCGATCAAATTTTTACTACCTATGTATTTTTTAACTTTAGCAAATTTTGTTAAAGTTTATTTTTATTAGCATTAATAAAAAAAATACGGAGGTATAATTGGACGTAGTTATGCAAATAGAATCCAACCCGCGATAAGTTAATTTGAGTTTATGATATTTGAAGTATCCATACTTCAAATATCATAAACTCAAATTATCGGAATGGTTTCTATCTGTTTGTAATTTTTTTTCTTATTTGTGTTACGTTTGCTAAAATTGTTACATCACATAATAGTATAGACCACAAACATTATTCTTCAAGTCAACATTTTTGACACAAACTCGGGTTTGATCCTTTTTGCATAACCACGTCCAATTATACATTATTATAAAGTAAAAAGTACTCCATGTAAACGACAATGTCTCACGATGTTTTCCTAGAGTTATAATGGCAATTAACAATTTTTGTTGAGCTTTACTCACTCGCGTATTATGAAACTAAGGTGGCGCGTATTAACTAAGCTGCTACATTTTTAAGTGCGATGCATTTATTATATAATTAAAAATGTTATTCACAAAGGTTATATCAGGGGCATTGAGAAAATAATTAAAATTAAAAATGCATAAGTACTGGCTCTACATTTTGTATAGAGCATACATCGATCACTAATAAAAAAAAAGTAGATACACAATCCCATGCAAAATTTCTCTAAACACTGTCGCCAATTGTTTTGATGTAATTTTAGTTGAAATAAAAATACGTTAAGGTAAATTCAACCTTAAATGCTTTGTCTAAAGTTGTATTCACAAAGCTACGTAGAAATTAAAAGCGCACCCGAATGTTCGAGTGGGCGCTCATTCGGTAAGGACATTTTTATCACTGATTGTGCATCTAGTTTTTTTTTTATTAGTGATCGATGAGAGCATACTAGCTCTACATTTACAATACTATGTATGTATCTACTAACAACCACTTGGCAACGGTTTAATGTTAGCTATGGAACTCATTCTTCGTGTTCTGGTGGTTTGCCTGCCTGTCAATTTATTTTCTATCTGCTCAAGGCTCTTACCTCGGGTTTCTGGTACGCAAACTACCACGAAAAACAAACCAACGAAGCATATGCAGCCAAACAGCCAAAATGTGCCGGACGGTCCTATTGCTACTATGATATTGTGAAAGGTTTTCGTTACAGTAAATGTACACAGCCAATTAAAAGAGGTGCATATAGAGGCTGCGGCGCCTCTAATTTTTGCTGGTAATATCTCACCCATCATTAGCCAAGGTATAGGACCAAACGCCAAGGAGAATCCTAGTAAGTAAATCATGACACAAGTAAGTGGAAGCCAACCTAATGTGTTAACATCCAAATTAAGGTTATCACGTACGTAGAAAAATGTGCCCAATGTCATTAACGTTAAGGTCATAGTTACTGAAGATATGTATAAGAGTATCTTACGGCCAGCGCGGTCAATCAGAGCGGTAGCTATAAAAGTCGATATAAAATTAACAATGCCCACTATAATCGTGCACAGATGTTCATTAATCGAACTCCCAGTCATTTTGAAGATTTTAACTGTGTAAAATATCACTGCATTTATTCCGGACAGCTGTTGAAAAGCCATAAGGCCTAAACAAATGAAAATAGACTTCATGTATTTTTTGCTTAACAATTCAGCAATAGGAGACTCTTTACCGGCTTCAGCGTCTGATAAAGCAATTTCTCGCATTTCGTTATCGATTTTAGTGTGAGCGCCGCGAAGCCACTGTAACGCTTTCCGTGCTTCTTCTGTGCGCCCTCGCGATATGTACCATCTTGGTGTTTCTGGGATCATGAACATAAGTATGAGAAATGGAATCGGCAGTGAGGCGCCAAGATAGGCTAGTTGTGACCAGTCAAGGTATTTACCCGCAATATAACAAAGTAAAATACCGATGTTACCAATTGCAGTTGGGAATAGACCTAGTGTGCCGCGCACCTCTGGTTGTATCGTCTCCCCTAGATACACAGGGAAAGCTAGTGATCCAACTCCAACGCACAATCCGCATATGGCACGTCCTGCTAGTACTAAGTGTACAATGTTCGCCGTGGCTATGAGAATCCACCCCACGAAAAAAGGTACGGCGGTAAACAAAATAGTTCTTCTTCGCCCGATGTAGTCCACAAGTGGGCCCCCTATTAAACCTCCTCCCAGCGCTGCTAAAGGCATCAATCCGCCGACCCAACTCGCCTGAAAGAGTTTCATAATTAATATCATATAATGATTGACTATTGTATGTACCTACCTAATAATATATGGTATCAAAATTAGATAGGGATAGAAAAATCATTTTTGTTTTTCGGTTTACTTTGAAAAATATTAAAAATAAAACTATAATATTGGAATTAGTAAAATATAATAGATCAGTTGGGTATTCAATGTCAGTGCTTAAGTTTTATTTATTAATTGATTGATTAATACATACAATAAACCCGTAAAAATCGTGTCTGTAATTGTAATATTATCTGGGGAAGAAACGTGTTAGTAGTTTTAAGAATTTCTCGTTTTTATTGAGTATTATTCATGATTGACGCAAAAACTACTGGACGGATTTCCATGAAATAATGCATGTTGAGGCGCCTAGTTCGTGTGTCTGGGTAAGGATTGTCTAACTTCAATCTAATTATCATGAAAGATGTATAGTATATATGTGGTGGCCATTATTAGGATGTTTTGCCATAATCGCCACGCTGGGCGAAACAATTTGCAATTAAATATCAGACACCACACAACTGGATATTATAGAACTGAATACTGTATTTATACACTAAATTATGATCAAGAGAGAAGCCCTCTATTTCAATATCGTATGTCTATCAATGGTTAAAAGTTTTCTGCTATCAGGTTATCCCACGTTGATAATAGAAGATTAGGCGCACTTTGTGATAAAATTGGGTAAATTAGGTCATTCGGTGAGGTAGTTGGATAAATATAACATTCATTAAAATATTTTTTTTTAATTTACTAAGTAGTATTGCTATTAAAACTCGGTAAATTGTAAGCTATACTTGCACAAGTCTCCCATGTCCTGAATATAAGTATCTCTAAACTTTTAACTTTTATGAATTTTAAATAAACATTTTTAATAGGGACTTAGTAGCTTAGGGGACAAATGCATGTCATAACATTTCATTGTACATTTGAATGTCTTTTTTATAGGATAAAGGTGACAAACGAGCACACAGTCTACCTGATGGTAAGTGGTTGTTGTGGCCCAAAGACATCTACATCTATCCTCGATTACGAAACAAAATGCAGATGCGTTGTCACCCGTGAGGGCTAAGATGGAATGCCTTGCTTCCAGTAAAAAATATTTCCGGTTCTCTACACTCACCATACGAAACACACGAGCGTTAAGCTGCTGTTTTACGCTGGTGGTGCGACGGTGACGGTGACGTTAAAGAAAATATTTGTTGGAAGTTTTTCAAACCGCCCATACCACAGATTAAATAATTTTGATACATAATAATGCCCTATACTCGTACGCATTAGGGCAGCGCGGCGAGCTTTTTCCTGCCCAAAACACACAATAATGAGAGAAGGTCTGAGCTTAGCCATGGTCGTACGTAGGGTGCTATCTTATTTTTTTAATATTTTTAGAGCTTTCAGACATTGAGTTATATGTACTACGGACTAGCGCATGCGCGGGAGATAGTAAAGTCGCGCATATGCGCAGTTGATTTAAGTGCGTTGCGCCTGCACAGTCAGTTTATATAAAGAAATATATTTTTTTATGATTTTTTCTTTTGTAATATTACGATATTATTACCTATTTATTCACTTGAACAACAAATAATTTTACTTACTTGACTACTGAATTGTTATTTACGTCCAGATTTAAACTTTACTTTGAAATCTTGTATTATTAGCGCCGCTCCACACTGCATGAATATTGAATCCACAGACTAACTAGTAGATTGAAACCACACTAAATGACACTGTACGGATTGCAGTACAGTTCAGTTGAACATAATGTATGTTCGGAATGCGCAATCTAGTACGTAGTACATATATATCGATGCTTTGAGATTTTTTGACCAACCCGCTTGCAAAGCTTACTTATAAGTGTACGAAAACGAACAAGATGTGAAAAAAATTTTAAGTACCTACTAAACAGAAAATGAGATTTTTTTAAATTTTGTACTAAATTCTTTAATGTACTACGTTCTTTTCCGATTCTGAGCTAGTTCAAAATTTCAAGTCTAGCTAATCGGGAAATGTTCGAAATTTGATTTGCAAGATTCCACCCGGACTACAGACAGATAGATAGACAAACATGAAAGTAACTCAATAAAAATGTGGTAAAATAAGTGCCTGCATCTAATATCGCATACGTAGGTTCAGGGTCCATTTCGGTTGCCAAACCATGAACTTGGTAGTATATCTTATTCTTACCTCTTCTTCCGACACGGATATGGACGTGCTGTTCTGCATAGTGACCAAAGCGGGTGACGTATAAGCCGAGGAAAACCCAACAATCATGGAACCCATAGAAACTGCTACGGCAGCTAACACCTGAAATGTTTTATCTAGTAATAACATAACAACCCTAAATTATTGGTACTTAATAAAATAATGGCCGTCTCGTGAAATAAAAAATGAACTGTGATTTTTTTCACCGAAAGATAAAATTGTAAAGTTTTGGCGGGAACATTTTGATACATACAAGCATGATTGTATTGCATGTTTTTGTATGTTGAGTGTCTGCGCTGGTCTGTGGAAACGACGTAACATGTGCTCATGTTGATATAAAGAATAAACGTCAATTAATTTTGTCCGCTTAGGCGCCTTCTGTCGTCATCGACTGTCTGTTTTCTTAAGCTGTCGTCGAAATCTCCCAAAAAATCCGCAAAATGTTGCATCAACATATTATAGGAAAGTTTTTGAAATCATTATAAAGGATAAACAGCATGACAAAAGTAAAACAGTCAGAGATTATTAGCAAAAAAATATATTCTATTTATGACGTTAAGATCAATAATTCTTATGTCAATGTCTTTGAAAATTAATCAAATATTTTACAAACAACATTTCTCTATCTACCAACTAGAATAGTCTACTTAGAATAACATTATTACATGTAATGTATTTTTATCGTGTAGTTGCAGTTTAAGAATATCCACTACCTATATCATCCCGTGGGTGTTGTAAGGGGCGACAGCGGGAAACAGATCAGGAGATGGACAGCAGTTACCTAGACACTCAGTCAAGTAAAGCGTCTACTTTTAGAGAGACGCTCTACTTAACCACGACTAAAAATAAAAACTACGGTGACCAACCCGCTTGCCAAGCGTGGCAACTATGGCAAATATCCCCCCTAAGAGGCCATCTATGGGGGGGGGGGGGGGTCTATGCACAACAGTGAACTTTCATAGGCCGTAGCGGTAATGTCTCTCATCTATTCTTATTAATTTATTTTGCTTCACTTTACTTTAGTTTCTCATATACGTTTTATAAATCGTTTCGAAACAAAACAGTTCCAAAAACTTTCTTAGTCTCTATAATATGTTGTCCATATCCCGTTATCTATCTCCGAACAATGAATGACGTAAAAGATGACGAAAAAACGTAAAAGATGAGAGGTATGTACCATCCGCCAACGATCAATTTAAGCAATCATCAGTCCGATTGTTACGCATTACACATTCGCACAGTAAGTAACATGTAAGGCATTTAAACACACAGTTTTAAAACAATATACCTTATTAGGTATTTATTTTTCACTTTTTAATCGACTTCAAGGAGGAGATTCTCAATTCGAATGTATGTTTTGTTTTTGTATGTTTACGCGATATCTTCGCAGATTGTAAACCAAGTTTGATGTTTATTTTTTTATTAATTAGATTATACTTCAAGAGTGGTTACTCCTAGGAGTATCAAATAAATAACTTCATTTTTAGCAATTTGAAGTAGGTTTTTACTTTTTGTTAAAAGTTATAATTATTAAATTTAACTTATTTTGTTTAAACTTGTAATTATTTTTGCTGGTAATCTTTGTTGCTTTTATTTTCTAAACTGATAAGGTAATAATTATAGCGTGAATTGCAAAAATGCATGAAACGAATATTCATGCATTTTATATAGGTATATCGAAACACACGTCTCATGTGCACTCAATATAGTATGAATTCACAAACTTACCAATTTGACATTACTAAGTATATTATGTGACATATGAAAGAATATGCAACTTGTATTAAAGTGTATTAACTGAAAGTACTTGGTTACACATTGTTTAATGAAGTTAGTCATTTCTTTTTTGTCGCGGTAATATGTGATTTATGAAATGAAAATGAAATAACCTATTATTTAATACTTTTTCATGTGCAAATATCTTAAAACCAAATTGAACTTTAATGGGTCTACTTACTTTGAAATACGATTTAAGTGATAGTGTAGTATAATACTATTTTACTTAATACTAACATTGTCAATGTTAATATTTACAAAAAAAATATAAATAGTCATTGAGGCGGAGCGTAGCATACGTAGCCGCCTTATCCCAGACTAACAGATATTTTTTTTGCTATCTCTGCAATTAATTCTCTAATTTCAATGATATTTAGCACCGATAATCTACGTTGTGTGAATATGTAATAGATTCATGAATCTATTTATGTAGTTTAATTGGGTTAATGAAAAGGAGCTGCCCGCTGAGCGAAGCGAAACTGCGTATCTCTCATATCCCTGACTCGGATGCTATTTTTATTTTTATATGTTGTAATAAGTAACCCCACCCCCAATTTTCTCCGCAACAGGCCTAGTATCAATTGTTTAACTTTAATTGCATTTTATTTACTTTTTTCAGTAACGATGTTTCAGGGTATTCATTCTTTACTTACAAGATATATAAAAATAAGTTAAATGACAATATGCAACCACGATTTCGTGGTTGCATGTTGGTTCTTACAAAATATACACCCTAATGCAAATTTATATTGAATGATACTTCCCACACTTGCACAAATCCCTGTCTTTTATTACTGCACGAAGTATCAGAGTTTGCTAAAACATTAAGACCAATAAGCCGGGTCCGTTGTTATTACGAAAACAATTACACGTTTTGAGTATCGCCACCATGGTTTTCTACAAAAAATATAAATCAACTTTCATTCATCTAGTGTTAGAAGCTATTGAGATTAGTTTGGAACTCATTTTATTCCTTTCTTCTGTAGTGTATTATATAAAATTCCATAAAATTGAGGAAATAAGTTCGTCGTTAACCAAGATATGAAGTAACGTATCGCTTAATATGTAGTACACATATACAACGTGTAACAAAAACCCTGTGGTTCCCTTTAAGTGCGTTATCAGAGTCATCATAAATACTTAACTGCGGGCGCTAGCCAGCTCTCTCTAGTCTTAACTACGAAAAAAGTATAATTAATGCAGTACACACCTGAGAGAAAGTATAATTTGGTTTTTCATATTCACTATCCCTAACTACTATACTATAATGAGTGTCCGCTCTCATCAATATCTTCATATTTGTTTTTTATTCACTTTTTAATTATACACTAATAAACGACTAGAAAGTATCTGAAAACGCACTAAACGCGTCCGGCATTAGCAATTGAAGAAATAAGTTATAAGCGTCTACTAGCCGTCGCTACGGTTTATATGAGCACAAATTGATTGACAAAACTGATTGGCTTTCGAGGCTGTGCGGTTCAAAACAATGTGCTTCTTCAATTTGACGACGGAAAACTATGATTGGGTTTTGGACTGTGCTACGCTTGAGAACCAGCATCTCTAATTATGTATACTTAATCCATGAAATATTCACGTTATAGCAGAAAATTAACTTTTCCTACGATTGTGTACATGAAATGACCCATAACTGTTGTTATTATGGTGGATAAAGAGGTTTTACTGTTACACGTATGTTACGCATTTTAACACAATCATTTTTATAAAATTCTCTCATTCATTCATTCACCTATTCATTACACCTAATCAAAGTCCACTGCTGAACATAGGTGTCATAGATATTTCAATACTTGCCAGGCGAATTTGCGAGTTTGTTAAAATAAAGGCAAAATTAACTCCATATATTAATTTATATTAATAACCCTTTTTTACAGTTTTTTTGAGACCTTGTATATTTTCTGCAACTTTGTTGTAATATCGTATAAGTAAATTGCCCCATGAATAAATTACTGACTATGAAGTCGATAAACTGCCATCACTAGCTTGTGTTTGTTCCTGGTGTTTACAGAGTGTACATCCTATTTTTTTTAAAATTAAAACTACTTTTGTTTTTCTGAAAGTAAAGTCAAGTAAAGTTACAGCCTATATATGTACGTCCCACTGCTGGACACAGACCTCCTCTCAATTTCTGAGAGGGTTTTAGGGCAAGGAAGTGTCCGGAGCGCTGACTCAATACGTGTTGGTGGACATTTTTTTTTGACAGACAGGTGACAAACGAGCACACAGTTCACCTGATGGTAAGTGGTTGCTGTGGACCATAGACATCTACATCTATCCTCGTTTGCGAATCAAAATGCAGATGCGTTGTCACCCGTGAGGACTAAGATGGAATGCCTCATTTCCAGTAAAAAGGGCCTCCGGCCACCTGCACTCACCAAGCGAAACGCAGAGGTAAACCTCTACTTCAAGCTGGTATTCGGTGAGGTCGTGGTACCACTGCGGTTTGAGTCGGCCCATCCGTGCGACAGCAAAAGCTGCCGCATGGCTCTACCACTTAAACATCACGTCATTTTTTTATTTCTCAGACGTGCAGCTTTCCTCACGATGTTCTGCTTCACCACCGAATATGTGGTAAATCAGCACTTACAATTGCAATTTAAAATTTCATTGGTGACGGCGGGGATCGAACCCGGGTTGCTCGCATACTGTGAAATTTACAGCGAGTGCTACCACGACTCAAACACGTCGTTTTTCTACACATACATTAAATTTTCTTCATAATACTGTGAGACCTTCACATTTATTAAAGTCCACTGCTGAAAATAGGCCTCCCCCATAGACTGTCTCATAGGGGGATATTTGACAAGTTGCCACAAGGGTTGGCAACACCAGTTTTTATTTTTGGTCGTTATTAGGAACGCTGCTGACCATCTACTGATTTGTTTCCGTCTGTCGCCTCTTACGACACCCACGGGATGATGATATGGAGTAATGGACATTCTTATACCGACCCTACACGGTACTGAGAATATATTTATTTCTTTAATTTTTTTTCTTAGAGACTCGGTTTAAGATTGTAAATAGTTCATAAGGCCCTTTTCTGCAAAATGGTTTTATATGGTGTATATTTTATGGTCGGCTAATATAGCCGCATTTCTCTATAAAAAAATCGCATAAGACATTATGCTATGGAAATAATTGAAATAAACTAATCTATCTGTCTCGACACAAGTGAGACTTCTTATCTTTTTTACAACATACATAGGCTGCACTAAAAGTATCGTGAATGGAATATTTCGATTGTTCCTGTCATATTAAAATCTTTTAAATTGAAAACTCCTTGGTTTTAAAAATCGAATACCATTTATTTATTTAAAAAAAGATTCTCGGTCTTGTCACAAGGTTTTGTCAAACTTGTTTAGTCGTTGAGAAAATGGAATTGACTTGAGAAAATTCAAGAGCGATGATTTATTATGACTTTCGAAGTGGTTTAACACAAAAACAGTGTGTTGACCGGATGATTTGTGCATTTGGTGATGAAGCCTCATACAAAACCACAATTTATCGCTGGTTTGCTGAATTTCCACGTGGACGTGTCAAGCTCAGTGATGATCCCCGTCAAGGTCGTCCAAAAACTGCAGTCACCCAAGAAAACGTTGATGCTGTGCGTAAGCTGATTGAGGAAGATCGACATGTGACATACCGCGAAATTCAGGCAACTTTAGATATTGGCATGAGTCAAACTCAAATACAAATAATCTTGCATGAACAATTAGGTGTAAAAAAATTGTTTTCCCGATGGATACCGCATTCGCTCTGTGAAGAGCAAAAAGCGGCTCGCGTTTCTTGGTGCGTCAGAACTCTCGAAAGAATCCACGCAGGATCCTCAAATGCTGTATACAACATCGTATCAGGTGACGAATCTTGGAAATACGCGTACGAACCCGAAACAAAAAACCAATCACGAGTTTGGGTGTTCGAAAATGAGTTAAAGCCAACAAAAATTGTTCGTTCACGGAGTTTTGCAAAAAAAATGGTGGCCACGTTTGTCTCCAAAACCGGCCATGTTACGACTATTCCTCTTGAGGGACAAAGAACGGTTAATGCAGAATGGTATGCTAGAATTTGTTTGCCACAGGTCGTTTCTGAACTCCGTAAAGAGAACTGTAACCGCCGCGTCATCCTCCATCACGACAATGCGAGTTCTCACACCGCACACAGTACAAAAGAGTTTTTAGAGCAAGAAATACATAGAACATAGAACATAGAATTATTAGACCATCCGCCGTACAGCTCCGACCTAAGCCATAATGATTTCTATACTTTCCCTATAATAAAGAATAAATTGCGTGGACAGAGATTTTCATCACCTGAAGAAGTTGTGGACGCCTACAAAACGGCCATTTTGGAGACCCCAACTTCCGAATGGAATGGTTGCTTCAATGATTGGTTCCATCGTATGGAAAATTGTGTCAAATTTCGCGGAGAATACTTCGAAAAGCAATAAATACATTTTTAAATAGTAATGTTGTGTCACTTCCTTGATTCCCGAAATTTTCAGTGCCGGCCTCGTAAGCTTAGTCTGCCTGCTAGTTTCAATATGTGGGGGGCCCCACTGAAGGGGAGCAGAGTTGGTTAACATCAATGGGAAATTAATAAACCTTACTATAGCACCAATAGTGGGGGATGGCGCATGCCTTTTCTGTACGCTTTTTTATTTGTTGCACAAAAGAACGCTCAATGGATATTCGTAAAGAAATTGTGCGGCATGTGACAAACAATTGAGATGAATTTTCTGTTATGCCTCATGACCGTCATGGCAACAATCGTGGGACAAAAAAAGAATCTACATTAGATATGTTACAACACTCTACATATGGCGGTTTCTGCGACTTAGTTGCAGCCGGTCGAATATACCCATTTGTATTTGAAGTGTATCGAAATGGCAGCCTGTCATGCCAGAATTGGTACAGAAGTCCAACACATCAAAATGTTACGTTTTTCCCTAGATCTTTCATTAGAATTAGGTCACTTTGATGCCTAAGCCGATGCCGATGGAGATAATAAAACTGATGACCGTCCAATAGACGCATTGAAATGGCTGTATCTCCGACGTTTACTCAACTTTTTTTTATAGGGGAGAGGGCAAATGAGCGTGCAGCTCACCTGATGGTAAGTGACTACCGCCGCCCATGAACAACTGCAACACCAGGAGCATTGCAGATGCGTTGCTGACCCTTTAAAAAGGAGTAGGCTCTTTTCTTGAAAGTCCCTAAGTCGTATCGGTCCGGAAAAATTGCTGGTGGTAATCGATTCCACAAGGAAGTTGTGTGAGGAAGAAAACATCTTCTAAATCGCACAGTGGTGGACTGCCATTCATGCAAATGGTGTGGATGGTATAGGGAGTTCTGCCGCCATGTGCGTTCGTGAAATTTGGCGGCTGGAATTAGTCCGAACAATTCTTCAGAGCATTCCCCGTGGTAAATGCGAAAGAAAATGCAAAGGGGTTCATCATCTCTTCGCAGCGCCAGTGAGTCAAGCCGATCGGAAAGAATTTGGTCGTCGACGATTCGAACCGCTCTGCGCTGGATGCGGTCAAGTGGAAGGAGCTGGTACTGGGGAGCCCCTGCCCGGAGATGAGAACAGTATTCGATGTAAGGCCGAACCTGCGCCTTGTAAAGTTGCAAGCGGTGTGCCGGCATGAAATACTGTACCACTCTGCTGAGAACGCCAAGCTTAAAAGAGGCCAATTTGGCCTTCTCTTCCAAGTGACCACGAAATTGCACGTCACTCGATATGTCGACACCGACGATTCCGGTACTGGCTGAGGCAAGAAGGGGAGTGCCTTGAAACTGAAGAGATACGACAAAGGCGTTCTTTTCAGCGGTAAACTTGTGTCTTCTGGGGATTGAACTGGACTAGATTTAGTCGCCCCCAGCCTAAGACTTTGTTCAACACTGTCTCGACTTCAGCCACAAGTTTGATCCTGTACTCGGCGATGTTTTCCCAAGAAATATTGGCACGGCAGGTGTATAAAGCATCACCAGTGCTGTCTGCATAGCAATGAATGTTACCGGTTTGCAACATATCATTGATATGCAGAAGAAACAGCGTTGGTGATAGCACGCAGCCTTGTGGAACACCAGCGTTAATGGGATTGTAATCGGAGCATGCACTGTCTACTACGACCTTGATGCTCCGATCTGCAAGAAAACTGGTGATCCAATTGCACAATTTCTCGGGAAGCCCATAGGAAGGGAGCTTCGTAACAAGCGCTTTGTGCCAAACCCGATCGAAGGCCTTCGCTATATCGAAACTAACGGCCAACGCCTCCCCCTTGGACTCCACTGCCTCCGCCCATCTATGAGTTAGGTAACCTAGAAGATCACCAGCTGAGTGATCTCGACAGAAACCGTACTGGCGGTCATTAATCAGCTAGTGATCCTCAAGGGTACCGCATGAGCTGGCAGCTAATAATAATTTCCATTACTTTTGAGAACAAGGAGATGATAGCGGTAGGCCTGTAGTTGGACGGATCTGAGCGGTCGCCTTTTTTAGGGATCGGATGCACCATAGCTGTCTTCCATGAGTTCGTGACTACGCCTAGGGAGTAGGAGTACTGGTAAAGACCCATTAAAACCTGTGCCAACTCCGGAGCACACATCTTCAGCACAATAGGCGGGACTCCATCAGGCCCACTCGACTTGTTGACGTCCAGGAAGAGGAGTGCTTCACGCACCGAGCGCTGTTGTGTAAACAGCACTTCCTGCATAGAGCACGCACACCGCGGGATGGCCGGCGGTGTGTTCCCCCCGTAATCTAGAGTGGAGTTGGAAGCAAAAAGAGAGCCTAGCAGATCAGCTTTTTCTTTTCCCTTCACCAATTTCTAATGTTATGCAAGACTTTCATTCGCCTACTTATACAATTATTGAATCTGAATGTGAGTCAGATTTAATTTCTTCTTTGTCTACGAATAATTGCATAGAATCTCCAACATTCACTACCCAAGAGTTAGTCCAAAATGAGTTTTGTTTGACAAATAAGTCACAAAAAAATAAGGCAAAGAAACGCAGAGCTACCAATGTGGTCAGAAAATTGCAACTTAAGGAAGCAAGAAATAAATATAATTAAAATTAACCTTCTAATCATCGTAAACATGCAGCTAATGATCAGAAAAAACACCCTAAATTTCACAGGCAGGCTGTCGTTGTTTATCAGCGGGAACACTCTGAAGTACATAAGCAGGCTGCAAGTGAATATCGGCGGAAACACCTTTAAGAGTACACAGTATCACAGTTACGATGTGAACATCATGAAGGACAAGGAGTTGGAAAACGTTTCCAACCTTTGAATTCTAAAGCCTTTTCTGGACTAAGTTATGATAGTAACATAGCGTACGATAGTGATAATACTGTTGTTTTGGGACCGATGGACATCGAATGCAAGTGGTGTAAAACTCTCAAGTACAAGGATGAATCTGTGGGAATGTGCTGCGATTCAGGAAAGGTCCAGCTCGAACTTTTGCAAAAGCTTCCAGATCTTCTTTACTGTTTCATAAAAAACCTCCACCCTGAGCATGATCACTTCATAGCTAGCATATGGCATTATAATAGTTGTTTGGAAATGACCTCATTTGGAGCTAAAACCATAATACAGGCTGGTTTTATGCCTACATCCAAAGTGCAGGGCCAGGTGTATCATTTGGTTGGAAGTTTGCCACCCCAGAATAAACCATAGTTCTTACAGATATATTTTGTTGGTGAGGACGATAGAGAAATTCAATTGACATGCAATAATTTTCTTTATGTAAAACCTGCTTTATAATATATTAATGTAGAATTTTGCAATTCTGTTAAATCGATAAAGTAAGTTTGTAAGTACATTAATAAGGGCAGTGATCAGGCGGCTTTCGTGCTAGAAAACAAAAAGGACGAATTCAAATTGTATGAGAGTGGGCGTTATTTGAGTAGTTCGGAAGCAGTTTGGAGGGTTTTAGGGTTTTCCATACATGAAAGGTTTCCCGCAGTCATTCATGTAGCTGTCCACTTTGAAAGTGACCAACGAGTCCATTTTAATTCCGATAACCTCGCCGACAAAGTTAATAACCCACCAAAAACGACACTGTTAACATTCTTTTATTTATGTCAAACAGATGATTTTGCTAAAACCCTTGTATATGCGGAATTGCCTTCATATTTTGTATGGAAAAAAAATAAATTTATAAGAAGGAAAAGAGGAAAACCCGTAGATAGCTGGCCAGGAATAATGAAAGAACACGCTCTAGGTTGAGTGTACACGGTTCACTCGAATAACACAGAGTGTTACCATCTTCGCTTACTTCTGCACAAGGTTAGGGGGTTGTCATCCTTCGATGACTTGAAGACCGTTAGCGGTGTCCTTCAACCAACTTTTCAATTACCTTACTTGAAACTAGGCTTGCTAGAGGACGACAAACATTGGGATTCTGTCCTAGAGGAAGCAGCCTTATGCGAGTCGCCATTAAAAATGCGTGAACTTTTTTCTATAATGCTGGCATTCTGTCAGATTACAGACGCACTAAGTCTTTGGGTAATATATATATATATATATATATATATATATATATATATATATATATATATATATATATATATATATATATATATATATATATATAGCCTATCAGAAGACAACAAACGACAAGTGGAAAGGCTTTCTGGCATTATAGATGAACATCTAGTAGATGAAATCTATAATAAATGTCTGGTAACAGTAGGAGAAGCTGTATTGACATTAGGAAGACAAAGCCTACAGCAGTACGGGTTGCCTAAGCCGCAAAGGTCTGAAATGTTACACAATAACCGGGAGTAACTGAAGGAAACAAGTTACGATGTCAATTCCTTAGCAGAACTGGTGTCAAGTAGTGAAGGCTCTCTAACCAATGAACAAAGACATCTGTTATAAAATATTATTTTCTAGTATCGACGCAAGTGTAGGTGATATCTTTTTTCGATACTCGTGGTGGAACAGGTAAGACTTTTCTATTAAATTTACTGTTGGCCAAAGTGAGAAGCAATCTTGATATCGCCTTAGCGGTCGCATTGTCCGGAATTGCTATCACTCTGCTGGAAGGAGGTAAAACTGCACACTCCGCATTTAAACTTCGTCTCGATTTGATACAAAACGAAACCCCACTCTGCAATATACCCAAACAAAGTAATATGGTAGAAGTACTCCAGAAAACGAAATTTTGTTTGGTATGAGGGTATAAAGAAAATAAAGGAGGTTTCGAAGCCCTAAATAGATCTGTACAAGATATTATGAATAATAATTGTCAAATAGGAGGAGTTACTGTGTTTACTTTTGGCAGACTTTACCAGTTTTGCCCAGAGGAACGCGAGCGGACGAAGTTAATAATATTCACGATAAACCTGCAGAATGGTTATACGAGCGTGCCATCCTAACACCAAAAAACGGACAAGCCTCAGTTATAAATGAAATACTTTTGAAATCATTCGAAGGGGTCGAATATCAATATAAATCCGTCGACTCAATGATTAACATCGATGATGCCATTCATTATCCGGTCGAGTTCCTGAATACACTGAAGCCTCCCGGTCTCCCAACTCACATATTAAAATTGAGAGTTGGCGCGCTAATTGTGTTGCTGCACAATATTCATATTAATATTAATATGAACCAAAATTATGCAATGGCACCAGATTGCAAGTGAATACATCGAAATGTAATTTAGGCAACTATACTGACAGGAACCCGAAGGAAAAACAAAAAAAAATGTTTAGAAAGAAATACTGCGGGTAGTATTTCGATTTCGATGTAGAAAGACTCCCCGTGTCACTTTCACCAGATCAAAGGCCGAGCTTCGTGTTCATAAAATGTAACAAAATTTTATTTATTTTCATGTTTATTTAACCTTTAAATCCCTACACTATAATAAAGATTGTAATATTTTATAAGTATTCAAACATTTTAACATAATAATTTATTTGTTATAACAAAATTAATAACTTAAAAACAATTAAAAATCCTATTAGAACCATTTTCTTCTACGCGGACGAAGTCGCGGTCAAAAGCTAGTAGTTACAACATACATTTAATCACCTTTGATAAAATGGACTAAATTTTAGGTGGTATAAGTAGGAAGTAGTAAGCTTATTATTGCATATAGGTCTTATGGTATAAATAAAAAACAAGCCCCCAGTCCATTTCCACACGTGATGTTCGTAGCAACGCGCTTTGACGGCCATAACAAAATTTATGAATGTAATCAAAGACTTTACGAACGATTATGCTGTAGGTATGTTATGCTTATTTACGATGCCTGATGTCGAAGTCACCGTTTAATGTGTTTGTTTTGCTGCACACTGCGTAATACCCTGCAAGGAAAATGTTATTCCTTTTGAGA
Organism: Parnassius glacialis; assembly: GCA_033319125.1. Lineage (NCBI taxonomy): Eukaryota > Metazoa > Arthropoda > Insecta > Lepidoptera > Papilionidae > Parnassius > Parnassius glacialis. Next base: position 31,419,444 of record JAVANC010000013.1, on the reverse strand, counting down.
AATATATCTATTTCAAGCACGCTTTGTGTCTTGGCCGGACTGTAGTTGGCTCTCCAAGACTTTAGGCGATTTTTCATTCGCCGACACGGCACCAGCACGGCGCGGCGTCGGGACATCAAGCTTCCCGCTCGGTGCCAGCCAGTAAAACTGCATGTGTTTATGTACGTAATGTTAGGTAATAGGTACATTAGGCGTAATGATAGACCGTGTTCGTGTGCGTATGCGCGGCGCGAGGTAAAAGGAGCGCGTTGAGATTGAGACTCGAAATTGCCGTGTGAAAATATGAAATATGTCCTCCCTCATGCGAAAATAGATGAAGAATTTTTTGGGGTCCATTTTCAACTTTTCAAATAAGGTATAATATGTTCCTTTTAAGTATCTTATTTTTAAGATTGGATGAATTCAAAATTTGACTTCTCTGCGTTGATAATATTTTCGTCTTAAACGTAAGAGATATAATAAATAAATAACACGTGTTGTAGAACTGAAGTCTGTGTTATTACTACCTAAAACTGAGCGTAGATTGGCACCGGCACCGGCACGACTCCGACACGGCACCGGTGCCGGGGCTCCGTTTTTCCATGAGGCCGGTCCCGTGCCGGCGAGTGGACAATCATGGTGGCCTGGCGGAGCGTCGATAGAGATGTGCCACTTCATATTCGCTCCTAAGATTGCGTAGTTTAAAATTAAAATGGGATTAATAATTTATTACTAACCTTATTCCGTAAGCATTCTAACACGACCATTATGTAGAGTTTCTTCATGAAGATATCTAATTTATTATTGCACACACCAGACGGTAGCCGATGCATTCAATGTAGTCACATGATACCGTGAAATCATATATTAAACACATTAATTTAGCTTTCTTGTTTTCTTTGATAATTAAAACTAGAGATGAAACGGATACCTAGTAACTATCCGGTATATATCCTACCCGACCGGATACCGGATAAAAAAGTATATCCGGCTGGATACCGGCTTTAAAAAAATACAAAATATCAAATTTAGTTAAGTACTTTACCTATTTCACTTAACAAATATAACCATTAACCACATAATTTTCATTTTAAAACTTAGAAAACTAGTACTCGTACTGCATTAAGGGCAAATGATGGTGAATAAATACTAATTTGTAATTTCCCTGCATTCAGAAAAAAGTCTTGCTGTACACACTACTGCAAGATGCTGAAAGATAGATTTCGGCAAACTTGGGTAAATGGTATAGTATAGGATTAGCTGCCCACCAAATATCACCAAATATGCCACGATCGCGTGCATTTCGCACTGACTTGATAAAAATCAATCTTAGATGCAATTGCGTTTCTTTCTTCATGGTGAGAACAGATAGTATTGTTTTCATTTGCTACTTCGCTGAAGCAATCCCAGAACGTGTAATGAACTTCGCGAAATACCGCTGACTCTGTCTCCTCTCCTCTACTCTTTTTGGTTTCTCCTCCTCTCCTCCTCGCAAAACATTTATAAGTATTCCAATGGAATTTCCTGGTCAGCTCTTTCAGCTTCAACCACTCCCAAGTAGTTTGTTTTGAATTGCAATTGAAGAAGCAATCAAGTAGGTATTTAGAGTAGGTATTTGGAGTTGAAACGACTTTTTAATCTAACTTCAAACGAACTTGGTTGCAATCAATACAATAAGAGTTAACACCTGAGATTTTCAATACGGTGTTTATCTATGGTGTTAATATGCGACATTTTCAATTATAACTGGTTATTTTACATAATTTTTGCTGATATAATAAATAATATATCTTTAAAGTTTTTAAAATAATATAACATAACTTTAAATTTTTCAATAAAATCTTTAATTTCTTTTTTATACTATAGGGTGACAAACGAGCACACAGTCCACCTGATGGTAAGTGGTTGCTGTGGCCCATAGACATCTACATTTATCCTCGTTGGCGAATCAAAATTCAGATGCGTTGCCACCCGTGAGGACTAAGATGTAATGCCTCGTTTCCTGTAAAAAGGGTCTCCGGTTCTCTACACTCACCATACGAAACACAGCAGTGTTAAGCTGCTATTTGACGCTGGTATTCTGTGAGAGCGTGGTCCTTCTCCGGTCGAGCCGACCCATTCGTGCTACAACTATACTACTAATATAGCTGCAGCATTGCTCTACCACGTACAAAATCAAATCACATCAATCAATCAAATCAAAGTACACATCATTCAGTCATTGTATTAAAACGACATTTTTTATAGAATAAGAGTGACCAATGAACACAAAGCACCTTATGGTAAGTTGATGCTGTGGCCCATAGACATGTACATCTATTCTCAATTAAGAATCAAAATGCAGATGCGTTGTTACCCCTGAGGACAAAGATGGAATGCCTTCTTTCCAGTTAAAAGGGTCTCCGGTTCTCTACAATTACCATGCAAAACACAGCAGCATAAAGTTGCTATTTTAAATTTGCATTACATACCTAGTGTTGCCACTGGCAAAAACTGCATTTTAAGACGCCTCAAAGCGCATGCTTATATTAGCAAAATTCTTGCTGAAGCCGAATCAAAAACTGCACATTCAATTAGTATACTACCTAAACTTTTATTTTTTCTCCAAAATCGACTACAAAAGTCCGTTTAGCAATTGTAAGCTTAAGCAGGTTTCTCTATGACTTGCAGTTTCAATTTTATTACCCTGTAACCTTTACATAGTTTCTGGGTCTCACCAGAAAATTAAAATTTTCAAACTGTTCTTGTCATCTTGTGACTAGCCTGTTATCATATTGTCTCTATTTTTAACCAGGAAAAAAACTTATAACAAAGTTATAAGTATCAAAATACATTACACAAGGGCCTACTTAAGCTTTTTGTAGACAAAATGGCCTCCTATTTTTAGGTTTTATATCCATAATAATATAAAAATAAAATGAGTAAATATTAATTAACTTAGAAATAAAAGTAAGATAAATTAAAATTTATTAAATAATTTGCTTGCTAATAGGGAAGAAAAGTTCTTGCGCGGCCTCGAACTAGTACGACTAGTGACGACATACGGAATCGATGTGGACGGCCTTCACAACTGGCCGCATAAGGAAGCCCTAATTCACTCTACGAATTACAGATAGCTCATGCAAAATTCAAAATAGTGTTATCCGCACTAGCACAATAGTAATCAGGGGCGCACCTACTAATCGAAAATGGCACTTAGAGCACTCATGAAAGTTGCACCCTTTTGTAAATTATTTCAATTATAAAACCAGATACATTAAATATATTAAACTGACATAAATCTTATAAAACATATTTATTTTCTATTTTATAGCGAAAGTAAATCCGTAAAACCGTCACACTTACAATTGCACATCCCTGGCCTTCTGCGATACAAACATATCGATGATTTTTTTTTTATATGATAAGGGTGACAAACGAGCACACAGTCCACCTGATGGTAAGTGGTTGCTGCGGCCCATAGACATCTAGATCTATCCTCTGTTACAAATCAAAATGTAGATGCATTGTCACCCGTGAGGACTAAGATGGAATGCCTCATTTCCAGTAAAAAGGGACTCCGGCCACCTGCACTCACCTAGCGAAACGCAGAGGTAAACCTCTACTTCACGCTGGTTTTCTGTGAGGTCGTGGTACCACCCCGGTTCGAGTCGGCCCATCCGTGCGACAGCAAAAGCTGCTGCGTGGCTCTACCACTGTTAGAAATGATTTCTTATATTTACTTTATTTAGATGATGTAATGATTTCTTATATTTACGCGAATACTACACATTGAATAAACATCAATTTAAAAAATAAGAAAATTAAACGCGATAAAACCCGTAAAAATAGTTCGTAAAGTACCCGTAAAAGTCGATGATGTTTTCGAAATTACTTTTTTCCGCTTCTTCCACAGAGTACTTTTTTAGCTTCTTCTTGCTCCACACTGAGTAAAACTAGGTCGCGTAACCTTTCTTGACCCTTTGTAATCCGCAAATACGAAAGTATATTTATACTTAAATTTACTGATAGATTGCTCACAATTTGCGATGTAGACTGCAGTTGTGAGCATAATTTCAATGGAAATGCGCAGATTCGAAAATACGCTTTAATTCCCGTACTGCACAATAAATTAATGGACCTATATTATGAAAAATTCTGGCCACATTTCTTGTTTCAATGGTTTGGTCGCTTTCGTCTCTCATATTTTGGATAAGGGTCAACATATCTTCAGGACATTTGGATCAGACAACGGTCCAAAGACCCACAAGCTTCCATGGAGATCTGATATTGATATTTATTCGGGAAGGTACATGATATTTCACATCTGTAATCCGCGTAGGCAAAATAATCAGTTGTGTCAGACTATAGGCCAAGGCAACGTCGTAAACAGGTCTCAGTGTCAGTTAAGAGTGAACCGAGTCATTCAGCGTGGTGGGCTTTAAAATCGCCAAGAATCACAAACTGCGGAGGGCATCTGTTGTAGCACGGAGTCTGTAGCCATTTAGACGTGGTCGATAAGTCGGTCTGTGTCGTCATCACCGCTGTTAAAGCACCCGTAGACGCGAGGGTGGTCATCGCTGTCTACACATAGCCAAGGGATGAACAAGTCCGTACATTCAAGACTGCCGAGGTGTCGAGTACAGACATCCTCTCTGACGTATACACAAAACCAAGTTGGCGCAAACTTGGCGTTAAACGCCACTCGGAAACGAAACTTAATCTCATTCCAAGTGCACCGCCAGCGCGCACTACTCATTGCCTCTCGCTTGAATTGGAACACAGGAACCGCGAACGGGATTGTTTGATATGAATTGGTTTATTATGGTTAATTTTGACTTTTAAATAAAAAATTGGCAATTTTGCGCGCCCTCCTTTGAAAGGTGGCCTGGGCTCGTGCCCTACTTGCCCCACCCTAGATAAGAGTCTTGAGAGTAACTGACATCGACTAATGCATTATTACGCTAAAGAGGCAACGGTCTGGTTATATATTTTTTATTTATTGTATTATACATAATCTTTATATAAAAAATTACGTGTCACATTGTTTGTCCGTGATGAACTCCTAAACTACTAAACTGATTGCAATGAAATTTTGCACACTGTATGCAATTTTGTCCAACTTGAAAGATAGGATAGTTTTTATCCCTATAAGTGACCTTTAATATTTTTTATCGCGAATTTAAGGATTTTTTTATAGGAAGGAGTGTCGGAAAGGGCAGAACGTCTGTCTGGCCAGCTAGTATACTACAGTTTGAAGAACAATCAATCAATGAGGAAGAGAGGCTATGGAGTTATAGCTTTATATAATTGTTCTTTTTATTACACAAGTGACCTTCTACTACTTTAATGAGACTTGCAGGGAGCTGTTGAATAAGGATGGTCGAGGATTTTTAGCAATCTATGTGAGAGACATGTGTTCAGCTGTAGGCTTGCCATAAGTTGTAATGATAATGTGTTCGAAACATTTTATGAATGTCTCAAGGTCCCCATTTTTAGCTTTTTTATCAGAAAGGTTGGTTCAAAAATATAGAATGGGTACCTTGTGTAAAAATTTACGGCGGAGTAATAAATCCTGCACATAGATAGCTTCTCTTAATTAAAGCGGTCGATAAACCTAAGCAGATAACCAAGAGAGTTGCAGCTTTTGTTATGTTATATTTTACTATTTCTTGTATGAACGACCTCTTTATACCATTTATAAATACCAAAATCAAAATTTAAGACAAAGGAACAGACATTTTAGTCTTTGCATTACTTGTCATGACTTACGACTATGAAAAGAAATTATATTTAATAATTTTTTTATTATATAAAGAAAACAATCTCGAACAAAATCCTTGGCATAATTGAGGCAATCCCTATCATCATCCAATCAAGATCTATTAAATCTTTGTGTAATTGAGTACATTTACTTAATTGCCATATCAATAGCGACAACCCTTTACTGCAAAAAGTTGAAGGCAAAAAAGGAAATTATTATAAATCAAATACGCAATAGATCAAAGTTTTTGTATTGAAAATAGTAACAAATATAATAAATAATGTTTCCGTAATATACGAAAACATATTCGTAACATTCTATGCTTATAATAATTATATGTATATAGCGCCATAACTATTAATTTTAATCGACCTTTGAAGTACATGAATTTGGTAAAAAATTATTTAACATTAGTGTCATGTTCTTTATATTATCCTAAAGACAAAGTAAGATAAATCAAGATAAAATACAATGAAATTGGAGTAATGTAATATCTAAAACAAGTATCTACATATTTGTTAAATTTCTACACAATTGTAGAGAACATACTGGGTTTTTTGATGGAACCGGATAGAGATAGATAGAGATTCTGCAATCAACATAATACATATATAGTATATCACTTTTAATTTAACCTATACTTAAAAGTGATTTTTTTTTTGCCATATATTATGTCTAAAGGAACTGTAATTTACTTATCTATTAAGTGCTAGTGCTAAGGTTACTATTCTAAACTGTACAAAATATACGATTACAATCCAAGTCAGTCTTCTACGTACGCATGAGCGTGTAGCAACACATCTTCTCTCTTTTTGTACCTATATCACATTCGACCTTTATTTAGGTCAACGAAGCCTTCTGCTCCCTGCCATAAAACATAAACCACGCTCAATCACGCTCGTTCTTAACTAACGTTAACAGCCATTTTGCATTTGTTTGTTGGCGTTAATATTCCGTAACCTGCGTGACCCGCCTGTCAATTTTTTCTCAATCTCCTCCAGACTTTTGCCGCGCGTTTCAGGTACGCAGAAAATAACAAAGAAGAGTCCAACAACGCATATCACAGAAAATAACCACACGGTGCCGTGCATGTGAATAACTTCCGTTATGTTAAGGAATGTTTTGGTAACAATAAATGTGCAGGTCCAGTTAAATCCTGTTGCCAACGATGCCGCAGTCCCGCGGATTTTCGATGGTAAAATTTCTCCAAGCATCAACCAGGGGATGGGTCCAAAACCAATAGAGAAGCCCAGTACGTATATCATAAGGCAAGCAAGTGGCAACCACCCGTAAGCACTGACATCCACACCGACTTTCTGAACGTAGTAATACGAACCCAAAGTAACTAAAGTCACAATCATTGCCACAGAAGAAATGTATAATAACATTTTTCTTCCAAGTCTGTCAATAAGTACTGTTGCAATGAAAGTGGACACAAAATTGACCACTCCGATGATGACAGAGGATACGTTTTCATCAATAGTGCTGCCTGCTGATTTGAAGATGGCGGATGCGTAGAAAATAACTGCATTGATACCGCTCAGTTGTTGGAAAAACATAAGTCCCAGTGAGATGAGAACTGCTGGTATATATTTCTTCGTAAACAGTTGTCTGAAAAGATTACCGCCGACGAGATCTGATTCAGCTTGAGATCGTGTAAGTTCCCGCATCTCCTTTTCAATATTGACGTTTTTACCTCTGAGCCATTGTAGAGCTTTCCGAGCGTCTTCGGCGCGTCCTTTTGTAACGTACCAGCGTGGTGTCTCCGGCGTCATAATCATTAACAAGAAAAATGGAATAGAAAGTGCTGCACCACAGAATGCCAAGTTTGACCAATCAATGTATGCACCAATAAGGAATGCCAGCAGTATTCCTGTATTACCAAACGCAGTTGGAAGTAGACCAAGAGCACCACGAACTTCTGGCTGAATCGTTTCTCCAAGATATACGGGAAAAGCGAGACTTCCAACTCCAACACATAAACCGCAAAAAGCTCGCCCGGCCAACACCATACCGACTCCATTAGCATTCGCAATTAACATCCATCCCATGAAAAACGGTATTGCGGTGCCCATAATAGTAAGCTTTCTTCCAATCGATTCGATAAGCGGACCACCCAAAACACCGCCCACCAATGCAGCCAGAGGCATTATACCGCCAATCCAACTATTCTGAAAAAGAAAAAAACTAGTTAATATTGCTTATTATACTGCATTTAATGTGTATATAATATATAATAAGCCAAGGTCAATGAAATCTTTAGCATTCATTATCTCTAACAATGATCACAATATAAATTTAAAAAAACATGTGTGCAGTTCACATGCTGTAGAAATGAGACCTTCAGAAGAAGACCACGATAATGGAAACTGTATACCATCCCATTCTTTCGCAGACTAAATTCTATAGATGTATATGTTTGTCTCTTTTAATGTCGCTTTTTCGTTTCATCGAGTTTCAAATCACAACTATTCTAAAGAAGTTTTCTCTTCAAAAATATTATACGTATTTTATTTAAATATTACATAGGATTTTGAAAATTTGTTGTTTCCCTACTAAAATTATATGAAAGATCTAAATGATGATCAGAGTTTACAAATTACATATTTACCTCCTCTTTTCCTATAATAAGAGTTGCGTTCATACTCGGTAGAGCTGGGGACGTGTAGCCAGAAGAGAAACCGACTATCATGGATCCCATAGATACAGCAAATGCCGCAAATATCTGAAACCATACAATGCCCAATTAATAACTTTATTTACTGACCTTCGTTGCATTAGGATGCAGAATACTTCTACAAAACGGAAAGCTCTGGGAACCTGCTCACAATCTGCTATCATACTGAACCCTTTAATTTATAAACCTAACTTTTAATTAAGGGGAAATAATATCATCTTTAATTTCTCAGTTTTTCCTCGAATATTTCGACTAGACGTAGTTACGGAAAATGTACTTGAAAAGCTCTGAAGTTTAGTGGGCGGTACGGCCCTATATGTACCTTACTGCGCCTGTTGATTTATCCATAAATATGGATTTTCTCTTTAACCCCATAGTGCATATATAAGAATTGCGACAAACACAGTTTCTATTTTCAACTTTATATTTGTTATACCATTGTAGCTAGAAGAATATTAGTTTTTTAGAATAATATTGATTTTATTGTAATGAACTAAATGCTTTAATAACCTGATTTTCTAAGCTTATATTATTTTTGGCGGAAATAACAAAAAGTTTGTTGAAATTCGAATAAACGAATTTAAAATAAAGTATATTATTATATTTTATATGACGTAAATACGTTTTATACGTATGGATATAATGCAAAATTAATTCATTGGCAGAAAAAATTTACATCTTAGAAACAAAAGCAGTAACACGGTCTATTACTTCCTTACTCACACAGTATTTGATCTTACGAAAAAAATTAATAAAAATTAATGTGTAGTTTTACTCCACGAGTCTAAATTACATTTAATATTATTGGTTTGAATTTAAAACTACAATTAATTCCATTCATCGAATCGTTACCAGTGGGTCTTACGTGCGAGTTCTATGCAACTATTTGTTTTATAGAATTAGGGTGACAAACGAGCACACAGTCCACCTGATGGTAAGTGGTTGCTGTGACTCATAGACATCTACATTTATCTTTAATAAAGTATCAAAATGCAGATGCGTCGTCACCCGTGAGGACTAAGATGAAATGCATCTTTTCCAGTAAAATGGGTCGCCAGTTCTCTACACTCACCATACGAAACACAGCAGCATTATGCTGCTATTTTACGCTGGTATTCTGTGAGAGCGTGGTCCTTCCCCGGTCGAGCCGACCCATTTGTGCTACAACTATAACAGTAATATAGCTGCAGCATGGCTCTACCACGTAAGAAGACATATTCTAAAGATTCCTTACCTGTGTCAAGAGATACAGTCGCTTCTTGGCTGGAGCATTATATGGTTGGCGGTCTCCGTTGATTGTATAATCAGTTTTAACTTTATTGCTATCGGTGCTTAATTGTTTTACGAATGGCACAGAATTGCGTAGATTCTCATCCTTTGCGCTCTTGATTTCCATTTCCATTTTATATTTGAACTCGTTTCCTAGACTGATCTGACGCAATTGTTGGAAATGGCGTCGAGTTTTTTCGAAGGAATCTTGCTCGTCTTCGCTGCTACTCTCCGTGGAAACAATTTCAGGGATCGCTGCGTAATTCGGCACAAGGGTTCCCTGAGAGCCACAAGAAGTAGCTAACGAAGTGCAGGTTGTTGACGCGGACAAAGTTGCTCGTGATGGAACCCTAGCGTATTTGGGTCCTCTGGTCCGGTACAGGCGCTCTTCGTCGCCTTGCCCGCGACGGGTTTGTTCGCTCCCTCCCTGTGAACGATCAAAATATAGGTTTAATTAACATTTTTAAAACAACAGGTAACAAGGAATGACAACCTTCTTACACGATATTTACCCTAAATCGCGAGTCTCTAAATTATTGGATTTATCGCGTCCACTAAACGGTCAGTACTGATGTTAACATCCGCAAACATACTCCATTTATTGAATCTACTATCTTATGTGCGTAAGCCAGCCATATGACGATAAGAGTTATGAACTGAGTCTGAGGTCAGACTAAAGAAAACATTTGTTTATATTGACCACAGTCCACTTGGTCGTAGCATGTTAATGATAACCTAACGATATATAGTGTCCACCCTGACCTGATCTCTACGTAAATTCCTGGCACAGACATCACACAGGATTATATTTTTGAGTATTACTTTGCACTGAAGCTTTGATAAATCAAATACATGAGCAATTTCCAGAACGAACAGTCCACGAATAACGAACAAGTGTCAGACTGTTGTTTATATCGATCATTGATATCATCACACCATCGGACGGCTGTCCGACTATAATGATGTTTATGAAACATAAAATATAAACTCTTTCTTCAGTTCGCCGTACCTGTAGTAATTGGCTTTCCAAAGGCTTTACAATTACGAATTTCAGTAATAGCCATGGCTTGATCACATACATATGTATCTCAAAAGATATAATATTACTGGGTACGTGTGTATCAGATTTACCTCAAAATCATGACTAAACGTATAATAGTTTATAATACTTTTATGAATTTTATATTGACTTTTATTCATTTCACTCTAAAATTTTGCAAGAAATATTTGTTTGAATTTGCAACTATATATTTTTGACAATTGTTGTCTAATTGTGACAATGTCAACTTTATTTTTGAATATTATTAATTATACTTTCTCTCATCATATCGTTTTGATTAATTTACATGTCTACATTACTAGTACCTATTGCTTGGATAATTTGTATCTATTCTATATATTTTTTTATTCTTATAGTGGGTCTTCACACTTGATGAGCAAGTTTCATCGAGCATGGTATCTGCTAGAATTGGCGTCTACCCCTTCATTTATGCTCTATGGTTTCAGATTTATTTCAGATGCATCATGAAGTATCGAGCCAATGGAGAACTTATTTAAATTAAAGTACACGTAAGCTATAACGTTGTCTTCCGGGATCTATTAACTTGCTCGATACGGTGGCGACAGGTGCAAAACTTATAGTGATTTGAATCTTGTGGAATTTGGGTTCTGCTCGAAGGCGCGCAAACACAATAAAGCCTTTCGCTGGTCCACACTCGGTTGTAACTCACTTGAATAAGTTTAAAAACGTCGAACAAAATTGTACGAACGAGTTTGTTGTTATATGTGGAGATCCGCCGTTATGTTATCTTTATCTCTTGTGATCTTTTACATTATCGGGTCAAACACCACGTGTGCATTATACTCGAACAACTTAGCGATTTATAGACCCAGTTTTTGCAGCTTTATTAGCACTTCTTAATTTTTGTGTTATCATGTAACAAAAGAACGTACCATCGACATGTAAACTACTACTTACACATATTTCTTGGAATTGTTATATTTGCTTGTTGATAAAATTATTGACATGATAATTATGCACAATGCAATTAATGTGACGCAAATAGTGTAGGTACATTTTGTTTAGTCGTGACGGTATAGAATACAACACCCGAAATATTTTCTTATAAATATTAATGTTTTTTAAATCAGACTTTATAGGTTTTACTTTTACTTTTTTATTTTAAAAAATCTGATGGTTGTTATGGTTATTAAAATTCCCAGGATCTTGTATATTTCGTACAAATAAATGGTATTTTTTATAGAATAATGGTGACAAACGAGCCCACAGTCCATCTGCTGGTAAGTAGTTGCTGTGGCCCGTAGACATCTACATTCATCCTCGACTACGAATCAAAATGCAGATGTGTTGTGAGGACTAAGATAGAATGCCTCTTTTCAGTAAAATGGGTCTCCGATTCTCTACACTCACCAAACGAAACACAGCAGCGTTAAGCTGGTAGTTCATGTTGGTATTCTATTAGAGCGTGGTCCTTACCCGGTCGAGCCGACTCATTCGTGCTACAACGATACTACTGATATAGCTGCAGTATGGCTCTACCACGTATAAATATAAAGATAATTTGTTAATCGCTTAATTTTTTTTAATGTTTTTAAAAAGTCTTTGGCATCATGTAAGCCTCGTATTATAATTGCTGTGTGGACACTTGAAAGACTAGAAACCACCACGTCGTTGTTATCTTCGTAAAATTAGCCTATAACAATTACCAAAATAATCTTAGGCCCGTGTTAATAAACGTTACTCATCTCAAATACACGCACTTGAGTACAATCTTGAGGTTATGATCTTATTAATAAACATATCTCAAGATGCGGTTTGGGTTTACGATATCAGTTGATTGCCACATTGATTAATAAACGAAACTCGACTCTCAAGTGTGTATACTTGAGTGCAAGTCACAGAACAGTATTCTTTTTTTATTAATTAGCAACGATCTTGAGATGCTGATATCATAATGAGGGCGTATCAAATGATTACGCACTTGAGGTCGTCCTTGAGTAACGTTTATTAATACGGGTCTTAGTGTCTCAAAAAAAGTTGACAATAGAATCAGGACTTTCTAGAGCTAGAATATGAAAATCGATGACGTTTAAGAAAATACGCCGTATAATATGGCCATATCGCCAAATTCGTCCAATTTATTACATACATCCAATAACTCTGAAATAATCGCTGAAGATATTCCCTCAAAAATATCTACATATTTTATTCCTAGATTAAATGCACCACCTAGATTATTAATTAATTCCTTTTCCCGCTGTTAGTCTACTCAGGTGTCGAGATGTAGAGACAAGTGGATGGATGGTCACCATCACCATCACTCTCAAAAGAGTTGACAAAATCGTTAACGTAAACAAAATCTTTAATTGTTTAGTAATTATCTAATTATTATTAATAAGTAATGTGTAGTAAGTTTCTATTATTTTATTTCAAGTACTTATGTTATTGTAATGAAGATTTAAAATTTAAGCACTGTCAACAAACACAGCCTTGGCTTCAAATACGACAAACGCGCAGTTAACATCAGTCTGATACCTTTGTAAATTCTAGAGTAGATTAATTTGTGATAGATCTTATAAATAATAAATTTGCGTATTCGTATTTTGCTAATCCTCCAAGCTTCATATTTACTAATACATAAGTATAATAAAATTACTATTTTACTATGGAGCTTTAGGAATTCCTTATAAATAAAGCATACATTAAGTACAACTAGTGCCATCTATCCTGTATATACTAAACTGTTTATGATTGTAGACGACGCAACTTGTTAAATTTACTTGGTATGAAAGTATATAAATTTTACGTTAGATGGCACTACTGGGCAAAAATGCATTTCGAATTTATGAAAGAATTTACATTTTCTAAGTTTCCTTCACATTTGCTACTGTAATTTGGAACAGTTCTACGTGATGAATATAAATTTTATAGAGTGAAAAGTCCATGTTATAAAATATGCGTTAATACACTTGACTTATATCTTATGTATGATCAGTATTGGCAAACAATAGATAAAAAAATTGCGACGCGGATAAAATGAAAGTAATAATTGTACAGTAGGTAGACAGTAACAGAATTTACAAACTTGCCGACCTTGTACGGCCTTGCTTGAAGGCATCGTTTAAATATTATTCATGATTTGCCACCTCTATTGAGTTACAGATTTTAACGGTTTGATAACTTAATGAAATATAAACAAAAGCATGTGGCTAGAACTAAAACTGATAGTGGTTGCCGAGCAACAGACAGCATCGACCGCCTGTGCCGGTCGTTTTGCGTAGTCCACCGCGTGTCTTCCAGAGTTATCCGAGTTTAAATAAAGGCATGAAACGGAGTTTTTCAGAATACCATGTTATTGCCCATAATTTTAACAACTTACAATAAATTTAAAAAATTATGCTATGACAATTTGTTCTGAATACTATTTAATGCAGAACATTACACATAGCGTTCAAACTTACCATTTCAGTGGAGAGCTGCTTCAGATATCCCATGATTTTCCCCATCGCGTTGGGGTTGTTCTTATTGAAGCTCATCTTGACCACAATACAATAAACTGGAATGCAGAAGTCTTAAAAATATCAGGGAACGTCAAAGTGATAATGTCTATAAAATATAACACTTGATACAACAGTTTCTTTTCTTAAATTTAAAAGTTCTTTATAATCCAGATTCGCGAGATATCACTTAGGTAGTAACTGTACACATCACTCGCCCGTGTTAACTGGAGGATGTGTAGCTTCAGGTTATTCCGGAAACCGAACGTACACAACAGTCGCGATATGACACAGTTTATTTTATCGCCGAATTGTAAATAAAGGGAAACTAGTTCGTTTTCATTCAGATATTTATTTCGCGCCGCTATAATGCAAGAGTGCTACACAACATTCAAGAATTCTTCAGGCTTGCTCAACACACGAAAATGTTGGCAGCGCGTATCTATTTCTTCAGAGCTCAAGTTATCTATTGAAACTTGCAGATGGCAGCGCAGTGTTTTATAGGAAGGTTAGCAGCCGTCGCCGTCGATGCTCCGCCCGCGCACCCTTCACAGTCCCCTTGCGTGAACGTATTACAACGCTGTGAATGTGTGGTTATGTTTATGTGTGCTGCGATCACTCACACTTAAACAAAACGGCTGTATGTTCACCTGAATCGAATATTTGCTTAAATTGTTAGAATCAGATTTTGACTATTGACTTGCATTAACTGCGCCTGAAAAAACATTTTAATATCAATTTTTATTCAATGACGATAATGCTAACATCACAGTCAATAAATTAGTATTTAAAAATATTTCTTATAAAAGTATACCTACCTTTACTTTTGTTTTCTTTTTGACCTAAGTATGTCACGCGTACAATTTCTTGTTCAAACATATTCCTATGTTGCCTACAATTCTCTTCCTTACTCTTAAGACTTATAAAAAGTTTATTAAATCGTATTACAGAGGCTGAATAATTCGTCTGAGAATTTTTTTGTCAGTTAGGTCTGTTGTTAGTTAGGTTGATCGATCAAATCTCTAATGGCTAATCCTGAACAAGTCACTGTAGGGGTGCTATGGGAGGGCAATATATGTATTGATTTGTTTTGGACAACAGAACACCGTTGAAAGCAGTTTACATTGAGTACAGAATAAATCTATTGTTGGAAATTTACTGCCTAAGTACCTACATTATAATTCCATGGACTAGATGTCTTCCCTCGTAAAATCAATATAAGGACATCGTGATGGAACATAGAACGAGAATATCACGTTAATAAATCGATTCAGACCTGCCGGCGTGAGTAGTGTAATTTAAATAATAATACTTACACGTCATTTCGTTTTGCGATATAGATAATATTATGCTTGTGTTGGAATGTAGGCGGAGTGCATACGTCACGCTGGCGCCCGCGTGGCCTGCAAAATCCGCGCTCTGACGACCGTTCCATTAAGCGTATTGTGGAATATGCCTTTCGTTTAAAGCCGGGCAGTATTGTTGACACGAGCAATAAGCGTCGTCCGCAAATCAAATGATGTATCATTCTTAGAATATTAGTTGGAACATTTGTTGTAGAGATAATTTAAAACAAACCATATTGCGCTATTATTTCATTATATAATTCACATAAACTCTCCAGTCTGTCACCTAGAAAGAAGGGTTAGGCAGCAACACGCAAGATCCATTTGGTACTATTCTGACACGCCTCTATCGCTTATGTTACATCAATAACTTTTATATATATATACACAGTCAGGTCATAAGTATTGTCACACAGTAAAAACTTTTCTTTTAGAATGCTGGCCTCAAAAAAGTTTATTGAATTCGAATTTCGAATTGTTCATGAAAATAAAACTGTATACTTTTTAGAATTTTACTCATTTTTAAATATGGAGTGGACGCTTAAAGAAGACCGTGTTGCAATTATTGCGTTGTATCGATCCGGTTACGCGCCAATTCAAATTTTTGACATACTGAAAAATTTTAATATAACCAAAAGATTCGTTTATCGTACCATCAAACGATACAATAAATACTCTAGTGTGGATGACAGGTCAAGAAGTGGTCGCCCTCGGTCTGTTAGGACTCCAGCAGTGATAAAAGCTGTGAAGGCGCAAATTCAAAAAATCCCAAACGTAAGCAGAAACTGTTGGCCCTTCAGATGGGGTTAAGCAGAACCACGGTGAAAAGGGTGTTAAATGAAAACTTAGGGCTTCGGGCATATCGAAGAAAAACAGGACATCGTTTGAATGCTCGTCTAATGGACCTGAGACTGAAGAGATGCCGCGCTTTGTTGAAGCGGTACGCGGGAAAAAATATCGGGAAATTCTTTTTTCGGATGAAACAATTTTTACCGTCGAAGAGAGCTACAACAAACAAAATGATAAGGTGTACGCACACAGTAGTGAAGAAGCGAGCAACCGTATTCCGCGTGTCCAACGAGGTCATTTTCCATCCTAGCTTATGGTATGGTTGGGAGTTTCTTATTGGGGCTTAACAGAGGTACATTTTTGTGAGAAAGGTGTAAAAATGATTGCAGTTGTGTATCAAAATACAGTCCTGACGAACCTTGTGGAACCTGTTTCTCATACCATGTTCAATAACAGGCACTGGGTATTCCAACAAGATTCGGCGCCAACTCATAGAGCGAAGAGCACACAAGACTGGCTGGCGGCGCGTGAAATCGACTTCATCCCGCACGAAGACTGGCCGTCCTCCAGTCCAGATTTGAATCCGTTAGATTACAAGATATGACAACACTTGGAGGAAAAGGCGTGCTCAAAGCCTCATCCCAATTTGGAGTCACTCAAGACATCCTTGATTAAGGCAGCCGCCGATATTGACATGGACCTAGTTCGTGCTGCGATAGAGGACTGGCCGCGCAGATTGAAGGTCATACTTTACTTTACTTTAGTGTCATAAGAATCTATGTTTTTTTTAAGTTCATTTTGGTATATAAATGGTTACATAATGAATAAACATGTTTCAATTATTTTATATTAAACATGTGACAGAATTTATGACCTGACTAGGTATATATCTACGCGTAATGTACACGTTCGTCAGTAAAGTACCTACCTACTCTTAATTTGGCCCATCTTTATTATACTTAGTCCAATGTTAGGCTTTAACAAAAAATGTACCAACCGTGCCATTTGCCTAGCATGTCTTAAAAGGCTAATAATGAGAAATTTGGGTTGTGATTGTGTAGAAGATTTTTCATCTATACTTACCCCTTTTTATGCTAAATGTTTTCTGAGTTATTCGCTTGTCTTTGGATTTTGTATACTCCCAACTGGACTACAGGCGTACCGTACATGTACCTATGTGTATGTTTAATATAACATAATGTCGCCAATATCTTTACTTAGGTATAAATAAATTTAACGAGATTTTCGAAATAAAATGATCTCTACTTTTTACATGGTATAAAATGGCGAATCGGTTTTGACATAATGAAAACATTCTTACAATTTCCTCATCTATGACAACAACTTAAGAGATATTCCATATCGATATAAAATAATATATTAAATATTTATGTAATGGTATTATCCGCTTTTCAATTCTCATGTAATATTTAGATGTGAATCATCAATCAAACATTCTACAATTCATTTATAGGGGAATATGTAAAAAAATAATTAGTTTAATAACATTTTTATTCAAGTACAATGTAATTGATAGGCTACACCTACCTAGTTGTAATGATCATGGGACGTAATAAACATCAGCCTCTTGTAAAGGGTACGATTTTATCCATAGCTAAACAAGTAGGCATAATTCTATGCAAGTAGGTTTTGAATTCTTTAAACACATAACGTTAGTTACCAAAATAAATTCAGGTCTTCAAACAATACCAAAACGATTCTTTATAAAAAATGAACATTCAATCGATTGTAAATAAAATATTATCAATTATCAAAAGCAGTTGAATATATCAAAAAAGATCTGGTTTGTATTGATCGTATATGTTAACTGTGATGGACTGTTTAAAATCCCAACAGTTATTGGGAGTTCAAGAATGAATTTCAAAATAAAAAAATGTCGATTACAACCCGTAATATTATGTAATTGTGTACCTATCACTTATAATGACGTTGTTAAAAATTAGGTATCCTTTTAGATTCCAGTCTTTCTAGAAATTAATGCAATGAGCCGTAAAATGTTTGCGGCATATACTTCACTCTGGAGGCTTAAATACTTTTTACCAATTTCCACCAAAATAACGGCTTGTCCTCACCAAAGAGCTACTTAACAAACTTGAGCGGCTCCAAAAACTGTGCACGGTTCATGGGTTCATATTTGGGCTTCGTATGTATGACCATGTCTCGGAATACCGCACTAAGCTCAAGTAGCTCCCAATTCGTCTTTGTCGGAATACTCATCTTTTTTCTGCTACTGCATCTTATTTAATATATCAAGTCCTCCCTATTTAAAAGAACGTCTTAAATTGCTCAGCTCCTATCATAATTTTTCCTTACGGTCCAAGGAAAACCTTTCCCTCCAATGTAAATGTAAAATGTGCACTCCTTGACATTTTATGATAATTTACGTGGTAGAGCCATACTGGAGCTATATTGCTGGTATAGTTGTAGCACGAATGGATCGGCTCGACCGGGGAAGGACCACGCTCTCACAGAATACCAGCGTAAAATAGCAGCTTAACGGTGCTGTATTTCGTATGGTGAGTGTAGAGAACCGGAGACCCTTTTTACTGAAAACGAGCCATTCCATCTTAGTCCTCACGGGTGACAACGCATTCTGCATTTTGATTCGTAATCAAGGATAGATGTAGATGTCTATGAGCCACAGCAACCACTTACCATCAGGTGGACTGTGTGCTCGTTTGTCACCCTATCCTATAAAAAAATCACAATCTGTTCTTGGAGTAAATCTTTGGAACTCATTACCTCAGTCGATTAAAAGTGCTCAATTTTTAGGTGTGTTCAAGAAACAAATTAAAGAACTCTATTTGTGCTTCTAACCCCCTCTCTCTTCCTTCTTTTATTTATGGTCATTGATCTACCTAAAGAATGATGTCTTTTTAGTGCATAGGTTGGTATCCTTCCTTATTTTAATGCACCCTAAACGTTAATCTTTCTCTTATTTTCAGTTATTTTTTTTCTTATTATTTGATTATTTTTGTCTTTCTTTGATGTACAATACAATATATATATATATATATATATATATATATATATATATATATATATATTTATATATATATATATATATATATATATATATACACACAATAAATATATATGTATATACTAGCTCGCCAGGCAGACGTTGTTCTGCCCTTTCTAACGGCCCTTCCTATAAAAATCCTTAAATTCGCAATAAAAAATTTTGAGGGTCATTTAGCGGGATAAAAACTATCGTATCTCTCAAGTTGGACCAAAATGCACACAGTGTGCAAAATTTCATTGAAATCAGTTCAGTAGTTTAGGAGTCCATCGCGGACAAACAACGTCACACGTACTTTTTATATATAAAGATATATATATATATATATATATATATATATATATATATATATATTGTATATGATAAAGTTATTTGTGAATCTAGTCTAGTCTAATATAAAATGGATCGGATTTAAAATTGTAGTCCTCAGATTAAACTTATGAAATAGATAACTTAAAAATATGTTTTAGTAGTATTTATTAATTATATAATTTACGGCTAAAATATGCACACGCCGGCTAAGCCTTGTTGTAGGTAGGTACTAGGTACAGCTAGTTGAAGCCAATTGCGAGCTCGTTGCGGTTGGCTAAACTTGGGTGGCACCTTAACCTACTGTTGCTTATAATATTACTGGATGTATATTTTTGTATTTTTTTTTGTGATTAATTTTACTATAAAGTTAAGTTTAACCAACCGCTATCGGCTACCCCTAGTTGTAGCCGGCTAAAGCTATGTGTATCCGCACTTCGGATTTAGCCATAACTTAATAAATATATGATATTAATTGAAAGAAATCGCACTCATTGTACTTTGTATAATTCAGATCACATTCGAACTTTTTTGTTTTTTCATTCATTTGGAATAACAAAAATATTTGCTTGGTAAACAATGTAAGATTAAGATGTGATATTCCACATATTACCCCCCCCCCCCACACTAGATGGAGTGACGACCAGGTAAGACATGCAGGAAGTCGATGGATGCAGGTGGCTCAGGACCGTGCCTTGTGGCATTCCTTGGGGGAGGCCTATGTTCAGCAGTGCACTTATGAAATGATGTAATGATGATGTTGAAACAATATTATTATTTGACAACGGTACAAAGCTAATCCAATTCATAATTTGGTAATAATTACATTATAATTCGGTAACAGATCTAACTTTAGATATTATTGAGAGACCTGATCTATATTTTTTATAGATGATAACACTTTAACTCTGCCTATGCATTTTGGCGATTACGTTTTTATTTTATTTATAGAATAAGGGTGACAAACGAGCACACAGTCCATCTGATGGTAAGTGGTTGCTGTGGCCCATAGACATCTACATCTATCTTCGTTTGCGAATTAAAATGCAGATGCGTTGTCAGCCCTGAGGACTAAGATGGAATGCCTCTTTTCCAGTAAAACGTGTCTCCGGTTCTCTACACTCACCATATGAAAGACAGCACCATTAAGCTGCTATTTTATGCTGGTATTCTGTGAGAGGGTGCTCCTTTCCCGGTGGAGCCGACCCATTCGTGTTACAACTATACTATTAATTATTTAGCTGCAGCATGACTCTACCACGTAAAAAGTTCTTATTTCGTATATGATTTGCCATTTATAAGCATTAGTACCTGCAGACGTTTTTAATCGGCTCTTTATTATTAATCCAATAATAAAAAAATCGTAGAGATCAATCTATTTATTTGATGATTTGATATTATATTTGATAAACAGTCCACTGCAGATAACGATATTAAATGTAATTTTTTGTAACTATTGTTTTCAAAGCAGGTAGGTAATTAATTCATTAAAGATCCTATTTAGTATTCCGGTTAGTGTCTTATGTTTAAAATTCTACTAATGACCCATTTGTAGAACTTGTAATTTGGTTTCATCTAATTGTAATATCAAATCACAATACACAATGGCGGTGACGGCTTAAACCTAGCTGTCATTAATACGATTTGATATTTTTTGTTAACACAGTCTAAAAATATACTTGTTAACCCGGATTCCGGTATGTCGTAGTTTCGTAATGCGTTGGTAGCTAACGCATGCGTGGACCGTATCACGTGCGCAAGAAGACACAATGGCAGCATGGCACAGCATTAGATACGTGCCAGTTGCTGCACAACGCCCGAAACCTACGCGGTAGCGGGTGCTGTGCCCCGCCCACGACCGAACGCACACTCGTGTAAATAAGCTCAAACTTGTGCGTCAGACGAGAGATGAGCGCATAATAGATAGATGAAGCCAGACAGAAAGCTGTAATTTCGTAAATATTTAACGTGGCCCTCTGAACATTTTTTGACTTATATTTTTATTTTATTATATATAAAAATATCGGTAGCAACAGCCAGAAAATTTTGCATTAATCGAACTGAATACTAAAATGATTACGATATCCAATTATTATATCTCGTAAGTTAATTAAAAGCTTCTTATGAAATTGTGTGTTAGCTACATACTAGTAGGTTAGCTAGGTATATCGTGCAACTGTTTGCATTCTAACTTATTTAATGTAGGTAACTCAATAACTATTTTTTTATTTTATCATAGAAACAAATACGACCTTAGCGTTACACCTAATTAGCTCTTATTGATGGTAAATTATGTGTGCCCATGACCAAACGCACTAAAAGCGCGGGAAGCGAGAACCGATATTGACTGCGCTGCATGCTACCGCACTCACACAACTATATAATATAGGAATACGCATTCACGCATACGTCATGATTTCAAAAAGTCAGTGGAATATTACTAGCAGCACTGGGCGGGTACCGCGGATTCTCGAACGTTCTTCATTCAATGGAATGGGCATCCACATGGCGCTACTCGTTGCTCGCGCTTACACTTGAAGAAAGCGCGCCTATATCATAAAATTAAATTTAATAAAAATTGTGTGTCCGACAAAGTATAAAGCACAAAAATGATACAACGGCAGTTTAAAATAAAAACATTAGTCATTGATTTTATCAAAAATATATACCAACCAAGTACAAACAAACAAAATGACGGATAATTTCAAATTTAAGTATAAATAGAGGTAGGATAATTAATTTAAGACTGCGGAAAATTTTGAAAGTAAGGATAGTGCCCATTTTATGTGATTGCTATCAGAAGCCGATGTCGCGTCATGGCGTCATTGCGGAAATTATTTTGCGTGCTATCTTTTGGGCAATCATGAATAATTGTGAAAATTATTATCTCATTCTTTTGGTGTGTTTCCGAGACGGAGAGATAAAGATAGACTATAATCATAACATAATATGGGTATCACGCGTCTCGCTTTACTAGGAGTGTCTTATCTTATCATGAAATTTAGATAATGGTGTGATTAAAATTTTTCCGTTATGGTCGCGGTGGAAGTTGCAACATTTGTCTATGCTCGCTAATCACGGTCAGTGCATTCAGTACGGACTATAATAACCGTATAATAACGAAGTCCGTCTTATACCAAATATTTTATACAAATTTAAGTGTTAATGAATATTTTGTTTCTTTATTTTATTTTTCTCTGATAAATAATAGAAACTTTTCGATAAAAACGTACAAAATAAAGTTAACGTGAGATCTATAAATATATTTTTTTAAGAGAAGACATGCTTTTGTTTTATTAAATTCAAGAAAAAGCGAGGAAAATCTATCTAGTACTATTACTCTATACCTACTAGTACTACGCGTATTATGAAAATGTAAAGTGCATGTGTAAAAAGGACTAAAAATAAGTAACTAAATGCATTTCTATCATTTTTTAGAAATGTATATATCTGTCTGTAGTATTATGAACGCATCACGTCTAAATTACTAATATTTTTCAAAGGAATAGTTAAAAAATCATATAGCGTATCTTTGAGTAACGTTTAGTCTTTGTTTTATTAAAATCAGTTCATTCTATCAAAAGTTATGATTATTATTTTGAAGTGTAGGTACGAATTTGTTAATTAAAGTTACAGTCTACTACGTTCCACTTCGAAAACAGTAAGTAAAGTGGGGCTCCCGTTCTCTACACTCAGCAGAAACACAGCAGCATTAAGCTGCTACACTTACGCTGGTATTCTGTGAGAGCCTGGTCCCTCCCCGGTCGAGCCGACCCATTCGTGCTACAACTATACAGTTAATATAGCTGCAGGATGGCTCTACCACGTGTAAAATCAAATTGAAAAACATATGGAATAAAAACCTATAATCGAGGAATTCTAATAATAGATTACCGCATAGATATTTGATATAGAGGTTTGTGAAGAAGCCAACGTATACTTAGTGCAGTTAATAACATACTCGTACATAGAAACAAAGGTAAAGAAAAATGGAAGCTGTCGTATTTTATATTAAGTGTGATTCATTATCATCGCCTTATCAACTGAGTAGTTGAAAGCCATTGAAGTATTCTGCACTACGTACAAGTGGCTTTGCGAACAAAATCTATGCGGCAAGGCGGGGCGCGTGGTCAAAAGCTCAGAGTACCTTTTCATGGTACAGACTAAGTAAGTTTAAAGCCGCAAGTTTAAACGCGTGTTACAAACAACCAAAAGTCTCGGCATACCTAATTTTAGTACGGTAATGGTCAACAAGGTCTCATCATAGAGTGAAGAGCTTAGTTTTTATAATCGTCACACTTAGCAAACGAAATGATGATTGCACCATCCGGCAGTTCACACAGCCTATGACGCTTTTCCTTTTTATCTGTTTAGACAATATAGTTCTGGTGTTAGGCATTGATATACGCCTTCTTCGTCTTATTTTTTAATTCATAGCATCTCTTGATATAATTCTGTCTGTGAAATACGCTTTATACGTGTCATATTTAGTACAATTACAAAATGTTCAATAATTGTAAAAAGGACATAGATATAAACACAAATAAGATTATCTTTACACTTAAGTTCAGTGTACAAAAGTGGAACTCCGACTAAGTATGTTGCCGCAAAATTACTGGACGACGTTTTCATTAAATCACTGAAAAAAATGTTACAGTGTATTATTATCTGTTTTTATGTTAAAAGCTTAAGAGATCGTTAGTTTGTTAACTGTCGCAGCCCAAAATTCTCGCTGGTTTCAAAGTTAGATGAATTGCTAAATCTCATACGCTACCATAACGTGGCAATATATCTTAATAAAAAAAGATGCTTATTTAACGTTACTTCACCATATTATGATATATTATCGATCATAATTGGAACAAGATGATGAGTTATATTTCAATTTTAAACATGTCTTTTTTAAACCTACATATAGCGAGATAATGAAGATTTTGAGATGACAAATTTGTTCATTAATTAAATAATAGTTAGAGAAAACCTTAAAACGTCGTTTTATTTTGCGTTTCTGGAAAATTCGTTTCTGAAATCCCCGTTAATGCGCACTTATTTCAGTGGTTGTTTACCACCCTAATGGTGACGTAAAGTATTATTGAAGAGATAGCGTTCAAAGCGAATTGTTTACATTTCGGTTGCCGAGTTACATACAGTCTGTTCTTCGAATTTCCAGCACCTTCCATGTCGTCATAGGATGTAGTCCTATCGTTTTGTTTCTTTGCAATTATTTTTTACGGTACATACACAGACACACAGAAATACACACATAAGAATGTTTTAAAATCTGATTCGAAGACCAAATCGAATTTTAAATCAAAAGATATCAGCGCCGTTAGGCTCATCTGAATATTTTTATAAGCGGAGATTATTTTAATAAATTTCAAATTCACTTCTTAAATAGCTTTATTATCTAACATCAACATTTAACTGTGCGCTAATGTCGGTTTCGTGTGTACAAATTACTTTAAAGAGTTCGAATACAATTCGATTGGGGTAAGGTTTGAAAGTAAGTAGCCTGAATTGAGGGTGGTGGGGTGGTGGGGGAAGAGGGGGGAGTTATGGAGTCGCCCCCACTTCCCTTTCCTGCCGGACGTGTTTAGTTTCTTTTATAAATTTTTAAAAATCTCAATTTGGGGTTACGTTTTCATAATATTTTGACAATATAAACCTGATTATGGGGGGAGAGAGTTGGGGAAGGGCAACCCAACGCCACTCAACATGACGCAGTCGAGGGAAGCTCGGTTGACGGAGCCCCGTTTCTTCTGAGTGGTTTATAAAAAAATAACCACGAAGGGGATGGCGGGGTCTATTTGTTCGCTTCGCTTGCTCACGTGCCCCGCCATCCCTTTCTAACCTAACCTGTCCGAGTCGGGGTGCCCCAACTGACGAGCTCGCTTGGCTCGCTCTTGTACTCAATAAAACACCAAAATATTAACTTTTTTAATTACTTTAATTTATATACATAATTTATAGCTATAGCACCATTTATTAAAAGGATCTTTGCGAAATTAGCGAAGCTTAGCGAAATCGTCGAAAAACAGGAGGAGGCAGATAATAACGTTAGGGAACATATTCACTTAAACTCTTTTCGGATGACTTTAACAGATTCAACGTCAAAAACGTTAGAATTTAGTTAAATGTACGTTCCATTTCAAGTTTTGTTAGTGATTTACCAATATTTTTAAAAAATTATTAAAAATACTTCGACGCTGCTCCGGCAGCAAAAATCGCATGTGGATGCTTCAGATAAACACCCTTGACCCCCCCCCCCCCACACACAGTGACAGAATCCTCAAATTCAGGCGACTTACTTTGAAATACAACTCTTCGATAGACTCAGAACTTGATTCTGATGGTAGTGAGAGCCAGTACATTTATTGAGTTGCTATCACGCGGCATAGCCACGTATTACTGATACTAAGAGACACACCGGTCAGTCACCTATAACATTATAAAGCGTAGGGACCGTCTGTCCCTAACCAACAGAAAACTGTATTTTAAAAATCGCTTATCGGACATAACCAACACCATAAGAAGAAAATAACACCAGGAATACAATGTAAACAAAACAAATAAAAATCTCTTGAGAAACTGACTGACAAATACCAGCGTTAAATCGCAGCTTAACACTGTTATGTTTCGTATGGTGAGTGTAGAGAACCGGAGACCCTTTTTACTGGAAAAGAGGCTTTCCATCTTAGTCCTCACGGGTGACAATGCATCTGCATTTTGATTCGCAAACGAGGATAGATGTAGATGTCTATGGGCCACAGCAACCTCTTACCATCAGGTGGACTGTGTGCTCGTTTGTCACCCTATCCTATGAAAAACAAACAATGACGATCTTCTTCTATTTTAAATAATGATTAATATATCACATTATATCCAAATATTTACAAAAGCACATAATTTTCACTTGTATTCAGTCGTTTGGTCATCGCACGCCGATAAAGCAGCTTACCCTCATTTTTTTTTCAACGTAACTGGTGTCGCGTCGCATGCACATTAAAATTAACAGATAATTTTTGTTTGTCAACCGATTTGAATGTAATAAACAATAAATGTTAGCCCAAGTTTATCTCAATACATCACCATGAATAACAACCAAATTGGTTTAGCCGCAGTTGAGATTACCTTGATAGACAAACGAAAAAAAACTGTTTACGATTGATATAGCAAGGGCTTCGGAAACCGGCTTGTTTAAGAGGTGTGTGTGAGATGATACAAAATATTGTATGAAAATACTCTCAAGTAATGACAAACAAAGTGTAAACCAAAAATATTTTTTATATACAGTAGACCCCCGGTAATCCGGCCCCTGTCTAATCCGGCACTCCCTGTAATCCGACATGGTCTATTATTTATTATTAGATATTTTTTTGACAATATTCGCAAATGTATGATTAAACAAGTTATAACTTGTATGCAACACCAATATTGCACAAGATGCAATTAACGCCTTTGAACTGGGTTTGCAATGGGCTGAAAAGTGGTGCTGGTGCATCCTACAACGAACTTCTACTTTTGAGAAGACTGAGGGACAAAACTTTAATCTCACGTTTCAGCAATGTTAAACAAAATAGAAAATGATGAATATTTTCATTCTTCTTAAATTGATTGATTCATAATCTTTGATTATTTTAGTATGTACATTTGTTTGTACACAATTATTTCCTAATGTAAAGTTATTGCATATTTTTTGTGCGTTTTGTAATTTCAAATTAATGACGTTAATTTTATAATAAAATGTAAGCTCCCTATTGTGTTGTTTAATTTACTAAATTTGACATACATAATGAAGTATAATTTTTACTTCAGAGTATATATATATAACATATAGAATCTTATCGTTGAATCTGGAATTTGTCGGATTACAAGGTATTCTTTTATAAAAAAAATCCTGATTATAGGGATAGGGGGTCTTAGACAGTACTCTATACTCCGACAAATTCGATAGTTCGACACTGCCCTGCAAAATGTTTGTCGGATTACCGGGAGTCCACTGTGTCATCATTATCATCATCATTACAGCCCTTCACAAGTCCACTGCTGAACATAGGCCTCCCCCAAGAAATGCCACAAAGCACGGTCCCAAGCCACCTGCATCCATTGACTTCCTGCACGTCTTACCAGGTCGTCACTCCATCTAGTGGGGGGCGCTCTACACTTCGCCTGCCGGTACGATTATGCTCCTCTAGAACCTTTCTTCCCCATCGGTTGTCGGTTCTTCGAGCTATATGGCCGGCCCACTGCCACTTCAGCTTACTAATCCGTTGGGCTATGTCGGTTACTCTGGTTCTGCTGCGGATATCCTCATTTCCAAGTTTATCACGCAGAGAAACTACCAGGCATAGCCCTCTCCATAGCTCGCTGAGCCACTTTGAGCTTCCTCATGGGGCCAGCAGTGAAGGACCACGTCTCAGATCCATAGGTTATCTGGCAACACACACTGGTTGTACAATCTAGTTTTGAGATTTTGAGGTATGTCTGACGAGATGTGTCGTAATCTCCCGAACGATGCCCAGCCGAGTTGAATCCGTCGATTGACCACTCGGTCAAAGTTGGACTCACCTAGTCGGACTATTTGTCTCAGGTAAACATATTCTTCAACAACTTTGGGTTTAGTGCTCCCAACAACTACCAGCATAGGTGACATAGACGTTAAACATGATTTTTTATTTGTCCATGTCCAAGACCTTTATCCGTTGGATCTCCCAACTATTGAGGTCATTGAGCATAGTGCTTAGGTCGTCCAGCAATTCTGCCATAAGGACTATATCGTCGGCAAATCGAAGGTGAGTGATGTACTCGCCATTGACGTTAATACTGTATCCTTTCCAGTCCAGTAGCTTGAAAACGTCGGCCAATGCAGCGGTGATGCGTTTCCGGGATATTACGTCACCCTATCTTACACCTCGCTGCAGTTGGATAGCTTTCGTACTCTCGTTCCGTACTCGGATAGCCATCGTAGCCCTACTGTACAAACACTTCAGCACTTCGATATACCGACAGTCCACTAGGCACTGCTGAAGGGAATGCAGCACCGCCCAAATTCCGACGGAATCAAAAGCTTCCTCATAGTCCACATACGCAAGACAAAGGGCCAGATTGTAATCTTCGGTCGGTACAATTTGCCGAAGTGTATGTATGTAGTCTATGGGTGTTAAAGCCTTTACAGAAACCGGCTTGTTCGGGAGTTTGGAACTCGTCGAGTCTGCGTGGGAGACGCGTCTCAGAAGGGAAATCGGTCTTTAGTTCTTCAAGAGAGCGTTGTCGCCTTTCTTGTAGAATAAGATCACCACACTTCTACTCCACGCCTCCGGAGTAGTGCCACCATGGAGGACGGAATTAAAGAGCTTCTGAAGGATTTCAAGTGCCGGTTTTCCACCCGCTTTCAGAAGCTCCGCTGTAATTCCATCTTCGCCCGGGGATTTTCTACTTTTAAGGTGCTGGAGAGCCATTCTAATCTCGCTCAGACTGACGTCCGGGATATCATCGGAGTAGTGTCGAATAATCGTGCTATTGGATCGTTACTCACACTTGCGTGTGGCAATACAACGATGACTTGTACAGTTGACTTGACTTGCCCTTAGAACTTTTCAATCTCACTCAAAATCTCAGGTGTCCCGAAAACGATGCTGCCACATTCGATCTTCAGCTTCAACAGTTGACTCTTTCTAGCAGACAGATCTATGGCAAAGACTTTAAAGCCCTGGTTTCACTCGATCGCTTCTTCAATAGAAAGAGTTCATCATAAAGAGTCCCTCTTTCTCCATGAAGTCGGCCAGCTGCTAGCCCCTTGGGTTCCGCTGCCCTAATCCGAATTTCCCTACTTTCAGCTTACCGTTCTGTCTTGTAGTTAGATTTGCGTTGACGTCTCCCATTAACACCGGTTATGGAAGAATGCATGGTTCTAGAGGTATCCTCATACATTTCCTTCACCTCCTCACCGGGATGTGCGGAGGTTGGTGCATAAATCTGTATGACCTTTAGCAAATACCGTTTGGTGATTCTGATTATAAGTTATGCAACACTCACAATCTTTATAACGTTGTTAACGAGAGACTTGTGGTCGATATGTCCGACACCTCCTTGGGACAGATGGTCGTCCTCCCGGTAATAGAACAAGTTGCCGGATTCGAGGATTACAGTGTCTTCCCCCTTTCTTCGGACCTCGGATAATCCTTTAATATGCCAGCGCAACTTGTCGATCTCTTCTTCCAGCTCCAGGATCTTCTCGTCATTCTTCAGGGTGCGTGCGTTATAAGCTGCCAGGTCGAGTCGGTGTAGGTGGCAATAGAACATCCACTGGAGATTATTAGCACCCCCCATGAACAACGACTTTTTATAGTATACTTAAATTTAATTAGGAATTCAATTTTTTTTTTTAAAACGTTACCCCCCACACTAGGATTTTCTCCTGTGTCGTGGAGGCAGTTTACAAACATAAATTGCACATGGATAAACATCCACACCCGGAACAATTATTTATAGGCCATACAAATACTTGTTCCGTGCGGGATTCGAACCCGCGGCCCCCAGCGCAACAACTGATTGCTAAGTCATTGCGCCACGGCGCCGTCAATAATTTTCAAACGTCAATATATTTTTGTTTAGATTCATAAAAATTATATAACAAGCATTTTGGTCTATAATTTGTATTATTGTCGCTCACACCTGAAAATGGACCAGAATTGCCACTATACTAGAAAACGAAAGGAGTCAGGCTGATTCATTAAAAATGGTTAGTATACTCGTTTCTTTGTCGACGGTTCCGGGAAACTCGCTTCATTCTGTGCTGCCGAGGACAGGAAGACTCACAGGAGCACGATGCCTTGGGAGAGTTGATATCTGAATGCTCCACAATCGGTTTATGATATCAGATGCATTGAAAAATAAATATGTCGATTTTTAAAAGAGTGAAGCAAGTATGAAGTCTTGCTGACGCCTGACGTACGAGTAAGTTGTTACGACCTGTAAATGTCCCCAAACTGAAAGGTAGAATAGAATTGCAAGACAAATACGCACGCAAACATATGAACTTAGTGTAGATGATTGTTCAAGGAGTGTTCTCAGACGACTCGGATTTATGATGGCAGAGTGTAGAAAATTAGGAACGCAATTTAATCACGTTTGGTTCCAAAGGTGTTAAAAATTAATTAACGTTTGGTGCTGGGCTATTATAAAGAATATGGTAATTAATTAATGCCAGTTACATAGATAAAGAGATCAACTGCTGCACGTTTACGTAGTGATTTCAAGGCAGGTGCAGGGTGTATCTTTTTGTATGGAACAATGAGACAAAAGAGCACACGTTCCACCTGATGGTAAGTGGGTGTTATTGTAGCAACATCTATCTTCAACTAAGAAATCTGCATTTTGATTCTTCTAATCTGTCACAAAACATGCCTGCTTGTCATTTTACAGTGGAATAAATTATTTTTTTATTTATTTATATCTAAGAGTAAAAATGATTAACTTTTATCAACCACTATTAAGGAGACTTCGAAATATTATTTACTAGCAGCCCGCCCCGGCTTTGCCCGGGTTGAACAATTATTTATATAGCTATAATATGTTTAGTTTGGCCGTGGGATTTGTTGATGAAAATGTTTATTGGAAATTGTAATCGCTTAAATTAGAAAGGTAAATCTGTAGGGATCATGGGAATGCGGGGAATATGAGCCAACTATCCTGCCGCTGGTCCTGTAAGAATGATACTCTCAATCACATTATTACGTAGTGATTTTACTTGTAGTCTAGTTCCATTGCACAGATCAGGCGGATTCAGGTTTCCCAATAAAGTTATTGGAATAACGACTTTAATTTTTAGAGTTTGAGGGGGAAGTCCTGAAGGGTTAAGGGAGTTAAGGAATTCCTCTAAGTAGAACACAGCGTCCTCTGTATAATAATTTATTTAATTTATTTATTTATTATTTAATAAAAAAGGATTTATGACTTTTTACGATAAAGTTAATATTTTCGAAGTTGTGAATATTAAATGTTTGAAAAATCCTGAATTCGGATACATTTGACTTGAAAATATATTAAGAAAAAGAATAAAATATGAAAAGTATTACATACATATTTATATATTCTTTAGCCTATTAGACAATACCTCAAGCGAGAATAGAAAAAATATTTTTTATACATTTCTATAGGTATATAAAGAGAATTGCATAAACAAATTGAGGTGGAATAGTTTTCGGTACTCATGCGCCGATTCCTCCTGGACTAAGTAGCCGATTTATTTTTCACGTGTCTGCCCGTTCGGGTTGCTCACTTTGACACGTTGTACACCCCCTTTCGCTTACCGCGCCTCCTCTCGTCATTGCCGCGCCGACCGAGGAACAATTCAGCTTTACATTATTTTCATGCTACTTTACCTATTGATGCAGCTCACGTGGTGAAAGCTCACGAGAGGCACGACTTTGTTCGACTTAGTTGACAAATATTATCATAACTTTTAGCCATAATACAAAATATACACATAACATACATCCTATTTACATCTGAAATAATGTACCTTCCAAATGGTGAAAAAAATTTTCAAATAGGTGCAGTGGTTCCGTAGATTTTTAATTTAAAATTATTAAGAGGAACAATTCAGCTATACATTATTTTCGTGCAATTATAACCATTGATGCATCTTGTAGAAACTCTCAAGAGGCACGACTTTTTCCGGCTGAATTGACAATTATCAACATAACTTTTAGCCATGATATAAAATATACACATAATATATAGACTATGACCATCTGGAATAATATACCTTTCCAATGGTGTAAGAAAATTTCAAATAGATCCAGTGGTTCCAGAGATTATCCTCCACATATATACAAACACAAAATTCTCTCAATTCTCTCAAAAACTCTGTATAATATTAGTATAGATTTCATTGAGTTTATTAGAGATAGAACATTTATTTTTCAAATCCAGTTCAAGTGCAATTTGTGTCCTCTCTGGAAATGTTCGGATATTTTAAAATAAATTGACATTAGCCTTAAAAAAATTCGTTAACTACTACGCTCGCCGTAACGGTAAATTTGATATAGTTTGTTACTATACTCTTTTTACGTACGAAAGTTGCAACGCGTGCAACCCAATTTTGATCCCGGCAGGCACCAAGAAAATTGTTAAATTGTAATTTTAAATTTTGATTGACGAAGTGCTCGCCGACATGCCTACCATCGTCAGGAAATCTGTATGTCAGAGAAATTAAATATTTCGAAGACACGTGAAGGCTTCCAACATGCGATGAAGCAGCGGCCTATCTTCTCCATGACCTCAGTAATGAGAGAAGACCTTTTCCAAGCTGCAACATTTTTACTTTATACGGGATATTGAAACTGCTACTTACAAAGACTATAAATTCTTAAAACATTTCCCTGTATCAACTCTTATGCCGATTCTAGGCAGTATTTGCATATTACGACTGTGCACAGGTTTTTAAAACGTATTAAAGCGTGTGAAACTAGTTGATGCGTTTAGTCTTCCACATATAGAAATAGAAATGACTAGTCTACCTTACGGCATATTTGAATTTTAGAGAGCCGGTACAATTATAGGATGTGATGAATTTCATTTTAGGCCTCAGGTGTTAGCATTGTTTTTCTTATTTAATTTTGAGGTATTAGTGAAAGAAATCTTTCTAGAGATGCATTTCCTTCCGTGCACATTGTCAGTAATTTATGTAACATTTTTTTTTAAATAATAAAGTAGGCCTGTGCTTTGCTGTGGAAGAAAGGCAGACATGACAAACACTTTGTCCATCAACGAGAATGTTCCACTGAAAGTTAACCAATGGATACACTGAGATAGGCCGTTGGTGCGAAATGTGCAGAAATATTTATTTCATAATTTCCATAATAAACGAGCCTCATTGATCTTTGACAATCAGGACCTTCCGGCGGTTTCGACTAACGAATGTAATCAGTTGTTTTACGCTTTTACATCAAGAGATCTCGGCAAATTCCTTAATGAGCAAAGCTTGTGCACATAGGCGTAGGAATCTAAATAGGAACAGAAATCTGTTAACCTCATTAGTGCTCTTGTGGTAGCGGTGTTGACAAGTTTGGGTTCCACGGACTTTCATGTAAGAAAAGTGCTGGCAGATTGTCCTGTCACGGTTCTTTAAATGATATTATACAAAGAGCTCTTGTCTCTATAAATGTTTCCTCACTTTTAAAGCCTTGTGGAATATTTAGAGACGATGGCAAGAGACCCGACAGTATAACTTTGGTCCCTTGGAAGGAAGATAGAGACGTGCGTAGACACTTTGCAACCTCTCATTTCAGAAGTACCTCGATTAGTGAAGATCACATGCGGTGAAGTTAGAGTGTTGAAGTTCCTAAAGGAACTGTTTCCGTGAATTGTCGTCGCTGCTAGAGGGCTGTTTCTTTTCTCGCCCGAAGGCTAAGGATAGCCTTTCAGCTCGGGAACGCAGCCAGAGTTCTGGGCACTATACCGCGGGAAGTAGGACTGTTTGATAAATAAAGTGTTCAGTTTTAGATTTTTTTTGTTATGATACTATTTTTTATAAAGTAAGGATGAAAAACTAGCACTGTCCACTGGCCACCTAATGTTAAATGGATGCTGTGGTCCATAGACATGACATCTATGTACATCTCTCCGCGATTAAGAATCAAAATGCTGATGCGTTATCACCTGTGAGGACTAAGATGGAATGCCTCGTTACCAGTAAAAAGGGTCTCCGGTTCTCTACACTTACCACACGAAACACAGCGTCGTTAAACTGTTATTTTACGCTGGTATTCTGTGAGAGCGTGGTCCTACCCATGGTCCAGTCCCGACCCATTCGTTCTACAACCATAATATAGCTTCAGCATGGCTCTACCACATAATAAAATATATGTATTGTATTGTATATTTTCCTGCTATTTATAAGCCTGCTTGTTTATTTACCGATTGATTAATACTGAAATCGTTGATATACTGTTTAAATAAACCTAGCAAGCTAACAGCATATCAAAGTGGCGAAGCAATCAGCTTTGTAGCGGTTTCTAACGGTTGCCGTTGAGCAATCAGTTTCAAAATAGGAGATTCAGATGCCTGTGTGATCAGTAATCGATTGCTGAAAACAGAATTTGAAAATTCGAAACCGTTCTCGAGATAATCGTGGGACAGACGGACAGACGGAGAGACATCGTGAAATCAATAAGTGTCTTCACAAGCTTCGCCACCTAATAATCCGTTAATATTTTTACCTGTTTGTAATGAAAACAAAAAAAATAGCATAGAAACACCTTATGCTCATAGGTCGATATAAATTATTTATTTTTCTAACTTTGCATTTAAATAACTGTTATTCTTTCTGATATTTCCAATATGTAGTAGCCAGAAAAGAAACTGTGTACGCGTAGTAGCGGTTAGGTCACACGACATAGTATTATTAACAACTTCTAGTTTTGAGCGGAAAATGTCGCCTTTTACTAAATTACTCTGAAACTCCAACAGAGCATCGTATTTTTCATAACGGTTATGGGCAAATAAAATGCTCGTGACATTTATATTAGTGAGTGACTGCGAAACTAGTGCTCGAGTGCTAACAGGCATTTATAGAAATCTGTTGCTAACCAGATAAATTAATAATTACCGTACTAACACCGGTATATTGGATTGACGCTTTTAATTTTAATTGTTCAAATATTTTATATAGTTATATCACGCAAGCAGTTGATGTATTGTAAAATGCATATAAAAAGTCACGAGAAAGAATTGATTTTGCATAAGAATTCTTGATTAACATTATTGTTTTTTGCTCATTATTGTACGTATTGTTCGTCGGTCGTGAAGTGCGAAAGCAATTTTACGTACTAGAGCCATGCTATTATTACGTGGCAGAGCCCATGCTACAGCTATATTGTGATTGTAACACGAATGGATCGGTTCGACTGGGGAAGGGCCACGATCTCACAGAATACCAGCTTAAAATAGCAGCTTAATGCTTTTTTAATTATTGATTTTTGTAAGAATCTTTCTTGTTTTTTAAATATTCACATTGAATTAATAAAAATGTGCTTATAATATGGTAGCTCACTCTGCGTAGTGGCGGCGTAGGATAATCAACCAGTCCATAATATCTTCCGTTAGAGGCGACAGAAGAAAGCTGAAAACGGACATAGGCGGTAGCATCTACCTAATAAAAACGCAATAATAATAAAAACTGTAGTTTACGTAACACCTGCCAAGCGCAGAAACTATGGCAAATATCGCTCCTGTGAGGCAATCTATGTGCGATTCCTATATAATAGAATAGAATGATTTGTTATTCAATATTGATTATAATACTTATTTAAAGTAATTTTTTATTTACCACTGGTTCAGAAAATAGGCAAGAACCAGCAAGAAACCCAGCGGGACTTTTTTAAAACATATTTCACTTAACAATAATGTTGCTTATACAATTTTTAAATGAATTTTCATAGAAGCAGCATGGTGGCGATCACCTTATTAAGCAAACATTTGAAGGGCTGTGATGTATGAATGAATGGATTATGGTAGCTCAGCATAAACACACGTTTAAGAAACCATTGCAAATGGAACGTACAAGAGAAAAAAATATAGCATACCGCCGCGCCGCGCCAGCCCAAATGAAATTCTTCACCGGCCCATAATATTTACTGCTGGACATGTGGCTATCCCTTGTAGGAAGAAGTTGTTGATAGTTAACGCGTAACAGTACATACAATTTACTGATTTTCTTCAAACGGATAAGAAGTCAAGTTTATTTATAAAGATGAGTAATGGAATCAAGAGGAATAATCTACTTCGTTTGTTTTAATACATAATTTAAAATTTTGTACTGCCGACTTCAATATAAGTTATTAAGAATAACTAAAAAACTATTCGTCTGACCTTGATCAAATTAATATGAGACCACACGAGAAGTACCGGCTTTCAAATAAAAAAAGAATAATCTAAATAGGTTCACCCAGTAAAGAGTTATGAGGTAACACAAATAAAAAAAACATACAGTCGACTTGAGTAACGTCTCCTTTTTGGAAGTCGGCAGATAAATAATGTCCTCCAGTCCGAATTTCGTTCCCGGCGAAAGTCTCAACCGTTTAGTGGCGGTGTAAGAATATCCATTACCTCATATCGTCCCGTGGGTGTTGTAAGAGGCTACAGAGGAAAACAAACCGAGATATAGGTAGAAGCACCGTCTTCTTCTTTTAAAAAACGTTACCCCCACACTAAATTTCTTCTGTATCGTGGAAGCAGTTTACAAACACAAATTGCACAAGGACAAACATCCAGACCCGGAACAATTATTTATAGGCCATACAAACACTTGTTCTGAGCGGAATTCGAACCCGCGGCCCCCAGCGCAGCAATTCAATGCTAAACCACTGCGCCATGGATTCCTTCCTAATAAGAACTAAAAATAAAAAAAAACTACGGTTGCCAATCCGCCTGCCAAGCGTGGCACTATGGGATGTGTCCTCTCTACGAGGCAATATATGGTGGAGACCTATATTCAGCAGTGGACTTTTAATTGGTTGCAACGGTAATGGACCAGTCCTAACGGAGACTAGCCATCTGCGCAGGATGCACTCTCTATTCCCTCACACTCATAGTCCGATGAGTCAAATATCCGACACGAACGGCGAGAGATCAGGCGAAGGACCAACGGCTTTACGTGCTTAACGAGACACGAAATAGAAACAGCACCAACTTCCTGACTGGAAAAACCCAATAATTGATTAAGGCCCGACCTGAGATTGGAATCCATGATCAGATTTTTTTATAGGAAAGGGTGACAAACGAGCACACAGTCCACCTCATGGTAAGTGGTTGCCGTGGCCCATAGACATCTTACATCTATCCTCGATTAAGAATCAAAGAGCATATGCATTGTCACCCCTAAGAACTAAGATGGAATATCTCATTGTCAGTAAAGAAGATAATATAACTTACCATACGAAACAACAGTATTAAACTGCTGGTTTATGCTGATATTGAAAGCGATTAAGATCCTGCCACGGTTGGTCCGACCGTTTTGTGCTGCAGCGAGCTCAACCACATCTAATGTTCCTGTTTAATAAATAATAAAAATTGACATCAGCTTATAAAAATGCTTAACGTTGTTACCAAAGAAAAATGTTCCTTTTTCTGATGATAGTAATAAAGTAAACAATGTGAACAAAGAATATTTCACAACACAAATTGTTTCGGTTGTGGAGCATTATTTCTTTTGATTCGAATAATAAATTATTTATTCTTTTTCATATTACAACGTCACTAAACATCAGGTTAGTATTTTAATAAAGATTTTTGGTATTATATTCACCATTAACTCATTATCAATCGAGTTAGTATATTACTCAACTTTACTTGTGCCTAAGTAAGTGTATTTAAACCATCACATTTTAAAGCACTAATTAATTTACTTTTATTTTATTTTTCATCCTCCTTATCAGAGTTCTCCCATTATACGAAGGTTTTGCCTTAATCGCCACGCCTTAATAAGCGGACTAGCGATGCCAGAAGTCAGGCACCTTTAACGACCATCATCACCATCATCATTTCACCCCTTCACAAATCCACTGCTGAACATAAGGCCTCCCCCAAGGAATGCCACAAAGCACGGTGCCGAGCCACCTGCGTCCATTGACTTCCTGCATGTCTTACCAGGTCGTCACTCCATCTAGTGGGGGTACGCCCCACACTTCGCCTGCCGATACGAGGCTGCCACTCGAGAACCTTTCTTCCCCATCGGTTGTCCCCATTGCCACATCAGCATACTAACTCTTTTTGAGCTATGTCGGTTACTCTGGTTCTACTGCGGATATCCTCGTTTTTAAGTCTATCACGCAGAGAAACGCCGAGCATAACCCTCTTCATAGCTCGCTGAGCGACTTCGAACTTCCTCATACGGCCAGCAGTGAAGGACCACGTCTCAGATCCATAGGTCACCACTGGCAACACGCACTGCTTGTACAATTTAGTTTTGAGGTTTTGAGGTACCTTTGACGATGCTCACTTTCAAACATTTGATATTCAAATGGTAGAAAATAATCAGATTAAATTAAAAACACTTTTATTTTAATCCGCGTTTGTTATTGTTTATTAATTTAATATAATTTTTTTAGTATACTCATTTAGTATAAATATTATATTATATTACTTATCTATACAAATAAATAAAATTGAAGTGTCTGTTTGTAATGTTAAAATAACAGGTTTTTACTAAATGTATATGAATGTATATGCGGTACTTATAACAAAAACACAATTTTTAAAATTTTTGTCTATCTGTCTGTTTGTTCCAGCTAATCTCCGAAACGGCTGGACCGATTTCGACGGGACTTTCACTGGCAGATAGCTAATGTTCTAAGGAGTAACTTAGGCTATTTATATTTGAGAAAAAGAATTAGCGTTCTGAGCAATATAATTAAAACTCTAAATTTCACGCGGGCGAAGTCGCGTGGAACAGCTAGTTGTTAATATTATTGCATGTTCTGATTCGAGTATGTAATTACATCATGTAACTCTTTGTCGAAAATATTATCTGTAATACTGTTGCATCATATAAAATTAGAATGACGAAGTTACAGGCTGGGCTTTTCGAACTTGATGGGAAAAGCGAACGAGTGGCAACGGCCGTCCTTGCCTGAGTCACTGTTGCGTAAACGCGAAGGTCAGGTAGGCCAAGCCTCTACACGCGTCTGTTCCTTAGTATTGAAATTAAATAACTGATTGAACTATACTACACTACACGTACAACTTTAACGCTGTTAACATACTAATAGTCGTGTTATGCTTGGGCGTGAGTGGTTCACAGCTCACGAACACTAGTCGAATGGCGTATTTTAATACAAAAAATCTTCTTCCGTCTTATTACAAAAAATAGTTTATCATTTCTCTCAGGCTTAAACTAGAGTATGTATAATAAAGGAATCCCGTGGAAAATATGTAAACTAAAATGTAGAGCAGTTTCACTGCAAATGTTAAATTTCGTGA
Organism: Parnassius glacialis; assembly: GCA_033319125.1. NCBI lineage: Eukaryota > Metazoa > Arthropoda > Insecta > Lepidoptera > Papilionidae > Parnassius > Parnassius glacialis. The sequence continues at coordinate 31,379,788 of JAVANC010000013.1, read as the reverse complement.
AGACTAGCGGCGCGGCTAAGGGCTTCTTTCGCGACTATGAATAAACTCTATTCATACGAGGACCTTTTTAATTTGCAGTTCGTACCTTTACCATTATGCTACTTTTGATTAGGCTATTGAGGACAAACACAGAATAACAGCGTAGAATAGCAAATTAATGCTGCTGTTTCGTATGGTGGGTGTTGAGAACCGGAGACCCTTTTTATTGGCAACGAGGCATTCCATCTTAGTCCTCTGGGGTGACAACGCATCTGCATTTTGATTCGTAATCGAGGATAGATGTAAATGTCTATGGGCCACAGCAACCACTTACCATCAGGTGGACTGTGTGCTCGTTTGTCACCCTTATCATATTAAAAAAAATAGTAATGGAGCAAATAGTGGCCACCGCTCTAATTTATTTGATGTTAGTGTTGTTAGCCTTTTTGAAGGACTTCATGTGTCCTTCAAACTGTTATTTTTTTCATGACATTTCTTTTTCCGCTATGTATATGGTACCCTAACACTGGAAAATGGATTTAACAATTTTAAAAGAGCCGCCGCCAAGTAAACTCCGAAATATTGTTAATTTTGTACTAAGCAAATTGGCTATTAAGCAAACGCCTTGCTTCTGGGTATTACGATTAAAGAACAATGTTTTTTTGTAAGAAAAATGTCGCATTTGAAGATTTTTTAGATGCATTATTAGGAAGGAACAAGGAAAAGTTAATGTTTTTTTTCATTTATTTTTAGGGTAGGGTGACAAACGAGCACACAGTCCACCTAATGGTAAATGGTTACTGTGATCCATAGACATCTACATCTATCCTTAATAAAGACTCAAGATGCAGATGCGTTGTCACCCGTGAGGACTAAGATAGAATGCCTCTTTGCCAGTAAAAAGGGTCTCCGGTTCTCTACACTCACCATACGAAACCCAGCAGCGTTAAACAGCTATTTTACGCTGGTTTTCTGTGAGAGCCTGGTCCTTCCCCGGTCCAGCCGACCCATTCGTGCTACAACTATATTACTAATATAGCTGCAGCATGGCTCTACCACGTAAAATGTTTGGAATCATTAACTAGAACTTACAATTCAATTCGCTGTGTAGTGTCGGCGTAAGAGAATCAACTACCACAGATCATCCCGTGGGTGTCAAGAGACGCGACAGAGGGAAACTGAAACAGGAATTGGGCATTTTCCTAATAACAACTAAAATAATAAAAATACATGCGTGAGTGTCATGGAACACTCGGTTGGAACGAACTTCCCTTCGTAGAATATTATTATTGAATAACCAATACAAATAAATGAATTACTAGCGTCTATTAAAATGAAGCGTCATTTAAAATAATATATCTTTCATGGCAATATAAAAAAAGTGCGAGGGAGATGGATATTATTCCATCCCGCTTCCTTATAACCGCCAAGGCCGTCTACACTACGTCAGAAGGGGTCGTGACGGATAAATCTTACACTTTTCTCGCCTAGTCCCCATCCGCCAAATTTGTACCGTCCGGTATGTCCCTTTGTTCCAAAAACTGCGGTTGCCGACCCCCACCATGTGAGACAATCTATGGCGGAATCCTATGTTCAGCAGTGGACAATGATAGGCTGTAATTATAATAATGAACAACTCAATTGAAGCGTACAGAAAAGCAGTCGTTTGATTGTTTCGGCACAGTTACTAGTTGCATTTTTACTTACAATCATGTAAAATGTCTTTTTCATTGTTTTCTCATAATATTTTGCGTAACGTTTTTACAAACTATGAATATGAAATAATTATAACAAAGTAACCGCCATTACAAACAATAATGAACAAATGATAAGATAACGGTAAAAATTTCCTACTACGTAGGATATGGAAAGATATTTTCTATTTAAATTATAATCATATTCATGCTGGTAGTTGTTGGGAACACTGCGCTCGTTGACGAGAATGTTTACCTGGAAGTAAATGCTCGGCTAGATAAGTCCAACATCCAGAGTCGTTGAACTGAGAGGTCAATCGACGGATCTGACTCGGCTGGGCAGCGTTCGGGAACCTTCAAATAATAGTATACAACGTGGTCCTCCACTGCTGACCGTAAGGCGAAACTTAAGGAGGTCGAAACGTATGATTAGGTTTAGGTGGTCGCTTCCAAGCTGTTTTAAAATAAATGTTGTTAAGTTTGTACAACCTTTCTCGTTGTGTAGTTTGCTTTGAAAAAAATGTCCCGCTGGGTTTTTTGATGGTTCTTCCCAGGGCAGCGGCTTTTTCCGACCCAATGATAAAGTTAAAATAAAATAAAGTATAGAGTAGTAGTAAGTACAATAAAATAAATAAAGTAAAATAAAATAAATAGTGAATAAAAAATATTCTATTCTAAGGAAGTTCAGCAAGCTAAGCAAATCGGAGGGGCTTATATTCGGAGGCTATGCAGATTGGAGAGGACTATGTTCGGAGTTTCCCTGCGTAATAGACTTCGTCATAAGAATATTAATACTTGAGCCAAAGTTACCGGCATTGTGTAATGCATCAGTAAGCTTAAGTGAAAAGAGGCCGGCATATATCTTGAAGAACCGACAACCTCTAGAGAGGAAAGTTCTCTCTATTCTAATTTCATCGATTTACAATAACTCTAACGTGCTGCGAGGGACTACCTTCTTAAACTTTGGGTTAATTTTAAGTACAAAACAGTTTCCACGAGGTTTCTCCGTCAATTAATACAATTTTTTTTATTATTTACGCTACGCACGGCCAATACGATACAAAGGTTTTTTTTACCGTATAGATACCGTCTCGTTTAAAACAAACGTAAAATATTGAGACCGATGACGGGCAGAAGCGTCCTCAAAATCTTCATTACAACCAGAGAGGCCCATGTAATATAGCAGTAAATTCCTACAATCACATTAATATTAAGAATCATTAAAGAAATGATAAATCTCCCCTAAAGATTTACGTAAAATGGCGCCCTGGGGTCAGCTCGAAAAGTTGTCCTTAAGTTAGTTTAGTATCTTTGTTAAGGCAGTTTTTAAAATTTTGTCGGCCCTTAAATTTTGTCGCACAAAGCCCGGGCTGCGAAGGCTAACCTAAATCTCTTCATTAGTCTATTTTCAGCCCCGGATTGACTTGTTATAGTAAAATTGATGACCGCATTGTTTAGGTTGGAGTACCGACTAAGTAGCGATTATAGAGAACCCCGTCTCGAGGATATTTAATCTCCCTATCTCTGAAAAGCATTACGTCGTTCACGGGTACACCGGGATAAGTAAGTGCGTGCTTCTGTTATTACGCGCGCAAGATTGTTCATAATTTATTAATTCATTTATTTATAATAATTACCGTTACTAATATTCCCCAATGCTATAGTGACTTAAATAATTAAATTAAATAAATGAGCAATAAAAATAGAAAAACATCGCCGATGACCGCGGAAGTTAGACGAAGGAATTGGATGCTTTTGCTCCTCAGTATTCAGTGTGTATTAATAGGCTAATAAATGTTTGGACTATAATTTGAATACTTTTATGTAAAAATTCCTGCCCAGTTAATAATCACTTTTGAAGATATTCGTAGGCTTTTTTTAAAGTATAAGGTGACAAACGAGCACACAGGTAGAGACACTATCACGTTGTAAGTAGATGATGTGGTTCATAGTATAGTAGTATATAGTTCATAGTAAGTATCAAAATGCAGATAGATGCGTTGTCACCCTTCAAGACTAAGATGGAATGCATAGCTGGTATTCTGTAAGTGCGAGGTCTTTCCCCGATTGGACTGAACCCTTCGTGCTGCAACCGACTAATTCGTGTATTAAAGGATTGGAAATTTTAAAGCTAGTTTTTATTTTGAGCAATTATGAAATTATGAATAAACATTATTTTACGACATTGGTTTTGCTCCGCCGCAAATTAAAACCTCGAAACCATAACATATAACAGCAATAAAAACATAAAAGAGAACACCAGCAGCGAAAAGCAATAACAGTCCCTAGATTTAAAAAAAAACCTTGTCCTTTCTTTTATATGATTTATAAATAACTTCTTTAACATAAATAAGTTCAAACATGTTTTTGAAATAAAAAGGCGATTAAAAACAAGTGGCATGGCTAGTTATAAAGAGGATCTAGATGTTGCCTATGTTGCAAGTTAAAAAAAGATTATTCAACGAGAATGCACTAGGCGACTGACTCTATTTGTAGTGCATTCTCTAGGTTATTTTAAGAACACCACAACCACACTGCCTTATCCTTTTGCGTTATAAATTACTGAGCATATCTCCACTATAATCGTATCTTATATAATTTGCATGCCAATGGCAATAAAAGTTCATAATAGTCTTAAGTCGCGGTAGATCCATATACGTAATATTATAAGCGAACAACGCAAGTTCGATGCCCACTAGGCACCATTGAAATTATTAATTGCAATTTTAATTGTCGACTTATTACGTGTTCGGCAGTAAACGATAACTCGTGAGGGTACTTGCATGTTTGAGAAATAAAACAGTTTGAAAGTTTGTGAATTCCGACAACACTCACTGGAGAAGCGCGACGGTCTAACTGTACATAAACCTCCCAAATAAGAAGAGGCCAGTGCCCAGTGGTATTGGGAAGTATTTAGGCTGTAACTTTAATATTTACTTTAGAGCCGTAATGGTGCCAGCGTCCTTGTCATCGCTTTGTAACAAACTCTCCCACCGTGAAATTTTTGTATTTTTTTGTAATCTGCGGTGTTCCAGCGTGTATATCAAACATCCGCTTTTGTGCCCTGTAACATCCCATGTATACCAAACCCGTACGCCCTGCTCAAACTCAGGTTGTTGAATAGGACCTAACGTGGCGTAAAGTGAGATAATTATTATTCCATTTATAGGACGTGAGAAGCTTTCAACGGCACTGCTTTTAATTGATTTTTACGACACCGACGGGGGTCGAAATGGGGTAAAAAATAGTTTATAAGACTAAATAAAACATACTATGGCCAATTTGTGATTTTTAGATTTGGTCATCCACGGTTCACACAAAAACTACTGAAGTGATTATCATGAAATTTCGTATGAAGTTAGTTAATGATCTTGGATAACAACTTATTACAGGCTACATGTTAAGTGCATAAAGGGAGGTTATGATTTTTATAATTGCTGTTGATCATTCCATCAGTTATAAGCGGGGTACAGTAGATCTCTTAAAAATGTATAGTTTTATGAGAAATATTTTAACTGTCTGGTCCTTTCCTTATACTTCTTTTATTGAGACTACAAAATAGTTTGTTATTTATTACGCTAGCCCTCATATTTACATTTTGACACGCCAAACGAACAGGCTTTTGAGAAAAAATATCAGTATTATAAATATATTTGTACTAACTAAGTGTAGAACTGCATTCAAGAAATTAAAAAAAAAACAGTTGTTATGCCGCAATCGATTCGAACTGATCCAGTTTCTGGCTAGAAAAAAAAAACGTAAATATCATAGTACTTGAGTGATCGGAATTCAATCCTCGCCTGATTCAATGAAATTATTAATTGCAATTTTAAATGTTTTTCACATGCACAACGCTGAAGGAAAACATATTGGGGACATTGAATAAAACTACTTTTACGGATTCTATCGCGTTTAATTAACTTGTTTTTTATTGATTCCAAATTAAATTTAATTTAAAATTAAACCCAAGCATACCACTGTAAGACTTCATCAAGACTTCGTATTTATGCAAAATGGTCATGCCCATTGTTGCGTAAAAGAATCACAAACCGACAAACAAAATAGTAGAGATACTAATAAATAATTTGGCTGTTACTTATAGTTTTTTCCAGCTGCTGACATTGGTCACTGTCAATTCCGTAGCCTAGCCGTTTCAAGAATTAAGTAGTGAAGTAATTATCCGAACCCATTCCATTAATAACCGTCAAGGCATCTCCGTAATTATTCCTAATCCTTTGCTATTTCTTGGGCTATGTATGTAGTATACACATACATATTCCACACTCATATTGTATAACGTCCCGTAAATGACTGTTAGTGATATTAAAAAGTTTAATTAATGATGTATTATAAGTAAATTACTATTCAAAGTAAATAACTCCCCTCAACCGTTCACTGCTGGCCATAGGACTCTCACAAATGGCGCCTATTGGCCCGACTGACTGATGATTTTTAAACGTAAACAATGTAATGTAATGAAAAATATTCATTAATAAACTACAGTTTTATAAACTTCAATCACAACGGTCATTGTCATTGTGGAAGCATACTGTCATAAATATTAATTTACAACAAAGATTTTCTCCAACATTTGGTACGGCGTGGCGCGGCGCCGACATTCTCGTTAAAGAGTACTCAATTACTCAACGTCTAAATCTACCCTGCACACTGAATCAACGACGTTTTACGTTTGTGTATGTTAGAAAGAGTCGGATATACATTCATCAGTTTTGACTAACCAATGCTCCAAGGTTTTAATGGAAAAGTACTGGAAGAAAAGTGCAGTGTAGGTGAGGTATTGGCAACATTTTATAATGAAGGTTTATTTAAAAAACACGGAACGTTAAACGATTCCGTGAAAATTTGTATGGTTGATTGGTGTGACTGATTTCATCCACTTCTTCCTATATTTGTGTTCTCGCAATTAAATGATTTATACTCTAATTTATAGCACGTATAAATACGAGTCGTCTGATTAAAGAAATCTCGTAGATATTTTCAGAAAGATTGGGCACCGCTGACAAGCCCGAATAAGCAACAAACTACAAACGTAAGATGGTCGCACACTCTCAATGTTTGTAATATTAACACGACACTCACACCACGGCACTGCGAACGTATATAAATTTATGCATGTGTGAAAGTGTAAATCGTGGCGCCTCCAATACTTAATTTACGTGTGCTGGTTTATTCTGATCTTATATTTAAAAATTATCGTAATTGCATTTCTGTTAATAATTAAATTGATACACTACATACGGTTGATGATTATTTATAGATGAATTCAAAAATCTACTACATTTTTTTTTGGATTCTGTTTATTTTAACTGCATAACAAGATATGATATTATAATATATTTTTAATTTAATTTGTTTTTACAGGTTACAGACAAATTTATAACTTTGTGATTACTGTCAACTTCGTCGTAAAAAAACCATATTAATAACTACAGAAATAAAATAATTCGCTTTGAAAGAAACTAAATATGCATGTATAAATCCATAAATCATCCAGCGACACTATTCTTATTTGAAGAATGTACAGAAAGTAAAGAAATAATTTACAAATAAACATTCTCGATTTCATTCATACTTTATACGATAGACTATGAATGAACGCAGTAGAATTATTTCGATATCACATGACATATTATTCAATAAAAGTAAAAAATATATAATTATGTAGTTCGTACAAAAATAGCAGTTACAAAAATATTCGGGCCGAGATCAATCACCTCACCGTTGCATGATCACACGACGCACAAGACAGCCAACGAAAATTCTGGAATGCACTTTTATCTATACATTAATATACTAATCGTAGTCACTTTTATTTTCGTGGTGCTATTTCATTTCTTAACTTATATCACTGTGTCTGTTCATTGCTCCGAAATAAAAAAAAAATATCTCTACATACTTTGTCACGATTTTCACACATTTATTAGATATATAACTTTTAAAACTAGCTAAAAATTACACACAATATTAAAAAAAAAACTATATCTAATTATAAAAAACTAAAACTAATAATCTTACTCCCCGAGGTATCGTGTCTAGAACGCTGGCTGCTTTTCCACGCTAAATGGCTATACTTAGCCTTTGAGCGAGAAAAGAACCAGCCCTCTTATCACCAGCAGCGACGACTAGTCGGGAATATAGTTCCATTAGGAACTTTACCGCACGTGGATCCCACGGACCGATAATCTACTGCAAATGACGCAAATATGTAGTCATCTCTCAGAGACTCATATTTGCGCCACTTAGTTAATTCAGCTGCGTCTGATACCGCCCCGGTACCAAACGAGGTACCCTTGAGATGAGAGGCCGCCAATGCGTCTACGCAAGTAGCATCCCACACTAGGGTTTTACCTCCCTCCCAAGGGGCCAGTCATAACGTTGGGACTCCTGCTATAGTCTCAAAATATTCCACAAGGCTCTAAAATCGAGAGAATATTTATATAGACAAACAATTTAGAAAGTTTTACCATCAGGATATTAAATATTGAATCTGTATCAGGACTATGTGTTGTTAGATATAGTATCTAAAACAAAATAAAAAATATCATTTACCATTTCCTTCTTTACAATTTTTTCGTTCGTTTATACAACGAAGCAAATTTATTAATCGATGACTTTAGGTAGTGTTTAGATTTAGAGCAAAGGCGTGTTAAAATCTAGGTATACTATATATGTCAATTCTGTAACACATTCACAATATATCTTCTTTAAAGAAACAGTGGCGTAGTTACCGTAAGGCTAAGCGGGGGCAGTGCCCCGGGGCCCCCAAGCTCAAAGGGCCCTTTATTGTTTACTAGCATCTAAAATTATACCACGGGATCCTTTTATCCTATTTCTTGACCAGGTCGAACTCTATCAGGGTGCAAAATTTCATCCAAATAAATCCAGTAGCTTTCGTGAAAGCGTAACATACAAACAAACTTTCACATTTAGAACATTATTAGGAAGAACGATTAAAGAACAGTGGTAGAGCTACGCGGCAGCGTTTGCTATCACACGGATGGGCCGGCTCGAACCGGGGTGGTACCACGACCTCACAGAATACCAGCGTGAAGTAGAGGTTTACCTCTGCGTTTCGCTTGGTGAGTGCAGGTGGCCGGAGGCCCTTTTTACTGGAAATGAGGCATTCCATCTTAGTCCTCACGGGTGACATCGTATCAACATTTTGATTTGTAATAGAGGATAGATGTAGATGTCTATGGGCCGCAGCAACCACTTACCATCAGGTGGACTGTGTGCTCGTTTGTCACCCTTATTCTATAAAAAAAAAAAATATCATCTGCTGCGTCACACATATTACTTTGATGTAAGTAGCTTTGCTTTATATCATGCAGTGGCCGATAAAGATGAAGTAGTTTTGCACCTTTAAAGTATTTAGTTTAGTTTAAATAGGGCCTCAATCTCCTTTGTGCCTAGCTAATCCACTGTGGCGCTAGTTATCGAAGTCTAAGCGATAAATAAAAACAATTTTTTCAAAGTGATAACCTTGGCTTTGATAATGGCCTTCATCTCCGGCCACGAATCTATGGATTTACGCACTGTCTCCGTGCTGTATTTAGCCACTGCTAGACATAAAGATTTAGTGAGGGACTCAATGTCAGAGAAATTTTTGGGCAGGCCCTATCCAAGAGGACTGATCATAATTTGTAGTCCAGCAGGTTCAGACCTGGATTGGTCTGAACCTGTTGGACGAGGGCCAGTCTTCAGGTCTTATGAGAGTATTGTTCTCGAGCCAGGCTTGAGTTACTTCTCCCTTGTGACCAGAAGCAGTCTGGCTGGAAAGTGCACGGTTGATTTTATATGATATCTTGGTAGTTCGCCCCCACGTGACTAAGCCATGATTGATACAAGATGATGGAAGCCGCGTGCATACACTTTGTCATTTTGCTTGTTGTAGTGGATCAAGAGCTTTGATTCGTCCACTGTCTTAAGCTTCAGGAACAGATTTAGAACATGTCCTGTGTATCGACGTTAGCATCTAGCTGCAGGTCTTGTTTAATAAATGGCGTCATTATCCAAGCGGAAATTAACATTCCACACGTTAGTGTTACCATGTAGTGGCGGTGTTAGAATATCCACTACCCCATATCATCCCGTGAGTGTCGTAAGATGGGGGGATCAAAGGGAAACAAATCAGGAGATGTACGGCAGCGTCTTCCTAATAACGACTAGAAATAAAATATCTACCGAAACTTAGTTAAGACGACACAGAGTCGATTGTTACACACACGCACACACACGCACACGCACACACACACATACGCACACACACACACACACGCACACACACACACACACACACACACACACACACAATTTAATTTTCATTTTCATTCATTTTCCGAAATTACGTAATATATAAAATAATTACGTCATATTTTTTAAATAAAATATAATAAATTATCAAAATTCATTTACGCTGTAACTATTGGAATATTGACATTTTCTTCCGAGTTTCATACCCATTCAAGGACAAGGTCGTAATAGTCACGGTAAAAGTCATTAATTTCCTGCTGTCAATTAATAAATCATATTAAGCTAAACTTGTCTTAGACGAAGTCTGCTCCTTTTTTTCATTGCATTTTTAAGTATTTTTAACAATAAAACTTTTTTTTCAATTAATTGCTAATAGCGTCCAATAGCAGTTGTTATGTTATTATTTTTTATTTATGAACTATTTGTTTACTAATCACACATTACATAAATATTAAAAATTAAAATTATTCGTCCGCAATTTGCTTTGTACAGCCTAATTCCAACAGTTGATGAGACAAACAAAGGCTATTTTATTAATTTTTTTATAATGACATAAACACAACATTTCCTTAATTTTTTTTTGTTTCTTAAACTAAAATATGCATCGAATGTTTTTCTGATGATGAAGATCCTTGGAAATTATTTTGTTTGAGTATTCACACATTACATAAATAAACAGTAAATAAACTTTGTTTGTTACTGGACACTATTAGCAATTAATTGAAAAAAAAAGGTTTTATTATTAAAAACCTTAGAAATTCAATTTAAAAAAGGAGCAGACTACGTCTAAGACAAGTTTAGCTTAATATGTTCTATATGATTTAAGGTATCATCCTCTTCAGGTTTTGTACCCATCTTCCAAACAACTTGTATACAGGTATCCCAGACTCAACGTCAAGCCGAAACGGGGTGACAGGATTGATTGTAACCGTCATGAGAAAATCATAAAAAAATCTATCCCATGCAGTTTGGAAATTATGGGCATTTAAGAAAAACCTAGAAATTTGGTCAAACTGTAACCATTTTTCGGTTATTGTGGTTAATTTTTATTATTTTTGTTAATTTAAACTTTGGAACCGTAACCCTAAATAACATTTCTAGAACTACAGTTGAAAATAATGACACAACTGTCACGTGTTTTCTAGAATTAAGACTATTTGTTAAACTATGAATCTAAAATTTTCGAAATTTGTTGACTTTGAAAGGCCCTCCTTTAAAAAAATGTACTAAAGTGCCTTGGCAAGTGCCATTAAAAGTTCGCGCATTTAATCAGGATTGTAAAATGGTACAATACTTGCTAGTTTCATACTAAAAAAAAATCTAGTAAAAAAATAAAAACCTCGAGTAACCCGATTTTTGCTAACCCATTTTACTCAGTTCAAATGTGATTTTATTCGCACAAGTTCTTGATAGGTTCTTAATTTTACGGCATAATGATGAGAGAGATGGATAGTGGACATGTTTGCCATGAGCGACCGAGATAGATAGTGACGCCACGCAGTGAGACGGAGATGCGTCTGACACCAGTTAGTACGTTTCGCTCATTCGTCTACTGCGCACCTTTCCGTATTCGCTTGTGTTGATTTAGTACTGACAACTTTGGCTTCTCTTTTTGGACTTAGATTTTTGTGAATTAGACTTGTTGATTACATATTGGCAACTTTGGCTTCTCTCTTTTGGAATTGGACTTTTATGTTGGCATCCTTGTTATCTACTATGCCTACGCGCTACACTTCACAAGAATATGCGAACATGCACCTCATTTATGGGGAATGCAAATGCAACGGAAGTGCCGCCGCTAGACTTTATCGTGAAAGATATCCAAATTTAGAGCGCTATTCGGATCACCGCGTAATGTGCACCGTTCACTCACAGAGGGCGGCCATTTCTCTAATCAAATACGGGCTGGAGGTAGAGTTCGCTTTTCTTACGAGGAAGAAGTGTTGCGAGAGGTCGCAGATGACCCAAGTATTTCCGTTCGTGGAATTGAAGAAAGAACGGGAATACCCAAAAGCACATCACTTCGTATTTTACAAAGAGCCGAAATGCATCCGTTTCACGTACAACGAGTTCAAAGTCTTCTTCCTCGAGATTATCCTGAAAGGATTTCATTTTGTAGAACAATGCTACAGAGGCATAATGAAAATCCCCAATTCATCCAAAAAATTCTGTGGTCAGATGAATCTACATTTAAAAGAGATGGTTACATAAACTTACACAATTTTCACGAGTGGCATGTGGCGAATCCACATTTAATGCGAGAAGACAGATCCCAGTATCGCTTTAAAGTAAACCTGTGGACCAGAATTTTAAACGGCAAAATTGTTGGGCCTTTTGAGCTGCCTGAGAACTTGAATGGTACTGTTGCGCGCCACTATTAATGTCTTGTATATGGCAACACTAGTTCCCACTAGCGCCCTCTAGTGTCGAGTAGCAGAACTAGGAGAGTCAAGATCCTTCTAGAAATTTCGGGACCGATATGTACTCGAATATTCTAGATGTCGCTACAGTAGAAGGTTCTGAAAACTATCTGAGGCCCTATATAAGGCCGGTATAGACCACGACCGAGGCAGTATTGAATTGGCGATACAAGATAATACTTCGAAGCGAAACAACTGCGAACTTAAGTGATCAGTAGTACAATTGTGTTTTAAATTATTAGTGTGGTTTTAGATTGTAATTAGTGTTGTGTGATTAAAGTGTCAATTTCGGTAGTTCAATCGGCAGTTTTTTAATTGCCTCGAACCCCAAGCTCGTAACAGTACGAATTACCTACAGTTTTACGAGAAAATTTACTAACTTTGTTAGAGGACGTACCACTAACAGATCATCGCCACATGTGGTATCAAGAAGATGGTTGCCCAGCGCATTACGCAATGCAAGTAAGAGATTTCCTTGACCAGGAATATCCGGGAAGGTGGATTGGACGTTCAAGTACTATCTCGTGGCCAGCCCGTTCCCCAGATTTAAATCCCCTGGATTTTTTTTATTGGGGCATTCTTAAAGAATAAGTTTATTCAAAGCCCATTGACAGCGTAAACGAGCTGGGTGAACGAATTTCTCAAGCTGCTGAGGACATCAACTCTCGAGGATATGCCCGATTAATAACTAGATCTTTTTTCATAAGATGTAGGGCGTGTATTGAAGCTGATGGTAAACAATTTGAACATTTATTGTAATATAAAATGTTATTTCCCTATCTGACTTTTATTCCAATAAACCTAAACTAAAAACTACTACTACAACTAGGTCAAGATTTTTCATTATTTTATTAATATTACTTACTTTTGTTGACTTTGGTAAAAGTGGCGTCCCTATCTGTCTCGGTCACTCATGGCAAACATGTCCACTATCCATCTCTCACATCAATAAAAACCATTTGAATAAAAAAACATTTGAACTGAGTAAAATGGGTTAACAGAAATCGGGTTACTCGAGGTTTTTATTTTTTTACTAGTTTTTTTTTTTAGTATGAAACTAACAAGTATTGTACCATTTTACAATCCTGATTAAATGCGCGAACTTTTAATGGCACTTGCCAAGGCGCTTTAGTAAGTTTTTTTAAAGGAGGGCCTTTCAAAGTCGACACATTTTGAAATATTTAAATTCATAGTTTAACAAATAGTCTTAATTCTAGAAAACTTGGGACCTTTGTGTCATTATTTTTGACGAAATGTTATTTAGGGTTACGGTTCCAAAGTTTAAACGAACAAAAATAATAAAAATTAACCACAATAACCGAAAAATAGTTACAGTTTGACCAAATTTCTAGGTTTTTCTTAAATGCTCATAATTTCCAAAGTGCATGGGATAGATATTTTTCTGATTTTTCTCATGATGGTTACAATCAATCCTGTCACCCCGTTTCGGCTTGACGTTGAGTTCTGGGACATTCTGTATATGCCAAATACATTCGAACATGTATGAGTTATGCTTATGCTATAACGAATAAATAGCTTAGCGAAGTATTATATCGTATCTACACCACAAGACCTTTTTATCCTGTAATTAGCAAGAATGCGAATGATCCACAATGTGAATTTGATTAAATGATATTGAGCATGCTGAATCGGTGCATTTATGTAATTAAAGTTATTGGAGGAGAGACTATTTTTTAAAGTTTGATACCATAAAAAGAAAAACGGAACCCTTAAAGGATTACTTTCTTGCTCGTCCGTCTGTCGAGGCCCTTTTACCCTGGGACAGATATAAAGTTGAAATTAATATATTTATTATAATACTTACTTCTACCAGGCCTGTCTTAAGCTAGGGTCCCACGGCCTGTTTTGTCACAGATCAGACCGCGCCAGGCCGGACAACAGGCCGTGGGAACCATCGCATCCGATGAGGCCTGTGGTGGCCTGTGGGCGCCTGTCCGATCCATCGGGAGTCGGTAAGATCAAAGGCGCGGCGCGGCGCGGCGCGACGGCGCCTGTCGCGGCCTGTACGGGCGCGTCTGCGTCGCTTGCAATCGTTCATTTCAACTGCGGTGGCGCTTGCGCGTACATGCTCATGATGGAATGGACGAATGAGCTTATATTCGAGTTTTTAACTCTTTATGAAAATGAACCAGCGCTTTGGGATATTTCGTCGCCTCAACATAAAAACAAGAACGGCTTTTGTTGAATGACGACACCCACCAGCGTCGTTTCCTCTGCTTTCTTTTTGCTTGGTTTATCAAACGTTCACCACTGAATAAAACCACAGCGGCTGCACACGCAGCCATGCGCTCCGTATCACTTCACATGTTGGAATGTCAGTCGACAGGCCGCACCAGGCCGGCACACGCCGTGGGAACGCTCAGTACGGGCCGCGACAGGCCCATACAGGCGGGACAACGCCTGGCGCGGCCTGTCGCCTGACAGGCCGTGGGACCCTAGCTTAAGTCCGCGCTTTAGGCATGAAAATATACCTACACTGCCCCGCATGCGGGGCTATTTCCGTGAGGTTATCACGCATCCGCTCGACCTGACGCGCGCCTTACGTTAACATAAAAATTATTTTTCTGTAATAAGTGTTTAGGCACTTTTGATATTTATATTTGAGTTATTATTCAAGTGTGGCCTCTCAAAAAGCCAAAAGGTACTGCATAGCATAAGGGTGCTTAAATAACAGTAGGAATGTCGTCTTTTCATTCTTTACTGTTCCTAAGGATACCGAAAGGTAATATACATATTATTATTTATAGGTAGATCTAGATAATTAGGTACTTAGTTACTGACGCCATAGTTATAGATTTATTATTTGATTAGTGACCCGACCACAACTTCGCAGTTTTAGATTTTTTCGCGTATAATTCCAATGACCTTAAAATACCGACTGTTTAGTTAGACCGTTTAGTAGAAGTAGCCCTCCCAGTACTAGTGACTGGCTAACTGGTTAATTATTGAAAGTAGCAGCACTTCTCATTGCCACTCTTTCATTAATAATGAAGTCGCGTCTCGCATGTTTGTAAATAGCAAAAAATGTGAAACAGACAAGTGGCGGCTCCGTGGCACAGTGGCTTAGTAATGAGTTGCTGCGCTAAGGGCCGCGGGTTCGAATCCCGGAAGGAACAATTATTTGCATGGCCTACAAATAATTGTTCTGGGTCTGTTCTATATATGTAAACTGTGGACCTAGGACCGGAGAAAATCCTAGTGGCAACGTTTTTTAAAAAGCGGGGAGAGAGAAAACTAATCAAATTAAAAATTTTGTACCACCGACTTCAATACTAATACGCATTATTAAGGATAACTCCAAAACTACTGTCAGATCCTGATCAAATTTATATAGAATGTATAAATTATAAGCACCAGCTTTCAAATAAAAATAGAATCATCAAAATCGATTCGCCTAGAAATAAAGTTATGAGGTAAATACACAAAAAGCAGTTTATTTGAGTACCTTCTCCTTTTTTTGAAATCGGTTTAAAATGCTAAGTAGATAATAAATTATCTGAGTTTCAAAGACATTCACGTTGTTATATTCTTAATTTTCCCCGATGTTGCATATTAACCTTCCTCAAATTTAACAATAAAGTTTTTATTATCAGCAAATTGAAGGCTCCGTGGCGTAGTGGCTTAGCAATGAGTTGCAATACTGGGGCCACGGGTTTGAATCCCGCACGGAAAAAGTATTTGTATGGCCTACAAATAATTGTTCCGGGTCTAAATGTTTGTCAACTGCCTCCACGATACAGGAGAAAGTCCTAGTGTGGAGGTAACGTTTTTTTTTAACAAAATAAAAAATAAAATAAATACTAATACATTGCATAAAACTTCGGTGTATTCTACTATATACCAACTAATATCAAAGGATTCAACTTGTTTTCTCACAACACCTAACCCTACAGTAGAAGCGGTCTTAACAAAGGCGCGTAACGGGCTAAGTGAAGCAAAAACTCGCACGCGAACATAAGGTGCATTTTGATTTAATACGCGTGCCACAAAAATATTTTTCGACGAAATAAACTGTAGGCTAATATCGCGTAGGTCACTTCCGATGCGTGAAAAGTATTATGAACATTAGCGACGTTGTAACTAAGCTTAAACTCGCAAGTTTGCTATTAGATAGTGGGCCTTCTGTTCTTTTAACTATTATTTATTCTGTGTTCCTACTGTTAAACAGTGGCGAAGCAAGGGCTCCAAACTAAGGCAAGCCCAAGATATGGTTTTGTTGTTTTAGCAGTTTTGTAAAAATACACCAATCTTAATCTGTCTCTACTCTTCAGTTTCATATTCAGTGCTGTCGAGGACATGTTAAACAAAGCACACAGAAGGCTGCTAGATAGATAGATTGTATTGTATATTCGGTAGCTTTAAAAAAGCCGTTTGGGTTTGCTCGAGCGAAAGAAAAAGATATTTACATACAATACAATACATGATCAAAAGGAAAGCATGAACAAAGTACAAACATTGTACAAAATTAAAAAAAAAAAAAAAATTATTTATATTCTAAATCGAATCGTCTCTCTTTCATAAAGAAAGATTCGATTACGTCCGCGTGAAATGTTGGTGAACGTTTTAATTTTACCAATAACTGTTTATGTGAATATGCGCTGTTTTTTCTCAACAAACTTTAAAGATTTTACCTTTTCCTTGGCGATTAGCACTTTAACACACTTCAATTCATCGCAAGGAACACTATTATCCTCCATTTTCACTAAAAATCTTTAAAAAAGCATAAATTTTCAAATCCCAACCCAATATTAATTCCATAGATTCGCTCAAGTAAACACACAGAGTAAACATTGAAATGTGAAGTGAAGTTGCACCGCGCTCGACTAACTTCATATCTAAAGGCAGGCTTATCGCTCCATACTAATTGCTATATAATCAATCGTAGTTATATTTCATTATAGAACATTTTGCCACAGGTTAGAAAGGGAGCGATCGTCTTCTCGAAAGCCCGGTAAAAAGCCCATGCGTGCGAGAGAGACGACTAATGGCTCAACTCAACTTCTTTTTTATGACAGCAGTATCGCGCAGTAATGCAATCTGCCAAGTGTTGACGTTACATAATAAGGCTACGAGGTCATGACATGTGTAGAAGAGAGGAGCGTGCGGGAAATTTGAAATAATTTGAAACAGTTTACGAGTTATTTTATTGGTTGATATCATTGATTGAGCACTTTGGTAAGGCAAGCCGGGCTTCCTGGCTTCTATGAAAGCTTCGCTACCGCTGTTAAACCGTAAGGGCGTACGGAACCCTCAGATGTAAGTGCGAGTCACATTTTTTTTTAAAAAGGCAGTTTTTATTTGTTTGATTATTGCACATGCAAATGATAAAAATATTTTTATTTACATCATTTATTTCATTGTTTTGTCACCAATAACTTAAACCTAAAATTTTCATATTATAAGACATGTGATTTGCATTGATTGAAAAATATAAAAAAGTTCCTAAATTATATACATAATTACAGACATGTGTAAAACATTTTAACGACGGGTTTGCTGTATTTTTAATGGATCTTAAAATCTTTGTTAAATCGTCTTGATTCATAGGCGCATATCGCACACTAGTTTATTTCTTTTGCCATTAAGTTTGGCTTAGGCTTACAAGTTCTAAAAATACATACATACAAGAAACTTTAATGGTACAAGCTTACATAAGTTACACCTTTATGTAAATTATATCGAAGTAGTCACGAAAACATACTTATTAGCACTACATAGAAGCGTGAAAACAACAAACACCACTAAAGTGTAAATGTGGTTTTAGACGGCAATGACGCCATTGCCAGCTATAGGAATATTTGTTTTGCGATATCGTTAACTTTACATAGGGTTGTCCAAAGACTTACATACCCAAAAATATGATGCTATTTAAAACTACTGTAACTTACATGAGAACAATAATGTTGCGATATTGCTATTTCTCAACTGTTTTTCATACACGCAACAGTTATAGATTTTAGTACTGACACCTTATTGCGACGTCATTAGCTATAGTTATATTAAAATGCTAAACATAGATTTCTACCGTAGTAATTCTACGAAACATGTTAATAAACCAACTGCTGCATTCGCCATCTGTATAAAAATTACAAAAAAAACAACTCGTAGCTTCCGTAATATATGTCATCCAGTAACGCATTATATGTCATACACGATTGATGACAACTACTATAAACTACTAAATAAGCAGCAGTTGTTTTATTATTTCCTAAAGTAACGTATGTACTCATTCTGAATTTATATATTATGTTATCGCGAAGACCTCATCAAGGTTCTGCAAAATAACATTCTCTTAGTATTTTTTTACATGCGGCTGCCGTACGATAAACTGACGATAAAAATATACAGTCATAGATATGTTTGTGTAAGGGAAGAGGGATAGTGTAAAGGGTTTTTAAGAACCTTACATTGTCATTCTCACCTGTACGTTTTTTACACTGCTAACAAATGAATAATAATGTGGCGACCGAGTGATGGCGATATTTTCATTCGAAAATTCTGATCTTAATTTTCATAGATTAATGTGGGGTATTGCATCTAGCCAGCCGCATCGTACGTTTGCCTGCCTGCCTGACCTGCATTACGAGTTTTGGACAAATCCTTTAATTATGCAGCATTCGTGAAAAGACTAGACAATAGATTCAGACACGCTATGTATTCAAAATACTATAGCGTTTCTATTTATATTTATTACCCCATGTAATACCGTGGCTGCAAATGAAAATAGAAGACGGACAACAGCATCTTCCCGATCAAAACCAAAAATTAAAAAAAATGTGCTTGCTAACCCGCTTGCCAAAGAGTGGCAATATTACATAATATAGTTGCACATAGACCCCCATAGATTGCCCTATGGAAAGAACTATGTGCATCAGTGGATTTAATCAATCACTCACTATAGGCTAATGAATATAATATAACTAATTGTGATTTTTCAGTACTTTTTTTAAAGAGAATTTTAAAAACTGATTATGTTTTGAGTCAAGCTAAGCTAACTACTCAGCGATACTAAGGTAAACTTGTAAATAATAAAAAAATATTCCGATTTGATACCAACCTGTAACCTGAGAGAACAGAGAGACCTGAGTGATTTTGGTGGCTTATGACCGTGTTTTGCTTCAATAATGCGCCTTTGACTAACGAGAATAATGGATGGACTGTATAGTTGACGGTAATGCGGCTTGGATCGTAATATATTCTCTCTATACTTTCTCACGGCTGTCATAAACAAAATTACTTTATAATCGTGATCGTGATAATTTCCATCGTAAATTTATAGCGGGTACACTTTTCTATAATAATAATCTATATATAATATTATTTCAAGCAAGGAAAGAGACTGGATTTATATGGATTCAGTATTTTACTTCTTTCTAATCGTGATTCGTGATAATTTTCATCGTAAAAATATATTAAAGCGATTAAAATTTCTATAATATTAGTTTATATATTATAATATGATTTCAAGCAAGCAAAGAAACCGAATTTATATGTATCTCTAAAAAAACAAATGATGAGAATTCAAATGCTTTTTTTACTCTTAGTGTCATTGAGTACAGTTCCGCATTATACTTTGTTGCTTATAAATCATTACTATTCGTTTATCTCAGTCTAATTTTTTTTGCACTTTTTTGTGTACTTATATAGTAAATTATAACTTAAATTAATTAAGTTTTTAATTTGTAAGTTTGTAACAATTTTAATAATTGTCACATCACAAAATATTCTTGGTTATATTATACTATTATTTATTCAGCAATGACCCCAAAAACAATACAAAATACAAATACATAAAACCCTGCGATGTATTGTCATTGAAAAGTAACACATGTGACGTCAAATTGCATACAAAATTTTTGATCAATGTCAAATATATATGCACAAATATTTTGACATAGTCATTTGATTGTTATATTATTAAACGTCTAATAATCAACTACATTTTGACGTTGAAATTTCCTTAACTATTTCAAGACCTAATTATTTTAATGTTTCCTCATACTGTTTATTTTAACAATTTAATGACGTTCTCGATCATCAACAGCAATTACTAAGGTACGTAAAATAGGACGTTTAACTTGTAAAATTCACGTTTTTATATGCTTTTTGTATTGGTGTTCTGTTTATTATTTTTAAAAAGAAACTTACCTTCTGATAACACAGCAATTCTCTGGTTGAAATTATTTTTTTTACGAACAAAGCTATGTAATTCCGCTTCCATAAATGTATAGATGTCAATAATCTTGTTCTGCTTCACGAGCCCGTACATAGCTACATAGTCAACTTCTGCTATTCAAAAAAGCAGGATTTGCCACAGTCGCCACGCTTGGCAAGTAGATTGGCGATCGCATTATCAAACGTTACGCAGTTTGACGGTTCTGAATTATTTTACTACAAACATTTTATACTCTATGGTATTTCGCTATCGGAGGCCATTCGGGTATTCCATAATCGCAATTTGACAGCGTTCAGATTTCTACATAGCAGATCCTTTGTTCAAACCCTAAACAAAAAGAGTTTACAATGTTAAAATTTCCAATTAAATAACGATAATCTCATTTTTATATCTACTAATGAAAAATAATAAAATAAAAATCTAAACCGATTTTAAAATCGATTTAATAAATGTAACTTTTAGTAATTAGTACTACTTTGTATTTTTTTTCTAAATTAGTAATCTTTGTTGGAAGTAAAGACTAGAAATGAATTGGGGGTGACTCGAGCTTTAGGCTTAGTCAGTTTGAATAGCCATAATCATGTAAAGGATGTCATGGGGGCCATGGTTGAATAGGTGCGAAAGTTCTCATTACACTCCTAGGGGGTGAAAATGACCAAAAACCAAAAAATTTACTTTAAATTTTACTTATTTCGGCTATAACTCCGTCTCCTTCGGAGGGCCTTACACAGTCTTTAATTCCCGCGTCCCACTAGTTTAAATATATATTTTAGTTGGCATTACTGTGTTACTTAACAGTGGTAGAACCACGCGGCAGCTTTTGCTGTCCGTGTCCGTTTACGGATGGGCCGGTTCGAACCGGAGTGGTACCATGACCTCACAGAATACCAGCGTGAATTAGAGGTTTACCTCTGCGTTTTGCTTGGTGAGTGCAGGTGGCCGGAGGCCCTTTTTACTGGAAATGAGGCATTCCATCTTAGTCCTCACGGGTGACAACGCATCTGCATTTTGATTCGCAAACGAGGATAGATGTAGATGTCTATGGGCCGCAGCAATCACTTACCATCAGGTGGACTGTGTGCTCGTTTGTCACCCTTATCCTATAAAAAAAAACTTCTTCAAAAGAGTGTACCTGCCGATAGGCCTTGCTTGATATTTGATTTCAATCAGCTTTATTTCCCACCAATCGATTACCTTTACTGATTGTAAATTTTCTATATATTTTGCTAAAACAAATATCAAATAAGAAAATGACGTAATGATCACCTGCGCGCTGTGCACCCCGCTGATTGAATAACACGCCTCTCGCTGCATAGTGAAGGCACACAATTTACCGTATTGAACTCAAATTTCACCCATAGGAAAATTTTATCTCATAGGACAAACTCGGAACTAGTCAGCGAGCGAGCGACCTGGAGTCCTGAAATACAGGGATACCCTAGTTTAGACCGCAATCTGCTGGAAAAAAACTTTACAACATCCCATGATTTTGTTAAGATTTGTCCGTAGATCTACATACTTTTGTGGCGGAAGAATAAATATAATTTTAATTTTAATTTTTCGTAGGAAATAGGGAAATAGGGAGCAACATTTGGAACGCAAGGGCTCTACTTTCACTAACACGCCTACCAGCGTGGTGAGTATGGGTAAGTTTTGAAAGCAATAGGTACATGACAGCTGGCATACTCTTAGAAAGGTTCTATTCCTAGCACTGGGCTTAAGAAGGCCGTAGAGGCGCAATGTGATGATATTAATATTGACGTAAAAAAACTTTAAATAATTTTCTCAGTACTGTACGAAATATTTTTAGTTATAATAATATAAATTTGTCGGTAAACAAGCGACCTGACGGAAGTGTTATTGCGTTTTTCCGTAATAAACGGAGCTAGTTCAGTTTTAGTCTCAGCATGTTTATACCAAAATATGTTGATTTTCACATCAAATCCTTCTGGAATCTGTTGGTTTTGGATTCGCATAGTTACAATATATGTTTGATAAAAAAATAAAAGCACATTGCTAATATGCCCATACAGTTCTCTCGGGTCGTGTCGGTTTACCGTCCCATCGGGCTATGAGAGTGAGGGAATAGAGAGTGCACCTGTGCTTGCGCATACACTTGGGCACTATAATCCTGTCCTGCGCAGATGGCTCGTCTCCGTTGAGACTGGCCGCCGTGACCGAAATTCGGTCTGGAGGACATTATTATTACAGTTATGTACACAGAGATATCCAGATACACGTTTAAAATACTTTTGAAATATTATACGTAGCAGGAACGTCACGAAAGTAAAAGTAGTTCCAGATTTAAGTAGACAAATTGAAAGGAGTAGTAATAAAAATATTTACTTTTGCGTCTACCGCGAGCATACAAAAAATTGGTCGGTCAAATACTACGAGGGCTTGACAAACACCTGACATCGCCAAATGAATATTCATAGGTCTGAATACACGCTATCAAGGCATTCGTAAGACTAGAGAATCTGTTTCTTAGAAAGCGTCGAAAGTTTATGTTCCAAATTTTATATTACGCACGACAAACAAAATGTATTTACTTAGCAATTTTAATAGCTGTCAGCTGCACAAAATACTAAATAAATTTAGAAACAATTCTGTTCTGTAGAAACAACAGGCAGTAAGATGCTCTTACCTCGCATGTCTCTGTAGGTCAAGAACAACATGAACTGCAAGTGTAATGTAATTACTGTAACAAATTAGGCGCAGTACACAAGGCTGGGTTGCATTGACAGTACAACAATTTTCTTTTTTTCATAATATCGTGTACTTGTTTTTTTCTACTTGTTTCCCATTTCACACTTTGTGATAGTAAATAATTGTTCAATTAATGATTTTACAGTAGTTTTTCCTCGACAATACAGGTGTCTAAAAATGTGTGTTTAAATTCCCTTGTCTGTCTTTTTGTCCGCCCAACTAGATTATGTTTAAAACATAAATAACATTTTTATAAGATGTAAATAATAAGACACAACTCATGATTTTACTTGAATAAAGTATGATCTGTCGGAAATATTAAATGCATGCCATTTTAAAGTATATAAATTTAACTGATGTATATTTTTCATTTGATAAAACCTGATATTTTTTTGGGAGACGGGTGACAAACGAGCACGCAGTCCATCTGATGGTAAGTGGTTACTGCGGCCCGTAGGCATCTAGTGAGGACTAAGATGGAATGCCTCGTTTCCAGTAAAAAGGTTCTCCAGTTCTCTACATTCACCATACGAAACCCAGCAGCGTTAAGCTGCTATATTTACGTTGATATTCTGTGAGAGCGTGGGTCCTTCTCCGGTTGAGCCGACCCA
Organism: Parnassius glacialis; assembly: GCA_033319125.1. NCBI lineage: Eukaryota > Metazoa > Arthropoda > Insecta > Lepidoptera > Papilionidae > Parnassius > Parnassius glacialis. The sequence continues at coordinate 31,355,904 of JAVANC010000013.1, read as the reverse complement.
TTCGTGATACAACTACTAATATAGCTACAGCATGACTCTACCGCGTAAAAAATGTTTTGTGTTTATTCTAAATTCCAAAAAAGTATAGACTAGACTTTTTTTTGTTTTACACATATATCTAGACACACGAGTTAATTAAGTCCACGCGAAACAAGTCGTAGATTTAGCTTGCATAATTATAAATTATGAATATAGAGTAATATCTATTGCAAGTTGTAAATATATAAATATATTACTGTCAAAAATAATCTAAGAATTAAAAAAAAATCTTTATTAAATCTGTAATTGAAAAACTTATGGAAATATTCCAGACGATTATTCTTGATACGTTCAGTTTGTCAATACTGAGCTCAATTCAATTCTACTCACGTCATTTTTCGTATGGAAGTGGAAATTTTACCAGAGACAATATTATCGTCTATTTTTACGTGACTTTCATCACAGACCACTGATTACCCTATCAGTTGTAATGAAATCGGTTTCTATGTTCACGTTACTATATAATATTTAGTAAATTGTATGATAGTTATATGACTTTTACGGGTATTTTTTAATTTTCATCCTACTAGGCATTACATATCGTTCCGTTTCAGTTAATGATCATTATGGTCATCGTCCATCACAATTCCAATGCTGTACTTACAACAACGTTAACGACGTATACATGCCGTTTGTCTTGTCCATTGCCACTTCAGCTTACTAATCCGCTGGGCTAAGTCGATTACTCTGGTCTACTGCTAATATCCTCATTAGGGAGATTGTTACACAGAGAAATTCCGAGCATAGCCCACTCCATAGCGCGCTGAGCGGCCTTGAGTTTCCTCCTACGGCCTTCAGTGTAGGGCCACTTCTCAATACATATGTCATCACTGGCACACGCAGACGCACTGATTGTACACTCTTGTAAAATTTTGAGCTATACCTACTAGCAGATGTGTTGTAATCACCCGAACGCTGCCCAGCCGAACCAAATATCTCTATCGAAGTTGGACTTACCTAGTCGGAAAATTTGTCTTTGGTAAACTTGATTATACTCGTGAAAATTTTTGAGCGTTAGGAACACCCCAACTACTACCGGCATAAGTATGATATGGACGTTACATGCGTGACTTTCGTCTTATCCGTATTCTATTATGGTTTAAGGTATATTCGTTAGGATTCACTTCTATGGTCATTGAGCATAGTACTGAAGTTCTCTTGCGATTCTACCATAATGGAACACGTCGGCAAATCGAAGGTGTGATGAGCTCGCCATTGATGTTGATATTTATTTATTTATATTCACATAATACAAGGGAAAGAAAAAAAATACATTTAAGATTTCAATCAACGTCAACCTTTAAATACCGGGTGTTCAGTAGGAAAGTTCAATTTTCAAATTTGAATTACGCAGCAACGGTTGGCTCGGTGAAGTGGAGAGAGGTCTCCATCGACGCGTCAGGCGTGTGGGTTTAACTTTAACAGTCGCGATGGAGCGTTGGACCGGAGCGCATTATGATTTTGTTGTCGAAGCTTACTTTAAGAGTGGTGACTCGTACGCTGCTGCGCTTCGAAAATTTTCTTGTCAATACAATATTCGCTGACCAAGAGATGCCGCAAGTGTAGACCATTTAAAAAATGGATTTAGAAATTTCGTGAAACGGGTTCTACCATGGGGAAGAAAGGTTCTTGAGTGGTAGCCTCGTACCTGTAGGCGAAGTGTAGGGCGACTCCCCACGAGATGGAGTGACGACCTGTTAAGACATGCAGGAAGTCGATGGATGCAGGTGGCTCAGGACTGTGCTTTGTGGCATTTATTGGGGGAGGGATATGTTCAGCAGTGGACTTATGAAAGGCTGTAATGATGATGAATGATGGGTTCTACCATTAATCAACCCATTCCAGGCCGCACACCTACTGTACCAACCCAGGAAAATGTGCGCCGAGTAAGTGATTCGGTCCTTGCAAATCCGCGGTGTTCAGTTAGTGCAAGCTTTAAAAGAAAGTGATTACTTATTACGAAAATCTTGTGCTGAAAAGATGTTGGAAGTTTTTCCTACACAGCGTAGACTCAATAACGTTGTTTTTAGCAATGAGGCTCATTTTCATTTGGAGGCCTATGTAAATAAACAAAATTGCAAATATTGGGCACCAACGAACTCAAAAGAGAGATATTCAACATATCAACAGATCAACGATAGTTAAATAGTCGAAAGGTGACTATTTGGTGCGCCATAACATCTAGTGGGGTTATTGGGCCGGTTTTTAGGGTTCCGTACCTCAAAAGGAAAAAACGGAACCCTTATAGGATCACTTTGTTGTCCGTCTGTCTGTCTGTCTGTCTGTCTGTCTGTCTGTCTGTCTGTCTGTCAAGACCCTTTTTCTCAGGAACGCGTAGAGGTATGAAGCTGAAATTTATATCAAATACTCAAGTCTACTGTCCCTTGGGGCTGTGAAAAAATCAAACTTCTAAGCCAACGCAATCAAAAGATACAGCCGTTTATGCCGCAAATTTTCGATATTCGCAAGGGAATCAAAAGTCAAAACCTACAGGGTACTTCCCGTGAACTGAGAATCTTAAAATTTGGCACGAAGCAACGTATTATAGCACAGATAAAGGAAAAATTGCGAAAAGCATAAACTTTTAGTTACATCATATAATAAAAATATTTTTAATAATTTTAAACTCATATACCTACGGATTTGTTCGGAACCCTCGGTGCGCGAGTCCGACTCGCACTTGGCCGGGTTTTTTTTTTGAGAATGAGAACGGTCATGCTGATCGACAATTTTTTGCTCCTATTGTAAGAACGGAACGCCGTTTTAACTGAAACACATAATTCCAACAGGATGGAGCTATTTCCCATCCTCCAGAGAGTCGATGGACACGGTAAAGACACTATTGCCACAAAAATTGATATCGAGGTTTGGGGACACCTGCTGCCCAACCAGGTCGCCTGATCTCACACCATGTGATTATTTTCTGTGAGGCTATATAAAGTCAAAAGTTTATTCAAACAAACCACGAACAATACAATAATCATCACAAACAGTATCTCCCCGCAACTCTGCAAGAAAGTGTTTGAAAATTTGCCTGTATGATTAAAAGAATGTGGGGTTGTTATAAATTAATTTGCTTAATTCCGCGTAAAGAAAGAAAATGATTTGTCCTGCCCAGCTTTAAGGGGGACCTCCCACCTTCCCTCAATCGCGCGCACTATACCCGTCGCCGTCGATCCCAGCACTACCATCCTCAGCACCACCACACTAGGCAGGACACACCACTCTCGAAAATACGACACGTGTTTCGCCTCTACACGAGGCATCCTCAGGTGAAGTACATTCTGCGGAGGCTGGCCGCTAAGATTAGATTACTTATTACTTAGACTATGCGAAAATTGGTGCCGCAACGAATCGGTTAACTGTCTAATATTACGTACTGCAAATGCAGCAAAACTCAGTTTTGCCGCAAGAGTACAAATATGAGCGCTCCACTGAAGCTTAGTATACAACGTAATTCCTAAAAATAGTGTTGAGTTAACTATATTTAACAATTCCTCACCAAGATTATACTCATGATTACATGTTTTACATTAGAAAGTGTAAATTCAATGAATTTAGTTTTATGCACATTCAATAGAAGATTGTTAACCGTAAACCACCGTTGTATATGCGAAAGAGGATTATTTACATCGTGAAAGTTAGTCTTGTCTCTATCTACGCTGAATATAAGAGAAGTGTCATCTGCAAACGGCACTATTTTTCAGTAAATCGTTAACATATGCTAAAAATAGAAAGGGACCTAGAATAGAACCTTGCGGTACACGCTTTTGAACAAATGACCCGACTGATTTTATTCCATTTATTATAACCCTTTGTATGCGATCAGTTGAATATGATCTAATAATTTCAAGATATGTATTCTTTGTGAGGCAGCTTACCATCATAGAATATAATAAATCCTTTCCAGTCCAGTACCTATACCTAGTAAACGCCCAGTCCAGTAGAAATCTTCTTTGTAGAAGTCTTCCAATGGAACAGTGAAGTTTCGGGGCTATAACGTCACTGCGTTATTTACCTCTCTGCAGATGAATAGATTTCGTATTACGTTGAAGGGATTGTAGCACCGCCCAAATTTTGATGAAATTAAATATATAAGAATACAGTACCCTTTACCTTTTATTGTACATCAAAAAAAGAAAGTACATAACAAGAAACAAACATAAAGATAAAACTAAAGGTGGTGTTATTGCTATAGAACAATTGATTGTAGGCTTTCTCATAGTCTACAATCAATTGTGGCTTCTAGGCAAAGTGGCAGGTGGTACCCCTCCCGACTCTGTTATAAAAATATAATAAAAGAAATGCTTAGGGAATTTGATTAGAGTTGCAATCGATAACGACTTCGACCACCAAATTGAAGCAAAAACTAAGGCACGACATGATCATTCATTAATTTAACAATATCGTTAGTCAGTTTGTATACTAATCCTATCCTAGGGAATCCTAGGGACATATCATAGCGAAGATTTCCAGTAAGTAATTGCCACACGTGGCAGTTAAACTGATAATCGCAGCACTTGACTTCTGAAAACTTTGTCTATGGTCTTCATCATATACCAAATGGTTCTCATCTATCGGGGCCTTAAAAGCTTCACGGCATTTCTTATACTTAACTTTTACGGTACGTATGAGATGGGATGATAGATTATCTTTTGTCACCACTTGCCACCATACGACTGATGGCGTACCATTATAACATAATATGTTATAATTTAAAATTAAAAATTTTGTACAGCCGACTTCAATATAAGCGACTCCAATATAGGTTATTTAAGAATAACTCAATAACCATTGGTCTGACCTTGATCAAATTCATATGGGACCACATGAGAACTATCAGCTTTCATATAAAAAAAGAATCATCGAAATCGGTTCGCCCAGTACAAAGTTATGAGGTAACACACATAAAAAAAACATACACTCGAATTGAGTACCGCCTCCTTTTTGGAAGTCGGCAGAAAAGGCCCGAGCAGAATCAACGGCACTGTGGTCCGCCACAGTATTGTGCTGAGCTAGCAACTTGTAGCATTCTATCATAGGTCCCTACTTTTCATCTCTGTGTATTGTGTACTGCTTCTCAGTAAACAAATATAATTTACCTATCTTTCATACATTATTTATTATTACAATATAACATTTGTACTTTAAAATAAATAAATACTAATTTAAGTGGCCCGTTTATCACTTACATCATTTTATTTTTGTTTTTTTTTTCATTTGCTGTGCCTTAGTTCGATGATGGAATCAATCATTTTAAAGTTATGTTTTTTATTGTTACAGATGCCTGTTTAAGATGTCAAGGTGAAAGCAAAAAGGATTCATACGGGAAACAGGACTGCGTTGTCGTCTGGGGAGAATGTAACCACAGTTTCCACTTCTGCTGCATGTCGCTTTGGGTGAAACAGAACAATCGATGCCCACTCTGCCAACAAGAGTGGTCTATACAACGAATGGGCAAGTAAAAGTAGCAATATCAAGAAACACAATAAAATGTGCGGGAAATAAATTATGATTAAAGGTTGATATTTGTCTATGTTTATTTTTGATACCCGTTTTTAAGGTTATAATAAGAAATATGTTTAATATATTATATTTGCTGCTGCTTAACTAAACTACGAATCTAAATTTAATTGGTAAAATCAATCCATATATATTTAAAACCTCGACCTTAGAAATCAAGATCTTAGAAAAATAACAGTAATACTCCATGTATTCTTCCAGTTGACATACATCTATAATCTATATGTACACATATAAATAAAACTGTAATGTTTGCCATATTGAATTAACTGGCTTCTATTAAGCTCAGAGGGTTATACTCGTATGAATATATTATATTCATAAAACTATGAATTCCAGGAGTCAAGGCGGAATTAAAATTTTATTCTACATGGTTTTTTTATACAATAAGGGTGACAAACTAGCACACAATTCATCTGATGGTAAGTGGTTCTGTTTGTGGTGTTACTGTGGCCCATAGACATCTACATCTATCCTCGATTAAGAATCAAAATGCAGATGCGTTGTCACTCCTGAGGACTAAGATGAAATGCCTCGTTTCCAGTAAAATGGCTCTCCGGTTCTCTACACTCACCATACGAAACACGGCAGCGTTAAGATGCTATTTTATGCTGGTATTATGTGAGAGCGTGGTCCATCCCCGGTCGAGCAAACCCGTTCGTGCTACAACTATACTACTAATATATGTAGCTGCAGCATGGCTTTACCACGTAGAGTTTGTTCTAAGCACCATTAAATACAAAACAATATAATACAATACTCTTTATTGTACACCAAGAAAAGATAAAAATATCAAAAAGAAAAAATAAACAACTATTAAGCGAAATAAAAATGGCGGTCTTATTGCTACATAGCAATCTCTTCCAGACAACCCAGAAGAAGAAATAAATAAAAATAAGAAAAAGAACAATGGGTAGGGTGCACTAAAATAAAAAAAAATTAAACAAATAAAAATAAAATAAAGATAGAAACTTATGCATTAAAAAGACAACATTCTTCAGGTAGATCAATGACCATAATTAAGCGGAGGAAGTGAGAGGGATTAGAGAGACAAATAGTATTTCTTAATCTATTTCTGGAACACATTTAAGGATTGAGCACTTCTAATTGACTGGGGTAAGGAGTTCCAAAGTCTTACTCCAAGAACAGAGAATGATTTATGATAATAAATCTAGAAGTGCACTGGATATTGGAGGGAAAGATTTTCTTTGGGTCGTAAGGAAAAATTATGACAGGAGCTGAGAAATTTAAAACGTTCTTTTAGATAGGAATGACTTGATATATTAAATAAGACGCAGTAGAGAACAGAAAGTATATGAGTATTACGACGAAGACGGATTGGGAGCCACTTGAGCTTAGTGCGGTATTCTGAGACATGGTTATATTTGCAAAGCCTAAATATGAACCGTATACAGACATTTTGGAGTCGCTCAAGCTTGTTAAGTTGCTCCTCGGTGATATCAAGGTAACAAATGTCGGCATAGTCGAGAATAGGAAGCAGTAAAGATTGTGCAAGCATAATTTTGGTGGCAAAGGGTAAAAATTAATTAAGCCTCCGGAGTGAAGCATAAGCTGCAAACATTTTACGGCTCACTGCATTAATTTGGGGAGATCAAGAAATATTGGAATCCAAAAGGATATCTAAATTTTTGACAACGTCATTATAAGGGATAGGAACTCCGTTATATACAACGGGTTGTAGTTGACATTTTTTTATTTTGAAAATCATTCTTGAACTCCCAATGATTATGGCTTGGGATTTTATTGGGTTCACCGTTAACCCAAAAGAACGACTCCAGTCGAGAATACATGTCAGATCCTTATTAATACACATTTCACTGCTTTGGGAAGATCTTCAATGGTAGTTTGTAAATATATTTGGAGATCATCTGCATACAAGTGGTAGAGCGAAGATATTTCGGATGTAATCGTATTAATAAAGATTGCGAATAAAAGAGGAGATAAGACGCCACCTTGTGGAAACGCAAAATCCCTAACAGGATGTCATGATCAACAGTATTAAAGGTATTGCTGAAATCCAGCAACACCAATAATGTGACTTGATGATTTTACATACCGTGGCGAATGTCGTCCGTGATTTTCAATAACGCCGTAGTCGTACTATGACCAGATCTAAAGCCAGATTGGAGAGAGTTGAGGATGCTATTTCTTAAACAAAAGGAATTAACCCTTTCGCTGTCCCGTGCACTACATATAGGTTATTGCTATTGTCTTACTATTGGGTTTTAAAACCGGACAGTGAACGTGTTAATTTGTTGTTGCATAAGGCGTTCTAAGACTTTGGAAAGGAAAGGAAGAATCGAAATAGGACGATATTCAGAAAAACTTGAAGGATTTGCTTTCTTGGGTATACTTATGATTTGGGCATCCTTCCATTGGTTAGGGAAAGAGGATGAGCATATGGAAAAGCTTAAGATAAAGGTTATAATAGGTGTTAAAAAATTTAACAAGGGAATGATCATTTTACGACTGACGTCATCCCTTCCGACAGCGTCGGAATGGTTAGAGATAATGTTTCCTAACATCACAATCGTAAATAAATGTGTAAACTTTTTATAGAACAGTGTGACAAACGAGCACATAATCCACCTGGTAGTAAGTGGATTATGTGGCCCATAGACATCAACATTTATGCTCAATTAAGAATCAAAGTTCAGATGCGTTGTCACCACTGCGGACTAAGATGGAATGCGTCATTTCTAGTAAAAATGGTCTCCGGTTCTCTACACTTACCATTTAAAACACAGCAGCATTAAGTTACTATTTTACGCTTTTATTCTGTGAGAGCGTGGTCCTTCCCCGATCGAGCCGACCCATTCGTGCTACAACTATACCATTAATATACATAGCTGCAGCATTTTTACGCAGTAATTTGACGCTAAAGAATTATTGTTTTGTCACTTGTTCAAGGCTGCTGCTAACTCTGACGTGGTTTGAGATGAATTCGCGTCAGCGATCTTTCAATTTGTCATTATTGACCTTTATTCCGGTCGTCCACGCGTTTCGTTGTTTAGGAACGGGAGCGATCAAACCAATACCGCAATAACGCATTGCGTGTGTATTTGGGTTACCTAGTTTTTACTTAACGTTGATATTGATTGCAGTCAGTGAAGTATTAGTGCCGCGATAGAGCTTATACTATAAAATAAAGCGAAATATCAATTTCCATTATCCATTTGGTCACAGACAGACCGATATCAAAGAAAAACTGCCTACAATAAGTAATAGTATCGATATCTTACCTGCCAGATGTCAAAATTATGATTTAGAGGTAGATCGTGGACAGGGGGTAACGTCTAAACGAGACGTCCGGAACTGCGATCGCCAAATTGCCTTAATTACAGTCGAACCTGGCGAACCTAAGCGATAAATCAACAGCACTTAAAATTTCCGAGTTAGTAATTTATTCTTGGTGCGATGTATACGCTTTTACAATAAAATCCCTGAAAACATACAAAATCTGACCTGCTCAAAGTTCAAAAACTTAATTAAACTAAGTTTGTATAATAAGGGTTATTATTGTTGCGCGCCACTATTAATGTCTTGTACATGGCAATACTAGTCATCACTAGCGCCCTCTAGTGTCGAGTAGCAGAACTAGGAGAATCAAGATCCTTCTAGAAATTTCGGGACCGATATGTACCCGAACATTCTAGATGTCACTACCGTAGAAGGTTCTGAAAACTATCTGAGACCCTATATAAGGCCAGTATAGACTACGACCGAGTCAGTATTATGTCGCTTCGATGCCCCCATTAGTTAGATCTGATGGTCAATTAGCGTTCGACGACTCGGAAAAGGCCGAGTGCATGGCAGACAGCATCGAGAGCCAATGCTCCCCAAGCTCCCTGCCAATCGACCCCGTCCACCTGAACAAGGTGAACGAGGAAGTGGCTAACATGTCCGCCACACCACCAACGGATGACCCACTTCCTCCAGTTACTTTTGATGAGGTGAAAACCATAATCAAAAATCTTCAAATCCGAAAAGCGCCTGGAGCCGACGGCATAAACAATAAAGTGTGTAAAGCCCTTCCTCCCAGATTAGTTTGCCTTCTAGTGGCGATATTCAATATCTTAATGGCCACTTGCACCTTTCCAGAAGTGTGGAAAGAAGCAATAGTCATCGGTATACACAAACCGAAAAAACCCAGAGATAGGGCGTCTAGTTATAGACCCATAAGTCTCCTCAGTGCCATGGGGAAAATCTATGAGCGCATCATCCTCAGCCGTCTGAAGGATGCAGTGCTTAGCAAAAATCTGATTCCTAACGAGCAGTTTGGTTTTCGAGCCAAACACTCAAGTGTTCAGCAGGTGCACCGCCTCACGGAGCACATCTTAGAGCAGGCCGCAAAGGCGAACACGCGCGCTGTTTACACAGGAGCGCTGTTCTTCGATGTGGCCAAAGCATTCGATAAAGTCTGGCACAATGGACTAGTCTACAAACTAATCCAAATAGGAGTGCCAGTAAGACTTACTAAAATTGTTCAAGACTTTCTTGAAAACAGATCCTTTCGTTTTCGCGTGGAGGGTACCTTCTCCTCTCCCAGACCCATCAGAGCAGGAGTTCCCCAGGGCTCAGTGCTCTCCCCGACCCTTTACTCACTCTATGCAAGTGATATTCCACAAATACCAGGTACTCATCTCGCACTATATGCGGATGACACTACCATATACACTTCAGATGTCCACCCGGTTAGAATCTGTGGTCGACTCCAAGATGCAGCAAACGCCTTAGGCGATTGGTGCAGAAAATGGAGGATTGAACTGAACCCAGATAAGAGCAAAGCCATCTGCTTCAACAGAAGGTTTGCTTATAACCGATTAATGACAAAAATCAAAAAATACAAAAGCGGTACGATCTCCCTCTATGACAGCCCAATTCCGTGGGTACAAGAGGTGAAATACCTGGGGGTGACCTTAGATTGTGCAATGAGCTTCTCTCAGCACATTCAGATAGTTAGGAACAAGGCTAAATTCGTAGTTTATCGACTTTACGCCTTAGTTAACAAAAACAGTAAGCTGTCACTCAGACGCAAGCTGCATTTATACAAAACCTGCGTACGTCCTATCATGACATACGCAGGGGTATCCTTTGCCCATGTTCCCAAAAGAAGTTTACATAAACTTCAAATCATCCAGAACAAATTTCTCCGTCAGGTCACAGGAGCTCCATACTATGTGAGGAACGCGGATCTCCACCGCGACCTCGACATGCCCACAATTCAGTCGTATCTAAAGGAATTATCCTTAAGATATTTCAATTCGATAAAGGAACATAAAAATCCGTTGGTGAATGAGGCGGGCTCGTACTCCCCAGATAGGGATGCGGCCCCCCACAGGAGACGTCCCAAGAACGTTCTTCTTGACCCCGATGACGAGATCACAACTATAAATAGGTCGATCCCGATCCCCCCCTCCACAGGAGAGGGAACCAGTTTAGGTAACACAAACACAAACACTCACACAGACACTACTCTAGTACAGAACACTAGGGCACACCGCATTCGCCGGCGAATGCGTCGGAATATACACACTCCGTACACGAGGTATAACACCCGTGATACGGGGCGTTTCTAATCATTGCGATCAGTATCAAAAATGCGATAGTGATTCAAGCCGAGGTTCGTACCTCCTTCAGAGGGGCCCTTGAATCGCATCGAGCCCCCCCCTAGCTCAAGGAGCCTTACTCCGAAAGCAGGGGTAGGGGTGCCGCAGGGCCAACAGTATACACTTTTAGAAAAAAAAAAAAAAAAAGACCGAGTCAGTATTGAATTGGCGATAAAAGAGAATACTTCGAAGCGAAACAACTGCGAACTTAAGTGATCAGTAGTACAATTGTGTTTTATTATTAGTGTGGTTTTAGATTGTAATTAGTGTTGTGTAATTAAAGTGTCAATTTTGGTAATTCAATCGGCAGTTTTTTAATTGTCTCGAACCCCAAGCTCGTAACATTATAATATTAAGGAATTTATGGATGATAGCCTCTGGGAATCAGGTGATCGCTACCAGGCTATTTCTAATTTGTCCCGCTGGGTATCTTGCTGGTTCTTCCCAGAACAGCCGTTTTTTTTTGGAACCAGTGGTAATTAAACATAAGAGTCATTTTCAATAAGTATTATTTATAATCTACATTAGGTAGAAAAGTTTCTGTTTCTGCAATTGACAATTTCATTGGTCCCGGCGGGAATTGAACCCGGGTAGCTTGCTTAATGTGAAATTTACAGCAAGCGCTAAGCATCTAAGCTACCACGGCTGATTTACCATGTGCTCAGCAGTGAAGGAAAACATCGTGAGGAAACCTGCATGTCTGAAAAAAAATTCGAAGACGTGAAATTCGCCAACACGCATTGGGGCAGCGCAGCGGATATTTCCTTGCTCTAAAATCCTCTCAGAAATATGGGGAAGCCTGTGCTCAGCTGTGGGACGTATATAGGCTGTCACTTAAACTGCATAAGCGAAAGTTCAGGGACCGCGATCTCTTTTTCGCTTATGGAGGTTTCTCACTAACCCGAGTTTCTAGCTTAGAGGTACAGGATTCAGTAAATGTGTAAACATATGTATGTACTGTATCGGTATTATTCATTAGAATTCGACAAAGATGCTTACAAAATATAATATTTACTTAATGAAATCCGTTAAGTTCTTTTTTGGCAATTTCCCGCACACTATAACACATTCACAAGTTTATAACTTTGAGACAACACCTGAATTTTTCGTTTGAACATTATGAGTACGTATCGTACCTTTCTTCGCAATTGATACTGTAGTAAGTTCGACAAATAAGTCAGTACACACGCACATTTGACATTTACATAAATACACATTCGAATAGAATGAGACCAAAAACAATCTTAGTTAATTTCTCGAAATTTAAGGAAAATAAACAATGTTAGTTCCACGAAATTTAATCATAAATAGCAGATGTTAAACGTTAACGCTCAACTGGCGCTTACAGTTTACCGTACGGGCAAGTAGCAGTCTCAGGTAAAGAGATCCACGAGTGAAAAACAACTTTCTCTTATAGAGGTTACTGTTTCTCACTTATAGAGGTTTTAGAGGGTTAAGATGACGGGACTCTACTTTAAATTACATAATTTTCTCAGTTACCCAGTTCTCACATACTCACGTAACTCAGATTGAACTGTTTTACCCTATTTATATATGTTGTTTAATCGCGATCTTTAACTTGGGACCCATTTAAGATTGTACCGCATATCTTGTCGTATATTTCTCCGGTTGTTAACTTGAACCTTCGCTCGGATGATGCGCGCGTCGTGTTGTGCACTTCCGTACGCTGACGTTACTAAGGGTTCAATGTAATCTGGGTCAGTACTTGGATAGCCATCGTATTTATTTATATTGTTTGTCGTATTGTGTTTCCTAGCACCATTGTACTCTGGTTCTGTACTCAGAAAGCTATCGTAGCACCGCCCAATTTCGACAGAATCAAAGGTTTTCACATAGTCCACATTCATGGGCAGGGGCAGATTGTACTTCTTCGATATTCTGTACGATTTGCGGAAGAGTATGTAGTATTTTTGTAAATCGTCTTGTTTTGGAGGCTAGAAGTTGTAAAGTCTACGTGCGAGATGGTTCTTAATGACTCGCGAAAACAGCATGTTGACGCAGATCATAAGGAAAATCGTTCTGAAGTTCGTTAATAGAGCGTTGACGTCTTTCTTGCAGAATAAAACCACCTCACTGTTCCACGCCAACGTAGTACTGCACTCATGAAGAACGAAATTGAAAAGCATCTGGAGGACTTTAAACCGGTTTTCCGGCCCCTTTCAAAAGCTCCGTTGTAATTCTATCGCCACCTTATTCTAAAAACAGCCTTGTCGTTTTCAAGGCGCCGCAGAGCCATTTAATCTCACTCAGACCGACGTCCGGGATATCACCGGAATAATGTCAGAATAGACGTCGTTTGTTTATGGATATTAATTATAAAAAAACACATACCCACACATAAACTATACATTATTTTCATTCACAGACCCTCACACTCTTTATTTTATAGGATAGCGTGACAAACGAGCACACAGTCCACCTGATGGTAAGTGGTTGCTGTGGCCCATAGACATCTATATCTATCCTTGTTTGCGAATCAAAATGCAGATGCGTTGTCACACGTGAGGACTAAGATGGAATTCCTCTAATTCTCTCCCTTTCCAGTAAAAAGGGTCTCCGGTTCTCTACACTCACCTTACGAAACAGTAGTGTTAAGCTGCTATTTTACGCTGGTATTCTGTGAAAGCGCGGTCCTTCCCCGGTCAAGCCGACCCATTCGTGCTACAACTATACTGCTAATTTAGCTGCAGCATGGCTCTATCACGTAGAACTCTACACACACATTAGACATGCACACTACATTTACACTATACACACATTTCACAAATACTTTATACACATACCCTCACTTAATTATAATCCATAGGACGAGCAGCACCACCCAACACAAACCTTTTTAAATGCTTCCTGGGTGGTTTTGGCAACGGCATTATACTGTAACTAATCAGTATTAGGAAATAAGCTATTTTTTTAATTAATTCATTCACTGGTTTATAGGGCACAGAGCTGTACAGGCCTTTGACCTAAACGTAAGGCTTCATAGTAGCGGCTCTTTGTATTACGATCACGCCGTATACGTTGACGCCTTAAGAGCGCCTTCACATTAGGTCGCAAGTAATGCGGCAGCAGCGCGGCAGCCGTGCGACTGCTGCGGATGCCTTCTTATACAAATACAGCCGCGCGAGAGAGAGAGAGAGAGAATAGAGTGGATCTACCTAATCTTGCACCTCAATGTAGTGGTGGACAACCTCTGAACTACACTTTCATTGGTGACGAGGCTTTTGCACTCTCTGATCATATGCAACATCTGTACGGTGGAAACGTGTTGACTATCAAACAGAGAATTTACAACTACAGATTGTCAAGAGCACGTCGATATATAGAATGCACGTTTGGCATCATCATCATCATCATCATCATTACAGCCCTTCACAAGTCCACTGCTGAACATAGGCCTCCCCCAAAGAATGCCACAAAGCACGGTCCTGAGCCACCTGCATCCATCGACTTCCTGCATGTCTTACCAGGTCGTCACTCCATCTTGTGGGGGGACGCCCTACACTTCGCCTACCGGTACGAGGCTGCCACTCGAGAACCTTTCTTCCCCATCGGTTGTCGGTTCTTCGAGCTATATGGCCGGCCCACTGCCACTTCAGCTTACTAATCCGTTGGGCTATGTCGGTTACTCTGATTCTACTGCGGATATCCTCATTCCTAAGTTTATCACGCAGAGAAACTCCGAGCATAGCCCTCTCCATAGCTCGCTGAGCGACCTTGAGCTTCCTCATACGGCCAGCAGTGAAGGACCACGTCTCAGTTCCGTAAGTCATCACTGGCAACACGCACTGGTTGTACAATTTTGTTTTAAGGTTTGAGGTATTTCTGACGAGAAGATGTGTCGTAGATTCCCGAACGCTGCCCAGCCGAGTTGAATCCGTCGATTGACCTCTCGGTCGAAGTTGGACTTACCTAGTCGGACTATTTGTCCCAGGTAAACATACTCGTCAACAACTTCGAGCTTAGTGCTCCCAACAACTACCGGCATAGGTGTGACATGGACATTAAACATACTCTTTGTTTTGTCCATGTTCATCTTAAGACCTATCCGTTAGGAGACACTATTGAGGTCATTGAGCATAGTGCTTAGTTCCTCCAGCGATTCTGCCATGAGGACTATATCGTCGGCAAATCGAAGGTGAGTGATGTACTCGCCATTGATGTTAATACCGTATCCTTTCCAGTCCAGAAGCTTGAAAACGTCTTCCAATGCAGCGGTGAAGAGTTTCGGGGATATAACGTCACCCTGTCTTACACCTCTCTGCAATTGGATAGGTTTCGTACTCTGGTTCTGTACTCGGATAGCCATCGTAGCTCTACTGTACAAACACTTCAGCACTTCGATATACCGACAGTCAACTTGGCACCGCTGAAGGGACTGCAGCACCGCCCAAATTTCGACGGAATCAAAGGCTTTCTCATAGTCCACATAAGCTAAACATAGTGGCAAATTGTACTCTTCGGACTTCTGTACAATTTGCCGTAGGGTATGCATGTGGTCTATGGTGCTAAAGCCCTTTCGGAAACCGGCTTGTTCGGGAGGCTGGAAGTCGTCAAGTCTGCGCGCGAGACGATTCGTAATAAATGGAGAATATTCCACCGCCCGTTAAACGTCTCAATTAATTTAACTGAATATATAGTAAAGGCTTGTTGTATTCTGCATAATTTTATACGACAACGAGATGGATTTAATTATAATCACACGGTTATCACATGTATTCGCAGAGAAAGGCGAGGATGAAAATATTAGATTGTATAATCCAATTGGTGGTCGCCGCAACCTAGGAAGAGTCACAATTCGTAACGCTTTTGCCGACTATTTTGTATCGCCCGAAGGGGAAATCCTGTGGTAGAATCACATGATTTAGGAGAGTCTTGTTGTTTGAATAATTAAAATAATAAAATACGCATAAATAAGATAATAACCTGTCTGCTGCAGTTTTCTCTGATCGGGTTTTATTATATTAAATTTGGAATAAATAATTTAACATAATTAATTCCAGCTTTTCTTTTTTATGGTCCTGTGGCTATAATCATCGGTCCTCGAATCCCACAAAGCAGGATGCATTTGAACTTCAATGATAAATTGTTCTGTGTCGAATTCGCTCATTGTGCAATAATGGTTCAAACGTGTGCTTGCAACACTGACTCGAAGCCGACTGATCGCACGCGGCTGCTGCGCTACCGTCCGCTATGACAATCATGTGTCGCGCTGCTCTTTTTAGTATGGGAGTCTGCCGCCTGTAAACAGCGCGCCTGTCGCGCTGCTACGGCCGCGCCGCTTGCGGCTTAATGTGAAGGAGCCCTTATAATACAACCAGCGGCAAAGTCTTCCTTTTACCACACATATTAATGACGGCAATAAATCAGGCAACTCTAAGTAGTCATACATCATGATTAGTGAAAATAAAAACCGCTTCTTGTCTACTTTTATTTGTTTTCACATAATTGAAAGCTATTGTTAAATACATTACTTATCTCTCAACCACTAAGTATTGTTTATTTTTAATGACGTTGTAAACATAAATGTAGATAAGATTAATGGATTGCCTATACTCGTAGTTTCTATATTTCAGAAAATTATACTAGGTCGACCGGTGTAGTAACTGTAGTAACGCTTTCCTATTGATGAAGCATAGCTTGATCTGTGGAATTTAGATTTTTATTTGTTAATTGTTCCTTTTTGTTTTTATCATCGTTGGTATAAAATACTAATTATGTACACCATTTTAAAATACCCTAAAACCAATTACTTTATAGTAAGAATTGATTGAATTACTAACATTTGATTGTAAGGCATTCCTTGATTTGTATAGACTTATTATAAACTGAACTAGATTCTTTAAAACTAAAAATTAAAAAAAAAAAACATTTCTGCAGTTAGTGAGCTGATTGTTTAAATTAACTGGACTCATATGATTCATCTTTGACCTTAATTTTTGAGTTAAAATATGCAATTACATATTTTAATCCAACGAATGCCGACTCTTCAAGGAAGATTATTTTCTGCCGACTTCCAAAAAGGAGACGGCACTCAATTCGACTGTATGTTTTTTTATGTGTGTTACCTCATAACTTTTTACTGGGTGAACCGATTTCGGTGATTTTTTTTAATTTGATAGCTGGTACTTCTCGTGTGGTCCTATATGAATTTGATCCAGGTCAGACCAATAGTTTTTGAGTTATTCTTAATAACTTATATTGAAGTCGGCTGTACAAAATTTTTAATTTTAAATTATATTAATGCAAACCCATG
The DNA here is from genome assembly GCA_033319125.1 of Parnassius glacialis. Lineage (NCBI taxonomy): Eukaryota > Metazoa > Arthropoda > Insecta > Lepidoptera > Papilionidae > Parnassius > Parnassius glacialis. The sequence goes on along the minus strand of JAVANC010000013.1, from coordinate 31,338,438 downwards.
TTCAGCAGTAGATTTGTGATGGGCTGTAATGATGATGATGTGCGGTTAAAATTTTTATATTAGGTGACAAACACAATGCATCTGATGATAAATTAAGGACATTTGCAAACAAAATTAATAAAGTAAATTACTGGCTTCTGTCTGCCATAAGGCTTCTGTATACAGGCTCTTAGGGCGAAGCCTCAGTAGAAAATATTGGTCAGGCGGGATGTCCAGCGTGCATGACTGGAACTAAAATGCGTGCAAACTTAATCTATTAATATAGACACGATTAAACCCACTGTTTCTTTTATAACATAAAGTAAGAAAACCGCTTACAATTTACCTGACGGTAAGTAGCTGCTACTGCCTTGGTATTCATGCATGTAATTTCAAATTAACAAGGCCCCAGATAGGTCAGCGACCTTAAAAACTACCATTAAAACTGAACTGAACATTTTTGTTTGTCATGTTTATAATGTACGTCAATCTACGCAAAACGTTTATTTCGCCATTTTTTATACAGAAAAAAGGGTAAACAATCACACAGTCCACCAGATAATTAGATGCTTTGGACCGTAGACACATACATTTATCATCGATTAGAAATCAAAATGTAAACGCGTTGACTTGAGGATTTAGGTTTTGTAGACATTATGTTGCTATTCCACGCTAGTATTATGTATTAAATATATTTTTACGGCATGTAAACACTCCATTATCGAGCATAGGCTCCTCAGTAAAGTACGTCACGTCAGCCCGAAAATGACAAACCAAGCATATAATTTATCTTTTATTTTGATAATTTGTGGCAAATTGGTAAAACAAAGAAGCTTGACAAATGGATAACTCACGTACTGGGTGGCGCACGGTTGATGATAAAGTGGTTGGCGAAATCAGCAGATATTGAGTTCATTGCTTCTCGTGCAGCATACTTCTATAGCAGGAAAATCAACAACCCACTCACAAAATGGTAAAAATGTATTCGTAAGTTTAGGCACATACTTTGATATTTAATATTATCTAACATTTGTAAAGTATTTACAGTTTTGAAATTTGTTTATAATGTATGTCATTATATGACAAGTAAAGAAGTACTCTTGGTTTGATTAATTTTTAAAATTAGAATGATAATAAATATTACTTAATAAGTCCCAGACAAACATTGAACCAACATGTAATTTACTTGGCCCATAAATCCTTTGACTTAGTAATATTTTTTTATAGAATAGTAGTCACAAACGAGCACACAGTCCACCTGATGGTAACTGGTTGCTGTGGTCCATAGACATCTACATCTATCCTCGATTACGAATCCAAATACAGATGCGTTGTCACCCGTGAGGACTAACGCCCGAAATTAATATTCGATCTTAATCTATTTTTAGCAACCGAAGATTGATAATTCAATCCATTTTATGGTAAGGCAGTGCCAATAATCAATCCAGAGATTAAAATTACTACTAAATTAATTAATATTATTAATATTAAATATAATAAAAATATATAATATTATAATTAAAATTATTACTACTACTATCTGATGAAGCAAGCTATCCTTGGGAGGTCGGATTACAGAAAAAGATACACCTCTGTGGGTGAATAACAGTTTGTGTGTATCAATAACCTATCTGTCAATTTTGACACAATATATTTGCTGTAAATGTTTATGTTCTTAAGTTGTAATTCGAAAAAGGTTTATATACGCTCATAAAATTAATAACAAACACACACGATCGAAGCTAAGCAGTGAAACTTGACAATGATCGTTTTTTTTTGACCGACACACTGAAGCTACGGAGACGCTACGAGGGCGGCACTGAAAATTTCGGGAATCAAGGAAGTGACACAACATTACTATTTAAAAATGTATTTATTGCTTTTCGAAGTATTCTCCGCGAAATTCGACACATTTTTCGATACGACGGAACCAATCATTGAAGCAACCATTCCATTCGGAAGTTGGGGTCTCCAAAATGGCCGTTTTGTGGGCGTCCACAGCTTCTTCAGGTGATGAAAATCTCTGTCCACGCAATTTATTCTTTATTTTAATTTAATGAAAGTATAGAAATCATTAGGGTTCAGGTCGGGGCTGTACGGCGGATGGTCTAATAATTCTATGTTTTCTTGCTCTAAAAACTCTTTTGTTCTGTGTGCGGTGTGAGAATTCGCATTGTCGTGATAGAGGATGATGCGGCAGTTGCAGTTCTCTTTACGGAGTTCAGAAACGACCTGCGGCAAACAAATGCTAGTATACCATTCTGCATTAACCGTTCTTTGTCCCTCAAGAGGAATAGTCGTGGTTTTGGAGACAAACGTGGCCACCATTTTTTGTTGGCTTTAACTCATTTTCGAACACCCAAACTCGTGACTGGTTTTTTGTTTTGGGTTCGTACGCGTATATCCAGGATTCGTCACCTGATACGATTTTGTATACAGCATTTGAAGATCCTGCGTGGAATCTTTCGAGAGTTCTGACGCACCAAGTAACGCGAGCCGCTTTTTGCTCTTCACAAAGCGAATGCGGTATCCATCGGGAAAACAACTTTTTTACACCTAATTGTTCATGCAAGATTATTTGTATTTGACTCATGTCAATGTCCAAAGTTGCCTGAATTTCGCGGTATGTCACATGTCGATCTTCCTCAATCAGCTTACGCACAGCATCAACGTTTTCTTGGGTGACTGCAGTTTTTGGATGCGCTTGACGGGGATCATCACTGAGCTTGACACGTCTACGTTGAAATTCAGCAAACCAGCGATAAATTGTGGTTTTGGATGAGGTTTCATCACCAAATGCAGAAATCATCCGGTCAACACACTGTTTTTGTGTTAAACCACTTCGAAAGTCATAATAAATCATCGCTCTTGAATTGTCTCGAGTCAATTCCATTTTCTCAACGACTAAACAAGTTTGACAAAACCTTGTGACAAGACCGAGAATCTTTTTTAAATAAATAAATGGTATTCGATTTTTAAAACTAAGGAGTTTTCAATTAAAAAGATTTTAATATGACAGGAACAGTGGAAATATTCCATTCCCGATACTTTTAGTGCAACCTATGTACTTACCGGCGACGTTCCGTTATGTAATTTTTCTTATAACTATAGATTTACATTGATTTAATAAAAATATAATATGTAAAAATTTTAGGGAGAAAAAAGGAGGTAACGTAATAACGTATAATTAGTGTCAATAGTAATAAATTTTAAATATCATTTTATGTTATTATATTAATAAGTACATCTATTTGAATAAAACAACAGTCGTTATGCATACAACGAAACAGTCGAGAGGAATCGGATAGATGTTTGGATTGACTGCGATCGCTTGTTAACATACATATGTTATTGGGGTGTGGATTTAGATCGATCTTTGGATAGGGTACAATCTCGGATTGTCTTTAATCTTAAAAAAGAGATACTTTATTAAGTTAGTGCGTAAGTGAAGTGAAAATGCCTCGTTTCCAGTAAAAAGTTCTCTATTTCTTTGTTATGCTGTGTAGCCTAAAGGGTTTGATGAATTTTAACATATGAGGCGTCGTCAGATTCATCTTCTGGAACATAACATGAGAGAAACACTTTATAGCCCATAAAGTTTATCTCTTTTCTGCCGACTTCCAAAAAGGAGACGGTACTCAATTCGAGTGTACGTTTTTTTTTATGTGTGTTACCTCATAACTTTGTACTGGACGAACCGATTTCGATGATTCTTTTTTATATGAAAGCTGATAGTTCTCGTGTGGTCCCATATGAATTTGATCAAGGTCAGACCAATGGTTATTGAGTTATTCTTTAATAACCTATATTGAAGTCGGCTGTACAAAATTTTTAATTATTTCAGTAAACTTTTTTTTACTCTGTTTTATTTTTAAATTACTGTTTAACCATGAAGCTTGCTATATTACAATAACTTGTAAAATTTAATAAAAATTTCTTTACAAGTATTCTTATCACATAAAATCTTCTTAAATAAATTTATTTTAGGAATGCATACTTAATGCACACAACACGCAACCTGTCTTTGATCGTGTTTATGTAGCCTCTTCGTTTTATCAATTTTGTTAACCTTGGATAACAGGACCAGTGCGGAACCTCAAGAACAGAACGGGTTTATATTGGGGCAGACATTCAACTTCGAAATTCACTTACCTACTTCCTTTTGGCAACAGTGGTTTCGAGTTATCTGAAAAATAAAAGTGTTAAGCTGTTCTGGAAATATAAGCGCATAAATGCTGAAACAAAGTTACATATAATGTTATTAGTTTTAGAATAAGGGTGACCAACAAGCCTGATGTTAAATGGGTGCTGTGGCCCATATCTACAGCTACATCTACGAATATTCTGGAATATGAATCATAATATAAATGCGTTGTCACCCCTGAGGACTAAGATCGAATATCTCGTTTCTAGTAGAAAGGGTCTCCGGTTCTCTACACTCACTATAGGAAACACAGCAGCATTAATCTGGTACTCTGTGAGAGCGTGTTCCTTCCCCAGTAGAGGCATACTCATAACATAACCATAATATAGCTACAGCGTGGCTCTATCATTCTTTACTAAATAACAATCTTGACCTTGGTCTTGTTTATTTTAATAAGTGATGTGTACCGACAGTTTGCTAATTTATTCTGTTTTGCTAAATTTATCATATCCTTTAATTTTAAACAACATTCATAACTCGACCGTAAAATGCGATAAATATTTTATCTTTATGTGTCCGTGTAGTGGTCACAAAAAAAAATATTTGTGTATACTACACCGTCGTTTGTCAATCGACGGATTCAACTCGGCTGTGCAGCGTTCGGGAAACTACGACACATCTTCTCGTTAGACTTACTTCAAAACCTGAAAACGAAATTGTACAACCAGTGAGTGTTGCCAGTTATGACTTACGGATCTGAGACGTGGTCATTCACTGCTGGCCGTATGAGGAAGCTTAAGGTCGCTCAGCGAGCTATGGAGAGGTCTATGCTCGGGATTTCTCTGCGTGATAAACTTAGAAATGAGGATATCCGCAGTAGAACCAGAGTAACCGACATAGCCCAACGGATTAGTAAGCTGAATTGGCAGTGGGCCGGCCATATTATAGCTCGAAGAACCGACAACCGATGGGGGAAAAAAGGTTCTCGAGTGGCAGCCTCCTACCGGTAGGCGAAGTGTAGGGCGACCCCCCACTAGATGGAGTGACGACCTGGTAAGACATGCAGGAAGTCGATGGATGCAGGTGGCTCAGGACCGTGCTTTGTGTCATTCCTTGGGGGAGGCCTATGTGGCCAGTCCAAGCCAGTGGACTTGTGCAGGGCTGCAATGATGATGATGATGATGTATACTACACAAATGTGTAGTGTTCACAAATAAAATTTATTTTATTGTACTAGTTTTTTTTTATTCTATTGAAGTTTGATAAGGTTGATTATATTAAGTTATTCTTTTACATATAATGAACTTGCAAGTTTTCCTAGACACCTTTCACGCGGCCATCGCCTTTACTTAGGTCAAAATAAATTGTATAAATATTTGTATGTAACTCAACCGTAAAAAAAAAATAAGGAACATTAACCTTTACGCACGGTTACAGCAAAACTTAAAAAAAGTTATCGATAAAATAAATAGGTATTATTTTTTAGTATTGAATTAGTTAAATAACAGTGTAGTGGCGGTGTTAGAATACCCACTACACCATTTCGTCCCGTGGGTGCCGTAAGAGGCGACAGAGGGAAACTGAAACAGGACATGGGCAGCAGCATCTTCCTGATAACAACTCGAAATAATAAAAAAAAACTGCGGTTGTTGACCCGTTTGCCAAGCGTGGCAACTAACGCAAAATCCCCTCTATCGATCCATAGCAATCTATAGGGGAGGCCTATGTTCACTAATGGACTTTTATAGGCTGTAATTGTATGGATGGACTAAGGTATATTAAAATAAAATAGAAATAAATGTAAGTATTGTGCATAATACTTAAATTTATTTTACGAATTAATATATTTATACGCTGCCTATAAACACGGAACCATAGATTTTACTGAACGTTACTTCCGCCCGAAAAAAGACAAGATATTATTTTGAGCGAAGAGTATACTTGCTTGCTTATGTATACTCCAAGGCCGATACAAAATAATAATAGACAAAAAATATATGGAAAATTATTATGAAATAAATAAGTAATTTAATGGACGATCCAATTAATGAAAAGGCCGCCGACTCAGAATTGTACTGCAGCCATGTTGTTGCAGCGCTGTTTTCCTGTCGCAACTAACTTACCTACGAGAACCTTTTAAGTATAGAGCATTTAATAATCTCTCAAGCATAGAATTTTAATTCTACTTTTTATTATCTTTTACTGCTTGTCCTAATATACGAGTACTACTAGATTTCGATCTTTTAAAGAATGCCAACTTCAATCATTTGTCCAATATTCATCATGATATGCAGGTGAGTTATCATACCAGGAGCCGTCGCATTGGTGACGGTTAACACTAGAAAGTAAATATAAACCAATTAAGCTTGCCATGTGATGCCTGCAAAGAAGAAACCATTACGCAATTTCATTCTGTGCGCGTCGTCAGAGGCGACTTAAAGAAAATACTTACACATAAAAAAGTTACCCATAATATATTAATGGAAATTACAACTATAGACTATAGGTATTTCTAATATTTAGTAAGTATTTATAATTTCAATATAGTTAGTTTATTTACATGAAGTCATTTATCTAAGTTTCCAACATATAAAATATAAAACAGACAGTTTTATTTTATTGCAGTATGTTCGGACTGAAAAAGTTAAAGAGATGATGCCGTATTTATTTACTTTTTAGTATTGAAAATAAATAGACAAATTTTACAGAATGGCTGATCGGTCTAACTCAGATTTAAACTTTTAGAAGTTCTTAAACCATTATTTAAACCCGATACTATCCATAAACCACGTTTTGTAATATGACTGTAACTGTTTCACTTTCTACATACTGAAATTAGACTAAAATTATATTTGAATACAAAATGTAGTAAAAGTTATTTTTACCATAAAATGTAGTTATTTCATAGTAAAAATACACTGCAATTTTTTAACTTTCATGCCCCGAGTTCAATTCATCATAGCAAAAGGAATATATTCACAGCGTTTACATCATAGCTACAGATCGCAGATGCCAATGTCAGATCAATTGCGAACATTTAACGAATGGTGCATCTATCGATCTATGTTCTATACTTATCCTGTGTTTGTTTAATTTTTATAAATTGCCTTCCCTCGATGTGTCTATTATAAGCTTCAACGAACCGGTTCCCAAAGCCCCTGCACACTGTCAACCGGTCCTCACTAGCAGAACAGTCGCTTTTTCTGTCCCGACCTGATGGCTAAGTATAGTGACCTGTCTCGCATACCCATTTGTTACATCTTGTGTTAGCCGGTCCAGTTAGTGTTAAAATTAGCTCCATGCTGGATTTAACTTAAAGTAGTTATTACTTTACATTCTTTATAGAGACGAATCAGTTAATTATTAAGTACTAAATATTAAATACTAAAGAACCTTACATTTCTTCACAACAATTAATTTTCGCTACTTTGTAAATTAAATAAGAGGGAATCTTAATAAAGCATCTTGAATTAATCTTTTATAATCTATTCAAATTTCGTAACATTAGAAGCCTTTTATTTCCGGTCCACATACTCCGGCCCCGGGCGGCATATTAAGAAAAAAAAGTCAGCCTTAAGTTTTTAAATACCACACACACACCCTTCCAAGAATAGAATATAAAAATAAATTATTGTTTTATCGTTTGTCATTCAATAATTTTGACCGGTTACATATTGTAAGCGAAAGTACGTGGTACGTGTACGTATACGTGGTAGAGCCATGCTGCAGCTATATTAGTAGTATAGTTGTAGCACGAATGGATCCGCTCGGCCGGGGAAGGACCACGCTCTCACAGAATACCAGCGTCAGATAGCAGCTTAACACTGCTGTGTTTCGTATGGTGAGTGTAGAGAACCGGAGACCCTTTTTACTGGAAAAGAGGCATTCCATATTAGTCCTCACGAGTGGCAACGCATCTGCATTTTGATTTACAAACGAGGATAGATGTAGATGTCTATGGGCAACAGCAACCACTTACCATCAGATGGACTGTGTGCTCGTTTGTCACTCGATCCTATAAAAAAGTAGGGGAAAGTAAGGTAGGGGAGGTATTTCTTGCTTCAGCAGCTCCGCACGGCAGGAAGTAATGCCACTGGTTTGAATTGAAATATTGTTAGTTTGTAGATCTCCGAATTATAATATAAATATCATAGTGTCTATTTGATAATATATTATTCAGATAACATACTTTAATCATTATGCGAAATTATTAATATAGCACCGCTGGTTTGAGCATTTACATCCAATCCATTACATGAGTATATCGCCATCTACTAACGAATGAAATAATATGCAACTTTTCTTATTCTTTACAACATTTTTTTTTATAGAAGACGGGCAAACGAGCATGCGGCTCACCTGATGGTAAGTGACTACCGCCGCCCATGAACAACCGCAACACCAGGGGAATTGCAGATGCGTTGCCGGCCTTTTAGAAAGGTGTAAGCTCCTTTCTTGAAGGTTTCTAAGTCGTATCGGTCCGGAAAAATCGCTGGTGGTAATCGATTCCTCAAGGAAGTTGTGCGAGGGAGAAAACTTCTTCTAAATCGCACAGTGATGGACCGCCAATCATCCAGATGGTATGGATGGTATCGCGAGTTTTGTCGCGATGTGCGATTTTGAAATTGAGAGGCTGGAATTAGTCCGAACAATTCCTCAGAGCACTCCCCGTGATAGATGCGATAAAATACGCAAAGAGATGCAACATCTTTACGCAGTGCTGGTGTATCGAACCGATCAGAAAGAACTCGGTCGTCGACGATTCGAACCGTTCTGCGCTGGATGCGGTCAAGTGGAAGGAGCTGGCACTGGGATGCCCCGGCCCATATAATAAATAGGTCGTAACTCTTACTTTGTGTACATAATAATTGTAATTTTTTCACAATCTTGACCTAACAATTGATCTTTTTTTTATAGGATAAGGGTGACAAACGAGCACACAGTCCACCTGATGGTAAGTGGTTGCTGTGGCCCATAGACATCTACATCTATCCTCATTTGCGAATCAAAATGCAGATGCGTTGTCACCCGTGAGAACTAAGATGGAATGCCTCATTTCCAGTAAAAAGAGCCTCCGGCCACCTGCACTCACCAAGCGAAACGTAGAGGTAAACCTCTACTTCACGCTGTTGTTCTTGTCCACCTGATGGTAAATGGCGAAAGCAGTGCAGACCTATAACACCTGCACTCTATATAAAATTAGGAAGGCATTTAGTGTGCTATTTAAAATAGAATAACGGGAGGGCAAATGATACTCAGTAGTGGATTTACTACTGCTACAGGAATAGGTAAAATCTTCCTATATTTATTCTATTTTATAGTAAACATGACAAATGTGCACACAGTTCACCTAGTGGGAATCAATCAATCAATATATTATTACCTATTTAATGAACGTACATACGTATTACATACTAAAACATATTGAAACATTAAAATTATATAAGAACAGTACTATTTAGCAGTAGTATTACAGTACTATAATGTGTGTATACTCGTATTTATCGAAGTCAAGGAAAAACTAAAGTAACCGATATAGCCCAACGGATAAGTAAGCTGAAGTGGCAATGGGCCGGCGCGGCGGTATAGCTCGAAAACCGACAACCGATGAAAAATAAAGGTTCTCGAGAGGTAACCTCTTACCGGTAAGCGAAGTGCAGGGCGGCCCCCCACTAGATGGAGTGACAACCTGGTGAAATATGCAGGAAGTCGATGGGTGCAGGTGGCACGGGGTATCATTATCGCTAATATCATTCGTTGTTACACCTTCTTTTACCCGACTGTCCCAGAAGGAGGGTAATGTTTTTAGAGAGTATGTATGGGTATGTGTATGTCTACTTCTTTAGCATGCTCTGTAGCCTAAACGGTTCGATGGTTTTTAACATACGAGGTGTCGTTAGATTCGTGTTAACTGTGGAAGTGACTTAGGTCGGCCATATACTTACGGAATTCCGTTTTGTGATTCCGTTTCGGAATCCCGAATCCAGAGATATTTAAAAAATATCTCTGGATAGTTAGATCTTTTTACATAATATTGACTATATTGCAAGCTTAGGGTGATAAGGGGATGATACAGCAACAATGGAATCCCAATTAGAAAATCGTCGTCATTTTTTGCTGGTAGAACGTCTAGAGTAGACTCAATGGCTAACGTCTCCCAACTGACCCTAGTTATTCCGAACGGAAAAAAAACGTATGTGTGTGATGTATTCACGGAATCCCGATTCGGGATTCCGTATGTAGGGGAAGCCGGGGCTACAATTAACAGAGGTAAGTATTAACAAGCGAATTTCTCTAAAACTATACATACTAAACCTTCAGCGAGTGTTTTGAAATGTCGAATAGATCACGCCGCATGACTCGGGATTGGTCAATTGTGCTCCGCGCATCGTGGGACTGAGTTGCGTACCAGACTTCTTTTTTACGCAAGTAACGAACATTTTTAACTTTACAATTTCTTGATTTATGCTCAAAATAAACTTTGTTATGATTGTTTTTTGTTTCCTCAGATGCATATTTTATACTTAATAACGCTTCATTGTTAATTTGACTACCTTATTAACCAATATTTTGTTATATAATTTAAAACCAAAAATGTGCCTTTGGGGCTATAATTAACAAATTGGCGGGGTTAGTATTAACGTGATAATACCAACCCAACGCGAGGTCTAGTATTAACAAGGAAACTTACTGTTTGTGTATAAGTAATAATTTTATGGTTTTTGTGACAGCATGAGAACGTATAAACGAAAAACTACTTGAGGCACCAAATCTACGGGTCTAGCAGTTGCCTGTGCTAGAAGTAATGTAGCAAAACAGAAATTACCGAAATGTAGCAAAAGAATTTGTGCTCTGCCACGTTTCACTATTTTCACTATTCCATTTTGTAAAAAAAGTGGGTGTACCAGCGGAAATGAGTTAGGTACAAAAAATACCTAGCTCTAAGCTAAAATGATCCTAGTAATTTCTTGGAAATTGTAAGACCTCTGATTGAAAAGCTCCTCCACAAGCTCAATTTAATCGTAAGTGGGCTAAAATTCTGCCATTCTCACCGATACTCCAGGAAAGAAAGCTTTAGAAAAAAGTACATCATATTAAAAAGCTGAAAAAGAGTAAAATGACAGTCAAAACCAGTAGAAAGGGAACAAAAAAGATAAAGCAAAGGGCAAAAGGAGATAGAAAAATAAATATAGACGACAAAGTAGAAAAAGTAAAGAAAAAGAAAGCGGTGACTCTATAGAAAATTAATATTTATGTATTGTTTGTGGCGTCTGGTATGATGAAGATTTATCAGATGGTGACAGGATTTAATATATCTCTTGCAATGGCTGAGCCCAAGCTGGGAGTATCAAAAGTGACATCACATCATTCTATTGCCTGAATTGTACTTCCTATGATGCGTACCAATACATAGATAGCCTTTTGTTATACTTATTTTAGTTCCTAATCGTTGATATTTTTTTAGTATTTTTGGATTTTATAAAAAACTACATTTTATCCATGTTGTGTAAGTTAAAAGAAAATACCATTTTCCACCGTCTCATGATGATTTATAAGTTGTTTGCATAATTGTTTAATTATGCGCATAGAAACTACGAGTATAACTGATGAGCGATTCAAAACTGACAAATGTTAAGAAAAAGTGATCAAAAAATATTGATATCTAAAATAGTTTAACGATTAATTAAACAGGTTTATTTTTTAAGTTTAGATATTTTGTGATTTATAATGTCAATTTATTTAAAAGCGATGCTCCAAACACGTCTGTATTAATAGCACTTTTATTAATAAAAAAAAATTCATACATATATTTCTTTTCTTCTTGAATAGTTGGCATAACATAATGTTAATACTTACCTCAGAGCTGTTAATTCTAGCCCCGTTGATGGGGTAAGAATTAACAACTGACTTTTGAGAAATAATGTTCCATTTAAGACATCACTTATTTTATGTTTGATCTATGTTAATAACATGATACTTGAATAGTTAAAGCATCATGTCACATTAAAAGGAAGTCTTAATATTTAATAATTTCGAAGGTACAACTAAAAATGCAATTTTTGTTAATTGTGGCCTCGGTTTCCCCTATGTGGCGGGCCTTAACCTCTAATCTTTTTATAATGAAGCGCTTATGTTAGAAGTTAAATATAGAACTATGTTTTGAGCGTTTTATGTAAATTATGTGTACGTGGTAGTGATGAGAGTATTAAAATTTATTCAAATCAGGTTTACTTAAACGGATCTAAAATCATGTTATATTTATAGAATACAAAACAACTGGTCTCTAAATAACCCAATTAAGATTACTATAAAACGCAAAATACTCGGTAAATAATCTTAATTAATGATTAAAAATCGGAAGATATGAATCTGACTGGGATATACCTTCCCAGTCAGATTCATATCTTCCGATTTAAGGGAAATAATCTATTTACTGTTAAAGAAATTGTCTCAATAATTATCGACCTTATTACAAGAAGTAGTTTTAGTGTCAAATTTAAAGAAGCAAAGCTGTAGCAAAAATAGGTCGACCGGGGAAGGACCACACATCACAGAATCTCACATAATACCAGCGTAAAAAAGTATAATATTGCTCTAAGGTTCGTGGCCCGGGGTTATTATGCATTGTTTAGTAACATTTCGACCTTTATCCAAGTACAGAAGCAGTGTACAAACAACACAAAAAAGGAGTCAAAGAGAATTTAAGATTTTATCCAAAATTTATCTAGAGACTTCCTTGGATTGTGTAATGACTAATAAGACCTCTAAATCATACACTTTTTAAAAATGTACCGTGGACTTTCTAGATGCTCTGATGAGGTCATGCGAGAATAACTCAAACCTGGCTCGAAACAAATTTCCTGGATTTCATAAAAGCTGAAGACTCGCCCCCGGCCAGCTAAGATCTGGACTCGTTGGACTATTGTGGTAAATACTACATAACATGGCCTGTTTAAAAGTTACACCGACACGACATTGAGTCCCTCATGATATATTTAGAGCTAGCAGTGGGTAAACTCCCATGTAGGCTGTGCGTAAATCCATAGATTTGTGTACAGTTAGATTAAAGGCTTGTAACAAATCTAACGACGGGAAGTTGGAACAAATTTGTTAATCGCTTCATTATCATTATCATTGCAGCCCTTCACAAGTCCACTACTGAACATAGGCCTCCGCCGAGGAATTCCACAAAGCCACGTAGATAAGAGGGCGACGATCTGTCCCAAGAATGAGATGTCTCATTTATCGTCTACAAATCTCGCCGCAAGTGTCGCCAGACGATATTCGTTGAAGGTCATACAGATTTACGCACCAAACTTGGCTCAGCCCAATGAGAAGGTGGACGCAAATTATGAGAATATATCAAGATCTATTAATTCCTCGAATACTTATAACGCATTGTTGATAAATACTTTAACGCAAAACTTTGTCTCAAGGAAAGACGAGGAGCTGACAATGGAGAACTTTGGAACTAGAGAACGAAGTCCAGGGGGATAACATCTGACTGATATTATTAAAAAACAAGTCTTATGATGAAATCCTTCTTCATAATACGCTGCAGCATGGCAGACACATAAAATGATATTAATAAAAAAAAGAAGCTGCTGGCATTCAAAAATCTTTAAAACAGCATTGAAGCTATTCCACTTTAAAGTTTAATAGCCTTAAGCAAGAAACATATAAGAAAAACCAAGAATTTTTAATTAGTTAATTGATACGAGTTAAATGGAAAATCACGTCGTAACCTTTATGGTGAGACATGCTTACGGTAAACATATTTAATACCATACCTATTAGAGCAAAGTCACACGATGCGTTGCGGCTTGTACTCATACAGCCACTGTGGCTTTTTCTTAATCCATACATATAAATAAAATTCTATTGTCGGTCTATAATAGTGAAATAACTGGAGCAATGGCAGGAGGGATTAAGGCTATACTTTTTTCGAAAAATTTCATTTAAAAAAAACGAAAATAAAATAAATCTTAATTACGCCATATTAATAGATCCTTTCCAGGCGATGCCGGTACGGGTCGCTAGTTATAAACAGAAATAATTTAATAAAAAATAAATTCTTCAAAAATAAATTTACATCACCCAAGCTCGAATTAGTTTAATAGTTTACAGCCTATATACAAGTACATACGTCCTACTGCTGGGCACAGGCCTGTAATTTCTGAGAGGGTTTTAGGGCAAGAAAATATTTGCCGCAGTGCCCCAATGCATGTTGGTGAACTTCACATGTCTTCGAAATATTTTTTATTCATATTGCGCAGACATGCAGGTTTCCTCGCGATGTTTTCCTTTACCGCCGAGCACGTGGTAAATCAATAATTAAAATTGCAATTAACAATTTCATTGGTGCCGGCGGGAATGAACTCGGATTGCTTGTGTACCTACTGTGGAATTTGAGCTCGAGTCATTATTTGTAATTTGTAGGTTTATTGATTCTAGAAGCGCTAAGTTGGTTGCGGTGTGACACTAGAAGTGTGTTTTAATATGCACCATTTTTATATGTAGGAAAACCGCAAGGGCACTGTTCCTGCGCCGCGCCGCAACTGCAAGCCATCGTGTGGCGTCGCTCTTATATTAATATTATTTCAATATGAACATGATGTGCAAGCAGTATCATCAAATAGCATATGATATTTGTTAAATGAATTATTCACACCGAACAGATCAGATAGATGTATAATTGGTACATTTAACGAAGGCCCTTCCACATAAGCATGGTGCCTGTCAGGTTCATTTACATAATAAAGTACTCTTCGTGATCGAATTCATTTAAAATTACTGCGCAGTAAACTACTGCGTAATATAAACGAGGTGCATAAGGTTGACAAACAATGAATGTTGAATGATGGGAATCCATATACACACATATACCAAATTACAACGGTTGCAATTACTTTACTACCTTCTGAATCAAGATATGTACCTACTCCGAAACTTTTACTGAACAATACTTAGGATTTAGAAATTGTAAGAGATCAATCATTCTATTTCACCTCATGGATATAATCGTTAACGGAAAAGAAGTCTTCTTTCATTATTTGGACGTTTGGAAAACAGAAAGGCCATACTTCAAACGTCTTAGGATTTTTTTCCAATCGTGCACATTTCTTCACCTTTTGTCCTTTACAACAGCGCACCTTTCAGCATGTTAAATTACAATTACCCAACAATTTAATTTATGGCGAAAGTGAAGATACTAGGTATACATAAATATAAAAATAATTATTTAAAAAAATATACAATGAGACGGTTTTCATCACATATCCAGTTTCTATTGTGTGAGACGTAGGTACTGCGTACTAAGTTTTGAGAGAAAAATATTTAGATTTTAAAAGAAACAATAAAAAAAATATCGGATTTTATGTTGTCCGATTTTAATATGGTTATTTAAAATTTTCATACAATCTTACATTGTGTATGAAAATTAAACAGTCATAGATCTATGATAATAGATATCTCTATGTGGCAACGTGAGTTTGCAAGTGATGAATTAGTGGAAAGACCTATGACTTAAAGTGCTATCGATGTGTGACGTGAAAGCTCACGTGAGCAAACACGTCTAGCGCTTGATCTATTTAAAAGGAAATAATACTCGTAAATTAAATACACAAGGCATGTAGTAACGCCACCCCAAGAGTCGAAAGAGAGAAATGAGACAGGAGGTGGACAGCAGCTTCTTCCTAATAAAAACTCATATTGAAACACGCCTGCCAAACGTGGCAACTATGGCAAATATGAAGCCATCTTTTCATTTTCTGTACTTTTGTTAGGCTGTAATAAATGACTGAAGGAATGAATATGATAAATTAACGTGACTATGTTATTTAAAAAGTATTAACGATCATTATGGTTGTGGTAATATACGTCCGTAAATAGCTTTTAAGCAGGAAGCCAGCGGTTGATATTTAAATAAGTGAGATATTTGACCTATTTAAATTTCTAAAAATATCGATAACTATACGATGAATTGATGGTGATATGTATTTATCTGGGGTTTCTGTAGGGTGCGAATAATTTATGCATTCGTTTTTGGATACACAATAATTTTATATCATAAAGATTTAAATGTTACTTCTTACTTGAGCACCAGCAAAGCACTTGTCACATTACCTAAATAACTAATGTTTGTTGAGTTACTAAAGAATTTACATAAATAAACCAACCAAGTTCACGGATCGTAACAAAAGTTAAATATTAGTTTCAAGTCTACGACATTTAGATACATACTTCGATCGCAGTACCTACTTGGTTTAAGTTTTTAGGCCACTGTCAAAAGGCTTGTCATGATTAAGAAAATAAACAGCTTCTTAAGCATAAGATCATAAGTGAGAACTATCAGAATAATTGAGTTTTAAAGTAAAAACTGTTTTTACGTCAAATTAATCAAAAAAGTGTAAAAGTAAAGTGTGATGTTAAGGAGAGGCCGGTGTTTTTATAATTTAAAATTAAAAATTTTGCACAATCGACGTCAATATAAATTATTAAGAATAACTCAAAAACTATAGGTCAGACCGTGATGAAATTTTATATGGGTCCACATGAGAAGCACCAGCATTCAAATGAAAAAAGATCGGAATCGGTTCACCCAGAAAAAAGTTATGAGGTAACGCACGTCAAAAAAAAATACAGTCGAATTGAGTACAGTCTCCTTTTTGAAGTCGGTAGAACAATTTACCGAATATTGGCGGTGTAAGAATATCTACTACCCTATATCATACCGTGGGTGTCGTAAGAGACAACAGAGGGAAACAAATCGGGAGATGGGCAGCAGCGTCTTCCTAAAACGACTAAAAATATAAAAAACTGCGGTTGCCGACCCGCTAGCCAAGCGTGGCAACTATGGCAAGTATCCTCCCTATGAGGCAATCTATGGGGGAGGCCTATATTCAGCAGTGGACTTTAATATGCTGTAACGGTGCAATTTACGGTGATTGTAGTTTTTTTTTTCATGTTTTTCAAATTATCGTTACTGTTGATGTTTGTTCTCTACATTTTTGCACTGTGTGCGGAGACACTCATTGATGGCTATTATGTCTCTAAATTAGTATACTGAAATAGACAATGAATGTTAAGGATCTAGGCCATTATGATTGCGACTGTGGAGCCCGACGGTAGTAGTGGGAGCTGATCTTAAACTTTATTTCCATCGTTAATGTTTTTCCTCATTTTTCTACTTGCCTTTACCAAGACATTGTGGTTACATTGTTGCATAAATCATACTCGTGTAAGTTAACAGTAATAAGTAGATTAACATACTCCTATTTATGTAGAGAGGCCAACTTTTTAAGGATTTATAAAGGACTTATCACAATGATGATGATGTTTCAAAGAATATTTTATTTTAAAGGAATAGGTATATTTGCTGCTTTGAGGCTTAATCAGCAGTCTGACGTCGTATTAAAATATAGTAGATTCGCCTTCTCTATATATATATTTTTTAGAAATTTAGTAGACGGGCCGGTATTAAAGTAGAGCGTTATATATTATAGTAGAGTCAGCAACCCTACATACACGCGTCCTTTAAATATGTGACTGCGTCTTTGGTTACTGGTCGTAAACGCCACTGATGATCTCGAGGTTTCACGTCAAATCCCGGGTTGAATCAAAATCAGTTATTGAGTTTTTATGACAATAAATTCTCAGGAGCAGTCCGGAGTCAGTAAGATTCCGGTGTTACACCTCCGTGCCTCGGCATGTAAAGCCGTTGGTCTTGCACCTGTTCTCACTCGTCGTGGCGGATTACCGTCCCATCGGACTGTGAGAGTGAGGGAATAGAGAGTGCACCTGTGCTGGCACATACACTTGGCCACTATAATCCTGTCCTGCGCAGAGACTGACCGCCGTGGTCGTAATTTGGTCTGACGGACATTAAAGGTATTATATGTTGTGTGTGGGTGTATAGGTATATATCCTCTTGCTGAAAGATTTTAAGAGCAGGTAAGTGTCCATGTTTTTAAAATATTATAGTTTCTCAGATATAAAGGTACAGGCCAAGTACGAGGTAAATCAGCACTTAAAATTGCCATTAACTTATCGTACTCAGTTTGCACGCGCTCTGTAGAACTACCTACTATTATTAATGCACGACGATAAGCAACATAAGCTAATTAAACAATATATACCTATCAATATTAACTTAAAGACACTATTCTCTTTACCTAACTAATTAGCTGTTTAACGCTACCTAGCAAATTTGTAAACAATGTTTAATAAATTTGCTTGGTAGGTACCCACTTGAAATTAAAGCTTTGTGTTATCGAATTTGTTTATGTGCATTATTCCTTTTAAGTTCCTGGTGTACTATTTTTTATTAAATCAACATACCTGTAAAACTTCTGACATTTCAAACGGAATGAAACACAACACGTTTCGCCACACCCGGCCAGGCCTCCCGAAACAACCAATCGCAAGCCTCCACCGCGCACTGTAATCAGTACTTTCGATGTATTGGCCTTTGTTCAACCTTGGATGAAACAATTATTGCGTCAGCCAGCGATGATTTTAGCTAGTCATTAGGTACTAAATAAAATCTAATTTTACTAGTGATATCATACGTGTAATATTTACCAAAACGTTTTCATAATGACTACGAAAAATTGCTCATATTATTATTACAGCCACAAAGTAAAAATAGATAAAAGTAAGTACCTATAACATCAAATGATGTTTAAATTGTATAATGCACTCGCTTGTGATATTTCTTTAGCCATAAAATATTGATAAGGAAATTAATGCACGTGCGTAGTAATTCTATTTCATGTTTTATACCTAACCATTAGGTAAACCCAATCAAATTTTGTGGTGATATGCTTTGTTTAGAAGCCAGAACCTTCTTGAAAAATATTAATTGCTCACATAGTTAGTTGTCAATGCTGAGCTTAAACTTCCGATAATTTTTGTTAGTTTATAAAGTGAAGTTATCATTACCGAGCAAGAACAAAGTCACCCCGCTATTAATTTAAATGATTGCTTTCTGTGGTATCAGTGAACTTAGCACGCGCATTGAAATTTGAGGCGAACGCCAAGTGATGCAGGATCACCACTAGGTAGATATTTTGGGCTTACGGCCTTGAAAAAATAATATTATGACTTTTATCAGTATAAATTCTTTACACATTAAAAAAATATGCTATGAATAGTAATAAGATTATCAAATGTATTATATTTCATTGTTTAATTTACGGTTATATATTCAATAATGATGACATGATATGAAGCCCTCCGCTGCGGTAGCATGTCAATTCTAATTACTACGATGACAAATTAGTTAACTAATGATTTTTTTCTCTTTAAGTCTTATCAAGCCTGTCATTAACACAATACTTAATTTGAACAGAAGTACACTGTTTTTTTATTTGTATTAAGAAAATACATATTTGTGCAGAAAATCTATATAAATACTTAGATTGTTTTATCATACGCAGTAGATAGTAATATTATCTCGTGTCCCTGAATATAGCCAAAGTAATCATTAGACGTTGGTTGCCGCCACATGTCCAATGCATAACAAAGGTTTGTTTATGAAACTACAACTAAGCTTCACCTTGATGTTATATTAATATAATATTATATAAATATTATCATTTTCGATACATGCAAATAAATAATAATAATAATAACACGTCGATAAAATTAAGTCGAACGAATGGCTCAAACGAGGTGAACTGTTTCCCAGTACCGAAGGTTTTATGCTTGCCATACAAGATCAAATAGTACCAACTCGTAATTACATAAAATACATAATAAAAGACTCCAATCAGACTACTGACATGTGCAAACATTGCAACAATTCCTCTGAAACTATACAACATATTACAGGAGCATGTAAATCGCTTACACAAACCGATTATAAACATAGTCATGACCAAGTTGCTGCAATCATACACCAACATTTGGCATATAAATATAAATTCGTAGATAAGATGCAGCCATATTATAAGTATAAACCTGATACAGTATTAGAAAATAAGAATCAGAAAATCTACTGGGACCGAACAATAATAACAGATAAAACTATTCATTACAATAGACCTGATATTACAGTTCACGACAAAACCAATAAAACAGTTTACCTGATAGATATAGCAATACCAAACTCACATAATATTCAAACTACAATATCCGAGAATCTAAGTAAATATCAAGAACTTGCCATAGAAATTAAAAATCAATGGAAAGCACAAAATGTTCACATCGTCCCGATAGTTCTCTCATACACCGGTATTATACCAAAATCACTTACACAAAGCCTTAACACACTACACATGCACACTCATACACTTCACATGCTCCAAAAAGCCACCATCCTCAACACCTGTCGCATCACCCGAAAGTTTCTTCCGAAGACTTCTTCCACTTTATCATCCACTTTTAAAATTTAAATTTCCCCTCACACACTTGGTTCCGACCCGTGTGTGCGGTGTTTCAAACTCTCAAAGAAGAGAAGAAATATAAAGAATTAATATAATAATAATAATAATAATGTCCTCCAGACCGATTTTCGGTCAGTCGCAGGAGACTAGCCATCGGCGCAGGACAGGATTACAGTGCCCAAGTGTATGCGCAATCACAGGTGCACTCTCTATTTCCTCATTCTCATAGTCTGATGGGACGGCAAACCGACACGACCGGAGAGAGATCAGGCGCACGACTAACGGCTTTACGTGTTTTCCGAGGCACGGGGGTGAAACACCGCCAACTTCCTGACTCCGGGCAGCTACTGAGAATTTCTTGATGGAAAAACTCAATAACTGATTTTTTGGGCTTGACTGACTTGAATGACTGATTTTAACGGGATTTGAACCCGAGACCTCATGATCAGCAGTCGCACTACTACTACCACTAGACCAATCAGGCAGTCAATAACAATAATAATCACGTAACAGGTAAGTGACGAAACTGCTACGTCGGCGCAGTCAGCCATCGCCTTGCCAAGAGGTGTGAGCGCCGTGCCTCGGCAGAATTGAGAGTGCAAAGGCCCGTTTGTGCTTACGGCCACACTATTAAACGGTGCCGGACCTGGGCGTCTCCCGTTAATTGACGCCCATTTTATGGATGATGGACAAAAATAGCACGCGCATAGGGCCGCTGCCTGGGGGTTGCCGAGGTGCGTCTGGAGCTGGTGCTGGACGCGACAGCATGCAGGCCACCAGCCGAGCGCGAGGTGTTGCACGATCACCTAGCAGCTCCTCGCATCCATCCTCCTCATGGCTTGTGTCGGCAGGGTCCTCTCCACCACAGCCCAGCAGCCTACATGTGGAGGCCGCCATGGATCTTCCCGCTCTGATTGATTTAGGCGATGATGGACACCCACGAACTAGCGCCGATAAGGAGTAAATTAGAGGAGGCGATTGTGGAAACGTGCTGTACACCTCTCGAAAATCGACCGCGACTCCCGCGCATAACCTTAAGCACGCAGAATCGGGAAGTCGTGACGGCCCTGAACCCATTGCTTCCAACCTACTTGGAAACCAGCCGGGTATCGCAAAGGCAAGGGTCCTCATCGGCAGACTGTTAAGCTTCAGGTCGGGCAAGAATAGGCCGAGAATTGTGTCCACCGTCAGGATGGCGTTTGCTGGGACAAATGTCAGTTTGTCCCAGCCGGATACAATGCAGAAACTGACGGAGCGGATAGACGACCTAAAGCAGAGAATCCCTGCTTGGGGCAAGCGGATTCGGCGATATACCGAGAGGTCTACACGGTTCAACTAGAATCGTCTCTTCCAGAGTGATCAGAAGAGGCTCTATAGATCATTGGAGCGGGCAATGGTTCGTGGAACGAGCTCAGCACCGAATCAGGCCGTAGGGGTATCTTCCAGGGCGATTGTTTGAATCCAATCAGGTTCTGCCTCTCTCTGAACCCTCTCAGTACCTTACTGGAGGGTTCCAAGAGGGGATTTCAGCTTCGGAAAGGAGGTACAAAGGTGACCCACCTTTTCTATATGGATGATCTCAACTTATTCGCCTCCAGTCGCGCCCATCTTATGGAATTGCTAAACATCACTTGTGATTTTAGCAATTCTATTAGAATGGAATGGTCCTCCATGTCGAAAGGGGTAGGGTTGCTAACTCTGAGGGCATAGACTTATCCATGCCCATCAACATAAGAACCTTATCCGAGGCTGAAACATACCGATACCTGGGTATGTCACAAAACATTTTTATTACATTTACATTTTTAAACATGTTTGTTATGCACATATCGTTTTATGCACGCTTGACAAAAGTGCTCAACAGTCTTTTATCGGGCGTAAATAAGACACACGCATATAACGGTTGGATCATGCCTGTTCTCATGTATACCTTCGGCATACACCGGTGGACTCAGACCTAACTGAACGCTCTGGATAGAAAAGTCCGCACTGTTATGACGTCCCATAGGATGCATCATCCGAGATCGTCAGTAATGAGGCTGTCCTTGCTCTGGAACCATGGTGGGCGCGGCTTTTTAAGCGCTCTCACCATGCATGATTGCGAAGTGTGCAGCCTACGTAATTACTTCCTCACGAAATCGGAAAGGAAAAGGACATCATTTCGTGTGATAAAGGGCTAACCCCCCTATCCTTAGCCAACGAGCAATGGCAAGACGCAGCAGTGCAGACATGCACTGTGCATTTCCGACCGGGACACCGTATGAAAGGAGAAGGAGCTCCACGGGAGGTTCTACATAGCTCTCATTTACAATTATAGCCCAACCAGATGAGAAAATTTTATTGATACCCCATAATAATAATAATAAAGCCTCTTTATTTTCCTCAACTTACAGAATTTTCATCATCATCATTACAACCCTTCACAAGTCCACTGCTGAACATAGGCCTCCCCCAAGAAATGCCACAAAGCACGGTACTGAGCCACCTGCATCCATCGACTTCCTGCATATCTTACCAGGTCGTCACTCCATCTAGTGGGGGAACGCCCTACACTTCGCCTGCCGGTACGAGGCTGCCACTCGAAAACCTTTTTTCTCCATCGGTTGTCGGTTCTTCGAGCTACATGGCCGGCCCATTACCACTTCAGCTTACTAATCCGTTGGGCTATGTCGATCACTCTGGTTCTACTGCGGATATCCTCATTTCTAAGTTTATCACGCAGAGAATCTCCGAGTATAGCCCTCCCCATAGCTCGCTGAGCGACCTTCAGCTTCCTCATTCGGCCAGCAGTGAAGGACCACGTCTCAGTTCCATATGTCATTACTGGCAACACGCACTGGTTGTACAGTCTAAAGTCTCTTTCAATTTTTGAGGTATACCTAACGAGGACTGAGGACTAAGATGGAATGCCTCATTTCCAGTAAAATGGGCCTCCGGCCACCTGCACTCACCAAGCGAAACGCAGAGGTAAACCTCTACTTCACGCTGGTATTCTGTGAGGTCGTGGTACCACCCCGGTTCGAGCCGGCCCATCCGTGAGACAGCAAAAGCTGCCGCGTGGCTCTCTCTATTTGTCTTATTATTTCTGTCTCTTCGAACGGTTTGATTGGTCTTGTTGGTATTAGAGTATTTGAGGTGTGAACTTGAGTTGAGCTTGTTTCGATTTTTTTGCTACAGTTTTGGTAGGTATATAGATCTTTGTAGAAATCCGAGGCAGCTTTAACTATATTAATTCTTGTTAATACGTAGGCGGTCCCATAATGAATTGGCCTAACTATGAACCAATGAAGGAAATGAAACGAAACCAATTTTATTTTTCAATATAATCACCATGAATACTAACACACTTCTGACATCTGTGAATCAACATCTCTAAACCTTTATAAAAATAATCACATTTTTTATCCTCAAAATGACTGAAGACGGCCGCCTGCAACTCTTCATCGCTTGAAAATTTTCTTCCTCTTAAGTCCCGCTTTAAATTTGGAAATAAATAATAGTCGGACGGGGCCATGTCTGGACTGTAAGGTGGATGTTGAATTTCTGTGAACCCGCATTGACGAACTGCATCCTTCGAAACACCAGCGGTATGAACAGGGGCGTTGTCATGGAGCAACAGGACACCTTTAGACAGCTTGCCTCTTCGTTTTTCCTTTATCTTGTCTCGTAATTTATATATTAAAGATGCATAATATTCGCCGTTCACGACTGTATTACGTTCTTTAAAATCCACCATCAAAATGCCTTGAAAATCCCAAAATATTGTGCACATCAGTTTTTTAGTCGATTGTTGCACCTTTGCCTTTCTAGGGGGCTTTTCACCCTTATAACGCCATTCCATTGACTCGCGCTTGCTTTGTGGATCATAATACAAGATCATAGTTTCATCACCAGTCACTAGCCGCTCGATCACAGTCTTTGGATTTTCGCCACAAAGATCCAAAAACTCCGAAGCGCAGCGCACTCTTTCCTGTCTCTGTTCCGCTGAAAGAAGTTTCGGTACCCATCTTGCACTCACTTTTTTCATGTGAAGATGTTCATGGATCGCGCGATGAACGGTACTCTTAGAGAGCCCAAGCCTTGCTGCAATTTCTCTAATCTTCAAACGGCGGTCACTCAGAACCTCCTCTTCGATAAGAGCAATCGTTTCAGGAGTGAGCACTTCCACAGGTCGACCGTCGTGGCCAAAGTCTTCGACGGTTTCTCTCCCGAGGCGAAACTCTTTCACCCAATTTTTCACTGTGCTATAGGAGGGGGCAGACTCCTTATACACGCCATCCAATCGTTCTTTTATTTGGGCAGGGGATAAACCTTCTTTAAACAGAAACTTTATGACACTTCGATACTCAGTTTTCGACATTTTGAAAAAATACGCGACTCTCGTTATTCAAATGCCTGTTAAACTAAGACTAAGCATTTCATGTCGATGCATGTTTCTTATATTAAGTGCACGATAAACGTACTATTTAATGCAACACAACATGTAGCGACATGTCGCGTTGAACTATATCAGGCCAGTTCATTATGGGACCGCCTGGTATGTGTTTGTGTGAAATTTTTGATTGTAATCCATTTTTTGGAATCTTTGTAATCCATGTTTTGCTGGTACTAAGTTGCTGGTAAATTATTTTCATTCTATACTTATTGTAGTCGTTTTTAAGCTCTTGCTTGCAGTTTTATATCTGTTGGATATTTCCTGCCTCTCTTCTCTACTTTTAGGTTTTTTACGTTGTAGCTCAATTCTTTTTTTATTAGTCTTTGTTTCTGCTGATATTATATCCTTCTTTTTTGAGCTTGTGTTATTTATACTTTGCTTTCCTCTACATCTTCTGTTTCAGACTGAGATATTTTTTGTGTTTCTTTTTCTAATGAATTCAAGAATGATATTGTATTTTGTTCGCCTTGTATTAGGGTTTGGAAAATTGCGAAATATAGGTCTACTTTTCTTCTGTTTTCCTAGGTAATACGTACCACGTACTAGTTTATGGTCACTTGTGAATAGGTTGTTGCTTAATGTTTCTATATTTGAGAATTTTTTAGGGTTATTACTGAGAATGTAGTCGATTTGGTTTTTGATCATTGCATTTGGACCAATCCAAGACGATAAGATTTTTTGTTTTTGCCTAAATAATGAATTATCAGATCTCCTCCATCGTTTCTGATGCCATAGCAATATGGCCCCATTACTGTTTTTTCTCTTCTCTCTTAAATTTTCCATTACAATCAGTGTCTCGTTGGCGAGTGAGTGAGTAGTTTGAAAATGATCATAGAAGGATGTCATTACATCATCAGTTGCGTCGTGGGTGAGTGTATATACTTGTATTAATGATATTTTTGTTGTTTAAAATTGTAGATTCAGTATGCATACTCTTTCCGATAATCCTATGTAGTTCTGAATATTTGATTTATATTTCTTTTTGATCAAAAGGCCAACACCATGTAGACCTTACGTTACTCCTGTATAGCAGGAAATGTGTTCTTCAAGTTCTATGATGTGGCTACCAGTTCTCATTATTTCCGCCAATCCACTAATGTTGTATTTTACATTACTTAGAAAGTGTTTGAGTAAAATCATTCGTTGCGGCGATAACAGTGATCTTACGTCGTACGTACATATATATAGTTGTTGTTGTGTTGGAGAGATATTATTTTATTTGAATTTGTCTCCTGCCACAAGCCGTAATTGGAGATTGAGATGAGAGGTGCCTTTTGTAATTGCTAATTTGTGTGCTCTTTATTGGGCGTAGAGTCATGCGTAGCCCGTTAAGTATTATGTAGAAATTTTGGGTTTTGTAAAATGTAATACTTCATTGTTGTTTTCTTGCTCTTCCTATCTGACTGCTTTTTATTTTTTAAAGTGTTTGAAGGATTTTTAATGCTGTTGCGGGACATTCAGATAGTAACCTTTGGTTCGTAGGATTTTGTGTAGTTTTTTTTTTCAGGTAATACTATGAGCATATCATATTTTATAAAAGCTTAGCACAGCTTCTTAACTGCTCTTCTTAGCTGCTTCTCTTTCTTTCTTCAACTGGGACTGTAATTTCTTACGTTTTTTTCAGCACTTCTTTAGGAAAATCCTGTTTAACATAGTAGGGGGAATCTTGTAAGTATTTTTGGTTTTGTTGAATTTTCAATTTGAATCCCATTGTTCTGAACGTGACAACAACAGGTCTGGCTCTTTCACCTTTTTTTCTGATTCTCCTAACAGGGTCTAAACCATTTTCAAAATAAAAACCAATGTATTTATTTGTTATGTACAATATTGCATTTTCCAAATCGTGGTATGATTTTTCCCCTTCTTCGTATAAGAATCTTTGCTTTCGTATGATCAAGAACCGAGCAATAAGAAATTAATTAACTAAAACATGTAAGCCTGATTTCAGTTTAGAATTTTCTTCTCTTTCTTTTTATCGCGTTTATTTGTGCACTTATAACATTTTTATTTTCCACGTCGTTGCAACATAAAATCATCTATCCATTTACAGAAACGTATATCTAGAGAGTCTTAAAAATGGGCTTATATTATTAAGCACTAACTTATCATATTATTACGTCACATTTTTTACGTTTTAGAGCCATGCTGCAGCTATATTTTGGTTGCAGCACGAATGGGTTGGCTTCACCGGGCAAGAACCACACTTTCACAGAATACCAGCGTAAAATAACAGCTTAACTGCTGCTGTGTTTCGTGTAGTGAGTGTAGAGAACCGTAGATCCTTTTTACTGGAAACAAGGCCTTCCAACTTAGTCCTTAGGAATGACAATGCATCTGCATATTGATTCTTAATCGAGGATAATTGACAAAGCCCCACAAACTTAAGCAGAGTTGAGGGCAAACATCACAGAAAAATTGCATCGATTTCCAGACCTCTTTTTTCAGAAACCTACAGCAGAGATTCGAGGAATGTCGAGTGTAACAGACGTCACCTCAACAATGTTATTCAAAAAAAAAAGTTTTTTTTTGCGAATTGATCTCTAGCAATAAACAATTTTAAAACAACTATTTCCTCTTTTTTGTACCTTAAAATAGTTGGGTCTTTATGAGACAGCCTGTGATCATTGGAATCATAAATCGTAATCGCTATAATATGCTTATGTACCCCATTATATTTAATTATAACTACAAAATAAACAAAGTAAGCATAAAAATAGTCTCTTCCACTTGACAGACTTGCCATATAATATGTAATATTATTGCTATAGACGGCGAAATAACTACATCTAAAACGTAACGTGACCCATGACTAAGTACACCATGTTTAACTGAAAAATTATATAACTGTCGTGCTGCAAGCTGTAAAACTGACATATCTTATTTCAAAGAATGTGTTTTGTCGAATCCATGTAAACAACTTCAAAAAACTCATAATTTTCCTTAAATATGTCTAAACTTAGTATGGCGTTGTATGATTTGCGATCATAATCATTAATACGTCTAACTTTCTGAAGCCTCAATTAATCTTATCTTCTATGATAATGATCTAAATTCCCATTGGTATCTTTCATATAGTATGTACTTTACATATAATTAAATTACTAATGGAGTAGGTAAATTAAGAATGCTGAAAGTGTAATAATGTAGTAGTTCGACGAGAATCGATGAGCTCTTTAAAGCGGTTCTTTAGTGTTTCATCGGAGTTGAAAATTTTCACTATCAAAAAGTTATCTCAACTTCGAAGATAAATAAATAAGTTGTGTATAGCCAGCAACGCAAAGTCAGGAATTTGCATTTAGAAAAATCCAAAATTAGGAGAATTTTAAACTTGGCACAAAATTAGGTGCTAATTATGTGCCAAGTTTAAAAATTACGTGCTCTCAAATTATCACCACAAGAAACTGTTAAAATTTGCGTTGCTAGCAAAATGTATCGCTAGCCACGCAGTGACGGTAATAGATATAATATAAATATTAATAGCAAAGCATTAAGTGCTAATTAAATGCTGAAACATAATTGAGGTCGGATGTAGATGACGGTAATATTCAGGGAATTATCGGGTCCAGGACCACCATTACCTTAATATAAGGTATGAACGGCATTTTTTGTTTTTTATCAGTTATATATCGTAGATAAGATAGGTCGAATCGGTACTAAAACCGAATCAGAATGCAGACAGAAAGAATCAGATTCCACGTAGTGGTGTCTGCCCTACCCCTAGAGTGTTTTTGTAAAGCCGAAGGCGCGGAGGGAGAGCAGCCCCCACCCGACGTGGCAAATTGCAGGCATCTGTGCGAGCCGTAGAGGCTGAGGCTGGTCGCCGAAAGCAACCAATAAGCCGAAGCTGCGGAGGTGAGCATTAGGTGGAGGTGCCTGTGATTCGCTACGCAAGGGCGAAGGGGCTGCACTCCCCGCAGCGTCGAAGCTCTAATTTTGGGTTTTTCTAAATGCAAATTCCTGACTTTGCGTTGCTGGCGCGACACAGCAAAATAAATCTGTTGCTGCTTTAGATTAGCTGATTTTGCTAACATATCTGTCGCCAACTGTGCAGCACTCAGTTCGTGAAGTACACATTTGTCAAGTTTCTTATTTCACCAATTGGCCTCAATTGATCTAAAATTGTTTTGACACTTACATAAAGCCAGTCAGCTCAACTGTAGTTTGCGATGGATTTGCTTACATTATTGCGCTCAGTTCATCATTATTAACCTTCGCCGGGCGGTCACGAGGATTATTTGTGAGTTCAAAATTTTCCGAATAAAAGCGATTGAACCAATGACGATGCATAGTTAGTTCGTTAGCATCATTGATATTACGTGCCGTTGTGAAGCATTGTTTCAACATCGGAACCTATATTTAATTACATATTTAATTTGTTAGGTTGTAAATATAGCCAAATTGATAAAGAAAAACCGAAGCAAACAAATGAATATATGATTTAGTAAAAGGAATAACATACTTTAAATATTATTTGAATCATTTAAATATAATTCCGTACCCTGTAGTGGCTATGTAAGAATATGGATGTCGTAAGAGGAAAAAGAGAGAAACAAACTAGGAGACTGGCAGCAGCGTCTTCCTAATTACAACTAGAAAACATAAAAAAATCGCTTGCTAACCCGCCTGCTAAACGTGGCAACTATAGCTATATCACCCTTATGAGGCAAGTTTTCTTTGGGGAGGTCTAAGTTCAGCAGTGGACTCTGTAATGAATTAATGAAAGAATTACAATTTCAAATCAAACCATAGGCATATTATTAGAATTCCAAATCAATTCAAAGTAGCCAGTTCAAAAACAATTCATAGTTAAAGACCTAATGGATTATTTTTGTTTCTCGTAAACAAGAAAGAGTTTTCTCTCTCACATTATTCAATAATTTATTAGTGTTTTACTTCAGAAACACCATTTTTTTACGAACGTGCACGCACCACGCATACGAAATCGCGGGAAAAGTTTACTGGAATAATAATATAATAATGTTATTTATAGTACGCTTTATGGCTAACACGGACCAATACTCTGAATGGTTTTTGATTTGATTTGATTTGATCGTAATAAGCAACACCATATAAAATAGACAGTCTAAAATGAACAAAACGTCCCAACTTTATAGACAACGAACGATCATAATAAGACGAGTTGAAATGAAAAGTTTTACATTAGTCAAAATTAGGAAGGAAAGGAAAAAAGGAAAGAATTTTTATACGTGGTAGAGCCATGCTGCGGCTATATTAATAGTATAATTGTAGCACGAATGGGTCGGCTCGACCATTCATTTACCTTAAAATTTACATTAAAAATACCAGCGTAAAATAGCAGCTTAATGCTGCTGTGGTTCGTATGATGAGTGTAGTGAACCGGAGACTCTTTTTTTTTGCAGATGGAAAATCATCTAATGACGCCTTTCGCTCTGGGTGGAGCGGAAGGGAGTGTCAGACTTTTACTGACTAAAAACCATCCGTGTTCCTTCAGTGCCCTTACGTTCAGGAGCCGCGGTATCTCTTTCGAACAGCCCGCAGCCCCGGCAGGCATCAGCCCTTGCGGGCTCCTTCACGCTGCTGACAGCTCTTTGAGGCGCGCGTGGAACAAAACGCGCCGTCGACACGGCCTGTCATCGTTAGACGGACGGACGGCGAGCTACCCATTGCTCGCCGTCCACAGGCCCGCGCCAACGGTGGCCGGGGGCCACGACGTAGCCCCCGACGCCCGGGGCGTCTCCCGCGGCGGCCGGGAAGGAAAGCTGCTGCTCTCTCCTTCTCCCGCTCCGCCACCTCCTTCGCTAGCATTACTGCTTCGCAGAAGGTGGTGACGGCATCCGATTCCGTCTCGCTCCGGACCATGACTTCGACCAGGGCCGGACGCGAGAGGTCACCGTCGCCTATCGCCGCTACGAGGACACGGCGGTGCTCCGCCCAAGCAGGGCACACCTCCACGGTGTGCTCCACCGTGTCCTCCGGTCGATCGTCGCAGTGGGAGCACCCGGGCGTTTTCTCCCGCCCGATTCGGTGCAGGAACCTCCCGAACACACCGTGTCCGGTGAGGACCTGCGTCAGGCGGAAGGTGAGGACGCCGTGGCGTCTCTCAAGCCACTCCTCAAAGAGGGGTCTTATCACCGCTATAGTGGCGTGCCCGGCACGGGGTTGCGACAGTCGCTCTCTCCATGTCGCCATGAGATCGTGCCGGAAGTCTGTCCGCTGCGCGACAACTTGCCGCGGCAGCGGGGTTTCCCCCCGGCATAGTGCCTCCGCGCGCCATTCGTGCAGGCGCGCGGGGTCTATCGCCTCCAGATCCCATGACGGCAATCCGGCAAGGAGGCTCGCCGCCTCGTGGGAGATCGTGCGGTAGCCGCAAACCATTTTCACGGCAACCACCCTTTGGGGCGCGTTCAGGTGGTGGACGGCAAGCCGCGCCAAACCACGCGCCCACACCGGGGCCCCGTAAAGGGCCATGGACCGCACGATCCCCGCGTAGAGCCTGCGGCAGGAGGCGTTTGGCCCCCCCAGGTTCGGCAGGAGCCGCCTGAAGGCAGCCCCGGTCCGTTCCAGTTTGGGAGCCAAACGTCGGAAGTGCTCAACGAAGTTCCATCGGCCGTCGAGGACGAGTCCTAGGTACTTCAACGTCGACTTGACGCCGATGGATACCCCTTCTACTATCACTGAGGATCCCCGTGGTGGCCTGTTCCGAGGACCATGGAAGTGCATGGCCTCGGACTTGTGCAGATCCACCTCGAGACCCAGTTGCCGGATCCTCTCAACGACTATCGCAACCCCGCGTGTCATAGTTTCCGCCGCCGCCTCGTATGACCCCCCTTGTGCCAGTAGCAGCGTGTCGTCAGCGTAGCAAACTACGCTGACGCCGGTAGGGAGGTCGGCGCGCAGCACCCAGTCGTAACCGATGTTCCACAGGGGCGGCCCCAGAACCGAACCCTGTGGGACACCGCACGACATCTCTCGCCGGTTCCACTCACCGTTGCGACCGGGGTAGATGATGGCCCTGTCTGTCAGATAGTCCCCGATTATACGACGGAGATAGGTCGGCACCCGGTGATACCGGAGTGCCTCCCTAATGCAGCTCCAGGGTATGGAGTTGAAGGCGTTGGCGATGTCGAGAGACATCGCCAAGACAACCCCCCCCCCTGGCCACTGCGTCCCCCGTCGTGAGGGCTCTCACGCGCATGATGGCGTCCACCGTAGAGCGCCTCTTGCGGAAACCAAACTGGTGTTCCGCAAGATCCGGCCCCGTCCCCGCAAGGTTCTCGGCGAGGCGGTTTGCAATGACTCTTTCAAAGAGCTTGCCCACCTCGTCGAGCAGCACCACGGGCCGGTATGCGGACGGAGAGTCCGCAGGGCGCCCCGGCTTCCGAATGAGGACCAGCTTCCCCGTCTTCCAACGAAGCGGGAATTGGCCTCTCTTCAAGCATGCGCTTAGGAGCCCCTCCAGTCGGGGCCCGAGAGCCTCCGAGGCCAGGACCCAGGCTTTGCCAGGCAAGCCATCGGGTCCTGGGGCGGTATTCCTGGCCTTGAGCCTACGTACCGCCACTCTCAGGTCTACCCTGGTCCCTTCCGGGATGTCGTCGTCGTCGTCCTGGTGGTCCGGTTCCGGCACCGCAGGTGGCGGAGCCATAGGCGGGGGCGGATGTTCCCCTCGCGCAGGGAACAGAGCGCTCACCACGTCCTCCACGAGCTGAGGCCGGAGACTCTGTGTCAGCGGGGGGGCCCAGGTGCGGAGTTTATCCCGCACCATCTTGTAAGGGCGCCCCCACGGATCTCTGTCGAGAGTCTCCAGCATCTCCTCACGGGCCCGATCCCGGGCCCGCAGGACTGCCTCCCGGAGGGCGGTCTTCGCCGCTCTGTATCCCTCGTACAGCTCCGCCTCAATGGCTGCCGCATTCGGTGGACGAATGCGGAGCCTGCGATGCCTGGCGTACAGGTGCCGCGCGGCGACAGAACCGGAAACCCTTTTTACTGGAAGAGAGTCTTTATCTTAGTCCTCACGGCTGACAACGCATCTGAATTTTAATTTGCAAACTAAGATAGATGTAGATGTCTATGGGCCACAACAACCACTTACCATCAGGTGCTCGTTTGTCATCCTTATTCTATAAAAAAAGGACATCTCTTGCTACGCGCAAATTGTGCTGAATTTTAGCAAATTATTTCATCTTATTTCGTTTAGTTTTATTAATTATTTCTACTTGAATTTAAACAAGGATTTTAATATAATAAAATTATGCTGCAAAAGGTCATAACAACATAACTTCATTTAAACTTCAACTGATTTTATTTTAAGTTTCCTTATTTAGTTTCGTAATTTTAATAAACTAAACTAACATTGCGAATGGAATTTATGACGCACAACACTCGAGACATGACGCTTTTGGTGAAAATCTTTGTGCATACATGATATGCAGTACGTTTCTACTGCTCAATTCCCGTAATACGCTGTCTTTGGCATAAACAGAAATGAATAATTCTGATTCAAACACTCTCATTAAAACCCTTAAAAAAAGATGTTGAAAATTACATCTTATTGCCTTTCAAATTTGAAATAAATGGAATATGATACTGGTTACAAAAACCAAAGCTATTGTATAATATAAATATTGATAATTGGGATTCAAAATTTGATAAAGTTGTAAATAAGCAAGTTTAAGCAGTAGCTACTTTAGAGGGGGGCGACCCTGGCGGTCGCCCGGGGCTACAATATCAATGGACCGCTAATACTTATTTAAAATTTCAGAGGTTTCGAGTGCAGTCATGGTTAATGGATACGCTGACTTGTTTAACATCCTTATGTCGTAGTATATCTGTACCGCTTACAATCTAAGCTACATCAGAAATTACCATCAGGAGCATTACATTATTAAAATTGTAGTTTAGCATTGTTTTATTAAATATCAAGCAGTTTTAAGTTCTATGTTTTCTTTTTTATAGGATAGGGTGACAAACGAGCACACAGTCCACCTGATGGTAAGTGGTTGCTGTGGCTCATAGACATCTACATCTATCCTCGTTTGCGAATCAAAATACAGGTGCGTTGTCACCCGTGAGGACTAAGATGGAATGCCTCTTTTCCAGCAAAACAGGTCTCCAGTTCTCTACACTCACCATACGAAACACAGCAGTGTTAAACTGCTATTTTACGCTGGTATTCTGTAAGAGCGTTGTCCTTCCCCGGTCGAGCCGACCCATTCGTGCTACAACTATACTACTAATATATCTGCAACATGGCTCTAGCTACAGCCGGTATTGTATATAAAACTATAAAAAGAACACCACAACTATAACTTTAATAATGTGTTGATACTGTCTTCCAAATTCCCACAGGAAGTATTTGTACTCGTATAATATTTATACTTTCCTTCCTGTAACAAAAACGTTACCACCATATTCGGAATTTTTCCTGTATCTTGGGGTTTTCCTTTGGACAAACATCCAGAATCAAAACAATTCAAAATACCCGAAAAAGAGACGAAGTTGTGGGCCATATAAATACTTGTTCCTAGAAGAAATCGGACCGCACCCCACAAGGCTGCAACTAGACACTTCGCCACTGCGCTGTCAAGTTACTAACAGCGCAGTGATCACATTTTCTTCCTTATTTTATACTTCTGAACAAGGACAAAGACTGGCTTATTGTCGATTTTTACCACTACGCTAATCTTAATGATAGGATGATGAATTGTATGATAAGAGAAGTGTGCTTTGCAAGAAGAGATTGTGACCAGGATTAAGATAATGTTTCGGCGGCTTGGACACTAAGAAATACTGAATGAGGAAATATTTTTATATAGGATAGGGCGACAAACGAGCACACAGTCCACCTGATGGTAAGTGGTTGCTGTGACCCATAGACATCCACATTTATCTTCAATAAAGAATCAAAATGCAGATGCGTCGTCACCCGTGAGGACTAAGATGGAATGCCTCTTTTCCAGTAAAATGGGTCTCCGTGATAAAATAGTGACAAACTCGGTGGTAGGGCTCCATTTCTGCCTAATAGTAATTCTGGATAAGTAACACTCTCTTAGCTATTTCTGCCACCAATGGCAGTGCGTGCACTGCTTCCGATTTGAAAGGTATAGAGAGTCAGTAAAAATACAGGCATTCTGCATTCCATCGCAGTCCTCAGAAGTGACAACGCATTTGTAACCATCTTTGCTTCATGTGCACTGCAAGAGTCCATGAACTGCACTTATTTAGTAACCATTTACCATCAGATGGACTGGAACTCGTTTGTCACTTCAGTTTTCTAAAAGCAACTGACATAGCAAAGTGCTGCAGAAGTGGATGGTAGAGTCAGTAAAGAAAACCTAGGTTAATGTCTAGCCACCAAATTGGCGATACACTAATATATTAAACATGGACCAAATTAAGTAAAAATTAAAGTAAAATAGCAGCCTATTTACGTCCCACTGCTGGGCACAGGCCTCCTCTCACTTCTGAGAGGGTTTTAGGGCAAGGAAATGTCCGCCGTACTGCCCCAGTGCGTGTTGGCGAACTTCACATGTCTTTGCAATAACTTTTTTTCTTATTTCTCAGACATGCAGGTTTCCTCACGATGTTTTCCTTTACCGCCGAGCACGTGGTAAATCAGCACTTAAAATTGCAATTAACAATTTAATTGGTGCCGACGGGGATCGAACCCGGGTTGCTAGCGTACTGGGAAGCTTACAGCGAGCGCTAACCATCTGAGCTACCACGGCTCCAAATTAAGAGATTAATAAGATTCCACGGGGCCAAATTAAGAGTACTCTTAAACCTATGAGCGTGTATGAGGCGCAGATACGAGCACATATTATATGTGAAAGAAGCCGGAGAGATGTGTCAGGATCGTGTCAAAAGGAGGTCAGTAGTATCTGGCTCTGGATAGCAGGTGTGAGAGTTTAGGGTAATGTTGTTATTTTAAAGTAACACAAAATATTTAGGTTAATTGTTATTATTATTATTATTGAGTTAAAACTGAAGTGATTTAATAGTAAAAATAATTGTATGGTAAATATGAAACGAGAAGAGGCTTTTGCCCAGCCGTGGGGCGTATTAGCTGCAACTTTACATTTTACGCATTGCTTAACATAAACCCGACAGTAATATTGTTAAATACATTAAACCTGACGAAAGAAATTGAATAAGACTTTGTACAAATAATCTTTAATTCCACCCACTAAAAGTAGTGCAGGGGCCTCAGATTAAAGAATAAATGTCTATTTCTATAATCTGAGGCAGGGGCATTAAAAATTAAAAATCTATATATACTCGTATATAAATCAATTGCTGTCTGTCAAACTCGATACAACTCAAAAACGGCTCTACTGATTTTGATGTAATTTTATGTATAGGTACCTAGATGGCTTAGATTTACAAATGGACCCGGTAGGTGGCGCTGTTGTCGAGATCCAGGAATCACCCGTGCGAAGCCGGTGCGGACCACTAGTATAAAATATATACATATAAGTGAAACATCACTGACAGACTCGTCAAGAGATCGCTAAAACTACACCCGGTTGACTTAAACTTTAGTAAAGTTACTTATTTTTCAATGTGGACGCTCACTAAGAATGGATTTTACGATAGTCGCATCAAAACAAATATTTCTCGATATTTTACATCTAGGTTCCGTAATAAAATATTTTTGTGTGCCCAGCGAAGCGAGCGGGTATCGACTAGTTTTCACATATACATTTAAATATTGTATGCAATCGAACACATATTTTATCATGAATTTCAAATTTGGCGATAAGAAAACGTGAACTTGAAGAAATTATTTCATTGTAATTGATTATATTATTATGTTGAACTGTGGGTTTCATTTTTCGTCAAGTAATCAGATTTTATTTTGCAGATGTTATTTTTTAGCACAGACAAACAATATTAACTGTGTTGATACTAATCGGCCAGGCGTGTCACTTTGTAAAAATCTGAGGTATGGAAAATCGCTGTGATAAAGTTAAACGCGAAATCTCAATCCCCAATACCCCACGTCTTACAGTTTAATAAACAAATCGAGTAAATAACCCATAATTGTTAAAGCCCCACGTACAAAAAAGTAAACTTTTGCAACTTCATCTCCAATATTATAGTCAAATTAATAAATACTTAATAAAACCGCGAACTCGTAAACCTTAATACCCCACATATATTCAATAAATAATTTTTTATAGAGAAGTATGTATCGTATATAATAATTAGACGAAACGAATCGCGAAATAATTGAATCTAAATACTCACATCTCACATCAGAGTAATACAATCAAGTTTGAACATCATAGTTTATTTATTAAATGTGTTTGGCACCATACATTGCAACCCGTTACATATTATTAACATTTAAACATTATAACAACTTATGAATACGTGAAATTACATTTCAAGAATTGCACAACGCACAATTTGATGCGTATGACTATTATCAACAATAACGCGTGAAACGTTATGCTCGGCTATTGTTTAATAATAGCAAATGTATTTTTTCTATGCTGATTTTTAAGTATGAATTTGTTCATTAAATCACCTATATTCAAAGCTTCAACTCGGTCGCGATAAACATATAAAATAGCATAGTGATTTAACCTATCTTGACCCATAGTTGCTCTCGTGTAAGTTTTAAGAAAACGGAGCGTCGAAAACGAGCGTTCATTAGTGCACGTGGATCCTGGAATTGTCAATAAAAGTCTAACCAACTTTGTATATTCATTAAAAATTAACCGATAAGACTTTTCTGATTTTAAAAAAGCAACGACGTCTTTCACACTTTCAAGCTGAAGATTATTATTCTTCGCGTAATTTAAAAACAAATCTCTCTGATTAGTTAACAACTGTGCGTCAAAATTGTCTTCTTTCGATTCATTCTTTTTCTGAGTATTGTAAAAATTAGTAATATCTAAAACATTTATATTATTTTTTCCAATAAGAAAGTTCTCAAAATTTACTTAATAAATTTATAGTTTCTGTCTCAAATCGTGTGTTTAAAGACATTAGAACCTTGTCATAAACTTCAAAATAAATTTTTCTGTAGTTATCTTCCGGCGTATCAAAAATATGAGCTTCGCTTGATGAATCAAAACGGCGTGGAGTTTTTCTTTCGCGGCGTACAGAAGGCTCTTCTACATTAAATTTTGCAATACCTTTGTTTGCTTCCTTCCAAATAACTTCAAACTTCTGATCTCGTTGCGTTTCAAGATTTTTCGTGCTAATCTCGACAAGCTTATTTGATTCATTTAGACATAGTTGTGACTTTTGTAACTGTGTATTCAGTAGTTCAATTGCCTCAAAAATATTAATCATAGTTGTAAGCAAAAAATATGTTTCGAAGGTTTGTAAATGTTTTGAGAATCCCTTTGCTTTTGAT
Source organism: Parnassius glacialis (assembly GCA_033319125.1). NCBI lineage: Eukaryota > Metazoa > Arthropoda > Insecta > Lepidoptera > Papilionidae > Parnassius > Parnassius glacialis. The sequence goes on along the minus strand of JAVANC010000013.1, from coordinate 31,300,144 downwards.
GATGTAATTGCATCAGTGTCTCGGGCATTACTTGTTAATAGCATAAAATCAATGACACTTTGATAGTTAGCATCATGGTACAATCGTTTAAGAGAACTTATTCTCATGGTCCACCTACAAAATTAGATACATGATTTTATCAATATAAATGATATCTACACGGTGGATATTACCTAAAATAAATGAATATACTTTACTCACCTGGTAGGACAAAATGGTGTCAGATCGGGGCTTTTCTCAGACTGCAAATCATGAAATCGTCCTAAGCGCTTCGGGGAATCACGTATAAAATTTAGTAGATCTTTAATAATCCCGATGAAATTTTTTATCAAAATTATATCTTCCATTGAATCTTGTACTACTAAATTCAAATTGTGTGCTAAGCAGTGAACATGCAGCGCTCGAGGTTCTACCTCGCGTATTCGTGTCTGAAGCCCTGTAATCTTACCACTCACATTACTAGCACCATCGTAGCACTGTCCTCGTAAATTTGTGATACTTAATCCAGATTCTTCGATTACATCAGTGACAATCTCAAAAAGCGTTTCAGCTTTTGTATCTTTTGTGTCGTAGAATCCTATAAAATATTCATTTAGAGTCAAATCTTCAGCAACTGATCTGAAACAAATTGATACTTGTTCGAGCCGTTTTATATCCGACGTTTCATCGATCATGATCGAAAAATATTTATTCTCTTTAATTTCTTTTAAAATATCTTCTTTTATTTCGTCAGCCATCATACTTAGTATTTCGTTTATAATTGTGTGGTGAAGCCACGAATGCTCATATTTTTTTTCTATTCAACCATGCTTTTAATTCAGGAATATCGTGTGATCTTAATTCTAATAATTTATAAAAATTCGATTCTTTAGCGTTTTCTCTTCTAAATGATAACCCTTGTCTCGCAAGATAACTAGCTGTCGTAAAAATTGCCCTTAACACTATCCTAGCTTCCAACTTCTCTTTTTCATTCGATTTTTGTATTATATCAACTATGTTCGGCTTGTTTTTGTTTAATACAAATTCAGTAGCAACACTATGCAATTCACTGCTTTCGTGACTTTTAAAAGTTTGTGCAGCGTTTTTCCAACAGTTGAAACCTACAGTAACAAAAGCTTCTTTCGAAATTTGACAACTTCTATTTTCGACTAACGGAAATTTGTTGGTTATTGCATCTGTGCAGAAACTACAAAATACTTTGCCGGATTTAGGCATTAACCACGTATGAGTCTTTTTCCAACGTTTGAAAGAGGCAGGCATTCCTAATTCGGCTGAAAATACATATAAAAAATATTTCATTCACTGTAAATAATAACAATATATCAATCGCTGAGCGATTGATATATTGTTATTTTTTATTTTATTAGCGATTATCGCTCGAATGTTGATTCGCGCTTGTGTAAAATAGTATAGTAAAGGATGGTAATTCGGAATACTGCTGGTAATTTGGAATACTGCATTATAAAAATAAAGAAAAGCGCCATCTAATAACGAATGCCTGTATTACGTAGTCCGTGTACTAACAAACAAAGAGGGCGTGACTGAGAAGCAGCCATATTGACAGCGCCGTGACAAACTGCATCGGAGTGAAAGTGCTGTCGAGAAAATTTTTCAAGTAAGTAATAAATCGGCTTGCATCTTGAGTTTAACTTATATTTACATGTTTGTATTTGTACAAATCTATAGTTTTGTGTATCAGTTGTAGAAATCATGGCTTATTTTCGAAATTATTCTAAACACACATTGATAAAAATATTTTAGGTTAAAAATGGTTCTTTTGCTAATTTGGAATACTATAGGTGAAGTCAATTTGGAATATTCCAAATTATGTGCACATTAGTTTGCCTTCTTGTTTCTACTTCTGATTGAAAGGATTCTTTTTAAGTATTTATTATTTATTCAAATAGTCTTTTTGATCAATATTATTTAATTTTGTTTTAGTAATGTCTTCGACCACTGCTAACTCGAAGTGGAGTCAAAATGATATGGCTGCTGCAATATTAGCAGTTCGAGACAAGAAAATGGGCTATTTAAAGGCAGCAAAAACTTATAATGTACCCAGAACCACCTTATTTCGACTTGTTCAAGAAAATGACAGTTTCTTAGAAGATACTCTGACCAAAAAGATAGGTCGCAGACCAGTATTTAATAAGTTTTTTGAGGAAATGTTGGTGAAATATGCCCTTGTTATGGAACAAAAATTATATGGTTTGACTCAAATGGATATGAGAAGGATAACATATCAACTTGCTGTTAAAAATAATGTCCCCATCCATTCCATGACGACAGAGCTGGCAGATACTGGCTCAAAGGATTTCTTGCGAGGCACAAGCAAACTTTATCAATACGCAAGCCCACTGGAACATCTTTTGCTAGAGCCAATGGATTTACAAAAGCAAGAATGGACGAGTTTTATCAAAATCTTGAGAAAGTTTATGACGAAAAAAAGTTCACGGCTAGTAGGATTTTTAATGTTGACGAAACAGGACTGTCAATCGTACAAAGCAAATATCCCAAAGTGATTGGTCTCCGAGGAAAAAAGCAAATTGGAGCTATGTCGTCTGCTGAAAGGGGAACTCTCATAACAGTGGTGACCTGTATGAGTCCAGCTGGTATATTTGTACCGCCAATGATGATTTTCCCGCGCAAAAATAATAGCGACCTATTAAAGAAAGGCTCTCCTGAGGGTTCTATTATCCGAGTACATCCTTCTGGCTGGATACAAACACATTTATTCACGCAGTGGTTTGAACATTTTATCGATTATGTAAAGCCGTCCGAATCCTCACCAGTTCTCCTCTTATTTGACGGTCATTTCAGCCACACAAAGAATATCGAGCTCATAGATAAAGCTAGACAGAATCATGTGACTTTGATTTCACTGCCGCCACATTGCACACATAAGATCCAGCCCATGGATAAAGCATTCATGGGGCCACTAAAAAGTTACTACAGTGAAGAAATTCGTATGTGGTTGCGCGAAAACAATAGACCACTTACTGCCTACGATATTTCAGAGTTATTTGGCAAAGCTTATCTAAAATGCCAGACTGGTGAAATTGCAGTAAATGGCTTTAGATTTGGTGGCATTTATCCATTAAATACAAATATTTTCACGGAATCTATCTCGCAGCAGCACAAGAATCAGCGGATGGCATTGCTGAAAACGAACAAGAAGCACGTAGTCCTATCGCTGCAAGTCCACAAGTCATAAATGAAGCTGGACATCATTCACCAACCCTATTACAAGGTTTCGATGACAGTCATGTTGATGTTTCGTCAGATAGCAGACAACAGTCAAATGAAATTGTGTCGGAAACAGATCCTCCATCAGTAAACCTTCCTGATATTGCCATGCGAGAAGAACAAGAAAAAGAAAATCTTCCTGGACCTTCTCGTAGTAACCCCATTGTGACACCGTTTCAAATCTCACCAGTTCCTACTTCCAAATATCGGTCATCAAATCGAGGTCGTAAGCCAGGTAAATCTGAAATAATTTCTAGCTCACCCTACAAAAAGCAAATGGAAGAAGCAATAAACAAAAAAACTGAAAAAACCATTTGAAAATGAGTATAAAAATAGAAACAAAGAAAAGAAAACAAAGAGAAATTTAAAAGGAAAAGGGAAAGGAAAGGCAAAAGGGAAAAGTTCCAAATCAACCAAAAGAAAGATATTTCCAGAAAAAGACACAGAGTCTGATAGTGATGATACATTCGCATCTGATGAATCAGAAGAAGATATACCCTCTTATGCTAATGTGAGACAACCTACAGGAAATGACTGTATTTGTTTTTTCTGTAATGGAAAATTTACCGAAGATCAAAGGGGAGAACAATGGGTGCAATGCTTCACATGCGAAGGTGCTGGTTATGATTCGGGTTGCTATGTTTGTGATTACTGCAAAGACTAGAGAAAAGCAAAAAAGTAGAATTGATTTAGAAATAAGCATTGATATAGTTTTTTAATTTAAGTGATCTCAGTATCTTGTATCTACAAGATTTAGGCCAATTAAATGGTTAATTAAAGTTAATTATTTAGGTGATTGTAATTTGGAATACCCTATTCCAAATTTGATTCACTTTATCTAAACTACGCCAATCTGTGACTCTATGACTAAACCAAAAAAATTCCTACTTAAAATAAGCCAAGGTTTTCAATTATTTTTTATTTGATTAAAAGATAAGTTTTTCTAACACTGAATGCAGTTTTTATTCTTAAAACTCTCAACCCATGACTGATACGATTTTTTTAGAAAGTGGTATTCCAAATTTGCATCCTTTACCCTACAAGCGTCTTGAATGCAACGAACGAAATTCTTTCCGAGAACATTAATAGCTCATGCAAAACACTAAAAGGTGTAAATCATTTCATCACATACTATGTTCATTTTCCGATTGTTGACTTTCTCTTGTAATGTTATTATCAACATTGACATTTGCAGTTGTTTTTGACGAGGTAGCAGACAATGCGGACATAACCTGCGTTGCACTTGTCCTCGTCTCGCTTTCATTTGAGATATTTCTCGGAGTTTTAACAAGATACTTATCCATTTCTCTATGTGATTGTGATACATTCAAAAAAACACCGCTTAAATCTTTCTACATTGCCGAATATCACGATTTTCCTGAGGCACTAACACAAATGCACGAGCTCCCATGTTACTGTGTATATGTACACATAGCGATAAGGCGTGAACGTAGGCATTAGTTCAACGCACACACGTGTAGTGGTTTCGCGCATGCGCGCTACTGAATAACTGCGTGTGGCGCGATTTTCAAATTTGTTCGCATTACTCGTGGGGTATTAAGGTTTAAGAGTTTGCAGTGTATATACTCAACTTATTTATTGAACTATAAGATGTGGGGTATTGAGGTTTAAGGGCTTGCGATTTATTTATATGGGGTATTTAGTTTTCCTAATTTCAGCTATGGAATTCCATACCTTGAAAAACTTGAGGTATGGAGTGCTCCATACCTTCCATAGTGGAAGTGACACCCCTGTAATCGGCAATTTTAGTTTGCAAGAATTTCTTTCTGCCGCTTTGCAAATGTTTTATGTATTAAGCGTTAAAGGGCAGTCTATATTTAGTGACGATCCAGGTTCTTGAGTTCAGTGACGTCAACAATTAGAAAGTCGTTGAGCTATGCAGTGTCAGGCGAAGAGGTGTGGCCCGTCTGTACACACACGGCTCGTACACACGCTGCTAACTCGCCGACTGCGCTTGCTAAACTACACGCAACGTTGCATCAGTTATAATGACTATTTACACTAAATTATTGTAACTACATATTTATAATTAATACATAGTTAAATTATATCTCATGTTGTTTTTAGTTAGGTCTCATTAATATTATAGTGTGTTTACCGCGTTAGTTATTAATAAACGCTATTATTGCTAATCATTATTTGTCGAGCAAATATCCACTTTAAGGTATTACGTTGGTATAACAAGGTATTCCCATGCTAAATAATAATAACGATTTTGGCACAAATAATATTGTATAACAATTACACTATTCGCCATTACTGACGCAACAGTCTGTTGGCAGCCTCCTATTGGCCGATTCTACCAAGCCCCCGCGCGTCATGCGATATCACGTAGCCGCAGTCACTCGTGACTTCAGTCACACTCGCATTTATCTTACTCGTACAAAATAACAATTCTTAGTAATACGAAGCGGACACACCCACTTAAAAAGTCATGGTGATTAGTCAGGTTTTGAACCTGTCTTCCTTGAATTTGACGGTTACGGCATAGTAACACATACGTATTTATAATTAGGCAGATACTTAGATGACGAAATAATTTTGTAAAAAAAATCTTACCATTTTTACATAGACTATTAAGAGATGTTTTTATACATATGTTAAAGTGACCCTAACGTTATATAATATGTAGATTCCTTGAAGTATATGATATTGCTATTAATAGGAAATTACACCAATCTATAAAATCAAAAATACACTTGAGTGCATTGTTAAAAACACGGGAAGAATCTCAATGCGACTCTTGACAGGTGGCCAAAACATCACAAATAGACTCTCTCTAATTTGTGAAAACAGTTTGTATTGCGCTTAATGTCAACTCCGACTGAGATTCGAAACCAGAACTCGGCGATTCAAAGCTGCACATGTTACATGCTGCCGTCATTGCTTTTTTATGATGAGACCCTCACGCGTTCCAAATTATCACTTTTATGTATATATAATAATAAAACAACATATAAATACGAAACAAACAGGACTGATCAAAGGTAGAGTCAATTGTCAAGCTAATAAAATCTTGTTAAATAGGACTGGAAAAAGAAATAAACATTGCAAAATAAATGAGCGTCGCGAATTTTTTCATAAAACTTGTCAATCAGTCCGTAACAGCCCATTGTCGCATTGTCATAAAGGTCTCGCTTGGCAGACGTCCTATGTTATAATGTATCGTAAGTCATGAGATTTGCTTGGCATTTCCTGTAGTGGATATTTTTGATACCTCACAGAACGGTATGGATTTATGATGCTTTCGTGCCACTACGCGGCAATTATTATGAACAATTTCTATATATATATATATATATATATATATATATATATATATATATATATATATATATATATATATATATAATAAAACAACATATAGATATGAAACAAGCCAGACTGACCAAAAGTAGAGTCGATTGTCAAGCTAATAAAATCTTGTTAAATAGGACTGGAAAAGTTCATCTTTTAGAGTTCTAGAAAAGTTTTAGAAAAGTTCATTTACATAGTAGGGGATAATCATGATATAGTATTATTTGCAGATGACACTTCTTTAATTTTCATATTATGTCGACAATTACTAAAATATGACGAAGTAAATAATGCTATATCTAAATTAGTAAATTGGTTCAAAGTTAATAATTTGCATTTAAATGGTACAAAAACAAAATGTATGAAATTCACGACTCCAAATGTCAAACAATTAAATACTAATGTAATTTTAAATGGGGAGAAACTGAGTCTTGTAGATACCACCATTTATTCTTGGAATCACACTAGACGCGAAGCTTCAATGGAGGCCCCATATATCAAAACTAGCAAGCAGACTTAGTTCTGCAGCATATGCTGTAAAAAAGATTAGAAGTCTAACTAGTGTTGAAACAGACTAGTTTACTTTAGCTATTTCCATAGCATAATGTCCTATGGTATTTTGCTATGGGGACACGCAGCTGACACTGAAATTATATTTGTTTTACAGAAGAGGGCCATAAGATCAATTTATGACTTAAAGCCTAAAGAGTCGCTGCGACAAAAATTTAAGGAAATTAATATATTAACTTTGACCTCTCAATACATTTATGAAAATGTAATGTACGTACACAAAAATAAAAGTAGTTTTACAAAAATAAGTGATATTCATTCTGTAAATACTAGGAACAGACACAAGCTAGTAGTACCAGTTACTCGACTCTATCGAGTCAGTAATTCATTCTTGGGGCGATGTATACGCTTTTACAACAAAATTCCAGATAAATATACAAAATTTGACCTGCTCAAAGTTCAAAAACTTTATTAAACTAAGTTTGTATAAAAAGGGTTATTATAATATTAAGGAATTTATGGATGATAATAACCCCTGGAAATGAGGTGATCGCTACCAAGCTATTTCTAATTTGTTATGTTGTTAATTTGTGTAACATCATGATTGTAAGCTGTTATTTATAAAAAAAAAAGTACCGCTGGGTTTCTTGCTGGTTCTTCCCAGGACAGAGGTTTTTTCCGAACCAGTGGTAATCAAACAAAAGAGTGACTTTCAATAAGTATTATTTATAATCTATATTGAATAAAAAAGTTTCTGTTTCTGTTTCATCATCAGTTAAAAGTAGGATATATATATATATATATATATATATATATATATATATATATATATATATATATATATCTTTATATATAAAAAGTACGTGTCACGTTGTTTGTCCGCGATGGACTCCTAAACTACTGAACAGATTTCAATGAAATTTTGCACACTGTGTGCAGTTTGGTCCAACTTAAAAGATAGGATAGCTTACATCTCAATTTATAGTTGCAATACAATATTATTTTATTGAAAATTATTTGCCTATTATTTGACAGCCACAATTTTCTGTTAGCTCCAAACGATTCTGTCAGATGACGATATCTGTTGATTGGATTGAGTAAATATTCAATAGATGGCGCTATGTTAAAAATAGTAACGTTTAATATAAGCTACAATTTAGTAGTATAACCACCACGTGTTGCTGTAAGTACTCAACAGATGGAACCGATTTCAATGAGATTTTGCAGACTGTGTGCAGTTTGGTCCAACTTGAGAGATAGGATAATTTTTATCCCGATAAGTGACCCTCAATTTTTTTATTAGTAATTTCAGGAGCTTTTTTGGTAAAGTAAATGGTTGTTCGGAAAGGGCAGAACAACGTCTGCCTGGTCAGCTAGTATATATATATATATCTCAAGTGGGATGTGGGAAGTAAAGACCGTGTAAGAACCTCCGAAGGAGGCGGAATTATAGCCGAAATAAGAATTTTTATTTTTTGATTTTTGGCCATTTTGACCCTCTAGGAGTGTAATGAGAACTTTTTGCCTCTATTCAACCATGACCCTCATGACATCCTCTACATGATAGGCTAGTCAAACTGACTTTGCCTAAAGTTTGAGGCACCCCCCAACTCATTTCTAGTCTTTACTTACAAATATATATAATGTTTTTGTTAATTACAATGTATAGATTTCATACGAATGCACAAGTATCGTCGAAAAGTTAAAATTTGTCATCCAAATAAAAAAAGGGGTGCAGTACATATTTCTGACGCCCTGAACTCCCGTGCAATAGTCTTAATTTAATTATAATTATGTTAATTATAATCATTGTATGAATCTATTTATTTATGTATATATATAAATATTATTATATTTCAAAAATTTAAGGAAATTAATATATTAACTTTGGCCTCTCAATACATTTACGAAAATGTAATGTACGTACACAAAAATAAAAGTAGTTTTACAAAAATAAGTGATATTAATTCTGTAAATACTAGGAACAGACATAAGCTAAGGAATTTATGGATGATAATAACCCCTGGAAATGAGGTGATCGCTACCAAGCTATTTCTAATTTGTTGTGTTGTTAATTTGTGTAACATACATGATTGTAAGCTGTTATTTCAAAAAGTCCCGCTGGGTTTCTTGCTGCTATGAATAGGTTTTTCTCGTTATTTTTTTTACACCATCTAATTGGCATGTTTTATAATGTATATTTGATTTTTTTAACAATTCTGTAAATTAACAACCGCTCCTAAATCAAAATTAAAAGCAATCTAAATAAATACAAATGTAACCGTTTGATTTGACAGTGTCATTGATAGACATATTACGAAAAGTAGAAACTAGAAAGAAGAGATAACCGCCATTAAAATTTGCTCCCGTTTCGTACATATAATTTTTACTACGGAAGTTGCACCAGCCTGCTTACAGGCTTGAAGTATGTATATATTATTGTATATTATTATAAATATGGGTACATCGTTGGCAATACGGTAGCACCTACATTCAATAAAATATAATACAATTATTGTAGATGATGATTGGCGATGACACGTGATTGAATCTGATCTGCTACTGCCGATTAGATTATGTTTTATGTAGAGGCTAGTCTGTTCCTCTACGAAAACCGTATAATAAAACAATTACCATTTTTTGTGCTTCTTATATTTTATTGAAATCACTTTTAAATCGGCCGGTACGATATCATAGTATCTCATATCTTATAGTATTGGTATTTTACAGGGTTATGTAAATTACCGTTTTCTTTTATCTTCCTTGTAATAAAACCATGTTCATTACCGAAATAGTATTTCTTGCTTGCAAACTAAAGTGGCCATGAACCGGTCGCATACGTCGCCACAGTGACAAATATATGTTATGGAGCGTAGACTGACGTACGAGTATATAGGTATGACATCTCATAGGGAAATTACAGAAAGAGAATAGGAAAAAAGGAATGAACTTTACATATTGAAAAGTAACTGAACCCAACAAAGTCATTTATAGAGTCCAAAGATAAAAGGCAAAGAAAAATATTTTCAAAGGATACGTCATAGGTACGTATCTACTACCACTTACGGCGCGTTATGTATTTACGCAAAAACAAAAACTTGCATAAAATTGCAATAACTTTTAATATAACTACAATCATGAATGCATTTAATTACCGTTCTCTTTAGAACCGTCATGAAAATTAATAAGAAAATTATGTTTACTTATGTAAGAAAATCGAGGAAAAGATATAGATGTAAATACAAAACATTCCATTACCTATAAAAATCCACAGCTTCCTTCTCGGTAGTTTTTTTCTATTATTTGTTATATTAGTTTTGTGTATGCGTGCGTTTGCGTGTGCGTGTGCGTGTGCGTGTGCGTGTGCATGGGTGTGGGTGTGGGTGGGGGTGTGGGTGTGGGTGTGGGAGTGGGAGTGGGTGTGTGTGTACACGTGTGTGTGTGTGTGTACACGTGCGCGTGTGTGTGAGTGTGTGTGTGTGTGTGTGTATGTGCGCGCGCGCGCGTGTGTGTGAGTGTGTGTGTGTGTGTGTGTGTGTGTGTGTGTGTGTGTGTGTGTGTGTGTGTGTGTGTGTGTGTGTGAGTGTGTTGTGTTTGTATTAGTAGTTAAGATACTGCTTCCCATCCCCTGTTTCAGTTTCTTACGACGCCCACTGAAGTATATGGGGTAGTAGATATTCTTGTAAGAACAACGCCAATACACTGTTTAATACAAAACAATAAAATAATAAGTCCTAGCTTATTTAAATGCATGTACCTACTTAATTGTTATGCCTGTAGAAAAAAAGAAATCTATTATACGGTTATGTAAATCTTAGTTACAATTTACAGAAATAAATATTTCATTGCTTCCAGAAGCAGTCCCAACGAAAGTGAACTTGGGTTAGCCCCGTCGGTTCTATTTTTTTTTAACTTATTATAAGCCAGTGCTTGACCACAATCCCACCTGGTGGTAAGTGGTGATGTAGCTTTAGATGGTAAATCGCACTGCCTTATCGTAACAAAAGCCTATTCACTCTTGCCTTGAAGACGCCCAGATTGTATTCGGACGGAAAGATGGACGCCGGCAAATTATTCCACTCCTTTGCTGTAGACGAAGCAAACCGTTTGGTTCTAATGCATGGAGTATCGACAACAAAGGGATGAAAACCCGCCGACCGCCTGGTTGTCCTATGGTGGAAAGGAGAGGGAGGAATAAAATAGTTGCGGAGAGAACGGACTGCTGAGGAACACCGGCGTTAGTCGCCACAGTACCGGATGAGCAGCCATCGACGACGACCCGGAGAGACCGTTCACTCAAAAAGTCCTTCACCCAGGGGATAAGCCGTACGCTGAAAGCTTGCCCAATAGACTAGCGTGCCAAACGCTGTCAAAGGCTTTCGAAACATCGAGGGAAACAGCAAGTGATTCACCACTGTTTTCGAGGGCTTCGCCCCACATGTGAGTGGCATACGCTAGAAGATCCCCAGTTGATCGATTTCGGCTAAACCCGTACTGGCGATCACTGAGGAGATCATTTTGCTCTAGGTATGCCATGAGGTGGGCGTTCAATATACGCACCATAATCTTGCAGAGTATGGAGGTAATTGAAATTGACCGATAGCTGGCAACGGACTCTACGAAAAACAAGGCTGACTTTATTCTAACAAATAAATGGCAAATATTTAGTGATGTCTCTGTGATTTCTAGGGTGAAAACCGGTAGCAAACATAGAGGTGGTTAGAGGCACACTGAACCTTAACAACAGACTAGAGAGATCCCGCCCAATGAAGCCAATGCTCCTAACTCCTCATGACCTTATCCAAAATCTGGATAACTTTAAGATCAAATTAGAAAATTGTTTCCAGTGCCTAGAACATGGTAATATGGTAGGTGATATCATTAACAAGCTCGTGGAAACAGTCCATACGAACGAAATATTGCAAAAAGTGCAGCAGAACCCAAAAACTCTTCGATTACACAATAAATGAGATGGCCTATAGTGGGGAAATGAGGCTGCAGTCTTATTCACCACTACATCACTTATCTTCGATTTTTGACATGCCTGGAGGACTTTAGTACTATGCTTAACGATCTCAGTAGTTAATAGAATTAAGGGTTACTTTGTGGAAATCCTTTATATAAAAATATACATAATAATTAAAATGATATGTCCTACCTAGTTCAAAGAGACTTCTCCGAAACGAGTAGATTAATTCGTAATAGTCCGTAATATATTATCATATTACATGATGTTAAATTCTATCAAGGCCTTTTGGTGGCTTCCTGTTAACAAGCAGAAATTGTTCGATCATTTAACATATTGACATCATGCTTACAATTATTATTATCAGGTTCTGCCGGTTAAAGCCGGACAGATTTAGCCTAATGCTAATGAGGGCTAATAATCTTCCACTCACCAGATGTCGCTAGTAGCGACTGAGGTAAAGTTTTTTGTTACACAGTGTCAGTTTATTGAGAAATTAATTTTAAATTATAGTTTATCATTATCTAGAGTATTATATTAATACAAAACACAATGCGTCAGTGGCTTGATTTTTAATTTTATGCACTTTATAACTCTTTTTTTTTTAAATCAGCTTTTAGTTATATTTATAGTTTGCTTTATTCATTTGTAATGTAATTAATATAAAATATAACTAATAATACAGAAAGAATCGTTAAAAATTACATTTTCCTAAGAAATTATCGTCCCCGCTATGAAATCTGTCAAATATTTTACCTCACTGTAAAGTGGCGCCGCCCTGGTGGCAGAAAAAGTCGTGGATGCCCTCATTTTGGTCATTCCCATTTTACGGCTTTGCTAAATACATAAAGACTTTATACATGAAACGCTATACTATTATAGTTTTGCACCGTACAAATTTACCGCAAAAAAAATCTTAATATGAAATGTACACGAAACAGAACCGCACGTTCATAAGTATTAAGAGTGATGTTGTGTGTAGCGCACGCACGCCGACTAGAATGAGGGTCAATTGGACCGAAAAGTTCACAAAAAACTTAATTGACAATAATCAAGGCATATTGGGTAGATGTTTGACGATTTGCGTCAACATTTGTATTAGCGTCATCAAACTAGTTGCTACCTAATCGTGCAAGTCTATTAAGGTCAAAAAATCAACTGCGTTGCAAATACTAGCCATGTAATGTTTAGACAAATACTATTGAACAAAGAATCTCACTGAAGTTATCCATTTTAAGTTAAAAACACGTTCTATAACACTGAAGAACGTGTTATTAATTTAAAATACAACACTTGCTTTAAGTAATTGCCACAGTTTTTGGCAGCCTACGACAATCCGGAGATGAAGATCCGGATCCGAATCCGGATCCGGAATCCGGATCCGAAGCCAGATTTGAAGACGAATGTAACGACACCCTGCACTAAGGCTACATGACATCGCATAGGAACAGTACCTACAGTACATACAGTACATGCACCAATTTATTCATTCCTATACACCTCGGAAAAAACCACGCTGCCAAAGAATAACAGCATAAAATAGCAGCTGTGTTCAATGAGGGCATCCACGACTTTTTTTGCCACCAGGGTGGCGCCACTTAGTGCTACGTCACAAAGTGAGGTATGATGTTTTACAGATTTCATAGCGGGGAAGTTACTTAGTTCGGAAAATGTAAAGGTTAATGTTTATTTCTGTATTGTTAGCTATATTTCATATTAAATAGATTAAAAATAAAAAACCAAGCCACAGATATTCATAAAAGTAGCAATTTTTTAAAATTTAATAACGGTGCAAGAAATTAAAGAGCAAACCACTGAGGAATTGTTTTGTGTATTAAGAATATAATACTCTAGAAACTGATAAACTTTTATGTAATACTAACTTCTCAATTAAATAACATTGAGTAAAAAAAAACTTTACCTCAGTGTCAACTAGCGACATCTGGTGAGCAGAAAATTATTAGCCCTCATTGCCAATCTGCCTGCCAAGCGTGGTAGTACAGGCAATTTGTCCTTGTCCAGCTGTGGACTCTTATGGGTTGATAGTGAAGAATTAAAGAACACTTAAAGTTTGACGGTAGTTTACCCGTACATACGAGTATACATACATTTTCCATTAAACCTTCCATTTCAATTCAATTTTCTCTTTTCTCTCCACCAAATATTACCTACTCACTTTTCCGTTTCCTAATTTCTATAGCATTTTAAACACAAGGCGTACTTGATTTTGTTGCCTTAATAATAATTATGTACTGATAAAAAAAGAAAATAAAGAAAACACTATTAATAATGGAAACAATGCATTTAATTACTATGACGTACGTAGGAACACTGTGTCGCCATTTGCATTTTAAATTACTACGTGGTTTAGTTATTTTAGTACATTTTGTATTAACATTATCATTTTATCTAGCAATTAATTAAATTAACATTCTATTGGCAGAAGGATAAATAGATCCTTTATTAAAAGACTCGTCAAACACATCTGAATTAGAACCTGAACCCAGTCCCGTCTGGACTTAAGTATAAAAAAGACTATGAATAGTTGCACTTTCTTATCCATCAAATTTCCACTTGTTCTATGCCATAATGCTGGTTATTACAAGGGTCATAAATGAGCTCTTTGTTCAAAAATATGTAAAATGACCAAAGAGTATATCATTCATAATTAGAGTTTCACGAAATTAATCAAATCGTCCAAAATCTTAAAATTTCCATGAAAAAGCGTACATGGAAATTCTTGTGTAAAGTTTACAAATGCAATGACAAAATTACTCAAAATAAACTGTCTTAATCATCACGTACAACACTCGAATCCCCAATAAGTGTTAACTAGCTGAACACGTATGGACGTAAGAAAAAATGTTTACTTCGTTCTCCAGTCACCATACTATGACCTCCAGGCTAAACACAGGCACGCCTCTGTTTTGCACACATTCAAAGGTAGAAGGCGTGTTCATGTACGTGCACATAGCTGGTTGTAGTTATACAGAAATCAACACAGACGCAATGCACCTATGTGTGCATGTTCAAGAATGCGATTCATTTGAAAAGGCGCCAGCAGACACGTATGCGAGTCACCTGATCGTCTCGACTGTAAATTACTCCACAACGGAACGACTTTACTACCGCGTTTGACAGTAAAAACTCGACTTTAGAAAGCCTTGATTAAACTTCATTTTAATTTCTAGTTTTACATACAATGCTGCAATGCAAACTTAATGTTCGGTTAGAAATACAGATTTCTCATACAAACTTGAAAAGCTATCTAAAAACCTTTAAGTTAGTAAAAAATAATTACAAGATTAAAAATTCGAATTTTATGATTATTTTAATAATTTGCCATTGCTACGCCGTGGATGCATAAATATGTTATGTTCATATCTCCTTTTGCCTACAACAAATAAATGAATTTTAATAGTTTACTCAAAAAAATTCAATAATGCAATCTTACGACACTTGTCCATGTCATACTCACCACCGTCCGTTCGTCACATACCATAAGATCTTTTTGGGTTCCCCATAAGTGCTCTTACGACGCCCACGGAATGACATGGATTCTGATAAATGATTGTATAATCTCTGTACGCCAAGCATAAAACACCTTGACCCTCGTCGGGGGCAGCAGCAGAATTAAAGGTACATAACGTTGGTACAGAAATAGTGAATGCGCCTATCAAACGTGACGGTTAAGGCTAAGGATTGCACCGGCTGGCTGGGTTGCCATGTAATGTAGGAAAGGTGTTAATGAGAAGAGACGTGTTGTTGGTACTAGAACTTTTATTATACTACTTCTTACTCTACCTTAACACTAATAAATATTGTCGTGGAGCTACACTACAGTACCCTCAAAGTAGAGGCACATGTCAAGAAGTAGACTTACGAGTTGACGGAAAAGCGCCCTTAACATGATCAACAGAAGAGTCTTCAAAGTAGCATTATAAAACAAAGTTGCCATGATCGGGCCTCTTCAGTGATAGACCCTCTTGATAGAGCAACTAGAGACAGAGACTTAAGCAAAAAATATTAATGAAATAATAGAGAAGACGAAAAGCCTATATTTTTATTAAAAATTTAAGCTCAAGTTTATTCCTTAATATTTTAGATACCTATTTTTCTTGCCAATGATTTTATTAATTCGGACGTATTCAATACAAATATGGAGTACTGCCGTGTGTCTGGAGTCGACACGAGATTCTCTAGTGGGCCTAGTTTTATCAAAAATGATCGTAGCACAAATTAAAGAAATAATATCAGAATTTCGTTATTTATTTTACACATTATTTATTTTTATTGACAAAAATAATGTATGACTTCATGTTGTTTATTTTAATATATGGTATTCCTGGCGATATTCGTTTCATATCATTGGCCATATTGATTGGTAAACATTTGCAAAGCGTGGCAACTATGGCAAAATGCCCTCTATGAGGCAATCTATGGGGAATACCTATGTTCAGCTTACTTAGTACTTTTGGTAGGTTGTATTTAATGAATTAATGAAATGACGTTATATTTTTGTCACAGTATTCTAATCTACTAATTGCGTTTTTCAGTTCCGTGGTCATATAAAAGTAGCTTTTGTGTTACACAGGATCATTAACTGCCTATACTAAATTTCATGACAATCCGTTTAGTTTTTGCGTGAATCTTGAATTCACATAAAAAAATCTAAAAACCTGCTTAGTTTACTTTTTATTCTAAAAATTTATTACAGCACCCAAGACTTGTTTTTCCAGCAAGAATTATGACACAACTTTTCTACAAATGTAGATTATGATGACAGAACACAATTAATCTCTACCGAGAGGTTATGATGATTTGATTTTTAAATAAACAGAACAGAAACGAAATTTTAACTTGCTAAAAAAATTACTAACGTATAATTCAGAGAAATTTAATGTCATCGACCGCTTTAAGGCGACCCAGTTTAATAAACAGTACCATAAGTGGAGTAATTTCCAGTAATGGATTAGCATATTTAAGTTAAAGCACTCATTTAAATGCACTTTATATTTAATAGGATAGAGCGAGCTTTGTTTGTGACGGCGTACTAGAATCGAGAATTCATTATCCAATTTCATCCGACTATGGAAAATTCCTCAAAGATCTGATGACTTTCGATAGATGGCTATGGTATAGTACTCGTATATCGTATATCATCATCATCATCATCATCACAGCAAATCGCAAGTCCACTGCTGAACATAGGCCTCCCTCAAGGAATGATTCAAATAACGTTCCTGAGCCGTTATAATACATGCCAGATATAAAATTATCAGGCAAGCTACGGAGAGTAGCCTGAATATTGGAAAATGACAAACACACTTACATTTCATCTGACAGAAAGCTGTTAGTGCAGTCCATGGACACCTGGAGCCAACTTCAAAAAAAGAAGGCCACAGATGCGTTGTCTCCTCTGAGGGTTAACATGGAATACCTCAAAAGTACCTGAGGGTAATATGGGCATCGAGTTAATATGGTCACTTTCTTATAACTCAAAAACTACTGCCTTGTTTGCATGTGCTGTGATATGATTGCTCTTCATCAGTAAATCAAATAATAAAGTCAAAAGAGCGCCGCTTTATCGACGCCATTTTGACAGTTGAATTTATTGTAAATATTTTAGTCGATTTTAGTATTTTTTTTAAGTTGATTTTTCGAAGTGTTCCTAATTATTGCCCAAGTTGTTTGCTATTTTTTCCCTAATATATTGGTTATAGTATACGTCTTTGTGTTTTTGTCTCTATCCTCCTTCTAGTTTTGGTATAGGACGACAAAGCTTAAGGTGGCCATATTACCTTCACCTACCTTATGTAGACTATAGACCCTCCAAAACGGAACACAGCATTGTACGCACTATTGCTTGGCGACAGAGGATGATACCTATCCAGAGGGACTCCCAGGCAGAAGAAGAAGAAAGGAGTCTTACCACTTAGCCTAGTGCAAGGTGCAAGGTAAGGCAATATGTAATAGGATCGTACCTCTACCTACCCAGACGGAGTCTTAAGTAGACAAAGAGTCCTACCAACTAGCTTAGTGCAAGGTGCAAGGCAGAATAGGTCAGAGGATGGTACCTACCCAGACAGAGTCCTAGTCAGACAAACAGTCTTTACCACCTACGAGTAGCTTAGTGCAAGGTGCAAGGCAGAATAGGTAAGAGGAAGGTACCTAGTACCTACCCAGACGGAGTCCTAGGCAGACAAAGAGTCCTACCACCTAGCCTACTGCAAAGTGCAAGGCAGAATAGGTAAGGGGATGGTACCTACCCAGACGAAGTCCTAGGCAGACAAAGAGTCCTACCACCTAGCCTAGTGCAAGGTGCAAGGCAGAATAGGTAAGAGAATGGTACCTACCCAGACGGAGTTCTAGGCAGACAAAGAGTCCTACCACCTAGCCTAGTGCAAAGTACACGGCAGAATAGGTAAGAGGATGGTACATACCCAGACGGAGTCCTACTAACTAGACTAGTGCAAGGTGCAAGGCAGAATAGGTAAGAGGATGGTACCTACCCAGACGGAGTTCTAGGCAGACAAAGAGTCCTACTAACTAGCCTAGTGCAAGTTGCAAGGCAGAATAGGTAAGAGGATGGTACCTACCCAGACGAAGTTCTAGGCAGACAAAGAGTCCTACCAACTAGCCTAGTGTAAGGTGCAAGGCAGAATAGGTAAGAGGATGGTACCTACCCAGACGGAGTTCTAGGCAGACAAAGAGTCCTATCACCTAGCCTAGTGCAAGGTACACGGTGGTACTACGATAGCTAATTCATGGCAATTAGAGTAAATTATTTATAAAATGAGCAACTAGTTCTATTTTAAACGTCCAGCAACAGAAAATATGATTATATAGGTAATAAAACAATGCTTAAAACTCTGTAACAACGTTTAGTTATTTTTAATTATGTTAAACAATAAATCGATAAAATGTATTATAAGGTAATCAATAAAAAGTAAACTTGACCCCGACGTGATTTGAACACGCAACCTTCTGATCTGGAGTCAGACGCGCTACCGTTGCGCCACGGAGTCGTTGCAAAAGAAATTGAAATAATGATATTTATAATAGTTTTACAGTAACAGTATCATAATATTTAAAAATAAAAATTATAAAATATGAGATACATCATGAAACACATAAGAACTTAAACGTTATTAAATAAAATTAATATAATTTGTATAAGTCTATAAGTAACTTATTCTATGATAATACTAACAGGGAGCCTGGCGCCCTCTAGAATACAAGTAATGTATTACTTAATAGTCAACTTGCCTATTGTTATGTACAGATGGCATATAACTATATTTTTTAGCATTATTTTATCGACTTCGTAATTTATTGATATTAAATTACAAAGTCGATAAAATAATGATAATAATAATAAGAGGTACACAAAATTTTTTTTTGTTGATAAGTTTTGAGTTTATATTTAAAGTAATGATAGTTTTTTATATTTAATTTAATGGAAATTTAATTTTATTTACATTGTTAAAACATAGTATAAAATTAAATCTAATCCAAAGGTACAAACAATATTAAAAAACTATAATAAAGAAAATCAAAATCTAAAAATTTAAATTATCATACAGTCTTACTCCCTGTGGTATCGTGCCGAGAAATAATGTACCTACCTATAATTACATACAATTTGAAGAATGATAATATAATATCTCAAATACATGTAATATAAATGGGTAAGTAGGAATGAATTTTTAAATTTGTTTGATGTCATAATTATAATATTATGACATCAAACAAATTCTATTTCTATTCTAGTAAACAAAAAAAGAAAGGCACGCCATCCGCGACAAGTCGTTGCTGCTGGTCATAAGAGGGCTGGCTCTTTTCTCGCTCAAAGGCTATGATTAGCCATTCAGCGGGGAAACGCAGCCAGCTAGTTTCTGTGATGTTAATGCCGTTAGCCTATGCGGCTCTTACAGCTTCATCGTAGTCAGGGCTTATAACGCAGCCACCGTTCTGGGCACGATACCGCGGGGATAAGTAGTACTATTATTTATTCTGTGGCGATCAGTTTGTATTGGTACTATTTGTAAACATTCTAATAATTTTATTACTAATGACATAGCCCCTGTGGCCTAATGGATAAGGCATCGGCCTCCTAAGCCGGGGATTGTGGGTTCGAGTCCCACCAGGGGTACAGGACCTGAGTCATTTTTATTCAAAGTTTTATTAATTTTATACGAATACGAATCAATGTTTGCGCATTTTGTTATTTTGTTGTCTGATATGATTTTCGTCATTTAATAACAATATTAATAATTTTACTTTACAAAATTAAACCATTAAGAAAATAAGAAGAGGCAATGCTCACAATTGGTAAGCAAGTTACCTTTCAAACAAGTATCTGACTGGCGATGGTTAACCGCAAGTCTTAACGGTCAGCCACCGCGGAGTCCTCTTCACCTGAGGATGCCTCGTGTAGAGGCGAAACACGTGTCGTATTATCGACGATGATGTGTGCTTCCTAGTGTATTTTGGGTTTTTTACGCCTGACGTAAAGGTGAGGGTATAAAGATATCATCATTCGGAACCAGCAAGATCATTCTGGAATTTCCCTTAATCGAATATTTACGACACTCACAGGGTATCCTGCAGCATGGCCGCGATGAATTCTTCTTAAGCCGCAACACGGCAATATTTTTTTATACCCATGTATAACTACTTAAAAGCTTTGGTAATTAAACTGAGTAAGCGGTGGCTTATATATTCAGTTAAAATTGTATTTTTTTGGGTTTTACGTATGTATATATAATATATACATACTTTATACAGGGAAAGGAAAGAGATTATGACACTTAGTGTTCAAATCGTAAAAAGATTACCCAGCAGAAGCCCACTAGACACAGAAGTCGCTAGTGTTTTTATAGAATAAATGTGAGAAACGAGCACACAGTCCACTAAATGATAAGGAGATGCGTAGTTCTACCACGTATGGACATGGCATCTATTAGTAGTATGTCATTAACACCCATAGATTTGTCTTTCCTTATCATAACGACAGTTATTGTGAGTGCTGTTTGCATGAAATATGAAGATTTTATTGTTCTGATATTATGAAATATGGACTATTTATAGGCAGCATAAGATAATTTCACTTTTCATATCATTGTACGTAGACCGAAATAGAAAGAAAGATGAGCGGAGTAAACGTGATGACTTGATGACTCTGTAATCGAACAAAATTTTAAATTTCAGTTGCTGATAGTTAGTCTAGTCTTTAGCATCACTGTTATATGTAAGTAGATAAAAATAGATAGATAGACAATACACAGAAGACTCTTTAATCCAAAACAAAAATATGAACAAAACAAGAAGGAACAGTTAAAAGTGTTAAATGGGCGATCTTATCGCTAAAAGCTATTTTTTCAGACATATTTTTACTTTGTATTTTCAAATGACTTCAAAACAGGAGAAGGTGCTCAATTCGTCGGAATCGTTTCTTTTATGTATGTTCATCGATTATTTAATGACACCTGAACCGGTTTGGAAAATCCTTTTTTTTTTGTTTGAAAGGGTATAGTCACAGGTGGACCCATTTAAATTTTATCGATTTCGGTCGAGGGGCTTTAAGAAATCAACTATAAATTATTAAAATTTTATTTATATATTATATATTATTTTATTAAAAAATTAAATTTACCACTTCTTATTATTATTACTTTACAGTCTCTCAATAGTCCAATGCTATGTTTACATAGGCCTCACCAATAGATTGCCTCATATCATCGATATATATGCACATACTACGTACTAGATTGCGCATTCCGAACATCACTATGTTCAACTGAACTGTACTGCAATCCGTACAGTGTGTCATTTAGTGTGGTTTCAACATTGAGTTATTATGTACTACGTAGGTATTATGTACGTAAGTACATTATACTTCAATGGATTTCAATCTACTAGTTAGTCTGTGGTTTCAATATTCATGCAGTGTGGAGCAGCGCTAATAATACAAGATTTCAAATTAAAGTTTAAACCTGGACGTAAATAACAATTCAGTAGTCAAGTAAGTAAAATTATTCGTTGTTCAAGTGAATAAATAGGTAATAATATCGTAATATTACAAAAGAAAAAATCATGACAAAATATATTTCTTTATATAAAAGTATACCTCAAAACTTGAGAACGAAACTGTACACCCAGTGCGTGTTGCCAGTGATGACATACGGAACTGAGACGTGGTCCTTCACTGCTGACCGGATGAGGAAGCTCAAGGTCGCTCAGCGAGCTATGAAGAGGGCTATGCTCGGAGTTTCTCTGCGTGATAAACTCAGAAATGAGGATATCCGCAGTAGAACCAGAGTGACCGACATAGCCCAACGGATTAGTAAGCTGAAGTGGCAATGGGCCGGCCATATAGCTCGAAAAACCGACAACCGATGGGGAAGAAAGGTTCTCGAGTGGCAGCCTCGTACCGGCAGGCGAAGTGTAGGGCGTCCCCCCACTAGATGTAGTGACGACCTGGTAAGATATGCAGGAAGTCGATGGATGCAGGTGGCTCAGGACCGTGCTTTGTGGCATTCTTTGGGGGAGGCCTATGTTCAGCAGTGGACTTGTAAAGGGCTGTAATGATGATAATGATGATATAAACTGACCGCGCAGGAGCAACGCGCTTAAAGCTGAACGCACATTTGTCCGCGCCGCACGCGCCGTACACGCCGAATTTTAGAATTCGTTGTATGAAATCATTTGAAACCTCGCACATTACAGCCGCACCGTACGCGCCGAATTTTATAAAATGCGGTAGGTATACGATATCGAAGGACGAATGCTGATGACGTCATATATCGCGGCGCGTTCGGCGCGTGCTGATACTCAGTGTTGTCTAATGTTGCCAACATAGTGGATTTTCCACTATAACTGGTGGTGTCGACTTACATGATAATTTTTGTATTTTTATAACTTTTATTTCATTTGTAATTAATTATAAATAATTTGATTCTTTTTGCATCGATTATCAATATGTATTCTTAGCGATAAATTATTTAAATACTGAACTAACAAACAAATAGTTAAAGGAGACAATTTCTTTTTGTATGGAGAATGGGCCCACCACGAATTTCAGAGAACGTTAATGAAATGTATGTCGATTTATTCCTTATTATCTCTAGATTGCCGTGTAGTGGCGGTTAAGAATATCCACTACCCCATATCTTCCCGTGGGTGTCGTAAAAGGCGACAAAGGGACACAGGCAGGAGATGGGCAGCAGCATCTTCCTGGTAACGGCAAAATACAATAAAAAACTGCGGTTGCCAACCCGCTCGCCAAGCGTGGCAACTATGGCAATATACCCCCCATAATGAAAGTTACGAAGAGACGGCCCCCAGTCCCCGGCGGCCCCGCTATTCCTGGCTACGGTGGCGACCATGGTAACGGCGGGGCAGGGGGTGCTAAGAATCTCCGGTGGAGGTTCGGTTGCCACCTACAACGACTTGACCTGGCAACATACAACGCACGGACCCTGAGGACTGACGAGAAGATTGTGGAGCTGGAAGAAGAGATAGACAAGTTACGCTGGCATATTATAGGATTATCCGAAGTCCGAAGAGAGGGGGAGGACACGGTAATCCTCGAATCCGGCAACTTGTTCTATCACCGGGAGGGCGACCATCTGTCCCAAGGAGGTGTCGGATTTATCGTCCACAAGTCTCTCGTTAACAACGTTGTAAAGATTGAGAGTGTGTCGAGGAGGGTTGCGTACCTTATACTCAGAATCACCCAACGGTATTCGCTGAAGGTCATACAGGTTTACGCACCAACCTCGGCACACCCCGATGAGGAGGTGGAGGAAATGTATGAGGATATCTCTAGAGCCATGCATTCCTCCAAAACCCAATATACGGTGTTAATGGGAGACTTCAATGCAAAACTAGGCACAAGAGAGAACGGTGAGCTGAAAGTGGGGAAATTTGGAATAGGGCAACGGAACCCAAGGGGCCAGCAGCTGGCCGACTTCATGGAGAAAGAGGGACTCTTTATGATGAACTCTTTCTTCCAGAAGCGGCCCCACAGGAAGTGGACCTGGTCGAGCCCCGACGGTTCGACAAAAAATGAGATTGACTTCATTATGACGACCAAACGACAACTGTTCAGTGATGTCTCAGTGATCGCGAGGGTGAAAACCGGCAGCGATCACCGAATGGTTAGAGGCACACTGAACCTAAACGTTAAGTTGGAGAGGTCTCGTCTAATGAAGTCAACGCTCCGTCCCCCTCGTGCTCTAATCCAAAGTCCCGAAACCTTTCAGCTCGAGTTACAAAACCGTTTTCAGTGCCTAGAAGACTGCAATGAAGTGGACGATTTGAATGACAAGCTCGTGGAAACTGTCCATGCGGTTGGAGCTAAGTTCTGCAAGACCCGCCGCAGAAGAACACAAAAACTCTCCGATCACACTCTTAATCTCATGGCTGTTAGACGGGAGATGAAGCTACATTCTTCAACAGATTTGACAGCATACAGGCAACTGAACAGACAGATCTCCAAATGCATGCGGCGGGACTTACGCAACTTCAATACAGCTCGTATTGAAGAAGCGATCGAGCGGAACCAAGGCTCCAAAGTCTTTGCCAGAGATCTGTCTGCCAGAAAGAGCCAACTGTCAAGACTGAAGACCGAATGTGGCAGCATCGTTTCCGAGGCACCTGAGATTTTGAGTGAGATTGAGAGGTTCTATGGGCAGCTGTACACGTCATCGTTGGAGCCACACGCAAGTGTGAGTAACGATCCAAGAGCGAGTCTTATCCGACATTATTCCGATGATATCCCGGACGTCAGTCTGAGCGAGATTAGAATGGCTCTCCAGCACCTTAAAAACGGCAAGGCCCCAGGCGAGGATGGAATTACAGCGGAGCTTCTGAAAGCGGGTGGAAAACCGGTACTTGAAGTCCTTCAGAAGCTCTTTAATTCCGTCCTCCATGGTGGCATTACACCGGAGGCGTGGAGCAGAAGTGCGGTGGTCTTGTTCTTCAAGAAAGGCGACAACGCTCTCTTGAAGAACTACAGACCGATTTCCCTTCTGAGCCGCGTCTACGTGCTGTTTTCGAGAGTCATTACGAATCGTCTCGCGCGCAGACTTGACGACTTCCAGTCTCCCGAACAAGCCGGTTTCCGAAAGGGCTTTAGCACCATAGACCACATATATACCCTACGGCAAATTGTACAGAAGTCCGAGGAGTACAATTTGCCACTATGTCTGGCGTATGTGGACTATGAGATAGCCTTTGATTCCGTCGAAATTTGGGCGGTGCTGCAGTCCCTTCAGCGGTGCCAAGTTGACTGTCGGTATATCGAAGTGTTGAAGTGCTTGTACAGTAGGGCTACGATGGCTATCCGAGTACAGAACCAGAGTACGAAACCTATCCAATTGCAGAGAGGTGTAAGACAGGGTGACGTCATATCCCCGAAACTCTTCACCGCTGCATTGGAAGACGTTTTCAAGCTTCTGGACTGGAAAGGATACGGTATCAACATCAATGGCGAGTACATCACTCACCTTCGATTTGCCGACGATATAGTCCTTATGGCAGAATCGCTGGAGGACCTAAGCACTATGCTCAATGACCTCAATAGTGTTTCCCAACGGATAGGTCTTAAGATGAACATGGACAAAACAAAGATGATGTTTAATGTCCATGTCACACCTATGCCGGTAGTTGTTGGGAACACTAAGCTCGAAGTTGTTGACGAGTATGTTTACCTGGGACAAATAGTCCGACTAGGTAAGTCCAACTTCGACCGAGAGGTCAATCGACGGATTCAACTCGGCTGGGCAGCGTTCGGGAAGCTACGACACATCTTCTCATCAGACATACCTCAAAACCTTAAAACGAAATTGTACAACCAGTGCGTGTTGCCAGTGATGACTTACGGAGCTGAGACGTGGTCCTTCACTGCTGGCCGTATGAGGAAGCTCAAGGTCGCTCAGCGAGCTATGGAGAGGGCTATGCTCGGAGTTTCTCTGCGTGATAAACTCAGAAATGAGGATATCCGCAGTAGAACCAAAGTGACCGACATAGCCCAACGGATTAGTAAGCTGAAGTGGCAATGGGCCGGCCATATAGCTCGAAGAACCGACAACCGATGGGGAAGAAAGGTTCTCGAGTGGCAGCCTCGTACCGGCAAGCGAAGTGTAGGGCGTCCCCCCGCTAGATGGAGTGACGACCTGGTAAGATATGCAGGAAGTCGATGGATGCAGGTGGCTCAGGACCGTGCTTTGTGGCATTCTTTGGGGGAGGCCTATGTTCAGCAGTGGACTTGTGAAGGGCTGTAATGATGATCTCTAGATTACTATAGTAATATTAGTTTTACCATATCTAAAGGGAATGCCGAGAAATTAACAATCAAACAGCAACCTCGATATAACCTAAAATCTCAAACGAGCGACGTTTTTATAGATATTCTATGATATAATAGTGCACTTTTACTAATACAACAATACTAATTCAAAAACCCAATTATACCTGATTACTTCATTATCAATAAAAATACTTACCTCAAACATACAACAAATCTTTTTTCTGGTTCAATTGGTTTTCTAAATCTTGAGTTTTCCATAGAAAGATGTGGTTTTAGTATATGTAGCATTTCTTGAAATGTCTTATATGTTGCATGCAAATATCTAAAAAATCGTTCATCATCATCTAATAAGTCTTTAAATAAAGTATATCGGCTTCATATTATAAATATAATTGCCTTTTTAAATTAATATTATGAATCCAGAATCTTCTTTTTCTTCGAATTTTATTCTCTTCTTCCTCTGCCAATAAGCAGGCTATTACTATATTTCTTTCCATAGTGATTTCGAGCGATCAATTCCACTGTACCATTTCACACCAGTGGTTGGAAAAAACTAACAAAAGTTGTTGGTAATACAAAAGATTTGCGTACGGCGCGGACGCATGTACGGGCAAATGTGCGAGGCTATCAGTAAAATTGTTGCGGACAAATGTGCGTTCAGCTTAAATCAACTATGCATGCGCGACTTTATGCATGCTTTATTGCATGCGACATGTATGTAGACATAGAGCAGTACACATTTTTTGTTTAGAAATGCTTCTCTAGTACGTAGTACATATAACTCAATGCCTCATATTCATATAACATTATTTTTTTTGCCTTTTGCCACGCTTAGCAAGTGGGGTTGCAACCGCAGTTTTTATTATTTGGAGAATTTATTAGAAAACTGCTGGTGTCCATCTCCTAATTCATTTACCGCTGTCGTTTCTAACCTCTAACCGACACCCACATGATAATATTATGGGGTACTGAATTTTGTTCCGCCACTACACAATTTGTCAAATGTCAATGATATTAAAAAAATTCTTATATAAGTCTACTCGTATATAATATCATTGCAGCATGTACATTTTTTATACATCGTTTTTTTGGCACATTACTTAAAATGTTTAATTTTCTATTGCCGTCACAAACTGTTTCCTGTCGTTATACTAAAAAGTAAACACTTTTTATCTCATGATTCATACTCTTCACTCATAGATATAACGTTTACAAATTTGTAAACATAATAAACCTTGTAATGTCGGCTTTTAGTGCGTTACCGTTACCGTAACAGCATATTAAAGTCCACTGCTGAACATAGGCCTCCCCTATAGACTGCCTCATAGAGGGGATTTTGTCATAATAGACACGCCTGGGGAGCGGGTTTTCGACTGCAGCTTTTTATTATTTTGGGTATGGTTGGTAGATATTTAAGATGCTGCTGCCCATCACCTGTTTTAATATCCAGTTTTTTTCAGTCGAGCCGACCCTTACATCACCGTTACAGCCCATTAAAGTCCACTGCTGAACATAGGCCTTCCCCATAGATAGCCTCGTAGGGGAGATATTTGCCATAGTTTTGCCACGCTAGACACGCGGGTTGGGAACCGTGATTTTTAGTTGTTATTAGGAAGACGCTACCCATCTCCTGATTTGTTCCCTCTGTCGCCTCTAACGACACCCACGCGATGATATGGAGATTTCCGTTACAGTTATTGCGTCTATAATATACACAATCGCGCCTCATTTAGCTATTATTTTTATCGAATCTGGTGTGTTTCCTGATTTAATGAAGGATAGTAAAGTAATACCTTTATTTAAATCTGGTAGTACATTAGATCCCGCCAATTTTAGACCTATGTCTGTACTGCCAACACTTAGTAAGATTTTTGAAAAAAATATTCTTAATCAAATGTTATATTTTTTTACTGTAAATAATTTACTTCATAAAAATCTATTCGGTGTCACAAGGGGTCGCTCGACTACTGACGCCGGTGTTGAGCTGATTAAATATATCTTTAGTACATGGGAATGGAATTCACAGGATGCTTTGGGTATATTTTGTGACCTATCCAAGGCCTTCGATTGTGTTCACCATGAAACATTAATCAGGAAACTTCAACACTACGGTGTAAGAAGTGATGCTCTTAAATTAATTATTTCATATTTAAGTAAGAGAACGCAAAAAGTTGTCATTAACTACGTACGTAGTACATATAACTCAATGTCATTAACAGTATGAGCTCTTCCGGGTCGATGGTACAAATGGGCGTGCCTCAAGGCTCGATTCTCGGCCCCTTTGTGTTTCTTGTATACATTAATGACTTACCTTACATAGTAGGGGATAACCATGATATAGTATTATTTGCAGATGACACTTCTTTAATTTTCAAATTATGTCGACAATTACTAAAATATGACGAAGTAAATAATGCTATATCTAAATTAGTAAATTGGTTCAATGTTAATAATTTGCATTTAAATGGCACTAAAACTAAATGTATGAAATTCATGACTCCAAATGTCAAACAATTAAATACTTATGTAATTTTAAATGGGAAGAAACTGAGTCTTGTAGATACCACCATTTTTCTTGGAATCACACCAGACGCGAAGCTTCAATGGAGCCCCCATATATTAAAACTAGCAAGCAGACTTAGTTCTGCAGCATATGCTGTAAAAAAGATTAGAAGTCTTACCAGTGTTGAAACAGCTAGACTAGTTTACTGTAGCTATTTCCATAGCATTATGTCGTATGGTATTTTACTATGGGGACACGCAGCTGACACTAAAATTATATTTGTTTTATAGAACAGGGCCATAAGAGCAATTTATGATTTAAAGCCTAAAGAGTCGCTGCGACAATAATTTAAGGAAATTAATATATTAACTTTGGCCTCTCAATACATTTATGAAAATGTTATGTACGTACACAAAAATAAAAGTAGTTTTACAAAAATAAGTGATATTCATTCTGTAAATACTAGGAACAGACACATGCTAGTAGTACCAGTTACTCGACTCCACCGAGTCAGTAATTCATTCTTGGGGCGATGTATACGCTTTTATAACAAAATTCCAGAAAATATACAAAATTTGACCTGCTCAAAGTTCAAAAACTTTATTAAACTAAGTTTGTATAAAAAGGGTTATTGTAATATTAAAGAATTTATGGATGATAATAACCCCTGGAAATGAGGTGATCGCTACTAAGCTATTTCTAATTTGTTGTGTTGTTAATTTGTGTAACATACATGATTGTAAGCTGTTATTTAAAAAAAAAGTCCCGCTGGGTTTCTTGCTGGTTCTTCCCAGGACAGAGGCTTCTACTAGCGGCTTGCCCTGGCAAATTTTTTGATTCTCTAGTGTTATCGTATCATATCGCCGATATTTCTTTACCAACGTTAGGAATAAAATTTAAATTTAACAACGTGGTGCGATGCAATTCCTTGTCTCCAAGTTTGCAAGAGACGTAACGTACCTATAATATTATAAGTAGTAACGTCCAAATGCGTCCAAAGCATTGAGTTATAACTCAATGGTCCAAAATTAAACTTGCAACAATTGCAACAGGAATACCTTTATAAAAGCGAATACAAATAAAGCCAAACTTAAATCGTTATTGAAGAAACCTCTGTCAAGTTTATTGTAATTTGTATCCAAATTTAACAAATAAACGTTAAATATAGGAATTTATATCCACATTAACTGCGTAAGTATGTATGCAATTAATTTTATAAATGTTCATTTAGTTCACAAGTAAATAACTTAAAGAATATTTCGCTGACAAAATGACAGCAATGAAGTACTTTTAAATTCACGTTTATTGATTGAAATACAAAAATGAGATCATAAGAGAAAGTCCTAAGTACACTTTCCAAAGAGGCGACAATGCGACTGCAGCACCGAGCAGCGGGAAGCAACGAAAACCCGAATGTCGTATGTAGTAGTCAACTTGATTTGGGAAACGGCAATCGGCGTCTGAAAGTTATTTGCAAAAAAGTAATACTTAAATAACTTCTCATAATAACATAAAAAATAATTGAAAATTAAAAATTTTGTACAACCGACTTCAATATAAATTATTAAGTTAAATTATTAAACTATTGGTCAGAACTTGACCAAAAAAAAATATGGGACCACATGAGAAGCACCAGCTTTCAAATAAAAAAGAATCATCGAAATCGGTTCACCCAGAAAAATGTTATTAGGTAACACATATAAAAACATACAGAGGAATTGAAGTACTTCCTCCTCCTTTTTGAAATCGGTAGAATATAAAAAGGACCTAGTGCATGTTAGGAGTGGTGTTCCATACCAACTCTTAAAATGTCATATCAGTACAGTCACTGTATAAATATATAGTAGGAATTATACTTTGGTTCAGTTTAGTTCTCATACAGTTATTAGTATTGTTTATCTTATAACACCTACCTACCTAATTAAAAAGGGAATTTTTTTTAGACATCGAGATAGTTGTCGCCTAAGAACTATTTTAGTAGTCATTTTTTATACTTATATTTCATCCTTAATTTCAAAACTAACATCAACGGCGCCGTGGCTTAGTTGGTTAAAGCGCCTGTCTAGTAAACAGGAGATCGGGGGTTCGAATCCCCCCGGGGCCTATGAGTAATAGTGTTACTTTTTGCAATTTATTTAATATGCTGATTGTGTTCTTACGGGCACAAGAATTCAAGGTAGACAACATGGTTACTGCAAAGTGCGCAGGCGGACAGAAGTCTGGCGAAAGACAAGGTGTGGTGAGATTAAACGTATATATATCTCGTTCACTCAACATTTGGCAGCTTTGTGAAGTCTCAGCACCGCGCCACATGCACACCAATATTCTGCCGTGAGCATCATTACGAAACTGAAATTATAAATACGCAAAATTTTAATAACAAATTAATACAAGCTACATATTTTATAAGCTTAATAAAAATGCCCTTAATTTGAAACATGTCAGCGCAGCTCTATTTTTGTTTATAGTCATATTATTCTAACAGATGGCGCTGTTTTATACCTGTACATGTATACGCGCTTGTTGTCTTAAGTAAAAAGGATGAATGCGATAGTATTGCTTCCGACCAGGCAATATCGCATCTTCATAAGGTACTTGATCATACCATGTGCCATTAAAGGGGCACTGAGCTCCAACTATTTTCTTCGGAATATCAGATTTTATCAAATATGTATCGAGAGCATTAGTTACATCTAGCACACTAGATGAAGTCAACTGAAAAAGAAGAATGTATTTATAAATTTAGATTGCGCTAAGTTGATTGTATTTAATTGAAGATAAATTATAAATATACAATAAAAAAAAGGAATATTATAAAAACAGCTTCGATAGATACGTTATGTGCTCACCGTAATGAAAATCTCCGAATAGTCCATATATTCATTGTTTATATTTTTATAGTTTGTTAAATCCTGAGCTGCATAGACGAAATAAGCGTCGAAGTAAGTCGACCTAATGGAATACATTAGCTCTCTGGATCTTTCAAGTTCATCGCTAGTCAGCTGATCACTTGGACTGATCACTAATACAACCGTACTGCGTCCTGCACTGGCTTTTTCGGAGATAATATTTTGCAGTGTCTGATTACGCAATTGCTCGTTTATTCTCGATAATATATTTGGTATATTAAGACGATTGGGCCCTGTTAAAATTAAAAAATAATGTAAAATATCATGATAACGCCCTCTAGTTCGGTAACATCTGACTAATCAGAGATCGTCACCATTGTCATCGCTTAATTATACCGCCATCTATTAGTAACTGCAAGATTTCACTGTATAAAAAATAAATAAAAATAGGTATGTACTAATTTGAATTACTTTGTGACTACTTACTGAATGAAATTTCTATTTTCTATGCCTTGATCACATGACAATAATAATCTCTGATCTCTGTATATGGAGTGTAGAGAACCATCTTATGAGGGGCGAAAATTGAAAAAGTGTCCTACTTTTTACTGAAAATAGAGGTTCCAAAACCTACCACAATAGCGCTAGCGTCTGAAAAATTACGATATGTAGATAGCTGTTGTGAACGGAGTGAAGTCAGCTGAATTCAAATATTTAAAAAATTTCATGATTAGAGTAGTTAGTAAAATGGCAGTATACAAAATCTCAACTATTTACGTAGAACAAAACCAAGCGGATTGGTCGGTTCTTGTTTATTTCTCCATCTTATTAAGTGGCGAAGCTTGCGAAGACACTTATTAAGTGGCGAAGCTTGCGAAGACACTTATTGATTTCACGATGTCTGTCCGTCTGTCCGTCTGTCCCACGATTATCTCAAGAACGGTTTCGAATTTTCAAATTCTGTTTTCAGCAATCGATTACTGATCACCCAGGCATCTGAACCTCCTATTTTGAAACTGATTGCTAAACGGCAACCGTTAGAAACCGCTACAAAGCTGATTGCTTCGCCACTTTACAATGCTGTTAGCTTGCTAGGTTTATTGATTTCACGATGTCAGTCCGTCTGTCCGTCTGTCCCACGATTATCTCGAGAACGGTTTCGAATTTTCAAATTCTGTTTTCAGCAATCGATTACTGATCACCCAGGCATCTGAACCTCCTATTTTGAAACTGATTGCTCAACGGCAACCGTTAGAAACCGCTACAAAGCTGATTGCTTCGCCACTTTGCTATGCTGTTAGCTTGCTAGGTTTATTCTAATTACATTTGCCGCTTTTTTAAAATTCATCCTATGTTACTGCAGCGCCACCCTTATTGGACACGTTTTTAGGGACAATTTTCATATATAGAGATGGTCCTCCTTCTCTCTACACTCCATATCTCTGTATTTAATTCACTGCGCTAAAGACGTGTCGTGGTCAAATAATCGCTCATGTAGTCCCGTTGATTTGGAATGATAGGAGTAGATTTATTTTAGAAATGCCAGTACCATCTTGTTCTGCCTCATCCAGTAGTTAAATATATATGTATATTATTTCGGATGATTCACAACGGAAATTTGAAAAGTGTACTTCAAAGAAAAATAGTGCTAGTTCAATTAACATAGATAAAATTTATTTTTTACTAACTGGTAACCAGCGAGTTGTTGCCGCAAAGAAATAATTGTGGAAATATCGTTTTAAATTTGGAACAGAATTATATTGTATGATAATACATAAATTTCAAATTTCGTCGGTACGCGGAATGCGTCGAATTGAAGCGAGTCGCATTTATTCCTAGTGCTGACGAATCGAATCGAATTGTTCATTCATCGCATATTCTTCATAAAAATAGGTCGTTTTTGCGTCATGGACTGCTCGGATGAAGAGATGTTTTTATTTCATCGTGATAATGTGGATCTTCATGATTAAACAATTCTGGATATTGTTGGACCAGTGATATCAATAGTTCATCATTCATTTTTATTTAAACAAAAAGATTATTAAAAAATTAATTAAAATGCGCTGGCGCGCATCCACTTCTCCGCGTCGAGTTGAATCGAATCGCATCGGTGAAGAAATTCGCCTGTCAAGCCATTCGCGCGGTCGATTTAATTTGGCGCGCCGCGACTCGTCGCTAATGGACGCAGTTTCATAGTCTGGGGGCACGGCAGTGCCCCCGCCAAGTCGAGCAAAAAAGCGGCACGGCCGTACCATCCTTTTCTCGAAGCAGTTCAGGCCATTTCCGAAACCCTATAACTTCGTTATGGGTAAAACTAGAAGCCTGAATTTTTACTAACCAAGTAGGCATTGTATGAAGTCGGTATATTTCAAATTTCATTAAATTGGAACCAGTAGTTTAAGAATTATAACTAGTCAAAGTTTCTTAATTTTGTCACTCACTGACTGACCGATCATCAAAACTCTAAGGCACTTCTAGCAGACATAGAAATTTCAAATTTGGAATTTAATTATTGTTTAGTATATAAATTAAGGAAAAATTAAAATATTTTGCAATTTCGGTCTAGTTTTCGAGATACACCAACTGCATAAATAACTTTGTAATCCCATATAAATATATGGTATTACAAAGTTACATTTGCAGTGAATGAATCAGTGTACCTATATAATATGTCCATATAATGGAATAATAGCTACTTAGATATAACTATCTACAAAAAGATATGAGATGCCATCAAAAACATAACTTGTAAAAAAGCCAAGTCTCGCAACTCAGTTCTTCTACCGTAAAAAGTTGTGAGATCCATGTAATACCAAGTCGGTTAATTTATTCAGTCCATAGATTGATACATAGATTGACTTGGCAATCGCACTAAACAATCTAATTTAATATAATATGTATTACTTGTGAGATATATTGTGTTTTCATGCGATTGCCAAGTCAATCTATGTATCAATCTATGGACTGAATAAATTAACCGACTTGGTATTACATGGATCTCACAATTTTTTACGGTAGAAGAACTGAGTTGCGAGACTTGGTTTTTTTTGCAAGTTACGAGTATGTTTTTGATGGCATAAAAATTATATAGGAGGCGACTTTCTGCGATTCAATTTGACTCGGCTCGGCGAGCCTAGTGGACGCTTAGCCTTATAAGTTAATTGCACTATGCCTTAATCTTTCGCGGAAGCTTTACCTGTCTCGCCTGTCTCTTTATGTCGTTGACAAAGTTTTACTGATGAACGGTGTGGCTAGGGTTGCCAACTTTTTTTTTGAGGAAAAACGTATTTAATTCACTGCATAAAAAATAAATTATTTGCAAGAAAAAGTATTCTTGAAATTTGGTTTTTATTGCTTTAAATACATTTTTAGTGCTTTTAGCACATGTTAACAAATTTTAGTTATCTTTAAAAGTTTCAAAAATAGTTTTACAATCTAATTTTAGATTTAAATATATAAATAATTCATTTTTTATTAAACTTATGGACAATCTATTTCTCTCGCCTATGAAATATTACCTATCATTTAAAAATTAGGTATGGAAGTGTTATGTTTGCGCATCACAGTAAAGATTGGAAAGAAAGTATTTTCGCAGTTTTATTTTTATGCAAAAGTATAATGTTTATTTATCATATCTATATCTATAAACACTCACGCCTGTCACCCAGAGGGGTAGGCAGAGACTATGGACTTCCATTTGGCACGATCCTGACAGACCTCTCTCGCTTCCTCCACATCCATATACCTACGTATACACGCTCGTCGGTTAAAGGTTCACTTGATTTGGCCCATTTTCAACATATCGCCAATTTGGTCGATAAACTTTCCTATGGCGACCCTTTCCGACTCTGCCGTATATATATATATGTATATATATATATATATATATATATATATGTGTATATATATATATATATATATATATATATATATATATATATATATATATATATATATATTAGTAGGATACGTTCTTATACAGTATGATTGGCAACTCTAGAAATGGCAACGCATAAAATACGAAGAAACAATAATTTATTTTATTTATTGGATATTAAGCCACAGTAGTAAAAAAAGTTAACGGTTTGAAATTAAATTGGTTTTGGCTTGCAATGGCTGTAATTTGCCTGCTTCGTAGCGCACCGCAGGCTAAGCGTATGGTCGCAGCTCTGTAGGAACGCGAGATCAAATCCTGCACGGAGCAAGTGTTTGTATATTTGTATGTGTATCCTTGAGCTATTTATGTATGTAAGCTGCCTCTACGTTATAGGAGAAAATCCGACTGTGGGAGTAACGCTTTTTAGTTTAACTATACAAAATAAATAAAATGGGCTATGTTGATCTGGTAACTAAGCTAAAATACTTACTTGTTGATCATTTTTTCGTTGTACAAACCCTTAGCCAATAAACTATTGTCGCTCAATTTTGTATTTCATAACTCACAACTTACGTACATTCGTCAGTGAAGTTAGCGATATGACTAAAGAAAGCAGTCATGTTGTTAGATGGAGGGACGATCCATCGACCCGTATTGCCGTGAAGCAATCCCACGGTACTTTTCTGCTGGTCTATTTCCAACGCTCTGCCGATCCAGCTGCATAAAATATGTTTGATTGGAATTTTTCATACTATTACTTGGATTATTAAATATAACGTAAGAATAAAAAGTTGACATACATCCTACTCCAGATCACAGGTCTCTCATTACTGAGAGATGTTCGTCAATACATTATTTTTTTAAAACGTTACCTCCACACTAGGATTTTCTCCTGTATCGTGGAGGCAGTTTACAAACATAAATTGCACAAGGACAAACATCCAGACCCGGAATATTTATTTGTAGGCCAAACAAATATTTGTTCCGTGTGGGATTCGAACCCGCGGACCCGGCGTAACAATTCATTGCTAAGCCACTGCGCCACGGAGCCGTCTTAACAAACTTTACACATCCTCGAAATATTTTAGTTTCGCAGATACGCAGATTCTCACGATGTTTTCATTCAAATATAATATAATTTTATTATGATTTTCTGGAGACGTATCGAAAATAAAATAATTTTGGTAAAATACTTTCTACTTTTTAGTTTTACCGCCGGATACGGACACGTGATAAATAAGCACTTAAATTTGCGGTGCCAGGGGGAATCCAACTCAATGAGTTAGCGAGTAGCGAATATATAATATATATATAACATGAGTTGAATTAATTTGTTTTTCGCTTACAATGAAATATAAGCGGCTTTGATATAAGCCTTTTCGAGGATATGCAAGTTGACAAGCATTTCTTGGTAGCTAAGCTTGGTAAACACTACCAAGCTTAGCTACCAAGAAATGCTTGTCTTGCCTATACTCACCACGCTTAGTAGTTCGATCGGTAAGAGCAGACCTGATACTTTCGTACTTTCTAAATTTTGGTTTTAGTATTGTTGCGCGCCACCATTAATGTCTGGTAAATGGCGACATTAGTTCCAACTAGTACCTCCTAGTATGGAGTAGCAGAACTAGGATAGTCAAGATCCTTCTAGAAATTTCCATCGAAGAACTTTCTAGAACTATCAACAATCGGGACCGGTATGTATTCGAATATTTTCGATGTATTTTTGATTTATAGAAGAGGGGCAAACGAGCATGCGGCTCACCTGATGGTAAGTGACTACCGCCGCCCATGAACAACCGCAACACCAGGGGAATTGCAGATCCGTTGCCGGCTTTTTAGAAAGGTGTAAGCTCTTTTCTTGAAGATCCCTAAGTCGTATCGGTCCGGAAAAATCGCCGGTGGTAAACAATTCCACAGAGAAGTTGTACGAGGAAGAAAACTCCTAGTAAAACCTACAGTCGTGGACCGCCAAGCATCCAGATGGTGAGGATGGTATCTTGAATTTTGACGCGATGTGCGTTCGTGAAATTTGGCGGCTGGAATTAATCCGAACAATTCCTCAGAGCACTCCCCGTGGTATATTCGATGGAAAATGCAAAGGGATGCAACATCCCTGCGCAGTGCCAGTGTATCGAGTCGATCAGAAAGAACTCGGTCATCGACGATTCAAACCGCTCTGCGCTGGATGCGGTCAAGTGGAAGGAGCTGGCACTGGGGTGCCCTGGCCCAGAGATGAGAACAGTATTCCATGTGAGATTGAATTTGCGCTTTGTAAAGTTGCAAGCGATGTGCCGGATGAAATACTGTATCGCTCTGCTTAGTACGCCAAGCTTTTTAGAGGTCAATTTGGCTTCCCTTCCAAATGACCACGAAACTGTTTTTGTAGTAGAAGATTTTGGAACTATCTGAGGGCCTATATAAGGCCGGTATAGACCGCAATCGGAGTCAGTATTGAATTGACAATAATACAAGCGAAAGCGAATACTTCTAAGCTATACAACTGCGAACTAAAGTGATCAGTAGTTTTTTTTTATAGAAGAGGGGCAAACGAGCATGCGGCTCACCTGATGGTAAGTGACTATCATCGCCCATGAACAACCGCAACACCGGAGGGAATTGCAGATTGTATTTTGTTAGTAGTGTGGTTTTCTGTAATTGAAATGTCAATATTGGTAATTCACTCGGCAGTTTTTAATCATCTCAAACCCCAAGCTTTTTAGCTTAACAGTATTTTTAAACTAATTTTTGGCACTATTAGGTCGTTAGGGCGTCATCTGTTAATCAGGGGTACAGCGGTCAGAAGAGGTAGGTATTTGAACAAAAAATATCTTGTATGTTTCCTTAAGTTGTGTACAATCAAACTTTAGAAAATAAATAAATAATTTTTGGCTAAACATGATCCGAGTAGGCTGCTGCTCTTTGGGCTCTGCCTACCCTCTCGGGAATAACAGGAGTGACGCTTTATATGTACGAATAGTGATGTAGCTTAAGATAATAAGTACCTACTTAATATAATTACGTATTAAATTTTACAATTTCATTCAAGAATTTCAGTTAAAATTTCACATTTTACAATTTCATATAACATAACCAATAATCAAGTGAAGTTTTTGGAATTGAATTGTGATAAAATTACCGTTACCGTCACAGGCTATCAAAAGTCCACTTCTGAACGTATGCTTCCCCTATAGATGGCGCATTGGAGGATCTTGTATAACTTTGTTCAACGTGGTAGAGACATGCTGCAACTATATTAGTAGTATAGGTGTATCAAGAATGGGTCGGCTCGATCGGGGATGGACCACGCTCTCACAGAATACCAGCGTAAAATGGCAGCTTGACATTGCTGTTTCGTATGGTGAGTGTAGAGAAAAGAGGCATTCCATCTTAGTCCTCACGGGTAACGACGCATCTGCATTTTGATTCTTTATTGAGGATAAATGTAGATGTTTATGGGTCACAACAACCACTTACCATCAAGTGGACTTTGTGCTCCTTTGTTACCCTTATTCTATAAAAAAAAGTGGCCACGCTTGGCAGCCTGGTCGGCAACCGCAATTTTTTATTTTTTGTTGTAAGAGGATACTGCTCCCTAACCACCCAACTCCTAGATTGTTTCTTTCTGTCGCCTCTTACGACACCCATGGGATGATATAGGGTACTGAATATCTTACGCCGGCACTACAAGGTATAATATATGTATATGTAGTTATTGAATGGTTAAATAATTAGTTCAATTGTAATTAATTAAATCTTACTTAAGAGAACATAGTATAGGTACATAAATATACTCACGACATAAACTGTTCTACGTCATATCCTTTCCAGGAGCCATCGGTCGCGACTATTAAGTCTATCTCTGGGACATTATGGCTCGACAGACAATTCTGGTGATACCTTTGTAATACAGACGCTAAAATAAAGAAACTGAATATAACTAATTTCACTGGTTTTATTGTGTTTAATTATAAACTTACATATTTTATTATAATCATAGATCCATATGTCCATATGCCTATTAGTGTGATTTTTTTTATAATGTCATCATCATCATTCATCATTACAGCCCTTCACAAGTCCACTGCTGAACATAGGCCTCCCCCAAAGAATGCCACAAAGCACTATCCTGAGTCACCTGCATCCATCGACTTCCTGCATGTCTTACCAGGTCGTCACTCCATCTTGTGTGGGGACGCCCTACACTTCGCCTACCGGTACGAGACTGCCACTCGAGAACCTTTCTTCCCCATCGGTTGTCGGTTCTTCGAGCTATATGGCCGGCCCACTGCCACTTCAACTTACTAATCCGTTGGGCAATGTCGGTTACTCTGGTTCTACTGCGGATATCCTCATTTCTAAGTTTATCACGCAGAGAAACTCCGAGCATAGCCCTCTCCATAGCTCGCTAAACGACCTTGAGCTTCCTCATCCGGCCAGCAGTGAAGGACCACGTCTCAGTTCCATAAGTCATCACTGGCAACACGCACTGGTTGTATAATTTTGTTTTAAGGTTTTGAGGTATTTCTGACGAGAAGATGTGTCGTAGCTTCCCGAACGCTGCCCAGCCGAGTTGAATCCGTCGATTGATCTCTCGGTCGAAGTTGGACTTACCTAGTCGGACTATTTGTCCCAGGTAAACATACTCGTCAACAACTTCGAGCTTAGTGCTCCCAACAACTACCGGCATAGGTGTGACATGGACATTAAACATAATCTTTGTTTTGTCCATGTTCATCTTAAGACCTATCCGTTGGGAGACACTATTGAGGTCATTGAGCATAGTGCTTAGTTCCTCCAGCGATTCTGCCATGAGGACTATATCGTCGGCAAATCGAAGGTGAGTGATGTACTCGCCATTGATGTTAATACCGTATCCTTTCCAGTCCAGAAGCTTCAAAACGTCTTCCAAAGCAGCGGTGAAGAGTTTTGGGGATATAACGTCACCCTGTCTTACACCTCTTAGCAATTGGATAAGTTTCGTACTCTGGTTCTGTACTCGGATAGCCATCGTAGCTCTACTGTACAAACACTTCAGCACTTCGATATACCGACAGTCAACTTGGCACCGCTGAAGGGACTGCAGCATCGCCCAAATTTCGACGGAATCAAAGGCTTTCTCATAGTCCACATACGCCAGACATAGTGGCAAATTGTACTCTTCGGACTTCTGTACAATTTGCCGTAGGGTATGTATGTGGTCTATGGTGCTAAAGCCCTTTCGGAAACCGGCTTGTTCGGGAGGCTGGCAGTCGTCAAGTCTGCGCGCGAGACGATTCGTAATGACTCGAAAACAGCACGTAGACGCGGCTCAGAAGGGAAATCGGTCTGTAGTTCTTCAAGAGAGCGTTGTCACCTTTCACGTTTTTGTGTTCTTCTGCGGCGGGTCTTGCAGAACTTAGCTCCGACCGCATGGACAGTTTCCACGAGCTTATCATTCATATCGTCCACTTCATTGCAGTCTTCTAGGCACTGAAAACGGTTTTGTAACTCGAGCTGAAAGGTTTCGGGACTTTGGATTAGAGCACGAGGGGGACGGAGCGTTGACTTCATCAGATGAGACCTCTCCAACTTAACATTTAGGTTCAGTGTGCCTCTAACCATTCGGTGATCGCTGCCGGTTTTCACCCTCGCGATCACTGAGACATCACTGAACAGTTGTCGTCTGGTCGTCATAATGAAGTCAATCTCATTTTTTGTCGAACCGTCGGGGCTCGACCAGGTCCACTTCCTGTGGGGCCGCTTCTTGAAGAAAGAGTTCATCATAAAGATTCCCTCTTTCTCCATGAAGTCGGCCAGCTGCTGGCCCCTTGGGTTCCGTTGCCCTATTCCAAATTTCCCTACTTTCAGCTCACCGTTCTCTCTTGTGCCTAGTTTTGCATTGAAGTCTCCCATTAACACCGTATATTGGGTTTTGGAGGAATGCATGGCTCTAGAGTTATCCTCATACATTTCCTCCACGTCCTCATCGGGGTGTGCCGAGGTTGGTGCGTAAACCTGTATGACCTTCAGCGAATACCGTTTGGTGATTCTGAGTATAAGGCACGCAACCCTCGTCGACACACTCCCGATCTTTACAACGTTGTTAACGAGAGACTTGTGGACGATAAATCCGACACCTCCTTGGGACAGATGGTCGCCCTCCCGGTGATAGAGCAAGTTGCCGGATTCAAGGATTACCTTGTCCTCCCCCTCTCTTCGGACTTCGGATAATCCTATAATATGCCAGCGCAACTTGTCTATCTCTTCTGTCTGCTCCACGATCTTCTCGTCAGTCTTCAGGGTGCGTGCGTTGTACGTTGCCAGGTCGAGTCGTCGTAGGTGGCAACCGAACCTCCACCGGAGATTCTTAGCACCCCCTGCCCCGCCGTTACCATGGTCACCACCGTAGCCAGGAATAGCGGGGCCGCCGGGGACTGGGGACCGTCTGTTTGTTGTTTTGCTCATTGGGGGGTATTTGCCATAGTTGCCACGCTTGGCGAGCGGGTTGGCAACCGCAGTTTTTTTATTGTAATTTTGGCTATTATCAAGAAGATGCTGCTGCCCATCTCCCGCCTGTTTCCCTTTGTCGCCTTTTACGACACCCACGGGAGGATATGGGGTAGTGGATATTCTTGACCGCCACTACACGGCAATTCAATTTAATAATGTAGGTATATATATATATATATATATATATATATATATATATATATATATCCGTATCTATTCAAAATACTCACGGACATATTCCATGAAAGCGGTGACAGCAGCTTCACTCATTCTCTGCATTTCTTCTAATGGTATATAAACGGTTATTTGTTTCAGAGACAAAATGTGTGCGAATCTCAAGGTCTGCGTCGTCAACAGCGAACTGTTCACAGCATTTGTAAACAAAGAGAGTCGGTTGCAAGCCCGCACTGTGGGATCGAACGATACTCCCTCGTTTGAATAGTACATTTCTAGCACTTGAGATAACCTCAGCGACCTGCGCTGTTCTATCCAGGAAGGCATGTAGCTCGCTAATATTAAACCTGTAATGTATATGTATTTTTATAATAGATGACACAACATTTAATGTCTGAGACCTACATAGCCCTTATATTCAGGCATACTAAAATATGCATGGGCACCTACAATACCACCGCCATCGTGAGATATAAATACCATACTTCTACTTAAAGGTGTTTGCAATAAAAAATAAATAAATCCAAGGGATCAATAAGTTCAAGTAAGAAGGTCCAGCTTTTATACCCATAGTTCATAGAACTGTTAGGGAGGACAGGTTATAAAGCGGCAACTCTGCAAGTACTAGCAAACGCAACATGTGTAAATTTTTCGCAATTTTTAATCTATTTCCAGTGCCCGTAAACCCGATTGTTGTTCATGAGGATCATCGTCGTCATCATCGCCAGAGTCGTCATCGGGTTTATCTCTTAAGAAATTCTCAGTAGCGGCCCGAAGTCAGTAGTTAGTGTAGTAGCGGTCTTCTTCGTCTGAAGTTTGACCCCATGTGTCCATGGACTGCAGTAGCCACTTACCATCAGGTGGACTGTAAGTTCGCTGTCACTTTAGTTTTAAAACAAAAAACTTGTCAAGCTTATACGTGGTAGAGC
This sequence comes from Parnassius glacialis, assembly GCA_033319125.1. Taxonomy (NCBI): domain Eukaryota; kingdom Metazoa; phylum Arthropoda; class Insecta; order Lepidoptera; family Papilionidae; genus Parnassius; species Parnassius glacialis. The sequence continues at coordinate 31,256,966 of JAVANC010000013.1, read as the reverse complement.
CATGCTGCAGCTATATTAATAGTATAGTTGTAGCACGAATGAATCGGCTCGACCGGGGCAGGACCACGCTCTCACAGAATACCAGCGTAAAATGGCAGCTTGGCACTGCTGTGTTTCGTATGGTGAGTGTAGAGAACCGGAGACCCCTTTTACTGGAAAACAGGCATTCCATCTTAGTCCTCACGGGTGACGACGCATCTGCATTTTAATTCTTTATTGAGGATAAATGTAGATGTCTATGGGTCACAGCAACCACTTACCACCAGGTGGACTGTGTGCTCGTTTGTCACCCTATACTATAAAAAAAAGCATGACAAGAGAACAGGTTATTGTGTCATCAGATTTTTTGCACATTTAAATCTAATGACTGTCGCCAGTCTGAGTTATAAATTCAGACTATAAATTTGGAAAATATACAAGATGTGTATAATATACCACCATTGACGACTTTTTGCCACCAGGGCGGCGCCGCTTAATAATGAGTTAATTTGTTCGAAAAATGTAAATATTTTGTATTAATTACATTATAAATTATATAAACCAAACCACAGATAGGTGAAAGGTAGAAAAATAATTAAAAGAGGTAAAAAGCATAGAATACTATAATACTTGTAATATAATATCATAACAGATATTCTATGGTAAAAAGTGCAAAAAATTATTGGTATTGTTTTGTGTATTAATTTAATAATCTAGAAACTGATAAACTTTTATTTAAAACTAACTTCTGATTTAAATGACTGAAATTTTTACCTTAGTGTTAAGTAGCGAGATCTGGTGAGTGGAACAATATTAGCCCTCTTTATCGGAGGACATGGAATGTTTTTTGGTGTTTCCCATAGTTGCTTTTTACGATATCTACGGGGCGAAATGGCGATGTTCAGTTCTCTTACGCCGCTAAAACTTATATTATATAATATGTGGATATAAATCTTTAGTTTGTAGTTTGCCTCCAAATAAAATAAATGAAGAAAAAAATACTTCATTGGGTTTGTTCTTACCGTCAATTCCCGCAAGAATTTCCGCGTCTGTAAAATGCCAGTCAACAACGCCGCTGGTCTGAGGAAATAGATAAAACGTACGAGGCAAAACGGAATCATTCCATCTATTATTGCTACCGACCACCAAATGCTGTGACGATGCGCCCACTCTAGGACCTTGATTCACAACAACTTCGGCTAAGTCACCTAGAAATTAACACATTCTTATCCATTACAATATTGCAACACAACCTCTCATAGATTGCCGCACAGGGGAGATTATTTCAACTTTTTTTGCCAACCACATTTTATTATTTTGATTCGATTCGCCACCAGTACACGGCCGAAAATAAATATAAAAGATTGTTCTTAACTTAAAAAGTTCAGTAGCTACTGAAACTACTAATCGTCTAGCCTTGAGAAGGACGACGAACTCAGATAAAAACACAAGCATAAGACGTGTTTAGTTTCTTAGTCCTCCAGATAAATTGACAAAAACATGTAATTAAGCTCGTGTGTCACTGAAATCCCAAACATATTTCTTCCAACAGGTAAAGACAAATTTATGGACTTAGTTTAAAAAATGCGTACTTAAACTATGCGAAATAAAAAAATTTGTCGGTTTTTTTCCTTTGCAAATTTAAACCTACGTTAAAAGTTTCTTGGTTTTTTCCTTGCGTATTCTATCAGGTGTATATTACCTACGGATCAAATGTAAGTATCAGTGACGGAACTATTCAGAAAAGTCTCTAAAGAAATGAAACTTACCAGCAAGCGTCGCTACCCATATATTACTGATTTCATTGTTATTTTCATTGTTAACTATTTTTGATTTTTCAAAATTTACACTGTTGTCGCCAGCAGTTAGCTTTTCAACTCGTTTCTCCCAATCTTTCTTGGCCAACTCGATTAAAGGTTTTGATACTTCTGATTTATAAATATTGGCGCTTAATATATCCGTGATTGACACTCGTTGCGATTCTAATGATGCTGTTATAGCGGCCACAACTGTACCCGGTGCTATGGGACCCCAGTCTGTTTGTATAACGCCATTTTCTATTGGGCATCTACTGTATATTCTAGAAAATAATATTTTTAGATTAATATCCAGTTCATTGTGTTCTTAACCAAATGTCACGCTACATACAGTAGTATGACGTACAAGCCGCTGGACACCGGCGGTGGCAGTAAATATATCCAAAATTGCGAAATTTATCTGACCTTGAGGATATTTATTTCCTTATGGTTGTCGCTTCTACGAATTAATCATCGAATTTAATTTTTTCCTTAAATACTAATAATATAATACAATGATATTTAAACATACCTACTGGCGCTATCGTTTATCATTTTCTGTCTGTGTTCTGTAGACACTGGACAAGTTAGATTTTCATCACCCCTCTCCCATGGTTGTACCATTGAACTCAATAGTTTATGTAATAAACAGCTTTCTATCAGTGATAGGCTTTCATCCATATCTAGAAGATTCTGACTCGGCAAAAACAGATTCATTAGGAGCTTAAATTTATTAAACTGAAATGCTGATGCTCTAAATGGCAGCACATATTCTGTTTCAACTGGATTCGATGCTTGTTGTATGCCATCCAGACGGAATCTATATTGAAAAGGTATTAACGAAATTATAAATATGTTCATATTAGTCATAAATAGGATAGACAAGTGCTCGCCTAGTAGATTTACGAATATTTGCCTTAACTTTATATTAATAAAATTCTAGGTTAATATTAATTATAACTATTGGACATATTTGTATACTTAATAATACTAGGAATTAGAACTACAACACACTTTTCAAAGATAAGGCTGACATGCAAAGGATCTACCTGGTGTCACAGAATATTATATTTCCCTAAATCATAGTAATATATATAATAATTCTCTGATAATGCTTTTACTTTCAAAATTTTTAACCAAATTTAAAACATGTAAGCTAAAACGTAAAACCGAGGTGTACTTGCATAAATATCTATTGCACGCCCCATAACGCGAAGCGTTATTAGGTAGTGTATGTATTACTCTCGACAAGTCAAGGTCAAGCAATTTTGTGGTCTTAAAATGCCTCTAACAGCCATATTGCACTTATACGATAATATGAGTAGCCGTATATCAAGAAAACACTCTAATGAGTAATCTCCACGACTTTTTCTGCCACCAGGACGGCGCCACTAGAAAGTGAGGTATAATATTTGACAGATTTCATAACGGGGAAGTTAATTTGTTCGGAAAATGTAAAAGTTATTATTTCTTTCTGTACTATTAGCTATATTTTATATTAATAACATTAAAAATAAATAAATAAACAAAACCACAAATATTCATAAAAGTAGAAAAATAAAAAAGTTAAAAAAGTGCAAGAAATTAAAGAGCAAACCACTGACGCATTGTTTTGTGTATTAAGGTGGAAGCTCCAGGGTGGCCCGCGAAATTCAAATTTTCTTGCGTTTTTTGGAATTTGCATGTCAGGGTTAGGTTGTATATTTAACAAAATATGATTCGCGACCGTAGCGATTATGTGTTTACAGAATTATTATCATTAAAATCACCAATACAACCCTGCAAGTTCATATTAGCCATAAGTTCATATTTTTCTGAAAAAACTCATTCAAAGGGCTAACTTACGGCTACTTAAGGACTGATGATGATAAAGAAAAAGAACCTACGTTCACTTTTAAAAACACACACACACACAACTACATTTAATCACATTTTGAATGTAAACTACATTTATATTCACAACAATCTATATTTGAAACTACATAGTAGAACTAAAAAATCAGCCAGTGAAAACGTTACTATTTGAATTGAAACACAGATTAGCGTGTTACAGGCGTGTACTGGCGGCGTAAGGTGTATCCCTATCCCGTCCAGTGCATGTCGTAAAAACTATTACTCGTACTACTAATCGACTACAGAAATGTTAAGAATATTTTATGCTTATTAACAGATGGTAAATTACCCACCTAATATTTCATGTGGTAGAGCAAACTTACAGCACAAATTGTATGTTTTGGTATTGTACACTGGCGGCTTTTCATCAATAGGTATAATAAAGATTTGTATCCGAAAACAAGAACTATACACACCTTCTTAATAAGGAAGCACTAAACAATCTCATATCCAGTCGAGCAGATAGTTCTAAGCGTCGCACAATTGACAGGAATACCTCGAGACGATGCGGTGCATTCAGAAGCGGGCCTCCATTGCGGTAGCAAGCGATCAGGTGGGCAGGCACGCTTGACATAACTTCAGCTTCAGCAGCTATGTAATATAAGTACAAGTTCATGGTTATAACTAAGTAAAATTTCAGGATTGGTTAAAGTGCCGTAAGTAGTTTAAACAGTGGTAGAGCCACGCGGCAGAATTGCTGTCGCACGGATGGGCCGGCTCGAACCGGGGTGGTACCACGACCTCACAGAATACCAGCGTGAAGTAGAGATTTACCTCTGCGTTTCGCTTGGTGAGTGCAGGTGGCCGGAGGCCTTTTTTACTGGAAATGAGGCATTCCATCTTAGTCCACACGGGTGACAACGCATCTGCATTTTGATTCGCAAACGAGGATAGATGTAGATGTCTATGGGCCGCAGCAACCACTTACCATCAGGTGGACTGTGTGCTCGTTTGTCACCCTTATCCTATTAAAAAAAAAGTATATTTTTACATTACATTAATTAGAGGCTATCAAAAGTTTACCGCTGAATGTAGGCTTTTGAAGCAAACATATGGGATAGTATAACCATAAGCAAACGTATTTCCAGTTGTTCATTTCCCTACTTCAGTTCTTACAGGGTTCCACGAGATGATATGGCGTAGTGGATTCTCTTACCACTACTCGGTATTCATGGTACACGTAAACATGGCAAAGGGAAGTAAGTATAGTAACTTTTTTTGAAAACATGAAGCGTGGTGGTATACGAGGTACACCCTACAATCTCTGTCTCATGGAAGAAAACTATAAGAAATCTATTCGGATATGTTGACACAAATCCTAAATGGTGAAGGGCAATATTAACAGTGCTTGGGTAATAGCTCTACGTTTACTCTTCCGCCAGGCGGCTTGCCGCCAGGGGTGTCACTTCCACTATGGAAGGTATGGAGCACTCCATACCTCAAGTTTTTCAAGGTATGGAATTCCATAGCTGAAATTAGGAAAACTAAATACCCCATATAAATAAATCGCAAGCCCTTAAACCTCAATACCCCACATCTTATAGTTCAATAAATAAGTTGAGTATATACACTGCAAACTCTTAAACCTTAATACCCCACGAGTAATGCGAACAAATTTGAAAATCGCGCCACACGCAGTTATTCAGTAGCGCGCATGCGCGAAACCACTACACGTGTGTGCGTTGAACTAATGCCTACGTTCACGCCTTATCGCTATGTGTACATATACACAGTAACATGGGAGCTCGTGCATTTGTGTTAGTGCCTCAGGAAAATCGTGATATTCGGCAATGTAGAAAGATTTAAGCGGTGTTTTTTTGAATGTATCACAATCACATAGAGAAATGGATAAGTATCTTGTTAAAACTCCGAGAAATATCTCAAATGAAAGCGAGACGAGGACAAGTGCAACGCAGGTTATGTCCGCATTGTCTGCTACCTCGTCAAAAACAACTGCAAATGTCAATGTTGATAATAACATTACAAGAGAAAGTCAACAATCGGAAAATGAACATAGTATGTGATGAAATGATTTACACCTTTTAGTGTTTTGCATGAGCTATTAATGTTCTCGGAAAGAATTTCGTTCGTTGCATTCAAGACGCTTGTAGGGTAAAGGATGCAAATTTGGAATACCACTTTCTAAAAAAATCGTATCAGTCATGGGTTGAGAGTTTTAAGAATAAAAACTGCATTCAGTGTTAGAAAAACTTATCTTTTAATCAAATAAAAAATAATTGAAAACCTTGGCTTATTTTAAGTAGGAATTTTTTTGGTTTAGTCATAGAGTCACAGATTGGCGTAGTTTAGATAAAGTGAATCAAATTTGGAATAGGGTATTCCAAATTACAATCACCTAAATAATTAACTTTAATTAACCATTTAATTGGCCTAAATCTTGTAGATACAAGATACTGAGATCACTTAAATTAAAAAACTATATCAATGCTTATTTCTAAATCAATTCTACTTTTTTGCTTTTCTCTAGTCTTTGCAGTAATCACAAACATAGCAACCCGAATCATAACCAGCACCTTCGCATGTGAAGCATTGCACCCATTGTTCTCCCCTTTGATCTTCGGTAAATTTTCCATTACAGAAAAAACAAATACAGTCATTTCCTGTAGGTTGTCTCACATTAGCATAAGAGGGTATATCTTCTTCTGATTCATCAGATGCGAATGTATCATCACTATCAGACTCTGTGTCTTTTTCTGGAAATATCTTTCTTTTGGTTGATTTGGAACTTTTCCCTTTTCCCTTTCCTTTCCCTTTTCCTTTTAAATTTCTCTTTGTTTTCTTTTCTTTGTTTCTATTTTTATACTCATTTTCAAATGGTTTTTTCAGTTTTTTTGTTTATTGCTTCTTCCATTTGCTTTTTGTAGGGTGAGCTAGAAATTATTTCAGATTTACCTGGCTTACGACCTCGATTTGATGACCGATATTTGGAAGTAGGAACTGGTGAGATTTGAAACGGTGTCACAATGGGGTTACTACGAGAAGGTCCAGGAAGATTTTCTTTTTCTTGTTCTTCTCGCATGGCAATATCAGGAAGGTTTACTGATGGAGGATCTGTTTCCGACACAATTTCATTTGACTGTTGTCTGCTATCTGACGAAACATCAACATGACTGTCATCGAAACCTTGTAATAGGGTTGGTGAATGATGTCCAGCTTCATTTATGACTTGTGGACTTGCAGCGATAGGACTACGTGCTTCTTGTTCGTTTTCAGCAATGCCATCCGCTGATTCTTGTGCTGCTGCGAGATAGATTCCGTGAAAATATTTGTATTTAATGGATAAATGCCACCAAATCTAAAGCCATTTACTGCAATTTCACCAGTCTGGCATTTTAGATAAGCTTTGCCAAATAACTCTGAAATATCGTAGGCAGTAAGTGGTCTATTGTTTTCGCGCAACCACATACGAATTTCTTCACTGTAGTAACTTTTTAGTGGCCCCATGAATGCTTTATCCATGGGCTGGATCTTATGTGTGCAATGTGGCGGCAGTGAAATCAAAGTCACATGATTCTGTCTAGCTTTATCTATGAGCTCGATATTCTTTGTGTGGCTGAAATGACCGTCAAATAAGAGGAGAACTGGTGAGGATTCGGACGGCTTTACATAATCGATAAAATGTTCAAACCACTGCGTGAATAAATGTGTTTGTATCCAGCCAGAAGGATGTACTCGGATAATAGAACCCTCAGGAGAGCCTTTCTTTAATAGGTCGCTATTATTTTTGCGCGGGAAAATCATCATTGGCGGTACAAATATACCAGCTGGACTCATACAGGTCACCACTGTTATGAGAGTTCCCCTTTCAGCAGACGACATAGCTCCAATTTGCTTTTTTCCTCGGAGACCAATCACTTTGGGATATTTGCTTTGTACGATTGACAGTCCTGTTTCGTCAACATTAAAAATCCTACTAGCCGTGAACTTTTTTTCGTCATAAACTTTCTCAAGATTTTGATAAAACTCGTCCATTCTTGCTTTTGTAAATCCATTGGCTCTAGCAAAAGATGTTCCAGTGGGCTTGCGTATTGATAAAGTTTGCTTGTGCTTCGCAAGAAATCCTTTGAGCCAGTATCTGCCAGCTCTGTCGTCATGGAATGGATGGGGACATTATTTTTAACAGCAAGTTGATATGTTATCCTTCTCATATCCATTTGAGTCAAACCATATAATTTTTGTTCCATAACAAGGGCATATTTCACCAACATTTCCTCAAAAAACTTATTAAATACTGGTCTGCGACCTATCTTTTTGGTCAGAGTATCTTCTAAGAAACTGTCATTTTCTTGAACAAGTCGAAATAAGGTGGTTCTGGGTACATTATAAGTTTTTGCTGCCTTTAAATAGCCCATTTTCTTGTCTCGAACTGCTAATATTGCAGCAGCCATATCATTTTGACTCCACTTCGAGTTAGCAGTGGTCGAAGACATTACTAAAACAAAATTAAATAATATTGATCAAAAAGACTATTTGAATAAATAATAAATACTTAAAAAGAATCCTTTCAATCAGAAGTAGAAACAAGAAGGCAAACTAATGTGCACATAATTTGGAATATTCCAAATTGACTTCACCTATAGTATTCCAAATTAGCAAAAGAACCATTTTTAACCTAAAATATTTTTATCAATGTGTGTTTAGAATAATTTCGAAAATAAGCCATGATTTCTACAACTGATACACAAAACTATAGATTTGTACAAATACAAACATGTAAATATAAGTTAAACTCAAGATGCAAGCCGATTTATTACTTACTTGAAAAATTTTCTCGACAGCACTTTCACTCCGATGCAGTTTGTCACGGCGCTGTCAATATGGCTGCTTCTCAGTCACGCCCTCTTTGTTTGTTAGTACACGGACTACGTAATACAGGCATTCGTTATTAGATGGCGCTTTTCTTTATTTTTATAATGCAGTATTCCAAATTACCAGCAGTATTCCGAATTACCATCCTTTACTATACTATTTTACACAAGCGCGAATCAACATTCGAGCGATAATCGCTAATAAAATAAAAAATAACAATATATCAATCGCTCAGCGATTGATATATTGTTATTATTTACAGTGAATGAAATATTTTTTATATGTATTTTCAGCCGAATTAGGAATGCCTGCCTCTTTCAAACGTTGGAAAAAGACTCATACGTGGTTAATGCCTAAATCCGGCAAAGTATTTTGTAGTTTCTGCACAGATGCAATAACCAACAAATTTCCGTTAGTCGAAAATAGAAGTTGTCAAATTTCGAAAGAAGCTTTTGTTACTGTAGGTTTCAACTGTTGGAAAAACGCTGCACAAACTTTTAAAAGTCACGAAAGCAGTGAATTGCATAGTGTTGCTACTGAATTTGTATTAAACAAAAACAAGCCGAACATAGTTGATATAATACAAAAATCGAATGAAAAAGAGAAGTTGGAAGCTAGGATAGTGTTAAGGGCAATTTTTACGACAGCTAGTTATCTTGCGAGACAAGGGTTATCATTTAGAAGAGAAAACGCTAAAGAATCGAATTTTTATAAATTATTAGAATTAAGATCACACGATATTCCTGAATTAAAAGCATGGTTGAATAGAAAAAAAATATGAGCATTCGTGGCTTCACCACACAATTATAAACGAAATACTAAGTATGATGGCTGACGAAATAAAAGAAGATATTTTAAAAGAAATTAAAGAGAATAAATATTTTTCGATCATGATCGATGAAACGTCGGATATAAAACGGCTCGAACAAGTATCAATTTGTTTCAGATCAGTTGCTGAAGATTTGACTCTAAATGAATATTTTATAGGATTCTACGACACAAAAGATACAAAAGCTGAAACGCTTTTTGAGATTGTCACTGATGTAATCGAAGAATCTGGATTAAGTATCGCAAATTTACGAGGACAGTGCTACGATGGTGCTAGTAATGTGAGTGGTAAGATTACAGGGCTTCAGACACGAATACGCGAGGTAGAACCTCGAGCGCTGCATGTTCACTGCTTAGCACACAATTTGAATTTAGTAGTACAAGATTCAATGGAAGATATAATTTTGATAAAAAATTTCATCGGGATTATTAAAGATCTACTAAATTTTATACGTGATTCCCCGAAGCGCTTAGGACGATTTCATGATTTGCAGTCTGAGAAAAGCCCCGATCTGACACCATTTTGTCCTACCAGGTGAGTAAAGTATATTCATTTATTTTAGGTAATATCCACCGTGTAGATATCATTTATATTGATAAAATCATGTATCTAATTTTGTAGGTGGACCATGAGAATAAGTTCTCTTAAACGATTGTACCATGATGCTAACTATCAAAGTGTCATTGATTTTATGCTATTAACAAGTAATGCCCGAGACACTGATGCAATTACATCATCAAAAGCAAAGGGATTCTCAAAACATTTACAAACCTTCGAAACATATTTTTTGCTTACAACTATGATTAATATTTTTGAGGCAATTGAACTACTGAATACACAGTTACAAAAGTCACAACTATGTCTAAATGAATCAAATAAGCTTGTCGAGATTAGCACGAAAAATCTTGAAACGCAACGAGATCAGAAGTTTGAAGTTATTTGGAAGGAAGCAAACAAAGGTATTGCAAAATTTAATGTAGAAGAGCCTTCTGTACGCCGCGAAAGAAAAACTCCACGCCGTTTTGATTCATCAAGCGAAGCTCATATTTTTGATACGCCGGAAGATAACTACAGAAAAATTTATTTTGAAGTTTATGACAAGGTTCTAATGTCTTTAAACACACGATTTGAGACAGAAACTATAAATTTATTAAGTAAATTTTGAGAACTTTCTTATTGGAAAAAATAATATAAATGTTTTAGATATTACTAATTTTTACAATACTCAGAAAAAGAATGAATCGAAAGAAGACAATTTTGACGCACAGTTGTTAACTAATCAGAGAGATTTGTTTTTAAATTACGCGAAGAATAATAATCTTCAGCTTGAAAGTGTGAAAGACGTCGTTGCTTTTTTAAAATCAGAAAAGTCTTATCGGTTAATTTTTAATGAATATACAAAGTTGGTTAGACTTTTATTGACAATTCCAGGATCCACGTGCACTAATGAACGCTCGTTTTCGACGCTCCGTTTTCTTAAAACTTACACGAGAGCAACTATGGGTCAAGATAGGTTAAATCACTATGCTATTTTATATGTTTATCGCGACCGAGTTGAAGCTTTGAATATAGGTGATTTAATGAACAAATTCATACTTAAAAATCAGCATAGAAAAAATACATTTGCTATTATTAAACAATAGCCGAGCATAACGTTTCACGCGTTATTGTTGATAATAGTCATACGCATCAAATTGTGCGTTGTGCAATTCTTGAAATGTAATTTCACGTATTCATAAGTTGTTATAATGTTTAAATGTTAATAATATGTAACGGGTTGCAATGTATGGTGCCAAACACATTTAATAAATAAACTATGATGTTCAAACTTGATTGTATTACTCTGATGTGAGATGTGAGTATTTAGATTCAATTATTTCGCGATTCGTTTCGTCTAATTATTATATACGATACATACTTCTCTATAAAAAATTATTTATTGAATATATGTGGGGTATTAAGGTTTACGAGTTCGCGGTTTTATTAAGTATTTATTAATTTGACTATAATATTGGAGATGAAGTTGCAAAAGTTTACTTTTTTGTACGTGGGGCTTTAACAATTATGGGTTATTTACTCGATTTGTTTATTAAACTGTAAGACGTGGGGTATTGGGGATTGAGATTTCGCGTTTAACTTTATCACAGCGATTTTCCATACCTCAGATTTTTACAAAGTGACACGCCTGTTCCGCCTGACCACAGAGTGGTGGGTACGAGTATGAGAATACTATTAACTGTGTCGTTTTGCGTACATATTTTGACCTAATAGGTATTCAACAGTACCTTGAATAGCCTAACAAGACGTAACGATCTATAATGATAATTTCTGTGCTACTTACTTTAAAATTATCTATATTTAAATAAGAGAACTATAGGCATTATTACTGAAATCAACAAAATTAATTATTTTTTAAATGACATAATTTTAGATTTTATATCATTAACGCTTGGGGTTTTAGACGCATTATAAACATATACTATATATTATATATTACTATCTGCTTGTTTATAAAGAACATTGAAACATACACGTGTAACATGATAATAATTAGGTAAATCTTAAAATATGCGATGAAAACAGACTTTTTTCACTTCTTACTTTTTTCAACATCGGAGTTAAGAACTACAAAATATAAGACTGCTGATAATCATCACTTATTTAAAACTTTCACTGACTTACAATAGGAACTTTGTTCATTTATCTGACATAAATACTCACAATATATCATTAAAACAAATAATAGGAGTTTCTTCACCATTGTTTGAGCTATTTAACATAGGTACATTATTCTACAGGTGTAAAGTTGAAACTACATTGTATTGTTGCGCGCTAGGGAGTGTCTGATAGCAGATATGTAGATAAGATAAAATCATTGTCCGACAAGGGAATTAAATTCCCGTGCAATTTTTTATAATTATATGTTAAAATAGGATTATATGGTAGAATTAAACCAAATTGTCGTGGTTTTAAAGCAATAAGGATTGTTATCATTGTAACTTTAGTAGTTTACGTAAGTATTAAAAATGCAATGTGAGAGAGACAAAAGAAAATCTAAATAATCGGGAGCTACCTGCCACAAAGATCATGGTACCACAAACTTATCTACGCTTATTGCACTAACAAAGGCTCTCCTCACTCTACCATTTTAGGATCCAATTGTAAGCAATTCATTTAATGAAGGCTTTTTGAAGCGGCTGTCTAATGTTTTCGGTGTAATACGCTTCTTACGCTTCTAAATTCAAACTTGGTTTAACATCATCAAAACACAAAAATAACGATAGTATAGAATGAAATTAGATTTTTAACGGAAAATATCGCGATTAATTTTTATATTCCCGACGTTTCGAGTACTTTGCTGTACTAAAAAAAAGTAGGCGTTGTTAGCATTTATTACACTGGAATTGCCGTGTAGTGGCGGTCAAGAATATCCACTACCCCATATCCTCCCGTGGGTGTCGTAAAAGGCGACAAAGGGAAACAGGCAGGAGATGGGCAGCAGCATCTTCCTGATAACAACAAACTTACAATAAAGAACTGCGGTTGCCAACCCGCTCGCCAAGCGTGGCAACTATGGCAAATACCCCCCCTATGATGAGAGTAACAAAGAGACGGTCCCCAGTTCCCGGCGGCCCCGCTATTCCTGGCTACAGTGGCGACCAGACAGTGGAACCACCAAGAAACCCAGCGGGACTTTTTTTTTTAAATAACAGCTTACAATCATGTATGTTACACAAATTAACAACACAACAAATTAGAAATAGCTTGGGAGCGATCACCTCACTTCCAGGGGTTATTATCATCTATAAATTGGATATATATATCTATAAGGATACGGTATCAACATCAATGGCGAGTACATCACTCACCTTCGATTTGTCAACGATATAGTCCTTATGGCAGAATCGCTGGAGGAACTAAGCACTATGCTCACTGACCTCAATAGTGTCTCCCAACGGATAGGTCTTAGGATGAACATGGACAAAACAAAGATTATGTTTAATGTCCATGTCACACCTATGCCGGTAGTTGTTGGGAGCACTAAGCTCGAAGTTGTTGACGAGTATGTTTACCTTGGACAAATAGTCCGACTAGGTAAGTCCAACTTCGACCGAGAGGTCAATCGACGGATTCAACTCGGCTGGGCAGCGTTCGGGAAGCTACGACACATCTTCTCGTCAGACATACCTCAAAACCTTAAAGCGAAATTGTACAACCAGTGCGTGTTGCCAGTGATGACTTACGGAACTGCGACGTGGTTCTTCACAGCTGGCCGTATGAGGAAGCTCAAGGTCGCTCAGCGAGCTATGGAGAGGGCTATGCTCGGAGTTTCTCTGCGTGATAAACTTAGGAATGAGGATATCCGCAGTAGAATTAGAGTAACCGACATAGCCCAACGGATTAGTAAGCTGAAGTGGCAGTGGGCCGGCCATATAGCTCGAAGAACCGACAACCGATGGAGAAGAAAGGTTCTCGAGTGGCAGCCTCGTACCGGTAGGCGAAGTGTAGGGCGACCCCCCACGAGATGGAGTGACGACCTGGTAAGACATGCAGGAAGTCGATGGATGCAGGTGGCTCAGGACCGTGCTTTGTGGCATTCCTTGGGGGAGGCCTATGTTCAGCAGTGGACTTATGAGAGGCTGTAATGATGAATGATCATGATGACACTGGAACGTTGAATACTTCAGTCCACTCGTGGCTATGCACTATGTGCTTATTTACTCTTGCAGACAGTACCGTCTTTACCATAAGGGCACACGGGGCCCGTGCCCAGGGCCCCTATATCGTCAGGGGCCCCCGAAAGGCCGATATATTCGCTTAGACTATACTTTTTTTTTACTATTTCATGAAAATATAACCTGACATAAAAAAATAATAGAGTAAATGAAATTAGGGTGTTGTTAGTGACTTTCTGGTTTCTTTGCTTAATGGTTACCAATTGCAGTGGAGAGCGCTCATTTTCACACCTAAAGAGAATAAAAAATGAATTACGAACTACTATGTTACAAGAACGACTAACAAATTCGTCAATTACGTATATAGAAAGTGATATTTATTTTTTTACTTATTATAAGCCAGTGCTTGACCACAATCCCACCTAGTGGTAAGTGGTGATGCAGCCTTAGATGGTAAGTCACACTGTCTGATCGTAACAAAAACCTATTCACTCTTGCCTTGAAGACGCCCAGATTGTATTCGGACGGAAAGAAAGACGCCGGCAAATTATTTCACTGCTTTGCTGTACGCATTACAAAAGACGAAGCAAACCATTTGGTTCTAATGCGTGGAATATCGACAACAAAGGGATAAAGACCCGCAGACCGTCTGGTTGTCCGATGGTGGAAAGGAGAGGGAGGAATTAAAGCGTGTAATTCCTGCGCACACTCACCGAAATGCATCCTATGGAATACCGAGAGACTGGCTACTCTGCGCCTGTGCTCGAGGCTGACAAGATTGGTTTCAACAAAATCAAGGTCACCAATGAGCCTCTTAGCACGTTTCTCTACAGAGTCCAATGCTGCCAATGTGACAGCAGTACTCCATGCATGACCGGACTTGAGCTTTATGTAAGGTAAGAAGCTGCCCCGGCGTGAAGTACCGACACACCCTTGCAGGGACACCAAGTTTCCTTAGGGCTGCTTTGGCTCTAGATTCAATGAACCGCCCATAGTTTAGGTTCGGAGAAAATTCAATCCCTTACAACTGAAGGCAGTCATTGTACTCCAAGGATACATTCCGGAAAGTAGGAACTTAGGTAAGCGGGCTCTTTTTAGCGGTAAAAAGACACACTTGTGTATTGGAGGCGTTAAATCTCACGAGATTGGCTTTGCCCCATTCGGAGACTGCCTGTAGTGTGAGACGCACACATACACACGCTCAACGATAGCATCTCTTTCTGACTGGATTTGATCCCGACTGGTCCGGGCGCTTGGTTGGTATCTCTCCACAATTGTGCTGTCCTCTGCACACCCATAGATACCGGAAATAAGCAGATCATTAATATGCAGCAGGAAGAGAGCTGCGGAGAGAACGGCCCCTGAAGAACACCGGCGTTAGTCGTCACAGTATCGGATGAGCAGCCATCAGCGACGACCCGAAGAGACTGTTCACTCAGAAAGTCCTTCACCCAGACAATCAGGCTAGGGGATAAACCGTACGCTAAAAGCTTGTCCAAAAGACTAGCGTGCCAAATCCTGTCAAAGGCCTTCGAAACATCGAGGGAAACAGCAAGTGCTTCACCACTGTTCTCGAGGGCTTCGCCTCACATGTGAGTGGCAAATGCTAGAAGGTCCCCAGTTAATCGATTTCGGCCAGACCCGTACTGGCGATCACTGAGGAGATCATTTTGCTCTAGGTGTGCCATGAGGTGGGCATTCAATATACGCTCCATAATCTTTGCAGAGTATGGAGGTAATTGAAATTGGTCGTTAGTTGCCAGGGTCGGTACACCTACCTTTTTAGGCACAGGCTGCACATTGGCCAGCTTCCAAGATTTAGGCACTATTCTAGTCCTGAATGAGAGGTGGAACAAGCGTGTCAACACAGGAGACAACCCAGGTGCACAGACCTTTAGAACTATAGCTGGTATACCATCAGGTCTAATAGCTTTGTTCATGTCTAAACTTTGCAAGGTTTTAAGAACCTTCTTGTTGGTGATACGGACCTCTGACATAGAGGAACCGCAGTGAGGTAATTGAGATGGTATGCTGTTGCTACTGTCCAGACGCGAATTGCAAGCAAAAAGAGAAGCAAATAAGTCCGCTTTCTCCTTAGGCGCATGCGCCAGTGAGCTATCCGGTTTTACAGGCGGAGGCAGTGTAGACCGACAGAAGTTTGGCTCGACCGCTTTGGCGAGAGACCAAAAAGCTATACTGCCAGATGGTTTGACAGAGAGCTTTGTGCCGATGCGTTTAATGCGGCCGAAACTGTCTTGGCGTAATGACTTTTTGCAGGACTTGGCGGCTTTGTTAAAGGCTTTCTTCTTAAGGCTAACATCCGGAGCTTTACGGTCTCTAGCATCGACTTAAGGTAAGTACGCCATATGCGTGTACATTTCAGCAGAAACGCACTCGGCTTTAAACCATGGGCGAGCTTTACCACCAATGGGCAAGTCAACAAAGGGGATGAAATACTCCATCGTTTGACTTATCACATTGGTTATGGTATCCGCGTAGCTCCAGAGGAGAAGCAGACCTGCCGCCAAGGATAAGATGCAAAGAAATGCCGCATCTCATCCCAATCTGCTGACTTGTATCGCCACATTCGTCGCATCCCGTGGAAATCGTAGTTAGGTGGGGAATATAACGACACAGATTTCACCAGACAATAGTCAGAAGTTCCCAAGGGTGAAGTAACCTGAACATCCTACCTGTCTGACGCGTTCGTCAGTAGAAGGTAGGGGCAGTTGGCTGTGTGCCCATCCACACCAGGTACCCTAGTCGCTTGTTGTACCAGCTGGGAGAACCCCAGCGACAAGGCCAAATTCCTCGCCTCTCTTCCAGCGTGTTCGGTTTTCTGATATGGGAACAGCCAGTCCTGATGACAGGCTTTAAAATCCCCCAGAAAAACCAACTGTGCATTAGGGTACCGATTTAGAGCAACATCTGAGGCTTCACTGAGGTGTTCAAACAGTCTTCAAAAATAGACTTTTAGATATAATAGAAGATATTGCACAACAGAAATCACGAAGGAAACCACTCGTAAGAGTAACCAATTCAAACCACCAACATACTTATATCTAATAACATATTATTCGATTTTTACCAATTAACTATAATAAATATAAGATCATAGCATATAATGTTTTAGTCATCGCTTTTTTTTTACTTTCCAACAGGGCCCCAAATTCTTGTGTGCCCAAGGGCCCCAGAATGGTCTAAGACGGCGTTGCTTGCAGACGCTGGTAAACTATTTTACTCCTTTGCTGTACGCATTACAAACAACGAAGCAAACCGTTTAATTTGAACGTGTAGGAAGTCACAACCCACCGAACGCCTGGTTGTCTCATGACAAAAGGGACTAATTAACTCATAATATTTTCCTGCGCACATTCTCCGGAATGTTTTTTTAGAAATTTTACAGAGAACATTTGGGCTGGTTACAGTCAGTAATTATACCGGTTATCTACCCTTCAATCCGGAACAGCAGTGCAATGACTGCTATTTGGCCGCAGCAAGAGGAGTTCTACCACCTGCATACGACTTAGGGACCTTCAAGAAAAGAGCTTGCACCTTTCTAAAAGGCCGGCAACGCATCTGCAATTCCCCTGGTGTTGCGGTTGTTCATGGGCGGCGGTAGTCACTTACCATCAGGTGAGCCGCATGCTCGTTTGCCCCCTCCTCTATATAAAAAAATACGTCGGTAGACAGGTACTCTGACCACTAGGCCAGAAATAACTAGTTTTCCTATATGGGTTAATGATGATAAAGATGACGATGTCACTATCCTGCACTCATTGCTTTAGGTATACTTACAAAGTACTGTATGTACCTATGACTTTTATAAAGAACAACAAAGTATAAAAATAAATTACACTTTTATTTATTGACAATAAACTCCTTCGACTACACATTTCACAACACCAGTCTCTGTTTACTTTATTGACGAAGTTTACATAATATTGCTAATGCCTGGAGTATGTACTTTAATAAAATAGAAATAAACACTAAGCGAAAATAACTTTTACTACAAAATTTGCAGCCGACGAAAAACTCGGCATAACAAATTTTATGAAATTAAAGCATGCATAATGTTAATTCTCGTTTTTAATGAGTATAAATAAAATATTTCATAACAGGAATAAAAATTGGAATTCATATGAACATACGGATATTACAAAATCCTCCTCTTCTTGTTAGCCTATAAAAACCCATGCTGAACAAAAATCTATTGTTTGTCATGATCATCACGCTTGGCAGTTTTACACCGTTGACCTTGCCTCCTGTTGCCGGTCTGGGGTAACTTATATAATGATGAATAAATATGAAATGACTATACTGCAATCTTTTGTAGGGCCTAAATCGGCTTTAACACTACCCATTTGGGAAATTAGATTGCATGACGGACACTAGAGTATTTTGAAATAGGTTATGATATTTTGATTGTTGTTTATATTATATTAATATAATATTATTATACAACATTCCAACAAGTCATTGCTTACATTCAAACTAACTATGAATGACCCTTTGTGCAACTTGATTACCCTTTTCAGAATTCAATTTTTTCAGTAGGTACTTTATTAAATACTACCAAAATATTAAGAATATAGTAATTTTGATTTAAACAAATAAGTATGTATCTACAATAGCACTTGTTTCACATACAATTTGATTATCACTTGTGGCTTGACTTTACTACCATAAAACTAAAAATACATATTTGTCATTTCAAACACACCTCATGTAAGATAATCTTAGTTGAATTATTTGTACACTAAAACAAAATAAAAATTTTGGTAACAATACATTAAATTGTAAAAAAGAATAGAAAATTAAAAGTATGTTTCTGTTTAACATAATTTTGTTCACAACAATTTACCTGCAACAAATCCATATCTATCTTACATATACAGTGGATTTCGGGTATAACAACGATGAAGGGACCACTCTATTTACGTCGTTATATCCGGAAGTGTTACAAGCAAAGGTAACAAATTCAATACATTACAGTTGTTACTCAGAATATCACTTTGTAATTGAACCATAAATTTAACTCCGAAACGTACACGTTTCCCTACCTATTTAGCTGATATGTATAAACAAAAGGTAAATGTCTCCATACTTGCTGACCATCTGTGTGGATGTAAACAAAAGATAAGAAATGTTTATAAAAGAAGGAAAACTTTGTCTTTGGCGGCCGACTTCAGTCGCAATATCTGCATGGGATTTCTAGGAATTTGTTACAAATGATTCATCAAAAACAGTCGCTATACCCGAACTCGGCGTTACATCCAGTCGCTATAGCCACATGTATTTTGTACTAAAATATGCTTTAAATTCAAGGGACTTAGATTTAACGTCGCTATAGGTAAATGGTCGCTACAACCAAAGTCGTAATAAATGAAATCCACTGTATTTTATTAATTGATCAATATTTTGATGTTACTTGTGCTCAAAAAATTAATTCTTAGCTTGTAGCATCTTACATATATCTTACTGCTGGGCACAAGCCTCATCTAATTTCGAAGGTTATTAATTAGAAATAGATCCGTGCTAGTGTAAATTAGTGGACTTCACATTCACATGTCATTGAAATATAATTGTGAATTTTTCAGTCATGTAACCTGCATTACTGTAACATTCTTTAAACAGAAAAAGTTAGTTATTAAAAAAAATGAGTTACAAAAAATACATGTGGAGCACATTTGTTCTCAAATTTAAAAATAATAATGTTATTAAATAACTTAAACTGAACTAATGAAATAATATAATCTACTGATAAATGCAAGCAATAAAATAAAAACAAGCAACATGATTATCGTAAAACTAATTTGGCAGGTTTTCCATCTATCTGACGAGATGATCCATTTTTAAGCGTAAACTCCCTTTTTATGTAAGCAAACAATAAGTCCGTTACTAGGAAAATTTGCGCAGTTGCAAATGAAAGGGTCACTCCAAAGAAAAAGTTAGCATTTGCTGAACCAGAATAAATCCATAGATGCCATACTGTTGGTCCAAGTGCTGACGTTATGATAAATGCACATCCCACAATGAACTTCTGTTGCATAACTGAAAAGACACAATCAATTAGTTAAAAAGGTCAATTATTCAGTTAACACTAATATAATATAATAAGAATATGACATACATGTAAATAAATGCTTCCACATAGGTAATAGAGCCAAATAAAACCCAACGTCACCCACACAAGGATAAGATCTAAATATGGCTGACAATGCTATCAACACTGTGGCCAGAAGGACAGGCTCTTTCTTAAACCTCAGAGTTAATGGAACAATATATAGTGCTAATGCATTTATCTGGAATGCGCATACAAACAGTAGCCTAAAATGTTCAAACATTTCTGTGAAGAAATACCAGAATAAACCAATGTTTGGCTTTAGATCTGGCACTGCTAATCTGGAACAAAGATATATTTTTGTAAGTAAAGAAACACACATACTGTCTATTTTCAATTCTAATTTATACTTAAAGGATTGATTGATTATTTGTGTATCTAGACATATGAGTGAAGGACCATAGATAGAAGAGTGGTTGAGTAATGGAACAGAGGAATGAAGGGTAAGTCATAAAGTAAAGACAGAGTGGATTATTAAGTTAATATTTAAAATAAAAGAAGATTTAGTTTTGGGACAATTCTTTCATTTTACAACTTGCCAATCCTGTATACATAAAACTTATCATCATTTTACTTAATTTAAAAGAGTCTTAATATAGTTATAGTGCCATTAAAGTAACCTTCTATGTCTTAAAAATCTATGGCATTTAATAGCTTATGGAGTAACATTATAGACGGAGAGGCAGAGCTAAAAAAAGTCTCTGAATTCATTAAGCCTGGTTTTTTCTCAAGTGATTATAATCATAATTTACAATAACATACTACGGTCAGTCAAGCGGATATTAGAACAGGTGCCTTAGGTGCGCGGTCAACCATGTTGTGACCACCGATATAATAAAATGAATTTCTTAAGGCTGAAACTTTATAAACTTTTGTTTTTTTTTTATATATAAATCAAAATTATGATAGTCAGTCAACATCCTATAGGGACACAGCTGGTCAGTCAGCTGTAATGTATGTACGTAGCGAGGTTTATAAGGGTGCATTTTGTTTATTAAGCATGAAATTTTTTTAGCGACTACTACTGACTATATTATTAATAAATAAAATGGTCAGTCAACCATTCTGTAGAACAACGCCTGTCAGTCACTGAATAAGAAATGAAATTTTTTCGCTCTCTATGGACGTTACTCGTGGCAACTCGTATTTTATTTATAATTTACAACTGATATAATTTACTAAAAAATTCACAATTAATAAACGAATTGCACCCTTATAAACCTCGCTACGTACATACATTACAACTGACTGACACACTGTGTGCCAATAGGACGTTGACTGACTATCATAATTTTGATTTATATATAAAAAAAACAAAAACTAAAGTTCATAAAGTTTCAGCCTTAAGAAATTGATTTTATTATGTCAGTGGTCACAACATGTTTGACCTTGCACCTGAGACACCTGTTCTAATATCTGCTTGACTGACCATAGTATTTTGTTGTAAATTATGATTATTATCACCTGAGAAACAACCAGGCTTAATAAATTCACAGACTTTTTTTGGCTCTGCCTCTTGGATCATTAACTGACTTCCTATAATCTGACTGTTGATAGGAACCCTCACCTAAGGAGGAATACACCAGGTGTGGATTTCTTTAGTTGAGCATATTCATCATGCTAGATGCTCAGTACTGTGAAAGCACGCCCAAAATTAAAAATTTATTTTAAATACTACGTAATAACCACTTCTTTAAGTCTTTAGTTCTCAGAATATGTCTGCTCTCTCTCATCTTGTATCTTAATTTACTTAAAATTCAGTTTAGATAATTTTTAATTAAGTTAAAATAAAAACTTACATAAATCCATAAGTATTGTACACATATTTATATGATCCATCCATTATATATGCTGAAAAGTATATCAAGAATCCCCAACATAGTACAAAAACTAATAAAGTTCTTATGTATGAACATTTATTGCATCCTTTATTTATATCTGCTAATAATATTGCAATAGGAACTATAAGCAGAACTGGATATAAAGCTTGATGTGTAGCAAGGGCAATGAATGCGCAAGCCAGTATTCTGTAACCACTTGAGGCTCCCCATAATGATGCCGCAACTAATAAGTTCTGAATGACTGTAGTTGTCATGCCAGCGCAGTTTAGTACAGAGTACGGGTTAAACAGGTATACAGAGAGAACATATTCAGGTGCTTCATTTAATTTTGAATTACTTAGGAGCATGGATTTAGAATCTTCATTTATATCATCTTTGACTTTATCTTGTGAATCCTTAAACATCTGCGCAAACGATTTCGATGTTTTGTATAATAGAAGACCAGTTGTTAAGTCAAAAATTGTAAATAGAAGTGGCAGTATGTATGGGGTTTTTTTCATTATAAAGTGGAAGAATAGCAACATCAATGGTGATTCGTGAAAGGAGTCACCTTCATAAGGATTGATGTTATTGTCGTACAAGTAAACACCTTCAATTAATCTCTTCCAGGAATTTAAAGGAGTAGCTATTTCCACTCTATTTGCTATTGTCTGCCAATAGTCTATGTGAATAAGCCAGTATCTTACTAAGCCGGCAATTACACATTTGTATACTAGAGACATTGTCTATTTTTATTCATAACAGTGACACAACACAAAAATTATCATTTACATTTTCTTATTTTCAAATCAGTTTTCTGCTCACAGATTCTGCTCAGACCTAATAGATAGGATGGCAGATGACAGTGACACTGACAGATTGAGTTGACATAAAAAAATTTAAAATGTTTTTTTTTATTTGGTAATCACTTCGTACGGTTGTACTTTGGTCTATGTCAAGTAATAGGAAGCTATCCTTTGTAATAATTTGTTCAAAAGTTCCCCGCAATGTGTATGTAACTTAGAGTATTCAACTAACAGGAGACGCCATGCGCATAAAGTTCCGAACAAATAAGTCTGTCACTTCTAGCGGGAGGCGAGGTAACGCACACTAAGCAAATCGTAAACATTGGGCCACGTCGTTACGCACGCACACAGCATAATATGAGCACACGATTAAGCAAAACGCATACAACCTTGAAAATCTCTTATAAATGTCTCATCGTTACAGTGCATAAGCCATAAACAACTAGTGTGAGGGCCTTGTCGATATGGATATTTCGATGAAATTTTATGCAAGTTACATTAGCAAATAAAATAAAATAAAAATGAACAAATGTTTAATGATTAATATTACATTCAAAGTAAATTAAAAAAAAATAAGGTACAATATAATAATACAAAATTACCAAAATTAAAACAAATTGAAAAAGTATTATATTTTAACTGATTTTTAAAGTGAATAAGTTTGGTATACGTGACGAATACACTTTTTGGGATCACTCTTTTTTTGCGAGGTAGCTAATTCTGGTGCTTGCATATTTTTCCATCACCAAGTTTGCCAGTTCAATGTTATGTGGAACGTAATCATTATCGAAATAATGTTCCCGTATGCTTAAAAATATATAATATGCCTAGTCTATGAAATGATTTTACCATTTTTGAATGTCATGATAACCAGAAAGGTTATCTGTATAGGGGTTTTAAACGGTCTAATTTTACAGATTTTACCCAACCTATAGAGTTAAAACGTTTTAAGGCTTAGGGTTGAACTACATCTGGCAGCACGGAATCGCACTTTCCTGTGCTTCTATCCTTTTTGTTCACTCAGAAACGTTATTTACTAGAGCGAGAAAGAGAGCGGGAGTGTATAGGTTTACCCTCGAAAAGCCGATTGTAAAAACCGGTTTCAAAAGTTTATATATCATTCTTGACAATCCATACTAATATAATATTATAAATGTGAAAGTGTGATTTTTTGTTTATTTGTTTTTGTCCTTCCTTTACGCAGCAACGGAATGGAGCAATTAAAAACATTAAACATTTGCTTTCTCTTGGTCGAAGTTTACGCTTAACCAAACATACTTTTTTTCGTCATTTTACTTAGGATTGAAAAATAATTAATGTCTTCGTAAAAAGCGGTAATATTTTGTGTTCTACAGTACAAAAGTCTAGTACTCTGTATATGTTTAATAATAATAGATTATAAATATGACACTGAAATTATTTTTTTGTCCTTATTTATTTATTTAAGCGCTAATAATTCGTGTCTCATCTGAAAACAACAATTTAGTTGACACCATATAAGAGAATAAACTTGTAAATAACATTTTAAAATGAATAAATATCGTTCACTAAACCTTCCATTTCGATTTGTTACATGTTTTGAATTTTATCCTTCATAATGTAAAATAAACCTGTAGCAAAATAATAAACTTACTCGTACTTCCAATAATTTCAAAGTCGGTACAGCAGTTTCATTTAGTTTCCTTTTATTATTTGATTGGATTACGAAAACCAATTAGTCAAAATGCTCGGAACAAAGAGTGCTTGTTCGTTTAGGTACCCAGGTTATACGATCGCCGCACGCTTTTATCCAAATTTAGCGCCTGTAAGGATCTTTTGGAAAACTGTAAAACCAAAGATCTTTTTTTTAACATTGTACAAAAAAGAATTTTAAATAACACCTTGGTATTATATATCAAAGTATTGCTTATAGTCAAATAAAAACATCGACACTCAAGATTACAGTGAACATCACTATTATAGTCTTGATGATACCATTTTATATACTCGAAATTTCCCTTCTTTTCGTTTCATAACGTAACATAATGAAATGAAAATATCTATTTAAAATGTTTTAAATGTATAATGTATACAGTAAAACAATTTAAATTGATGTTTTCATTTTGTTAAAAACAACTAAAGATTATTAATGTTGTTTGAAATAATATAGTTTTGCAAATACATCACAATAATATTGATGAATTTAAGACTATTCAATAACACGATTTTGTCTTGTGTAATTAGAACAAAGAGAAACGACATTTGTCTACAATTAAGCAAAATTTAATTGTCCTAGTAGTGCAAAAGTCCTTACTATAGTATTAATACTTTAAGTTGGCAACACTACCTGCTCAGCTATATTAATCAGAATTTTCGTGATTTAATGCTTATATTAATTATTGAAATCAAAATAAATACTTAAAGATGAAAGGTAACGCCGTCTTTTTGTAAATTTGAGGCCTGTGAT
Source organism: Parnassius glacialis (assembly GCA_033319125.1). NCBI lineage: Eukaryota > Metazoa > Arthropoda > Insecta > Lepidoptera > Papilionidae > Parnassius > Parnassius glacialis. Next base: position 31,231,767 of record JAVANC010000013.1, on the reverse strand, counting down.
CTTTTCTTACAAGAAAACACACTGCAACTCGACATTTTTCTGGAGGTCAACTCACGCTTATGACTACTTGGTGTGCTACTTGGTAACTGACGCCGTACGCGGCGCGACCAGAGTTGCCACCTCAAAACTTTTCTTGTCACTAGATCCAGAGTAAAAAGTCGCCATATTTTGGATATTTGGATTGAAAAAAAAACCACCAATTGTCGCTATTATTTTTTAATTAAAATTAATACTTTTCACGTATTACATGTATGAAATTAAAAAAGAGGTTATTTAGTAACAGTCAATAGTTTAAAATAGTAACAGTCCATATTTAAAAAAAAATAGACTTGATTAAAATTCAAGATTTTGAAATATTATATTTTCCATCATAATTTTTTCATCATTATCATTCATCATAAGTTTTCATGACTGTTTAGTCATGAAAACTAGACACATCCATGCTGAACTGATTTCGATAAAATTGAGATAGTTTGATGTCTGGTTGAATTGGTGTAGGTGAATTTGGTCGTTATTAGCCGTTAAACTGGGAACTTGGGGAAAAAAGGTATAAGAGGAAATGGTAATTCACTCTACCGATTTTGACGATATTTGGTATTCAGATAGCTGGAAACATTAAAAACGTTAGGCTACCTTTTATCCTCAAAATTTACTATAGAGATCGCGATACGACCAAATTTCTCGCGGATGAATAGTATTCATATCTTAGCTCAGACTCGCGAAGACCTATCAATAATCTAAGATTCATATAATTCCTTTAATTAGTATTTCTTTATTATTGTTTGCCTTTAAAATGAGTTGACCTGTTTGCTTACGTTATTTAACATCTATGAATTGCCGTTCGTTGCAACGAATACAAAAGTAACTAACAAATATTATTGGTCTATTAAGAAGACGGTACTTACTTCGTTTAATAAATAAATTAGTATTTAGAGAATAATCAAATTTATTAAAAAGTTTATGTATGTTACAGTAACATGTATAAGAAATTAATCTAGGCCGTAACAATTAAACACACTCGTAATCATTAAATGACCTAGCCCAGGGGTCGGCAACCTTTTGAGTCGGAAGAGTCAAAAATTATAATTTACAAAATTTCAAAGTTTTTAAAGAGCCACACATTTTTTGCTTGCCAACTATAAATAGTACTTGCATAAATAAAGTTTTTTGATAAAAAACTAATCTATTTATTCGTAAAAAAAATATATATTTATTCAAATATAAATAGTGTTTGTGTGTAGTGTTTCACAATAAATTAGAATGTAATTTCTATTCATCATCATCATCATCATTACAGCCCTTCACAAGTCCACTGCTGAACATAGGCCTCCCCCAAAGAATGCCACAAAGCACGGTCCTGAGCCACCTGCATCCATCGACTTCCTGCATGTCTTACCAGGTCGTCACTCCATCTCGTGGGGGGACGCCCTACACTTCGCCTACCGGTACGAGGCTGCCACTCGAGAACCTTTCTTCCCCATCGGTTGTCGGTTCTTCGAGCTATATGGCCGGCCCACTGCCACTTCAGCTTACTAATCCGTTGGGCTATGTCGGTTACTCTGGTTCTACTGCGGATATACTCATTCCTAAGTTTATCACGCAGAGAAACTCCGAGCATAGCCCTCTCCATAGCTCGCCGAGCGACCTTGAGCTTCCTCATACGGCCAGCAGTGAAGTACCACGTCTCAGTTCCGTAAGTCATCACTGGCAACACGCACTGGTTGTACAATCTCGTTTTAAGGTTTTGAGGTATGTCTGACGAGAAGATGTGTCGTAGCTTCCCGAACGCTGCCCAGCCGAGTTGAATCCGTCGACTGACCTCTCGGTCGAAGTTGGACTTACCTAGTCGGACTATTTGTCCCAGGTAAACATACTCGTCAACAACTTCGAGCTTAGTGCTCCCAACAACTACCGGCATAGGTGTGACATGGACATTAAACATAATCTTTGTTTTGTCCATGTTCATCTTAAGACCTATCCGTTGGGAGACACTATTGAGGTCATTGAGCATAGTGCTTAGGTCCTCCAGCGATTCTGCCATAAGGACTATATCGTCGGCAAATCGAAGGTGAGTGATGTACTCGCCATTGATGTTGAGGTACGAGGTACGTGGCTGCCACTCGAGAACCTTTCTTCCCCATCGGTTGTCGGTTCTTCGAGCTATATGGCCGGCCCACTGCCACTTCAGCTTACTAATCCGTTGGGCTATGTCGGTTACTCTGGTTCTACTGCGGATATACTCATTCCTAAGTTTATCACGCAGAGAAACTCCGAGCATAGCCCTCTCCATAGCTCGCCGAGCGACCTTGAGCTTCCTCATACGGCCAGCAGTGAAGTACCACGTCTCAGTTCCGTAAGTCATCACTGGCAACACGCACTGGTTGTACAATCTCGTTTTAAGGTTTTGAGGTATGTCTGACGAGAAGATGTGTCGTAGCTTCCCGAACGCTGCCCAGCCGAGTTGAATCCGTCGACTGACCTCTCGGTCGAAGTTGGACTTACCTAGTCGGACTATTTGTCCCAGGTAAACATACTCGTCAACAACTTCGAGCTTAGTGCTCCCAACAACTACCGGCATAGGTGTGACATGGACATTAAACATAATCTTTGTTTTGTCCATGTTCATCTTAAGACCTATCCGTTGGGAGACACTATTGAGGTCATTGAGCATAGTGCTTAGGTCCTCCAGCGATTCTGCCATAAGGACTATATCGTCGGCAAATCGAAGGTGAGTGATGTACTCGCCATTGATGTTGATACCGTATCCTTTCCAGTCCAGAAGCTTGAAAACGTCTTCCAATGCAGCGGTGAAGAGTTTCGGGGATATAACATCACCCTGTCTTACACCTCTCTGCAATTGGATAGGTTTCGTACTCTGGTTCTGTACGCGGATATCCATCGTAGCTCTACTGTACAAACACTTCAGCACTTCGATATACCGACAGTCAACTTGGCACCGCTGAAGGGACTGCAGCACCGCCCAAATTTCGACGGAATCAAAGGCTTTCTCATAGTCCACATACGCCAGACATAGTGGCAAATTGTACTCTTCGGACTTCTGTACAATTTGCCGAAGGGTATGTATGTGGTCTATGGTGCTAAAGCCCTTTCGGAAACCGGCTTGTTCGGAAGGCTGGAAGTCGTCAAGTCTGCGCGCGAGACGATTCGTAATGACTGTCGAAAACAGCACGTAGACGCGGCTCAGAAGGGAAATCGGTCTGTAGTTCATCAAGAGAGCGTTGTCACCTTTCTTGAAGAACAAGACCACCGCACTTCTGCTCCACGCCTCCGGTGTAATGCCACCATGGAGGACGGAATTAAAGAGCTTCTGAAGGACTTCAAGTACCGGTCTTCCACCCGCTTTCAGAAGCTCCGCTGTAATTCCATCCTCGCCTGGGGCCTTGCCGTTTTTAAGGTGCTGGAGAGCCATTCTAATCTCGCTCAGACTGACGTCCGGGATATCTTCGGAATAGTGTCGGATAAGACTCGCTCTTGGATCGTTACTCACACTTGCGTGTGGCTCCAACGATGACGTGTACAGCTGCCCATAGAACCTCTCAATCTCACTCAAAATCTCAGGTGCCCCGGAAACGATGCTGCCACATTCGGTCTTCAGCTTTGACAGTTGGCTCTTTCTGGCAGACAGATCTCTGGCAAAGACTTTGGAGCCTTGGTTCCGCTCGATTGCTTCTTCAATACGAGCTGTATTGAAGTTGCGTAAGTCCCGCCGCATGCATTTGGAGATCTGTCTGTTCAGTTGCCTGTATGCTGTCAAATCTGTTGAAGAATGTAGCCTCATCTCCCGTCTAACAGCCATGAGATTAAGAGTGTGATCGGAGAGTTTTTGTGTTCTTCTGCGGCGGGTCTTGCAGAACTTAGCTCCGACCGCATGGACAGTTTCCACGAGCTTGTCATTCATATCGTCCACTTCATTGCAGTCTTCTAAGCACTGAAATTGGTTTTGTAACTCGAGCTGAAAGGTTTCGGGACTTTGGATTAGAGCACGAGGGGGACGGAGCGTTGACTTCATTAGACGAGACCTCTCCAACTTAACGTTTAGGTTCAGTGTGCCTCTAACCATTCGGTGATCGCTGCCGGTTTTCATCCTCGCGATCACTGAGACATCACTGAACAGTTGCTATGCAATTTCCCTACTTTCAGCTCACCGTTCTCTCTTGTGCCTAGTTTTGCATTGAAGTCTCCCATTAACACCGTGTATTGGGTTTTGGAGGAATGCATGGCTCTAGAGATATCCTCATACATTTCCTCCACCTCCTCATCGGGGTGTGCCGAGGTTGGTGCGTAAACCTGTATGACCTTCAGCGAATACCGTTTGGTGATTCTGAGTATAAGGTACGCAACCCTCGTCGACACACTCCCGATCTTTACAACGTTGTTAACGAGAGACTTGTGGACGATAAATCCGACACCTCCTTGGGACAGATGGTCGCCCTCCCGATGATAGAGCAATTTCTATTATTGTCTAATTATTAGATTATATTTAGAAAATCACTTAGTATTTAAGTAAAAAAATAAACCAATAAAACATTTATTTACATGGTAAGTCTTACAACACTAACTTGTACTTCAATTTGACACAACAATTGAGCAAACAAATTCAATGGGAGCTTTGGCTTTGTATGGTTATGCGAGAAGAAAATTTAAACTTTACTAAACAATGAAACTTTTACTTAAAAATAAAAAAACAATAACATACATTTAAGCAAACAAATTCAATGGGAGCGTTGTATTTGTATGGTTTTAGAAAGTTTGGATTAATTTGGCTCATAACTTGTTGTTGTAAGTTACAAACACGACTCTGAATTTTCATTTGTTAGTTGGCTTCTTACTTTACTTTTAATTATATTCATGCAAGAGAACGCTTCCTCGCACGAATATGTCGATCCGAAGATAATCAGCACTCCAAATGCCTACTTTTTCACCTCAATGTAGCAATCTGGAAGACTATTCCATGCGTCGAATATAAGTGCCTCAACTCGCGGCATTTCTTTTAAACCTGTTCATTTTTGTTGCGTTACGTACATACATTTCTGGACCTCCCAACTCTTTCAACTTGCATTTTTTATAGAAGATGGGACAAACGAGCATGCGGCTCACCTGATGGTAATGACTACCGCCGCCCATGAACAACCGCAACATCGGGGTAATTGCATATGCGTTGGCGGCCTTTTAGAAACGTGTAAGCTCTTTTCTTGAAGGTCCCTAAATCGTATCGGTCCGGAAAAATCGCCGGTGGTAAAGAATTCCATAGAGAAGTTGTACGAGGAAGAAAACTCCTAGTAAAACGCAGTCGTGGACCGTCCAGCATCCAGATGGTGAGGATGGTATCGTGAATTTTGACGCGATCTGCATTCGTGCAATTTGGCGGCTGGAATTAATCCGAACAATTCCTCAGAGCACTCCCCGTGGTAAATTCGATAGAAAATGCAAAGGGATGCAACATCCCTACGCAGTGCCATTGTATCGAGCCGATCAGAAAGAACTCGGTCGTCGACGATTCGAACCGCTCTGCGCTGAACGCGGTCATGTGGAAGGAGCTGGCACTGGGGTACCCCGGCCCAGAGATGAGAACAGTATCCCATGTGAGACCGAACTTGCGCTTTTTAAAGTCGCAAGCGATGTGCCGGCATGAAATACTGTCTCGCTCTGCTGAGCACGTCAAGCTTTTTAGAGGCCAATTTGGCCTTCCCTTCCAAGTGACCACGAAACTGCACACTATTCGATATGTCGACGCCGAGGATTCCGATGCTAGCTGAGGCAACAAGGGGAGTACCTTGAAACTTCCCTTACGGAGATAAGACGAAAGGGTTCTTTTTAGCGATAAACGCGCAAATTTGTGTGTTCTGGCGATTGAACTGGACTAGATGTAGTCGCCCCCAATCCGAGACTTTGTTCAGCAAAGACTCGACTTCAGACACAAGTTTGTCCCGGTACTCGGCGACGTTTTCCCGAGAAATATTGGCACGGCCGGTATTTAAGGCATCGCCAGTGCTGTCGTCTGCATAGCAATTAATTTACCAGTTTCAACTCTGTAAATTTTCAACTCCACTAAGCTTTACGTTTCAAATCGATTAATTGCATTTCTAGAGATCCAATATCAACTCCAAATGGCTCAGCGTGGATCGATTTTTTTTAAATAAAATAAATAATATTTGCGCACGAAACTAAAGAGCAGCAGCTTCACATCCTCGTGGCTCGCGAGCCACAGGTTACCGGCCCCTGACCTAGCCGATTAGCTGACTTTAGTGATTGCCGAAAAAATAAATCTATATTTATAATTTAACCAATAAATTACAGATAAATATAAATTAGATATAGATTAGATATATAAATTACAGAAATATATATAGAAATTATATTGACGTGTAGTAGCGGTCAAGAATGTCCACTACCCCATATCTTCCCGTGTGTGTCGTAAGAGGCGAGAGTGGGAAACAGGCAGGAGATGGGCAAGACTAAAATAAAAAAAACTGCGGTTGCCAAACCGCTCACCAAGCGTGGGAACTATGGCAAAAAAAATATTCCACCATGAAATTAAAGTTACGAAGAGACGGCCACCCTCGTCCCCGTCGGCCCTGTTATTCCTGGCTACGGTGGCGACCATGGTAATGCCGAGGCAGGGTGTGCTAAGAATCTCCGGTGGAGATTTAGTTGCCTAAGACGATTCGACCTGGCAACGTACAACGCACACACCCTGAAGACAGACAAGAAAATCCTGGAGTTGGAAGAAGTGATAGACAAGTTACGCTGGCATATTATAGGATTATCCGAGGTTCGAGAGAGGGGGAGAACACGGTAATCCTCGAATCCGGCAACTTGTTCTATTATCGGGAGGGCGACCATCAGTCCTAAGGAGGTGTCGGATTTATCGTCCACAAGTCTCTTGTAAATATTGAGAGTGTGTCGACGAGGGTTGCTTACTTTATACTCAGAACCACCAAACGGTATTCGTTGAAGGCAGGTTTACGCACCAACCTCGGCACATGTCGATGAGGAGGTGAAGGAAATGTATGAGGATATCTCCAAAGCCATACATTCCTTAAAACCCGCTATACGGTGTTAATGGGAGACTTTAATGCAAAACTAGGCCCAAGAGAGAACGATGAGCTGAAAGTAGGGAAATTTGGAATGGGGCTACGGAACCCAAGGGGCCAGCAGCTGGCCGACTTCACGGCGAAAGAGGGACTCTTTATGATGAACTCTTTCTTCCAGAAGCGACCCTACAGGAAGTGGACCTGGACGAGCCCCGACGGTTCAACAAAAAATGAGATTGACTTCATTATGACGACGACGAGTAACAATCCTAGAGCAAGTCTTATCCGACACTATTCCAATAATGTCCCGGACGTCAGTCTGGGCGAGATTAGAATGGCTCTCCAGCACCTTAAAAATGGCAAGGCCCCAGGCGAGGATGGAATAACAGCGGAGCTTCTGAACCGGTACTTGAAGTACTTCAGAAATTCTTTAATTCCGTCCTCCATGGTGATATTACACCGGAGGCTTGGAGCAAAAGTTCGGTGGTTTTGATCTTCAAGAACGGTGACAACGCTCTCTTGAAGAACTACGGATCGATTTCCCTTCTGAGCCGCGTCTACGTGCTGTTTTCGAGAGTCATTAAGAATCGTCTTGCGCGCCTCCCGAACAAGCCAGTTTTCGAAAAAGCTTTAGTACCGTAGACCACATATATACTCTCCGGCAAATTGTACAAAAAATTAAAGTTGGTAAAAATTATTTCGCGTATATCCGCTCGTTAAAATAAAATGATGTGTCTTACCTTGTTTGAAGAGCACCTCCCGACCTCCCTCAATTGCGTGCACTATCCCCGTCACCACTAATCCCAGCACCACTACTCCCAACACCACTACACTAGGAAAGACACACCACTGACGCCAATATGACACGTGTTTCGCCTCTACACGGGGCATCTTCAGGTGATGTAGACTCTGCGGTGGCTGACCGCTATGTCTTAGCGTCTGTGTATTTGTGTCAGAGTTTTCAAAAATGTAACGGCCAGGTTTCAGGAATGCCAGCCGCGAGATGGCGGCCACCTGGACGATATTATTTTTAAGAGATTATTTTTTCTATTATATTCTTTATTTTAGCGTCGAGACAAGAGTACTTTAACCGATGAGCGTGTATGAGTAGGTATATGGATGTGGAGGAAGCGAGAGAGGTGTGTCAGGATCGTGCCAAATGGAAGTCCATAGTCTCTGCCTACCCCTCTGGGAGGCAGGCGTGAGTGTTTATGTTTATATGTTTTATTTTAAACTAGCTTCTGCCCGCGACTTCGTACGCGGATCCTGTTGCTTATGCCAGCAATAACGGGGTCGTCAAAATCGAAGATCTGAAACGTCTGATGTTGAATTCTAAGAGCCCGGGGACGGGAAAACAACGTGATTCGCGAGACGATTTGAGACGTTCTAGATCTTTCATTTTTGTAAGTCAACAGAAAATGCCCATCAGACTAAACAACTTTTGCTAAGACGTCATTCCTATATATGTTATAGTGTCGCTGGGCTTTGGATGGAGTATAACTCCTTGTGTGTTATTAAGTTAATATATTGGTAATATTGTTTAGATCACGTTCACATGAGGCTTAAGTACTTATAGAACAAAAATACTTCAGCGCAAAGCTTCCGGGTAAACTATGTTGAAAGTTTACCCGTCCGGCCCGTGAACATAAAGATTTCTAGAACTGCTAACCCGGTAAAGAGCTACGTACAACTGACCATGCGAGAAACAACTGACACCGAGATCTACTCCAGCAACACGAAAAGTCTGCCCTTGAGCCTTATTAATTGTCATTGCATAACACAATGATACTGGGAATTGCGTTCTTTTAAATTGGAATGGAAAATTATTTGGTATTATGGGAATTCTGGGAATAAAGACGGTTTACTCCTGCACCGCAACCTGTTAAAATTTGAGCCTCGATTATATTTTGTTGCAACTGGGTTACTTTTAGCCGAGTTCCATTGCAAAGTTGTGGTGGTCTTAAATTTCGGAGCAGAATAATCGGAATGCCAATTTTTAAACAAATTTCATGAGAAGGAAGTCCGGGCATATTTAAAGAATTTAAAATTCTATCGGGTAATTAGTGGCTTCTTGTTCATCGACCATTCTATTTATTGAACTATAAACTTTGCTTTCCCCCTGTATATTCGACAGTATTTTGTTATTAATCTCAGATGCCTGGTCATTGCGAGGAGTTAAAATGGATCTTTCGCTTAGCCAAAAATTGTTTCTATTTAATATAATTGTTACGTCACCGTAAACCGACGATATTCGATGTGGTTGGAATTGCACTATACAACATAACTCAGACGACAGAATAAGTTTTTCTTGGTGTAGTTGTGGATAGGTACCTTCCCCAATCGTTAATAATTTATCAGAAAATTGACGATCATCCGGGTTATCTCCAGTTCTCACTCGCATGTTTATAGTCAAATGTACCGATTTATCGATTTAATTACCGATCTAAATCAATTTAAAATCAAAATCAATTTAAATCAATTAAAAAAAAATTTAAACATAGTGTGAGCAGTTTTACCTCCTGGTAGCAATGTTGCAACTATACCTGATGAAGCCACGACTAATATTAATTTAGTCAAAAAGGTTTTCCCAGTTCCTCTAGGTGCATCTAAAAACCAAATTGTTCCCAAACTATTCTGAACACTCTCGCACACGCGATCATAGACTGAACGTTGTGCTGCAGTCATCATTGAGACACCGTTTTCTAATGTTGCCAGCAGTTCCATTGAGTTGTAACCAATCTCTGCAGAATATTCCCTATTGGTAACCTCTCCGACTGAGGTTGGTGTTGGCAAACCATATTCTCAGAGTGATTTACCGCCTACTGCTGTTAAGTCTTCCTGAAGAGCTAATAAGCACAGATTTATGGCAAGATCACGGAAATTATCATTAGTTGCGCCTTCACCATTGTGAGATATATTCCGAAGAAAGTCTTCTGCAAATTTTTCTTTATATTTTTCCCATAATTGTACAACATCTAACAAATTACAAAATGTGAGTAATGTTACAAATAAATGGCGTAACCGTCGTGCATTATCACTAACACAGGATTCTGCTAAAGCGACATCCCAATGCTGATCATTTTCAAGCAAACGACGCGCTTGGCAAGCTGCACGATAAGTTGGATAAACAACATCGTCTACTTTTCTCAAATCTATAAATGATGTTGGTCCTCGCACTGTATGTAATAATAATCGCAAATAGAAACACTCAGCGTTGTTAGGATGAACGGTATACACTCTACCAAGAACATGTTCTTTGAAAATACCTGATTCGCCATCTACAGGCCTGCCAGGGCGTCTACGATTAAAGACACCTCGTTGCTTATCGTAGGTATAATACGATGGAACATCCTCGTACAAAAGATATTTTGCAAAATCATCAGTTTGGCAAAGTCAAAAGAATGCTAATAAAGTTGTTTGTCTAGGGTTCCCTAATCGTTATGTAACATTTTCGGCGTTGAAATATATACGTTGACCGCCTTCAAGATGAACATCCAGATGAGTCACAGGTGGATATCTTTCGTGAATGTTGAAACTAAAGATCCGCCACATAGCTTCTGAAAAGCTGATATATCTGCCTGACTGAAATCTAGCAACTTCATTATGTTCATTTCTCAACGCAAATGTAGCTTGGTCACTACCCTTGTTAATATATTTACAAATATATTTTATTGACTCTACACTATTACACATTTCAACCTTTATGTGAGCTTGAAATGCTCTAGACATCACAGGCGAATACGGAACGACTCACCTATTATCTAAAGTAACCTGTTGTCCAGACACTCGCTTTTCAACAGTAAAACCACCATTGTCTCTTGAACGGCGACGATATAATGAGTACCCATCATGTCCTGTTACAGTTTCATCCACTAATGCTCTTGGATATCTTTTAGTGCAACGACCGTCTTGCATGCAAGGAGCATTCCCGTTAAATGCACCACATGTACCATATATCATATGAGTTTTAACAATGTCGTATAACACGGGATCTGCAATCGGATCTGAAATTTCTGCACTGATTGAACTGTCTACATCATTAGTTTGAACCTTATCTTTTAACCAAAGCAGGATATGTGCGTGAGATAAGCCGCGTTTTTGCCACTCAACACTATACATATAACACAATACATCTCCAAAAATGTTATCTTTGGTAAGTAGATCTATCATTGATTTTAATTTTAAATGAAAAACTCTTGCGATAATATCATGGCGGTCATGCGATGCTTGACCCTCAATAAGCTCCCGAGTGATATTTCATCCCACTTGGGATTGGTAGTTACAGTAATAAATAAGTCGGGACGTCCATATTTTCTTACGTAACAAAAAGCATCTTGAGTACGTTCGTGAATGTAGCGTGGACCACCGGTAAAAGAAGAGGGTGAAATAACTAAACGGCCCATATTCACCGTATCTTGCTGCATGGCGTCGCGAAGGTGCACGTATTATTCAGCGCGCAGCTGCCTTTGATTAGATCGTATATAAACTAATTTTTCGGTTTCAATTTTTGCGTATAGGTCAACAATAAACTGATTGAATAAGCCACGAAAACGTTGAAAGTATACAAATCTATTCCGTCTTACTTGCAAGTGGTAACAATAAAATTGAAGGCATTACATCTTTTTATTATAATTAGGTGCGCCTGTACGCGGATCAGTTTGGTATAAAGCGAAGTTATAACCATCTTCCCCTCGAGAGTATATCAAAGGATATTGCAAACTGTCGTAAGCCCTGTGGGTTTCGTGAATACGTTGCAAGCGATTGTCTCTGGCACGGATAACGATATCACGCCTTTAATTTTTTCTTCCTGGTCGACCAATACTACAGCAACTTCATTCGTGGATGGAACGTTATAACGCCCAGGGTGTTCCGGAGTTGGACGCCTATCGGCATTTATAACAATTTTATAATTGTTATCACCATCTTGAGGAAGAGATTCTAATGCCGATTTAAAACTGCATACATACGAATTAACCTGTTGCAACATGTTCTGAAGTTGTGAAATAAGTTCAGTATTTAAATTCGGGAAATATTGATTTCTTATATTCGACTGTTCGTTGTAGTCGGATACAAAATATATTTGTAGAAACTTAGGTTGGTCTTCAGACAAAAGGGATCCTATCAAATGGTAAACCTGACCTTGTATCTTAAAAGTAGGCATGAAAGGACCTTCTGAGATTTGTTGAGCACCAAAGGATGTCATTTGAAATGCACTATTATAAGTGCGAATATTATCTAAGAACTGTTTAGATTGCACATGTTCCCCTAAAAGTAGTGACTTCAAAGGTTCCGGTGGATCTTCGAGCGAAGGCAAATTTATTTTACCTCCAGAACAATAGAAACCAGCCGACTCCTTACTCCACTTTGAAGCATTACTAAAAGAACATACTACGTTCATATCGCCTATTACAGAAGATGATCTGTAATCAATTGTGAGTAAGCAAACCCACTTTTATATTTGTTGGACCACGCCACCAAATTTGTAGATTGCTCTTCTATGTGTACATCGACTATGTCGAAATCTGTCTGCAGTAAGACGGGCCTCTCGCTGTTCGTCCGTTTCAAGAGACCGAATATTTTCAATTCTTAATCTTTCATTAGACAAACTTATTAATCGTTCTTGTCCCAAAGAATTGTAATATTCGCGTCCCTACTCTAGTCGTCGTTCATGCTCATGTTCATCTTCAAGAGATCGAATAATATTATGGTGCACCCTATCATTTGTCAAACGGTCTTCATATTGAGTAAAAGTTTCAGATTCTCGAGATAAAATATGACGTTCGCGATTAGCTGTGAGACGTAATTCCCTCTCAGTGTAGGTTTCGGACTCGCGAGATAATGTATGCCGTTCGCGGTCAGCTGTAAGACGTAATTCCCTCTCAGTGTAGGTTTTGGACTCACGGGATAGTACATGCCGTTCGCGATCAGCTGTGAGACGTAATTCCCTCTCAGTGAAGGTTTCGGACTCACGGAATAGTACATGCCGTTCGCGATCAGCTGCGAGACGTACTCGTAATTCCCTCTCAGTGTCGGTTTCGGACTCGCGAGATAATGTATGCCGTTCGCGGTCAGCTGTGAGACGAAATTCCCTCTCAGTGTAGGTTTCGGACTCGCGAGATAATGTATGCCGTTCGCGGTCACCTGTGAGCCGCAATTCTCGTTGTGAAGCAGTTTCAGCTTCTCGGGATAACACATGTTGTTCTCGGTCAATGGTAAGCCTTAGCTCTCGTTGAGAAGAACTTTGAGACGCCCGTGATGTAGCTCGTTTCGCTCTGTCAGCTGCTAATTGCATCTCTCTTTCTGGAGAGCTTTCATTGGCTCGAGAAGTTGAGGCACTAACTCTCATAGAGTTTAACCGATGTGCTCTTTCCTCTGCCGATTCTTGAGAACGCACATTTCTCATTCTCTTAGCTTCTCTCGAATTTCGAGATAAAGATAATCGTTTTTTAAGTGGCATTGTGTATTTTATTTTTAATCGACGGCATTCAGTTACCTAACAAAATAATCTACGTTAGAGGTCCTAACTATAGCTACCATACACTTAAAAAAATCTAAATGCCTACTTAAATAATAAAACGGATCCTAAATAAATCCTTAAATCCAAAATTAAATTCTTAAAAATATATAAGTAGGTACCTAAACTACGTCTAATAGAATGAAATAACCTATTTGATACCTAGGTACCTATTTAAAACTACAGCTAATTAAAAAAATTGTTTAATTTATAATTAAGCTAATACTAAGAAATATTTAAACACTACCAAAATAACTAATACCTATTTTATAAAATAAAAACCAAAGAAATCTAAAATAAATTATTAAACGTAAGAATAGACTAAAAGTCGCGCTGATAAGCACGGTTTGTTAAAATCAATTATTGTCTGTCAATAAGGTCGAACACTCTGAACGTCTATTCGCATCAACAGCCAAATATTGTATGAAGCTCGCACTCTTTGTTTTTTTTTTGCGCCTGAAGCAATTGGAAATGGGCTACCACAGATGGAGGCAGAAAATGCATTACGCATACCACGGTAGCCGGTCTATCGTGGTTATGGGGGACTTACTGCCTACAAGGGGAACCTAAGTGATACCCCCTAAAAACTGCCTTTGGGGAATGGCAACCAGCTGTTGAAAGCTTCTTATGCCATATCTAAAGCGACCCTCTTTTGGGAAAAGAGGGCACAGTCGCTCGCACTCGGACCCCCCGCCTTTTTATACCTCCCGCCGCGAGCCGCGTCGAGCGCGGCGACCGTTACACAAAAATAATCCTTATAGCATGATTCAGTATTCACGCGCGATGGCTTATTAGCGTATTTCATGTATAACTTTGGTGTTTCTATACCGATTTCAATGATTATTTTTTATTGAATAGATAATAATGTTAACTTTTTTAATTAGGGATGAGTGAGAGTGTTATAAACGTAAGAGTAGACAAATATAATCAGAAAGCTCCGAACTGCTAAGCTATCGGGAGTTACACGTGTTATTGTGAGTCAACCATAAAAGATAGACATATGCTGTCGTGGGATATTTTTGGCTGCACACGCGACGGTAGCTTAAAAAATGGAGTAATTTCTCCCGTTTCCCCAACATTTACCTTCACTGCCCTGCTGCTATTGATCGTAGCGTGATGAAAAGTATACTATAACCTGCCCAGGAGTATGAAGAATGATTGTACCAAGTTTCGTTAAAATCCGTCGAGTAGTTTTTGTTTCTATAACGAACATACATACAGACAGACAGACAGACAAAAATTTTACTGTTTGCATTTTTGGTATCAGTATCGATCACTAATCACCCCCAGCAGGGCTAGCTTGGGCAGGAGACAATTTTATCCCCGGGGAAAGGATAAAATGTTTATCCCCTCGCTGAGTTTTATCCACCCTTCGAGCATGGGTACACCGGTGGATATAATATCCAAAGTAGATAAAATGGGAGATATACTTAGACTTAGATAGATTTTTTGTATGAATATAAACTTAAACCCACGTTCAATGGACTAGGATTAAATTGTCCCTTTCAAATGTCAAAAAAGCATAATGTTTTACCTTTCATTTGGCTCCATGCTACGGACGGCAGATATGTCTACTCGTTACGTCAAACGGGGATATACTTCTCCCCGTTGCCGTGCTTCGGCATAGGGACAAGATAATTTTATCTCTTGTCAGTGGATATAATCGGGGGATAAAATTTTTGTCCCCAGCCCATGCTAGCCGTGCTGATAGTTATTTTGGAAATATATTTCATGTACAGAATTGACCTCTCTACAGATTTAGAAGTATAGATATAGAAGAAGATAAATATTTATTTGAATACGATGTAATGATTTTTCATGTGAGTTCTAAAAGTGAAAAAAGACAAACGAGCACACAGTCCACCTGATGATAACTGGATGCTGTTCCCTATTTACATCTATATCCATTTTCGTATTCGATTTAGAATCAAAATAGTATTGGGTCTTTACCTATGAAATTGCCGTTTTTTATGAAATAAGTTAACGCAATTTTTTTCTATATTTTTTGTTTCTATTAATCAAAGAAATCACCCATGCAATCGATGCATCTTTGCCAACGCGGTGACAGTTTATTGAAGCCCTTCTTGAATAAATCAGCTGGACGGGAGGCAACAAATTCTTCAAAGGCATTTTGTATGCCTCTCGGGCATTCATTTTTTTCCCGCCAAAAAGTTATCCAAATTCTGGAAAAAGCAGAAGTCTGTAGATGCAAGGTCTGGTGAGTATAGCGGATGACGGAGAGATTCCAACCCCAGCTCTTGTTGACCGTCTGTTGTGCAGTATGCGGTCGCGCATTGTCGTGCAGGAGCAGCAGGGACGGGAGATTGACCAAAGCTGGTTGGAGACGTGCGAGTTTCTCCATCATTGTGTTCAGTTCTTCACAGTACACATCTGCAGTAATGCTCAACCCGTTTGGTAACAAGCTATGATAAATTACACCGGCGCCAGACCACCAAAATATGACCATCACTTTTATAGGTGTAAGTTTTCGTTCCAGGCATTGTTTAGGTGCTGAACCAGTATCCAATCAACTTGCTTGAGTGCTTACGATTGTCAAACAGAATCAATTTTTCGTCGCAGGTAACAATGCGGTTCAAAATTCCTTCGTTTGTGTGTGCAAGGCACATGTCAACGCGTACTTCGCGCTGGTGATCAATGACTTCGTAGGGCTTTTTTATTCGTCGAGCTTTTTTACCTTGCCAATTTGACGCAAATGGACCAATATTGTTTTGATACTAACGTCGAAAGCTGCTGTGTTAATTCAGCCGTAGATTAAGTTTCATCAGGTTCCACAATCGCCTTTAATTCGTCATTGTCGGGTTCATTTTTCAGGTCGAAATATGCAGAACGGAAGCGGGCAAACGAATAACAGATAATCTTGTTGCGTGCCGTTTGTGCTGCGTTGCTGCTACGACGGTACTCATATTCTATAATTACTCTGATTTTTAACGTGGATACGTTACGAACACAGAACACAATTACTCTCTACCAAGAGGTTACGAAAAAAATCAATGAAATGCGATGAAAACATAAAGCATAATCATTAAACAAATGACTAATATTGAAAAAAGAACTCAATGTTTTTGAAATAAAATTAATTAGAAATTAGGATTCTTAGCCAAACAAAAATTATTTTGATTTGAAATGGCCAGTACTGCAGAACGGCAATTTCATAGGTAAAGATTTATTAAATTAGATTCCTAAGATGCCTCGTTTCCAGTAAAAATAATCTTCGATTATTTGCACTGACCACATGAAACACAGCAGCATTGAGCTGCTTTGTTTCGTATGGTCTAAGTAAAGCTTTACTGCTGCTGGGATTCTGTAAGAGCGTGGTTCTTCTTCAGTCGAGCCGACCCATACGTTACCCTTACAGCCTATTAAAGTCCACTGCTGAACATAGGCCTTCCCTATAGATTGCCTCATAGAGGGGATGTTTACCATAGCTACCACGATTGGTAAGCGGGTTGGCAGCTGTACTTTTGTTATTTTTAGTCATTATTAGGCTGCTGTCCATTTCCTGATTTATTTCCCTCTGTCGCCTCTTACGATACCCACTACCATACGTGCTACAACCATAATGTTAAATATATGTTATCTCTCTTACAAAGCAATAAGGACCGTGGCCGAGCTCACTTGACTACTCTAGCGCCATCTATTATCTATCTACGGAAGCGGTTGCGATGTATATGAAAATTTGACGCGCTAAATACATCGTTCTTTATTTAATACATTTCCATAGATGTCGCTACATGGTACCGCTAAGTAAGATTGACGAAGTCATTGGGCTCTAGTATTAATTATTGCAAAACTAAATGCATTGTTTGTACCCAATTGTGCTAGTGATGTACATACACTAATTAATTTAGCTTTTCCGATAGTATTTAGTTACTCGCAAGTCACGAACACGAACTAAGTAGTTGCTCGCAAGTCACGTAACCAACCGCACCGCCTATATCTTGCGTCACCGCTCTCGCCGTGGTATAATGTAGATGAACAATATTATAGTAAAATATGCAGACATTTGCTGTAACGCTATATTTCGTGATAATCTGTGAAGACAGCCGGCATCCAAGAAATGTGGCTGCAGACCTGGAGCCACGAGGCAGATTAACAGAAATCTATATGAGGCCGTGTGAATTTACTATTTCGCGATACTGCAAATGCCCCTAAATACGGGATACGGATAATGGCTGCATTCTGTGTTCACACATATAAACTTCACAGATTATCGTGAAATATAGCGTTATAGCAAATGTCTATATATTTTATAATAGTTTTCTATAGTTTAATATCTAAATTACACCTCGGCGGGAGCGATGACTCGCAATATATAGACGATGTGGTTGAAGGCACGCTGCTTTGCGCGCTTGTAAGTTACCGTGTTTTTATTGTAGCAATTATGTTTTACATAATATCCAAAATGCCCAGAAATAAGTTGTGAGTGGATTAATGCTGTCACATGTCAAAAAATAAGAAGAAGAAGAAATTTCCAAGGTTTTGTTCAAAACATTTCAATACAACCTGTTTTATTGCCAGCATATCGATTCAAAAAAGTGAAAAATGATGTAGATACAACAATTTTTTAAGAATGTCTAGTATACATTTAACCAGTGTGTAGTGACGGTGTAAGAATATCTACCACCCCATATCGTCCCATAGGTGTCGTGAGTGGCGATGGGAAAAAACTGAAAGAGAAGATGAACAGCAGCACCTTTCTGATAACTCATCAATGCAATTCATCCACACAGCCTTTTACCTGAAATAGCGATGACTACAAAACCTCATTGTCTACAATTCTAAGTCAAATACGGTTTGACTTAGTATTGTAGACTTATGACTAGGATGCTCTTCAGCTTCAACAGCAAGAGTATATGGATGCTCTTGCTGTTGATTCAAAGATAGCTTCAAGCCGTGAAGTACACTTTTCGAATTATGTTGCAAAAATTGTAAACCTTGGAATAATCACCTCTTTGGCAGAATTAGGGATTAAAATATATATAGCCTATTGTCAGGTTTAACACCAGAAGCTAAATCTGTCATGTCTGAATTGAAATGCTTGAGCCTTTCTGGCACTGATAATGTGCTAGGAAAGGTTTTCATATTTAATATCTCACGTACTCGTAGTGTCTTAAAAAATTAAAACTGTAAATTTAAACCTACTAAACTAAGATCATACGAGGGAATGCAAATTTTATTGAATTTTACTTGTTTATTTTAATGGTCAAAACAATTTGATACAATACAATTAGGTATAATTTTATGTAGTAGAAGCAAGTTTCTATATTATGGTGACGGAAACGAGGCATTCCATCTTAGCTCTATGGGATGACAACGCATCTGCATATTGATTCTTAATCGAATAAGTTTGTCACCCTTATTCTATAAAACAAAACTATTATGTAATAGTTTTTTTACTAGCCGATGAACAAAAGAAGGAGTATCTAAAGTTAAAGTTAAAAAGTTAGCGATTTTAATGATAAATTCCTTACCCCTAAGAATGCAAAAATAGTAGATGAAATTTTTAATGGAACTACTTATTAAGACTACAATCGACCTTTTTATACATTATATGTCATCAAAAACGTAACTTGTTAAAAAAACCAAGTCTCGCAACCCAGTTCTTCTACCGTAAAAAGTTGTGAGATCCATGTAATAGCAAGTCGGTTAATTTATTCAGTCCCTACTCAAGGGTCCTTCCGTTTTAAGTTATTACGTAATTAGCTAACCTAATAAGATCTTATAGTGACCATATCAATATTAAAAGTGTTTCATGTTTTAATTAAATAAACTGACTTGGCAATCGCACTAAACAATCTAATTTAATATAATATGTATTACTTGCGAGATACATTGCGTTTTCATGCGTTTTTTTCATTGTTTTGATGATCGGTCAGTCAGTGAGTGACAAAAAACTTTGACTAGTTATAATTCTTAAACTACTAGTGCAAATTTAATAAAATTTCAAATATATCGAGTTTATATAATGCCTACTTGGTTACTCAAAATTCAGGCTTCTAGTTTAATATACAACGAAGTTATAGGGTTTCGAAAATGGCCTGAATTGCTTCCAGAAAAGTACGGTACGGCCGTGCCGCATTTTGCTCGACTTGGCGGGTGCACTACCGTGCCCCCAGATAGCAGGAAACTCTTAGGTTGAAGATTTCAGTTACTTTGTTTTAAAAGTATTTAATATTTTTATCCATGTTTTTCGGATCTATGGTATTCTGTGTTGATATAATTAGGTCATTTTATCTTCCACTCTTGTGTGTTTGGTTCTACAGTAAACCATGTTGGGTTTACTATAGAACCAAACTCCTTACCTTGCAATTTGACATATTTTATATGTAATTTACTACTGCGTGTCGCGATAAATTTTACCTTATTGCTACTAGAATTAAGTAAAAGCGGGTAAAATGTATCGCGGAGAGGATATGGTCACTTCAAGATAAGAGGGAGGATAAGGTCAGACAATTGAGCACACAGTCCACCTGATGGTAAGTGGATGCTGTGGTCCATAGACATCTAAATTTATCCTCGGTTAAGAATCAAAATGCAGATACGTTGTCTAGCGGTGACTAAGATGGAATGTCACGTTTCCAGTAAAATGGGTCTCCGGTTCTGGAAACTCACCACATGAAACACAGTAGCATTAAGCTGCTATTTTACGCTTGTATTCTGTGAGAGCGTGGTCCTACCCTGGTCGAGTCGACCCATTCGTGCTACTACAATAATATAGCTGCAGCTTGACTCTACTACGTAAAAAATAAATATATATTACTAAAAATATATTTGTGAGTCTATAAATATTAAGTAGACAAAGTTGTAGTAACGAGACGCACGTATTCCACGTCTAAAAGATCTACGCCGATTGAATACACAATACAGACGAATATGTAAACACGTAATACTCGTCCACGAATAACTTGGCTAGTAATTGGGCGAGTTGATCGTCCGATAATAATCTAAACATGCCATTAGAAACCTTCGCGCTTGCCTCTTTCCTCACAACAATTCGCCAAAGTATCATCGTAGGTAATTGGATGAATAGTATGGTAACAAATTAAGTGGAAGTTACAAGATATCTACAATGCTGTCAGTGGCGTAGCGTGCCTTAGATGGGCCCTGTATCAATATTTGTTGGGGGCCCCAATGAAGAGTAAAGATTTCATAAAAGGAACAAAAACACTTGAATTTAAATTATTATATATTGATTATAAGTTATTACTTACAATTAATACTCCTAGGAACTAAGCTAGCCAAACAATACTAACATATCTGAAGACGATTCGACGGCATTCATAGCTGAAGATATTTCAGTTTTTTTTTGAATTCTTTGCTTCTATAGATAATAGTGATAGTCTTTCCTGTCCCGTAGAAGTCGTTGGAATTTTTGGTTACACACGTTCGGGTTCGGGGCCCCTGTAGCCCGGAGGACCCGTATCATTGATACGGCTGATACGGCGGTAGCTACTTAGCTGTTTATATGAGGTTGAAATAAAACTTATAAAATATACCGATAAATATTATATTTGTTCTAAAATTTATTTACAAGATTCATACGTAGTATATTATTTGGCACACACAGGTACATTCCCAAATATGTATTAAATGAAAACGAAAATTACCAAAACAACAAAAATACTAAAGGAAATTGTAACCGAACTCAAAACTTCTAACAAAATTGTGTTTTTCATAACTAATATAATAATAGTTATAAAAATAAAAACTTTACGTAGCTAATAAAATACTTAAAACATAGTAGATAAATTAGTTTAATACGCCTTAAAACCTTAAACATACTATCACAAACCTATAGACAAAAGTACCCCAATACGGAAATTAAAGAAGATAGAAATTATTTAAGATTTTACAGGGAACAACTGGTCATAGGGTACTTTAAGAAAAATTTTGTTAGCGATACGAATACCGGTCTTATTCCAGTTGTTTTGTGCAAACGGTAAAAGTTCTCGATATAATAACCTCCAATTTTGATTTATAAGTCGTACCGCCAGATCAGCTAAAACAAAAATATATTAATATTAGCAATAAATAAAAACATAAAGTAGTGCACAATACTCCAAAACATTACAGACCAATCGTGATGCAGGAGTCTAATTATCAGATTGACTTGCTTAGATTTCTTTACTTAGTGGCGTAAAATTCAGGGTGAAAGTTACCCATTATTATATTTATTTGACTGCCTCATCCGTCTAGTCCAGTAGCCATAAGTGGTCAACATAAATTATTGAATTTTCCGTCAAGAAATCAATAGCAGTCAGGAGTCAGGAAGTTTATAGTGCTTCACCTCCTTGTCTCGGAAAAGCACGTAAATCGGTTGGTCTTGCGACTCTCCTCATAACGATCATGTCGGATTGCCGTCAATCGGACTATGAGAGCCAGGAAATAGAGTATAATACAATACAATACAATAACAATAATACAATACAATACAATAATAAATAACAACAATACAATACGCCTAAAAAGACGTAGTATCCTCAGTGTGGGAGCTCCTTGTAATCTCACCCGTCCATAGCAAAGCCAAAGAGTTGTTATAACACGAGTGAGTGTATGCTTATCAACTTCTTTAAAACTTCTTCTACATCATCATTGGCCCCTGAAAGGCCACTGCTGGACATGGACCTAACCTGTTGTAGGGAGGATTTGTCTCAATCGTCACATGGTAGGCGCAATGACGATTTCAGTACCAGACGTCTTGTGACGTCACTTTCCGTCACTGGTCTCGATATTGTAAGCCAGACAAACGAGATTTCATATCAGCATCTTTCAAAAGCCACAAGGCTTCTCTGACATTACCTTTAGTCGTCCCTACGACACCTACAGAAAGAACTGGAGTGATGAATTTTTTTACGCCGCTGCTATATGGCATCATTTCAACAAAATCTTACTCTATACCGAATTATTATCAACCACTGCAACAGAAAATACATATTTTTTATAGCATAAGGTGACAAACGAGCAAACAGTCCACCTGATGGTAAGTGGTTGCTGTGAACAATAGACATCCACATCTATCATCAATAAAGAATCAAATTGCATATGCGTTGTCACCCGTGAGGACTAAGATGAAATGCCTCTTTTCCAGTAAGAAGGGTCTCCAGTTCTCTACACTCACCATACGAAACACAGCAGTGTTAAGCTTCTATTTTACGCTGGTATTTTGTGAGAGCGTGATTTGTCCCCGGTCGAGCCAACCCCTTCGTGCTACAACTATACTACTAATATAGCTGCAGCATGGCTCTACCACGTTTGATAATATAAACAACACTATAATTAAAAAAAAAAACTTACTCAATTCCTTGCTATCAGGATTCTCGTTAGTCATATGTGTCATCATATTGCCAACATCAGGTCGCATGTAAAAAGAATTTATTTTTACATATGTTTCACCATCGATTTTTTCAGGAGTTCCATCTAATTTCCAGGTATATGTCAAATCACCTGTAATATTAATGTTTACGGGTATTTATAGAGTGCAAGTGATATAGACTTTTATTAATGGTTGATTAGTAGAGTGCAAGTGATATAGATTTTTATGGTTGATTAGTAGAGTGCAAGTGGGATAGATTTTTATTTATGGTTGATTAGTAGAATGCAAGTGGGATAGATTTTTAGAAGAGATAAAATAAAAAATAACTAAATTATACCAACTTGCCCTAGGTTGGTATATTTTAGTTATTTTTATTATGTCATAATTTATGAAATTTTGCATGGAGGATACTTGGTTAACAGTGAAACTAATAAGGTATATTTGTTTTGCAAAAGAGAGCCATAACAACAGTACATAATTTTTATTCTAAAATATTTTAGAGAGAAATATTTAAAATATAAATATGTAAACTAAAACACTCTTCTAACAGAACTAATATTAGATTCTGATGGTGATCGCTATAAAGTTGTTTTTTTTTTGAATTAAATAAACAACAATATTATTCCGTTCATACTTGTTGGATTGCGTTTGTTTTTAGTCCTACGAGGGCGGGATGATAAGTAACTAGCCTAATAAGAAAACATTTAACTTTCCGTGATAAAATTAATTTTATTTTTTGACATAGTCTCCGTGAACCTCTACGTACTTATTCCATCTTTGTTCTAAAGCAGTAATGCCTTCCATAAAATGATTTCTTTCAAGGCCTGCAAAATACTCCTCTACAGCGGCTATGACTTCATCATTTGTGGCAAATTTCTGTCCGCCCAAAAAGTTTTGAGCTTAGGGAATAAATGGAAATCTGATGGCGCTAGATCAGGCGAACACGTGTGAACCCTAGCGTTGTTTTGGCGGAAGATAATTTATTTTTCGCCAAACCTGGTCGTTTTTGCTGAATACATTGACGAAGCTTATCTAGAAGATTAGCGTAGTATTCTCTATTGATTGTTTAACCTTTAGCAAGGTATTCTATCATCAAGATCCCATCTGAATCCCAAAAGACGGAAGCCATCACTTTTCCAGCCGACTTTACAGCCATGGCTTTTTTGGAGCCGGGCATCCCGATTGAGTCCACTGTTTTGATTAAATTTTTGATTCTGGCATATAATGATGAGCCCATGTTTTATCTGTTGTTACAATATGACGTAAAAAATCGGCCTTATTACTCTGAAAACGGTCCAGACTTTCTTTTGAGTTTTGCACCTTTTTTGATCGTGCGTAAGCAATCGCGGCACCCAACGGGCCGATAACTTTTTCATATTTAATTCCTCACTTAGGATATGATGTACCCGTTCTTTTGAGATACCTGTAGTGTCAGCTATTTCAGATAACTTCAATTGTCGATCTGTTAAAACCGTATCATGTACTTTCACGACCATTTCCGGAGTCGTGACGCTTTTTGGACGTCCGGGGCGGGCTTCATCTTGGACACAGGTACGAGCGCGTTTAAACTCAGCCACCCAGTTTTTTACTGTGGCATAAGAAGGAGCATATTTACCCAAATCATTCTTTAACTCGTCATAGATATCTTTCCCCTTCATACCCTTCGTATGAAGAAACTTTATCACCGCTCTTTGTTCAATTTTATCCATTTTGAAAACAGTTGACGAAATATATTTTCAAATGACAAAAAATCAATAAAATTTTCGCGCCACTAAATTCAAATTTAGAACACAGGTGGTCAGAGATACGAATTTAAAAATTACATAAATATCTTTTTAATTTTAACTTTTTAAATAGCAGTGGCTAGTTACTTATCATCCCGCCTACGTACCAAGACAGAGTGCAAAAACATTTTCAACGGAGGTTTTATGAATGTGCTTAGAATATTAATTTATATATAATAATCGTTGATGGATTTGACATTGTTTAAAAATATTTGCATGCTATGTAAAGTAAGCAAAACATGAGCGCTCGATTTTTACCTGTGAACAACATATATACCATGTTTTACGCAAATAAAGATTATTATTATTATTATTATTATTTGTTAGTGGTCATACAACTTCACATAATAAGTATAATTTATATTTAACTTGTTATTTGTTATTAGCTATGCCAGGATCCCATAGCTTTCGTCAAATTGTTAACAAATTCTATAATTATGGACTGAAAAAACTCATATTCACAATATAACATTTTTTAAAAATATAGAATAGAACATCATTCCTCGATTAAGAATCAAAGTGCAGAATGCATTGTCACCCCTAAGGACTAAGATGGAATGCCTCGTTTTCAGTAAAAACTAAGGGTCTCCGGTTCTCTACCTTACTTACCTTACGAAACACAACAGCATTAAAAGTAATAAGTTGAGTGTATAATATGTTGGATTAAATTAAAATAAAATAAAATCACGAATGCTAATGACAGGTAACGCTGTGGTAGTTATTAATAATTTAACTTTACTAAATAATTTCGTCTAATTCACGTCAAGATCTATTACAACATCGGTGCATTATAATATTATAAGATTTTACTGACTCATAGTGGAGTTAAAGTCGCCAGAAGCATTGATGCGTAATGCGTTGTAGCTTCCCCCGCCGCTGTAATGGCCTTTGGAAATTATGTGTGGTGTAAACATATCTATTTCCATGTGAAAACTGTCATCCTCGGCACGTAGTCTGTCAAAATTAAGAGTGTTTGATTATAATATATGAACAAATCATATTACTATTGTTATATTTCAATATTTGTGAGGATGTTTAAAAGCTTGCAACTCCATCACGCATAAATAACTGAACGGATCTGAATGTGGCCTACCGTCAGACATTAGAATATTTCTTGGATATGGACACACAGACCATCTCCTGTATTATCACATGGATTACTTTTCTTCCGACAGATGATTATTTATAGGATAAGGGTGACAAATGAGCACACAGTCCACTTGATGGTAAGTGCCTCAGCCAGTATCGGAATCCTCGGCGTCGACATATCGAGTGACGTGCAGTTTCGTGGTCATTTGGAAGTGAAGGCCAAATTGGCCTCTAAAAAGCTTGGCGTGCTCAGCAGAGCGGGACAGTATTTCATGCCGGCACACCGCCTGCAACTTTACAAGGCGCAGGTTCGGCCTCACATGGAATACTGTTCCCATCTCTGGGCAGGGGCTCCCCAGTGCCAGCTCCTTCCACTTGACCGCATCCAGCGCAGAGCAGCTCGAATCGTCGACGACCGAGTTCTTTCCGATCGGCTCGACTCATTGGCGCTGCGAAGAGATGTTGCATCTCTTTGCATTTTCTTTCGCATCTACCATGGGGAGTGCTCTGAGGAATTGTTCGGATTAATCCCAGCCGCCAAATTTCACGAACGCACATCGCGGCAGAACTCCCGATACCATCCACACCATCTGGATGATTGGCGGTCCACCACTGTGCGATTTAGAAGATGTTTTCTTCCTCGCACGACTTCCTTGTGGAATCGATTACCATCAGCGATTTTTCCGGACCGATACGACTTAGGGACCTTCAAGAAAAGAGCGTACTCCTTTTTAAAAGGCCGGCAACGCATCTGCAATTCCCTCCCTGGTGTTGCAGTTGTTCATGGGCGGCGGTAGTCACTTACCATCAGGTGAGCCGCATGCTCGTTTGCCCCCTCTACTATAAAAAAAAAAAGTGGTTGTTGTGGCCTATATACATCTTAAACTATCCTCGATTACGAATAAAAATGCAGATGCGTTCTCACCCGTGACGCCTAAGATTGAATGCCTCGTTTCCAGTAAAATGGGTTTCTGCTTCTACACACCATACAGAACACAGCAGCAGTTGTTGTTGAGTTGAGCGGCTATTTTACGCTGCTATTCCGGGAGAGCGTGCTCCTTCCCCAGTCGAGCCCATTCGTGCTAAAACTATATTACTAATACAGCTTCAGCATAGCTCTACCACGTAAACATGGCTCTAATCCTAATTTCTATCAAATCAAATTCCAACAAGTAAAGATTTATACTCTAATAACAATCAACGCATTTTTAAAAACTTGACAGAGCTGATGAAATACGTAATGGCGGCTCCATGGCGCAGTGGCTTAGTAATGAGTTGCGACGCTGAGGGTCGCGAGTTCGAATCCCGCACGGATCAAGTATGGCCTACAAATAATGGCTCCAGATCTGGATGTTTGTCCTTCTGAATTTATGTATTTAAATTGTCTCCACGATACAGGAGAAAACCCTAGTAAGAGGGTAAAGTATATAAGAGATTTTTAAAGTTTATAATAGAGTTTTAAATGCTGACCTGACATCTTTTACCGTAGATCCTGATGAGACGCCTGATACGTAGATATCACTAATAGACATTTTTGCTGATATCTGTATGAAAAAAAAATGTATTAATAACGCATGATAAGGTAACAGTTTACAACTGATGTACAGGGTTAATTTGCAATAACCGACCAAATTTGCAGAGAAGATTTAGAATAAGTAATATAGGCAAATGGTGAAGACGAATCAATTCAAAAGAGTCTCAGACATTCTGTCTTTTTTATCTTTTAAATTCAAAATGCGTGGTAATGCATTATTTTAACTAATTTTAATACGCACGCAAATATTAAAAAGCACACAGGAGCGGGCGTACGAAGTAGTTGTTGCCCATAAATCACATTCAAGTTGGGATGATTTCAAATAAAAGTAGAAGCCTTATTTACACGTATTTTCAAAAACTGCAATAACTGCACGTCAATATATATATAAAAGTATGTCAATATTTATATATTTGTACTTAAGTTTAAAATTTGGCTGCTCTTTGAAAAATAACCCTCTATATAAACAGCATAATACGAAGGAGTAACAATGTCCGATACAGAGGTATTACTATTTTATACAAGTTTCGATATCTCCTATGTATCATTATGAAATATGAGGCTAGAAAGGTAAATAGATGATGACTGTTGCTGTAAGCTAGTACTTATTGCATGTATTTGATGAAAATTGAAAACATGTTATCGCCATGGCTTTATTTTTCTTTATAGAATAAGGGTGAAAAACGAGCACACACTCCACCTAATGGTAAGTGGTGACTTTGGCCTATTGATATCTAGTTTGATATCGGTTAAGAATTAAAGCTCATCAACTCAATCATCAAGTCAACTCATCATTCGATACACTGTGAAATCGTGATCCTTATCCAATAGTGCTACAACCGTAATATAAAGATTGATGTTGACAAGATCAATTCAAAATCAAGACAAATTCTTCTTCCTCTTAACCTTTTGAATCTACTTACTACTGAGTATAGGCCTTTTCAAGAATGTTTCAGATTACACTTTTCTTAAAAGATTTGCCCATCCTCACCACTATGGGCTGGCCGGTAGAGCCAACCCATATAGCTACAGCGTGGCTCTACCACGTTAAGAGGTATTTCACTACTTTAAACGTAGAAAATAGGTAGATGTGTGTGTGACAATGAGCAGACTTGATAATGTTATCTAAATACTACCCCACTCGTAATCATTCACTGCAAAGTAGCGCAGTGTGGCTACACTGTTGCTGCGCTGCGGGATAGAATTAAATTTGAGCACATAAAAAATTATATGGCCGCTGGTCCTACTCTATACTAAACTAAACTAAACACTACACAATACGTTTTGACGTAGTGTAGAGTGGGGAATAACGTTTTACTAAAAATATTCCATTTATACAATACAAATAGCAGTTGGGACCAATTATCATATTAATATTGTTAACCAGAATACGGAAACGTTACGGTGGTACGGTCACTTACAAAGACGCCTAAAAATTAATATGATGAATGGTAAATGCGGATTAGGAAGGCCACTCATAACTAAATGGGATCACGTGTAGAAGGAAGAAGAAGAAAAAGTATCATAAGCTTAAACCTTAACCGAACTAAATATATTTGACCTTGACTTTCATATTGAAACCAGTAAATTACAAACTTATTACTAAAAAGGAAACATTGTTGCCGTGGTCTTATACAAGCTTAACATTTCCTTAAGAATAGATACCTAATGTTTAATGTAGATGGTTTTTATATAATACTTATTGGTTTCATACAACATCACTATTATCAGGTCTGACAGCTTATTAATACACAAAATCTTCACTCGAGTCAGGTCAAGACCAATAATATATTATGTGTATTCTTTATCAGGGCTGCGAAAGAGATTGTTAAAATACTGGGAGTAATGGAAGAATACGAAGTTTCTTTTATAAGATTGCTTTCATAACGCAAACTTATTAATTGTGTTTATAAGGGAAACGTCAGACAGATCTCCACTATTTCATTCCTTCTTACATTTATTACAGCCTATCAAAGGCCATAGTCATAAAATAGGCCTCCATAGATTGCTTCATAGGGGTAGGGTTGCCATATCTCAGGATTTGTCCTGAGATTTCAGGATTTTTAGACTATTCTCAGGATTGTGGCTGGATTTTACAAATCTCATGAAATCTCAGTATTTTTAGAATTTTCAATACAATACAGCTAACGTTTTAAAGATCTCTTTAATAAAAAGTTAAACTAAAATAATCTTCCTTTGGTAGTAATTGCACAATTAAAATCTAAACTTATTTATCCAAGTAGGTGCTTTATCATACTTAATATGTGAAGATACATTTTTAAGTATTTTTTTTCACAAACTGTAAAAATCTCAGGATTTTTAAATGGAAATCAGGCCTTTTCTCCGGACTATTGATTTTTTCATTTGGTAACCCTACATAAGGGGGATTTTGCTATTCTATTGTTTCTGCGCTTAGCAAGCGTGTTGACAACTATAGTTTTTATAATTTTGTTGTTATTAAAAAGATGTTGATGCATATCTTCTATTTTAGTTTCCTCTGTCCTTACGACACCTACGGGTTGATACGAGGTAGTGGTATTGCTACGCCGCCTTTGATGTTCACATAGTTTATATTACCAATTAATTAATTACTTAGAGTAAGAGCCGTAGTAGCTCAAGGGGTCAATAAGCGCTCGCTGTAAATTTTACAGTACGCGAGCAACCCCAATTTGATTCCAACCAATTAAATTGTTAATTGCAATTTTAAGAGTTGATTTACTACGCGATCGGCTTACGGAAACCTGCAAATCTAAGAAATAAAATAAAATATCGAACTCATGTGAAGTCCGCCAAGGCGTATTGGGGCAACACGGTGGTCACGTTCTGCCCTTAAACCCTGGAAGGGTTGAAAGGTCTGTGTGTATGAGATGTGCTCCTGTATAGGCTTTACTTTACTTATTTATGCGCTTTATATCATATATTTTTTGTATTTATGTGTCACTCGAGAACCTTTCTTCCCCATCGGTTGTCGGTTCTTTGAGCTATGTGGCTGGCTCATTACCACTTCAGCTTACTAATCCGTTGGGCTATGTCGGTCACTCTGGTTCTACTGCGGATATCCTAATTTCTGAGCTTATCAAGCAGAGAAACTCCGAGCATAGCCCTCTCCATAGCTCGCTGAGCGACTTTGAGCTTCCTCATCCGGCCAGCAGTGAAGGACCACGTCTCAGTTCCGTATGTCATCATTGGCAACACGCATTGGGTGTACAGTCTCGTTTTCAAGTTTTGAGGTATACCTGACGAGAAGATATGCCGTAATTTCCCGAACGCTGCCCAACCGAGTTGAATCCGTCGATTGACCTCTCGTCAATCGACGGCAACCTCGTACCGGCAGGCGAAGTGTAGGGCGTCCCCCCACTAGATGAAGTGACGACCTGGTAAGATATGCAGGAAGTCGATGGATGCAGGTGGCTCAGGACCGTGCTTTGTGGCATTCTTTGGGGGAGGCCTATGTTCAGCAGTGGACTTGTGATGGGCTGTAATGATGATGATGATGATGATGATGATTTATGTGTATCTTCCATAAATAATAAAATATGTTAGAATAAGATATTGCAGGTAGTTGTTGGTTTTGTTGCTACTCTATCGCTGTAGTTGGCAGATAATACGATATTGTCACGAGGTTTATGGTTTGTGTCAAAATATTTAAGTGTAATAAAGAATTATTTATAACCAGCTTGAATGGTTTAGCAATTCTGGGAAATCTAAGAGTCTTATTTCCAGCCGTAGAATATGAAGGTTTAATAAAAAGATACCATTTCTGGAATGGAAGTTGAGGTACAAATGCAAAATAACTAACTAATGGACAATCTCTAATGAGTATCCACGCCCAAGCTAATGAGTATCCACGCACAAGCTAAAGGCCGGTTTTCCTCCCTAGTGTTGCAGTCGATCATCCGCGGGCGATAGTCACTTAACATGGTGGTAACATGTGAGCCGCATGCTTGTTTGCCTCCTCTTCTATGAAGAAATATAATATAATAATTATAAATTCTTATAATAATAACGTATAAAAACTGAACTTTGAATAGCAATTCCGCTATCTGATGACTTACGAATACAACACTTAAAATTCATTGTTAAACAATTACATTAGTGAATAATTAAATGTACTAGTACGGTAATGTAATTAAAATATTATATAGCACTTAAATGTATAAAATTAAAACGGTTAAAAAAAGTATCGTGCTTATTACCGTGAAGGTAACTTAAAAATATTGCTAAAAATATGACATAACGACCTAATGTTTATTAGCTCTATAATTTTACACATTATAAATGATTCTTTTATTTATTTATTTAAGTCTGAAAATTATAGAATTAGTTACAGTAAGTTTTTAATAATGTTAAAGCGGAATGACCTCCTTACCAGTAACAAGAGTGTTCGGATCTCATACTCACAATATGAAGCAGAGGAGCATTATGCTGCTACTTTACGTTGCTATTCTGATTGAGCACGTTTTAACACAAATATTTTAGCAGATGCAAATGTCAAGGAATGAAACCTGACACGTGACGCGTGCTTGCGTTCTTTGAATAATAGGGATGTAGGACTGTTAGTGTTAGTGATCCACGGTTTAGTTTAAAAAAAAAGATATGGAGATGATAAAACAAGTGTGATGAATAATAAGAATACGGTCAAAGAGGTGCGCAATATCCCAGATCATACTTAGCTTCAATTCAAAAAGATAAGAGAAATGCGCGCTTCTCAATTGACAAATAGTTATTTATGAGGAAATTCTGACAGCTATGAAGTCAAGATCAAGTAAATTAGCAGCAATAACGCTAAATACAGTATCATGCGTTTATTAGCTTTCAAATAAACGATAAAGAACTTTTCTTTTGCTTTAGAAAGAACTTTGCGTAATTCCATTATATTAAACATAATTTTCTGATATTAGTTTTGACTTATTTAAATTTTTATAATGCACAGAGTACGACACGTGATGCCGACGTAAGGGAAACCATCCCCATTTCATCTCATGGGTCACAAATCACAAAAACAAGTGTACTTTTTTTAAATGAAAATAACACATAGCTGATGTGAAGAATCGATGCTCCGGGAAGTCTCTAGTCAGATTTAATAGACCACAAGCCCTCGCTACATAAAACCGTAAAACTTCAAAATACTACATATAAGGTTATTCTGCGTAGATCGGATCAAAAAATTATTTAAAATTATAAAGGTAACCGTGGTTAACTATGACACGTTATGACGACTATGGGACGTTGAAGACCCAAATAGTATAGTATATATATATATACGAGTTGTTGAATTATACAAAAACTTTATACATAAATAGTTTATGCATATTCTTGCTACATCAGTGTTTAGCTTATGGCTAATTTGCATAAATTATAATTAAATAAATAAAAACAGAATTAAAGATATATTTGACTGATCGAAACGTTATGGTACGTTCAATCCCTTCTCAATTATTAAAGTTTCCTTTATTGTTTCAGTGTTCTAGTTCGATTCCATGACGAAGTATGATACTTTTTATGTTATTAAATTTTTATATTGCTAATTGACTGCCTCTATTAGTCTAGCGGTTGTAAGCCTGTTGATCCCGATAAAATTCTCAGTCGCAGACTGGAGAGACAAAGTTGGCGATACTTAACGCCCATGGCTCGGAAAGCGCGTAAAACCGTTGGTCTATGAAATGCCGTACCATCATAGTATGAAAGTGAAAGAGTACACCTGTGCGCAAGCACATACGTGCAATATAATCCTGTTATACGCAGATAGAAAATCTCCATTGAGACTGGTCGCCGTGACTGAAATTCCGACTAAGAGTAAAAATATATAACTTAACTAAAAAGTGTTGCATTGGTAACACACAATAATCATAAATTAATATCAAGTCAAATATCTTAAATAACATTTCTGCAAAAATCATGAGACTATTGTTTAGCGATGTCAAAGTATTATTATTTGAAGAAACATTTCATTTGTGTATTTTAAAATACTTAATATTGAATTAAAGTTAAAATAGAAAATTGACCGAGTTTCAAGATACTAGGAAGTGGTGTCATGTATCAATTACCCAATTTCTTTCGAGAAGAAGTGACTTAGTCACTAGGAGATAAGTACAACATATATGGCATTCTAGATCGCAGACGCAAGTATAATTAAAACTATTATTTTTCACGTAATCCGGAAACCGTGCGCCAGAAAACTGCCTGTCATGATGAAATGTCTTACTGATTTACCACACTGTGCAATAATGGATTAAAAACTTAATTTAACCTCTATATACATATTTCTATAGGTATAATATCTATATATATCTGATAATATAAAAGTGGAAAGAAGTGTTATTAGAACCGGAGATTTATTGTGTCCTGCATTCACTTTTCGTTTTATATCCTTGTCAAATCTACCATCCCTGCTGAGCTCTCATCCTATATACACAAACACATCTACTTGCTAAATCAACTCCTCCTCTATTCTTATTCCATATGTTATTTTACTTTCTTCTTCTACACATTCATTCCCCTTTCTTTTAATGATATATTCATTAAAGTGACTATAATTTGCAACTCAACCACCGACGTTGCCAATATACACATCAACATAATCTCAGGAATACCTTAATTCTAAATTATTTACGACTTTAAAATTTCAAATGTTTTTAGTTTCCATAAACCATTTACATATACAGATTGAAACCACTTTTATTCTATTTTCTAATTTTTAAAAATGTAAATAAAATATCAAAAGAAAAAACAAAATACGGCGGCAAAATTGTTAGTAATTCGTTACGTCAAGGAAAATTAAAATCGTTCGACTGATATCAATTAATGAAAAGGGATTAGATTGTTTTTTTTTAATTTAACGTGCGGTGTGAGCTATAAGAGTCATGTCATGTCATCATTTGAGTCGAGACGAAATGTTACGAGCCGTGGGCATGTTAGAAAATGGTGCTATTCAACGCGTCGTTGCTGAGGCCCTACACACCAGCCAAAACGTGACATCAAAGTGTGAGACGTGGCTGAACGGCACACGGGTAGATATACCGCCAGAACGCCAGAAGACAACCCAATATCACAGGGATGCAACTACTAGTAAGGCTTCAGGAGAACCACCAGCTGCTGGTAAGCGACCAAACTGTGCGATGGAGGTTGCAAGAAG
Source organism: Parnassius glacialis (assembly GCA_033319125.1). Classification (NCBI taxonomy): domain Eukaryota; kingdom Metazoa; phylum Arthropoda; class Insecta; order Lepidoptera; family Papilionidae; genus Parnassius; species Parnassius glacialis. The sequence continues at coordinate 31,197,322 of JAVANC010000013.1, read as the reverse complement.
TTGGTCTTTATGCTCAAAGACCGCTACGTGTTCCAGCATTGCGACGTGGCAATCGCGGTCGGCGGTTTTCGTGGGCTCGGGAGCATTTGCCATGGAGTGACGAATGAAGGTCTTTGGTGTTGTTCACCGATGAGTTCCGGTTTGAGTTTCATCCAGATTCACGAAGAACACGCGTCTCGAGAACTCCAGGGAGAGTTAGCCGTCTACGGCACCCTCAGGAATTCCACTCATACCAAGGCGGGACAATCATGGTGTGGGCAGGAATTTGTCTTAGCGGAAGAACCCAACTCGTTTGGATCTATGGCAGCATGATTGCACAAAAATACCAGGAGGAAGTAATAGAGCTGCTTATTGTCCCACACAGAATCCAAATGGGCCAGAAATTTCGAATCATGCACGATAATGCTCCTTCTCATACGGCGCGGCTGGTGTCAGCCGCTCTCCCAGATCACGATATTCAAGTTTTGGATTGGCCTGCACAGTCACCCGACTTAAATCCTATCGAGCATGCCTGGGACATGTTACAACGAAAAGCTTTAAGAGATTTTCCGCCAAAATTGACGATGGAACAACAACTTTAGGAACACTTGCAAAGAACATGGGACGTCATACCGCAGCAAGACATTGACAATTTAATTTTAAGTATGAACAATCGATGTCGATGTGTAATTAATGTAAGAGGTGGCAACGCTGATTATTAATAATTAGACTTTATACGATTTTTTCAATTTTAATTAAAATTAATAGTTTTATAAGAAGAAATTAAGTTTTTTTTTATCATAATAATTTTCTACGGCGATTAAAAAATTGACATTTTAATTTAAAAAAAATGTAATGTTTTTTATTAAAGACCTTAAAATAACCTATCATTCTTCAATTTACTATATTAGAAAATTCTTCATAGATTTTTAAATATTTGATGAAATATAAGATATCCCTAGATTCTGTTGATGTGTATATGACTTGATCGCCAGCGTTCAAGAGACTTTTCTATAAAATTACTTACTTGATTATTATTGTAATCGAGTTTCAGTTCTTTTTGATGGTAAGGGTCAATAGCAGGCACCCCTAAATCTTTGATCCCATTTGCCAAGACATCAAGGCCTTTGCTGACTGCTTCGATTAAACAGTCATTGACTTCAGGTGAATTTCTGTCACACACGGGGATATATTTACCTAAAACAAAAACAGTTGCTTTATAGAAAATGGCTTGTAGTACGATTTATTTTAAATAAAGAACAATTTGACGTGGTTACACAAAAAGGTTTTCAACCCACAAAAATCTATTTTAGAGACTTTTAAATTTAAAGAATGACTTGATTCGATTTTGTTTTAACTGTTTTTTTGCATACGCAATACATATCTCATTTTTGACCCAGACTGTGGGTTGATGACTAGTTTTTGCTTAATTACGTTTATTTACATATTAAACAAAAACCTCGGCAATTACATTTTTTGTTTTAGTATTTGTTATCCAAGTAAGCTACATCCTGTTCCTTACACGTAAATTATGTATAAAGACAAAAAGAGTATCATTATTATCTAATTTAACGATGTTTTTGTGAGACTTCTGGTAAACTTAAAATGTTAAATTATTCTTCTACGATAGCCCTCAATAGCTGGACAAGGGGCGCTGCTTCCATAGGTCTACTGTCTGAATATTGTACATAACATTTGACCGATATTTTTCTGTTTATAATAATAAACCACTTGCATCAATCGACTACATGTATGTTTCATCAGGTCATGACTCCACTAGTGGGGGGTGGCCTAAATCTGCGCTAGCGAGCACGAGGTTGCCACTCAGGAACCTTTCTTTCCCATCGCTCGACGATTCCTTGAGCTACACACTACGCAAATACGCAATGTCAGTTGCTATTCTTTTTCTGCGAATATCCTCGTTACAGGTTTTATCACACAGATAAATTCCGAGCATAGCCCTCACCATCGCCCGCTGAGTGACTTTGAGCTTCTTCGTACTGTAACTACTATCACAAATACTTATATTTTTGTACGTCGTTGTATATAAATAATGATAGAGTTATGGCTGGTATGAATTGTGATGGACCAATATAGTTTCAGCGGTATATTTGTTGTATCATTTTAATATCGTGCTTTAGTAGGTGATTGAAGCTCATTTCTGTCAAATTTATACCTATTTCTGCCGTCAAGCAGTACTACTACTGTATTCGGTTTTGAAGAATATCATCATCATCATCATCTTTACAGCCTTTCATAAGTTCACTGCTGAACATAGGCCTCCCCCAAGGAATGCCACAAAGCACGGTCCTGAGCCACCTACATCCATCGACTTCCTGCATGTCTTACCAGGTCGTCACTCCATCTCGTGGTCACTCATCACGCCCTACTTCGCTTACCGGTACGAGGCTGCCACTCAAGAACCTTTCTTCCACATCGGTTGTCGGTTCTTCGAGCTAAATGGCCGGCCCATTGCCACTTCAGCTTACTAATCCGTTGGGTAATGTCGGTTACTCTGGTTCTACTGCGGATATCATCATTTCTAAGTTTATCACGCAAATCCGACACGTCCTTGGGACAGATGGTTACCCCCCGGTGATAGAGCAAGTTGCCGGATTCGAGGATCACCGTGTCCTTCCCCTCTCTTCGGACCTCGGATAATCTTATAATATGCCAGCGTAACTTGTCTATCTCTTCTTCCAGCTCCACGATCTTCTCATCAGTCTTCAGGGTGCGTGCGTTGTATGTTGCCAGGTCGAGTCGTCTTAGGTGGCAACCAAACCTCCACCGGAGATTCTTAGCACCCCCCGCCCCGCTGTTATCATGGTCGCCACCGTAGCCAGGAATAGCGTGGCCGCCGGGGACTGGGGGCCGTCTCTTTGTTACCTTCATAGAGGGGTATTTGCCATAGTTGCTACCGCTACCGGTTGGCAACCGCAGTTTTTTTATTGTAATTATGCTGTTATCAGGAAGATGCTGCTGCCCATCTCCTGCCTGTTTCCCTTTTTCACCTTTTACGACACCCACGGGAAGATATGGGGTAGGGGATATTTTTAACCGCTACTACACGGCATTTTCATTTAAAGAATATACATAGTGACAATACAGACTGTGAGGTATTTCTTTAAAATTATCTTTATTTTTATTCTTTATAATTATATTTATAATATAGAAACATTTTCAAATCCTTTTTTACGTGGTAGAGCCATGGTGCAGCTATATTAATGGTATAGTTGTAGCACGACTGGGTCGGCTCGATCGGGGAAGGACCACGCTCTCACAGAATACCAGCGTAAAATAACAGCTGAACGCTGCTGTGTTTTGTATGGTGAGTGTAGGGAACCGGAGATCCTTTTTACTGGAAACGAGGCATTTTATCTTAGTCCTCACGGGTGATAACGCATGTGCATTTTGATTTGTAATCGAGGATAGATGTAGATGTGTATGGGCCACAGCAACCACTTACCACTTACTTACAGGTGGACTGTGTGTTCGTTTCTTACCCTATTCTATAAAAAACCTGCTTTACTATATTATTTTTAAATTCCGTAAACTCTTTTTTAAAGCGACCAATAGTGATTGATTCAATGACGTGACCTAATAATAATGTAGAATAATATTAACCCTTTCGCTGTAAACTACGTTGTATGTGGAAACTACAATGCCTACAAAAAAAACGTGAAGTCCACGACTAAATAAAGGAACAGGACGGCGGACTAACACCTAAATAACCCTCTTAGAAATAACAGGAGGACTTTGCCCAAGAGTGTAACGGTTACAACTTATGTAGCCTGATATTTTTATTTATAAAAGTATTAAAAGAAAATTTTGTATATTTTTAGATACAAATAACTTAGATAAGTCAGTCATTATAAATAAATACGAATAGACATATCTATATTTTATTAAGAAAACAATTTAGCGTTTAGTTGTTAATTTACGATGATATCACTGAGAGATTGTAATTTTTTCTCAGGCGTTTCAAGTATCATCTTAATAACGAGATATATCTAGTCCTATCTAGTTACAACAAGGCGAAATAAATAGAAAAATCCCCGGTTTCTGTACAATCTTCTTAAAAAAGGAGGTAATCAGCTCGACCGTATTTTATTTCAAATGTATGTTTTTAAAATGTTTATTTACTTAAACTACTAAAGGGAAAATTTAAATCTAAAATCCCACTTGGTGGTAAGTGGTGATGAAGCGAAGCCCTAGATGTTTTTTTTGTATATCAATGCCTAGATTGTAACTCGCACTGTCTTAAAGTCACAAAATCAATAAAAAATAATCACTCTTGATTTAAGTACGCCTAGAATGTAATCGGACGGAAGGACACACGCAGGCGGATTATTCCATTCACAGTGTCAATGGTGCCCAGCGTGGAGATTGCGGGAACGCCCTGGAAATTCGCATCAGGCCCTCTCGTTTGGTCGCCGACCGGCATCGTGAAGCAATCCCATGATTTTCTTAAGATGGCGGGGCGCTTGTAATGCGTCGCTGTCTCATTTATTAACTATCTACGGTCAGACGAGGGTGTAATCGTGCTTTAGATCTCGCTAGACTCCATGGTTATGGTCTGATTAGGCACCTGACACCAAGGAACCGCCGCTCCACAACCGGTTCTTACCTACATAACATTAAATTGGAAGACTACTCAGGGGACACAGTATACTTTCTCTAATTATATCAGTCCTGTTATTATTATTTTTAAATTTATTTCAAATGACAATCTCCATTCTGCTAGTAGTGTCAGCATTTATCGATGTCATAATAGATAGCTAGAAGATACATAATGATTTAATGATATATCAAACGCAAAATAATCAATACGAAGATTTTTGAATAATTCAAAGGTAAGCAATGCTACGATGTAGTGTATTGAATTAAATGTAGTTTTTTTTTTGCTACCATCGTGTATTATATTTTATTTTTTAATTATTTTACTATTTTGAGTGGAATAAGGAATATCACAAGTTGAAAGTAACAAATCGACATAAAAAAAATATGAAATAAAATTTTTGAAAAACCTAAATGAAAATAAGTAAAAACCAGAAGCGTTTTAAAAAGGGTTGATTCGTCGCAAGGTCTGTTGTATAAGCAACAAATTAAAACTAATTTTTCTTTTCGTAGATATAGACAAAGATATACAGCAATAATATAAAACAAAATTGGAAAAACCGAAAGTAGTGTGCAATTTTGGTGCACACCTCAAACGCTCATGTAATATTTTAAATAGATTACAGAAGTAATTACCGAAAGGATTCTGAAGATTGTGAAAATAGGTTCTTTTGTTACAAAGTTTTCGAGATGTCTTGTACACAGAGAATTTATGATCACAGGCTAAAGGACATCCACAATATAATTTTTATCGATTTTTTTAATAATAATACGTGTTGTTGAATTAAAAAAAAATCGTTATTTTTCATTGGTGTTTCCTCTTTCAAATCATGTGCTTTCTATAACTTATTAGCGCAATGTAAAATAATAAACACGACTTAATAATGTAAGTGAAACGAGTGATTAAAAAAATTTGGCAGTAGAGCCCAATCTCTCTACTTCGCGTTCGAGGTGTGCAATATAGTTACTGCTCACATTCACCTACATATTAATATAATAAACCCAAAAAAATCCGTCGGGGCTGCCACTGCCATCTCTGTTCTCAATTTCAATTAAAATGTAGCAATATAGAAAAGATATCTTGTGTCGCGTAGAGAAGCAGCAACTTACATCAATTGGAGAGATTTATTTACGTACCCAGCATATTTCAATTTGTCACAAACTCTTCATTTTATGCGGAAAGAGTAACAAAGTAAATTTATGTTGCAGAAGTGAACGGCAGAGTTGGCAATTGACGTCCTAGATGAAAGTTTATTGATCATATTAGCAATATATTGAAAATGGACCAGATTAAGAGTAAGAGGCGAGAGAGGTATGTTAGGATCGTGCCTTCAAGAAAAGAGCCTACTCCTTTTTAAAAGGCCGGCAATGCATCTGCAATTCCCCTGGTGTTGCAGTTGTTCATGGGCGGCGGTAGTCACTTACAATCAGGTTAGCCGCATGCTCGTTTGCCCCCTCTCCTATAATAAAATGTAAGTCCGTAGTCTCGACCTACCCCTTTGGGTGTCAGGCGTGAGTGTTTATGTGTGTATGAAGTTGGTCCTAATGAGGACTTACTGGTGAATTGGTATTAGTGTTATAAACCCAGCTGAAAGTAATGACTGATTCAGGGCCTGTAGGTACTTGGATTGCTGGTCGTATGAGGAAGCTCATAGTCACTCAGCGAGCTATAGGGAGGAAGAGGATAAAGTCCGTAACATGTATATCTATAGAAGGACAAAAATAACTGACATAGCCCAAAGGATCAGTAGACCAAAGTGACCATGAGTTGACTATATAGTGGACAACCAGTGGGAAATATACATATATACATTCCATTATAACCAATTTATATGTTATTTAATTTGTAAAAGGTTTTTATCAGCCTCAGAATATTTTTCTATTGGCCTTAAAATTAACTGTATAATTATAATCATACTTGAAAAATATTGTCAAACCTATTTTCCAAAGTGTGGCTATTTTGTTTTGAATTTTATTTTCCTATAATTTTGAAATACTAAGTACAATAATATGTACATATACGCAAGAATATATACTTTATAAATACACCTATAATTTTTATCGAAATCGTCCTCAGCCTTTTTAAGTATCGGACATACCCCTTTCCTTTGTTTACAAACATATATAAAATAAAAGCTTCTCTCCGAAAATGTGCCAGATAGCGTGGATTTGACAAAAAAAAGTTATGCATAATCACCTAGCTAGCAAGATGAGCATGTAAGCATAAGGCAAGGCTGATACTCGCAATGCTCCACCCCATCACCAGTCTGCGGTATTTGAATAGTGGATGGATATTCCGCCATCATCAGAGCTCGTTAGTCAGCAGAGTTCACTCTGTAAACTCAAATGTTTCCCTCTAATTTTGTTTTTTTATTATCCAGTAACAGTCCACTCCTGCATATGGGATTTTTCCACATAAGGAAGGATTTACCATAATTGCACCCTTGACCGAGTTTCCTTCTCCTTGCCGGCCAAGGTACTTTATATCACCAACATTTTTAGTATATGATTATTATCTCAATAACAAAAAATTTGAATTTTACGTCTTATTTCAAATTGAACAACTTATTAACATTTAAAAATAACTCACCAATGTCAATTGCTCCATAACAATTTTTAAACACAGTTACGAATAAACATACTACAAATACATTCGTTGTAAACATTGTACGTTTTGTAATAAAAACTTATGATATATTATTGAGGAAAGAGGCGACTGTAGCGTCACAGCCTCTGATGCCAATTGCAAGAGACGCCGCACGTTCAGACAGCAAGAGGCGGCAACGGATCTGAGATTGCACAAACACAAGTCGCTTTCAATGTCACCCACTAGTTGAAATACGGAATAGTTACGCCAATTATCTCAACATTTTTTTTAAATATAAACATTTTTTCCAACCTCAGCAGAGCATTACTTATGACTTTTTAAACCGTCTATTTAAAAACAGATTTTGATAAACGCGGTTTATTTACACAGACAATTTATAGTGTTATTGAAAGTGATATTAACGCTTTTGATTTATATTCTCTACTCTTCCACACATATTTATTTGATTAGTGGATGATTACCGACACATTAAGGAGCAATTGTTACAAATATAATATTATAAAACTAGATGTTTAAAAAATATAAATTAATTTATCATTGCATGATTTATTTCCATTATAATTCCAGATTATGGAAAATTATTTAGAAAATTATGATCAACGAAAACTAAAGTGCTGTTCAAGTCCAAACTTAATATTAATAATTTATTAGTTTTTATGTGCACAAGTAAATTATGGCGTACAGGAGTTAAATAAGACAATGTTTAAATTACACTTTTAAAAACAAACAACAACACAACTTTACAACTTTAAAAAAGCATAGAAAGTTTATTTATTTCGGTAATTGGTTTGATTTATCATCTAGATAGCTCTATAAAGATAGCAGTGAAAAGTCAGCAGAAACATAAAAATTGTATCCAGGAATTTGTAGCTAATTTGTTGCTAATTAGTTACCAAAATCGCGATTTTGTTGCTCCAACCGGTTTTGAGTAAATTCAATTACTGCTATCTTTACGTTAAGATAGCAGTAAAAACTTTCAATTAACCCCGCCGTAGCGGATAAAACGGGATAATTTGTTGCTAATTAGTTACTGACATATAATGCAAAAAAATATGAAAAAAAATTAAAATAAAAATAATATCAAAAATTACAAATAACATCAAAATTTAATAAAAATCAATTTATGTTTTGATACTGATTCTGTAGTTCCAAATTAATAAAAATTTTGCTGCTAATTAATAAATAGATCAATAACTCCCAGACAGCCTACAATATCATAAAATCGGTCGAAAAGCTGTATCAAGTAATAAGTTACAAATAAATGTGTACATGCTGCCTATATGGGAGATTCAAAAACACAACAACAGATATATTGTTGCTGTTCAGTTATGAAAGCATAAAGAGCCAGCAACAAAATAAAATAGATCGATGAGCTGCAACAAGTAATAAGTTAATAATTATTTGTGTACAAGCTAAGTCCCCAAAAGGCGGTTTTTAGAGGGTATCACTTAGGTTCAGTGAGTCCCTCATAACCACGATAGACCGGCTGTCGTGGTATGCGTAATGCATTTTCCGCCTCCCTACGTGGTAGCCTTTTTCCAATTGCATCGGGCGCAAAAAAAAAGCGTTGTAGGTCATTCTGGCTCGAGCAGTCGAACGGTACAGACCTCTCTAAATACGTTGTTACGCTGTCAGTCGAATAAACGAGGCTTTCAGTATAGTTGTGGTATTTTCTTTGGAAGATTGAAGATGAGTGATCACCATGAAGATAACATTAGTGACGTCACACTTTTTAAAAACAACGAGGAGCTCGGTCCTCCGTCATATATATTTAATGTATTTAAGTAGAATTATGTACGTGCACGTCTGTAGTTATATATTTACATTTTATGATACCTTTTTTCTCATTATTAGTTTACTTTTGCTGCACTACCTCTCTCATATGTTTATCTCTGCTTTGCCCAATGGCTGACTGGGAGAGAATGCCTTAAGGCATTAAGTCCGCCATATGTACGATTTTTCTTTTGTGCTTTATGCACAATTTATGTTTAAAGAAATAAATGAATATTGCGAATATTATACTGATATTAATATATATTAATAATTATAATACTACTATATACTGAATATTATACAGGGCCGGATTATGATATATTATTAAATATATTTTAGTTACAAAAAAAAAACAAAGCGGGCAACTGTCAATGGTTAAATGATCAATGTAACCCAACTATGGTTAGGGCCTTTAATAGGCTGTAACGGTACGGTGCGTTATTTATTTAATGAGTATTGAATTATTCGTGGAGTAGCGGAATGAGAGAATCCACTACTCCATATCATCCTGTGGCCGACGTAAGAGGTGAAATGAAACAGGAGATGAGCAGGCAGCAGCATTTTCTTGACAACGAATCAAAATAATTAAAAAACTTAGGAGGCTACACCGCCTGCCAAGCGTGGCAATGATGGCAAATATCTTCCCATCCCATGAGACAATCTATGGGCGAGGTCTATGTACAGCAGTGGATTATAAAAAAAAATTATATCCTCTAAAATAAAAATGAATGTATGACTGAATAAAACTAGAGTTTCTGCGAGGGGAAGTAAATACGTTCACGGAATGAAGGTCAAGAAGTATTGTATAAAATTATACGAAAATTCGGTATGTAGTTCTTCAAGAGAGCGTTGTCGCCTTTCTGGAAGAACAAGGCCACTGTACTTCTGCATCACGCCTCCGGAGTATTCCCACCATGGACGACAGAATGAAAGAGCTTTCGAAGGACTGCTTTTCCACCCGCTTTCAGAAGCTCCGATGTAATTCCATCCGCGCTCAGTGCATTGCGATTTTTACGATGCTGGAGAGCCATTCTAATCTCGCTCAGACTGACGTCCTAGATCGATCCGATCATCGGAATAGTGTCGGATAAGACTTGGTATTAGATCGTTACTCACACTTGCTTGTGGCTCCAATGATGACGTGTACAACTGTCCATAGAATCTCTCTATCTCACTCAAAATCTCAAGTGTCACTGAAACGATGCTGGCACATTTGGTCTTTAGCTTCGACAGTTGGCTCTTTCTAACAGACACCTGGTTCTAACGCCACTTTCTGACTGGTTCAAAAGAGAAATTGGCCTGTAGTTATTTTGTTCATTTTCTTCTTTTGAACATTCTGAGCCGCATCTACATGCTGTTTTCCAGAGTCATTACGATCGTTTCACACGCATACTCGTCGACTTCCAGCCTCCCGAAGAAGCCTAAAAGGCTTTACCACCATATACCACATACATACTTTTCGGCAAATTGTACAGAAGACCGAAGAGTACAATGTGCCACTTGTCTTGCGTATGTGGATTATGACCCTTCAGCGGTGCCAAGTTGACTGTTGGTATATTTTGCTAAAGTTTTTGTACAGTAGGGCTACTATGGCTATCAGAGTACAAAGCCAGAGTACGAAACTTATCCAACTGCAGAGAGGTGTAGGACAGGGTGACGTTATATCCCCGAAACTCTCCACCACTGCATTGGAAGACGTTTTCAAGCTACTGGGCTGGAAATGATAGGTATTACATCAATGGCGAGTACATCACTCACCTTCGATTTGCCGACGACATAGTACTTATGGCAGAATCGCTTGAGGACCTAAGCACTATGCTCAATGACCTCAATAGTGTCTCCCAAGGGATATCTCTTCAGATGAACATGAACAAAACAAAAATCATGTGTAACGTCCATGTCACACATATGCCGGTAGCTGTTGAGAGCACTAAATTGGAAGTTGTTGACGAGTATGTTTATTTGGGACAAATAGTGCGACCAGGTAAGTCCAACTTCGACTGAGACGTCAATCGACGGATTCAACTCCGCTGGGCAGCATTCGGGAGATTACGACATATCTTCTCATCAGGTATGCGTCGAAACTAGAAAACAAGATTTTACAATCAGTACGTATTGCTAGTGTTGACTTATGTATCTGAAATGTGGTCCTTCACTGCTGGCCGTATAAGGAAGCTCAAGGTACTTCAGCGAGCTATGGAGAGGCTATGCTCGGGGTTTCTTTGCGTGATAAACTTAGAAATGAGGATATCCGCAGTAGAACCCAACGAATTAGCAAGCTGAAGTAGCAAAGAGTCGGCCATATATCGGTAGGCGAAGTGTGGGGTGGCCCCCACTAGATGGAGTGACGACCTGGTAAGACATACATAAAGTCGATGGAGGCAGATAGCTTCGTAACGTGCTTTGTGGAATTCTTTGGAGGAGGCTTATGTTCAGAAATGGAATTGTGAAGGGCTGTAATGATACCAAAATTCGTGACTTCTTTCAATAATTTATTCCCTTTGAACCTTGTTTAAAAATATGTTTATGTTGTCAAAAAAATTATTGGCGTTGCTGCTCAAAATAGGAAATCGGGCTCTAGACCTCATTGTTAATACAATTTTTTCCCAGAAGATTTTTTTTATTTTTGAAAATTAATAATAATCGCTAGGGGCTAAGTCTGAGCCGTTGAGCAAGGGTTTCAGAATTTCAAAACCCCATTCCTTCTACTGCTGTCATAAAAAAGCGATTTATCCACAAGTGCTCTGTCATGCAATAGCAGCAAACCTGTGCTCAATTATCTCGCCTTTTTCCTCACTGCGTCTTTGCCCCTCACAATTATTACGGAGTGAATAGTATTCTTCCGTTACGATAAAAATTTCTTTGTAATTCAGTTGTAATAAAAAAAAAACTGTTTGCCATGAATTTTCGAACCGGTTAGGACACCTTAAACCTAAATGTCCAAAAAGCACAAAATATGCGCATCCAAAATCGTGAAGTGATAACGTAGGAAATTTGATTTTTTTTTATAGAATAGGGGGCAAACGAGCATGCGGCTCACCTGATGGTAAGTGACTACCGCCGCCCATGAACAACCGCAACACCAGGGGAATTGCAGATGCGTTGCCGACCTTTTAGAAAGGTGTAAGCTCTTTTCTTGAAGGTTCCTAAGTCGTATCGGTCCGGAAAATTCGCTGGTGGTAATTGATTCCACAAGGAAGTCGTGCGAGGGAGAAAACTTCTTTTAAATCGCACAGTCGTGGACCGCCAATCATCCAGATGGTATGGATGGTAACGCGAGTTTTGTCGCGATGTGCGATGGTGAAATTGAGCGGCTGGAATTAGTCCGAACAATTCCTCAGAGCACTCCCCGTGATAAATGCGATAAAATACGCAAAGAGATGCAACATCTCTACGCAGTGCCAGTGTTTCGAGCCGATCAGAAAGAACTCGGTCGTCGACGATTCGAACCGCTCTGCCCTGGATGCGGTCAAGTGGAAGGAGCTGGCACTGGGGTGCCCCGGCCCAGAGATGAGAACAGTATTCCATGTGGGGCCGAACTTGCGCTTTGTAAAGTTGCAAGCGATGTGCCGGCATGAAATACTGTCTCGCTCTGCTGAGCACGCCAAGCTTTTTAGAGGCCAATTTGGCCTTCCCTTCCAAGTGACCACGAAACTGCACACTATTCGATATGTCGACGCCAAGGATTCCGATACTGGCTGAGGCAGTAAGGGGAGTGCCTTGAAACTGAGGAGATACGACAAAGAGGTTCTTTTTAGCGGTAAGCGCGCAAACTTGTGTCTTCTGGGGATTGAACTGGACTAGATTTAGTCGCCCCCAATCCGAGACTTTGTTAAGCAAAGACTCGACTTCAGACACAAGTTTGTCCCGGTAATCGGCGACGTTTTCCCGAGAAATATTGGCACGGCCGGTATATAAGGCATCACCAGTGCTGTCGTCCGCATAGCAATGAATGCTGCCAGATAGCAACATATCATTGATATGCAGGAGAAACAGCGTTGGTGATAGCACGCAGCCTTGTGGAACACCAGCGTTGATAGGCTTGAAATCAGAGCATTCACCGTCTACTACGACCTTGATGCTCCGAACAGCAAGGAAACTGGTGATCCATTTGCAAAATTTCTCGGGAAGCCCATAGGAAGGAAGCTTCGAAAGAAGCGCTTTGTGCCAGACCCGATCAAAGGCCTTTGCTACGTTTTTTTTTTTTTTTTTTTTATAGGATAAGGGTGACAAACGAGCACACAGTCCACCTGATGGTAAGTGGTTACTGCGGCCCATAGACATCTACATCTATCCTCTATTACAAATCAAAATGTAGATGCGAAACCAAACTACTAACTCCAAACTAACGGCTAATGCCCCCCCCCCCCCCCTTGGACTCTACTGCCTCCGCCCATCTATGAGTTAAGTAGACTAGAAGATCACCAGCTGATCGACCCCGACGAAAACCGTACTGGCGGTCACTAATCAGCTGGTGATCCTCAAGGTACCTCATGAGCTGGCAGTTTATAATGGCTTCCATTATTTTGGAGAACAAGGAGGTGATGGCGATAGGCCTGTAGTTGGACGGGTCTGAGCGGTCGCCTTTTTTAGGGATCGGGTGCACCAAAGCTGTCTTCCATGAGTTCGGGACTACGCCTTGGGAGTAGGAGTACCGGAAAAGATGCGTTAAAACCGGTGCCAACTCCGGAGCACACGTCTTCAGCACAATGGGAGGGACTCCATCGGGCCCACTCGACTTGTTGACGTCCAGGGAGAAGAGTGCTTTGCGGACCGAGAGCTGTGTAAATCGCACATCCGGCATGGAGCACTCACATCGCGGGATGGTCGGCGGTGTATTCCCCCCGTCATCTAGAGTCGAGTTGGACGCAAAAAGAGAGCTCAACAGATCGGCTTTCTCCTTTGTGGCATGGGCCAGTGAGTCGTCCTCTCTGTGCAGAGATGGAAGAGATGGCTGACAGAAGTTCCCTTGGACAGCCTTGGCGAGAGACCAGAATGCACGGGTTCCCGAAGGAAGGCGAACTAGCTTCTCGCCAATTCTGCCGATGTGCTCAGACCTTGCCTTGGCAATGACGCTTTTGAAGGATCTGGAGGCGGAATTATACTTCTTTTTAAGTGCGCTGGTGTTTACATCCCGAGACGTTGATGCGTCAGCCCAGGCCTGGTAGCACTCCTGCTTATAGCGTGATGCTATTTTACAGGAGCGACCAAACCATGGCTGGGATCTGCCTCCGATGGGCACCACAGAGGATGGAATAAAAAGTTCCATACCCTGAAAAACCACATCAGCAACAGAATCGGCAACAACGCTGGGATCTTCCGGCGAGAAGCAAACCCGCCCCCAAGGGTAGGATGCAAAAAAAGACCGCATCCCGTCCTAATCAGCTGACCTATAGTGCCAAACACGGCGGCAAGCTGTAGATCGCAACTGCGATTGGAGCGTGAGTGGCACCGTACTCCGGATCAGACAATGGTCCGAAGAGCCCACAGGGGCATCGACGGAGACCTGATATCCGTCCGGATGAGAGGTCAGCAGAAGGTCCAACAGGGAAGGTACATGGTCTTCCACATCTGGGATCCGCGTAGGCGAAGTAACCAGTTGTGTTAGACCATATGCCAAAGCAAAGTCATAGACAGATCTACCCGCATGATCGGTTAAACGAGAACCAAGCCATTCAGCGTGGTGGGCGTTGAAATCACCGAGTATCACGATCTCTGCGGATGGGACCTGTTGTAGCACGGAGTCTGCAGCCATTTGGACGTGGTCTATGAGTCGGTCTGTGTCGGCATTACCGCTATGGGACCTATAGAGGCACCCGTAGACGCGGGGATGGTCGTCGCTGTCTACGCGCAGCCATAGGATGGACAGGTCCGTACCTTCAAGGCTGCCGAGGCGTCGAAAACAGATATCCTCTCTGACATACACGCAAACTCCAGCCCGGGGCACAAAGGAGTGTTCTAATTTGTACCCCGGGTAGGAGAGATACGAAGTATCAGCCGGAGAGGACACCTGTGTCTCGGTAAGAAAGAGCAAGGCCAGCTTAGCTATCTCCAGATGGTAGTGGACGGCGTTAAGGTTTGAATGAAGTCCCCTGATATTGCAGAAATCCACGGTAAGCGTGGCAGGGGTTGCCTTTGTCTTCTTGCTCCGCTTGCCCCGAGCAGGTTTCGTCTTGAGCGGAATTTCGCCCCCCCAGAATACGCAGGGCAGCCTGAGCACCCACGCCCAGGAGTGGAGTAGTTTGGTCGTGGATGCTCAGCGAGGGATTCTCCAGAGGTACCGGTACCCTCCTGGGGTAGTCTTTTATTTAATTCCACTACCATGTTGATGGGGGGGGGGGGGAATTGGGCCTCCGGCCACCTGCACTCACCAAGCGCAACGCAGAGGTCAACCTCTACTTCACGCTGGTATTCTGTGAGGTCGTGGTACCACCCCGGTTCGAGCTGGCCCATCCGTGCGACAGCAAAAGCCACCGCTTATATCCCGTGTCCCATATTCCGTGGGTTTCGTAAGACGTCAGAGGAAAATGAAACAGGCGAAGGACAGTAGCGTCTTCCTGATTACATCAGAAAAAACTGCGCTTGCTAAACGGCCTGCGTTGCATGCTGTGTGGCAATTTATAGGGTAGTGGAGTAAGTCTATGTTCAGCGGTGAATTTTTGATCTGCTGCTATGAATGAATGAAAACTTGCGCACATTTTCCTTTCATACCTATGCGGTCTTACAAAATATTCTAGTAGTTGTATTCGATATTCCAAGCATTTACTAGTTGTGTCTTTTTATTAGGATATCTTCCAACGTACGACAGACCACCCAGCCCAGAGGTCACAAAATGGTTTGAAATGGGTTTCTCTGCTAAGTAAGAAAAGTAATTAGGAAAAGACGGCACGACACTCGATTTTCTCTGGTTTTTAAGATTTTTTTCCGGATTTACTAAATTTTTGGGATAATTTAATAATTTGGGTTAATTAATCCAGATATAAAAAGTGACCACGCCAACCTAATTTTTTTCCCGCGAAATTATTCTACTTTTCTTTTATCTCCTCGAACACTTCTCTGAATAAAACTAACGTTACTGATTTTGTTAAGCGTGTAACTTGAAGCCTTGTGGTAGATTTAATTTTATCATTCGAATCAACCTTGGTTGGTTGTTCTTTTCCGAGGATTTGTAGTTTATCAAACATGATGTAATGGCGGGCACGATCTTGAACATATTCATAGACTGCAGATGCATTAATATGCTATATGCTCTTTTACGTGGTTTGCCATAGGGAAAACTAAGCGATTATTTCTCTGGTCTCTCTTACATAGGTAAGAGACCAAATTCATAATCAAGTATCAACATCCATCTACAAAATGCAGGTACATTCCTGCATTTTGTAGATGGATGTTGCACTAAATTTTCCGTACTATTGAGGATTGTCGGATTAAGAACAATATTGATAAGGAGGGTTTGGAGACCATACGACAAGATATTTCGTGTATGTTCCGTGTACGAGTATGTTCCGTTGAAGATCAGCGCCAAAACTAAATCTCCCCAAAGACAAATTTAAAGCGAACTTACGCAACCGAGTAGAGCTTACGATTTCCCGCGCAAAGAAACGAAATACTACGGTATTGTAATGGATAATTAAGATTATAATTATAAAATACAACAACTTTTATGGGATGAAAGTAAATACAAAAGGTCAAAACATGCCTAAACATCATATTAGTCATTGGTCAAAGCAGACCCTACAACTGGTACGCTAAGAAAAACTAGCTATTTAATAAAGAAATACTAGTTAAAAGTTAAGTTAAATTTCGGCTTTAATTCGAAAATACAAACTTAGCACTCTCGTTTTAAAACCAGAGTTAATTCCAGAGTATATGCACCCATTTTCATATTAAAAAGCCTTTCATTAATTTTTATCTATACAAATTTGAACATTCTCTGGCACCCTCGGTAAATCCGAATTAATTTGTTTTATTTACCTTCAGTAAGTTTCAAGTCAATTTGCTCCAAAATTTAGGAGTTTATTACTTACTTTCTAATTGAAAACTAATCAAAAGATGAATCTTGAATTTTACCCCCTTTATGGTAGAATTGTCAAAAAATACTGAAACACGTGCCTCCATACAAATTTAAACATCCTTTACTCTCCTCCGTAAGGAGTGGTTTTGAAAAATATCAAATGATGTTTTATTTTATTTATAAAGTAAATAAATAAGTGTCGCGTCAATCGGCTCGTAAAATAAAAAAGATTTCATAAAAGCAGTCATTATATAGTTGCAGCATAGCTCTACTCCGTCAAATTGACATTATACACTCAGACCAGAGCCCAGACCGTGGTTCTCGTCACTTGTCGTAGTTCCTTCGTGAAAATCTATGATAAATATATGAAATAGTAGTATAATTTGCTTGTATGAAATTTATTTTATTCCTTATAAGTCTTTTGCAAAACCTACAAAATGAGATACCATTACTGGATTATCTGCCTACATCAACAGCAATGGCTAAAACGCAAAATCATTTGCATGAAAATACAAAATATGTGTGCCTGATAAAAAAAATAGCATTTCATTTTACTAAAGAACTTTTTTAAAATTTCGGGAATTTTCTGTCAGGCGTCAAAGTTTTATTTAATTGCGTGTGTATCTATAAATTATATATTAATATATATAGAAAAGTATTTCAAAGTACATGTGAGCTAGAGCGTTGCTGAAAAAAAACAATATTTGCGAGATTGCAACGCCGTCGCCGATTTCGCTGCGCATTTATTGTTATTTATTCTTTTCTAGCTGTTCTCCGCGATTTTATCCGCGGGGAATTTGGATTGGATTTAATGGGTATTAACTTTTGCGCGGAATCCTAATTATTTTTCTAAAATAAAAGTAGCATAAGTCACTCCTTATAACATCAGCTATCTGTCAGTGAAAGTTCTGTCAAAATCGGTTCAGCCATTTCGGCGATTGGCCGGAACAAACAGATAGATAAACATCAGGTGAGCCGTATGCTCGTTTACCCTCTCTCCTATAAAAAAAATAGACAGAACAAAAATTTAAAAAATAGTTTTTTCGTTACCATATATACCATATATACTTTTCATGTTTATTTAGTAAAAAGGTGTTATTTTGATATTACAGGCAGATACTTCAATTTTATTCATTTGTATAGATAATAATGCTTGTAACAGTGGCTACTATTCCAGAAAAGAGAGCCCATGAATTCACCAGCGGAAGACTTGCCTCGATATTCTTAAAAGTATTTTCACGATTCTGTAATTTTGTTTTAGGATAGTAATGGTGAATGTTATAAAGCGAGACATGAATCGATCAAAAATTTAAAATTAATCGAAAAAAAATTTCGAAAAATTTCGGGAAATACATTTTCTTTTTAATTTTTGTAAAATTTGTGTTATTCTTTAGCAATAAAACTCATCGTGTCTTGACGGTCTACTATAACAAAATTTTTGACTTTTTAAATTATTTCTTTGGTCATTGCTGTCGTGAGCGGTTCTTAACATCGGAAATTGATATAGCTACTCCTTGTCTTAAGTCTGGGTATATTGTCTGGTATGTACGAAATTGTTATAACACCATCTATCGGATATCATGAGATCTTTTTGAGATATCCCATAGTCACCTCTTAAGATACCTGCGGAACAATATGGGGTTAAAGATATGCTTCAATGTTATCCTCTTAATTAAGTTTTGCCGTTACGACAATAAACTAAAATATATATTAAAGTATAATTCAAACATTAATCTTTCTTAGCAATCCATAAAACAATTATTTATACGTTAAATGTATCTTTAAGAAATTTAGTCAAACCTTTTTGGTTTACAGATCGTTTAATTTTTATATTTCGTATAAAACTTTTTTATTATAAGTAAGTTTGAAAACTACTCACGTGATTTTTTTATATTTCATTATCAGCAAATTTACTTACATTCTTAGGGAATGAGGCTCCGTAGAATATACTGGGTAGTGCTAAAAGCGCAGCAGTGCTTTCTGTAAATTATAATAGAGTGGTCGCTGTTTTAATGTTTTAGAAATGATGAAATGAGTAGGTATGGAAGGATCGAAAATCAGATGCCGATGATTGGTGCTGCCGTGCACATTCACCGATGTTATTTTTTTGATAGTTGATTATTTCTTGCGTCTTTAAATATTTAAGACAAACTGCAAAGGCGTAACTGCCGCGTCAGAACCCGTAACACATTGTTATTTTGTATTATTGCCATAAAATGAAGCTAAAGACTGAAAGGTTGGCAGCCCGCTCTCGTCTTCAATTTGACTGCAAGGGACCCACTGCAAAGGGTCCAACAGGCAGAGATTAGTCTTTTATAGACCTTTTACCCCGAAACTCCAATCACACCACGTTGGGTCCAGGAACAACGAGGTGGATGTGAACCCGTGCAGGAGTGTCACACTGTTGTCAACAGCGTCTGCCGCACTTTTTTTATAGGAAAGGGGGCAAACAAGCATGCGGCTCACCTGATGGTAAGTGACTACCGCCGCCCATGAACAACTGCAACACCAGGGGAACCAGGGGAATTGCAGGTGCATTGCCGGCCTTATTAAAAGGAGTAGGCTCTTTTCTTAAAGGTCCCTAAGTCGTATCGGTCCGGAAAAATCGCTGATGTTAATCGATTCCACAAGGAAGTCGTGCGAGGAAGAAAACATTTTTTGAATCGCACAGTGGTGGACCGCCAATCGTCCAGATGGTGCGGATAGTATCGGGAGTTCTGCCGCAATGTACGTTCGTGAAATTTGGCGGCTGGGATTAATCCGAACAATTCCTTAGGGCACTCCCTGTGGTAAATGCGAAAGAAAATGCAAAGCGATGCAACATCTTTTCGCAGTGTCAATGAATCGAGCCGATCGGAAAGGACTAGGTTGTCGACGATTCGAGCCGCTCTGCGCTGGATGCGGTCAAGTGGAAGGAGCTGGCACTGGAGAGCCCCGGCCCAGAGATGGGAACAGTATTCCATGTGAGGCTGAACTTGCGCCTCGTAAAGTTTCAGGCGGTGTGCCGGCATGAAATACTGTCCCGCTCTGCTGAGCACGCCAAGATTTTAAGAGGCCAATTTGGCCTTCTCTTCCAAGTGACCACGGAACTGCACGTCACTCGATATGTCGACTCCGAGGATTCCGATACTGGCTGAGGCAAGAAGGGGAGTGCCTTGAAACTGAGGAGATACGACAAAGGGGTTCTTTTTAGCGGTAAACGCGCAAACTTGTGTCTTCTGAGGATTAAACTGGACTAGATTTAGTCGCCCCCAATCCGAGACTTTGTTCAGCAAAGACTCGACTTCAGACACAAGTTTGTTCCAGTACTCGGCGACGTTTTCCCGAGAAATATTGGCACGGCCAGTGTATAGAGCATCACCAGTACTTGTCATCCGCATAGCAATGAATGTTACCAGTTAGCAACATATCATTGATATGCAGAAGAAACAGCGTTGGTGACAGCACACAGCCTTCCTAAAAGAATATATTCTATATATAAATTGGTAGCTGGTCGCGAACGAACTGCCTTTACGTTGTCCTCTGCGTGTATGCTATCTAGCACACAGCAGGTCTCGGGCCTCGGGGCATACCCCATTACCCGGAATCTCCTCGCGGTATATTTTATTACTTTGTACTGATCGTGGGAGCCGTTATGGCGTTGTAGGTCCGGGGTTCGTTTCCCCGGTCGCTGCAAATTGGTATCAGTAAAATGTAAAAGTTGACCTATCTGTGATATTGAGGGTTGTTACTCGACTCTCTAATCTCTATAGAGAAGAGTTCTCTTGGTAGAGGTCGCCCGTCCGGGGGCCGGGCATGTAAAGGTGCCATGTTGTCGAAGTGGGGATGTGGCCAGTTGTCGGCGTGATTAAACATACCGCGCGCCAATCAAACCACTAACTCCTTGATGGTCTCCATCTTGGGGTTGGCCACGATGACGTCATTCCGGACGTAGCGACCTGCACCGACGATGGTTCGTAATGATAGGTTCTGCTGGGCCTGCAGCCACTGCCTCTGCCGTTCGTTCAAGAGCGCGCACCAGGCCGGAGCAGCGGTCGGTCTTTTATGTATAGTTTGTATATCCTCAGCTTGGTGTTCAATGAGAGCTTGGATGCCAGGACGGGATGGAGCATCACCCGCGCACATCTGATATTGCGGACGACGATATCGACGTGCGCGGTCATGCGTAACATCCTGTCTATCCGGCACCCAAGGTAGGTCACGGCCTTCTCGTACTCTATCTCTTGGCCTCTTAGCGCCAACGGGGTAGGGAAGTTCCTGTAGCAGCGGGCGAGGAGAGCGGTTGTCTTGCCAACGTTTACGCCCATCATCCACTCATCCAGCCATGGTGGCAGCAAGACCAGCAGGCGCTGCATCTTGGCGGCGGCGAGATTAGCTCTTCTGGACGAGGTGAAGTAAGCGCTATCGTGCGCGTATAGCGCCAGCGCTACATCGTCTTCCCATTCGCGTATTTGTCCTGCCAGCGTTGGAATGTCATTGTATAAGCCACGTACAGGATCGGCGAAAGACACCTGCCCTATGGTACGCCAGCTCTCATGGGTTTTACTGCGGATTCGGCATCTTCGACACAGACGTAGAGCAGAAGTCGGCTAGAAATACCACAGCATAGCCAGAGAGACATCGTTTGTTGTTCTATCTTGAAGAGTAGTCCTGAGGGCCACACCCTGTCGAACGCCTCCTCGATAACGAGGAAGACGCCCAACGACGTGCGAACCAGGTGGTGCAGCACTCTGGTCAGCTGAGTTGCTGAGGAGTGTCCTCTCCTGAAACTATGTTGCTCCGCCCGAAGTTAGATTCACGGGCGGATTCTTCTTAGGATGATTATTTCAAATAGTTTGGCTATGTGCGGTAGCAGCGTTATCGGGCTGTAACTAACGAATTGCCCCGTACATTGTCTTCTGCGTGTATGCTGTTTAGCATACAGTAGGTCTCAGATCTCGGGATATACCCTATTGCCCGGAATCTCCTCGCAGTACATGACTATGTACCTGTCGTGGGAGCCGTTATGGCATTGTAGGTAACGCTGCGGTCCGGTGTTCGGTTCCCCAGTCACTGCAAATTGGTTACAATAAAATCTCAAAGTTGGCCTATCCGCGGCATTGACGGTTATTACTCGACTCTGTAATCTCTATAAAAAGAGCCCCCGTCCGGGGGCCGAGCCTGTAAGGGTGCGATATTATTTAGGTGGTCATGTGGCCCATTGTCTGCGAACATGCCGCGCGCCAGCCTGGTCACGAATTCTTGGATGCTTTTCATTTTCATCAACTTTAGTTCCGGACGTAGCAACCTGCACCGACGATGGTTCGTAATGATAAATTCTGCTGGGCCTGCAGTCGCTGCTTCTGTCGATCGCTCAGGAGTACGTACCAGGCCAGAGCAGCGTGTGTGAGTCTGGATCTTACGTGCATTTTGTACACCTTCACTTTGGTCTTCAATGGTAGTTTGGATGCCAGGATGGGACGGAGCGCTGTCCGCGCACCTCTAGCGTCGCGGACGATGAGATCGACGTGCGCGGTCATGCGCAGCATCCTGTAGATCCGGCATTCAAGATAGGTCACGGCCTTCTCGTACTTGATCTCTAGGCCCCTGAACGTCAAAGATGGTGGAAAGTTCCAGAAACGGCGGATGAGCAGAACGGTCGTCTTACCAACATTCCACCACTCGTCCAGCCATGATGGCAGCAGATCCAGCAGGCGCTGTACCCTGGCAGTGCCAATGTGGGATCTTCTGGACGATGTGAAGTAGGCACTATCGTCCGCGTATAGAGCCAGCTCTGCATCGTCCTCCCATTCGCGCAGATGTTCTGCCAGGGTTGGGATGTCGTTAGTGTAAGCCGCGTACAGGACGCCGATCCTGTAAGGTCCTGCAAGGTAGTACAGCACCCTGGTCAGCCGAGTTGCTGTTGAGTAGTCCCTGCTGAAACCGTGCTGTTCCGCCCGAAGTTAGTAGCACGGGCGGACGCTTCTTAGCAACAATCTTTCGAACAGTTTAGCTATGTGCGGTAGCAGCGTGATCGGCCTATTACTGCTCTACGCCTGTCCTACCCGGGTTTCGGCAGTGCGATCACTTTGCCGATTTTCCAGTCTACCGGGAAGTGGAATGTCCGCAGTATACCGTTGTAGAGTCGACCTACCTCTACAAGTAATCTGTTGGGCTGGTGTCGGAGTGCTGCGTTTGTTATTCTGTCGTGCCCCGGCACCTTCCTCGGTTGCAGGCTGTCCACCGCAGTTCGGCGGGGAGATGAACCACTTTCCTGCAAGTAGTGGTGCGGTCGACGACTGAACTCCTGTACGCTGCTCTCATTCCGGGCATGAAGCTCCATGAACTCCGCACTTTCTGGGTTCGGCATAAATTGTTCCTCGAAGTGCTCTGCTAGGATATCTGCTCTACTTTTAGCCTCGTAACAACGCTCGCTCGCGTTATTGGTCAGCGGGCAAACGGGGGGTCTGGTTTTTGTTAACTGCCGGTTCAATTTGTAAAGCGACGCTTCCTGCTCATCCGCTTTCGAGATGCGCCGCTCCCAGGCCTCTCCTCTGTGGGCCTGGATTGCAACCGACAGTTCATCCGTCAATTGATTGAGTCTGGTCTTTAGTCTTGGGCAGCGAGAACGCGCTCAGAGCTTTCTCAGCGCTCTCTTATGGTTGAGCTGCGCGCGTATCTCACGCCGCAGCTCGTCTCTCTTCTGCGTTAGTGGTACGATCGTAGACGCCGCGTGTAGGGCTTCCTTAATAGTTTTTGTTATTCTTGTTGCAGCGGCCTCTACGTCGTCCACTGGGTTAATCGGTGTAAGTACTGGAGGTCTCTCCTGCAGATGTTGATGGTAGAGCCTCCAGTCAATCTTGGTTTTAAAAGCTCTGGGCGGCGTAGTCTCCGCCTTGAGGCCAAGAGTGGTTAAGATCGAGAGGTGCTGCGAAATCAAGTTATACAGCACCTCTACCATTATCGGGTAGTTGACGTTCCTAAGGAACTGCCCTTTTTCCCGTTTTCTAACCTACAAGTGAGCTATACTCGAAAGAGGACCACGCACCGCGTGCAGTTTTGCAATATTTTAACAATGATTTCCACTATCGCGCTCTTATATTTTTCCCCACATTCATACAAACATATGGTTATACAATTTTTTTAAATAAGGATCATTCAAAAAGTCTTAATATTATGACACACGTTGCATTATTATTACATAAAAACGTATTAAGTTATTCAACAAAATATGCCTACTTTACAACACTTTTTCGAAGTTAGATATCTTAAATATCTAACATACAAGGTCAAAACAACAATCTTTATTGATAAATATGAATAACTTAACTAATACAATAGTATAATACACAATTTTACAAGTATTTTCACTACTAAACGACTCTTATATAAATCTATCATTATTTCACTATATTTAGCACAAATTTAAACACTTTTAACAAAGAACTGTTCCATTTTACCATGCACAATAATTATAAAACATTTATTGTGTATTTTACACACATACTGAAATTTTCACAATTAAATAAAATTTATTTTCCATATTTATTTTCCATTACTTTCCACTCGGCTTACATCTCACACAAAGTGAGCAACCAATTTGTAAAGGACCTTAATCACATCGGTAGGAGGCTAGTGCCTTCATTGTCTAAATTATATCTATCTCTGTTTATTATGAAATACTATTGTTTACATATGTTTTCCTTATCAGTCATAATATTTCTTATCTGATATCACAAGAACAAAAATAATTAGTGCTAAATATATTTTTATCCAAAATAATTATCTATTTGAATATAATACTTTCATTCGCATTGCACAGCTGATTACTATGCAATACATGACTCTAAATTAATCCAAAAAAAAACTTTCATGAAATTAACGCTCAACCGGGGAATCGAATCCCGAACTTTCGTTTGACATAATATTGAATATATTCATTTTTAATATAGATTACCTCCTGGTGCCTTGCATGATTTAATAGCAATGTGTTTTATGAACACAACATTGTTCACTTTTCGAAAGGAACTAAATAATAAATTATTTTTTAAGCGCGTTGCCAACAAAAACACTCTAAAAAAAGGACGAATATCATGAACCCTCGCACTTCTAAATCAGTCAAGTCGTTTGGGTATAAACTTGTACAAAGTTACATAATATAGCAAAAATGCACCTAACCCTCCTTCTGGGGCAGTCAGATAAAATTTTAAGGAAAACGATGTGCTCTGAGCATTATAGGTAGTGAGTAAATGTAAGAATTTACATATAAAATCACATTCTATTTTATGCAGTTTACTTTATATTTTTTCTGACCTTTCGGGTAGGTGGCGCAATGAGTTTCATTCACTCCGAAATTTTTTCGATGGAAATACAAAATTTATAATAACTCTACCACAACGCTACCTACCGGGTGTATAAATATATTCTCAATCGGTCAAGACGATCTGAAATTTACATTTTAAAACAGCTTTTTAAAAAAAATACATATCTCATGGTTGCTAAAATTAAGTGTAAGTAAGTTGCTCCAGTTAGCTTAAGCAACGTATAAATTAATATTAGTAAACGAATAAGGACAAAGAACAGTTTTTTCGTAAGTAAGCGCATTAATGCCTCATTGTGCAGTATTATGCATCAAAATATCGCAGGTGTACTAAGTAAAATGGACGATCTAGAATTAGCCCTCAATGAACTACGAACGTGTTATCACCGTATGTCTCACTGAACATTTTATAATTATAGGTGAGGAGCAATTTTTAGCACTAAATAATTTTCACGTGTCAACAATTTTTTCTAGGTATTTGCAACGGAGAGGGGGTTCTTGAATTTTATTACGAAATGACTTCAAAGGCGTGGAAGTGCATGATATTAATAAACTATTTATTGAAAAACATTTTGAAATTTTTGGCCTAGAAATTCCTCAAATAAAACTAATTATATATATATACTAGCTGACCAGACATAAGTTGTTTTGCCCTTTCCGATGACCTAAAAAAAAGTGTCCTAAAAAAAACCTTAAATACACAATAAAAAAAATT
Source organism: Parnassius glacialis (assembly GCA_033319125.1). Lineage (NCBI taxonomy): Eukaryota > Metazoa > Arthropoda > Insecta > Lepidoptera > Papilionidae > Parnassius > Parnassius glacialis. Next base: position 31,171,317 of record JAVANC010000013.1, on the reverse strand, counting down.
GAGGGTCACTTATCGGGATAAAAAATATCCTATCTCTCAAGCTGGACCAAACAGCACACATTGTGAAACATTTCATCCAAATCAGTTCAGTAGTTTAGGAGTTCATCGCGGACAAACAATGTGACACGTAATTTTTATATATAAAGGTATATATATATATATATATATATATATATATATATATATATATATATATATATATATATATATATAGAAGTCCTAATTCCAATATAAATGTAATTTTTCACTGAATTTGAATTTAATGAAGCGCTATCTAAACTACGCCACAAACAAAAACAACATAAATTTATTATTTGCAGCGATTTTAATATTAATATACTGGCTCGCAATAGCGCAAGTATTCAGTTCCTAAAACTTATATCCAATTTTGGATTCCAGTGTCATATCCAGGACCAAACACGAATTGATAAATGTATCGACAAAATCCTTAGTAATATTGCAACAGCGGTATGTAGGACGCACAGCTTATGTCTCTCGGATCAATATTAACGACACAGCTCAAATAATTGAATTTGAAACCAAACAATTAGAAAAAATATCTAAACATTACTTCACAACTACACGTGACTACAGCAAAAAATAACCTAAGTCGAGCAGAATAGAATGATTTTTTATTCAATATTGATTTTTACATAATACTTATTAAAAGTCATTTTTTATTTAGGGGAGAGCGGGGTTAAAAGTTCCCGGGGTAAATTGTTCCAATTGAAATAGCTCCGTGAGAAAATATAATAAAAATATGTAGCAAATTCGTGAGTAAAGTAAAAGTAAAGTGAGTTGTTCGTGGGGCAACTGGTCCACGTAAGTAAATATTTTCATTTTTAATATTTATGGTCAATCTCACGAATCGTAATAACTAACTTTTAATTCTTTGGTGTTTTGATACAGAAATATATCGAGTATCTTGATATACTACGTTAAAACTGCGTATGTTTCGTAACCTAACCTATGATTTACTTTTTTTAAGACATGTGTTATTGGGGTTAGAAGTTCCTTTCTTTTAGGGCATGTTGTGACCTCGGAACAACTTACCCCAGTTCATCTGTACTAGTAATGCAGTAAAAAATATTGTTCTTTTTTCTTTTGCAGCATATGGATTTATACTCGGAAAACAACACGAGGTTCTGTATCTCAGGAGTTTATGCAAAGGGCGGCGGATGGAGTCATCAAATATGGAAGAAAAATATAAACCGTTACTAAAGAATTATATATTTGTCATATGACATTACACAGGTTTATGAAAAAGCTAAAATCTGGACTAGAAAACGTCACAGTTGGGCTACAAAAAAGTAAGATTGATCTTTATTCACTAAAGAAAGAACAGCAAAATAAATTAGTTATCTGTTAAAATGTGCATCAATCCCTCTTTGGCAAAGAATATGGCTCTTAGAAAGTTTGCAATATAACAGACACCCCCGAAATACAAATTTAGCAGAAGAGCAAGAGAAAGAAAGTGAGCACTGAGAATTAAGAAGTAAGAAAAAAAAGGGAAGGGATAGGATACAAGAAAAGGGAAGTTTGAAAGATTTTTCAAACGAGCTAGTGAAGTTCTGAGAATGAAGAAGACAGTGTAGAGTATTATTGTCTAATCTGCTGTGACAGTTACTCTAACTCAAGTTCTGGTGAAAAATGGGTTCAGTGTCAAGAATGTACGAATTGACCCCATTCCAGATGTAATAAATATGGAGACTTGTTAAATGTTAACATACATTTGTTCGAATTTTCAATCTGATTAATCATATGATGATTAATTAATATGTTTTTTTTTGTTTTTTCTGGTCAAAGACGACTTTCTGATATAGTTGAAAGTAAACAATGAACTAACTTATCAATGCTGATTAGCTACTTAAGCTATTAATTATATGTGTAATTGTTAATGTAACTACAAAATGTAAAGTACAAATAATATAGCTATGTAAACCTTAAATATGTTTAGTTTATTAACAATTTAAGAGAAAACAATTGTTTATTCTTATAATATTATGGATTAGTTCTCAAAAAGTTGATCAAACCAATAATTGTAACAGTAATTATAACAGTGGTAGAGCCACGCGGCAGCTTTTGCTGTCGCACGGATGTACCAGCTCGAACCGGGGTGGTACCACGACCTCACAGAATACCAGCGTGAAGTAGAGGTTTACCTCTGCGTTTCGCTTGGTGAGTGCAGGTGGCCGGAGGCCCTTTTTACTGGAAATGAGGCATTCCATCTTAGTCCTCACGGGTGACAACGCATCTGCATTTTGATTTGTAATAGAGGGTAGATGTAGATGTCTATGGGCCGCAGCAACCACTTACCATCAGGTGGACTGTGTGCTCGTTTGTCACCGTTATCCTATAAAAAAATTGTTGTATTTTTTACAAATTATACCTTTAATAAACCCCGTAACAACTTACCCCATCCTATTAACAACTTACCCCAAGACGGGGTAAGTTGTTACTTTCTGACTTTATGTATTGTAATATTAAATGTAAAAAAATGTAACGACAAACGTTCCAATAGACCTTCTTTATATCATCGTTACATATATTTCCAGATTGTGACCTGGTAAAACTAATGCTACAGCTATTTATTCTTATGTAAATATTATGTTAAATCAAAAACGGAACTTTTAGTCCCGCTCTCCCCTACCACTAAATTGCATTAGCAGTATACCTTTTTCTGAAATATTCAATAGATTAGATACAAATAAGGCTTTTAATGAAATTCACGAAGAATTATCATTATTCTTTAAACTTTGCTTTCCTATAATAAGACGAAAACATAGTTTTAGAGCCGGCGGAATATTTGGATAACGAAAACGAAAGAAAAAATTAGTTGCAGAACCAAAAGAACGTCTAGATACAACTGCTACTTAAATAGAAGCAATACTAATTAATTAGCGTATATAAAATATTCCAAATTAATAAGAAAATGTATAAAAAGCACTCAATCGTTTAGTAACCAAAGGTACATAAACAAGTGTCGCAATAAAGATAAAGCAACTTGGGACGTAGTGAAATGCTACTCGTATGTTGAAGGTACTGTATCTAGGACTAGTCCATTCGTTGATAATATTGTCGATAACGGAAGTACAGTTACATCTGGATCTGACATAGCAAACATATTTAATATTTTTTTCATTGATGTAGTTAAAAATTCTACTAGTTCTGCTTCTGTCAATAATGAAGTTGAGCATCCCACGGAAAATTTTACATGTAACGATTGCAGTATTTTTAAAAAACCCACAGATACAAATAAAGTTTTTTACACAATAATTTAATTGAAAAGTTCAAAGTCGGCAGGGTATGAGGAAATTAATTCCGGCTTATTAAAACGTATTGCTCTATTTATATCGGAACCCTTGGCTCACATTATAAATCTATCTTTTAAATACGGATGTTTTCCAAACAAACTTAAGTTGTCGATAATAAAGCCGCTTCATAAGAAAAGGTCAAAATCTGACAAAAATAATTATAGGCCTATTGCTTTAGCTCGGGTCCTATCTAAAATCTTTGAAAAAGTTATGCTCAAAAGAATAGTAAACTTCCTAGATAAATATGACATTTTGGCACCGGAACAATTTGGTTTCAGGAAATATCGGTCAACGCAATTAGCTACCTTCACCTTAACAAACAGCATCGTTAATAATAATATCAGTCATAAAATCCCAACATTATCTCTACTATTAGACCTCAGCAAAGCATTCGACTTTGTAGATCATTTATTTCTTTGTTCACTGCGTCGCCTTCGATCATTTCTTCCCATTCCTACAAAAATTATGCTCACACAGTCTCTTCTCCTTCCGATCCTCGACTATGCTGACGCGAGCTATGTAGACATAACTGAGGACCAGATAAATAAGCTTGAGAGACTTCAAAATACTAGCATTCGGTTCATATTTGGATTGCGCAAATATGACCATATTTCCCAATTTCGCTCACCTCTCAAGTGGTTACCTATCCGACTTCGCCGGAACATGCATATTCTTTCTATTCCGTACTGTGTATTATTTCATCCTTCTGCTCCTCCTTATCTAAAAGAGAAGTTTAATTTTGTGGGGCTTCCGGGGAACCTCTACGCTCTTCTAGAAAATTGGTTTTAAGGGTACAAACTCACAAAACATCGTTTTTCAATAAATCTTTCACTGTCGAGTCTATTAAGCTCTGGAATGCCCTACCTTTGTATATACGTAAAGCACAATCTATTGTAATCTTTAAGCGATTACTTAAAGAACATTACTTGTCTCAATCGTTCGGACACCGTTAGGATAAATTATGTAATTATGTATTTATTGTATTTATCAGCTTAATATTATTGTTTGAGGAAATTTGTAATTTATTTATGTATTTTGGGTAGATATGTAAGTTTGTTTATATACTCTTATATATGTACGTTTATGTAAATATTATATGCTTTACTTTATCTTTTATTATGTATTAGTAATTTCTATCATTTCATATGTTAGTTATGTATATGTTATTTCATTGCATTTATTGTCTATATATCGCATGTATTGATATTATATTTTGTATAATTATATTGCACCACCTACCTAATATTCATTGTTTATTCCTTTACACCCTTGGTTGCCTGGAAGAGATCGCTATGTAGCGATAAGTCCGCGAAATTGTACATTTAACCTGTCTTTTGTTATGTAATTTGTTTATTTGTTTGTGGTGTACAATAAAGTATATTCATTCATTCATCCATTTAATACTCATCTCGAAACTTGATGAATGTGGAATAAGGGGCTCTTCTTTGTTGTGGTTTCAGTCCTATTTAAAAAACAGGAAATGATTTGCTAGGATTACAAAATTTGATACTGGAACAAATAATGTAGTTAAGTTTGACTTTGGATTAATTGTACTGGGGTACCACAAGGTAGCATCTAAGGGTTCCTGTTATTTCTTTTTTTACGTCAATGACCTTCCACATACACTCAGACGTCATTGTACCTTGTTCGCAGATGACACGACTATCATTATGGGCTGTAAAATATAAATAACTATGAGACGAAAATATATAAAACGCAGAAATTATTCAATGGTTAAAAAAAACAAATAAAAAAATATAAATAAAACGAAACTAATTAACTTCAAAACTTATAAGAGTAAAAACATGAAATTAAATATTAGTTACAACAATTCAGTTATACAACACATATACATCGCAAAATTCTTACGCATTATTCTCGATACACATATTTCATGGAAAGAACATATTAATAATAATTTATGCATAAAAATAAATAAGTTTGTTTTTGCACTTCGAAAGGTAAAAGACGTGACAAGCAGACATGTGCACCTCTATAATGGTATATCACGATTACATTTCCTCCATTATACGTATGGCATAGTTGTCTGGAGAAATTCCTGTGACATCACGAGGGTGTTTAAAGCACAGAAAAAATGCATTCCGACACTGTACGGCATGGATTGTAAATCATGTAAACCGACATTTAAATCTAAGAATATAGTAACTGTTCCCTGTATATACATCTACGAACACCTAAATTTGTTAAATACTCGTACCACAGTCATCTTTTCACCGCTAACGACAATACATTTTAAGGTAAAATTAACCACGTGCCCTTAAAAATGCCTGTGCCTAAGCCAAGCAAAGAAATGACTAACCTGCCAGCTGGAAAAGAGGCATTCCATCTTAGCTCTCACGGGTGACAACGCATCTACATTTTGATTCGCAAACGAGGATAAATGTGGATGTCTATGGGCCACAGCAACCACTTACCATCAGGTGGACTGTGTGCTCGTTTGTAACCCTATTCTATAAAAAAAATTGAAATTTAAAAGATTGTAAAAATTGTAATTCAAATAATTTTTATAAATTGTTATTCAAATAGTTGTAATAATTGTAATTTTATTCAAATAATTGTTGTAAATTTACTCTAATTTTGCATGCCTGTAATGAAGGTGAAATATGTCCTGTGCTATAACTTAATTTAACATATTTTGTAACAACCATATTTCAGGCAAATAAATGATTTATGATTATGATTATGAATATAATAAAATGATTGAGTTTTGGTGTGAAGAAAATAAATGTAGTAAGATATTTATTTTAACTTCACCGTCAGGGCCATTTAATTTAATTATACACATTGAGCACAATTTTTTGAAACAAATTAAAATTTTCCTTCATTTACTTAAATTATTAGTTTGGCATAACTTTTTTGCCTCTTGTACGACGTCGTATGTTCATGTCATCGACATCCCCTGGGCATGGCCTTTACATGCAAGGTAATTGCCCTAATCACTAAATATAGCCGGGCTGGTTCGAGGCGCTCCTACAAATTATTATTGAAACCAAACCCGTAATCACGCAAAAACTTAAAGGAATGTAGTAGGTATGGACTTTTTTTAAATATAAATCGTTCGAAATGAATGTTGTTTTGTTTTGCGACCTCATTCTATAGTGTCAACTTGCCATGGTAAAAAGGTGTTCCTTTTCTGTAGGCCAGCACATGCTGAAACATATCCAAGTGACTTCAAATCCAAGTCGAGGTACCTAAAATTTTTGGAATGTTTAAATTTTTTTCTTTGATATTAAATTTAATTATTTTTTGAAAACTATAATAAAAAAGACTTAAACTAGTAACTTAATTAGCATAAAGTCCTATTCCCCGCGGTATCATGCCAAGAACGATGGCTGCGTTGCCCAGCTGAATGGTTATACCAAGTCTTTGAGCGAGAAAAGAACCAGCCCTCTTATCACCACCACCAACGACCAGCTGCGGATGGAGCTCCTTTAGAAACTTCAACGTACGTGGACCCCACGGACCGATAGTCTCTACAGCAAATGGCACAAATATGTAGTCATCTCTTAAAGACTTATATTTGCGCCACTTACTTAGTTCAGCTGCCGCTGATGCCGCCCCGGCTCTTAACGAGGTACCCCTGAGATGAGAGTCCGCCAGTGTGTCTTTCTACGTAAGCAGCATCCCACACTAGGGTTTTACCTCTCTCCCAAGGAACCAATGTCATACCGTCGGGTCTCTTGCCATCGTCTCTAAATATTCCACAAGGTTCGAAAACTGAGGGAACATTTATAGAGACAAGAGCCCTTCGGATGACATCGTTCAAGGAACCGTGCCGTGAAAACTACCAGCACTTTTCTTACATGAAAGTCCGTGGAGCCCAAATTTGTCGATGCTACTACCACAGGGGCACTGATGGAGTTGACAAATCGCCGCCCTTAGTCCGATTTCTACGGTGATGCGCAAGCTTTCTCCATCAAATAATGTGCCGAGATTACTTGATGGTAAAGCGTGTAACCAGTGACTAGATTCCTTAGTCGAAACAGCTAGAAGGCGTGCCTTATCTTGGATATTATGGATATTACTACTTGTTACTTTACTACTAATTACCTAGGTACCATAGGTAATTAGTAAACTATTTACTAATTTTCTTTTCTTCATGTTCTGTACCAATGAAATATCCCACTGTTTTTGTTGGCTAACTTCCAGTGGAACATTTTTACCGGGACAGAGAGTTTGCCATGTCTGCCCTGCCTCCGTCGCAAAGCCCAGGTCTACTTTATTATTATTTTATTATTATTAAAATTATGTTACATAAGTCACTGACACTATGCACGGAAGCAAGGAAAGCAGGCAATGCAACGCTAGAAAGATTTCTCACACCAATACCACCAAATTTTATAGAAATAAGTAAAGTAGCTTGAGTCTAGGTTGTATTTATAGTTAAATTTAGAATTTTTTCTTTAGCTATTTTAAGATTATTATCAATAGTTTTTAATATATCCGAACATTTCCAGATTGGACTCGAGCGGAGTAAGTATATAATCTAGGTACAAAGAGACAATATTTTGAAATAATAAGAGCACTGTGGGGTTTTAATTTATACAATTTATTAACGTGTTTTAAAAACTGATCAAATTTTGTTTTTAAAACAGGTTTAATACTATCGAAAAACAACGGGGCACATAGCAGGTATAGTGATTCCGTACCGACAGTCTTTATTCCTGGAGAAATATGATTGAAATTTTGAATTAAAGTCTCTCTATGAGAAGTAGATAAATTATTGGAAAAAAATATTTCAAATTTATTTCTATTTGGTTCAAGACCAATATTTTTAAAATTTCTAAAAATATAAGTAAGTTCACTGAGGACGTCATCTGCTCCCAGTGTACCGTCGTCATGGTATCAGACATTCAGCTTGAATTTCAAATTTGAAATGAAGGGTTGAATTCCCAAACTGAAATGTGCTGGAGCTAGTGGGTCAGCCTGCTGAACACCGATAGCAGAATCAATAACATGGTTTTCGTAAAACAAGTTAGTATTTTGACCGTAACATTGCCAAACGTAATGATAAATTTCGAGGGTATTGTTAGCCACTTCTTTCAGCAAGGTTACCATATCGATGGAGTTAAAAGCATTCCTTAGGTCAACCTTCACAAGAACATCTGCATCAGAGTTTGTTAAAAATGTATGCACTGAATGTACCGCCGCCTCACAGCCACCTCTAGTGCCAAAGCCTAGTTGAGTAGGCTGAAATTTGGTCTTAAGGTTAGAGATTATGTGCCTGCAAGCAAATTTTGAAGTTAAGCGTCGAAATGTAAAACCAACGGCAATAGGACGAATACCGTTATCCTTTTTTTGAAGGCACATAATCTTGCTCCATATAAGAATGCAAAGAAATTTGGATTGACATTACCAGAAATAATAAAGTTACATAATTTTGTAACGTCATTAAGAAGTAATCTGCCGGCATCGCCGGCTGAAGCGCTTACAAGATCTTTAAGATGTTTAGACGTATAGTTCGGCCGTTCAGAGAATGCGTTTCTGACACCTATCAGTTAGTCACGACTAGTGATGGGCACAACATAACACTGAGTTCGTTACCGTTCCTCCAAAATGAACCGCCGCGTTATTTTTAAGATTATTTTCGTTTTAAATTGGCGGAATCATTTAAAATTTATATTTTAGTAATTTAACTGGAAACTAAAAAAGGGTAATTTTTTGCCGCTCCCGCTCAAAGTAATCTTGCAGCTTGATGATTAACTCACGGGCTCCACTTTTCAATGTTTGTCCACGTTTAGGCATTATTATGCACCAAAAGTAAAAAGAACGCAATACAAAATACAATCGAAGTCCGATTTAGCGCCGATGTCAGTTTGAAAAGCAGAAACAGTCCATTAAACGAAAGACGGGTAATCAAATAAAAACAGATCGAAAACACTTGAAGAACGTGGTCTATGCGCACGAAACGACAACAGACGACTGTTTTAGCGTCACGAAATGGCGACCCATAAAGCCATTTGGGGTTACCATTTTCAACCTAAATATAAAAATGCTACTTTCTTTCGCGCGTTCGGTTTGGTCGTAGTTTTATTTTTATATTTAATAAAAGTTATCTTATAGTCCATTATTTTCCAATTCTTAAAAAGAAAAACAAAACGTATTATTTTATAAAGTATAACTGTATAAGAACAGATTACGATACTGTTGCCTGTTATTGTTAGCACAGCACTACAAATATAAAGCGCTGACATAACCTTGTAATAGCGCAGTAAAGATTTAGAAAAATATTGTTTACCAAGTGATTTGACACTCAGTTTGGCACAAAATTATAACATTCATTCATTATTGATATAATAATGTTGTTTTAATGCTCATCAATTGTTAAAACGGTAAACAACCAGCAAAAATATTTTTATCGTAACTGCAACGCCACTACAAAGTTACGTCGTCAGTTCAATCGCGACGTGTCAGGAACGCATTCTCTGAACGGCCGAACTATAATTCCGTCAATGCCGCCAGCAGAGCCATTCGAAAATGACATAATTGCTTCTAAGGTGTCTTTTTCAGATATTTGTAAAGGTTCCATAGAGGTCTTAGGAGGCAGCGGTAAACTTTGAGAAGATTTTACCGAAGGATGCTTCTGACGAAGGCTTTCAAGAGTTTCGACATTACGAGAAGCCAGGATGTCGTTTGAGAATAAAATACGGGCTGCATTTTTTAAGTCACCATCCATTACTTTCGACTCAACTATTTTTTAAATCCAATTTAGGACGTGGGCGAGATAAATGAGTATTCATTGGGTAATCTAAATAAAAAGATGTCTCTTTTAGTTGAGACGTAATTGATTTATTTATTGTTTTATCAAAATGACAATGGGAATACGCGAAAGTAAATAATATTTGCCAACTATTTTCACTATTAGTGAAACAATATTGAATAGTGCATGACAATGCTTTAGCAAGCTACATCCTCGCACCTCTAGGGCTCTAGGAATTCTTTTAACCACTGGTACATTACGATGATTTGTAAATTTCCTCCAAAAAAAAATTGTGTCATTAGAGGAATTAGGTAATAGAGTTATGAATTTCTACGGTAAGCTGTGAAGTAGAAATACTTTTACTATGGCATCGTTTAATATGTATATTTAATCGTCGTAAACCGTTTTTGAAATTTGGCTGTGAATGTAGCAGAGCGGAGATATTCATTAAAAAATCTAAACAGATCTCTACAGCACTCAAGTCTTTATATTACATTTTTTTATAGGATAAGGGTGACAAACGTGCACACAGTCCACCTGATGGTAAGTGGTTGCTGCGGCTCATGTACATCTACATCAATCCTCTATTACAAATCAAAATGCAGATGCGCTGTCACCCGTGAGGACTAAGATGGAATGCCTCATTTCCAGTAAAAAGGGTCTCTGGTTCTCTACATTCACCATACGAAACACAGCAGCGTTAAGCTGCTATTTTACGCTGGTATTCTGGGTCCTTCCCCGGTCGAGCCGACCCATTCGTGCTACAATTATACTACTAATATAGCTGCGGCATGGCTCTACCACGTTCTAAATCTTTGTTAGTGTATTAAGATCGCCGTGTGGTGGCGATGTGAGAGAATCCTTCAAATTGACTTGAAATGTGCTGTACCCCGCATCTTTCCCTGAAACACGATCATTTACGGCCTAAATAAAAGCACTTTACTCTATAAATGAAATATTATCAAATTACTTCCCTGGATTTATTCCATATTGATAAAAATAGTATGTAGTCTTTATGCTTTGACAGTTGACCACGACGGAGCAGAAATATTTTCTTTTATAAATGAGTATTATGTCTGAAATCAAAAAATAAATATTATAATAACTGTCTTATATATTTACTGATCTTTTTGTTGAAATTTGTAAGCCAGAATTAGCCTCTAAATAACAAAATAAAATAAGTTAAATATACGTAGCTTTTGACAGTGAAATATTTTTCACTGTCAAAAGCTAACGTATATTTAACTTTACCTATATATTTTTTTAATTATTAATTTTAGAATCTGGATGTAGAATTTCTTATTGTAAGCATTCCGATTAGAATACAATATTAGAGATTAAATAAAATAGAACGTAATAAAAGCACGCATTTTCAATAATAAAACTATGATAAACCACTAAAATCTTGTACCATAGTAAAGAACATATTTTTAGCATTATGTAATGAGATTCGAAGATAATTTGTACACATAAACTGATAAAGTTTTCACAAGTTTATTTTGCGTATTCTTTAGATCATTTGTACATTGCGTTCAATTCAAAATAGAACACTGTAATGTAAACATTACTGTTATTGTTAAATAAATCACATGATTGTTAATCACATGCGATCATGTAGGTACTACAATTATATTTTCGCATTTGCCCGACTGACAGCGTTCCATATGTATGTAGATATAATAACGGGATTATTCAAGATTAATGACAGTTAGAACGTACGCGTTTAAGTCTAATCAACTAATCATTTTACATGTGATGCTCACGTAGAGCGATATTCATTGTCAACACATCCAGTTCCGGTTTTTATGCGATATATAGTTTTTCTACATTCACTCTGCTTACAATAAAGAGTTTTAAATAGATTTATTAATTTACTAATATATCTGTAAACCACTTAAGCTTATGAGGACAAATTGATTGTAGCATGCTTTGTCACAATGCAAAAAATTTCCTTCCCAGGTAACCGTGTTACTTTGGTGTAGTAATTCTACAGTGGGTTCTAATGTTATAATTATTTTTATATATGGTATTTACGATATTTTTTACTTTTTGTAAAACAATCAAGGCTTTAAATAACAATGTTTATACATAAAGAGAGTATCGTAAAAATATAACCAGCTTGAATCGTGAGTTATTTGGGCGTTAAAGCAATTCGCGTTCCTATATGTTGAATCTAAATTAATTTAACTCCCTCCCACCGTATCATTGATGCTACCGTTATTTAGTCTGTAAGGTTTAAGTTGAAGATTCATGATCTCATTCGTTGCTAAGCACGTGAAGTTAACATTTGGAGAAAATAACAACCCCTGTACACCCAGTTATTGTTACTATTATAATATAACTTTCACTAACTAAATTTTCATTAAACTCTCAATATGGACATTCCTTTAACATCGTTTTTGTGTTTACCATACGCAATTATTACCATTTGTTTTATAGTTTGTTGTTAAAGCTTAAGCGTCATTATTTACGATTATTTATAGACTATTAAACATTTATGAGTTAGCTGTACATTAAATGGGCTATGAAATAAAAAAAAACAGTCGTTTTTCTATATTCAGACCTTAGTTTTTTAGGGTTCCGTACCTGGAGGGTAACTAACGGGACCCTATTATTAAACCTCCGCTGTCCGTCCGTCCGCTTGTCTATCAGCGGGCTGTATCTCATGATCCGCAAAAGGTAGACAGTTGAAAATTTCACAGAATGTGTATTTTTGTTGCCGCTATCATCATTACAGCCTTTCACAAGTCCATTGCTAAACATAGGCCTCGTCCATGTTATACCACAATGCACGGTCCTGGGCCAACTGCATCCATTGACTGCCTAAATTTTTTACCAGGTCGTCACTCAATCTGGTGGGGCGACGCCCTATACATCGTCAAACGGTACGAGGCCGCCATTCAAGAAAATTTTTTCCCCATCGATTGTCAGGTCTTCGAGCTATATGGCCGGCCCATTGCCACTTCAGCTTACTAATCTATTGGGCTATGTCGGTCAGTCTGATGCTACTGCGGATATCCTCATTTCTAAGTGTATCACGCAGAGAAACCCCGAGCATAGCCCTCTCCATAGGTCGCTGAGCAACTTTGAGCTTCCTCATAAGGCCAGCACTGTAGGACCACGTGAAGGAGTGAAGTACTTGTGTACAAGTGAAGAACTTTTTTTGCGTCATCATTACAGCCCTTCACATGTCCACTGCTGAACATAGGCCTCCCCCAAAGAATGCCACAAAGCACGGTCCTGAGCCACCTGCATCCATCGACTTCCTGCATATCTTACCAGGTCGTCACTCCATCTAGTGGGGGGACGCCCTACACTTCGCTTGCCGGAACGAGGCTGCCACTCGAGAACCTTTCTTCCCCATCGGTTGTCGGTTCTTCGAGCTATATGGCCGGCCCATTGCCACTTCAGCTTACTAATCCGTTGGGCTATGTCGGTCACTCTGGTTCTACTGCGGATATCCTCATTTCTGAGTTTATCACGCAGAGAAACTCCGAGCATAGCCCTCTCCATAGCTCGCTGAGCGACCTTGAGCTTCCTCATACGGCCAGCAGTGAAGGACCACGTCTCAGTTCCGTAAGTCATCACTGGCAACACGCACTGGTTGTACAATTTCGTTTTAAGGTTTTGAGGTATGTCTGAGGTATGTCTGCGTACATAGTATTAAATCTTGTACGATGGTACAGAACCCTTCATGCGCGAGTCCGACTCGCACTTGACCGGTTTTTATTAGAGCAAAGATTGACGCAATCGACGTGTTCTATTGCGTTATAAATTTCTATTTTATGTCCGGTTTATAATTTAGGTATATTGATACACAAACTGTATAAATATATCAAATATATTGTGAACTTTGTTTGTGTATTAAGATCGCCGTGTGGTGACGATGTGACAGAAGCATCCCGGGGATGTTGTAAGAAGAGACAACGATCTTATGGCTTTCTATAGATGGTGTTACAACTAGAAATATCCAGACCAGTGCCTGCCAAACGTGGCAAATAAAGCAAATCCTCCTTACAGTGGGAGAGGCTCATGACAGCAATTGGCTATGTGAGCTGATTTTGTTACACTAAGATAATGCGGTTAAATATCCGGGGCTTCATCTCCACTTACCATCAAGTGGAATTGTACTCAAACACTAGGTAATAATAGGTTAAATAAGAAAGAAGAAGAAGATAATGTAGTATATATTTTCCAATTAAAACTAATAACTATGCAAACCTGTGATTAGAACTACATCGCAGGATTAATCGCGTTTGACAATATAATAAAAAAACTGGCCAAGTGCGAGTCGGACTCGCGCACCGTGGGTTCCGAACAAATCCGTAGGTATATAAGTTTAAAATTATTAAAATATTTTTATTATATGATGTAACTAAAAATTTATGCTTTTCGCAATTTTTCCTTTATCTGTGCTATAATACGTTGCTTCGTACCAAATTTTAAATTCTGAGTTCACGGGAAGTACCCTGTAGGTTTTGATTCCCTTGCTAATGTCGAACATTTGCGGCATAAACGGCTGTATCTTTCGATTATGTTGACTTAGAAGTTTGATGTTTTCACAGCTCCAAGGGACAGTAAACTTGAAAATTTGATATGAATTTCAGCTTAATACCTCCACGCGTTCCTGAGAAAAAGGGTCTTGACAGACAGACAGATGGACAACAAAGTGATCTTATAGGGTTCCGTTTTTTCCTTTTGAGGTACGGAACCCTAAAAATTATCCTATCTCATCTCGTTGGCGATTTAAAAGTCGATTAAAGATAATGGCCGAAAGATCTAATGGCTGCCAAAATATAGTACTAAAACTTAATAATGGATAGTGGAAGCACAGCCCTACTCTTAAGTAGAGAAGAAGTCCCATAAAGTTTAAAACTAATCTGACAGGAGTTTTCAACAGCCTGCATTCTTATAGATTAAAAACATAATGTTCCAAAAGCACAGTTTTAATTCATTACACAAATAACTAAAATTAAAAATTTCAAAACCCCCGAAATAAAACAGCTGATGACCTTGAAATGGCTGAACTGATTTTAATAAAACATGTCTATAAGTCACCGCTAGAAAACCTGCTTTTAAATAAAAACAACATGCGTGGAACACTCGGTTGGAGCGAAGTTCTTTTCGTAGTATTTTTTTAATACTAGTAATGCTATTAAACATTGCTAATGTTCCCTTAAACCACTTTTAGTAAGCGTAAAATGCTTGTGTTAGAAGTGGTCCACGACAGTAATCGAATTTTTTTTTTTTTTTTTTTTATAGTAGAGTAATGGTGGATTCGAACCCACAACCTTTTTAGTTCGCGGTCCGCGCTCTGCCATTAGGCTACTGACGCTTCTAATATATTTTTATTAATAAACATATTATATGATTGATTAACACATACAAATAAATGAATTACTGGCGTCTATTAAAATGAAGCGTCATTTAAAATATAATAATATTTCTTTCATGGTAAGATAATATAAAGTACGAGGGAAATGGATATTATTCCATCTTGCTTCCTTATAGCCGTCAAAGCCGTCTATACTACGTCAGAAGGGGTCGTAACGGAAAAATCTTACACTTTTTCTCGCCGCGGATTCTATACCGTCTGGTAAAGAACTTCGTTCCAAAAACGCACCCAAATCGATTCACCCGTTTACGAGCTTTGGTGCCACAGATACATACACACACAAACAGACAAACAGACACACATATAACTTATAACACCCCTCTTTTTGCATCGGGGATTAAAAATGGAGGTAGTTATTTTTCTTCAACATGATAAAAACGCTCAAAATTATGTTGCCGAACTAGGTGTTTATGTACTTATATAGTTACTGTTATTTTTTTTGCTTTTAATAATAATGTACCTACTTGCTTTCCATAATTTGAACAAAGAACACTGCTTTCTACAGATAAAAGTATATTTATGTTTAAGTTTAGTCGTCATTAAACATAAATGTATTATATTAGACGTTACACTTACAACATTATAATTAATGATACTCATTTTTTAAAAGGTCATCCACCTCTAGTTGATGGCTTTGTTATTTGGCATTCTACATGACTGTGATTACGGTACTTTATCAATCACATTAGAATCTCAATGTGTCAACAAATACCTAACAAAATTTACTACGAAATAAACATGAGTAATTATGACGGGCCTTTCCAGTCAAAGGAAAAAAAAACTAAAGTTAATTAATTTTAGAAAGGAACTAAAAAATTATGTTTTTTTTTAAAAATAAAAATTCTGAAGGATGTAAAGGAAATGTAACAACCCCACCTCTAAACTCTAAATAGCAATCGCATCTAAACCCGATGTTGCCAACAAAGGAACGAGACTATGATAACCAGCAAATTCATAACACTTATTATTTATTTATTTTTTATTTTATTGGATAAGGGTGAAAAACGAGCGCACAGTCCACCTGATGGTAAGTAGTTGCTATGTAGATAAAATGCCTTGCTTCTAGTAAAATGGGTCTCCGGTTCTCTACACTCACCACACGAAACACGGCAGCGTTGAGCTGCTATTTTACGCTGGTATTTTGTGAGCGCATAGTTCACACACACACACACACATATATATATATATATATATATATATATATATATATATATCCATTAATCACATGTAATTATTACGCTTAAGCTAAACCTCTAAAAACGACAGTACGTCCGCCTCAAAAATTAATTTACTAACGCACAAGTGTTTAGCGTTTTTATTTTATTTTATCGTTCTTCAAATTGTCGCACTTTGTCTAGTACAAGCTTGGACTATGTATGAGACTTAAAAAAATCCCCTGTAATGCCATTTTACATTCTGAATTATGCGCTGATAGAAGAAATAGACAATCGGTTTAAATTCTGTAAGATGCCGCAACGCAAACATCTGTATTGCCACAGGAAATACAATGTACTATAGTTTGCATTGCTTTCGAATGTACATATTATGTGCATACGAATACAGTACACAAGAACTATACAGGTTTTTATTAAAATAACATTAAAGTATGGAGCGAGTTTTCTGACCACTTGAAGTTTATTGGTTACTGCTGCTACTGTTCCCATGACGCCAGCAACAATTTTCAAATAAAGAAGGATATAAAAGAAAGAAAGAAAGAAAAAAATAAGTTTATTTAGTAACACATTTTAGAAGTTTGCTGACCATAATAGTAACATATTATGATAAACAGTTACTAAAAAGGTACCCAACTCAGCAGTGTTGGTACTAACCAAGTACTTCGACACTGATCTTCCGTGGGTGCCAATAACATTTAACAAAAACAAAACAACAATATTCATTATTATACAATGTTAAGTCAATATGCACATACAGTATCTTCAAATCATATAGGTACACGATTACACTATAACATAAGTAATAAAACATACATAAGTACTTATAATAAACTAGCTGTCCATGCAGACGTTGTTCTGCCCTTTCCAGCTACCCTTGTTATAAAAATCTTTACATACGTAATAAAAAATTTTGAGGGTCATTTATCGGGATAAAAACTACCCTATCTCTCAAGTTGGACCAAAATGTACACTATGTGCAAAATTTCATTGAAATCCATTCAGTAGTTTAGGAGTTCATCGCGGACAAACAACGTGACACGTAATTTTTATACATAACGATTAATATAATAAAAATAGCAATTACTTAAATAAGATTAAAAAGAAACGAATAAACGGAATAGAAAAGTATGTAAAACACAGAAAATAATTTTCAATAAGTTGACTTTTGAATACTGAGTAAATATTTTTTGTAGTTACATATATTTAAACAAACCGATTGAAGATGAACGATATAGGGCGTTGTCACCGCTGAGTAATTATGCCTACTTGGAGTATAGTGGCCGAGAGTATGCGCAAGCACAGGTGAACTCTTTATTCCCTCACTCTCATATAACGATGGAACGGTAATCCAACATGACCGCAGGAGCAACGGTGTTGCGTTTTTTCCGAGGCACGGGGTGAAACAGCGCCAACTTTATAAATTCCGGGTTGCTACTGAGATTTTTTGGCAGAAAAACCCAATAACTGATTTTGGCTCGACCCGGGATTCGAACCCGAGACCTCATGTTAGTAATCGCGAACACTAGACCAAAGAGGCAGTCACCTACTTGCTATAAATACACCTCAGACCGGAACACAGTAGTGCATTAACCATTGATAACGTGGTAGAGCCATGCTGCAGCTATATTAATAGTAAAGTTGTAGCACGAATGGGTCGGCTCGACCGGGGAAAGACCGCGCTCTCACAGATAACCAGCTTAAAATAGCAGCCTAACACTACTGTGTTTCGTATGGTGAGTGTAGAGAACCGGTGACCGGATGGCTCTATTACATATACCACTCCAAGATAACTAATAGAATGTCGTCTAAATTGTCACATTAAAAATGAATCCTCTATTTTCCCACATTTAAGAATGGATTTAAGAATGGCCTATTTTTTTCAAATTCAAGGTTCTCCCTTACGGACATATTTAATAAAAAAGGATCGTTAAAAATCGGTTCATAATAAGCTAAGATATCGCGTATCTCACAAAAATAAAGCAAAATACAGGCGACGTGAGAAACTTCTCCTTTGAAGTCGACTAAAAACGCCTTAATTCAAACTGTGGAATAATGTGCTGTCTGTGTGACTGTCCATGATTGGTTTATACGCTTCGTTTGATAGAAGCACATTAATATATTATCATTTAAGTTGTTATTCCATCAATTTTCTGTGCAGGGAATCAATTCGTGTTTTTCATTATTGCGCGGTCCTCAACGAAAGAATTTTTAAGTGGTTCTTTGATCTCCAAAACGAGCAATGAGATCTCAGTTTTGATCCGTATTCTTGTGACGCCGTGTGAACGTTGCAACATTTTATGTTATCAATTTTTTGATGTAGGTTTAAAACCGAATGTCATATTGTATAGTGCCCAAATACAATGGACGGCTAATGTCAAGTTAATATAAAAGGAGTAAAAGCTCTGTTATCTTTTAAACCTAATGTAGAGCGTCTTTGTGAAAATACGAGTATTATAAAGGTGCGGCAACTTGTGCCGAGCATTTTGCGGAGAGACTCCTTGTAGGACGTACATCCCCGCGTCACCTATAATCGATTTTATTTTTTATTTTACATAAATAAATTATCTGTGAATGTTTTTTTTTCTCGAATAATGATGTTTACTAAAAATAAATTAATAATACTCTGGTTGGGATTAACAGCTACGGTATGCGGTAGTGATTTTGAGAAAACTAATATTTTTTCTGAAACAAATGGTGCGTTTTACACTGAAGATGCGGTCATTATTAATGGTAAGATATAACTTATTTATAATTTAAATTAAGAAATATTTAAAAAATTATATTTTTAAGGAAAGAAATATAAATAAATAAATATATATATATATATATCGAAATTATAAAAATAAATAAATAAAAATATATATAATCATAAAATAAATATCGAATATTAAATAACATATAATATAATCAATTTATTATTCACCTTCATATATTTTTTAACAATTGTATTATTTAATAAAATAAAGATATTATCCCATCGTTAAAAAATAGCTTCATATACTTTTTAACTATTGGATTATTTACTAAAATAAAGATAGAGATGGCAACTATTTATAAGAGACAAACCATATAATATTCATAAGCATTTCTACTGTGCGGTCACAAAACAATGTACGACAAATGAATATGAGGTTTTGAGGCTAGAGAAAGTTAGAATTTTGCATTGAAATGCCTGGAACAGTCATAACAACGATCCGAAATACTATATTTTCTATGGCGGAAACACGTTCACTTTTCTTTTAGAATATAGTAAAAATTAAGCATACTTAAAGAAATTTAAAAACTGTTCAACACCCATAAAATATTTTGTCACAAGACATGGTCATCAACCCGGGCCATACGGATATTATTCGGATGATGTCGACAACATCGATTCAATGCAAATGATCAAACACCCACGTGCTACCGCAAGTCACATCAATCAAGCATTGTCCTCTTGGCTGCGACCGTTGTGTCTAATAGTACCTGCGTGTTACATTTTTTGCAGTCGGAGTGTTCGACTCGGCTGACATTTCCATACATTGAAGTCTGAACCCGGAATCCAGAAGACAATTAATTGTATTTATCAACGATCCAACTTGATTACAATGTAAAGCTTAAATGCTAGGCGACTTGAATAGTAAACAAACTATGAAAATAGATAAATTTAATCGGAATATGGTATTACTTCCATAGACGGGTATATGAAAATATCTTACAGCAGAAGTTTATCCATCTTTCATAATTCTACATGTAGAATTCAGTAGGAGGTAGGGATCCTTTCTGCCAGGAGTCTATATAGATAGGTACCATCTTCTTACCCTTTTTCTGTCACTTGTACTACTGTGTCCCGGTCTGGAAGGCATACAGAGCCAGTACAATGACAGGCTGTGAGGCATTCCATCTTAGTCCTGAGAGCTGACTGCGCACCTGTAGCCTTCTTTATTTGAAACTGGTTGCAGATGTCCATGGGCTTCTTCAGCTCGTGATAGGCTACTGCAGCCTTATAACTCTAGAATTGAATGTTACTTATAACTATAACCAATAACCACTTTCGTCCATAGAACATAATGATAAAACGTTAAGTCAACTCAGAGAAATGCAAATAAATTTTCTTTCAAATATTACTAGAACAAAATGTCCACATTGATGCTACTAAATATTAATCAGTCCACCAAGTGTGGCGTTTACGGCATAATCCTCCATTTTTGCAATAACTGTCCCAGCTTTTTAATAGCTTTTTCTAAGCTGGCTTAAGATTCAAAACGCAGATGCGATGCGAGATGACTTAACTAAAATGGCATCTTTGTTACCAATAATAATTAAAAATTAAAAAATTTGTACAGCCAACTTGTTCTGACCTTAATCAAATTCATATGAGACCACATGTGAAGTACCAGCTTTCAAATAAAAAAAGAATCATCGAAATCGGCTCACCCAGTAAAAGTTACGAGTTAACACACATAAAAAAACATACAGTCGAATTGAGAACCGTCTCCTTTTTGAAGTCGACAGAAAAAAGGGTCTCTATCAAGGTTAGGTGCATTAGGCGTATACAAAGGAAAACATTGAAAATTAGGAATTATGGCGTGGACATTGAATTCTAATAGTTTAGATAAAAAACAGTAAAGCATAAACACTAGGAAAATCGTTGAAGGTTAAGATTGGTAAAAAGATAAAACTTTTTTTTTCAATAATGGCGACAGAATAATATGCCACCAAAAACATAAATGTGAAAAAGGGGCCAAGCTCGGTACAAACAACATTCAGGATTGTGGATTCGCCGATAAAAGGTTGAGATTTGAACGGACACCAAGTTTCAAGCAGTGCCAAGAACGTTGTACATTCTAATAGATCCTATGATATCAACAACCCCCTGAACGTCGTTTATACCGAGTTAGGCCCTTTTTCATGTTAATGTCGTCGGTCGAATAGTAAATAATATAAATTATTGTGATCAAAAAATTTTATAACTTTTGATCGATTATAGTACACAAACTATTATAGTTACTTTATTAAAAAAACTTTGATAAAAATGAATAAAACTTAATCATACAACAAATTAAAATTTTGATAAAACAACTATCTTTAACTATCCATAAAATATTCCAGTAAAATTAAAACCTATATAATTTATTTAAAATGTTATAATATTCAAAGTTAAGTAGATATATAAAAATATTGTTATAATGCAAAAATATGCCATCTTCGCGTATCACCAATGTCGTCTATTTTAATACAAAAACAATGCTTTAGAATCAAGCAACAATGTTCATTTTGGAATTATTTTATTCCGAGTAAGTAATGCACTTTTTAAATGTTGATCCTAGGTATTTTTATAGTCGGTACATACTCGTACTCATCAGCGTCGACCGTAATACGATTTAATCACTGAGAAGAGTCGCTCGCAACTTGAATACAATTTTATCTCCAAGGCCATTTATTTACTTTTATCTTTTTCTGTTTTTTTATATTTTTTGCAATAGTCCTGATGGCATTAACAGCAATATACATTTTTTCATTATCTTCATCTCTTTCTGCCGACTTCCAAAAAGAAGACGGTACTCAATCCGAGTGTATGTTTTTTTTTATGTGTGTTACCTCATAACTTTGTACTGGGCGAACCGATTACGATGATTCTTTTTTTATATGAAAGCTGATAGTTCTCGTGTGGTCCCATATGAATTTGATCAAGGTCAGACCAATGGTTATTGAGTTATTCTTAAATAACCTATATTGAAGTCGCTTATATTGAAGTCGGCTGTACAAAATTTTTTATTTTAAATTATTTTATTTAACATACTTGTTGTTCAATTTTTTATGGATTCACAACCATTTAGTTACAAAACACAATAACAGCCTCAACAACACAACGCAACGGTTCAAATATTGAATTATAAAAATATTTGTCCCATGTAAACAATTTTAGGCATATTACTTATGACCTATGCCACAACTGAAAAGTATGAAATGTTAACTTATGACAAAGTAAAATTTTATCCTCTGATAATAGTACTTAGTGCTCATATAATATAGGTAATTAGTAAATAGTTTACTAATTACCTATGGTACCTAGCTAATTAGTAAGTAGTACCTACCTAGGTATATTGGGAAGCCACACTCGTCATAAGAAGGACATCTGTAATCACGCAATACTCCTTAAACTCATACTGTAATAGTAAAGATTAATCCCTATTAATTAGATGTTAATTGACAAATGGGCTAACAGTGCACTTGATAATTAATAAGTGGCCCCAGGTTATAGAAACTAGCAAACAACTTCTTCCTAACACAATATAACGGTTGTGTTAGGGATTGTGTACAAACCACTCTGGTTAATATAGCATAACCATATTGTAACTGTTCAGAGAGTCTCCTTGTGAGGTTCTTGCCGCTTCCTCTTACAAAGTCTCCGCAGCAGGGACTTCTTGAAGCGATGTTTTGAATTTGACTTTGTCTTCAGTAACACAACCATACACCAGCTGAGTATTACTTACATCTATAAATTAAGGTCAATCCGTCTAAAATAAATTTACTATACAGGGTTATTTTGCAATAACCGGCCACATTTGTAGAGTAGATTCAGAATAAGTAATTTAGGCAAATGGTGAAGAAAAATTAACCAAAAAAAAATCTCAAATATTCTATCCTTTTCTACCGACTTCAGAAAGGAGACAGTACTCAATTCGATTGTACGTTTTTATCTGGGTTACCTCATAACTTTTTTCTGGCTGAACTGATTTCGATGATTCTTTGATGACTTTTTATTTGAAATCTGGTGCTCCTCGTCAATGTCTGACCAATAGTTTTTGAGTTATTCTTAATAATTTATATTGAAGTCGGTTGTACAAAATTTTTAATTTTTAATTATTATCTTTTAAATTCAAAATACGTAGTAATGCATTATTTTAACTTATTTTTACTGCGCACGCACACATTCGTAAGGGTCGATCGATAGACAAAAACATTGTTGCCAAATGACATTCTTTTCGGAACAGTTTCAAATAAAAGCCTTTTTTACTTGTATTTTCATAAAATGCAACAACGGTATATCATTATTTATATAAGTATATGTATCTGAAATTAAGTTTAAAATTTGGCTTCTTTTTGAAAAATAACCCTGTATAAATTAGAATTTAAGTTTTAAAAAGCTTTCTTTAAAAAATTGGTTAATTTCGTTAAAAGAATGATACATATAATTAGTTGTAGGTGGACAGCGTCCTAGCAATTTATCCACAGTATATCTCACCTGACTAAAAAACACATTATACTCACTTGCGGCTAAAACCCGACCCGACTCACTATCACGCACGTATTACTGTACTCGATGCTATCGCGTGCTAGGTGCGAAATGACTAATGTTAACGAATTTCGGCCACCGTAACTTATTCTGCATTTTAATACTTCCTTAATTATGTCAATTGCGTGACATTACACTTACCATTCAGATAGACCACAATGACAATTGAAATGGAGTCGGATGCCATAGCGTTGATTTTATACAAAACAGTTGCCGTTACGCGGTGATCAAAATAACTTGTATGCATGTTGGGACCAATGCTTTTAAAACGCTTTTAGAATAAGCAATTGGGTGACTCTTACAAATACTCCCCACCGCAACGCCTCTGTATCCGATACAGAAAAAGCAAGAATGGGGTAAACATATGCAGGAATTCCTTGCAAATTCTAACACGTCGTCTACAACCAATATGTAAACAAAGTGTTAACGACTTATAGAAGTTCTGGCTGTGATTCCATAAGCGCAAACACGTAACAGCTGCGTTTTCCACTAATTTATACGAAATAAACTCTGTTATTCATTCATCCATCCAATACAGCATATTATGATAGTCCACTGATGAACAGGCCTCCCCGACAGATGGCCTCATGGGGGGGATTTTCTCAAAGTTGCCACGCTTGGCAGGTGGGTTGGCAACCGCAGTTTTTTACAATTTTGAGTTGTTAGCAGATACTGCTGCCCAACTTCTGTTTCAGTTTCCCTCTATGGCCTCTTACGACATCTACCGGACGACAGGGGTTAGTGGCTATTCTTACACCCAACTACACGGTTCACTCGTTTATGTAGTAGGTTATGTAATAACTTACTATTTTAAATAACTTACACATACTGATTTTACTGGGCACGTACACATTTGTAAGGGTCGATCGATAGGTTTTTGTACGTGGTAGAGCCATGCTGCAGCTATATTTCTGGTATAGTTGTAGCACAAATGGGTGGGAGAGGGACCACGCTCTCACAGAATACCAGCCTAAAATAGCAGCTTAATGCTGCAATGTTTCGTATGGTGAGTGTAGAGAACCGGAGACCCATTTTACTGGAAAAAGAGGCATTCGATCTTAGTCCTCACGGCGGACCACGCATCTGCATTTTAATTCGCAAACGAATATAGATGTCGATGTCTATAGGCCGCAGCAACCACTTACAATCAGGTGGACTGTGTGCTCGTTTGTCACCCTTATTCTATAAAAAAAAATACACACTGATGTCGTACGCAAATCGCTCATAACCCTCTCAGAAATGAGAGACAAATACAGATTGTAACTTTACTATTAACGTTTCTTTTAACAAACGTTACAAAATCGTCTTAAATAGTTAATAATTAAATAGTTATTTAATTATATTTTCACATAAAAACTTCTGGATTCAGTGCTAAGACATAGTATATTGAAGAATCAAAGCCTCGTAATAATTTCACAACTTCAAGGTAACTAGACTGTCATCTAAATAGTTCACTAAAAACTGTCACCTATTTTCAGCCTTAGACCTGAAATATAAGCTATTAAATGAAAGAAGAATAATTTGAATTGGTTCAACACTTTGCGTATAATTCGACTAACATACGCATAGAATTTATAGAACGTTCTCGTTTTTGGATTTTTTTTTAAATAGAATACGGGTGATAAACGAGCACAGTCCACCTCATGGTAAGTCGAGTAAGAATCAAGATGCGTTGTCACTCCTGAGGACTAAGATGGAATGCCTTGTTTCCTTACTGAAAAAAATGGGAAAAACAGGGTCTCCGGTGTCTTGTTTCGCATGGTAAGTGTAGAGGTACACTCACCATACGAAACACAACAGCATTAAGCTGCTCTTTTACGCCGATATTCTGTGAGAGTATGGCCTTCCCATATTATTTCGTATGGATCAATGGGTCGGATTCGTTCTAGATGACGGCCGAAAATTCGTTTCAAATTCGGTAGGTTTACCAACTATAAAATAAAATAAATATTAAACAAAGTGTTAGTAAACTTCTCCCACTTCTCTGTATTAAGTTGGTGTGTGATTGAGCATGTATTACACAATTATGTTGTTTTCATAAAATAAGTTTTATTGTGTAGCTTTAAGCTTTTGAGACGCTGTAGTTTTATTTCCAGGAGCAGTAAATAAAAATAAGGTTATTGAAAAATATATGGTTATTTAAAAGTACCTGACTCGATTTAGTTACTTGACTTGATAACTATTTATCTCCGAAATGGCTGGACCGATTTTGATGAGATTTGCAATGGCAAACAGCTGTTGTTATAAGGATTTACTTAGGCTACTTTTATTTTAGAAAAGGAATTAGGGTTCCGCGTAAAAAAATTAAAACTCATGAAATCCAGTCGTAATAAATTTCACCCGGACGAAGTCGGGGAGAACAGCTAGTACTTTAATATAATCAGGTCTATGACCTACAATATATAGCGAAATAATCATCTCGTATATATAACATGCATAAAGTCCCAAGATGGGTGAAGGAAAGGAACGCCAAAGGTGCCAGATTTCTATACTGCCATCACGATCGCAAATTACAGCAAATCTCACTGATATGATAGTGAACCATATCCACAAGTAGATAAGGAGCAGTTTTTCTCCCCAAGGTCTGGAAGAAGTCAACTACTTGCATAGTTTGCGTAACGATAAAATTGGAGGTAGGCTCAGATGCAAAATCAGAGGCATGAAAGTTAATTATTTGCTCAGATCATAAAAAAACACAAACCCAGTAGGGCTTATGACCGTCCAAATCCAAATAAACCAAATAAACACTATTGTCATTCGTCTTCGATATTAGTCATAAAGATTAGTAAGTATGCGAACAGTTTTGTGAATAACAAACGCATTTACTCGCCAGGTCACTGACATCCCAAAATTAAAAATGACAAGACTTCAAATGTAGCAGTAGTGATTAAGTATAATTAAGTTTCTATTAAATTTGATTAGCCTCAATTAATTACTTTGTTTATTGGTGCATATTTATCGAAGAGGCATTTCAAGCTCCTAAATTTTTATAATTGTCATATATTTTATAATTAAAATGTTTTCGTTTTTATTTGCTTTCATATTATTGACAAGTTAATTAGAAGAATAAAATTGCAGCAACGACCGATAAAATATTACTGATGTAATCTTATAAAGTAATAAATAATTTCTTCTTTATTGATTTTTTTTATAAAACTGAAGTGACGAACGAACTTGCGGTCCACCTGATCCTAAATAGCTACTGCATTCTATAGACACCCATGGCAACCAACTTCAAACAAAGAAGACTACGGATGCGTTGTTACCCCTGAGAACTAAGGCCGAATGCATCATAACCTATTCAATTATACCGGCACTCTATACCTTTCAGACTGGACCACACCGGGGGGCATGCCTATTTGGCAGCTATAAAAGGTACGGTGGGATATCTCCCTTTGCAGATCCACAACTCGTAGCTCGACGAATGGGTTATGTAATTATTTTGTAATATCCATAACCATTGGTGGCTGAACATCACTCATACGGTAATCCAAACCTTTATGGAACATCACTTATTTATGATGGAACGTCGGGGACGTGAAAGATTAGGTTATAAATTACTCCTTTCAGAACGACGACACAATAGCAGTAATTTTTTATCTACACTAGATGCCGCTCGGTTGATAAGTTAAATTATCTTCAACTTCACCAATAACCACAGCAAAAAATGCAACAATGAATTCTTTTAAGCATGATATAAATAAACTTAATAAAAAACTAAAGTAATATTTTTAGTTTATAATAAATAATCAAAGTATTCGTATAAAATATTTTCAGCGGCAGTGAAGCGCGTGCGCCGTGAAGCAGTAAATACTACTCGAAATGACAAGCAAATGCTACTGCTGCGACCTAGAGAGGCAAGTTCAATTTTTTTTCGTAATGTGCAAATGTTATACACATATTTACATATTTCTCTTATGCTTAATGTAATGTCAGGGTTGGAAAAGAATCCAGAAAGGGCCCAATCTGTTCGGAATTTTTTTAGAGTTCCATTCCCAAAGAGTAAAACAGAGCCCTATTAATAACACTCTGCTGTCTGTTTGTCCGTATGAGCTTCCGTATATGACGGATCTCTCCTTCGTAAACGTAATTAGTTATAGACCTGAAATTGGGATATTGGGTGTAGAGGGTTGTACGAAAACCAATTATTGAATTAGAAACACAATTTAAGTGTTTTTGAAAGTGGTTTTGCACACATAGAACGCGAAGCGGAGAGGTTGAACTCTACTGTCAAATTTTTTAAATCACTCGTTTGACTCACATTAACTCGTGTTTATTACGAGTATTTCAGATTGTACTAATATATTATAGAAAGCACATGATTAGAAAGAGGAAACACTAATGAACAAACCTGATGTTTTTTTTTTAATTCAACAACACGTATTTTAAATTTCATTCACACGAAAATAAAATTGACGAATCTCGTCTTCGTTACATAGATTGGTTTTATAATAAGAGTATGTAGAATGCGACCGAAACATGGTTTTCAACCAGAACTAAAACCGTAACTGAATATTCGGTTTCTCTTTTAGTTTTGACTGAAACCGAAACTTATGTTCATAATGTAAAATCTAGTGTTGTCTTGGTAATAAATTTTTCGATTGAGCTAAGAAAATACATCGATGTCTGAGAAAATTACTTGATTTTGGGTTATTAATAATTACTAATCTACCAATTGTTTTTCTACCGACTTCAAAAAGGAGACGGTACTCAATTTGACTATGTGTTTATCTTTTTATTTGTTTATTTGTGTGATATCTCATAACTTTTTTCTGCATGAACTGATTCTGATGATTCTTTTTTTATTTGAAAGCTGGGGCTTCTCATGTGGTCCCATATTAATTTAATCAAGGTCTGACTAATCGTTTTTGAGTTTATAATTTTGTACAAACGACTAATTTATATTAAAGTCGTTTGTACAAAAATTTTAATTTTAAGTTATGTCATCGTATATTCAGTAATCAAACTAGGCATAAATTTGGTACCTACGCATTATCTAAGATAACTACAAATATTTAAAAAGTTTGATCACGAAGTCAACCTTTTCTTATAATTCACAAATATAATAAGTACGTTATAGATAAACACGCTTGTAGTTCTTGTATGGAAAGAAATTATTTTTTTAATTTTATCTTGCTATGAAATATGTAAATCATAATATTATAAATTGAAGATTCAGACACGGCCATTGAGTTATATGTACTACGTACTAGAGAAGCCATTCCAAACAAAAATTGTGTACTCTGTCTTCGCGCATGCGCGGTAGTAGTAGTCGCGCATGAGCGAAGACTTTAATTTGATATAAAATAAGATATTGATATAAAATAAATATAAGAATTTATTATAAAATATCTTAATTTAATCTAAACAAACATATCTGTAAATAAAATGTAATAATAATAATTTTATGGAATTCACAAATCTTCAATTTACACAATATTTAGTTTGTATGGACTGTAGGGACTGCACTACAGTTCAGTTGAACATAGTCAATGTTCGGAATGGCTTCTCTAGTACGTAGTACATATAACTCAATGGACACGGTTAAGAAGTATTATTATACAAAAAAACGACAAAAAAATTTTTAGGTGCAAATTTACGAAGGAATAATAATGTATAAAAGTGAATTTAATTATTTTTTTTATTTTTTATTTGTCTTAAGTTGTATTATTAATTAATTCAAATTAAATCCAGGCGGAAGCAATGGATGATGGTGCTTTCGGGTT
This sequence comes from Parnassius glacialis, assembly GCA_033319125.1. Taxonomy (NCBI): domain Eukaryota; kingdom Metazoa; phylum Arthropoda; class Insecta; order Lepidoptera; family Papilionidae; genus Parnassius; species Parnassius glacialis. Next base: position 31,141,707 of record JAVANC010000013.1, on the reverse strand, counting down.
GGATTGTGAAACAACTATAGGCAAGAAGGGAACATGTAAAAGTTTTCGCGATTGCTACCCACTTTTCAAGGTGGTTGATCTATCAGGGTGGGACGGATGGGTGATGGGCCACTACGATACATGTAGTTATATCAATTCTAACAATATGGAGGTGAGATCATTTCCAATTCTTTGTGATAATATTCGTTCATAGTAAAAAATACTCTTTCACACTTGCTTACCGAATCCAATTAAATACTTATTTAAAAATATTTTAAGCAAACTTAAAGATTTATAGAATTGGTTTAAAGTCAAACGCTGTATTCGGATTTATTCTTTGTGTTATTTTAAAATTAAATTACTTTACATTTTATATTAATAAAACAAAAATGTATGTAAATATGCTATATCATACATTACACCAGTAGATGTGGCAGACTTTTTAAATTACCAAGATAGTTTTAAAAATAAAATAATAAATATACAAAAAGCAACAATACAACAAGACCGCTGTTGCATTACGAGCTGTTTACCTTGTACGGGGATCTTGAAACAACTATGTATTAACTGAGGAGCCTTTTTGACATTGTCTCTTGCCGTAGGAATGCTGACAACATAATTAAATTTATTCGAACTTATTTAAAATAATTTTGAATAGGTATTCGGAGTATGTTGTACGGAACCAGTAGGTACGCCACCACAGCAAGAGCCTGATGTTCAACGACTCGGCGTAGTTCCTACAGTGATACCAGCGCAAGCACCGCTTGCCCATTTTGGCGGGTAAGAAACAAAGTTAACTTATTATTTCTGGCAATAGTTAATAGTATACACAATTAATTCTTTTAACAGTGGTAGAGCCACGCGGCAGCTTTTGCTGTCGCACGGATGGGCCGGCTCGAACCGGGGTGGCCCCACGACCTCACAGAATACCAGCGTGAAGTAGAGGTTTACCTCTGCGTTTCGCTTGGTGATTGCAGGTGGCTTGAGGCCATTTTTACTGGAAATGAGGCATTCCATCTTAGTCCTCACGGGTGACAACGCATCTGCATTTTGATTCGCAAACGAGGATAGATGTAGATGTCTATGGGCCGCAGCAACCACTTACCATCAGGTGGACTGTGTGCTCGTTTGTCACCTTTATCTTATAAAAAAATGCATTATATTTTTATAGGTTATTATATATAGGTTTCAACATTGTTTTGCCTCGTAGAGGGATATTTGCCAAAATTGCCACGCTACAAAAATAACCCCCTAATTTATTTCTACTTTTCTTCGGCTTCTTCTTTATTACCCTTAAAAATATTCATTTCATACTTGTATGAAGAAAAATTATTGAATAATTTATGTAACTTGAAAATTGGTACAAATACTTTTGGATTACAATAATGGAATACGTATTTTGAAATTTTCCGAAAATATTTTCGCAGTGTTATAACGGGGGTACTAAGTTTGCATGGAAAAATGTTTTTTTCAGTTGTAAGGCGTTGGGGTAATGTAATTACTTATTAAAATTATAAATAATACATATTTTAAAAACATTATATGTAATCGTTAAATAAATCCTTCTTAACTTTATCACTTGTATAGGTTAGTATTATGGCAATTTGCAACTGGCATTAACGTCGAATTAAAAGACAACAATATGGTTGTTACTACCCTCTATACTTTATTTATTCCGTGGTCGTGCCTTTTAAGAGCTTCTACGGCTTGCACTGGGTCATGAGTTATACCATGAAGTTTTAAAATGAATTGTATCTACCTAATATTTAAGATATTGTTCAACCAGCGCAAACCCGGGGCGGGACGCTAGTTGAATTATATACGTTTTAATGTAACTGTTCGTAATATAAGTAAACGAAAAGTAACGAATACGAAAACGATACTATTCGAATTTTACCAGGTTTTCGGGAAGCATCGTGTCTGCGTTATCACATCAGTGGACGTTTGGTGACACGAACCGTGTAAGATATATACCAGCTAACTGGCCACCAACCATCCCGCCGCTGCCGACTCACCCACCTCATCACACTGCGGCTACGCATCCACCATCGATTGGTATATATTTTATTTAAATATCTGCTACCGCACTATTCACTGTAGATTCTATCGATTCGTGGGGTCCTCGCGCGGTAAAATGTCTAAAGGAATTGTATTCCAACTACTATTGTATTCGCGACCGACTGTTGTCGCCAGCGACTGTCATCTGCTGGCGGTAACGGTCAGTCGCGAATACAGTTCTTTTTCTCACCTACTAGTCATTCAGAGACAAAGCAAAACGAGCGTTTTTGACAAAATACCACGAGTAGCTTTAAGCTTTTAATATTTGTAAATGACTTCTATATAAAAATTGATTTATAGTCGCAGGTAATGTAGAGCCAACTACAAACAAACCAACTACTTGGGGAACAAAGCCTCCGGCAAGCACTACGAAGCAGGTAAGATTTAAAATTTTTACTTAATTTACGTTTGGAGGTCTTTAAAATCAAATACTATAGTTTTTGGGAGGGGAAGTGTTGATTCGTGTGAGATGTGGTGTGTGCGTGTGTAAATACAAGCATGCGTGCGTGTATGCGTGTTTACATGTGTGCGCGCGCGCGCGCGCACGTGTGTGTGTTTGTGTGTGTGTGTGTGTGTTGTGTGTGTGCGTGTGTGATTGTGACGGCGATCTAGTTTCATTTTTTTTCTCTTTATTAAGAATAGCAAACAACTGCATAGTATAATGTTACACAAAATAATGTTGCTTTATGTAATAATAAGAATAAATAATATGCAGTCTAATACACTATCCACATATTAACAAACGTGAACATAAACTTAAGTTAGCGGACGCGATCAGATGCTAAGCAACAACAGATGATCTTGAGTACGTAGTTAGGTACAGTCGCTAGCAATAAGATGTAAACACCTTCGTTTAACGTTATTATAGTAATATTAAAGTTTGTACTCAATTAAAGCTGCATACATGCCAATGGCAGCGACTGCACATAATACCAAAATTAATCGTTATCAAAACATAATTAAAATTAACATGTTTATAAAGGTGGCCTAGGAGAAATTGCTGTTAAGCACTGTGCAACTGTACATTTTATTCCGTACGCTATCGATGCTTTAAGTGGTATATAATAAAAAGTTCCCATCTAAATCTAAATAGCAACACAACAAAACAAAATAGTAAAAAAAAATTGTTAAAATAAGTCACTAAAAAGTGTTACAGACGTAACGCTTGAATTGAGAAAGATGGAATATATCAAAGTCAACAAAGTTATCATTATAGATATCAACCATTCAACGCGGAGGTGAGCGGATACCTGCTTTAGTACGACATTTAGCAGTTGCGAACAGCTTACTCCATGCTCCAGCTTATTCCATGCACAATTGTGTAATTACATAGAAACTTATAAAGTTGTTATCATATGTCAAGTTTAAAAGTTTTATTAAAGAAAAACTGTACAAAACGGGTTATTATAATATCAGGGAATACATGAATGAAAATAACCCCTGGGAATAAGGTGATCGCCACCATGCTGGTTCTATGAAAAATCATTTAAAAATTGTATAAATGAAATTATTGTTAAGTGAAATATGTTTGAAAGAAAAAGTCCCGCTGGGTTTCTTGCTGGTTCTTCCCAGGACAGAGGTATTTTCCGAACCAGTGGTAAATAAAAATGACTTTCAATAAGAATTATGTAATAATTAATATTGAATAAAAAATTATTCTATTCTATTCTATTCATAAAAATACCATAAAAAAATATATTATCAAAAATGAAGATTTTTGAAAATAAAATGGCAAATAGGTAATATAATCCTAATGAAATAATTATCAATAAACAAATGTTCCGTTTTATTACATTGATGAATATAAATGTGGCCATCGGAAAAATTGTTATTTAAAATAAAAAATTCATAGTTAAACTATTAGAATTTAGGATAATGAAATCGTAGTATAAAATTAAATAATTTCCAATATCACAATATGGTCATATACGTTTTTTCTTCTAGACATGGCCTCCTATATATCCAACACAACCAACAAAGCCAACAGGTCAGCCTTCTGTGGATGGTTCTTGTGGTATAAAGAATGGCCCTCAGGTAACTATAATATTAGTTTTTGTATATGAAATTTTAATTACCTATCTTCTTACTTTACTATGCACTTCTGTCTTTTAATAAACCTAGCAAGCTAACAGCATAGCAAAGTGGCGAAGCAATCAGCTTTGAAGCGGTTTCTAACGGTTGCCGTTGAGCAATCAGTTTCAAAATAGGAGGTTCAGATGCTCTGTTCAGAAAACAGAATTTGAAAATTCGAAACAGTTCTCGAGATAATCGTGGGACAGACGGACAGACGGACAGACGGATAGACATCGTGAAATCAATAAGTGTCTTCGCAAGCTTCGCCACTTAATTATTGAACTCCACATCATGTTAACTATAGTCTGTTATAACTTCAGTGACCTTTACGATCTGAAAGGCTTAAGGCTGGCTTTTCACTATGGGATATAATATATATTATATCCCACGATTGGTTTTTACACTGTGAGATATATCTTTTAACCAGTGTGTGTTCGTCATTGGATTACCCCCTGTAACCCGCACATGGTTCAGCGGCGGTGCGGAACGGTGTGCGGGGGTACCGGGGGCAAAATATAATATGAAAATATCGCTCGGTCGATCGAAAAAATATTTATAGTTTGAGATGTAATATATATTATAGCTCAGTGTAAACAGTTCCATTTAAAAGTATGGTGAGCGATATTAATTTATATCTCGAGATGTGATATGTATTATATTATATCCCATAGTGAAAAGCGCGCTTAACTTGATTGTTTGTATTTTGATATAACCGTAATTGTTTCATTTTGTCATGCAATGTGCCAACTCTACGAGGAGGTGTACCAACCCAAATAAATAAGTTAAAATGTTTCAAATTAAAATTAAAATCTTAATTTAAATGTCACCCTTCATCCTACACATGCTTATCTATCAACATCATTAGAGCCCTTTACACGTCCACTGCTGAGCGTAGGCCAAGGAATGCTACAACCACGATCCTGGTACGATATCCAAGTCGATGGATCCTACATACATCGACTTCCTACATATCTTACCAGGTCTTCACTCCATTTAGTGAGGGGCTGCCCTACAATTCGCTAATTGATACGAGTTTCTCACTCGAGAACATTTTTCTCCATCGGTTGTCGGTTCTTTGAGCTATATGAGTAGATAAGTTGTACCATTTCTGGCTCACTGAGTCAGAACTGGTACAACTCACCATCCTCAGCCCTCTTCGGCTGACGGTGGGTCGACGAATCCTAAAAAAAGATGCAGTCCGTTTTTGCGTAGGATGCGCGGTTCCGGAGATGTGAAGATCAATTAACTAATATCTAATGGATATCCGGTGGGCCTGCACCCTCATTAGCATTCCATTATTCACCTTTCCTCTTAGCTATTGTTCCTTGAATACGGTCATTACCGCTCTTGTCTATTACTCGTTGTACACTCTGCCATTGTATTATACTTCTTTGTTCACACACAACGCCGGCAACTTTACAAGGTGCAGGTTCAGCCTCACATGGAATACTGTTCCCATCTCTGGGCTGGGGCTCCCCAGTGCCAGTTCCTTCCACTTGACCGCATCCAGCGCACAGCGGCTCGAATCGTCGACGACCGAGTCCTTTTCGATCGGCTTGATTCATTGGTGCTGCGAAGAGATGTTGCATCCCTTTGCATTTTCTTTCGCATTTACCACGGGAAGTGCTCTAAGGAATTGTTCGGATTAATCCCAGCCGCCAAATTTCACGAACGCACATCGCGGAAGGACTCCCGATACCATCCACACCATTTGGATGATTGGCGGTCCACCACTGTGCGATTTAGAAGATGTTTTCTTCTTCGCACAACTTCCTTGTGGAATCGATTACCACCAGCGATTTTTCCGGACCGATACGACTTAGGGACCTTCAAGAAAAGAGCTTACTCCTTTTTAAAAGGCCGGCAACGCATCTGCGATTCCTCTGGTTCTCCTGGTGTTGCAGTTGTTCATGGGCGGCGGTAGTCACTTACCATCAGGTGTGCCGCATGCTCGTTTGCGCCCTTTCCTATAAAAAAATTTCTTAATGTATTTGCTATATATAAGTTTCAAGGATGTTCAATGTATAGTTTTACGAACATATTTATAGGGAACACACGGTACAACGATATTTTAGTGGATGAGATGTTTCGTTCCTACGAGTATTTTATAGATAATAAGCAATAACATTTTGGAAATAAAAATTGTGATAAAATTAAGGAATGTGTTTTATTGATGATTCAGAATAGCGTGGTAGTAATGAACAAAGAAGTATGATACAATAGCAGGGTGTACAACGTGTACAACGAGTAACAGATAAGAGCGGTATGAACTATACCGCTCTTATCTGTTACTCGTTGTACATTCAGAGAATGCGTTCCTGACACCTATAAGTTAGTCACAACTAGTGATGGGCACAACATAACACTGAGTTCGTTACCGTTCCTCCAAAATGAACCGCCGCGTTATTTTTAAGATTATTTTCGTTTTAAATTGGCGGAATCATTTAAGATTTATATTTTAGTAATTTAAGTGGAAACCAAAAAAAGGTAATATTAATATAATAAAATTGTTTTATTTATTCTTTGTTACAAAGTTACAATCTGTATTTCTATACAATAAAGTACATTGAATTGAATGTGCGTACAGAATATTAATCAGACTCCGATTCGCTTGAGGAGGTGGTGTTTTCATCATCATTTTCGCCTACATGTATAATTATATTATTATCAATAACAGAATCAATTCTGATATCTCGGTCAAAATGTTCCACAATCAGGTTTTTAGTCTTCTCAACAACCTTTGCTCAGTCATCTCTTGTGACTTCCCCGCAGCCTTCTTTTAATAGGGTCATCATCTTTTTCGTGCTGAATGGCGGGGAAGTATTGTGGCGGGCGGCGTAACCTTTTATTTGAGCCCAGATTAGCTCAATCGCGTTATATTGGCAATGATACTGTGGAATTCTTAGAACGCGATGACCGTACTCCAGAGCCAGTTCATCGATTTCGTATCGCACATTTGCCGCATTATTTTCTTTAACTAATTTAATTAGCTCTGGTTTTAGCATCTGCATATTTGCGTCAATGCCTTCTGCTTGTAACCAAGCCACCATTTCTTCTTTTTTATTAGCTTGGGTAGGTGGTTTCTGTATTTGAACCGAGTGAGAGGAGCATTATCCATGAATATTACAGAAGGCTCTGGTAGGCTGGGCAAAAGCACGTTCTGGAACCACTCTTTAAATGTAGTGGCATTCGTTTCCTCGTGGTAGTCATTTGTGGTTTTTGATTGAAATGCCAGTAACGTGTTCTCCACAAAGCCGTATTTTGCAGAACCTGCGTGGCATATTATCAGACGGGCCCCCTTACCCATTTGTACTTTTGACGTCGACGCTTGTGTATCATCCGTCCAAGTACGGGAAACCGTGTGATTGGCGTTTAGCCATGTCTCGTCAATGAACACGACATTATCCCAGTTATCAATATTTTTTGCTTCTCTCAAAAAACTTATACGTTTTAAAATTATGTCGTATCGTTCTAATAAAATTTTTCTTTTGTCTGTTTTTTTATATGAAAAACCAATATCTTTTAAGATTTTGGTTAAAGCAGTTTTACCCCAGCTAAACAGTCCAGCTTCTCTTAACGATGCCAAAAGCTTCTTCCTGTTGAGATATTCATTTCTGGAATAGTAACCGTATATATGATTTCTGATTGCATCGGCGTCAAAGGTGTCAATATCTGTCACGGGTTTAGTTCTACGTTTCTTCTTCGGAGTACGTAAAATATTATCTTCCGTGCCAGTAGAGCCGAACTTTTCTTTATTAATATTTGTTATCGTTCGTTTGCTAACTCCAAGCGCCTGAGAGACGCATTCTTGTACTTGTTCGACAGGTAACAGGGGTCCGCCATTTTGCCGCTCCCGCTCTAAGTAATCTTGCAGCTTGATGATTAACTCACGGGCTCCACTTTTCAATGTTTGTCCACGTTGAGGCATTATTATGCACCAAAAGTAAAAATAACGAAATACAAAACACAATCGAAGTCCGATTTAGCGCTGATGTCAGTTTGAAAAGCAGAAACAGTCCATTAAACGAAAGCCGGGTAATCAAATAAAAACAGATCGAAAACACTTGAAGAACGTGGTCTATGCGCACGAAACGACAACAGACGACTGTTTTAGCGTCACAAAATGGCGGCCCATAACGCCATTTGGGGTTACCATTTTCAACCTAAATATAAAAATGCTACTTTCTTTCGCGCGTTCGGTTTGGTCGTTGTTTTATTTTTATATTTAATAAAAGTTGTCTTATAGTCCATTATTTTCAAATTCTTAAAAAGAAAAACAAAACGTATTATTTTATAAAGTATAACTGTATAAGAACAGATTACGATACTGTTATTGCCTGTTATTGTTAGCACAGCACTACAAATATAAAGCGCTGACATAACCTTGTAATAGCGCAGTATAGATTTAGAAAAATATTGTTTACCAAGTTATTTGACACTCAGTTTGGCACAAAATTATAACATTCATTGATTATTGATATAATAATGTTGTTTTAATGCTCATCAATTGTTAAAACGGTAAAGAACCAGCAAAAATATTTTTATCGTAACTGCAACGCCATTACAAAGTTACGTCGTCTGTTCAATCGCGACGTGTCAGGAACGCATTCTCTGAACGGCCGAACTATAATGACGATATTCAAGGAACAATAGATAAGAGGAAAGGCTGAATAACGGAACGCCAATGAGGGTGCAGGCCCACCGGATATCAATTAGATATTAGTTAATTGATCTTCACAACCCCGGAACCGCGCATCCTACGCAAAAACGGACCACAGATTCGTGATCAGCGCATGCCAAAATCTTTTTTTTTTTGGATCCGTCGACCGATGAGGGCTGAGGATGGTGAGTTGAACCAGTTCTGACTCAGTGAGCCAGAAATGGTACAACTTAACTACTTATATGGCTGACCAATTGCCACTTCAGCTTACTATTCCGCTATCGTCGGTTACCCTTGTTCTACTGCCGATATACTTATTTCCAAGTCTATCACGCAACGAAACCCCGAGCATAGTTTACTCCAAAGCTCCCCGAGCGAACTTGAGCTTCCTCATACGACCAGCAGTGAAGGAACACGTCTCAGTTCCATAAGTCGTCACTGGCATCACGCACTTGTTCCACAATCTCGTATTAAAGTTTTGAGGTATACCCGACTTGTTCTACTCATCATATATTTTTTATTTATTTATTAGAGAATGCCAAAGGCACTAAGTCCGACTACTTATATTAATAGATAATATGGTGAAAATTAAAGAAAATAAGTATATATAATTTGTCTCTGTATTTAGACTTACGAGAGTACTTACGAGTTGCAAGATGAAGAAAGAATAGTAGGTGGCCATAACGCTGAATTGAACGAGTGGCCATGGATTGTAGCGCTCTTTAACGGTGGCCGGCAGTTCTGCGGTGGTTCCCTCATTGATGATAGACACGTTCTCTCCGCAGCGCACTGTGTAGCTCAGTAAGTAAACAATTGAGTGACGAGCGTGCAGCTGGGTGGGGCGGGGCGTATAGTGCGCATGACAAACACATGCTTTTATTACATTTTCCGAAGCAGCTCAAAACGTATGCCGCAGCAACGCCTCGCCGAACGCTCTCCACTCAGCCTTAGTCGTATCTATTTCTATTTTTAGCCGACTACAACAAAGAGGAGATTCATAATTCGACTGTATGTTCATGATAAGTAACGAAGATAAGAAACTTTTTTAATGGTAAAGAGGAATTCCATCTTAGTGCTCAAGCCAGACGTCAGATGGACAGTGTGGAAAAACTAAGATTATCGTCTTGTTGTTGACTACAGCGATATGATTTGTGATATCTCCAAACATATGCATACCTTTTTATAGATGCACATAAGTGTAAAACTAGTTATATTGAGTTATAATAATATATATTTAAGTATATTACGGTGCTATTTGTGTAATAATTCTTAAAAGTTGGTAGAGCCATGCTCCAGCTATATTAATTGTATAATTGTAGCACGAATGGGTTGGCTCGACCGGGGAAGGACGCTCTCACAGAATACCAACGTAAAATAGCAGCCTAACACTGCTGTGTTTCGTATGGTGAGTGTTGAGAAACGGAGACCCTTTTTACTGGAGAAGAGGCATTCCTTATTAGTCCTCACGGGTGACAACACATCTGCATTTTGATTATTTATTGAGGATAGATGTAGATGTCTATGGTTCACAGCAACCACTTACCATCAGGTGGACTGTGTGCTAGTTTATCACCCGTGAAAAAGGCAGTTGAAGACCAATAACGAAGTACTTATAAGTAAGAAAAAAAATGTACCATCTCATATTATCGAGGTGTTGTCAATTGGAAACTTTAACTATAGAAAGGCGTATTATATTTCAGCATGACCTCGTGGGATGTGGCTCGTTTGACCGCACGTCTTGGCGATCACAATATTCGCACTAGTACCGAAACTCAACACATTGAGCGCAAGATCAAAAGAGTTGTGAGACACAGAGGTTTTAACATGCAGACACTGGTAAGTACTAAGTAAGATTGTTATACACAAATCTTATACGGTTTGAAAGTAAAATTTGAGGAAGTATTATTATCGAAGTAACAGCCTATATACGTCCCACTGCTGGACACAGGGCTCCTCTCACTTCTGAGAGGGTTTTAGGGCAAGAAAATGTCTGCCGCGATGCCCCAATGCGTGTTGGCGAGCTTCATGTCTTCTAAATATTCTTTTTTCTTATTTATCATACGTGCAGGTTTCCTCACGATTTTCTTCACCGCTGAGCACGTGGTAATTCAGCACTTGAAATTGCAATTAACAATTTCATTGGTGCCAGCGGCGTTCGAACCCGGGTTGCTCGCGTGCTACGAAATTTACAGCGAATGCTTAGCCCTTGAGCTACAACGGCTCATTATGATCGAGCGATGACTCAAAAACAAGTACTTCTTTCTCTCTCTTAAAAATTTGCGCGCTTCTGAGTTTGTACTAGTAAGTAAAAGTGGCAAGCAGGAATTTTATAATTTTGTTGATATTATTATAACTAACAGTGTTTGCTTGTGATTAAAATAAGTTTGACATAAGCGTTTCTAACTACCTCGTAGAAATCAGAATGTCAAAAGAGTCCACAGTGCACCTGATAGTAACAGAATACTGTCTCGGACGGTATCTCGATATCGAACGTAATCTATGTAAGATGAAATGCCTTATTTCTCGTAAAAACAGTCCCCTCTACTGATATCACTGACCATATTATGAAAAATTGCAACATTATGCTGCAATTATTGGTATTTATGATTCATTTAATGGCAATTTAATGCTGCAGTCATTATTCAGATGCCTCGCACTACACGGATAAAATTATGGATTAACCGCCAGCCACACAGCAAGCTAAACAGTTCAGCTTAGATCAGGGGTTCCACTATTAAAAATCCCTTTTATTTTATGGGACCCCACATCAAATGATTACTAATTAAAGACAATGACAAAGACATTTAAATAAAAACAAAAACTTTTATTAGAAATATTTTAAACGTGCAACTTCTTTCTAAACATATTTGTTATTGCTCCGCAGTATAGCGCCGAATGTTCGCTAACTACCTACGTACCTAAATAACAGTAATGGTTACATCTCATCACATATTTTGGACTATTCCTAAACAATATTTGTACTGTAAATGTGGAAATAAGCAAAGCGAATTTACTGATTTATGTGACTAACCTATTTTAATTTACTAATGAAATAAACTTCAAATCACGTTGACAAAGTGCGCACATAAATAATGACAGCGTTTCATTAGTCACATTAAACAAAATCAGTATTAGATTGTTGAAAACAACATTTGCGGTTTATAAAACAACTAGCTGTTCCTCGCGACTTCGCCCGCGCGTAATTTATTACGATTGGATTTCATGGGTTTTAATTTTTTTGCGCGGAACCCTAATTAAAAAAGTAGCCTAAGTTACTTCTTATAATATCAGCTATCTGCCAGTGAAAGTCCGGTCAAAATCGGTCCAGCCGTTTCGGAGATTAGCCGGAACAAACAGACAGATAGACAGACAGAGAAAAATTTTTAAAACCCACTCGCAGTCGACTATAGTTTCGGGGAATCAACCGTAACTTAGAGCATAATGTATCACTACCATAGATATATCAGTTTATAATGAATCTATGATTAATACCTTAGTGCTCGTTTAGTAGAATACATAGAAGTCTTTTTCTACAACACATCAATCGCAATCTTCTGTATACATAATAGCTTGATCATGTATACTCTAAGATCGCAATATACTAGATTAATATAAGCAGGTAGTGATACAACCTTAATATATAAAATAAAAGGTAAACTGGTAACGGAAATTAGCGTCAACATCTTCATACCTTTCACAAAGCATTGATATTCAACAACAGATAACATTATAAAAATAAAATATTCACATGTATTTCAACTCATTCAAACATAAAAGTCTTAAAAAATTCTTTTTCAGTACAACGACGTTGCGTTATTGACGATAGAGCATCCAGTAACGTTCTCAAAGACAATTCGACCTATATGCTTGCCTAGCGGCGGCAAAGCATACGCTGGTCTTGTGGCTACTGTAATCGGATGGGGAAGTTTGCGAGAAAGTAAGTATCAGTTAAAAAAAAACACAACGATTGCGTATATAAATGACGGAATTGAAGCCAAATTGCCATTGAAGCCTTTATAATGGTGGCACTTCACATGGCTATTTGTATTTGTGATTGCATGATGCCGTATTTGGCAAAAAAATTGACGTACGGGCAAATAAACAACACAACCGTCCACACATGGAGCCAAATACCAAAAAATTAAACATGTTTGCTAGCAGAAAGTAGTTGTACCTACCAAATGGACGTTGCACTTGCAGCTCGATTTTATTATTTGAACGCATGTTACTATTATATGTTATGCGTAAAAAAAAATACAGTGATGAAAAAACGACCAATAGCAAGGCGTTGGTGGATGCTGACTGTATAAAAATCTAACTATCCGTAAATGAAAATGCAAACCAACTTGGTTGGTACACATCTGCTGCACCTGATCCGGATCATTCGCTTTTCTTTATTTTGGTTTTGTAACCTCGATACGCAGATGTTAATTTGAAACTGTATAAAAAGGGTTATTATAGTATAAATGAATACATGGTTAATAATAACCCCTGGGAAAGAAGTGGTGGCTTCCAAGCTGTTTCAAAAATAAATTTTGTACTTATATAGTTTGTACAACCATTAATGTAAAATTTGCTTTTAAAAAAGTCCCGCTGGGTTTCTTGCTTGTTCTTCCCAGGACAGTTTTTTTTTCGAACCAGTGGTAAAGTAAAAAATGACTTTCAATAAGAATTACACATGTGATCTATATTGAATAAAAAATTATTCTATTCTATTCTATAGACATAAGTGACTCTTTTTTGACCTGCCCCTCGTTTCCAGGGTCTCAAATGCATGGGTTCATTTGGTAAAGTTCTAGAAACCTTACAACGGTTTTTTTGCTCCAATTCATTTTCCGTAGATACCTAAATAATCACTTACTCACGTCCGTCCGTACTGGTTGACAGTTCGCGCGCTTATGAGCCCGACCATGTGTGGCCAGTATATTTGCGTATTTGCCTATTTGTCTCCTTTGATGAGCCTTGAAAAACCGACAGACGATCGGTAAGCCGTATTTGTTATTGGCTATATTTGCCAAATAGGCAAATACGGCAATAATTATGGCAAATATACTCTCCACACATGGTAGTTATTTGTCAAATACCCCAAATACGCAAATACAAATAGCCATGTGAAGTGCCACCATAAAAATAATGATTTCACATATTTTACCTGTCATTAATGTACCTCTTAAGATAACTAAGTAACAGGCATTGAGTTATATGTACTATGTACTAGAGAAGCCATTCCAAACAAAAATTGTGTCCTACTCTATGTCTTCGCGCATGCGCGAATACTTTGATGTAAAATAAGATATTAATCTTTATATATAAAAAGTACGTGTCACGTTGTTTGTCCGCGATGGACTCCTAAACTACTGAACTGATTTCAATGAAATTTTTGGTCAATGTGCAGTTTGGTCCAACTTAAAAGATAGGATAGCATACATCTCAATTTATAGTCGCAATACAATATTATTTTATTGAAAATTATTTGTCTATTATTTGACAGTCACAATTATCTGTTAGCTCCAAACGATTCTGTCAGATGACGATATCCGTTGACTGGATTGAGTAAATATGTAATAGATGGCATATGTTAAAAATGCAAACGTTTCATATAAGCTACAATTTGGTAGTATAACCACCACGTGTTGCTGTAAGTATTCAACAAATAGAACCGATTGCAAAAAAAATTTGCAGACTGTGTGCAGTTTGGTCCAACTTGAGAGATAGGATAGTTTTTATCCCGATAAGTGACCCTCAATTTTTTTATTGCTAATTTCAGGAGTTTTTTTAGGAAAGCAAATGGTCGTTCGGAAAGGGCAGAACAACGTCTGCCTGGTCAGCTAGTATAAAATAAATATAAGAATTTAATATAAAATATCTTAATTTAATGTAAACAAACATATTTCTAAATAAAATGTAATAATTACTATTTTATGGAATTCACAAATCTTCAATTTGCGCAATATTTAGTTTGTACGGATTGCAGTACAGTTCAGTTGAACATAGTCAATGTTCGCAATGGCTTCTCTAGTACGTAGCACATATAACTCAATGCTAACAGCATTAAAGAAAGGGCCATCACATATCATGTTGTATTGTAAAACCAATTAGAGAGTAAACAAAATGGTAGAGGATTAACGACAGTGACGGTTTTATCCTTTACTACAGACTTTCAAAAAGGAGACGGTACTCCATTCGACTGTATGTTTTTTTTATGTGTGTTATCTCATAACTTTTTACTGGGTGAACCGATTTCGATGATTATTTTTTTATTTGAAAGCTGGTACTTCTCCTGTGGTCCCATACGAATTCGATCAAGGTCAGATCAATAGTTTTTGAATTATTCTTAATAACTTTATTTAAGTAGACTGTACAAATTAATTCTAATTATATTTGGAACTAACAGCACTTTTAAAAAACGACAGTATTGATAGACTGCCCCGTTGGTCTAGCAGCCGTTAACGCGGTTACTGATCATGAGGTTCCGAGTTCGAATCCCGGGTCGGGCCAGTCAGTTATTGGGTTTTTCTGTTACGAAATTATTAGTAACAGCCCACGATATTATTAGTAGTGCATCGGTAAACACGTAAAGCCGTTGCTCCTGCGCCTAATCTCTCTTCGGTCGTGTCGGATAACCGTCCCATCGGACTATGAGAGCGAGGGAATAGGGAGTACACCTGTGCTAACATATACACTCGGACACTATAATCCTACCCTGCGCAGATGGTTAGTCACCATTCAGACCGACCACAGTGACCGAAATTCGGGTCTGGAGGAAATTATTAGTATTGAGTAGGTATGTGGCTAAAAAGTTCTGCGCCTAAAGTAAGAACATCCAGAGTAATTAAATAGTGAAGTGTAGTATTCCAGTTATTTATTCACTTATTATGATCACATTGTTGAAATAAGATTTCTTAAAAAAAAAAGCTGCGAGTTGAAATCTACCCGTATCTTGTTTTTGAAAAAAATGTCTTAAATTAGAGGTCTGTGTTAGAGACTGCGACGCATACAGGCTCTGTAAAAAGGCGCATCGCATTTTTTAGTTACTTACAAGTCCTTTTTCATCTTGGCCGATTTTTGACCAGGGACAGAACAGATCCTTTCTTCGAGGTTTGCAACTGCGCACGAGTTCAGTGTTGGGCCACATGTATACACAAATATTGCGGCACTAACTCGTCCTAATGATGCAGTGAATATCAGACTGCATCATATTCTATCTACGAATCTTGTACTTTTAAAAATTAATATTACTTTTATCATAATTTTTATCACTACCTACTTTACCTTACCTTAAACTCAGCCGCTCCTCAAATGTTTTTCTTTCCTTATCGGCTCGTAAAAGTCTACTGTTTATCCCGTTGATGAGAAATTGCTCTTAATGCCGTGTGGCGGCGCTGTCGTCGCGCCACAAGCGAAACATATCGAAGCCTAAATCGTGCTAACAAAGTTCCGAAGTTAAAGCAGTATAATATATAGAATAGCTCCGAACTACAACTGTGTGTTGGCCGCTCCCCGGGCAGAACACCTTGCCGATGTGGCGGCGCTGTCGTCGCGCCATAAGCGAAACATATCGAAGCCTAAATTGCGCTGACAAAGTTCCGAAGTTAAAGCAGTATAATATATAGAATAGCTCCGAACTACAACTGTGCGTTGGCCGCTCCTCGGGCAGAACACCTTACCGATGTGGCGGCGCTGTCGTCGCGCCACAAGCGAAACATATCGAAGCCTAAATCGCGCTAACCAAGTTCCAAAATTAAAGCAGTATATATATGTAGAATAGCTCCGAACTACCACTCGGAGCGTTGGCCGCTCCCCGGGCAGAACACCTTTCCCGGCGGGAGATCTCCGCTTTTCCTTTCACCGACCACAGCCGTTTTAACGATCGCAGTACCAGTCTCCGTCTCGCATCTTTGACGCTGTTGCTCATTGCCGGTTATTTCGCAATCTATCGGGAACTATTAGATTTTTCTTTTTCCATAGTCGTCTTTTACGATTAGGACACCGACAGAACGAAATGGCTGATGGATTTTCTACTGTTTGAAATCGAACATTTCATAATTTTTCTCCAAGTGACATCATCAGCAAGTCGTGCACCTTGCCGTTTGACCTAAGGACCTTTGGTGACCAATTTTTAGCGAAGAAGGCTTTGTGTCGAAACCAAATCTTTTGGTAATATGTCACATACTCTGCCAATTCGAGAGTATCGATTCTGCGATCACCAACGTATCCGGCTTAGTGAATTTAGACAATCTTTCAAGAAGCATGACTTTTAGTAAGCGCATTCATGGAATGTCTTGTGTCCGGTAATGGGCTTTAAAGGCTATTGATGCTGATTGCTGACACAAAACAAAAACAACACAAGGAAAATCTAGGAAATATTTTAACTGTAATTTCTTCCTAGGTGGACCTCAGCCATCTGTTTTGCAAGAAGTGACGATTCCAATTTGGCAAAACTCCGATTGTAGGTTGAAGTACGGGTCTGCGGCTCCAGGTGGAATTGTGGATCACATGATTTGCGCAGGCAGGGCCAGCATGGACTCGTGTAGTGTAAGTTACATTTCTTTCAACTTTTACTAATAAATTAACTTAAATCTTTATAACATACATAATATAATCGTTAAGGCAGCGATCGCGTAACTTCTGAACGAATTGTTATTATTGTATAATTCAAATGTTAAGCCTGAACTGCTGGGTACTATTAAATCATAATATTATCTCTATGGGTACTTTCAATTTGAGCTTTATAAAGTAAGGTAGGATTTACGGGGTTATGGACAAACAAAATTACTCGTATTCAAAATTATACAATATGTTGTTTTGAAGCCAAAAAGGAAATCATATAATCTGCACCCCATAGGAAACGCTGTGGTAGAGTTATTATTACAAAAAATTATATTTACCTACATTGTATACAGTCCGGAATTAATTCGGAGAAAATCATCGCGCCAGCTAAAGGGGAAGTTTCACATTAAAAAAAATAATGATAAATAAGATGCAACAAATAGTTACTATTCGGTATTCAGCCTATTCATTTCTTGTATTCAGTACCCGGCTAATTGTTCGCAAATAAACTAATAAATACTTCCACTCTGTAAATGTTTACGTTCAAAATGCGCACATCTTTCTCCAAATATTCGTAATCACTATTCGTGACATTTCTAAAGTACATATATCGTCATGTCTATGGCAAACTTGCGAATCTGTAATTTTCGCATAATACTGTTTATTGGCCTAATCCGCCCCAATGTAACTGTGACTTGCGCATTTACTGATAAAATATATCATAATCTATAATTGATACAGATTTGAAACTTTTCCACAGTATGTATTATTACAATGGGGGTGGATTAGGCCTGTAAACAGTATTAAGCGAAAATAACAGATTCGCAAGTTTGCCATAGACATGACGATATGTAAACAGTGGAACAGTGTCACACACCGATTATTTTATAACAGATAAAAATCTATATTGACTTATTACGAAATGATCCGCTTCAAAAAACAAAATAGAGGTGAATTTTGTTCCTAAATCATTGGAAAACTTTTTTGAACAGATTTACTGAAATAAAATTTTGTATGTTGTTACAGTTTCAAAGAATATGGCATCTAATTGTTTAGTTTCTATTTTTATAATATTATTAAATTTTTACAGGGTGACAGTGGTGGTCCTTTAATGGTGAACGAGGGTAGTCGATGGACCCAAGTTGGAGTAGTCTCTTGGGGTATTGGTTGTGGAAAGGGACAGTACCCCGGCGTTTATACACGTGTAACATCATTCTTGCCGTGGATACAGAAAAATTCTAAGAACTAATGAAGCTGTAAGAAAATGCGTCACAAATATTTTGTAATTTTAAATTACCTATCTTTCCGCCAGTTATTATGTATAATTTTATCTGTCAATTATTTGAGAAAGACAATACTGGCATCTTGTCTTTCTTAATAAATTGGTTTATTAGATTCGAAAACAGGCATACAAATTCTTATTCCTGAACTTGTGCCAAATAGTTTAAGGTTTTGAAATAAATGAATGAAACAAACATTATATTTTATTTAACAATGACTATTATATTATCCACAAAATTTAAATGAGCAGCTTTGAATTGCATGATATTGGGTACATTATATCAAATTAGCTACAATAAAACTTTATTAATAATAATTATAATGGTTGGTTTGATATTACTGATAATAATTTAAATACATTTATGGACATATTTAGAGAAACGAAAAAAAAACATTTAATATTTAGTTTCTCTGGCCTACTGATCACATAATTTGTAAAAAAAAACAACGGTATTTGATCGTTTTTCGTATCGTCTCGTCATCGTATTTAATGATTTTTTTTCCGGCTAAGTATTATTAGCATGAATGATAATTTGAAAAATTTCGCTTTTTTATTTATATAGGTTTTACAGGAAAAACGCACCAAAACGAATATACAGTGTTTCCGATACATGGACGATAAATTATTTGTTGGTCAGCTCAGGCAAAAAAAAATTATAAAGCAAATTGCGCATTGTCAAAAAGACTATCATAACTCATGGCGGCCAAAATGGCTACAAAAAAATCTATTTTTTATTTTTATTTCATTAGATTTGTAAACCAAATTCTCGATTATTTTTACCTTCCGTCCCGATAATTGGCACATTAGACCTGGCAACACTAATACACATGTAGCGAAAGGAGCTAGCACTCGTGCCTTGTAAAGCTACAGTCAACGCCGTAGTGAAAATTACAGATGCTGGCAGCCATTTCATTGGTTTAAAAATCAATATGAATGTTGCAATCAACATGAAATAGAAGATGATTTTTATTTTCAAATTAATACCTAATATAATCCATACATTGAAGTGACTGTAATATCAAAATAACAGCCTTTTACTAAATACATATGAAAAAACAATTTTTAAAATGTTTGTCTGTCTGTCTGTTTGTTTCGGCTTATAGCTGGCACTGGCAGATAGCTAATGTTATAAGGAGTAACACAGGCTACTTTTATTTTAGAAAAAAAAAATAGGATTCCGCGCAAAAAAATTAAAACTCATGAAATCCAATCGTAATAAATAACAAGCGGGTGAGGTCCGGGAACAGCTATTATGTAACTATTATGTCATAATTTGTAGCTTAATTTTACATGCATTGTAATTTATAAAGAAATATGTCTCGGTTTTAATTTTTATATCGATAGCTAATCGATAATTTTTGCTTTGCTTTATGTATCGTTAATCGCCTTTTTTAAATCGATTTAACATTGTTCCATCTCTAGACACGCCAAACTGTAAGCTGTCACCCGAACAATGCTATAGCGCAAAGACTATAATTTCTCGATTTGTTACTTTCTAACTTTCTCAATAAAGCTATAATTTTTTTAATTGATTTAATCAATCCTTATTAAAAGATTACACACATATTGTAATACAGTTTTTATGCTAATCTGTCTCAATTTAGTTGAGTACCTCTAAATATGCCCATGAATGTATATTAATAATACAGATCACATACGTTTAGTTATATTAAATTATTGTAACGATAAATATATTCACAATCTTCCTTGCTTACATGTCAAAATTTGATACATGTAGTTGCTGCAAGATGTTTCTGGCTGAAAAAAAAATAGTGTTATTAATTATAAGCGTTTACAAAAACATACCGCAAATCACAAAAATTCTGTTTATAATGGATGTCTATGCGAATATACGAAATTATAGGATGATACAGTCACCCTATGAATGAACATTTTTGTTAGGGTAGCTAACCAAAAAGTAAGTAGTTTAGTTAGGCTTTAGTAAGGCTTTTGGAAAGAATTAGAATTATAAGTGATCTTTACATCATGATCTACATTAGTATCCGAATTCATCATCGTCTAAAATGAAATGTTAAACTTTGTTATTCATCATCATCATTACGGCCCTTCACAAGTCCACAACTGAACATAGGCGTCCCCCAAGGAATGCCACAAAGCACGGTCCTGAGCCACTTACATTCATCGACTTCCTGCAAGTCTTATCAAATCGTCACTCCATCTAGTGGGGGGCCGCCCCACACTTTATTTACAGGTACGAGGCTGCCACTCAAGAACCTTGCTTTCGGTTTCGGCTGTCGGTTTTTCGAGTTATATGGTCGACCCATTGCCACTTCAGCTTACCAATCCGTTGGGTTATGTCACCGGTCACTCTAGTTCTACTGCGGATATCCTCATTTCTAAGTTTATGACGTAGAGAAACTCAGAGCATAGCGCTCTCCATAGCCGAGCGACCTTGAGCGTCCTCATACAGCCAGCAGTGAAAGACCACGTCTCAGATCAATAAGTCATCACTGGCAACACGCACTGATTGTACAATCTCGTTTTCAGGTTTTGAGGTATACCCGACGAGTAAATGCGTCCTAATTTCCCGAAAGCTGCCCAGCCGAGTTGAATCCGTCGATTCAGAAAGAGACCTCTCGGTCAAAGTTGGACTTACCTAGTCGGACTATTTGTACCGATAAATAGACTTGTCAACAACTTCAGAGCTTAGTGCTCCCAACAACTACCGGCATAGGTGTGCCAAGGTCGTTAGACATGCTATTTGTTTTATCTATGTTCAGCTTAAGATCTATACGTTGGGAGGTACTATTGATTTCATTGAGCATAGTACTTAGGTCCTCCTGCGATTCTGCCAAAAGGACTATATCGTTGGCAAATCGAATGTGAGTGATGTACTCGCCATTGATGTTAATATCGTATTCTTTCCAGCCCAGCAGCTTGAAAACGCCTTCCAATGCAGAAGTAAAGATTTTCGGGGATATTACGTCACCCTTTCTTACACCTCTCTGTAGTTGGATAGGTTTCGTACTCTGGGTTCTGTACTCGGATAGCCATCGTAGCCCTACTGTATAAACACTTCAACACTTCGATATACCGATAGGCACCGCTGAAGGGAACTGCAGTACCGCCCAAATATTGACGGAATCAAAGGCTTCCTTATAGTCTACAAACGCAAGACAGCGGAACAGAAACAGAAATATTTTTTTAAAATTAAATATAGATTATAAATAATACTTATTGAAAGGCACTATTTTGTTTAATTAACACTGGTTCAAAAACAAAACCTCTGCCCTGGGAAGAACCAGTAAGAAACCCAGCGAGCCTTTTTTGTTTAAAACTTACAATCATCTATGTTATACCACGAAACAAATTATAAATATCTCGGTAGCGATCACCCCATTCCCAGGGATTATTATCATCCATAAATTCCTTAATATTATAATAACCCTTTTTATACAAAGTTTAAAAGTTTTTGAACATTGAGCAGGTAAAATTTTGTGTTTTCTGGGATTTTGTGGTAAACATCGTCCCACAATAAAAAATAGACAAGCTCTACGCGAAAATTATTGAAATGGTTCCACACACACCATTTCAATTTAAAAAACGCATAAGAAAGAAATGTGTTTTTTTCTTATGCATTTTTAACGCATACATAAAAAAAAACATATAGTTATAGCCTTTACACGCCTCTCTTCTAGGCACAGGTCTCCTCTCATTTCTGAGAGGTTTATGGAGCAATGACGGCTTTTACAACGTTTGCTGCACCAGGGTGACGCTACTTTCAAATATGATGAATTTAAATTTAATCAAAATTGTTAGAAATGTGTAAAGGTGTTTTTGGACCATTACTTATATTTTGTATTAATTAGGTTGTAAAAGGATTAAACCAAATTAGGGACATTCCTTAAAGTAGAAGAATTTAGTAAAAGTTCAAAACGTGTAAAAAAAATTAAAGAACACACCACTGTGGCATTATTTTGTGTATAATATACATACACAAGAACAATTTAAAACGCAACTTTTCAATGATGATGATACTGTAACCATTAGTGTGATAAGTAAGTTCACATTAGACAACTAGCGACATCTGATGAACATAAAGATTATTATTATTATTGTTATTTAATAAGAGAGGGGGCACACGAGCATACGGCTCACCTGATGGTAAGTGACTACCGGCGCGCCGCCCATGAACAATTGCAACACCAGGAAAATTGCAGATGCGTTGCCGGCCTTTTAAAAAAGAGTAGGCTCTTTTA
Organism: Parnassius glacialis; assembly: GCA_033319125.1. Lineage (NCBI taxonomy): Eukaryota > Metazoa > Arthropoda > Insecta > Lepidoptera > Papilionidae > Parnassius > Parnassius glacialis. Next base: position 31,118,885 of record JAVANC010000013.1, on the reverse strand, counting down.
TTGTAGGACCCTAAGTCGTATCGGTCCGGAAAAGTCGCTGGTGGTAGTCGATTTCATTGAGGAAGAAAACCTCTTGCATATCGCACAGTGGTGGATTACTCATCTAGATGGTATAGATGGTATCGGGAGTTTTGTCGCGATGTGACTAAAGCACTCAGTTCAGCACTAGTTCACACCGCAGCTCCAGTGCTTGTTGGCGACTTCCTCGGGATTTTTCTCTTCACCGCCTAGCTCGTGGCAATTAACAACTTCATTAGAGACGGTATGGATCGCGTGGGGCGGGGTGAGACGAGCGTTCTACGATTTTATTTACGTGTTTCAACGTTCAGTTCAGTTGCACTCAATCGACAAATTGTCTTGTCAAATGGCTGAGGGTTTTATTATCAAGTATACATAAGTTTAATAAATCAACGGCGAGTCTTTAATAAACGTGTTTGGACGTTTTATATATAGCGTAAAAAATCCCTGAACAATTAAATATAGCTACATAATACCGACTATGACTATGACATATAATTTTGCAGACTGGAGTAAAATACTCAATATTTTCACAATGTTATTCATGAGAATATTTTAAAATCTTAGTACTAGATATCTAAACGGGGCCTACACGAAAAGGAAGAAGCTGCAACCCTACGACCTAACTACGAAATGTGAAACAGCCCTACAGGTAAAGCAGCATAGGTATTCAACGAAATAATGCTAGATTTAGGTTTCTTTTGTTATTTTACTATTAGAATAAGGGGTGACAAGCGAGCACACAGTCCACCTGATGGTAAGTGGATACTGTGGCCCATAGACATCTACATCATTCCTCAATTAATAATCGAAATGCAGATGCGTCGTCACCCCTGAGAACTAAGAAAGAATGCCTTGTATCCAGTAATAAGGATTTCCGGTTCTCTACACTCACCATACGAAACACAGCAGTGTTAAGCTGCTATTTTAAGCTGGTATTCTGTGAAAGCGCGTCCCTTTCCCCGGATGAGCCGACTTATTCGTACTACAACAATAATATAGCTGCAGCATATAGCATCTACAACATATAGATATTATCATAACATGTAAAAATTTTAAAATATTTATTACTTTAGAAGTAATGAGATTGAGAAGTAAACCCTCTCTTAAATTAGAGATCAGTTCGCAGCAGCGGGACGTATATAGGCCATAACTTTGCTATTAACTTGAGAATAAAATAATGCAGCGATGGCGCAAGTGCTATGAAGGGCTAACCGTAAATTTCATGCTGGCACCAATGCAATTGCAAGTTTAAGTAAAAACTCACTTCAAAGAACTATAAAAGACTAAAATAATTTTCACATAATATGTATAGTCTGTTCACTAAGATGGTGTCGGTACGCCCGGAGGCGCACTTATTGTTTTGCTTTTATTTTATTATTTTTTACTGTGTGTTAAATATTATTTTTTTTATTCTAAGAATAAAATAGAATACTATGTTACTCTTATGATTACTGTAATAAAATACGAATATAAATAATAAACACATGTTAGGTAGCAAAGAACCTTTTATTAAGGCGATTCGTTTTAAAATGCCTAATTCTCCTGCGGGTGTAAGCCGCACGAGGCGACGTTTGATGTCGCGGCGGCGCCTTTGACAAGATGCGGTACGTGACAAGATGGCGCTACACAAATGCGACCGTATCTAAGCGAACAGACTATACGTAAAATTATTTCGTAAATGTGAGTAAAATAGTTTCCACGTAATATGTGGAAATTATGTTATTCTTTTTATTTTCTAAGTTTAATTATTTAAATTCGATGTAGACCGAAAAATTGACAACGATTAGGCAACATTGAGTTTCTGATATAAAATTACGGACAGTAAAATACCGTGTAGTGCTTAAGCGCCTTTACCAATGCGAAGGACTTGGCTCTGTTCTCACAAATCGACCTACTGAATGGGGCAACTTGCAATGCATTAACATTCAACACACAATCTTGAGAAGCCAATGTTGGTGAACGGTGGACTACCTGAATAATTGATATATCAAAAAATTGTTTATGGATTAATACCTTGGAAGTATCCTGTATCAAACAGATCATCTGGTGTTGGTACAAACGGTGGCTGCTTATTTAGCTGATTCTCCCAGTCAACATTTCGGAACAATGGCATCACCCGTACTTCTTTTGCAGCAGGCCGGTCTGTGGGGTCCATAGTAAGAAGGGCTTCTATAGCGCTTACTGCTTCAGGTGACAATGCTTCATCTGCTTCTGGCCATTCTATATCTAAATTTAACAAAAAAAAAGACCGCATTGTACTTTTCACGGCTCCGTGGCGCAGTGACTTAGCAATGAGTTTCAGCGTTGGGGGCCGCGGGTTCGAATCCCGCAGGAAACGAGTATTTGTATGGCCTAAAATGAATTGTTCCGGGATTGCATGTTTATCTTTGTGCAGTTTATGTTTGTAAGCTGCCTCCACAATACAGTAGAAAATCATAGTGACGGGGCCCAAATATAAATCAAACTAATTTAGCAGCGCAGTATAGGGTGTTAAATAAGATAAACGACGTTTAATATTTATGTAAAATAAGTGTAGTTTAAAAACTTACTTCTTGACAATATGTTTTTGAAAACTGCTTGAGGGGTCTCATCATTAAAAGGAGGTACTCCTGTCATAAATTCGTAGAGACACACACCCAACGCCCACCAATCTACCTGAGGTCCATGGCCCTGCCTGAAAACAAGTTGCAATCATTCTCTTATTTTAAAACTTCTTTATTACACACAAACTAAAATAAATGAATATATGAAATATATAAATATAAAGAATAAATGAAATGAAATAAATGATTCTGATTCTGAAACTATGTCCGCGACCTTTTTCGCTTTGAGTGTAAATTTATGTACCACAAAACATTTTTTTCCTAAAACAGATAAGGGATTAAAAGGGTTATTGCTTTTTATTACAAATTTGGAGTTCTCAATTAAAAAGTGATATTACATTTTATTAAGTACAAAATAATTTGCTGTAGTTTCCACCACTGAAATATTATTAACATAATTTATTTAAGAGTATCTAAACAATAGTAATACCAATTTTAATAAATTTTCCCTATGCGGGGCCACACCTACCAAGACTTTTAGGGCTGCTGTTCACGCTATGCATTAGGCATTCGTATCTGCCAAATGAGCTAATGAAAATGAAGACCATGATAGTGCCTATTATTAGAAATAAAACTAGTGATACTTCTGACAAATGCAACTACCGCCCAATATCATTAGCTACAACCAAATCTAAGGTGCTTGACGGCCTGCTTGAGATACAACTTAAAGAGCATCTCCATCTACATGACGCTCAGTTCGGCTTCAGACCAGGACATTCGACTGAATGCGCATATATGTCTCTCAAGCAGACTGTTAGGTACTACACGGATAGAAACACGCCTGTGTATGCAGCCTTTCTTGATCTCACTAAGGCATTTGACCTGGTTAGATATGATATTCTATGTTATATGCCTGGTGGGCTGATCAATATTTTCTAATATTGGTATGAACGCCAAACAAACCAGGTCAGATGCCTTGGTGAGCTTTCTGATGAGTACGGGTTGGAGCGTGGAGTGAGACGGAGACTAATGTCTCCTTCTCTCTTCAACTTAAATGTGAATCGGTCGGAGCGACACAAGGGTCGGCTGCTCGATTGATGGTCACTGCATCAACAGTTTCAGATATGCAGATGGCATGGTGTTGCTCAGCTCATCAATCGCCGGTCTCAGAAAACTAATAGGTGTATGTGAGAAGTACGCTTTGTCATACGGTCTCGTGTACAATGTTAAAAAGCGTGAGCTCTTGCTCTTTCAAGCTAGGGGCGTAAGCTGGGTGATGTACCGCGTGTGCTACTAAATGGCATCGCTCTAGGCAGGGTGAAAGAGTTTAAATATCTTGGCCATGTGGTACCGAGGATTTAAAAGACGATGCTGATATCGAAAGGAAAAGAAGGGGGATGGCTGCTGCTGTAATATGTTGGCACGCAGACAGGCCTCCGTCACTCGCTCAAGGCCCTTCCTTATATGCCTACCGTTCTGCGTATCGCCCACGATACAACAGACATAGGGCCGCCGCACGCCCGCTTGAGCCCTCGCATCGCGCACGTTTCCCGCGCTTACTCGTCGAAATGCCGAAATCACGTAATTATTGTGCAGTGGATGGGTGTCAGAGTCAAAAAAGCATTATTAAATAATTTTGACAACGCCATAATGAATCGGCCTGGCAGCAGCGTGTTACAAATTTTACAAACCATTGATTTTCCTCCGCTTTGCTCCTGTTTTCCTCATGATTATTTATTAAAATTATTTACTCGATTTAGGATATTTTCAACGATAAGATTTAATAACCGAGAATTCAGAGAAGGAAAAAAATGTATAAACCATTTTATAAAACTCAAACATATGTATTTGATTGACAAATAAAAAATATGGTTATTTCGAAAATTCGTTTTATTACAATAATCATCATAGGTACAACCCTAGCGCATTCGTGCGATAACGCGCTTGCACGTGAGTCGCACGGCGGTCAACACAATCTAGAGTCTACTCTTTATGTGTGTACTTATGGTACATTTTCTTCTCGCTGCGAACAGTAGATATTATTATTAAGATTTTGTAGGCTAATATAGCATAGGTATTTTCGCTTTTGTATGGGAGTGATGTATCTGTTTAGTAAACTATTTAGTAATCTGTGACGCAGATTTGCGCGGTGTAGCTTTGGAGTAAGATAATTCTCTTTAAAGCCTTTTGCCAAACTCTATACACTTGAAGTCTGTGGGTCAACTACACGCAGCGGACCATCAACGCTCTCCGAGTACAATATAATAACGTATTCAGGGTGGTGGTGGCGCTCCGCGCTGCTGTAGTGCGTCTGCAATGTTTGCGCGCGCACACGGACGGCTTCACGTTGTGCTGCGGCGTCGCATCGCCTCGCTCATGCTACGTACGCGCGGGAGCGCCAACACCATCCGAGCGTGCTCAGCAACAAGCCTGACTGCTCCCTTCTGCGGCACTGGGTACAAGCACAAATGCATGTGCCCGGTGCCCCAGAAGGTGGCAGATACTTGAATTGAATTGTAAATTAATATTATTGAAACAATTAATATTAAGATGTTAAACAAACGAATTAAGTTAAATTGAATAAGATTAAATTAAATTAAATACCTAGGTGGATTGAAAAGTACTCGGCCTAACACAGATCCATTCAATTCTAAAAATCAAATCTACCCACATTATTTAGTTCAGTTCAGACTAGTTCATTGTGTGAAGTTCGAAACGTGTGCGATAATTAGTTGTGATTTTATAAATTTATTAACAAAGTAATCGGACATAATTTCCGCGAATGGAGCAAATCGAGCAGCGTGCCGTCATTAAGTACCTCCATAAGAAGGGGCTATCATCAAAAGCCATCCATGATGACATGGTCAGTACATTAGGCGATTGTGCTCTATGACAGAGCACAACAGGTCTTGTGGCCAACATTTTGGGTAAATACAAGCACAACACACAACACAAATAATAAACGTGTTTATATACTTTACAGAAAATAACACTAACTAAATTTTATTAAAAAATATTAAAATTAATTAAAGAGCAGCGAGTTCGTAATGCGACACAGACATACACCATCACACACCAAAAGAAAAACAAAACTGTACCCCACGCCCACGCCAAATCTATCCGCTCCTCTTTTGTCTATTGTTTTCACCTAGTCGCACCGCGACTCCGCTCGAGGCGTTTCACCAGCGAACCTCGTTCTAATGAGGGCTAATAATCTTCCACTCACCAGATGTCGCTAGTAGCGACTGAGGTAAAGTTTTTTGTTACACAGTGTCATTTAATTGAGAAATTAATTTTAAACAATAGTTTATCATTGTCTAGAGTATTATATTAATATATAACACAATGCGTCAGTGGTTTGATTTTTAATTTTTTGCACATTATAACTCTTTTTTTTTTAAAGTCGTCTTTTAGTTATATTTATAGTTTGGTTTATTCATTTCTAATGTAATTAATATAAAATATAACTAATAATACAGAAAGAAACCTTAAAGATTACATTTTCCTAAGAAATTATCGTCCCCGCTATGAAATCTGTCAATTATTTTACCTCACTCGAAAGTGGCGCCGCCCTAGTGGCAGAAAAAGTCGTGGATGCCCTCATTGGTCGTTGTGATCACCGTATTAATCAAGCCATGAACCTCTGGCTTTTGATTGGTTAATTAAAAGAAATACAACAACAATAAATAATCGTAAATCTTAAGAAATTTTATGCGTAATTAATATTAATGAAATTAAGATAAAACATTAGAATTGATATTATTTAAACTATTTAATTCATTATTAAAATTTCATAGTTTTATTCATTCCCGTTATATATATACGAGGGTGGATTGAAAAGTACTCGGCCTAACACAGATTCAATTCTAAAAATCAAATCTACCCACATTATTTAGTTCAGTTCAGACTAGTTCATTGTGTGAAGTTCGAAACGTGTGCGATAATTAGTTGTGATTTTATAAATTTATTAACAAAGTAATCGGACATAATTTCCGCGAATGGAGCAAATCGAGCAGCGTGCCGTCATTAAGTACCTCCATAAGAAGGGGCTATCATCAAAAGCCATCCATGATGACATGGTCAGTACATTAGGCGATTGTGCTCTGTCATATTCATCCGTCAAAAAATGGATAGCAGAATTTAAGCGTGGTAGAGAGAGTGTGAAAGATGAACCCCGCTCTGGAAGGCCTTCGACGTCAACTACTGACGAAAATATTAAAAAAGTACTTGATTTAATAATGGGAGACCGCAGATTAAAAATTAGAGAGATAGCCGAGATTATAGGCATCTCTTATGAACGAACTCAAAACATCATTGTCAACGAGTTGGGTTTCCACAAGGTGTCTGCGAGGTGGGTTCCGCGACTGCTTTCAGTTGAACAAAAAAGGACGCGATTGACTATTCATATTACTATTATATCACACGACTGTTTGGAGTTATTTGAAGCCGATGCAGATGATTTTTTGAATCGTTTTGTTACTATAGACGAAACATGGGTTCATTACTGTACACCGGAAACAAAACAACAATCAAAACAGTGGAGAAGACCTGGTTCACCACCCCCTAAAAAGGCTAAGTCGATTTTGTCGGCAAATAAGGTGATGGCTTCAGTATTCTGGGACTCGAAAGGTGTGATTATGATTGATTATCTTGAAAGGGGTCAGACTATAAACTCTGATTACTACTGCACCTTACTACGTCGTTTACGAGAGGAAATAAAAGAAAAACGTCGAGGAATGCTCAGAAGAAAAGTCCTGTTTCATCAAGATAACGCCCGTGTTCACACGTCAGTACAGTCAATGGCTGAAATTCACAACTGTGGCTTTGAACTGTTACCGCATCCGCCGTATTCACCTGATCTGGCACTATCAGACTTCTTTCTGTTCCCTAACCTAAAAAAGCACTTGGGAGGTCAAAGATTTTCGACAAACGACGAGGTCAAAGCAGCTGTAGACGCATATTTTGACTCTAAGGAAGAATCATTTTTTTTCAACGGTCTAAATGCTTGGAAGGGGAGGTGGCTAAAGTGTATTGAACTTGAAGGTGATTATGTAGAAAAATAAAAATATAACTGATTTAGTATATGTTTATTTTCTTGGTTAGGCCGAGTACTTTTCAATCCACCCTCGTATATAGATTAGATTGAATTGAATTAAATTAAATTAAATTAGAAGAGGTTAAATTTATAATAATGTGTGTTTTTTTTATGTCACTTGTATGGACTCTGTCTGAAATAAATGGATTTTGTTTTATTTATTTTATTATTTAAGTGTTATCCCGCTTGTACTCGCCATTGATGTTAATATCGTATTCTTTCCGTATATATATACGTATACTTCTATGAAAAAAACCTATCGAAAATCTTATAAGCGACATCACGACGTTCACTTGACCGGCAACATACTATAAATTACTTATTATAAAATATGCTACCTCAAAAGTAGTTCTGGAGCCAAATAATCAGGAGTACCTAAAATTCTTTGATCCGATATTTGATTGCCTCGTCTCACACTTTTAGGTGTTCTATATGGAGTATGTGCAGTTGCTAAAGGAGTTTTACATAAATCAGTTGGAGATCTATTAGCGGCCTCACCCTGGAATGTAATCACATGACAATTCACATATAATTTTCTAATCGAAATCAACAAGTAATAACGTAGCTATCCAAAAGAAATCACCTTACTTAATCTTCTCGTAGGGAAAATTTCTAAACTAGTGGACACATGTTTGCTAAATGTAAAAGATTTCTCCTTTGTTCCAGACAATGATTCATCAATTGGTAGATTGAAGCGAGTCGCTTTCTGCCGCTTTTTACAACCCGGAGATTTGTTATTTGATACTGGTGTGGAAAATATTACTCCCACATTAAAATGATGACTGTCATCTTGTGAAGCCCACCTTCAAAGATTAAAGATAAATTAGTTAAATGAAAATTAATAGTCAATTAAGGTTGTTTTTATTTAAATGTTAAGAGGCGTATTACAAAAAAACGCGAAATTACAAGGTTTCCTCGTTGAAATTTTATGTTTATCGTTCATTGCTTGAAATAACAATTACTTGGTAAAAATAGTTCGTTTTCTCTCCTCAAATAAGCTCGGAGCGGATTTTAGATAACTTATTTATTTAATCAGTAATAATCATTCTCCCGATGCATGTTTAGGCAAAAACTCTCGAAGACATGATTTGGGAGCTCTAATTTGTAGATTCTATTGAATATCGACCATAAAAAAATATATTTTTATCTTCCAAATATCCTACACTTTAATAATAGTTATATAATACATTTTCGTTATATGCTTTTCACGCTAGGAAAAAAAAATCGACATAATTCAAAAAACGACCAAAAAAGGCTTCGATACAAGCCTCGTATATTTCCGAAGTTCTACATCATTTAGAAGTATAATTTATACCAAAATAATCATCAACATTTTCTTAAACTATGCTATTATTTTTACTTTTTAAATCGTTACTATTATATTTTAATTAATTAAATAAAAGTACTATACAACGTGTCCCAAAATTCAACGATAAGCCAACACCGGAGGATAGACCTGCCCCGGACAAATCGGGTAAAAAAAGAAAAAAAATATATCCCAATTATATTTTAAGTTATATAAAAAAAATGAAATTCTTCAGAAATTAAGACCGTTTATGATATTTTTCACTACCATGACCACAATTTTTTAAATAATTTTTTCTTTTTTTTTTATAGGCAACCTGAATAGTACTGCTATCTACCACAATTCTTAAAAACTCCAGAATAACTCTTGTTTTATCACGAAAATTAATGAAACTTATTTTATTCCCTAAATTTTTTGAAGACTTGTACTTTTAACCAAATTTAACTTATTGTGGTGTAAAAAAAAGTATGAACACTAGTATGGCAAGTTTTTTTAAAAATTGACGCAACTAACCAACATTCCAAAATGGTATAATACTCTAGGAAAACAGGTTTTAAAAAAATATGGGCCTATTATTTCTTAACAGGGGCCAAATGACGGTCGGGTGTAATAAAAGTATTAGTTCTTGAAAAATGTTTAATATTTCAAAACAAATGGTACAAACAGTTTCACGTGTAATTTATTAAGTTATTAACATTATGGCAAATGTTCGAACTGTTTGCCACCAGCATTAATACATGCACAACATCGCCTTAAAAATGATCTTTTTATTTGTCTTGCATATCTTCTGCTATTAATGTAATCAGCAGCCTAAGTGATATTTCGACGAAGCTCGTCCAATGTCACAATGGGTTTTGAGTAGACCCTGTTTTTAAGACAACCCCAATAGAAGAAGTCCAGGGGGTTCAAATCGGGTGAACGGGGTGGCCATAAGATAGGACCAAGTCGCTCAATCCAACGCCCTGGATACTCTTGATTTAAATATTCTCGCACAGGACGGGCATAATGTGCTGGGCAACCATCATTTTGGAACCACATGTTTTGAAGATCACTTAAGGGCACGTCGTTTAACAATTCTTGCAAGTCATTTTGTAAAAAGTTTAAATAACTATTGCCATCTAAGTTTCCTTGTAACTCAAAGGGCCCAATTACTTTTCCATTTAATATATCCATAGGTTAACCTTGAATTGATATTGGGATTTGTCTTGTCTCATCAAGTGTGGATTTTCATTACTCCAACTATGTAGGTTGTGAAGATTTAAAACCCATCTTTCTTGCAGGTTGTTTCATCCGACCATAGAATTTTTTCTAGGAAGTGGGGATCTTCACTGCATTTGCAGCATTACACGGCAAAATGTGACCCGTAGCGGATAGTCCCGCGGTAATAACGTCTGCAGACGCCTGTAGTGATATGGGTGAAGCTTGTGACGTTTTAATATTTGATGTGCAGAACTTTTCGGGATTCATGTAGCTTCTTCTATGGCACGTACCGAAGTAGTCGAGTCATTTTCTATCTCATTGAGAACTTCTTCATCACGATCCAATCTAGGTCTTCCAGCGCTTCTCCTATTGGCTGGCATACGACCCTCCGAAAACGCTTGATGCAGATTAATAAACACTCGATAATCAGGATATTTTTGAGCATTTGGGTATCTTTCTCGATACAGTCTGCTAGCAGCGTTAGCATTACATCGGCATTCTCCATAGATTAAATGCATATTAGCGTATTCCTGTGGTGTGTACGGTTGCGGCATGTTAAACGCCAAACAGTTCAAAATGCGCCAGAACTCTAAATCACAAAACACACAATCGTAGTCCAAGATAATGCTATGTCAGTTCAGTTTGCAGATCACTTCCAGTCCAAATAATGCCAGTCCAAAAAGCCAAGCCAAAAGTCGATAGTATGTACGAGGGCCACGTAAGTTGAATTGGATACGGTGCGCAGTAAACAAAGGAGCAGAGCGTACTGAACCGACTTGATGAGAATAATAACAGCTTCTCTACCTGCCCTGTTGTTGTCTCTTTTTAACGTAATTATCTCTATCTAGCTATCTCTCTCTAACATCTAAGATATTAATGCCCCATTCGAATTCCTAGAAATTGTAACAAGAACCCATTTTGGGCATGTAGTAAAAGTGATTACTGACAATTACAATTTAAGGAATTTGGCCCCTGTTTAGAAATAATAGGCCCATATTTTTTTATAACTTGTTTTCCTAGAGTATTATACCATTTTGGAATGTTGGTTAGTTGCGTCAATATTTAAAAAAACTTGCCATACTAGTGTTCATACTATTTTTTTACACCACGATAAGTTAAATTTGCTTAAAAGTAAAAGTCTTCAAAAAATTTAGGGAATAAAATAAGTTTCATTAATTTTCGTGATAAAATTATTCTGGAGTTTATAAGAATTGTGGTAGATAGCAGTACTATTCAGGTTGCCTATAAAAAAAAAGAAAAAAATATTAAAAAAATTGTGGTCATGGTAGTGAAAAATATCATAAACGGTCTCAATTTCTGAAGAATTTCATTTTTTTTATATAACTTAAAATATAATTGGTATATATTTTTTTTTCTTTTTTTCCCCGATTAGTCCGGGGCAGGTCTATCCTCCGGTGTTGGCTTATCGTTGAATTTTGGGACACGTTGTATATTTCACTGTGCCGGCCATCTGCGATCATTAACGCGCGAGCGCTTGTCGAGGGTGGACCTGCGTCAGTTGATTCGGGCGCTGCATCGTTTCGATACTACCGTAGTGTGCGTCGATTGGTATCGTAGTGTGCGTCGATTGCCTGCATACTAGAGCATCGTCAACTACGATCGCAATTTTTGATCGATCGGTTTAAAACTATTTTGTATAGTTATAATTTAGATCACGTCTCTTCCATTAAACATGGTAGGGACAACGAATCTGCAGCATTGGCACAATTGAGCAAACAAAAAAATATTATTATAAAAAAATGTGGTCTATTCATTGACCTAGATCATTGTTATTTGAGGGATTCACCTAATGGTTTATACAGCAACGGTCTTATTGAAGTTAAATGTCCTATTTCAGCTTTCGGAATAGATTTTGACACGGCCTTTCGACGAAAAAAAAGTTAAAGGTTATAAATTCAGTGATTCAAGTGTAACATTAAATCAAAATAATGACTGGTTTTACCAAATGCAAGGCCAGCTTCATTTAGCAAATAAAAATGTCTGAATACTTGCCATAATAATATGGATTGGCCCAGATTAATGCAGTAAAAGTACTAAAAATTTACAAATACGACCAATTTTAGATTTTCAAGCTTTTTATGAAAAGTGTGTACTGCCTGAAATTATCGAATCGAGAAAAGTTCGGTCAATGCCGTCGCAGCAAATATTTTTCTTATAAAAAATATAGTAATTGACTGTAAGTACCGATTAAAAAAATATTAGTTACATTTGGTTGTTATATTTATTAAAACAGGTTGCAACCGTTTATTTATTTATACCATTATTCTACCGGTAGTAGACATAATCGATTATTAGCATTCGATTACAGCGTAACAATTAAAATATTTATGTGTACTTATTTTGACACTAAATTTCATAAATAATGAATAATATATCAAAATGGTATATAATAATAAATAATAAATTATATAATTATATAATAATAAATTAATAAGATAACATTAAAATGACACCAAAAAAATATTCCATCTACTGAAGTCCATCCTAAGAAAACTTTGTATTATGGAAGATCAAGATCGTTTAATCGCCAGACTCACAGTATTATAGTGCGAGCGAGTGAATAGATATGAAAGAAAGTATCGGTCGCGTAGCTTGCCGCCCGCTCGGTGCGTAAAATACCTAAATTTGCGAAACGCCGAAATGTAAGAGGGCTCTTAAGAGAACTATACATAAAATAGTCAAGTATGTGTTTGAATATGCGTAAAGTAGTGTTCTGCTGTGCAGGTTATTAAGCCAGCAGCCCCTGTAATGCTAATATAATTTAAAGATTATAATTTTTTATATTTATTATTATAGGAAGTGTACTTCAAATATAAAAAATAAAAGATGTTAAAAAATTAACAATTGGAATATGTTACGTTTTACAACAAATGAATTTATAACATAATTTACAAGAACTAACCTTTTTTTTAATACACCTTTTATGGGATTTATTTTCCTCTCAGGTGTTGGGTGTATTGATATTCGTTTAGGTGTGTTTTGACTGAGTTCCAAGGCCATTATCTCCTGAGTAAGACCGCTGTGGTTTCCCTTACATTCTAAAAGACTTGTTACACCAGTTGGCGTATCTCCATCACAGTCAATTATTCTCTTCCTTTTCTTTGCTCGAAAACTGGAATAAAGAATGTTTTAATTTTATAGGAGTTACTTTAAAGTCCTAAATTCCACATGACAATAATTGTTTGTCTGCACAAAATCTTTTGATTAGTATGTAGCTCTGGCATCCACTTTACCACTAACACTAGATAATTTCATTGAAATGTTAAATTATATAAACAGGTGTAGTACAGATTGAGATGGCGCAATTAAGATTCCTTATCAGCACTACCACAACACCCATTGTTGGTCAGCGAGTCCATCGGACTTAGACAATAGCTAGGCTTTACTACTAGCTTGCCTTAAGTGTGGTAAAGCTACGAGGGTGGATTGAAAAGTACTCGGCCTAACCAAGAAAATAAACACATACTAAATCAGTTATATTTTTATTTTTCTACATAATCACCATCAAGTTCAATACACTTTTGCCACCTCCCCTTCCAAGCATTTAGACCGTTGAAAAAAAATTATTCTTCCTTAGAGTCAAAATATGCGTCTACAGCTGCTTTGACCTCGTCGTTTGTCGAAAATCTTTGACCTCCCAAGTGCTTTTTTAGGTTAGGGAACAGAAAGAAGTCTGATGGTGCCAGATCAGGTGAATACGGCGGATGCGGTAACAGTTCAAAGCCACAGTTGTGAATTTCAGCCATTGACTGTACTGACGTGTGAACACGGGCGTTATCTTGATGAAACAGGACTTTTCTTCTGAGCATTCCTCGACGTTTTTCTTTTATTTCCTCTCGTAAACGACGTAGTAAGGTGCAGTAGTAATCAGAGTTTATAGTCTGACCCCTTTCAAGATAATCAATCATAATCACACCTTTCGAGTCCCAGAATACTGAAGCCATCACCTTATTTGCCGACAAAATCGACTTAGCCTTTTTAGGGGGTGGTGAACCAGGTCTTCTCCACTGTTTTGATTGTTGTTTTGTTTCCGGTGTACAGTAATGAACCCATGTTTCGTCTATAGTAACAAAACGATTCAAAAAATCATCTGCATCGGCTTCAAATAACTCCAAACAGTCGTGTGATATAATAGTAATATGAATAGTCAATCGCGTCCTTTTTTGTTCAACTGAAAGCAGTCGCGGAACCCACCTCGCAGACACCTTGTGGAAACCCAACTCGTTGACAATGATGTTTTGAGTTCGTTCATAAGAGATGCCTATAATCTCGGCTATCTCTCTAATTTTTAATCTGCGGTCTCCCATTATTAAATCAAGTACTTTTTTAATATTTTCGTCAGTAGTTGACGTCGAAGGCCTTCCAGAGCGGGGTTCATCTTTCACACTCTCTCTACCACGCTTAAATTCTGCTATCCATTTTTTGACGGATGAATATGACAGAGCACAATCGCCTAATGTACTGACCATGTCATCATGGATGGCTTTTGATGATAGCCCCTTCTTATGGAGGTACTTAATGACGGCACGCTGCTCGATTTGCTCCATTCGCGGAAATTATGTCCGATTACTTTGTTAATAAATTTATAAAATCACAACTAATTATCGCACACGTTTCGAACTTCACACAATGAACTAGTCTGAACTGAACTAAATAATGTGGGTAGATTTGATTTTTAGAATTGAATCTGTGTTAGGCCGAGTACTTTTCAATCCACCCTCGTATATATATAACGGGAATGAATAAAACTATGAAATTTTAATAATGAATTAAATAGTTTAAATAATATCAATTCTAATGTTTTATCTTAATTTCATTAATATTAATTACGCATAAAATTTCTTAAGATTTACGATTATTTATTGTTGTTGTATTTCTTTTAATTAACCAATCAAAAGCCAGAGGTTCATGGCTTGATTAATACGGTGATCACAACGACCAATGAGGGCATCCACGACTTTTTCTGCCACTAGGGCGGCGCCACTTTCGAGTGAGGTAAAATAATTGACAGATTTCATAGCGGGGACGATAATTTCTTAGGAAAATGTAATCTTTAAGGTTTCTTTCTGTATTATTAGTTATATTTTATATTAATTACATTAGAAATGAATAAACCAAACTATAAATATAACTAAAAGACGACTTTAAAAAAAAAAGAGTTATAATGTGCAAAAAATTAAAAATCAAACCACTGACGCATTGTGTTATATATTAATATAATACTCTAGACAATGATAAACTATTGTTTAAAATTAATTTCTCAATTAAATGACACTGTGTAACAAAAAACTTTACCTCAGTCGCTACTAGCGACATCTGGTGAGTGGAAGATTATTAGCCCTCATTAGAACGAGGTTCGCTGGTGAAACGCCTCGAGCGGAGTCGCGGTGCGACTAGGTGAAAACAATAGACAAAAGAGGAGCGGATAGATTTGGCGTGGGCGTGGGGTACAGTTTTGTTTTTCTTTTGGTGTGTGATGGTGTATGTCTGTGTCGCATTACGAACTCGCTGCTCTTTAATTAATTTTAATATTTTTTAATAAAATTTAGTTAGTGTTATTTTCTGTAAAGTATATAAACACGTTTATTATTTGTGTTGTGTGTTGTGCTTGTATTTACCCAAAATGTTGGCCACAAGACCTGTTGATAATAATGGCTACATTGAATGCGACTTTTCCTCGACATTATATATATATATATATATATATATATATATATATATATATATATATATATATATATATATACATATTTTAAAGTAAAATTTATTATTAAAAGGCATTATAAATTATGTTTGCTCAAATCAAACTTTATCTTAAAGTGATTGTCAAATAAAATTATTTTTAAATTCTTAAGGTTATTTATTGTGTATGAATGTTAGTTTTCTTATAGAAGTAGCGGTGACAAATGAACACACAGCACACCTGATGGCAAGTGGACATCATACACATTCTCATAATCCACAGCCGCAGCAGAACCTGCTGCCTTATAGACAACTCTTCTTCTTATTCTCCTTAGACAACTACAAGCATATGGAAAGTGGTGCCTTGTAATACCAACACACATTGCGGCCCCGTCAGTCCCACCCTCTTCCCAGCGACTGAGCCAAGGGCAGGCAGAGGATGAGGCCACCCCTCCCACAGCAATCCACCAACATACTAACTTTACATTTTATTCAATATTAAAGAGTTAAAGCCAATGAGTCCATTTTTGTTTTGGACTTGTGACATTGTAGCTAGATTCGGCTTAGCTTTCCATTGACTCCCGTCGAGTTGGGGGTTGATAGGTATTTTGACAGAAAAGTTACACTATTATAAGCACACACACAAAGTTACAACATGCGGAACCGCGTAATTTATGAGAAAAAAGTTATTGAAAATCAATTATTCTTGCATTGTTTATATCTGAATCAGTCCCCCTATATTTTATGATGAAGGGGATTTTTTTTCTCATAAAATGGATTTATATTTACATTATAAATGCAAACATGAAAAAAAATAGATATTTTAGAAATCAAATTTTTGGGAATCGATACATCAGCTTACAATTCGAATCTATTTAAAAAAATCGATCTTTTTCGGAAAGAATCGACATCCCTACTGACAATAACAATAAAAATGGCGTCAGTTTTATTGTAGGATTAGACATAAACAATGCAAGAATAATTGATTTTCAATAACTTTTTTCTCAAAAATTACGCGCTTCCGGATGTTGTAACTTTGTGTGTGTGCTTGTAATAGTGTAACTTTTCTGTAAAAATACGTATCAACCCCCAACTCGACGGGAGTCAATGGAAAGTCGTACCCTAGATTCTGACCACAATCCATGCGGTCGTCTCATTTATTCATTACTGTCCATAAAAAATCTACTGCTGAACGTAGGCCTCCCCTATTGATTGACTCATAGGAGGATATTTGTCATAGTTATTTGGTGGAATGGCAACTGCAATTTTTATTATTGAGATGTTATCACAAAGACGCTGCTGCCCATCTCCTGTTTTAGTGTTCCTATGTCGCCTTTTACAACATATTTCTCATATACCACCACTAAACAGCACATGGTCATTTATTATAAATTAAACGGTTATAAATTAAATGGTTGCTAAATATCGATTATAAGGCTGCTGAAAATTTACTGACAGTAATATCCTAAAAACATATACCTAATACAAACACACACACACACACACACGCACGCACGCACGCACGCACGCACGCACGCACGCACGCACGCACGCACGCACGCACGCACGCACGCACGCACGCACGCACGCACGCACGCACGCACGCACGCACGCACGCACGCACGCACGCACGCACGCACGCACGCACGCACGCACGCACGCACGCACGCTCGCTCGCTCGCTCGCTCGCACGCACGCACGCACGCACGCACGCACGCACGCTCGCTCGCTCGCTCGCTCGCACGCACGCACGCACGCACGCACGCACGCACGCACGCACGCACGCACGCACGCACGCACGCACGCACGCACGCACGCACGCACGCACGCACGCACGCACGCACGCACGCACGCACGCACGCACTATTTTTATTTATATAGAAATAACTTTAAAAAACCATATAGAATCATTCCTTGCAGTATATTTGAAAATATAAATATTATGTGCAATTCGTTAGGGTGAGGGCCTGGTGATCTATAACACAGGGATTACCCTAGTATGGACACCAGTCTCTCACAAAGGTTACAAATTGTCTGCAACCGTATTATTTTCCTAAGTAATAATGTGAAATTTTATACCTTTGTGAAGAGGAAATAAAAATGATTTATTTATTTTGTTTATAAACTGTAAGAAAACATATGCATGCACTGCCTCCCTAAACAGTACATAATGCCCATAGACACAATCAATACAACACACATCTATAAAAGTGTTATGTAATACTAGCATTTTTTTAATCTTATTTACTCTTCAGAGAATGTAAGCGAACATTATTCTACCTAGGTATCCTTTTCAAAGACTGGCCTCTGCATAGTGGAGACGTTGACTGATCATGCTGACTATCTGTCAGCACTGTTGATTCTACTGAGGAGCCATTATTGCTGCTAACATCAGTTGACTTGTTACTCTTTGAATTAGTACTATTTTTAGAACTTTCGCATGTATGGTAGGAGCTTGCGGTCTCTGATCCTGAATCTGGGCACTGTAAAGAGAGATTTATATGTTTTTTTCGTTAAAATGAAGTAATATTTAAAACTATACACACTACAAATTTCGGTTGTATATCTGGGATATTAGCTATTTCAATTAACTTATAGTTTCTTAGATATTTTTCTCATTTAGGCATAAACAGAATTTCCAAAACTCCCTTAAATTTTAAGTTTTAAAGTTTCATAAAGTCACTGATTACAGACATGTTTAAAAGTAATTAATAAAAATTCATAAAACATTTAAAAATATAAACTTTAAATACTTGCAGCTATTTCATCCAAGCTAATACTTTCAGCGCTTATGAATGGATGTATTCCAGATAACTGTGAATGGTCCACTGATGGAGAATTTTCCAATCCACTGAGACCCTCAAACATATCTTTCATTTTACCTGTGATAGAAGAACATTAATAAAAGTGGAAAAATTATAAAACTGTAAAAAAATTTAAGCGGTAATATCATACTAGTCTCCCTAATTTCATCAAGAAGGTTCTCACAGGCATCTACAACAGAGCTATGCTGGCTGTCTCCTCCCCCTGAACCAAAAGATAGGTGTGATGTCAATGACAGCAGTTGACCAGGTGTTCTCATGTTTAAACTTGGTGTATGAGTGAGAAAGTCAGAAATCTCCAAATCTGAAAACATTGTCAAAAGTGTTACTATGGAATATACATAGTATAAGAAGTTCAGTGTTTTTTTTTAAATGTACCTCTGTGTATTTCAATTTTGGATAAACCAAAGTCTGTGAGTTTAACATGCCCAGTCTTAGATATTAACATATTATCAGGTTTTAAGTCTCTATGAATTATATTATGTTTGTGTAGATAATCCAATGCTAGAGTAACTTCAGCCACATAGAAAACTGCCATTGACTCTTCTAAAAATCCGTAAACTCCCAACAAAGATTTTAAATCACCACCAACCATATATTCCATGACCTAAAAGTGACAGATAAGCAAAATGTTTAGGTATTATTATACTATTTATTTATTTTTATTTTACGTGGTAGAGACTAAACAAATATATTTATATTTTACATGGTAGAACCCATGAAGCAAATACAAAGCGGAGACGGCATAAGCAACTGTGCACTGTGATTCTAAGTAGGTCCTAACATCATCATAGTGGGTGTGGCTTTAGTTAGTATACTATCAGCATTCGTCCTGTGCGTTTATGTGTTGAAAATTGCAAATCGGTGTATTTTCGTAGTAATAAGAAGAAAAGGATGAAGTGTTGTGTTTTATCGTGTAAAAACTACTCAGATAGATGCTCTGATGATATGGATAGCATAACATTTCATTTGTAAGTAATTGTACAACTAATTTATTAAAATAGTTCTAAAACAAATCTCTGCGTCGGCTTTTAAATATAATTAAATATATTCGACACTAGATGGTGACATGTGGTGTCATGTGAATTCAAAAAAAAAAATGTACATAGAGCTCAGTATTGGTAAAATAATGATATGAAGGTGCTGAAATTTGTTTTGCATTCCATCCTAAAGAATTTTAATCACCAAAATATTATTTTTATAGTTTTACATTACAACATCAATATGGAACAATTCGAGTAGTTTTACTATTTATTGGTAGTTGTAGATAGTAAAGTGGGTGGGGCTTAACATCCCCTCACCCCACAAATTATCACACATTGTTACATAGTGAAATCTAGTTACAACACCTCCTCTTTGTATTTGCTTCATGGTAGAATGACACTGTAGCTAATCCAAACCGAGTACTCGTCCCATGTCTAATTGAGAACCTCCTCCGTTTTTTGAAGTCGATTGAAAAAAATAAATATTTTTAATATGTTGGTCAAAGAAAAAACTCACTCGAGTAGAGGCTCAACATGCATTTTTTTCCTTTATTTGGAAAAAAATTATCTGTGATACTATAATTTTCTGACATGAATTGCATGATACACTAAACTGTTTAGAAAGTAGGTATATTAAAAAGGAAACTTAGAAACTCTTACCAAGTAAATAGATGATACAGACTGTAATGAATAAAACAAATGTACACAAAATGGGCTTCTAGATAATGCCAGTGCATTTCTTTCTGTAACAACTTGAGCCACCATATTTTTATTTATCATGTCAGATTTCTTCATAACCTTTATTGCAAACATTTGGTCCTTATTATTTTTTTTGTGGGCAAGAAACACCTTGCCAAAAGCACCACGACTAATGGGTTTTACTATAGTAAAATCGTTGATATCTGGTGCCTGAACAATAAAACAAACTTTTTATTATTGAGGTAAAAATTATACACGCAACCTTTAATCAAAATAACGAAATCATAACAACTAAGATGATTGATTCCCCACCTTATTTGTATTGATATCCTGATTATTAGCATTGATTTTTTCTAAAATTGTGTGACGAACAGAGTTTTCGTCATCAACTTTTGAATCGTTTGATGTCATTATGGAGTTATTATTAATACATACACTAAAGACAAACTAAAATCCGGGCATGTTAAACGTATTTTTATTTTATTTTATATTATTTTATAATAAAATAAGAATTTATAAAGTTCATCAAAACAAAAACCACATCAAGTCAAGCAAGTTAGTAATTTGAATTTTCAATCAAAATTAGGCAGTTACCTGTTTTTGTTACGATTTGCTAATTAAGGTAGGCAAAGGTCTTAAACCATACAGGCTATTCTGATGTATAACAAAATTCTTTACAATCTGCTATTGTGTAACATTAAGAAGTTTTTACGAGATTTTCAACAGCTTAACCAATTTTACATGTTATTAAGTATACGATAATATAAGAACAACTAATCAAACCAAGCAACTATGGCTAATATTTCCCATAAGAGGCAATCTATGGAGGAGGGTTATGTTCAGGAGTGGACTTTAAGTACGCTGTAAAGGTATAAGAGCAACAACTTCCTCCTTTTTTTATAATAGTGGGGGCAAACGAGAATACGGGTTACCTGATGGTAAGTGACTACCGCCGCTCATGAGCAACTGCAACACCAAGGGTATTGCAGGTACGTTGCCGACCTTTTAAAAAGGACTAAGCTCTTTTCTTCAAGGTCCCTAATTCGTATCGGTCAGGAAAAGTCGCCAGTGGTAAGCTATTCCACAGAGAGGTCGTACACGGATGAAAACTCCTAGTCGAACGTACAGTGGTGGACCGCCAAGCATCCAGATAGTGTGGATGGTATAGGTTGTCGACGATTCGAGCCACTTTGCGCTGGAGGCAGTTAAGTGGAAGTAGCTGGCACTGGGGAGCGCCAGCCCAGAGATGGGAACAGTATTCCATGTGAGGCCGTACCTGCGCCTTGTAAAGTTGCAGGCAGTGTGCCGGCATGAAATACTGTCCCACTCAGCTGAGCACGCCAAGCTTTTTAGAGGCCAATTTGGCTTTCCCTTCTAAGGGATCACGAAACTGCACGCCACTTGATTGTCGACGCCGAGGATTCAGATACTGGCTGAAGCAACAAGAAGAGTGCCTTGAAACTGAGGAGATACGACAAAGGGGTTCTTTTTAGCGGCAAACGCGCAAACTTGTGTCTTAAGAGGGTTAAACTGGACTAGATTTAGTCACCACCAATCCGAGACTTTGTTCAGCAAAGACTCGACTTCAAACACAAGTTTGTTCCGTTCCTCGGCGACGTTTCCCCGAGAAATATTGGCACGGGCGGTGTATAGAGCATCACTAGTGTTGTCATCCGCATAGCAATGAACGTTACCGGTTTGCAACATATCAGTGATATGCAGAAGAAACAGCCACGCAGCCTTGTGGAACACCAGCGTTAATAGGCTTGTAGTCGGAGCATGCCCCGTCTACGACTTTTATGCTTCTATCTGCAAGGAAACTGGTGATCTAATTGCACAATTTCTCGGGAAGCCCATAGGAAGGGAGCTTCGAAAGAAGCGCTTTGTACCAAACCCGATCGAAGGCCTTCGCTATGTCCAAACTAACGGCCAATGTCTCCCCCTTGGACTATACTGCCTCCGTCCTCTATTACTCAGATCACCAGCTGATCGACCCCGACGAAAACTGTATTGGCAGTCACTAATCATCACCACCACATGAGCTGGCAGTTTATAATAGATTCCATTATTTTGGAGAACAAGGAGGTGATGGCGACAGGCCTGTAGTTAAACGGG
Source organism: Parnassius glacialis (assembly GCA_033319125.1). Taxonomy (NCBI): domain Eukaryota; kingdom Metazoa; phylum Arthropoda; class Insecta; order Lepidoptera; family Papilionidae; genus Parnassius; species Parnassius glacialis. Next base: position 31,096,398 of record JAVANC010000013.1, on the reverse strand, counting down.
TCTGAGCAGCCGCCTTTTTTAAGGATCGGGTGAACAAAAACTGTCTTCCATGATTTCGGGACTACGCCTAGGGAGTAAAAGTACTGGAAAAGACGCGTTAGAACCGGTGCCAATTCCGGAGCACACGTCCTCAGCACACCTAGGGAGATTCCAACTAAACCATGGCTGAGATCTGCCTCCGATGGGCACTACAGGGGAAGGAATAAAAAGTTCCATACCCTGAAGTACAAACAACAGTAGTAACAACGTTTGGATCGTCCGGCGAGAAGCATACCCGCCCCCAAGGATAGGATGCAAAGAAAGACCGCATCCCATACCAATCGGCCGACCTATAGTGCCAAACACGACAACAGCCTGCAGAAAGCAAGCGCAATTTTAGCGTGAGCGGCACCACACTCCGGACTAGACAATGGTCCGAATAGCCAAGAGGGGTGTCGGCGGAGAACTGATATCCGTCCGGATGATAGGTCAGCAGAAGGTCCAACAGGGAAGGTGCTTGATCCTCCACATCTGGAAACCGCGTAGGCGTAGTAACCAGTTGTGTCAGACCATATGCCAAGTCAAAATCATGAATAGATCTCCCCGCATAATCAGTTAAACGTGAACCGTAACATTCAGCGCGATGGGCGTTAAAATGGCCAAGGATCATGATCTCTGCGGATGGGACCAGTTGTAGCAAGGAATCTGTAGCCATTTGGACGTGGTCGATGAGTCAGTCTGTTTCGGCATTACCGCTATGGGACCTATAGAGGCACCGGCGCGGATAGTCGTCGCTGTCTACACGTAGCCAAAGTATGGGCAGGTCCGAACCTTTAAGACTGCTGAGGCGTCGAGAACAGATATTCTCTCTGACGTATTCGCAAATTCCAGCCCGAGGCACAGTGTTCCAATTTGTACCCCGGGTAGGAGAGATACGAAGTATCAGTTGGAGAGGACACCTGCGTCCCAGTCAGAAAGAGCAAAGCCGGCTTTACCCGCCGTCTCGAGATGGTAGTGGACGGCGTTTAGGTTCGAATGTAGTCGCCTGATGTTGCTGAAATTCACGGACAGCGTGGCAGGGGTCGTCTTGGTCTTGTTGCTCAATTTGCCTTGAGCAGTTATTGTTTTGAGCGGAATCCCCCCCCCCTCCCCATAATCCGTGGGTCCGCCTCAGCACCCACGCTCAGGAGTGAAGTAGCTTGGTCGTGGATGCTCAGCGAGTGATTCTCCAGGGGTGCTGCTATCCTCCTCTTCCGAGAAGGGGCCGTCATGGAGCGGTTGGCGCTGGTGTGGCTGCGGATAAACGCGAAAGATTTCCCGTAGCCTTCCCAATGTGCGGCAAAGATGGAACACAATGGAGTTTTGGTCAGTGCGAGTCCGACATAGCTGTTCGCGGCCCCATGTGATAGGTATGCGTTGTTATTTCCCCATGTAAAAATAGTATGATTTTCTACTGGCTTGCATTGTTCTGATTGCAGCATCAGATAAGTCACTAAATTATTGGATTGATATCATAATTAAGGTCTTTTAAGATTTTTCGGGTATAATTTTGTAGAAAGATTAGAGTTTTATATCCCATTAACCGCCTTTTACGACATGCTAGGCAAACAACACAGTACATTCTTTTTTTGCCCTAAGTCCCACGTAAACATGGGAAAGTTCCAAACCAATATGGGACACTACTTTTAGTTCTTCAGTTCATGCTATAATGAAGTAACAGTAATTTTGCGATTTGATATACGAATAAGTACCGAAATTAAACTCAATTGCCGAAAAATATTATTTTATTAAAAATAACATTGTTTATAATAATAAATGTACACAATGAATTACATACTTATTATTTGTGAAATGACTGCATATTATAGGAGGAAACAAAAATCGATTGTCAACTATTTTATGGATAGTTATTCATCGACTCTACAGGATTCTACATATTGGTTAAAAGCTTCTACCATTGGTGAACATTCAAGGGATTGCTGTGGATTATTTTCATAACATTGCAAAATCTGAACAATCGGAAAAAAAGATAACATTAAATACTAATAACTAAATAACAATACCAACTCAGTGCGATCAAACATATTATGAGTAAGCACGTATACCTTGGTTCTCCAGTTATAACAGGGCTTAATTTTTTTTCTTTGATCATCAGTAATTTTTGGATGTTCATATAATTTATTAGAATTTTCAATTGTTTTTTCATATTCAGTTTCTATAATCTTAGTAATCGTTTGGTGTTCATTTTTTAAACTTTCGATCCTGTCTACCCAATATTTATATTCTTCGTCACGTATAACTTTATAAAAAGAATTTTCTTCAAAATTCAACTCACTAGATAATTCCTGTAAAGATCAAAATATTTCAATTATTACAGTTTACATGCAGTTTATTTACTTATAGTATATTGCATTTAAAGTATTACAGGCAATTTATTACGGCAGCAATAATTTAACCACATTCGCGAAACTCTGTTAATAGAAAATAAGGTCAGATTCAACACGAAAGCACGAAACGTACACGTATAACACGTACAAACACGAAACGTTTCTATAAGACCTACAACGTCAAAAACACATTCATATAAAATAGTTTAATAAATTTTAAGGCTGTTATTTGATTTTTAAAACTGTAAAAGAAAATACCAGTAGATATAATATGTACGTCTTAATAACAACTCATCGACTCGCATGAACCAATCATGGTGATACTTGAAACATTCTTCTTTACAGGGGACGCCTACTACTAGCAATGAACTGTTACAGACATGATTAGATACTAAATATTGCCCCTCCTATCCGGCCGGGCTTGGGGGCTTAGACTACTTGTCTTGGTCAAGCAACCAAGCGGAAACTACATAGCTGGTCAAAGGTGAAGAGGTAGCCTGTGGTGGCGGTACAGAGTGTTAGGACTGCGGCAGGAGAGTTGTTCTCTTCCCCTGCCGTCGAGAGTTGCGAGGGAAGAAGCAATGTTGGATGCAGTGGTAGTGGGAATGCGTGGGTAGGAGTGGTAGGAGGAGGTAATACGATGGAGTAGCATATCGTACTCTCCATGATCGAAACGTGGCCGGTAACGGCATCCATAGAACGGATCCGTTGTTGGGCTCACAAGACTGGTACATTCGGAAGCCCGATTTTCCTGGTCCATGGCCTCCGCATAACGAACTCGGGGAGTTCGTAGAGTTCAAGTTCAATAAGTTATTTAGACATGAGATAGATGCAAGGCACCGCTAGTGTTCCGGCGCGTCTTGCTTAATAAAGAGAAAGGGAAAGAGTTCCTTTTCAGAGAGCAGCCTTGAAGGAGTCTTACACTGCTACGGATATGTGCGAAATGTTCTCGTGGCCACCAATGGTCCTCTTACAACAAAATACTTCAATCTTACTCCAGAGACGGGTTATTAGCATTTTACAAGAGCAGTTTATATTAAATTTTTGGCACTTTATTTTCAACACAAACATCAAAATTGTTTATTATGGTGACGTTTGTTGTCCGTGTATTATAACATGATGTAATATAGTAGATAATTAAACGAAATATTTAAAATGTTATAAACTTAAATATAAAAAAATCTCTTACGTTTTCTAAGTTATTGATTGCTAATGTATTTTTGTCTTCAATTGACTTATCTATTAATAATGCTGAATTTATTTGAAAATTATTATCGAAACTAATCCTTCGTGTATCTTTGCTTAACAAAATTCCCATTGCATTGACCATACAATATAAATTTTACTTGAACAATAAAGCCATCATAAAATTCACATATTCAATTTATATTAATGTCATAGTCAAAATCTCTTGGTAGAGAGTAATTGTGTTCTGTGGTCAAAATCAAAGCGAATGTAAAACACGACGTTTAAAAGAAAATTTAAATTCATAAAGTAAAATATTTTCTATGACCTAGTAACTAGGCCCTTGTTCACACTTATTCAAGTCCTATTTTAACGAAATATTTTAATTTAAACTTTCTGAAATACGAAAAATAAAAAATAATAAGTCATAAAAATATCTTTATTAAAAGATTATTAATAGACGATCAATTATGTAAAAAAGATATACAAGTTAAATGAATAAACTTAGGATAGGATAGGATAGTGGTAGATGGCCACAGTGTTACACACTGGAGAAGAAAATTCCTTGTGGCAATATAGCAAGATAGAAAATAATAGCAATAATTCACATGACTCATGGTTGATTGTTATATGAGTGGCTACGATATACCTAAGAGAAATAATCCTGATAATTGCACATTTCACAGGTTAATTCTCAGGAAGGCTATGATGCGATTATTTTAATTTAAAACTTATGTTTTATACTGTTTAAAATAGAGAAGAATTTCAATAACTTTGTTATTTTTTTATTTTGCAAAGAAAAAGTTATGTTGTTTATGATTTATATGATTTTAGTGGATACATTTTTCAATTTTCATGAAACTATTTTACATGTACACTAGAGGTTGACTCAACTTTATCGAAATAATTATCGACATTTATCTTGAATTCTTATAATAAATCGATAGACTTGCAGCCCACACAACAAGAAGAGGAAAGACAATAAATGGTCCATTAGGTCCGCTTTTCACTACGGGATATAATATAATATATATTACATTTTGAGATATAAATTAATATCGCTCACCATACATTTCATATGGACCCGTTTACACTTAGCTATAATATATATTACATCTCTAGCTATAAATATTTTTTCGATCGACCGAGCGATATTTTCATATTATATTTTGCCCCCTGTACCCCGCACACCGTTCCGCGCCACCGCAGAATGGTGTACGGGGTAAAGGGGGGTAATCCAATGACCAATGACGAATGCACACTGGTTAAAGGATATATCTCACAGTGTGAACGCCAATTGCGGGATATAATATATATTTCGGGACATAATATATATTATATCCCATAGTGAAAAGCCAGCCTTAGCGTTGTAAAAACTTTTTACAACTCAAATGAATTTTTACTTTTTATACTAAATCATTATTAAATTATTACTATTACCATATTATTATTTAAGAAAGGAAATTTGTAGGAACTCATTAATAAAGATTGTTATGTTTAAAGTCCAAAAAGTAACTGTAATTAATATATTTAAAAACAAAAGGTACAATTCAATATTTTGTATAACCGACTTCAATATAAATAAAATGAGAACATCGTCAATATAGTTGAAGTTCTTAAATACACATTATTAAGGATAACTCAAAAACTACTACTTAGATCTTGATCAAATTTATATGGGACCACATGAGAAGCACCAACTTTCAAATAAAAAACAATCATCAATAAAAAAAGAACAACACATAAAAATAAATAAAAACAAATACAGTCTAATGAGGGCATCCACGACTTTTTCTGCCATCAGGGCGGCGCCACTTACAGTGAGGTAAAATATTTGACAGATTTCATAGCGGGGACGATAATTTCTTAGGAAAATGTAATCTTTAAGGTTTCTTTCTGTATTATTAGTTATATTTTATATTAATTACATTAGAAATGAATAAACCAAACTATAAACATAACTAAAAGATGATTTAAAAAAAAAAGAGTTATAATGTGCAAAAAATTTAAAATCAAACCACTGACGCATTGTGTTGTGTATTAATATAGTACTCTAGATAATGATAAACTATTATTTAAAACTGATTTCTCAATTAACTGACACTGTGTAACAAAAAACTTTACCTCAGTCACAACTAGCGACATCTCGTGAGTGGAAGATTATTAGCCCTCATTGACAACCTGTCCTTTTTTTTGAAGTCGGTTGAAAAATCTTTTTGAAATGTTTGCTGATGAAATAAAAACGAAAACACGGAGTACACGACTGTTGTATTTTTACTATGATGCTACCTGTTTATATTTTTCAACATTATGTTAAAAAAGAAATTCCCAGGATAAACTCACAAAATGAATCAACATGGCGGTGACAGTGCACTCCCGCATAACTTCTTGAGAACTTGCCAATACAGTGCGAGCGAACGTTGTCTACCGGCCGTTTTGATTATAAATTCTGTGTTTTATTTGTATAACCCTGATAATTGCACATTTCACAGGTAAATTCTCAAGACGTCGTCAATATTACGACGCGTTTATTTATGGTTAAAATGTATGTTATATACTGTTTAAAATATAGAATGTTTTCAATTATTCAGTTAATTTTGATATTTTTCAAAGAAAACGTTACGTTGTTGATAATTTGATTTGATAAATACATTTTTGTACAAAATATTTTACATGTATGCTAGGGATTGACTCAACTATATCAAAATTATTGTCCATATTATTTAATGATGATTTTTTCAGCTAACATTTTCTTAAAGAATAAAAGAAAAAGTAGATTTTTTTATTAAAAGGAGTTATTTCTACATTATTTGTATCAGTAAGTATAATATTGTTATAATAATACTTCAAAAATTTAACTTTCAAAACTTTAGATAAAAATAGAGACAAATTTTTATAATTATAAAACTGTAGTACATTAAAGATAAAAAAAATCTTGAGACTATCCTCTTTAACCCATTATAAACCCAACTAAGTATCCATTTATCAACCAAAATAAATGTATAACCTTACTTAACCAACCGCACAGCCTCTTGGTCACACTAGTACAATATTCATAGCATTATGCTATTTTCCCCAAGGGGTTAAGCAGAGATTCGGGATATATTCCCAAGTCACAATGATAAAACTTTTAGCGTAGCTAGATATAGATATTTACCCACGCATGAGACGGTATAGTATAAATTCCACAATATTTGATACTCACGACGTTCGATGCCCGATCCATGCTTTATAGCCGACGATATTGTGCCGAGGGCTTAAGCAGCGTGGTTCATCGCCTACAGCGTCATTCGTAGAGAAGAGGAACTCGTGGTTAAGTAATAGCTGCGCAGATCAATAGATCTGCGAGATTAAGTTGCAGGTGGTCAGTCCATGAATGAGTTACCATTTTATTAACATACCGAGACTGAGAGAATAGAGAGTGCATCTGTGTCCTTAGACACTTGGTACACTTTACTCCGTTAAGATCATTATGTTTTTAAAGTTCATGCAGCTAAATTGATAACAGGTTTATTACTACTTTATACTATTCAGGGAGAGATGAAAGAATATAAACATGAAGCATGATAAAGCCTCATAAACATATTGGCCTTTAAACAGAGCCAGAGCAATCTTATTTAACTGATTCCTACAAATGTCTTTGCTTAAATTAAGTTTAAATTCATATTTAAGTCGAATGTTAAAATAAACTTCCATAATGTATTTAATTATTTATTATTAAATGTTTCTAATTATCAAAAGTTTTTTTTTTATAGGATAAGGGTGACAAACGAGCACACAGTCCACCTGATGGTAAGTGGTTGCTGCGGCCCATAGACATCTACATCTATCCTCGTTTGCGAATCAAAATGCAGATGCGTTGTCACCCGTGAGGACTAAGATGGAATGCCTCATTTCAAAGTAAAAAGGGCCTCTGGCCACCTGCACTCACCAAGCGAAACGCAGAGGTAAACCTCTACTTCACGCTGGTATTCTGTGAGGTCGTGGTACCACCCCGATTCGAGCCGGCCCATCCGTGCGACAGCAAAAGCTGCCGCGTGGCTCTACCACTTTTTAAAGTTTATGTAATACTTATATGAAAAATAAAGCAGAAACTATATACTCCGTGTCCCCGTTTTTTATTTCCCCATCAAAACATTTTATAAAATATATAAAATATAAACATGTATATACTTATCTAAAGTATCTAAAACTTTTGCGCAAGATATTAATAGGCTGAAAAAACGTGTTATTTCATGGGAGGAGCGCATAAAGGAACTCGAGCAAAACTTTACGCCATCGCATAGTCCTGATGTCAACCTGATGCAGGAAAACAACGAGCTTCGCGCAGATTTGGAGAATTTACGTTCTAAGTTTGATGACCACGACCAAGCCTCTCGCAGTTGCAACGTGGAATTACAAAACATTCCTAAAAAAAAAGTCTGAAAACCTGATTCATTTATCTATAGAGGTGGGTAAGCTAATTGGCGTCGATATCAAGGCAAGTGATATTAGATCGTGGCTCCAAAGGTACCGAATGACCGTCCAAACAACATTGTACTGCAGCTGACCACACGACGACTGCGTGATGATATGATAGCGGCGGCGCGTTCGCGCCGCACACTCACCACTACTCAGTTGTTTGGGTTTGCCAACAGTGCCGCTGCTGCAGCTCAAAACACACGATTCCATATAAACGAACATCTGACACTAAAAAATAAAATTTTATTTAGTAACCAGGGTGAGGCAACTCTGTATGAAAGCTGAAAAACCTGCACACAATCATGATTTTGTCAATATGCGTGTTGGGCTTGTTAAAATAAAGCGAGATAAAATATCGCTGTCTCTTTCTTTAATTTTGTTTTAGATTGCCATTTTAAAAATTAGATAAACAAATTCATATTATATGGAAAGAAAATAAAAATATTAATTCGGTGTTAAACTTTTATTGGTTTGCTTTTGAAAGTATAATTACATACATATTACTCTGAGATTCGCACAATTAGTTTACCTATTAATTGATTTAAATAAAATTATTAAATATTAGCAGAATTTTATCAAAAGAAGCCATGAATTAATAGAAGAAGAAAAAAATGACATTTGTTTGTCAACGTCTTTCATATTGAAAATATTTTCTGAAATTGATTAAAATTTATTTCATAGGTTTAGTTTTTAATATTTATTATTCATTTTTGCTTATATTCAGTTACATGGACTTCATTTTCGCATGTACGCAAATATACAGTCATAATATCGTCGTGAATGTACAGCAAAGATTTTTTGTGAGATGTTAATTCTGTATAAGATATGGACTATAAATGAATTCATTATTTCAAAGTTTTATGCACGATTTGTGATCATCATCGAAAGTAAGTTAGGTGTTGTGTAAATAAAAAGCACAAAATCAAAAAATCAAAAGTTTCCTATGATAGGAAAAGAAAAACTTATGACAATTTTGTGGTAAGGCTATAAACATTTGGATTTATTGGCCGTTATTTGTAGGGTTTATAACTATATTGACTCGAATTGTATCTGTTTCAGATCACTTATTTGGGCTGAGTAAAGTTTTCATCATGAGAATTTTGCTGATTTAAATTTACGTTATGTTCTGTGAAGAATAACTCTCTGACAATAACATGTGTTATATATTAGTAACGTGCGTTGAAATATTACGTGCAAAAGCAATAAAAAACATCAATAATAATGTGTAGTTTATAAAACAATGTCTTCCAGAAAATAAAATTACTTAACTATACTTATTTATAGTTTTATTTTATCCCACATACTAATCTAAATTATATTCGAGTAATTTTGGTGCAACCTCTCAAATATATGGGAATTTACCCCATAGGTTTATGAGGCTTGAGCCAAAATTACTCGAATAAGCCTTAAATAAAAAGTTTAAAGTTACAGAATACAAAGGTTTGGAATTCCCGCTAAAAAAGTTTTATATGGGCGTCCACAGTAGCGCTTTTCGTATACACACATGAACACGTGTTTTCGTTTTTTAGTATGAAGTTGGCGTTCTTCTCTTGATAAAGAGTAATTGTGTTCTGTGTTAGTAACGCTCGACAACTAGCGAAGACGAAGGGATATAAATTTGTGTGGGTCAAAAACGATTGCATTTTGCTACGAAAAAATGACGATTCACGTGTGATTCACATCCGTTGTATTTTATTTTATTTGTATTTTATCAAAATTGTGGAGGCTTAAAAACTAAACTTACAGACTTAAAACTAAATTTACTTACTTGTAACATCGATATTGTAATTTTAACTGAAAAGCTGTTGGATACAATTTTGGATGCTGAAATTCAAACTGATGCTTATACAATATTTCGACGCGATCGGAACTGTATGTTATTTAATAAAACGGGAGGTGGCGGGGTGCTAATTCTTGTTAAGAAATCGATCCATATTGTTAGAAAACTTGATTTAGAGGCCACCGATTTAGAAATTATTTTTCTTCATTTCACACATTCAAATTTATTATTGAGTGCATGCTATATACCATCAGCATCTAAAACTACTACCTATGATAAATACTTACTTTTATATACTTCACGACATTCACTCAAAGGCATTATTCTCACATTACATTATTACTGGTGACTTTAATTTACCCTACCTGGAATGGTCATCTGATGGTCCATCTTCGAGACCTGTTAATGCAGTTACTGATACAGCTAAATTATTGTCTCATATCATGGCCTTTATGAATTTGAAACAAATAAATACATTAAAAAACGAAAACAGTAGCATTCTTGATCTTGTATTATGCAACTCACTTGATTGCTCAGTTAATATCTCCGATGATCCACTCTTAAAAGCCGTTCCTCACCATCCTCCGCTGGACATTTTTTATGAGACAACTCAATCCAAGTATATGTCCACCAACCAGAAGACAAAACGAAACTTTTACAGAGCAAACTATAACCAAATTAATACTGCTATATCAGAGACTGTTTGGGTTTCTGAACTCAGTTCTTTTTGTATAGATACTGTTGTTGACAAATTTTATAAGAAAATTATGTATGTCATTAAATCTTATGTACCACTTGTCAAAGTTAAAACCAATAGATTCCCTAAGTAGTTCTCTAATAGCTTAATCTATACACTTAGGCGTAAATCTAAAATGTGGGCACGATGGATAACGTACAACTCTTTACGTCACTATCAAGAGTTCTCCCTATTAAGAAAACGTGCTAAACGTCTCTTAATTAAATGTTACAATAAATATATAAAGAACGTTGAGTCTTCAATAAAGGATAATATAAAATAGTTTTGGAAATATACTTCAGATATAAAGGAAACAAATACGGGATATCCTCAAGTAATGAAGCTGGGAACCAAAACTTCAGATGACCTAAAATTATTTCTGAGATGTTTTCACATCATTTTAAATCCGTATTTGAACCGTTGTCAGACAATGCATATACATTAGCTCAACACACAGAGGATAATTTTACTGGAATAAACTTACATGACATACGTTTCACACAGTTGGAAGTCTGCACAGCTTTAAAAAACATTGATCCAAACAGAGGTGCTGGACCTGACAAAATAAAGCCAGTGTTTTTAAAACACACTTGTAATACAATTTGCATGCACTTCAATATAGTTTTTAACAAATGTTTGGAAACTGGAACATTTCCAACTCAGTGGAAACAAGCATACATTACACCTATTCACAAATCAGGTTCTAAGAACAACGTAGAAAATTACCGTCCAATATCAAATCTTTCGGCTATTCGGTAATTTTGAAAAGTACATTATTAGAGGAACAACACGGCTTTGTTAATGGCAGGTCTATAATGACAAATCTTCTTGTTTTTACTAATTTTCTTTTTAATAGTTTAGAATATAAATCTCAGATTGAAATTGTATACACCGATTTAAAAAAATCATTCGACAAAGTTGATCACTTGTTACTTTTAAAAAAAAATTCTTACAAAGGTATCAAGGGTAATCTTCTACGTTGGTTTGCCTGTTGGACAGACTTGAAAATTATTGTAAAATTAATAAATTATTCTTGGCTTATAATAAATGCAAACACATAACATATACTAGGAACAAAAATGTAGTACACGCGGAATTTTACTTAGGTGGTCACAAAATTGTATCAGAATCTAGTATACGTGATCTTGGAGTATATTTAGATACCAAACTCACACTAGATAGGCACATCGAAGAAATATCGAATAAATCCTACCGAATGCTCGTTACACGTATAACAAAATCATTTGAACACAAAGATACTCTTACCTGCCTTTATCAGTCATTGGTTAGATCTCATCTAGAATATGTGTCTCCCGTTTGGAATCCATTCTACTGAGTTTATGAAGATAGATAGAAAAGGTCCAAAAGAAATTCTTAGGCATTGTTAACTATCGAATGCATTCACCTCGTGTTTCCTATGAAAATCTCTTAACAAAATATCAAATGCAATCATTAAAAGACCGACGCACTTTAATCGACGTCACCACTTTTAGGAATATCTGTGATGATGAGATTAAGTGTTCACAGTTATTATCCGAGGTAAGGTTTCAAAACCACCCAAAAACACACGATCAAAAAATTTATTTCATATACCAAAAACCAGGACCAATATTGGTAAAAGAGCACCAGTACACAGAGTGTGTGTCCTCCACAATAAAATGCTTAACGACATCGATATGTTCTCTATCTCCCGTTCAGCTTTTAAAACTAAATTAAAAGTACTTTAGTAACAATTATGAATTAGATATACATATAAGGATATTTAGTATTTAGTATTGTACATTTTAGATGATTGCTTTCAGATGATTGTTTTCTTTTTATTGAAGTACAGACTTGTTACTTTGCTTGTTGTGCAGACGATACCAATTACGACCTGCTTCGTAACATAAATATTATGTTATGAAGTATATATTCTTAGTGAGACAGTTTGTAGGAAACAATTGTAATTACCATTGTCTTATTTTACTTGTATGTTTTTCTTTCATATCTTTTGTTTCTGTTTTGTCTCCAATAAAGTAAATAAATAAATAAATACTTAGTTGACTTTAACTGCAGAGAGGTGTAAGACAGGGTGACGTTATATCCCTGAAATTCTTCACCGCTGCATTGGAAGACGTTTTCGAGCTTCTGGACTATAAAGGATACGGTATTAACATAAACGGCGAGGACATTACTCACCTTCGATTTGCCGATGTTATTGCCCATCGTCATAAAATAAAGATCATGTATAACGTCCACGTCACACCTATGTTGGTAGTTGTTGGAAGCACTAAGCTCGAAGTTGTTAACGAGTATGTTTACCTGGGGCAAGTAGTCCGACTAGGTAAGTCCAACTTCGACCGAGCGGTCAATTGACGGATTCAACTCAACTTGGCAGCGTTCGGGAAATTACGGCACATCTTCTCGTCAGATATATATCAAACTTGAAAACGAGACTGTAAAACCAGTGCATGTTGACAGTGATGACCTATGGAACTGAGACGTGGTCCTTCACTACTGGCTGGATGAGAAACCTCAAGGTGGCTCTGCGAGCTACGAAGAGGGCTATGCTTGGAGTTTCTCTGCGTGAAAAACTTAGAAATGAGGATATCCACAGTAGAACCAAAGTAACCGACATAGCCCAATGGATTAGTAAGCTGAAGTGGCAATGAGCCCCTCATA